>JARDYH010000004.1:62752500-64002500 GCA_029215795.1 Anniella stebbinsi | reverse complement strand
CAGTAGTTGGGGGGGGGGGGAACTATAGGTTGCCTATTCACTACTGGGCCAGGTTTAAGATTTTGGTACTAGTATACAAAGCCCTCAACAACTTGGGAGCAGGATACCTGAGCAAGCGCCTTCTCCCTTTCCAACTTACCTGGTCACTGTTGTCATAAGAGGGCCTGCTCATGTGGTCCACATAGACCTATGGCCCAGTTGGAGTTCATTCAGAGAAGAGCCTTCAGTGTGGTGGCTCCCTTTGTATGGAACTCCCTGCCTCTGGAGGTTGGGCAGACGCCAACACTGTGTTGTTTTTGGCGCCTCCTGAAAACATCTTTATTTCAGGAAGCTTTCTTTGACTGACCAGCTATGATTTTATCAGAATTCTGATTCTTTTAAAAAAAAGAACAGTAATAATTTTTAACATGGGGTTTTACTCTTTTAACTAATTTTGTGTCCTTTATTGTTCACTTTTCTAGAATCTGTGTACATGTGGAGCACTATATACATGTGGTAAATACATTAATTCATTAATTAAATAAAAGGCCTTGGGGGAAAGGGGGTGAGGCCATCTGGAGGGCCGGATTTGGCCCACAAGGCCTAAGATTCTGCACTCCTGCCATAAAGAATGCTCAAGGGGGCTTACAATATATCAGAACTTTTCAAGGTTATAATAAGATCATAACAAAATGTTTTTTAAAAAATAGAATATCCACAACATCACAGCAAGGCACCCTAAATGCTTGCCTAAAAAGAAAAGCTGTTAACTGGTGGCAGAAAAGGCAAGCTAGATCTTGCAAGGCAGGGGAATTCTACATTCTGGGTTGAGTTTTCCCTCATTCTCACCAAGCATGCCTCAGCCAATTCATGAAGGTGAGCTTCTCCTTCAGCTGATGGCAGGGTGTGTGGGGGCAGGACAATATGAGATATGCCCTGCCACTGCTCCTCCACTGTCTGGCAACGCTCCTCATGTCTCCCGAGAGAGTCAAGCAACACTGGTAGACGTCTCTGTAGCACCTCTCCCCAGTATCTCTGCACAAACCTTCCTGCACACCTCAATGGCTCGGCAGCCCTGACGTGAAGCTGCCCTGCCTTGAGGCTGGATGACCTCCTACAAAGCAGACATAAACCCAGATATGAGATGCTAATCATCACCACCGAGCTCCTCCAACAACAGCAGCAAAAGGTCTGACAGCTCAGCCAGCGAATATGATGAGAACACACCAAGTCCCTTGTTCTCCAGCCTGACAAAACTAGGACCTGTGAGGTTACAAACAAATGAGGATTTTGCCTGTATTGTTAATGCACATTGGCAGAATGGAGCTCCACGGCTGGATACTGAAAGATATTTTTAAGGAAGTATCATTTTTGTACCAAGGGTCTTACTACATGCATATAGTTCTGTATGTTTGTGTATGATTATTGTGTTGATGTTTGCCCTGGGGCAGTGGAGGCTGGTGGCTCTGATTTCGGTGAGGCTGGGATTCCATCCTGGGTTTCAGTCCGAAACAGCTAGAACCCTAAAGGAGCTATGGAACCCATTTGGGGATAGGTTTTAGCACCTTGGATGGGACCTTTAGGGTTCTGGCTGTTTCTGTCTAAATCCCAGAATGGAATCACAGCCTTACTGAAATTGCAGCTGCCGCCTCCACTGCCTTGAGCCCCTTCTGCAAGGATTCAAATAAGCTTAGGATAGGAGTCTTTACTGCCTGAACCATACAGGTCTGAGCATATTATATGTAGACCCATTCTCGGATGCGTGCTTTTCCTTTTGTTCATATTTAAATATTTGTATGCGTCCCTGTGTGTATTCAATTAGTACTTGGCTGCCTGAAGCTAATAGCTGGAACCCTCCTGCCAAGAATCGTACCTACCGTTCCAAGAAACAATGTCTGCATGTTGGCACCATATCTGTCCCTACTGCATGTGCCACTGTTGGCCTACAGCAGTTGACTTCAGGCATTGGCTGTAAGGGAATGTGCTACTGCTCCATGGCTTTTGTTAATGTGGTGATTTATGAGCATTGGCCCCAAGAATCAACTCCATAATGCCAGTCCTCAGCAAAGTCTGACACTTGCCTGTTACTCCTTTCAGGGCATTATAGAGAAGGTAAGTGCAATTTGGTGGTCCCGGCAAGATGCTCCCACTGCCTACACACCGTACCTACAGATGTGCCCACTTCCTTTACATCCACACCCATAGGCCATACAGATGCACAGAGCCCTAGACTTTCAAAGAGAACATGCATGTTTAACTACATCTACAAAATGGTATCACAGAAAAACAGCCAGAGAAAGACTTCCAGGTACATGTGGCTATTTAGGCATCATCCATGTTCACGACATAATGAGCAGAACTACCATCACCCCGCTTGCAGAATATACATTGCCACAAGTACTGCATTGGGGACGAAGAAAAATATCATAGGGAGAGAATGATACCAGGGAGGAGAGTCTGCAGTTTCTTGGGAGAATGCCATTTTTAATTTTAATTTTTCTGCCAGGAAATGTTTAGAAAACAAAGGAAAAGAAAAACACTGGTCTCAACAATTCCAGTGGCACAACTGCAGTGTGTCAAGGTCTAGGGAGTGTGTCAGTCTAGACTGAACATTTCCAAATGTTAGGTATCTCATCAGAAGAGCGATGTTGCATGACTATTTGGATTTGCAGTTTGTGGTTTGTGACACATTCTCTGGCCGTGAAAGTGGGGAGGCACATAGATTGTTTTGTAGGGTGGGTGGTGGGGAGAAGAAGAAATTCTAGGGCTTTTTTCAAGCTGGGTTGCAGCAACAGCATCTTCCCTCCCCCTTTCTTAAACTAATTTTGGGCCCAAGCCAATGCATGCCTAGATAGAAAAAAAAAGGCCTTCAACTTCCAGCATTCCCCATGAGAAGTGATTGTGTCATGATACAGCATAGAGATTATGTGATGATGTAGTGTAGTTCTGTAGGCAATCAGACCAGAGGGGCTACCATCCTCTTCACCCCTCAAGGCCTCTGGAATGATGCCACATCATGATGTAGCATTGATACAAGCGAAGCACTGTTGGGGAATATGGTGGCCAGCTGCATTAGCAGCAGGGCATCTCATTTAAGATGGGGAGGGGTAAAAGCTGCTATTGCTCCTTTCACAATATTTTGCCTGCCCCACCCCGTGAAAATATTTAGAGTTCTTCTTCTGCACACACCCCTTACATTTTTCTAGGGAAAAGCCTCTCCCAAAAACTTTCTTCCTAGCTCTCCTTCCACTACATCTCTCTAGCACCGTTAGTAGGGCTGGCCCTCTCATGAAATGGGGTGAATTCCCTGCCTCCATTGGCAGAGTGGGAAGAACGGCGTGCTCCTTCATCCCCCCCGGAGACTTGCCATCGCCACCACTGTTGCATCTCCCACCTACCCCACCTACCCCCTTGGCTGCCCCCACACGCTCTGTGGATCCTCTCCGAGTGAACAGCAGGTAGCCGAGCTGCATTAGCCAGAAAGGTGGTACAAGCACTCTCCAAGGACACCCCTCTTCCCACAGTGCTTGACTCCCTGGAAGGGCCCCTCGGAGTCAGGCATTTGGGCCTGGCCTCCTTTCTAAAGAGCCACGTCAGCTGCTTTTCCAGCCGATGCGGCTCTTCAGAGAGCTCGGCCACCCTGGAGAGTGGGTGGTAGCAGTGGGATAAGGAGGAAGGGACGGAGGGAGCTGGGAGTGGAAGAAAGGAGGGAGGGAGACACGGCCGGTGGGGAGAGAGGCAGGCGGGGGGGGGGAAGGGGCAGCGGTGGCAGGTGGCAGCGGCACATGTGCTCTCCTGCCTTTAGGTGGGAGAACTTGTGCCAGCACTGCCTGTTAGAGTTGCACATGATTGTTCATTGATTTAATCTCTCTGGCTTTGGCTTCTCTCATAGAGACTGCACTGACTTGCATAACTTCCTGAAAGATAAAATAAAAGACAAAGTAAAAATACGAGTTCATCCAATAGTCAACAATTAAGCTGTACATTAATAGCAAATTTACCTACTTATTTGATAAACATAAATATATTTCTGAATCATCCATGGAAATCAAAATCTGAAAATGTAATTAAGCTTAAACTTGGGTAATTTATTGCAAGCTTCTCTGTAATGAAAGTTGCTATGCTCAAAGGTAACTGAAGGGTAAACGAATGCCTCAGATTAGGAACAATTAGGGTTTTTTGGGGGGGTCAGCATGGTACAACATTAGGGCACAATCACACATGTACCCTTCTGTCGGCACAGCTGTACATGCGAAGGGAGGACCTGATAACCTCCTTTCCCCCCTCCCCATCTCTGGCTGCCCTTGGATGCATACACACAATGAGGCATGGATACAGTACACAATGCCAGCCATTACTATGATCATGAGGCCAATGTATCTTGCCGGTCTATATATCCAGCTATCCCTCTCCTCTCCAGGGATACATACCACAACCTAGGGATGAATGTCTTCCCATTATGGGTAACGGCCGGTGTACTGCAGTGTATACTCCCTTGGAGGGCCAGCTGGTTTGGGAGGGAGGGGAGGACAGTTGCTTGAGCATCTTTACAAACATAAAGGCAGGAAACATGCCCTACTACATGGGTGGCTGCACCTACAACATTGGGGCTAATGCCAACATAATGTAGCTGCCATTTTGTGCACTCACAGTAGCAAAGCCAACAGCTCAATAGCTACTCCACCTCTATGCACCAATCATGACCGTGTGCATCAATGATACCTCCACCTTAGCCAGAAGGAACCATTCAATGCTTGGCAATGACAGCAATGCCATAATGAGATCACCCTAGTCAGTCCACTCCCCCTCGCACAGACAATACACAACCAGCATGACAGAGAGAGCTCACAGCACATCCCCTGAGAGAGGCCACCATCACCCACAGCAGAGCAGCTGAGATCTGCAGCCACCAGCTTGGCCTCAATGGCCCATGTACCAATGGCCTCATTCAGGCAATTATCTGACTCAACCAAGCTCTGGGATGCCTTTCATTTGCCCAGATCTCATTGTCCCCCATCTAGCCACATCTTCCCAATGTTCATTTGGCTGATTTCCTAGCATCTGCTGATTATTTCCCAGCATATCTTGCAGTCAATCCCCTACACTGACCCGACCCTCCACTTCCTGCAGCCTGACTGCTTGGCTTATCCCACTGGCAGTAGCCATGAAGAGTCAGGAGCTCATTGTGCTGCTGGCATTTCCCCCTCAAGCCTTGTTAATATGGACAAGATGCAGACTAAGCCCTGGTGTGGTGGGGGAGAGATGTCCCTTGTTGTGAAGATGTCTGTTGTGAGTAATAATGAGAAAACACAGATACACAGCTGGAACAGTTGCTGTTTTTTATTTAACAAGTTCAGTAGTGGAATACGTACATAAGCAACACAAAGGAATGGGCCTGCCAACCTTTTTGTTCTTGCAAGGCCCCTGTGCCCAAGGAAGTTGAATGACAGACACAAGAATAGCTGATACAGCGTGCCCCACCACGGGTCCTGCTGTACCTGTTGAATTGCCAATCTGTCATGCATTCTGGAAAAGCCACAGGAGCCCTCCAAATACAAAGGTGGAGACTCTATATTGCTCACTGCTGCACTAGGCCGAAGCTGGGATCTTCATGGCAGTAGGGTTGGAGAACCATCCTTTCCCCAGTGGAGGGCTGCCTGGTTGCCTGTGGAGAGACCAGAGAAACATGAGAACAGTGATGAATGATGGGTAGCAGCTTCATCAGGAAATTGACCAGGGCGGCATCAAGGATTGGTAGCGAGTGCATGAATCAACACTACATGCTCTTCCATTCTGCATTCTGCATGTTCTAGCTTCAAGTCTACTCTACCCCTGCTTTCCCACCCCCATGTCTACATTTGAACCTTTACCAATATGCTCTCTACAGCTTCTGTTCTGTCTGCTCCATGTAACCTGACTCTGATCATGAAAGGGACAATGGGTCACATGTGCCATTGGCTAGCAGTGGCAATAGAGGAAATGGAGTGGACTGATGGTCCATTATGTGAGTTTATGTAGGGGATTTGTAGTCAACAAGGATTCCTTTCTGTACTCTGCATGCGTACCAGATATCCTCTGCATGGGGAATACAATTCCTACTAATTGAGCAAGGGAGAGTTATAACAATGGTTATACGTGAATGCTCTACACACCCATCTCTTCTTGAGTGGACAGATGGAGGAGATGAAGGGGTCTTGCTTTGGGATATGATCTCCCACCTCCCTGGTGAGCCCCATCCTTTACCTGCCTGTATGGGATACTTTCTCCTTGCAGACCTAGTTGCAGCAATGGAGCTGATATTCCTGGAAAGTATTGATGTTTGGAGTCTTGAAGCAAGGTACCTATAAGGATTCTGAAGAGACAAGTGTTATTCATTTGCTTTTGCTTTTTGTGGTGGTGGTGGCTTCTCTGTGGCTGTTGTGTGTTTGTGCAAAGTGCTCTGTTTGTGCAAAGCTCCCCATCATCAAAGCCTCCACTTGTGTGCTCATAGGTCCACGCCGCTCATATTGATATACAAGGTTCATGTTGCCTTGTGGAACATCATATAGAGCCCTAGTGGTGTGCTGTGATTGACTCCAGAGTTAGTTGTAAATTCTATCCTCCTTAGGGATAGAATTTATCCCTAAGGATAAATAGGGATAAATAAATAGAAGGAAGAGACCTATTGACTTCAATGTGAGAATCTGAAATTATGTCAACTCTTTTGCAGATTCCAACTAAGGCCAAAAGACAACAGTCCAACACATTTCAACACGTAACTGCACCAATCCATGGAGAAAGAAGGAAGAGGGGCGGTCCTAATTTTTAAAGCAACAGGGGTATGTGGGTGAGGAGGGTGGAACCCTTCCACTGACCCAGGGCTTACCTCTCTGCAGCTCCATGTACTTTTCTAGGAACATAGGAAGCTGCCTTATAGTGAATCAGACCATTGGTCCATCTAGCCAGAACTGTCAACACTGACTGGCCGTAGCTCTCTAGAGCTCCAGGCAGGCATTTTTCCAGCCCTACCTGGAGATGCTAGGGATTGAATCCAGGCCTCCTGCATGCAGAGCAGGTGCTCTACCACTGAACCATGGCTCCTTCTAATTCCCAGTACCAGAAGTGGACGTGGCTGAGAGAAAAGAACTTGCAGAGAGGAGAGTAAGCCCTAGGAGGGAGAACAGTTCAGCCTCCCCCACCTACACAACCCTTTTGCTTTTAAAATCAGATCCTTCCTCACCTCTTTCTACATGACAAGAGTTGTTCTGTGTTTAAACTCACGTGCTGATGTCATGTCTAGCGTGGCTCTATCTTCCACATCTCCTGCATCATGCCCCCAGTTCCACCCATTTCCCCCCTCACATTAGCAGGGCCCCATCAGCCTAAAGTGCTACACTAGCGCTAGCTGTACACCAGCGTAAGGAGGGCTGGCAGGCACCTGCAGAGGGCCCACATTCTAGCAGGGGCCCCCTGACAACCCCCCCTGGCATTGCTCCTCTTCTTCATCTTTGCAACCTGCCTATTCACCTGCTTCCTGCTCTGGCCCAAGCAATGGTGGTGGTGAGAAGGAACAGCAGCAGATGCCGCTGCCGACTGGCTCACTGCCTCTCTGCCTGTCAAGCACGCAAGTGGTAGCAGCAATGAGAAAGGGGATGAGGAGCAAGAGCAGCTGGTGACAAGTGCAGTGAGAAGGTAGAGTCACTGAACGAGGGGGGTCCATTGACGGGGTCTTGCCTAAGGGACCTCAAAAAGCCAGAGCCACCACTGAGCATAAGTCTTGTCCTGAGCCAGCCACACGGCGGTAGTGTTGTGCTCTGCCAGCACAAGGGATTGTATCTCCCCCAGTAGCCACACATTGAGTTTAGAAACAAGCTGTGTAAAAACATTCATACATTCACCAGGTCCATGAGCTCCCTCTCTCATCCAAGTGTATGAACAAGGCATAAAAACAAACTTTAACCGGCTGGATGTCCACCAGGTAGTTGTCCCATCTAGCCTGCTTTTCAGGAGGTGAATCATAATCCTTCTTATAAAGGTGGAGAAACTGTGGTGCAATGCAAGAAAGTGATTTGCAAACATTACCCAAGGTATCAGAGGCAGAATAAAATCCAGGAGGTTTGACCACCATTTTGACCACCAGAGAGCTTCGGCTATAGGGCGGTATAAAAATGCAATCAATCAATCAATCAATCAATCTTATCCATCAATAATGAAAATAAATGGTGATTACATACCTCTCTCCATTGCTTGGTCTCTATACCCTGAGTATACAGCACACATACTGCAAAGGGAAAAATTACAAGTCAAATAAGAGAGTGGTATGGGGAAAAGAGTTTAGAAATGGTATTATATTGTACAGTCTATATTAGCCAGACATCACAGGCATCTACAAGAAAAGAAATGCAGCAAACTCATTGAAGCCTGATTCTCCTGTAGTGATTTGGGGTTGGGCGTAGGTTCCAGAAAATTGGAAAGCCATGGTCCGTTATCTCTTTTGCTCCTTTCCACCACGTTGACCTTGTTTATGACTATGTGTTCAAAAATAGCACGGATACATCTCTTTCCATTTTTCTACACAGTGGAAAGCATGTTGCTCCCAAAGTACTCACAGTCAAAAAGACAAAAACAGAGTGGTTGAGTTGGAGATCAGAAAACTGAAATGGAAGCTTCTGAAAGAGGCAGATTGTGCCACACCAAGCATCAGAGCATACTACTTGATAGGGTCCATAAGAACATAAGAATAGCCATGCTGGATCAGACCAAGGGTCCATCTAGTCCAGTATTCTGTTCATACAATGGTCAACCAGCTGCCCATGGAAAATCCACAACCAGGACATGAATGCAACAGCATCCTCCCACCCATGTTCCCCCAAAACTGGTGTACATAGGCACGTGGCCTCTGATACTGAAGATAGCATATAGCCCTCAGGACAAGTAGCCATTAATAGCCTTCTCTTCCTGGAATTTGTCCAATCCCCTTTTAAAACCATCCAAATTGATGGTCATCACTACACCTTGTAGTAGCAAATTCTATCATATATAATAATGAGGCTTACTCTCAAGTGCAGAGGGTTGCAGCTTCAATCTACTGTTGGAATGTATAGATAACTAGCTTTATCCTGCTCATCCAAATCCAGTCCAGGCAGGAGAAATATCCTTACTTTGTACAGACTTCCTTCTTTTTCTTTATGTAGTAGTGCAATTGGGATGAGAAGCAGGGAGATGGCCGCAGGTCAGCGCTCGGAAGTTATACCCTTGCTTTTCATATTGACAGGCACAAGTTGCCTTCTATGGAACAAGCCCAAAGCTGTTTTTTTAAAGAGGCCCAGCAGGGAGTGGCCTCAGCATCCTATTCCAGCAAATGCATTCAGGTTCGTCTCTCATGACTTAGCAAGGAAACCACAGAAATCAAAACAAGTTTGAATGGGTGACTGTTTCAATTAGCCAATCAAGATACCTTCATTAATGTATTTGGCTCCCTTTCAAATGCACCCCATTACTAAAGCACATGAGGGATGTAAAGAAGATTAATGAGGTTTTAATGAAGAGCTGCTGCCAAAGAACTGGTAAACTGGCAGAGAGCAAATACTGCCCACTAATCTTTTCTCAGGCTCTGCTGTATGTCTCTTTTCATCTATGTAAGGATCTAAGGATCCTATCTACATTCCCAGGGCATATCAAAGGAAAAGGCATTCTATAAGTGGGTCCTCCTGCAACAAAATATGGAGTCTAGCCAGCCAACCAGACATTTTCCAAGATAGCCCATTCCTTCCTCTTCTCTCCTCTCCTAACAGTCCGTCAGCATTCTATGGCCACAAAGCATTCCCTGTCCTCACTGGACTGTTCGGATTTCCTCCCCCATCCCCTTTGGTTTTTTATCCTAAAGATTTTTTTTTTGTATTTCTGCAAACCTTGGGCATCTTCCAAACCTTCCTCTTGGCTACCTGGGGCATGCTGAGAGTTGTAGTCCAACACAGCTGGGGGACACCAGCTTGGGGAAGGCTGCTATATGGGATACCACACAGACATGGAGGGAAGCCGGCAAATGCGATTACTCAAGCCAAATAGATGGGGCTTTAAGATATGTGCCCATACATACAAATGTCCCAGGAATATCATCTTCATCAGGAGCATTTGAACACTCCAACCCCAACCCAGAGATCTGTTCTGATCATGGGAGTTGCAATTCATGCATGAAGTTCTCTGCCAGGGCATTGTATTGCACGTTCAAACTGAGTCCCTCAATCAAGAAGAATGAGGATCTGCCACATGCACAAGACATCTAGGTGTACTCAGATATGCCCACAGATCTCTGGTTCAGCAGGACATTTTTAATTAGGGGGTGATGGAGTGGGATTATTCATACTGGTGCTATCACAGAGGAAGTTCAGAGCCAGAAAGATCTTGTTGCTCGACCAAGTTGGCACAATCTGCTGTTCTTTAAAGTAACTATTTCCAACCAGGAGTCATTAGACCACAGCACAATCCAGCACTGTCCGAGTTCCATTGGTTTCAACAGAAGTATGTGTTCTGCTCTCATATACATAATGGACCTTAAAGTTGCTTAATTTGGCTTCATCATGCTCAAAGGTTGTAATCTAACCTACATTTGCAGTGTTGGACTCCAACGGTCTGTAGATTCAGAGCTAAAGTTCTAGATTCTTCCAAAATACTTGTGAGCTAAGCCAAAAATCCACAACACAACATGAAAAAGAGTGAAGCTGTATGCAACATTTACGTACATGGGTCCGACTTGGAGAATGTGTCCTTATCCAGAAGATTCCTGAAATAAAGGGAAAAGGAGCAAGGATTACACAATAGCTTAGATGGATTAGTTTTCAATACAGAAACAGAATTGGTCAAAGCATCTGTTTGAGTCTGCAGAGAATCTGAAGTGTTTCTTTAAAAACACACACACACACACACACACACATTTGTCAGGACTTTTTGAACAACCACAACACACACACATACACATGCTGAACTAGGGTGACCATATGGAAAGGAGGACAGGGCTCCTGTATCTTTAACAGTTGTATAGAAAAAGGAATTTCAGCAGGTGTCATTTGCACGCATGCATGCATGCAGCACCTGGTGAAATTCCCTCTTCTTTACAACAGGTTAAGACACAGGAGCTCTGTCCTCCTTTTCATAAGGCCTAAGAATGCTTCACTGCCCAGGAAGATGCTTCAGCCCATAGTTCTGTGGCTCAATACACAGAGCAGAGTGGGCCTGGTTCTAGCCCAGGTGGTTCCTGACAGAAGCCAAACATATTCAGAACCAACATGGCCTAAGGCACATGTTTCCTTTCCTCAGAGACACACAACCTTTCAGTGCAGGAAATGGTCCAGATTATCACCTGATATAAAAAGGATCAGCCATATTTCAGGAGGCTGATGTCAGTGGAAATGTAAAGGAATGAGTCTGTAGGGGCTTCAACAAATGTCATTGAAACATGCATCTTTTTTAAATGGTTGCTTTGTCACATGAGCCGGTTCTAAAGGCACATCCACAGAGGCATTCCGCTTGCTCTCCTGCTTCAGCTTTTATGCTCTAAAAGCAAACGTGCAAGGAGTTGTTCCCCAGGCTTATGGAAATCTAACAAATATTTATTCTTAATGTAAATATCCCAACATCTTGACCTTCAACATGTGGATTTATTTAGATAAACTATCTTCCCCATTAAACATAAGCCATTTCTTACACTCAGAGAGATTAAGGTGAGCAAAGTCCTATAGGGCCCAATCTAAAGCAGGGCTGGAGAACCTGTGGTCCTCCAGATGTTGTTGGACTCCAAGCCTATCAGCCACAGCCAGCATGGCCAATGGTCAAGGATGATGGGATTTAGAGTCCAACAACATCTGGAAGGGCACATGCTCCCCACCTCTGATCAAGGGAAACTAGGGAGAACTGGCAGTTGAAGGCAATGCAAACAACCATTTCATGTTATGGTGGCTTCATTTTATAGATATGTACATTTTTTGGTAAAGTGTGTGTGTGTGTGTATGTGTGTGTACAGGAATTACCTTTCTAGGTGCAGGGATGATGTAGCATAGGAGAACTTCACACTGAAATCACTTCTATCCTATGGCAGGAGTGGGAAATATCTTTTAGCCCATGGGCTGAATTCAATTTTGGAGATGCTCTCTAGGGCTGAATACCAGTGGTGGGCAGGGTCAAAATTGTGGAGCCAAAATTGCAAACAGTACAGTATATGATAGCTTAAAACTCTTACTGACAGTAGCTAAGCCATTTCAGGGGCATTCCAATATTTTAGAATGGGTGGAAATTGCAAGCTTGGAAGCCACCAAACAATCAATGGCTGGAGAAAGCCATCTAGAGAAACCCAATGGTCGGATCTGGCTCCCAGGCTTGAGGTTCCC
Source organism: Anniella stebbinsi (assembly GCA_029215795.1). NCBI lineage: Eukaryota > Metazoa > Chordata > Lepidosauria > Squamata > Anniellidae > Anniella > Anniella stebbinsi. Next base: position 63,990,159 of record JARDYH010000004.1, on the reverse strand, counting down.
CACCCCTGCCTTATGCAAACTGTGTTTTCCATGCTGGTGTTTTCCACTGCAGGTGAAGTCAGAGTTGGTGGTCCTTGGTGTAGATGATGAGCACGAGGTGGGCCACATTGTATGCACATTCACAACCACCTCTAGAAAATGTCCTGTCTATAGATGCCATCTTGTAAAGTGAACAGAGAAAATACAGGAAAAATTGGTGCAAAAATAATTTAAGACCTGAGTCTTTAAACTTAGATGGAACATCTGTTCCATGCCAGGTGGAGAGATACACTTAGGCATGTTGGTGTGTTCTATGATCTTTCCTAAAGTCTGCCATGAATTTCACTATACTCAGGGGACTTTACAGCTGCATGCAATATATTTTGAAAATGTACAGGTCCTGTTCCTCAAAGACCAGTCCCCACCTATTTGCCTCTTTGGTCAATCCAAAATCCTCAGGGCAACACATTTATGGGAGCTGTCCAGCACTTGAGTGCTGAATGCCATGGGGAAAAGCTACAATAAAGAGGCCACTATACAAGTCGGTGGGATCCTTTGCTGACTTGGATGAACTGGATTGGGCCCTAATGGCAGAGAGTGTCAGCAATGAATAGCAGAGATAATGAGGGATTAGGAAGACCTTAATAGCATTCCAGCTCCAGAGCCAGGACTCTTGTGAATGTTTCTTTCAATAGCTTATCTGCAGAGCATGCAAGAGCGCCAATTAAATGTAAGGAGATATGCAGGCTGAGTGCAGAGGGAGCTTTGTTTCGACTCATTGGCACACTCATTCCAGGAAATAATAATTCATTGCTTTAGAGACAGGCTGAACTTCATGGATTGGAGCAGGTCAGGCTGTTGCATTTGGGCAGGGGAGAAAGCTGCTCTTAGTCAGCACAATGATGTGGAGGAGACAGAAGAAAGTCTTGCATTCCCTCTGTGTGGATAGTGCTAGGTGAGCAAATAAGGTGTGCTGGTGGGATTGCATCACAGACCCGGACTATGGGTCTGGACAGCACATACCCTGACTATGGCCAAGCATGGAGAACTGAAGGCTTCAGAGCAGTGCACAAATAACTACAGAGAGTGAATTACTGAATGACTCATCATAAAAGAGTTAGGGGCATCTTGAGGAGCATGGTCTAGCCCTCTGTCTTAAGAAGTGACACCCAATCTTTAAGAAAGGGAGGGACTCTACTTGGGCTGTTATACTCATAGGTGATGATGCTAGAGGGGCAAAGAAATTCTGGGGAAGCTGTCAGTCATTGTTCTTTTTCCCGGGGATCCAGGCATAGAAGGAGAGGATGGGACTGGAAGGCTATGTCTGCATCAGCTATTTTGTGAGTGAGAAATCCCAGAACATATTTCAGGAAGCTGGCCCCACATTCTGCACATACTGATATTGATGTTAGACTTTTCCCTTGCAGAAATTTGGACATAAAGGACATCTCTAGGGAGGGATTAGGCCAACTCAAGCAGTGCCCTGCCACACCTGTTCCTACACAGGTATGGGGAACATGTGGCTCTCCAGATGTTCTTGGACCACAAGGCCCATCATCCTCCATCATTGGATATGTTGGCTAGAGCTGGTGGGAGTTGCACCCCTGGACTATTGCATTCTCCAGATTGGAGTGACTGATGGCAAACATTGCTTGATAGAGGTGATATATAAATAATAACAGTGGTGTCTCCTTATTGCAAGTTTACAAAATGCAGAATCCATGGACTTCAAACTGCAATTTTGCAATGATGCTTTTGTTGAGTAGGATGCTCTGCCCTGCAGTGACAAGCTGCACTTATTGCTTGACAATTATGTGGAGAGACAGTAGGATTTGTGTGGGTGGCTGCCACAAATTACCCAAATGACCCATTAAGCATAAGAAGTACAGAGAGGAAAACAACCCCCACTCTCATCCCAAAGAAGGCAGAGTGGTACATAGGGAACGGGCTGCCTTACAAGTTGTTAAGCCTGAAGCAGCAAAATGAAAAGTGATGCAGAACTGAAAACAGAAGAGGGTGAGTGGAAGGGAAGGCACCAAAAAGACTAAGAAATCAAAAAGGCAGAAATTAGATAATTCCAACCAACTGGGAACCATTTGTCCTTCAACTAGTAATGTTGGCCTATTGATGCTACATAAAATACCGCTTTCCTCTCAGCACTGTTTTCTTCTGGGAGTTCTTGATACATCACCCTCTCCCCCTCCTTCCAAAGCCTCTCTCATTCCTGCAATGATAAAAGGCCCATTGGGATAAAACAAAACCTCCTCCAGTCTCTCCATGCATTGAGCAACTGTGACTTTCCACTGGAGGACAGGGCTTGGATGACTTTTCCCCCACCCCCAACCCCAAAATAAAATAATACTCTGTTGGCAGGATAAGTTATACAAGCATTGCCAAAAATACAAAAGATTCCCTGCACATGAACAGACCAGCATGGAGCTCCATCACACTGCAGGGATGGGAACCTGGATCAAATCTATTGCAGAAAAGCACAAAGGGAAACAAAGAGGCTAGTAGCCATGGTGAAAAGGAGAAAGGGACATACAATAAGACCTCCCACCACTGAGGGAACCCTGACAACCATCTATTTCAGAATCTCAGTTCTGCCTATCTCCCCATTGTTTAGGCACTTCATATGGAATAATATAATATACATTGGCAGAACTGTGTGGCAAAGATACGGCAGCACATTCCTTTTGATAGTCTAGGCCTGAAGGCATCTTTCCAGAAACAGCATATCATTTTTCAAAAAACTGAAGGCTCACCAAAGAGAGGCTGGACTGATTGGCTGAATTCGGACGACACAATAAGCAACTGGGGAGGGGGAAACAATCGTCAGTTGTATTGATTATCATGTCGTCCGAATGCTGCCATAGTCAACTCAGTGCTGATCCTAATTCACACCACAGTTGATTATTTATTACCATGTTGTGTGGGGAGTACCCCCTAGATGAACAACTGTAAAGTTGATGATTACCCCACCATTGACTATCGTGTTGTCCTAATTCAGCCAGTATATTTGGATGTTGCTCGTTCCTCCAAGGTTTTAGAGTTTGGGGCTGATGACAGACTCTTCTCACACTGCATGAAAACCCAGGTTTCCTGCATCCAAGCTACAACACCACACTAGATTTCAAGGCTGCTGCTGCCTGTCTAATGAGGGACCCAGCTTAAAGGATTCTGATGTCATATTCCTGATCCAACAAACCATGGAGATAAAATGTGCCATGTTTCCAGGTGCTTCTTCTTCCCCTTTCCTCCGCTCCTTGTATGCTCAGCATAATTTGTTAAACCACCGTTTGCTGTGATGCATGAACTGGGAAACTACGGCTTGAGCACTCCCTACAACTATTTTGCTATCCTGGTTTGTAGGACACTAGTTTACACACCACACAGGTTTAATAACCCAGAAGTCTTGTATTAAATTGGGTACACAGGAGGTGGAGAAAAAAAGAAAGGAGAGGCCACACAGTGCTTTCCCAATTGAACACGCCATGGCTAGGAATAGGGGAACACCCCCCCCACACACACACACACACCACATGTTGAATGAATGCATGGAGGAGGTTGTGGAGCTCCATGGGCTAGTTCCACCCACTGCTATCACAGCACACTACACCATGCTCCCCCCCATCCCAGTATTGTCAAATGGATGTTTGTTGGGGGAGTATGGCAGCAGTGGGCAGTAGGCATGGCCCGCCTACCTAGCACTCTCCATGTGTTCATTCAATTAACATGTGTACCATCTTAATGCGAAATATGAATCGGGCCATAATCTGGTATAATACACAAAACAGGTGAAAGATATAGTAGCTTTTTAAATGTGGTCTTTTTATTTGGTTATTCTGACTACAATCCTTTGCACACTTACCTGAGAATAAACCCCATTAATCATAGTGGGGCATACTCTGGGTAAACATGCATAGGATTGTGCTGTATGTTGGTGTGGGGAAAATAGGGTGTTATGGATAATGGAAGAAATGGGAAAATTACCCTTTTCATATAAAATGGCATGGACATGGGTCTAGAGCTGCAGCTGGATTAGGTAGCCAATGAGAATTTCTACTAGCCAGAGGGGCGATAATAAAAGTGCCTCTGAGCACATGCAGCATGTCTTTCTCTTTTCATTGATCATGTGCCTTCCCCCCCCCAAAAAAAAGGACTTACAGGACATAAGGCCTGGCTTCCACCCAGCCCCGAGACAGTGCACTTCTCCTTTTTGTAATTACATACAGCTCCTAGTCATAGCTCTCTTGCACACAACTAAAACCAGCATTCCTCCCTGCAAAAATCCAATCTACTTCTAGGGTGACCATATGGAAAGGAGGGCAGGGCTCCTGTATCTTTAATAGTTGTATAGAAAAGGGAATTTCAGCAGGTGTCATTGTTATGCATGCAGCACCTGGTGAAATTCCCTCTTCATCATAACAGAGCTGCAGGAGCCCTGCCCTCTTTTGTATCTGGTCAAGAGGGCAAGGGTCTGTCCAACAGCTCTTCACAAACATACTTACCTTTCTCCTCCTGTAACTCTCCAGCTGCCTTGCATTATACAGGCACTCACCCCTACACAGGGCTTCATTTTGAGCCAGGAATCCATTTTGAATCCCAGGACAAAAGGCCAGTACATATAATCTCTTTTCCCAGAACTCCACTCCAGGTTTCCCTACTTCCTTTCAGCAACTCTTCCCCTCCCACCACATCTTCCTCTCTTTTAATATTTCCCTGCAGGTGGGATAGAGTGACTGGAGCAAGTTGATATGAAGTCCCCCCCCCCCCAAACAGAGCAGGAAATAGGGAGAAGAGAGGCTGTGGAGGAAGCAACTTCTTTTGTAGTGCACCCTCTACTCTAGCAGCAATGTCTGGGAAATGAGCAAAGGATGGAGAAGAAGGAGGAAGACTGCTGAGGGCAGCAGGATAGGGCATCCTGGGAAGTTTTGAAATGGTATGGGCCAAAGCTGCCACTCAGAGAAGTCAGAGGAAAAGGATGTAGTACATACAAAGAACCATGCTGGATCAGACTGAGGGTCCATTTAGTTCAGCACTCCGTTCACACAGTAGCCAACCAGCTGTCAAAACGGAGGCAACAACATCCTCCCGCCCATGTTCCCCAGCAACTGGTGTAGATAGGCTTATTCCCTCTGATACTGGAGGTAGCACATTGCCATCAGGACTAGTCGGTTCTGTGAATCTCTTTATAAGGTTTTCAATATATAATGTTAACATGAACTCAAAATTAGCTAGCAGACTTCAGAAGTCTAAAAAAGAAAGAACAAATAAAAAAGGTGGTTAAATAAGCATAAGCATAGGCAGAATTCCTCACAATACATCACAAAATAATTTATGGCAATGTCTGAAACATGAGATTAGATACTGATAAACTAAACATATTTGTCGATAAGCGGAAATAAAAATGCAGGGACAAAAAAATTAGATGCCAAAATAACACACATAGCAAATTAGTGCTACATATCACAAGTGTTGTTTGATATAAATATCTGCAATGAGTCTTCCCAAAAACATTAAATAATGTAGGACCTGATCCCCATACATTTCATATGGAAACAGAAAACTGGACAAGTCTTGTATCTAGGAATTAAGTAAACAGCCAAATAATGAAATTAAATCTCCACCAAAAGCTTTGATAAACTAGAATGGCCATTCACAGTATTGTTAGGAACAACTTGTCCCCTCTAACGATGGAAGCCCTTGCAAGTAACTCAGTTGAGCAAGAGCTCTGGCATAATATCACTACAGCTAACATCAAGAAATAGGCTGAGGAATAACATTTGAAAACCATGATACATTTCTTTTGTTGTATTTTTAGTTTGAGCCTTCAGGCTACGTTGTCGTATTTGTTAACTTTTCCACTACAACATGAGAACTAAAAAAAACTTACTTTAAAAAAAATATATCTTAGGATTCTAAGACATCTCTGCAAACACACACACACACACACACACACACACACGCAAAGGGGAGTTGGAGAGTGATGGGAGACATGACAATTCAGCTATATGTAGCTTAAGGCCTCAAGCCAGAAATCAAAGAAACTAGCAGGGAGGCAGGGAAGCTCTTTTGGGTACATGTGCTGAAGTTTATTTACAGGCTGAGTTAGAGTAGGACATGGGAACAAGGTGCCAAAGACTGCACAGAAAAGGTGGGCATTAAGGAAGGATTTGAAGGAAGCAAGAGAAGTGGCATTGTGCAGATATTTGGGGAGACAGTTCCAAGCGTACTGGGCAGCAAAGGACAAAGAGCAAAGTCTTTTGAGAGATCAAGAAAACTTCCAGTAGTGGAAAGTGGTGGAGCTGGGGGAGATCGTGGGCAGGGATGTATCAGGATATTGAAGTGGGGAGATAAAGGAGGACATGATGAAGAGTTCTGAAGGTAATTGAGGGTGAGAACCAGGTGGAAGGGAACCATGCAATTGTCCCTCTCCAGGTTTGAAAGCTTTTGTGCAATTTTTGTGCAATTCCAGGTTCTTCAATGTGGTTGCCTGGTTCTTTTGTCAATCATGGAGTTCACTTTCCAATTTTCAAGGCAGAGCTATGCGCAGCATTGATTGACTTGTCTTTGTGCCAGTCACAAAGCCAACTCCTTCCGTTAGGAACATCAGCAGCTGCCTTATACCGAGTCCGAACCCAGGTCATAAAATCATAGAATAGTACAGTTAGAAGGGACCTATAGGGCCATTGAGTCCAGCCCCCTGCTCAATGCATGAATCCACCTTAAAGTATACCTGAAAGACGGCTGTCCAGCTGCCTGTTGAAGGCCTCTAGTGTGGGAGAACCCACAACCTCCGTAGGTAATTGGTTCCATTGTTGTACTGCTCTAACACTCAGGAAGTATTTCCTAATGTCCAGTTGGAATCTGGCATCCTATAACTGGAGCCCATTATTTCATGTCCTGCACTCTGGGATGAATGAGAAGAGATCCTGGCCCTCCACTGTGTAACAATCTTTCAAGTATTTGAAGACTGCTATCATGTCTCCCCTCTGTCTTCTCTTCTCCATTCCAGGCTAAACATGCCCAGTTCTTTCAGTCTCTCCTCATAGGGCTTTGTTTCAAGACCCCTGATCATCTTTGTTGCCCTCCTCTGAACCCCCTCCAGCTTGTCCGCATCCCTCTTGAAGTGTGGTGCCCAGAACTAGACACAATACTCAAGATGAGGCCTAGCCAGTGCCGAATAGAGGGGAACCAGTACTTCGCATGATTTGTGCCACTAGCAGTATGTGTGAATGGCACTGCCATCACGTGCTCAGGATTTAGCACGTCTACTTGGATGGCCAACCGAAGAGCATTAATGAATTAATGCCAATCAGTGGAAATTTGTCTTGCAGGTTAGGAAGAAACCAAAAGGATTTGGGTGTTTTTATAACTAATGTTAAGAATACCTTTTGGTCTGGCATTTATTTGTGAACGGCTGTTAATGGAATATAAAAAGCAGAAGAGAACCATTCTGAAATTGAATGGAGTCAATTTCATTGACTCCATTGCAGCTGTAGCTTAGGTTATCTTTTGTGGGGGAGGGTAGTATTTTACAGTAGCTTCTTTGTCATATTCACAAACATGAGGAAGCAGGCTAGATCTACACAGCCACCCTTCCATTTCTCTCTTCTAGGTGGCTCTAGCACTCAAATAAAAGCAGCTTTTTTGACAGTGTCATACATGCAGAGTTGCAAACTAAAGGATGTCAATTTACTTCTCAGCTAGAGGCTACAGATCTGGGTCACTGAAAAGGTACCAAAGCCTAGCTTTTAGAACTTTGTGATTATAGATTTATCTTTCAAGTCAGCTATTTGTTTGGCATGTAAAATGTTTTAGAGACCATAGGTTAAACACATAACACACACGGGTCTGCTTTAAAAAATGCTTAAAGCATGTCCACAGAAATCCAAACATCAACAAAACCATAGTGTTGAAGTCACTGCAGGGAGAAAATGTAGATGACTAGGCTTGGATGTTTCTTGACACAACTAGGAAGCACCTTTCACACATCCTAAACAATCCCACTAGTAAACCTAGGCTATAGTGCTGCCACATATGTAAGCTACAATATCCCCCATATCCAATGTTTACGGTGCAATCCTTTCCATGTGTACCAGAAGTAAGCTTCACTGAGTTTAATGGGACTTGCTCCCAGGCAAGTGTGCATAGGATTGCAGTCTGTCTATCCATGCATAAACTAATAGAATGCTCTTATGTGATTCGGGGTTGGTCTAAATGACCTTGTAGGGATCACTTTTAGCCCAATGCCTCTGGGTGCCAATAAATTCAGGATTTTAGTAAGGAATGTTGTCTGGCCAAATCTTGCCCGTACATGTTCTGAGTATTATCTTAATGAAAGTCCCTTTAGCCAAGTTCCTCCACTCCCCTTCCCTGAGGAATAGGCTAGTTGAGTCTGGGTTTGGGCAAAGAAAGAAGCTTGAGGGTGGGCAGTTCTCAGTGCAGTGTAAAAGGAGACAGAGAGCTGAATTGCTCTATTTGGGAATCTTACAAACTGGTGATTTCCCTAGTAATCTGATGGGGAGCAGAAATCTGTTGAGATGTTCATGCTGTGAATGCTCAGCCTGTATTTAGGTGTAAATACATCTTCAGAATGCCCTATGTCTCTAGTGACCTGATTCCAAAGAAACTAACCCTGGGTTAAATGCCTGTATCCCTCACATACTCTGATGCTTGGAGACTGGTGTGCAGGGAGCATAACACTGGTGTTAGCCGTGGGATCGTACTTTCTGGAAAATAAATTCTGAGCCAAGACCTCCCCTATGAGGGAAAGTTACAACAAATGGGATTGTTTAGCTTGGAAAAAAGGAGACTAAGTGGAGACCTGATAGGGATGTACAAATTATGCATGTTGTGGAGAATGTGGATAGGGAGACATTTTTCTTCCTCTCTCAAAATACTAGAACACGGGGTCATCCCATGAAGCTGATGGGTTGGAAATTCAGGACAGATAAAAAGAAGCACTTCTTCACACAACACATAGTTACACTATGGAATTCACTACCACAAGATGTGGTGGTGGCCACCAATTTGGATGGCTTTAAAAGGGGTTTGGATAAATTCCTGGAGGAGAAGGCTATCAATGGCTACTAGTTCTGATGGCTATGTGCTCAGAGTATCGGAGGCAGTAAGCCTATATACACCAGTTGCTGGGGAACATGGGTGGGAGGGTGCTGTTGCACCATGTCCTGTTTGTGGGTCCCTGGTCAACAGCTGGTTGGCCAGTGTGTGAATAGAGTGCTGGACAAGATGGACCCTTGGTGTGATCAGGCACAGCTCATCTTATGTTCTTATGTGCCAGATGTTGAATGGAGAGAGAATGGGAGATGAAGCTGATGTTCCAGCAGAACCAGGAACAAATGGAGGTTTTGAGGCAGCAGAACCAGCAGCAAATGGAGGCTTGGTAACAGTAAAGTCAGCAATGGGTAGCAGCCTCACGGCAGCAGCATCACCAATGCTTGCAGAGTGTGAAATGAAGCCCTTAGATGATCAGCCACTGCAAGAGGTTAGGGCTGACCCAGAAGCCCAACTGCAGAGCACCCAGACTATGGTGGCTGAGGAAATCCAGGGAGTGCTGGGCAGCTGATTGGCTTGGACTATGAAGGCTTGCAGTCAGCAGTACAATGTCTGCCCAGGAGCCTGCCAGCAGAGAAGAGACCTGGAAGCTAGAAGAGAAGCACCAAACCTGGGCAATGAATGGCTAATTCTCAGCTGCTCAGAGGACCAGGGTGCAGAGGGCCTAACAATACAGTTGAGCTACAGCTGCATGGAGGAAAGGCATTAATTCTATCTACCAAATTTCATTATTTACATTAATAATGTGTAGAGCTGCACTGAATGTTCTCTAATTTCTATATTCGTGTTGAATGAAGCACACTCAAAACAGCTGAACAGTTTACCATGTGGGACAATCTCTTTTGGGGAGGGGGGGCTGCAGCTTTTTGCTTGCCTGGCTGCGTTTTTTCTCTCTACGCCATTTCTCTTTCTCTCCTTTACTCTTGCAAGTAACGGTCTATACTGTGTCATTGAACCCAATTAGCGGTGGTGATTCACCCAGTTTAGTTTACAAACATTTGTGACCTCATAATAGAAGGCATACACTCTGACATCATTAAGCAAATCACATGGGCCACCACAGCCAATCAAAATAAATGGCAAATGACGCCAAGAGCTGGAAGTGCAAACAAGGTGAATGAAAATGGCACTGAGGACAGCATCAAAGCCACGCAAATGTGTTTATAATGACTACTGAAAATTGCCCAAAACAGGAAAGAAGCTTCTCAGTGCTCGGGGGGGGGGGGTACAAAATCAGGTATATCATTTGGGTTCAGCCTTAATAAACTGCAGTTTTTAAAAATATCTGTACTTTTTAAAAATATCTGTACTTTTAAAAAATATCTGTAAAGCAATCGGAAAAGACATTGTGAGAAAAAAAGGAATTTTGTGTTTGCAAAATTGACTAGACGTCTACAACAGATGATGTGGCTGGTAAATTCTAACACAGGGAAAGGCAATGTGATGTTCATGGGCCCTTACAATGTAAGATTTTCTAGAGTCAGTGTGATCTGGAGAGGCTTGAGTTGTGGATTGAAAAATGGGAAATTGAGGTTTAATTCCCTACTCAGCCTTCCACACGTCACCAGATACCACATATATACTAATCGTGAACTCAAGTCTCCGAGCCGAAACAACAACACCCATGCACAACAAGGAGGTTCCAGCAGGCTTGGAGGAATCCCAAAGTTTGCAAAAGAACAAAATATCTTAAATGCTGCTCTCAGCTTCTTAGAATGTGGAATATTAACAAAATAATTCATCCTCATAGCTCTGGTGTGCGGCAGATAGGGCTGCTATCTTTTTACTGGCAGAAACCTGCATACCAGGCATGAATTCAGCATGTGAATCCTTTCCCAGTATGGAGATGATGTAAATGGGGAAATCATGTCATGCAGTTGCTAAAGGGACAGGAAATGCGGCAACTCTTAGCAAACCATGTAATGTTGATGGGGCCAAATAGTTTATACAGTCTGCAAAACTTCTCTTTGAGTTGCCCCTGTGGTTTATGGTAACTTTGATATCACTGCATTCCAATATACATGATAACATTTTATTCAAAATCAAGCTTCATTGATTTCAGGGGAATATAAATCATTTACAATGTGTTTAGTATTTATTATATCAGCCTTCCCCAACCTGATACCCTCCAGAGATATGGAACTACAACTCCCATTATTCACAGCCAGCATGACCAATGACAATGCTGGCTGGAGATGCTATTGTATATAAGTTAATACAGCCCCGTCGTATACGTATTTACTCAGAAGTAAATTTCACTGCGTTCAATGGAACTTGCTTGTAAGTAAATGTGCATAGGGCTGCTCAAAGCACTTCACATATATTTATCATAGCAACCATTATAACAATGTCGTATGGTAGGCACTAATATTATCCCCATATGACAGATTTTTTTGGGAGGGGGTTGGGCTAACGCTGAGAGTGTCTTGTCTAAGGCCATCCAGTGACTTCATTGCTGAGCTGAGACTTCAGCTAGGGGCTTCCAGTTCAAACTCTTACTCATTATGCTATACCAGTTCTAGCATAAAAACCTACTGAGTGTGCATAAATTCCAGTTCTCAGAACCTTTTCTCAGGATCACTTCAACATCTAATGGCCAAACGGGGAACATCCGGCTACTGACAGTGTATCAAAAGCTGGTGGTGAGTAGGAATCATTCCAGTGGAGGCTGGTGGCTCTGATGTCAGTGGAGTGTGAATCTGCTCCAGGCTTCAGAACTCTAAACTCAGAACTCTAAATGAGCTATCCAAGCTTTGGATAGCTTCTTTAGAGTTCTGACTGGTTCTGGCTGAAACCCAGAGTGGATTCACTGCTCCGCTGACATTGGAGCCACCAGCCTCCACTGAACAACTCAACATGGGTTGAGTGTGGCTGTTCATGATCTTTCCCCAACCTCCTGCCTCCAGATGTGTTGGCTGGAATTAGGGGAACTGCAGTCCAACACATCTGGAAGGCACTAGGTTTGGGAAGGCTGATGCATATCAACTTAGGAAGACATTCTTCCAGAGTCCAATCTGAACATCCTGATTCTGCTGTTATTAGCCACTAGACTATATAGACTTTGGATCTCCTGTTTAGCTGTAATCATGTTCCATTAATGTCTTCCTGGAAAGCACTGAGCTAAGGGAAGACAACTTTGCTTTGCACTGCTTATCATGCTGTTCAAGAAAGCTAAAGCCTCTAATTAAGTCCTTAAATTTCTCCAGCTCATTATTGTTTTGCACACCCTAAAACATGGGCATCTCTACACCATCAGCACTTCCTGACACACATGACCTCTCTTTGCATTCCTCTTTGCCTTTGCACTCTGAAAAAGGTGAGACTATCTTCCCAAAGTGATGGCATGGCTGAAAAGGTCATTCCAATATAATTCATGTTTATGTTCCATGCAGTACTGCTCAAATCTCTGTAATACACGGTGCACAATTGCCTACTTCTTCTGGATTAACTCTCACTTAAGCCCATCGAATGCTTCAGCTTTTGTCATAAACAAAGTACCTTGTGATGGGCTTCTGCTCCATGTTACCAATTGCAGGAGAAAGACTGCTTTAATTCTCTCCAGTTGCTTTCCTCATTTCCAAAGGGTGTCTATTTTGCTAGAGCTTTTAATTGCTCCATTATTCACTCTGGCTTTTTTCTCCTTGTCATTTTTTTTCTTTTTTTACTCATAGTTCCATGTGTAGGTTACCGAAAAAGCAGACAAAACTACCAGGGTTGGTTTCCTTCTAAAATTTGCAATTTGCACTGTTCAAGAACACTAGAGCCTCTAATTACCTCCTTGAAGTTTTCAGACTCATAAGTGTCTTTGCATACCCTAAAACACGGGCATCTCTACACCATGTCTAACAAAAAGCACCGCAGCTGGCCAGTCCAACTGATGCCAGTATTGCTGAGATGCTGTATCTGATGCTAGTCTAACTGAAGTCCAATTCATTTCAAAGGGTCTACTCTAAGAGGTTCATCAGACAAGTGTTTTATTGCACACTTGCTACTGCCCACGTATGGGTGTGTGCACGTCCTTTAGATGACGACGTCCACCTCCCATGCACTCCTGTGCCTTCCTTCTGGAATGCCTGAGGGGATTGGGACTCGGGGGCACTGTGCTTCAGTGGTTCCGGTCCTACCTCTCGGGTAGGTTCCAGATGGTGATGCTTGGGGATAGTTGCTCCTCAAAGAAGGAGCTGCTATGTGGTGTACCACAAGGCGCCATCCTATCCCCAATGCTGTTTAACATCTACATGAAACCGCTGGGAGAGATCATCCGGAGGCATGGGGCGGGGTGCTATCAGTATGCTGATGACACCCAAATATATTTCTCTATGCCTCTGACAACAGCATCAGCTAAGGATAGTGTGTCTCCTCTGAATGAATGCTTGGAGGCGGTAATGGGCTGGATGAGGAAAAACAAACTGAAGCTGAATCCAGACAAGACGGAGGTGCTTACTGTCAAGGGCCACAACCTGGGGTTGGAGGTGTGTCAACCAGTTCTGGATGGGGTTACACTCCCCCTGAAAGACTGTGTTCGCAGCTTGGGGGTGCTCCTGAATCCGTCGCTCCAAATGACAGCCCAGATAGATGCGACGGCCAGGAGTGCCTGCTATCAGCTTTGGCTGATACGCCAGCTGCGCCCCTTCCTAGAGTTGGAAGACCTAAAGACTGTAGTGCACGCGCTGGTAACTTCGAGACTCGACTTCTGCGCACTGTACATAGGGCTACCTCTGTGCCTAGTCCGGAAACTTCAACTAGTTTAAAATATGGCAGCCAGGTTGGTCACTGGTACACCTAGGGGTGACCATTTCACCCCAGCTTTTATATCTCTCCACTGGCTGCCAGTTAATTTCCGGGCGAAGTACAAAGTGCTGGTCATTCCCTTTAAAGCCCTACATGGTTTGGGTCCAGGTTACCTACGGGATCGCCTTCCCCCATACAATCCGCCCCGCACGCTCAGGTCCTCTGGGAAGAATTTACTACAGTCAACAAGAACTAGACTGACAACCGTTACCCAGAGGACCTTCTCTTCTGCCGCTCCCAGATTATGGAATGACCTGCCGGGAGAGATCCGTGAACTTACCAGTCTTCAGGAATTTAAAAGATCTATAAAGACTGAGCTCTTCCGGCAGGCCTACTCAGATGAATTTTAAGTGTTTTATTGGTGTTTTATTGGTATTTTTAATTATATACTGGTTTTATGTATTTTTAATCAGTTTTGTGAGTTTTATGATGATGTTGTTCCCCGCTTCAATCCGGAGGGAGAGGCGGGTAATAAATAAATAAATATATTATTATTATTATTGTTGTTATTATTATTATTATTATTATTCCACTTGTCTCCCCATCACAAAATAGACCCCTTTTAATCTGACTTAAAAAAAAAAAATCAGGATGTGCTGCAATCTGCTGTGGGCAGGAAAAGTGGTATGATTAAAATGCCTCCTGAATGGGCCACGTGGTCTTTGTTTACTTCCTCTTTTCCCTCCGGGCAGAAGAGAAAGCAATGAGGGACAAACGCGGGGATGGAGAAGCGACGGTAAGGAAACACAATTCCCCTGTTCCCCGTGTGATGATGCTCTCTGTAGGCCTAGCACTGGATACAACCCAATATTTTCACTTGAAAAATAATCTTTGTATCAGTTTAAGTTGCCATACAGTCTCCACCCATGAGCTAAAACTCTCCTATATGTCAACTGTTGCCAGTCTTACAATGCAATCCTATACTCAGACATAAGCCCTATTTTGTGCAATTGTACTTACTCCCAGGTAGGGTAAATGACAAATGCAGTCCAATGAAAGCAAGTGTTTATTTATTTACTGCCCAATAGCCAAAGCTCTCTCACAAAAATTAAAACCATAAAATACAACTTAGCTATAAATCTAAACCACAATATAAAAGTACAACCAGAATTAAGCCAAGCAGCAATGCAGAGATTTAAAATACAGTTTTTAAACAGCAAGTTAAAAGGTTAGGATGGTAAAATGTTAAAATACTGGGAAAATAAAAAGGTCTTCACCTGATGTCGGAAAGAGTTTAATGTAGATGCCAGACAAACCTCTCAGGAGCTCATTCCACAGCTGGGGTGCCACAGCAGAAAAGTCCCTCCTCCTGTTATCCACCTGCCTCACTTTCTTTTGACAGAGACTCACAGAGAAGGACCCCAGAAGATTATCTTAGAGTCCGTGCAAGTACATATGGGAGGAGGTGTTCCTTCAGATAACCTGGCCCCAAGTGTTAAGTGATGCACTTTGGGGCAAAAAAATCCCAATGGGGTCTGAGCTGGTGGTAACCTACCAGGAAAAAGGACTTGGGGTTGGGGTGGAGAACAAAATGAAAATGTCAGTCCAGTGTCTGACTGCTGTGAAAAGGGGATATTCCACATTGGGGATCATTAGGAATCAAAAATAAAACTGCCAATGTCGTTATGGAGAATATCCAATACTGCCTGTGCTAATGGGAACTACCAATAGTACAATAGGAACCTAGTGGTTCCTGAAGCAATCGGAAATGAGTGGAAGAACTCATTTCCAGAATGGGACAACTCAGCGGAGCTCACAGAAGGGATCTCTGCTGACCTGTCCCGTTCCAGAAATGTTTTTTCGCTCATTTCTGATTGCTTCAGGAACCACTAATTCCTGTTGTGCTTGTGGAAGGTCCCACTGGTACAACAGAGCCAGCAAAATGAAGTGGCCCATTGCCTTCATACAAATCTGTGGTACCACCACACTTGGAATACTATGTACAGTTCTGGGCACTGCTCCACAAAAAGCATATGTAGAGTTGTAAAAGCTGCAGAAAAGGGAAATCAAAATGATCAAAGGGCTGGAGCAATTCCTCTAAGAGAAAAGGTTACAACATTTGGGGCTTTTTAGCTTAAAGAAGTGGCAAGGGTGTTTTTCTCCCTCTTTCCTAGTACTAGAACCCAGGATGATCCCATGAAGCTGAATGGTGGGAGATTCAGATCAGATAAAAGGAAGTACTTCTTCACATAGCACATAAACTGTGGAATTTGCTACCACAAGATGTAGTGAAGACCACAAACTTGGATGGATTTAAAAGATTAGATGACTTCATGGAGGACATGGCTATTGATAGCTACTAGTCATGATGGCTATATATTACCTCCAGGTTCAGAAGCTATATGTTTCTGAAAACCAGTTCCTGAGGAACATGAGTGGGAGGATGGTATTGCATTCATGTCCTGCTTGTGGGCTTCCCATAGGCATCTGGATTGGCCACTGTGGGAACAGAATGCTGGACCTTTGGTCTGATGTCACACAGGACGTCTTATGTCCTTAAGTTTGTTCAAATGTAAAAACAAAACAAAAAAACCCCAATGATTTTAGAAGAAAGACCCACCTCCCAAAATTCGCTTTGATATTGACAAAGAAAATCTTTAAATATTAAAACGTTGAATTTGTGAACTCTGAAGCAGCACTGGCAGAGCTGGGTGCAATTTTTGGATACCGAGCCCTTTTCGGTGCCAGACAGATATTCCCATTCTAGAATTAAGCTGTGCCAACAGAAGATAGGCCATATCCAAAGAAGAGAAGGTTCTGCTGAGCTACCGGGTAGACAAACCATCCAGACAAGGTTTATAAACAGCCACATGCCTATGGCAAGTAACTGTTGCTTCCAGGCAACCAGAGAGGAATGTTTCTGTAAACTAGAAGATAAAGCTGGTTCTTTTTTATCCCCCCCCCCTTTCAGACTGTTCATATGCCATAAAAAACTTACACTGATAAATGTGGGTGGGTGGGTGAGAGAATGCACATGTTTGTGGTCACATAACTTCTGTGGACCTATTTGCAAGGCAAAGAAGACTAGAGCAATCAATGTTACATGGCAACTTGGCACACATGAGGATACCTTTGTAGTAAATATTCTAGAGTACATAATGAGGGCCATTCCATACATTACAAAATTCACACATGGAAGTCCATTCCATTCAGAAATTTGCAGGAAACCCACATAACATGAGATAATCCCATACACGGCGTGTGCATGTGCTGGATAATCATAATCAATTGTGCTCTGCTCATGCAATGAAAACAAACAAGAAAATTATGCATGGTGTGGAGAATGTGGACAGGGAGTCACTTCTCTCTCTCATAATACTAGAACATGGTGTAATCCCATGAAGCTGATTGGTGGGAAATTCAGGACAGCTAAAAGGAAGGACTTCCTCACATAGTGCAGAGTTAAACTATAGAATTTGCTAACACAAGATATAGTGAAGGCCACTAATTTGGACGGCTTTAAAAGAATTTGGATGGATTGGACAAATTGCTGGAGAAGGCTATCGATGGCTACTAGTTCTGATGGTTATCTGTTAATTCCAGTATCAGAAGCAGTATACTTACATACCCCAGTTGCAGGGGAACATGGGTGGGAGGGTGCTGTTGCACTCATGTCCTGCTTGTCAGTTTCCAGTGGGCAGGTGGTTGCCGCTTTGTGAACAGAATATTGGACTAGATGGACCCTTGGTCGAATCCAGCATGGTTCTCCTTATGTTCTTAACATGTCACCATGTGTTAGAATCTACACACAAGTTTCCCACATGTGAAGTAACTCCTCGTCCCCACTTGGCTATGAGAAGACTTATAATTGATACTGAGTATTGTAATTTAGTCCAGCAGGGAATATAGAAATGGTACAGAAATGTTACTTTCAGATTGGAACATGGGGTAAGAGCACTGACATTTTTAATTGAAATGCCAAGTCAGAGATGTAAGTGAAAAACTGGATTTTATAGGCTTCTACAGAGCTTTTCATTGCTGTACCAAGAGAAATCTGGCTGGATTTCTCTCTATGTACATTTCAAAAAGCAACTAGAAGTAACTAGGGATGGATTGTAGCTCAGTGGTAGAGCACATGAAATGCAAGTCAAAGGTCCCAGGTTCAGTCCTTGGCATCTCCAAGAAGGCCTGGAAAAGACTCCTTTCTGAAACTTTGGAAAGTGGCAGCCAGTCACTGAGTTAGATGGACCAATGGACTGAATTAGTTGGCATAAGGCAGCTATTTATGTAATTCACAAGAGACAAAGTTCCACCAGGAGGTAACTGCAGCCTAACAAGGGGAGAGCTGGCTACTTGCTTATAATTAGAGTTTGTGCTTTATTAAGGGTATAATTCAATGCATGTTTAGACAAAAAAAAAAGTCCTACAATTCCCAGCATACCCCAGCCAGCAGTGTTGGCTGTGGAATGCTGGGAGATGTAGGACATTTTTCTGTCTAGACATGCATAGGATTGTGCCCTAAAAAGCTTCAAAAGTGAATGTGTCTATAAGCTCTGTTGAAGCATATATCCATAGATCCTGAAGAGGTTTGGTGGCTTTGCGGGTGGGAGAACTTTCTGTTTTCGACTAAAGGAGCAAAAGCTGTTAGATCTAAGCCAAAGGAAATGCAATCTTGAGACAAACCAGTGGCCAGGGGGGAGGGATGTGATGAGTATCCTGCATCGCAGGACTTATTTTCTCTTTGAAAAACAAAGTCAGGTTGAATCATTCCAGGCAGAGTTCCCATTTCATCTGATCCAGGAATAGGCAGAGAAGAAGAAGACAATGTAAAATTAATTTATTCCCCACTTGCTGTGGGAAAGAGGCCATCCATCAACAGCCATGAAATCAGAAACACAACACAAGAGGAGGAACGATTATGAGACTGCTCTGCAGCTGGTCTAAAACAGATAGTAGTAGCTATGTTGCGGTCAACAGTGTTCCTCTAAAATACATGAGACAAAGCTATGACATATGAGTCAGACTTTGCAACCCCTTACATGCCCTGTGTCTGCTAGAGTTGTTACGACTTTTGATGGTAGCAGAGCTAGTTTTAATATACAATTCCAGTGATTAGGAGCAAAAGCAGCACTAGGGCACAATTGTGATCCGGCTTGACGCTGATTAAAAAAAAAACCTCACTAAAAGCCCCCATTTTATCAAACCGTATCTTCCTAACTGTAAATCTCTCCATGACAACACCCAACTTTCACTCCTGACATACCATGGATTTATAGACCCAAAGGTGCTCTTATATAATGGAAGTTTTTTAAGTTGCAAAGGAATTAGGTCAACATCTAAAATTTGTGGCTGTCGCTTTAATATGAATAAGCAAACGGATTCATTCATGACATTATCCTGCCCTTCCTCCATGAAAAGCTCCGGACGTTGTCCCTCCCCACCACAACCGTTTTATCTTCACAACAACCCTGCGAGGTGGATTCCGTTGAGAGACAGTGACTAGTCCATGGCCACACCAAGCCTCATGACTAAGCAAGGGTTTGAGAACCTAAGTCCCCCCTGTCAAAGTCAAACACGCCATCTACTACACACCGCACTTCCTCTCCTGTTTGTTCTGAACCCTTTTTGAGAAGGGCACGGACTCTTCTAGGAAAGGAAGAGTCCAGTGATGTATCAGGGTCACCAAATACACTGAGAGTACCAAAAAAATTCTGAGATGTTATGTCTTCTACATAGTGAGGTATTCTTATTCAAAAACATTGGAAGCTGCCTTATGCTGAATCAAACCACTGGTTCATCCAGTCCAGTAATGTCAACACTGACTGGCAGCAATGGCTCTCTGGGGTTGCAGGCAAGAGTTTTTCCTGCCCTACCTGAAGATGCCAGGAGTTGAATCTGGGACCATTGGCATCCTGAGCATGTGCTCTTCCACTGAGCTACAGTCAGTGGGAGCTGGTGGCTCCGATTTCAGTGGGGCTGTGAATCCATTGTGGATTTTAATCACAACTAGCTAGAACTTCACATCAGCTACCCAGGGTATTGGACCCTATCTCCAAACTAAATTCAGTACCTTGGATAGCTCCTTTAAAGTTCTGGCTGAAATCCAGAATGGAACCACAGCCCACCAAAATTGGAGCCACCAGCCTCCCCTGGCTACAGCCCCCCCACCCCCCGCTTGCATCTGTAAGCTACAAAAGTCACTCCTACCTACTGACTTTTACAAATGAAATACACACATCTTCACCTCCCTGTTCTGCAGAGTTCCATGGTTTGAAGTAGCCATGGTAATAAAGCATTATGCTACGTTTTCTGCCCTGGCAGCACAACCTGTCCTTTGCCACGGAAGGGTGCGAGGGTGGGGGTGGAGAAGGAGGGACTAATATTCCTTGAAGAAGATCCAGGTGGGAAACTGGAGAGCCCTCGGAGAAATGCTTTAATCCTATTTAAAGGCTTGTTAAGACTGATGCTCAAAACTGGCACTGAAATTAGACAGCACCCCCTTTAATATTTGCTTGCTTTAGAGGAAAATCAATCAGAATTCTGGGGTCTGATGTACAGCTGTAAAGAGAGCACCACGCGGAAAGCAGGGCACCCTTAACGTTCCCTCTCCCTCCCAATCACCCCAGCAAAAGCACCGTTCAGGCACATCATGGAGTATAGAAAACCTGTGCACTTTCCCCTTGGAGCCTTCTGTGTTGAAGAGAACGACACCGCGATGGGGAGATTTCTCAGGCCCACGATGGGCTCACTGGGACTTCCCCCTCCTCCTTTCCCTTGTAGTGAGAGACCAAACAACTTGAAAGGTGGCTGAGGCTCAGCTTATTACTCCCTCAAGGATGTTCCAGTTAATGAGGTTTCTTCCCCTCCGCTCAAGCGCTCCACTCTGGAACGGTTTCAAGGAAGGCTTCAGCTTGCCACAGAGGACACTTTCCCAAGTTCTATTTTCAACAGTACAATAGGCCGACTCCATAAGTTAATTGCCTCAAAGTATGCTGAGGGAAAGGGGCAAACCATCACGGATTCCTAAGGAACTGCTGAGTTATGGAACCAAACTAAGTAATGCACTTGTAACCATCCAGTGCACAGCTGACTCAGGCCCAAGCACAGCATCCGTGGACAGGAGCACTGTAAGCAGTCAGTTAGCCTGTGCCACACTGCTCCTCTTTCAAAGGATGGGTATGTATATAATGCCATGAGCCAGCTTATCCTGCGACCATCACAATTGCAGCTGCAGACACAGCTATGATCTCACTGGAAATGAAGATGGCAGT
Organism: Anniella stebbinsi; assembly: GCA_029215795.1. Classification (NCBI taxonomy): domain Eukaryota; kingdom Metazoa; phylum Chordata; class Lepidosauria; order Squamata; family Anniellidae; genus Anniella; species Anniella stebbinsi. The sequence continues at coordinate 63,969,097 of JARDYH010000004.1, read as the reverse complement.
AGCAATGCCCTGCTGTACTTCCTAGAAATGAGGACTTAGGGCCAGCATCAAGAGTAGGCATGGTCGGGCACTTGCCAAGGGCCCCACACCCCAGCACGGGCCCATTGGTAAGAGTCTCCTGAACTTGATCCTCCTCTTCACCACTGCAGCTTGCGTATTGACCAGTTTCTCACCCTGGCCAAGTTAACGATGGTGATTAGAAAGAGGAAGAGCAGTAGAGGCCACTACCTATTTATTCACTGGGTCTCTGCTTGTGAGCAAGTAGGTGGTGGTAGAAATGATGAGAAATAGCAGCTGGTGATAATGGTGATGAGAACAGAGACTCACAGAGGGACTAGGCCCATTGAGAGTGTCTTACCCAAGGGCCCTCAAAAATCTGGAGCCATCACTGTGAGGATGGAAGATTCATTCCAGATGATGGTGTGAGTATGGTGAGATGTGGTGGAATGGAATCGTACTGGAATTTCCATGCAGGAAGTGCCTGTAGAAAAGCTGGGCATTTTTTCCGCTCAGGATGTCCCCCAGCTGCTGCTCCATCAGTCATCCTGATGGTCACACAGACAAGCAGGGAATCAACTGTGAACTAAACTTCATAACACATCTGGAAGACTGCAGAACCGGGCTAGATATTTGGCAAGAGCAACCTATGCAATAAGCATTATGTGGATTTGTCCTTAAGGAAGAAAATATACAAGAGCCTAGCAAATTCCTGGGCCTAGCATCATCCATATTGCCTTGCCCTGTGGTTTGTCAAGACCTAGTGGGGCCTCCTCTATCTTGCCATTCCCACAAACTTGTCAAATCAGCCAATTTCTGCTGAGGTCCTTTCCTCCTTACAGCATCAGTTCCTCTGTCCTAGTTTCACTCCGTGCTGTTGGCAAGCAATTGAACCATGGGCACCAAGGCAGTGAAAAGAGAGAGGAGCAGGGTGGCCATTAATAATAATAATAATAATAATAATAATAATAATAATATATTTATTTATCACCCGCCTCTCCCAACGGATCGAGGCGGGGAACAACACCAAACACAAAATACAAAAACTGATTAAAAGCAGATAAAACCAGTACATCATTAAAACACCAATAAAACACCAATAAAACACTATAAAATTCATCTAGGTAGGCCTGCCGGAAGAGATCAGTCTTTATAGATCTTTTAAACTCCTGAAGACTAGTAAGTTGGCGAATCTCTCCCGGCAGGTCATTCCACAATCTGGGAGCGGCAGAAGAGAAGGTCCTCTGGGTAACAGTTGTCAGTCTAGTTCTTGTTGATTGTAATAAATTCTTCCCAGAGGACCTGAGCGTGTGGGGCGGATTGTATGGGAGAAGGCAATCCCGTAGGTAACTTGGACCCAAACCATGTAGGGCTTTAAAGGTAATAACCAACACATTGCCCCAGTGAGGATTTGCCTCACCAAAAAAGAGAACCCCAATCTGAATAACATCAGCATATGCAAATTTATATGTATAGGCGCCAATTTAGAAAAATCACTTATTATTATTATTATTATTATTATTATTATTATTATTATTATTATATGTTAGAAATACAAGACATCTTACCATAGTAGGGATAACTCATGAGAGTGCCTGCTCAGTCTGCTGTCCAGGTGCTGACTGTCAATGGGCAACTTCAAGGCCCCTGTTATTCTCCCTCCTTATGGTTCTTTGACTTTAAACCAGACTTGGACTGGACAGCTCTTCAAATAGAGGCCTGTCCACTGTAAAGTAGGACACATGGCCAAACTAGGATGGTCTTTCTTTCCAGTATTACTGCTGCACCTGATGCTCACAAAGCCAGATGTGCCTCCATGTTGGGTCAGAGACTCAGCAATTTATTTTCAATATGGATCAAACACACACAGGTAAACATCAGGGTCAAAGAGACATTCATGCTTCCCTTATTCCTCATGCAAGTTGGCCCTGCACTGGTTTCTGTGGTGTGCTTTTGGGTATATATTACCTGGTATGTGTGAGAAAAGAATTAGGGATGTGCACTGACCCCCCGGATCGGATCGGATAGCGGATCGGAATCGGACCTGGGGGGTCGGATCGGATCGGATCGGAGGCTGGTCGGATCGGATCGGACCAGATGTCCGATCCGGATCGGACGCCATTTTGAATGCTTTTTCCCATAGCCAAGTATTGTTTTACAAAAACGCCTATAACTTTTTCATTTTTAAAGATAGAAGGATGAAACTTGGGGACATTGTAGACTGGTTAGGGATAGTTATCTGTGAGAAATTTCAGAAAGATTGGTGCATGCGTTTTGTGGCAATTAATTTTTTAATAAATACCCAGGAATGCTTATAACTTTGTCATTTTTAAAGTTACAAACATGAAACTTTGCCACATTGTAGGAGGTACCTTGGGACCTATGTGTGTGAAATTTCAGAAACATAGGTGCTTGCCTTGTGTGGCAATTAATTTTAGAAAAATGGGTAGTAGTGGGGTAAATACAGTTACGCCTCCCATTTTTTTATTTTTTAAGATACAAACAGGAAACTTGGGCACATTACAGACACCACTTGCCTTGATATGTGAGTGAAATTTCAGAAACATTGGAGCTTGCCTTGTGTGGCAATTAAGTTTTGAAACAATGAGGAAAGAAACACCTATAACTTTGTCATTTTTAAAGTTACACACATGAAACTTTGCCACATTGTAGGTGGTACCTTGGGACCTATGTGTGTGAAATTTCAGAAACATAGGTGCTTGCCTTGTGTGGCAATTAATTTTAGAAAAATGGGTAGTAGTGGGGTAAATACAGTTACGCCTCCCATTTTTTTAGTTTTGAAGATACAAACAGGAAACTTGGGCACATTACAGGGAACACTTCACTTGATATGTGTGTAAAATTTCAGAAACATTGGTGCTTGCCTGGTGTGGCAATTAATTTTTGAAACAATGAGGGATTCATTGGACAGTACTTGCCCATAGGGATTCATTGGACAGTACTTTCCCATAGGGAATCATTGCATTGCACTTTCCCATAGGGAATCATTGCATTGCACTTTCCCACTGAGAAATACAGTTATGCCTCCCACATTTTTATTTTTGAAGATACAAACAGGAAACTTGGGCACATTGTAGACTGGTTAGGGATAGTTATCTGTGAGAAATTTCAGAAAGATTGGTGCATGCGTTTTGTGGCAATTAATTTTTTAATAAATACCCAGGAATGCCTATAACTTTGTCATTTTTAAAGTTACACACATGAAACTTTGCCACATTGTAGGTGGTACCTTGGGACCTATGTGTGTGAAATTTCAAAAACGTAGGTGCTTGCCTTGTATGGCAATTAATTTTAGAAAAATGGGTAGTAGTGGGGTAAATACAGTTACGCCTCCCATTTTTTTATTTTTTAAGATACAAACAGGAAACATGGGCACATTACAGGGAACACTTCACTTGATAGGTGTGTAAAATTTCCGAAAGCTGGGTCCAGGCATGTGGTGGCAATTAATTTTTGCAACAATGAGGAAAGAAACGCCTATAACTTTTTTATTTTAAAAGTTAGAAGTCTGAACATTGCTCACTTTGTAGATGGGATAGGGGTAGATATGTGTCAGAAATTTCAGAATGATAGGTCCAGGCATTTGATGGCTATGGAATTTTTAGATTAAATGTTTCAAAAAATGTTCCACAGAGGCCAGGTCTTCCTTTCCTCCCCCTCCCGCTTCCCGCGAAGAAAAGGAAACACTGTCTCGTCTCGATCCCTTTGATCCTTGCTAGTATCCATTACAGGGCTCCTGTCTGCTTGAGTAAAAAGTGAAAGTAGGAAAGCAGACACAGCCCTGTAATGGATACTAGCAAGGATCAAAGGGATCGAGACGAGACAGTGTTTCCTTTTCTTCGCGGGAAGCGGGAGGGGGAGGAAAGGAAGACCTGGCCTCTGTGGAACATTTTTTGAAACATTTAATCTAAAAATTCCATAGCCATCAAATGCCTGGACCTATCATTCTGAAATTTCTGACACATATCTACCCCTAACCCATCTACAAAGTGAGCAATGTTCAGACTTCTAACTTTTAAAATAAAAAAGTTATAGGCGTTTCTTTCCTCATTGTTTCAAAAATTAATTGCCACCACATGCCTGGACCCAGCTTTCGGAAATTTTACACACCTATCAAGTGAAGTGTTCCCTGTAATGTGCCCATGTTTCCTGTTTGTATCTTAAAAAATAAAAAAATGGGAGGCGTAACTGTATTTACCCCACTACTACCCATTTTTCTAAAATTAATTGCCATACAAGGCAAGCACCTACGTTTTTGAAATTTCACACACATAGGTCCCAAGGTACCACCTACAATGTGGCAAAGTTTCATGTGTGTAACTTTAAAAATGACAAAGTTATAGGCATTCCTGGGTATTTATTAAAAAATTAATTGCCACAAAACGCATGCACCAATCTTTCTGAAATTTCTCACAGATAACTATCCCTAACCAGTCTACAATGTGCCCAAGTTTCCTGTTTGTATCTTCAAAAATAAAAATGTGGGAGGCATAACTGTATTTCTCAGTGGGAAAGTGCAATGCAATGATTCCCTATGGGAAAGTGCAATGCAATGATTCCCTATGGGAAAGTACTGTCCAATGAATCCCTATGGGCAAGTGCTGTCCAATGAATCCCTCATTGTTTCAAAAATTAATTGCCACACCAGGCAAGCACCAATGTTTCTGAAATTTTACACACATATCAAGTGAAGTGTTCCCTGTAATGTGCCCAAGTTTCCTGTTTGTATCTTCAAAACTAAAAAAATGGGAGGCGTAACTGTATTTACCCCACTACTACCCATTTTTCTAAAATTAATTGCCACACAAGGCAAGCACCTATGTTTCTGAAATTTCACACACATAGGTCCCAAGGTACCACCTACAATGTGGCAAAGTTTCATGTGTGTAACTTTAAAAATGACAAAGTTATAGGTGTTTCTTTCCTCATTGTTTCAAAACTTAATTGCCACACAAGGCAAGCTCCAATGTTTCTGAAATTTCACTCACATATCAAGGCAAGTGGTGTCTGTAATGTGCCCAAGTTTCCTGTTTGTATCTTAAAAAATAAAAAAATGGGAGGTGTAACTGTATTTACCCCACTACTACCCATTTTTCTAAAATTAATTGCCACACAAGGCAAGCACCTATGTTTCTGAAATTTCACACACATAGGTCCCAAGGTACCTCCTACAATGTGGCAAAGTTTCATGTTTGTAACTTTAAAAATGACAAAGTTATAAGCATTCCTGGGTATTTATTAAAAAATTAATTGCCACAAAACGCATGCACCAATCTTTCTGAAATTTCTCACAGATAACTATCCCTAACCAGTCTACAATGTCCCCAAGTTTCATCCTTCTATCTTTAAAAATGAAAAAGTTATAGGCGTTTTTGTAAAACAATACTTGGCTATGGGAAAAAGCATTCAAAATGGCGTCCGATCCGGATCGGACCTCATCGGATCGGATCGGATCGGAGGTTGGTCGGATCGGATCGGATCGGATTTTCCCAATTTTGGGTCGGATCGGATTCGGATCGTGGATCGGATCCGATCCGATGCACACCCCTAAAAAGAATCATGATCAGCTGAGATACTTGGATGGGAAGCCATGTATCTTGGGGTCAAAGCAGATGAGTGTGTGTGTGTTTGATTCGCCCATCTCTGAGAGAGAGCTGGTATAATATAGTGGCTCAACTTTGGCAACTAAGGAGACTGAATTCCAAGCTGGGAAGTCCCCAGTTCAGACCTTGCCTCTGCCATGAGCTAATCTTGCCTTAGGCAAGCCACTCTCTCAGCCTCAGTTCCCCTCCCTCCCCCTAGCTGCTATAACTGGGATAATAATACTGACTTCACTTACAGCTAGATAATGCATGTGAAGTGCTTTGAAGACTTGAAAGTACTTATACAAATATGAAGTGTTATCATCATTACCTCTCCAAGGCTCAAGGAGGCTTACAAGAATAACCTAAAAACATAAACATGCCATAAAAAAGCTCCCCCAAAGATTCCCAATTTAGAAGAAGCAAAACTAGAACACAGCAGCAGCAATATAAAGTTTAATATAATGCAAAGCTTTATAAGGTTTCAAGAGTCAGAAGCTTTTTGGGAAAGATGAGCCTTACATACTTTCTGAAATGCCAACAGGAGGAATAACTGTGAACCCTCTTCTGGCAGGTCATTCTTCAGCCTTGGACCAATTCACCATCAAAGCCCTGCAGATCCTAAAGAGTTGTAAGGTTGATACTGGGAAAGACAGTCTCTATGATATGCAGGTCCATGCCATGAAGTGCTGCAAAGATAGGAACTAGGGCTTTGGATTGGGCCCAGAAGTTAATTGGCAGCCAGTGCAGTTTGCAGTAGATAAAACTGAATATGTTCCTGCCTGCCAGGCTCTTGACAGGAGGCAGGCAGTGGCATTCTTCAACAGATGAAGATTCCAAGCTGTCTTCAAGGGCAGCCCCATGTAGAGCGCATCACAGTACTCAGTTCCAGGAGTTATACAACAGGGCTAAACTCAGTTTCAGAAAAGCTGCCATGGTGGTGGCTCCAGAGGTGGGCAGGGCCAAAAGGCAAATGAAGCATGGACAAAGACAAAAGAGTGGCTACTAAAAACACCAGCATATTCTAATTTAAAGCTCTTGCTGCCAGTAGCTAAGTCTAAGCAGAGGCATGACTACCTTTTAGAAGGGGGTGAAAATGGCAAGCTTGCTCCCAATGCCCGCACATATCCGCCAATGAAATGTGACCAAATTATAATACTCCCCCATTGTCTTACAGTGTAGAGTAGGCGAAAAAACTCCCCACACTATGTGGTTATGAGTAAAAAAATCCTAATCGGCCCCCTAATGGGTGACCAGCAAGCCCACACACACTGTCTACAGGTGGGGAGGGAGGGAGGGAGACCCGCGCTGAAGAGGAGGCTGGGAGTCCCCTCCCAGCCCCAGTGGTGCCATGCTGAAGCCACCAATTGCTCACCTCCACGCATATCTCTTTCAACCCCACCGCAATGGCCTCCCCACACCCAGGTGAGCCAGGTGCGAGAGGAAGGCACTAATGACACAACATTCCCCAACCTAGTGCCCTCCAGATATGGGTACCAGGTTGAGGACTAGAGCTCTCAGCATCTTCAGCCAGCATGACCAAGGAACTAGGATGGGATAGGTTGCAGATCTGCATCTCTTGTGGACCCTTCTATGGTCCTCAGAACCCTTGGCTTCTCCCACCAAGAGCAATGTGTGCCAATAGAAACAGATTGCAATGTGTCTATAAGAAAGTAAAGTGAAAGACACCAAGGGCAGTATCCCATTCATGTTAAGACAGAAAAAAGTCCTACAACTCCCAGCTTTCCCAGCCAGCCATGTTTTATAGCCATTCAGGTTACAATCATAAGCCTGCTTACCTGGGAATAAGTTCCATTGAACACAATGACTGGGTTCAGACAACACAATAACTAATGGTGGTTTAAATAGTCAACAGTTATTTAACCCACCATGGGTTATTGTGTTGTATGGAGGGAGTTTTTTAACCAATGGTTGGTTATTTGGCCAAAATAACCAACACAAATAACCAATTCTATGCAGAGTTGGCTATTTGAACTACTATTGGTTGTTGTGTTGTGTGAAGGGCACCATTGGTTATTTCATCAGCCACCGTTGGTTATTTCATCAGCCACAGAGTTACAAGGCAAGAGTGGTCAAGGTGGTGGCTGCCACTCTAGTCCAGCTGGCAGGATAGATTTTTGGCAGCAATGGCTGATGGGATACTAGCAGGAGGAATGAGGGGGGAGAGAGGGCAGGGGATGAGTGAGTCAACTCAGTGTGGACTAACAGTCAACTCAACGCTGATCTTAATCCACACCATGGGTGATTATTATCATGTTGTGTGGGGAGCAACCCCTAGATAAACAACTGTCGAGTTGATTATTACCCCAACGTTGACTATTGAGTTATCTGAAAGCAGCCAATGAGACTTACTTTCAAGTATACATGCATAGGGTAGTACTGTTCTAACCCCCATGAATGTGTGTAATCTGTTTTGAAGTCACCTAAAGTTGTGGACATTGCCACATCTTGGAGTAGCAAATTCCATAACTGTTTGCCATGCTGTATGAAACATTATTTTCTTTTGTCAGTCTTGAACCTACTGCCGACCTATCTCATTGGGTGACCCAAAGCTGGACACACAGAAGGAGACAGAGACTACCATGTCTCCACTCCATTGACAATTTTATAAAATACAATCATATTCTCCCTTTATTATTATTATTCTAACAAAATCCCCAGGTGCTTCTGCCTTTCTTCTGAGGAATCCCCCTATTCGTTTAGTTAACCTTTCCTGCCCCTTTACCAGTATGATTGTTCTTTCTTTTTAGATGTGGTTGTTCAGAACCATACACAATATTTCAAATGGAATCACAACATAGATTTATGTGGCAGTATGATCCTTGTTATGATGTTTTCAACAGATTATGAATCTGCAACGCTGTTCACTCTTTTGACCCGACTCAGTTTCACATCTGCAGGTGGGTGGGGAAGGAACAGCCATTTTGACCTTGGGGTTCTCTGGGGATCGTTGGGAATCAGAGACACTGAATTTGCACATCCAATCCCTGAAGAAAGCCCCATTCAAACATGACCTTTGGGCCTTCACCCCCTGACCTGATGAAATGAGCATTTCCATTTGCACAGTTCAAATGCTAGGAGAACCAGAAGGGCAAATTTAATAAATACGGAACTGGAAACAGTAAAATATCCACCGAATAACCAATTTCTGGGCAGAAAAAGGAGTTTATGCAAAATTAGCTGGCTTCTACATTTGCATATGTTAAAGGCCAGGCACAGAGACCACCACTGGCTGGAACTGGAGTGAGCTGTTACTTCAGGCTTCCCGCTGGTTTCCTAAATCAATTGTGATTTATCATTGTAATCTATTATCCCTGTACATTATATATTATAGAACGGGATTTACATTCACAGCCTAGCTCTGTTGGGTTTCTTATTCTTATTGTATTACTAAAATATTGAATATCCTGCCTTTCACAGCTGCATGCAATCATGCCGACTCCTCTTGCAAACGGCTCTGCTCTTGTCCTTCCCATGTGCATATTAACAGTTACAGGGAACAGGCTGGAAAAGGAGAGATTTTAGACAATGTTAGGCTCAGGGGATGAGTTTGGACACCGGAAGGATACAGGGAAGAGGTTCCAGGAAGATAGTAGCACTGGAAACAACCAAATCTGCCCAACCCAAGGAAGGTAAACAATTCCTGGGCACCCATAGGAAAAGACTCCGGTGGGTGCTGTTGAAGGGTGACTACTACAGAGGGAAAGGTTTTTCCCTGGCAAATGATCCCTGGTCAATTTGTTCTTCCTGGATCCTATGATTCTTTACACAATGGTTTGGTTTGTTTGCCTGTTGATTTTTCAAACTGCGTTGCAGAGATCCCTGGCCTGGAGTTTCTCAGAAGATTAGCAGGGTTGGAGCTTCCTCAATAACGGTAGACACAACGTGTGTGACAGCTTGCCCACCACACCTGATTTTTCTCTTGCATTACACAGCTATAGCAGAGTACTGACTTCATTCTAGGGCATACTCTAGGGTCATCCATGCTGATAGAGAGAGGAGACTAAAAGCTTCCACTCATTTGTGGCCACACATAATTTGCCATTTTGTCCCAAACTGGCTAATTATGGTTCGTGTAAACCAGGATCAGCAACCACAGTTTGACCCTCATCTCTGATCTTGGTTTGTGGGAAATAAGGTTTGAGCAAACCATCATTTTCTGGGTTTGGGGAAAAACAGCAAATTATGGTTTGCCACAAACCAAGAGTGGAAACTTCTCATCTCTTCCATCCTTCTGTGCAAGAGAAGAGTCTGCCTCTCTTTCTACTCTAGTCCCTTCCAAGTTCGTTGTCGTTGTCGTCATTGTGGCTACTACGCCATACATTGCAAGGTAAGTACAATGGCTACAAATATACCAAAGGCTCAATGTCCTTGGCTTTGGGGCAATGACTTGGAAAAGGAGAATTTGTCCTGTCAGTCCTTCACTTTCTGGGAAAGAAATATTGTGGCTATGAGCACTCTCACCTATCTTCTGGATGGCAGCATAACTAAAGGCTACAAGATGCTTTAGAAATTAAATGGATATGCCATATAACTTGAAGTAACAATGTAACTTTAACTCCCCCACCCTCCCGACCCATCACTTATGTTGGATTTATCAGGCTGCGAGAATAGACGCTGTTCGCGACATTTTCATCTTACACTCAGTGGCTCTGAAGGCAGCTGTGGTTTACAAAGGCAGTTGTTAGTAGGAGCTGCTGCCTGCCACTGCAAGGCGATTGAGCGGGGAGCTGGAATATAGGGGCACAGGGAGCTGGTCAGTACTGTCCACACGGATTAGCAGTAGCTCCCCAGGGTTTCCGGAAGGATTCTTTCCTTAGCCCTACCTGAAGATACCGGGGATCACACCATGTGCTGTACCACTGAGCAATGCTCCCTGCCCTTACCAATGACAGTCAGGGGCAGGCACTACATGAGTCAGGCAGCACCACGCAAGTGCACAGTTGCTGGTGGGCTAGTAGCTTCTGGTGTGGGCTGCTGACGTCAGTGAGGGGACTAGCCAGTTGAGAGCCACAGGGACTAAACCGCCTCTGCCACCTGTTTGGAACCAGCGTGGGCAGGAACTCCCCTCTCCCTCTGAAAACCTCGCTGCAGAAGTTAGCAGCTCCTCTTAGTGAAACACTTATTCAGCTATTACAAGTGCAAGTTAATTTAAAGTGAGAGAATAACTCTCCCCCGACCACTCCTGGAGATTCATAACTGAGCAGGGATATAAACTAACATCCAGTTCCAACACTCTGCACCACACAGGCTCTCCTTAATGCTCATTTGTTCCTGTGAGATGGTGCATGTGCACAGGTGCTCAAGCGGTATAGTCCTGCCTTGTGACTGCATAATGCACATAGAGAACCACTGATACGAAAGGCCTGTCATTTTAAGATCTGCCTTAACACACAGCTTTGCTTAGTAACGGTAAGAGTTAGTTTTCTTCTTTTGTCTAAGCCATTTCTTTTGTGATTCTCATCTCTGTGCCCAGGCTTGGTTTTTTCAACCCAATCTCCATAGAATGTCATAGCAGGGGTGGCAGACTTGACCTAATTCCTGTGTTATTTGATGTATTGCAGATTATTTGAACAATTCAATCGTCAGAAGAATATGAAGATCTATGCTGGATCAACTGCACTGGCAAAAGGAGACTTCCCTGTCCCTTCTTCCCAAGGCAATCCCTCCAGCCCCCTTGAAAATACTACACAGCCAGCCTGGAAACACTGCTGGAAGGGGTGAGCTGTGGTAAGGGACGGGGGAATCCCCCCAAACCAGGCAAAGGGATCTTCCATGAGCAGAGCCCTTCCTCTTGTGAAAAGCAAATCCTGCACCCATCCCAGTAAATTTATTAGAACTATTAATAGGGGAAAGGTGGGAGTGGTGAGAAAAATCTAACAGGATGGGTGAGTTCTGAACATAGAAAACCAAATGACGAATTCAGCATGTCAAGCAATAAACCACTAAACAAAGAGAATTCTCAAAATTCTATTGAAGCAGAGGAAAAAGAAAAACTGTTTCAAATGATATAGTGAAAGCATGAAATGTATTTCAGAATGAGTGGGACCAAGGGGCCACTAAACTGCCTAAGGTGATGACAGATATCTGAATGAATTCTTTGGATTTGTCTTCAGAAAAGAAGTTACTAAGGAGATGCCCACACTTGTCTCTTTCAGGTGATAAATCTGAAAAACCCATCACAATCTGAAGTGCCAGGAGAATTGGTTTCAGAACAAACTGATAGGTTAAACAGTAATAAGACACCAGTCCCAGATAGTATTCACCCTGGAGTTCTAAGAAAAGTCAGATATGAAACTGCGCATATATAGTCTGTAATGCTTCTTGGTGTGTTGTAAATTCTTGGGGGGGGGGGGATAATAGTAGAAATGATAATTAAAAGCAGATGGATAAAATTATTGGATAATGGCAACAGAGGAAGGCAATACTGGGCTAGAGAAATCAATGGGCTGGCTCAGATTAAAGCGGCTCCATGTGCATCAGATGTCACTATGTATTAGGGAAGGGACAGCCAATCTTTCAATTTTAGGGGCCCCTTTGAGGGTTGTGCAGAAGAGGGAAGTTCACCTGGTGCTGCTTGTCATATCAGATCGCTGCAGGTTTGGGAGGAAACCCCACCACACACTAAAACTCCCGTCTTCTGCATAACCATAAAAGGGAAATGATCTGTAATGATGAAAGGTTGATCATACTTGTACTTGAGCTACGAAATCACTGGTGTTCTCTGGTTTAAATGCACAATCCAGTCTGTTAAGTCTTCAATGGCATTTCAGGCTGCCTGCCTGCAGTTTCTTCTCACAGCAGTTTTGTGACTAGTTTCATGGCCTTCCCCCACTGACAAGGAATGGAGGTCTCCCTCCTGATACAAATGACAGCTTTCATTGCCAGGCCACAGCAGGGGGTGGGGAGTTAAACTCTCCCTCCTGCTGTTGCTCAGGGCCCCTTGGGGCTGCTATTTACTTCTTCTTCTTTTAAGGTGTAGGTTAATTATATACTTGCAATTAACTGTCACTTCTAGTTTGGTCCTGGTATACCCAGAAGGAGTCACAGAAGTTCTTGCAGCTATGGAAATCCTACTCAGTTCAAGATGGCCATGAAATCCAGCAACTGGGCTTGTGTAAGGCTGGCAGGATGAGGACCAGTTCTCAACCAGATAGTAGCCCAGCAGGAGAAAACACTTCTTGTGTAGTGGAGGCTGGTGGCTCCGATGTCAGTGGGGCAGTGAATCCGCTCTAGGTTTCAGTCAGAACCCACTCAGAACTCTAAACGAGCTCTCCAAGGTGCATTTGCACCCACTGAAATCGGAGTCCCCGCCTCCACTGGCTTCTAGGTGTCCTGTTCCGCAACAGGTTCTATCATCCCTACTAGCTGATCACTCGAGGAGAAACAGGGTCGGGTGGGGCTGAAATAGTTCTGGAGTAGAGCAGCTCAGAATCCCGAACAAAGCTGTGGGTGGTGACTCAGGCGCTATGGGTTCAGGTTCAGGACCATGGAGAGCAGGGGTAAGGACCAATTTTAAAGAAGCTCTCAGAGCCACATTCCAATGGTGGGCGGGGCCAATGGCAAAAGTGGGTCTGAAAAATCCCACTCCCCACTCAAGCTATTGTTACCAATTTATAGTGGGAAGCATGACTACTCAGAAGCAAGCATGAACAGCATCCTACTCAGAAATAAGCAGGACAAGCCTTTGCATGTCTATGCAGAAGTAAGCTGGACTGACTCCCTCAGCAGCACTTTCAAATAACACCCCAAATATCAAGCCTACACAGCATGAGCAGTATGTCAAACTAAGCAGGACAAACCTCCGCAAGACAATGCTCAGAAGGAATAGGGTGACCATATGGGAAGGAGGACAGGGCTCCTGTATCTTTTAACAATTGTATAGAAAAGGGAATTTCAGCAGGTGTCATTTGTATGCATGCAGCACTTGGTGAAATTCCCTCTTCAGCACAACAGTTAAAGCTGCCCTCTTTTGTATCAGGTCAATCTTGCTTTCTTTGAGCACCGGAGTTTGCCTCCTTCCTCATCATCAGTCTACGGTGCCTTTCCCTTCACATTCGCACTCTAGCATAGCCAAATTCCATTGAAGAAGCTTTCAAGGGCCACATTCCAGTGGTGAGTGGGGCCAAAGGCAAAAAGGGGCAGGGGCAGAATATCCCAAACATTGGTATATTCTAGATTAGAGCTGTTCCTGCAAGTAACTAAGCCTTAGGAGAAGCATTTCGACCTTTTAGAATGCTGGGGGAGGGGCTGCACAAAAGCTGAGAAATCACCAGTTGATTAGTGGTTGGGGGAAGGAACATGGGCTATCTGGGGAACAGTGGAGGGCTGGATTGGGACCTCATGAGTGCTGGGTTTCACCCCTAGGACTGAGGTTGTGCACCCCTGTTTAGAGCCTTCTAAAAACAGCAAAAGGATACTGAGAGAAAAAGACTTCTGTTCTGCCTCACTAACCCATTTGCGAAATCTTGGGTTTGGCTGACAGTTCAAGTGACCTGGTATTCACTGTATTCTTCCAAACATTGATTTAACAGAAATTATACCAGGTTTTGCATAAATTGTAACATCATATAAATTCCATCAATATGCCAAAAGACAGCTCTAATCCTTGTCATTGCAGCCCTTAGTCACACGTGAAACTGAATGCAAATATATGTAGCAAAATACCAGTTTGTGTATTTGCAATTCCATTGTGGCCATAAAGCTAAGTGCCCAAAGATGTTTATAACAGAATCATTGCATGCAATGATGCAACAATTCTTTGGGGAGGGCAGCATGAGTGGAAGTTGCCAACTGGCTTGATAGCAATTTAGGCTTATGGCTTTAGGACTACAGCTTTAGCACTACACACTGTGAATAGAATGAAGAGCATTTGCCAATGATGACATCCCTTGATTTAAAAAGCTACTTATTTGTGGTTTGTGGCAATAGTGCTGATGGGTGTTGTTTTTAAGCAGAAAGGGAAGTCCCAATCTCTGCATATCTCAAGATGGGCGTTGAGCTTGTGTGTGCTTTTCCACCCAACCAGAAGCACACCTGCAAGGATTTTATCTCTAACTATGAAACTGACATTGAATATTATTCCCATGGGGTGAGCAGGCAGCAAAGGGGTGGAGGGGAGAGATGCCATATGTAAGTGCTGGCTACCTTTTTCCAGCTAGATGAATCAACGGAGGGCTGGGATGGACCTCACAGGTAATGTTGCTACTTACCTCCACATTGAAAAAGCTCCTCACTCCCTTGTCATTAAAAAGTTATCCTTGCAAACTAATTTCCCTGCTGCACCCAGAGAATAAACTCTTTCTGAAGCTCCCTAGCAGAAAAAGCACAACCTACATACCTTTCCACTTCAGAAATGGATGGTCTTTCATCTACCACATTCTTGAGCCAACACATCTTATGCAGTGGAACAAATTCACACCATCTAAAGGCTGATCTGCACATTCCGTTCTCTACAAGCCCCTCTAATGAATGAAAGGGTTTGAGTTTAAACTGTAACATATTGGCAGAATGTCCCCAAAATGCACTTGTTGATATCCAATGTCAACTTGGCACTTTTCAGACACACAAACATTAAATGTTTGTAATGGTATTTAGATCTGTTATTTTCCTGGGAGCTGTGATTTCACAAAATAACACACATTTCCAAAACTATCCATGGGCCTTTCCACAAATGAATGGCAGATATTTTCAAACCAGCAACTCTAATTAGGCAAATTTTCAATTTGTTCTTGCAATTAAATCCACAAAAATTACTTGTCCACCAAAAGCCATTTTACTAGGCTTCCCTGCCTGGTCATCTAGAGGCAGTTTCTATTCACCACAGGTAATAATAATAATAATAATAATACATTTATTTCTTACCCGCCTCTCCGTTTGGATCAAGGCGGGGAACAACAGTAAATATAAAACACAATAAAATATATAAAACTGATTAAAAACATGGCAAACATTATTAAAATAGCAATAAAACATCATAAAAACATTCTAAAATTCCACTGAATATGCCTGCCAGAAGAGACCAGTCTTTATAGATTTCTTAAATTCTAAAAGAGTCTGGGAGCGGCAGAAGAAAAGGTCCTCTGGGTAACAGTTGTCAGCCTAGTCTTGGCCGACTGTAGTAAGCTCTTCCCAGAGGACCTGAGCATGTGGGGCGAATTGTATGGGAGAAGGCAATCCCACAGGCAACCTGGACCCAAACCATGTAGGGCTTTAAAGGTAATGACCAACACTTTGTACTTCGCCCGGAAACTAATTGACAGCCAGTGGAGTGATTTTAAAGCTGGTGTAATATGGTCACCAAGTGCGTGGTTACTTACAACTTACACAGCTCTTTGAATTTCACCTCTGATAAAGTAAGCTAGTCACAAATAATGCTGTAAGCAAGATTGGTATCTGTGTGTGTGTGTGTGTGTGTGTGTGTATATATATATATATATATCGTTCAAGAGGATCTTCCTTAATTTGGCATTCAGATAGGCAGTGCAAGCAGGAAGCACAGATTAGAGAATTGTCCCCTCTTATTGCAGCTGAATGTGTTTCATGTTAAAGGGGTTTTGCTGTCCTTTGCTAAACAATCCTCTCCATCAGAAAACGGTGCAAGGATGGCTGAAAGAGCGCTGCATGCCCAGTTCCACTCTGATTCAGTGCTGAATGCATCCATTCCACTTTGCTTGAACTGTACTGTTAAAAACCAGGACTGCATATGCTTCAGTCCAATGCTTATTTCATAATAACCCTGCTAATTATACCCAATTAGCCAACACACAGAAAACCTGTATCTTCAGACTGAGCGGAAGATCCAAGATGTCACATTGCCCAAAGAATCTCAGCGTACAAGGAAAATGCTGCTCTTTCTGGAAAACTGTCAAGGCACAGAACCAGTCAAAATACAAGCCCCTACACTACTTGGAATTTTGTTCATCAATAAGCAGACAGGCTGATGTCCTGATCCTACGAGGTACTATGCTAAAACCAAGACTGGTCTTCTCTTGTGGCAGTACAAATGGAGTGGTGGGGAAGTTTTCAAATGGATTAAGCAGCTCCTACAAGCTAGAGAAATTACTTTGTTTGCTTGAAGAAGAAAAAATATGGTCAATGCCAAGCAACATACCTTTCATACAGTGCATGGGAATAGATTCAAAATCACAGCCTGGTTTAATTTCTCCAAAACACATCTCCTTCACTTTTATACATATAATCAGGATGATAATGAAGCATTAAAAGGATGGATCTATAGGTTGTGAAACTTTCATTTGACTGTGTAAAAACAGTTCTGTTTTAAATCTGGGTTTGGAACAATTTCTAGTGTTTCTTTCAGTTTGAGATCCTCACGAATTAGCCAATTAAATATGCTGTGTGAAAACTTAAGACATTTTATATATTTATACAGCAATAAGCTGTTTGCATTGTAAAACCACTTCTTGAGTTTCAATGTTCAACATCACAGAATGTTTGTATCTGTGGTGGGATTTAGCAGAGGAATGTATTCCCCATGGAGTACATGCTCATCTCGTTATTTATTGGGGAATAAATTAGGATGTTTTCTCCCATGGCTTGTAAACAAAATATAGGTCAGATATTTCCTGCAATTCATTTATTGCCGGTGCAACACTATGTAATCTTCAGTTACATCTGGAGTCACAGGGACTCAGATTCCCTGGTCCAGCTAGCCCAGAAATTTCTACTCCAGCCTTCCCCAACTGAGTGCCTCTAGATGTGTTAAAACTACAACTCCCATCACCCTCAGGTAATATGGGCCATGCTGGCTGGGGGACAATGGGAGTTGTAATCCAACACATTTGGAGGGCACCAGATTGGGGAAGGAGAGTTGACTCTGACTGGAAGCTGCTCACTGGGTCTTTTGGGGGCCGATTACCAGAGAAGCCAGACAGGGATTGAACCCAGGACCTTCTGCATGAAGCGCATATGCTCTGCCATTGGCCTAGTTCAGATGTAATGACAACGCAGAGTATGGGTTGATGTTGAATCATGGCTTGTTGTTATGTGCTAACCCTGCACTGTGGGTTAACTATGGATTGTTAACCATGAACAACCCAGGAAGAGAATCCATGGTTTGTTGTTGGATTGAGAACTCTGGTTTGTTAATGGTTAATAACCACTAGTTAAACCATAGTGCAGGGATTGCATGTAACAACAATCCATGATTCAACTGTCCACAATTCAATGATAAACCATTCTCAACCTGTACTCTGGATTGTTACTATGTGAGAACCAGGTCACTGAGACATGGTACATGTTTAAAGGTCCAGCTTCGTACACACACACACCAGTTCCATCAAGAATCAAACCAATGTCCATAGCTCTAGAGTAGAGGGTAGAAAGGCACCGTACAAGTGCCTGGAGGCTATTTACATGTAATTGTTCATCCAAATCTACTTCATATCATGAAGACTTCTTTGAAGCTCAGTATAAACAGTATCGTTGCACTGATAAAAGTTGATCCAAGGATACTTCATGCATCTTGCAATCTTTGCAACATTTTTTCCATGAACCAACAATTCCTGCAAAACTGAGATCTAGAATAAACTGAGATCAGCCCAAGCTGGTGCCCTCTGGATGGTTTGGACCTCAGTACCTATCAGTCCCAGCCAACATGATCAATGGTCAGCAATGCTGGGAGCTGTAGTCCAAAACATCAGGCTGGAGAAGGCTGAATGAGATGAATGCCAGGTGATCTGGAATATGGGTGCTGTTTCACACAGGCTATCTGCTCAGCATCACTTCATTTGGAATAGTTGCCCTGGAATAGTTTCCCCTTGACATTCTGGCCCCCTCTACAAGGATGCGCTTTTGCGCCTGGTTCGGCGATTATGCGCATTATCACAGACGCGCATTTACTCCTAATCCCTCTGCACGGGAGGCGGCGAGAGGCGGCGAAGCGCATTAATAGATGTCCAAAAAGCGCTTTACAAGAAGTTAATGCGCATAATCGCTTGTTCACACGGGGAAAATGCGCTTTAACGGCGGGAGCAAAATAAAACTCGCGATTTAACGCGCATTCGAAAATGCGCATTATCGGAGAGATAACGCGCCTCTACGCCCGTTTTGCGCTCCGTTCTTGTAGAGGTAAAATTTATAATGAGCCTTCAAAGAGCATTAAACCTCTCTTGTAGAGGCACCCTCTCTCTCTTTGCCATATCAAACTCTTAGTCCAGGGCAGTTTTAACGGGTGAATTACTGCTGGTAGTGGAGGCTGGTGGCTCCGATTTCGGTGGGGCTGTTAATCCACTCTGGGTTTCAGTCGGAACCAGCCAGAACATTAAAGGATCTATCCAAGTTGCTGGTCCTATTTTGTAGGTTGAGTTCAGCACCTTGGAGAGCTGCTGGCTGGTTCTGCCTGAAGCCCAGAACGGATTCACAGCCCCACCAAAATCGGAGGCACCAGCCTCCACTGGCTGCTGCCTCTCTTCTGGGGGTGATCCACCGCCCCACCCTAACGCACCCTACCCATCCTTAGCCCACCAGGCCACTCCCCTGGCCTCAGCCGGGTGCTTCTGCACAGAAGCGTCCGCGTTCCTGTGAAACCCTGGAGCGTCCTAAGCAGCACGCCTTCCTGCGTGGACGGACTCAGGGACGCCCTTCCTGCCCTGCGCAAGTTCTTGGCGGGATCGAAACCGACTGAGAGCGCCGTTTCCCCATAGCCGAACCTCGCCTTCCCCAGCCCTTCCCAATCAGCGTGGGCAAAGGATCGGAAGAAAGGCAGAAACTTTGAAGCAGGCAACACCCCACCACCACCACCACCACCACCGCTCGCTGAAATCTCCTGAAGGCTGCGAAGGGGCAAACTTGCTATGCCCCCCTCACATACACACACACAGAAATACCTTGCCAATGACGGCGCACGACCCTCCTCCGGCGCCCCTTACCTGCAGGACACGGTGATCTCCACCTTGGTGGCCGGGATGCTGCCCGTGAGAGGGTCGAAGTCCCGCACCGACGCCATGTCCTCGAGTTTGTCCATAACGTCCTCCTCCATGGGGAGAGGGAGGGGGGCAGCGGTGGCGGCACGGGAGAGCGGTTCTCTCAACAAGTCTCCGGTCTCCGTATTTGGCGAGACCAATCCGCGCCCAAGAGCTGGAATCGCTCAGCCCCGCCGCCGGGCTCGCCCTCCTCGCTTTGCCTCGGCGGCGGTACGTGTTTCCCCGCTGATCCACGCAGCAGGGCTGGAGCTGGAGCGGCGGTGGCGGCGTGGAGAAACGAGCCGGGCGTTCGGGAGAGGATCGGGGGGTTGCTCGCCGCCTCTCTCTCCACCCCCGCCTCCCCGATCCCTTTTTCTTAATAACAATAATTGAGTTGGTGTTTTGAGTCCACCGAGTGGGATTTCGTAGATAAGCTCCACCTCCTCACAAGACAGAATCACCGGGGAGCCTCAGCCCAGTCCAGTCAGCCCAGCGGCCCTTCTGCGGGAGAGAAGGGGTTACGCCGCACGACCCGCACGAGGACACGTGTCCGGGTTCCCTGCGCTTGGAGCAGGCGGGCCAGGCCCGGAGGCGGGGTCACCGGGCGGGGGAGGCGGGAACCTTTGCCTCGACGGGGCGAGCGCTTCGGCGCGCGGGGTCTTCTAGCGCCTTTCTCCCGCCGCGTCCTTGGTCTCTCCGGAGCTGCCTGTGTCATGGTGTGCGCGTGTTGGTGGAGAGCAGGTGAACGGGGGTGAGCCAGATGATGAGCCACACACCTGGGCGTGAGAGTGGCTCGCAGGTGTCTGGGCTTTCCCACAAGAGAATGGGGCCTGCTACTGAAAGCACGCGTGTTCAGGGGAGGCTGGTGACTCCAATGTCAGTGGGGCTGTAAATCAGCTCCGCGTTTCAGTCAGAAGCAGTCAGAACTCTAAAGGAACTATCCAAGGGGCTGAAACGGGGGAGGGGGGCTTGGGTTGAACCCCTTGGATAGCTCCTGACTGCTTCTGACTGAAACCCAGAGTGGATTCATATCCCCACTGATATCGGAGCCATTGCACATGTTACACACATGGTGAGCAGACTGCATGCATGTATACAACTGCATATAGAATATGTGGATATGCTATATGCAGGCAATAGCAATGCAGTCTACAAACATTACCAGGAAACAACCAATATATTGAAACATGCAATATATACACTGGCAAACATTCGTACAGGGCAGCCTTCCCCAACCTGGTGCTATCTGGATTTTTTTTTACTACATCTCCCATCACTCTTAGGCACTGGACAGGCTGGCTCAGGCTGATGGGAGTTGTGATCCAAAACACCTGGAGTAGCAGACTGGGAAAGGCTGATACAGGGTGTAGCAAGCATATATGAAAACATTTCTGTATGTCAGGAGTCTACGAATCTGCGTGGCTGTGATGGAGGTGAAATCATGAAATGTGGCCAATGTGATTGAACCTTTGACTTCCAGTAGTAATTGGTGCTTCCAAAAGTGGAGGGGCTGTAGTTCTGCCAACCCTGTGAAGCCACTCCAACCAGCAGAGCCTGGCTGGTGCAGAAGCAGAGCCCTGCAAATGAAGAAGTGGAAGTTTGCAGACCAAGGGAGAGCCAGTGTGGTGTAGTGGTTACGGTGTTGGACTGGGACTCAGGAGATCAGGGTTCTAGTCCCCACTCAGCCATGAAGCTCACTGGGTGACTTTGGGCCTTTCACTGATTCTCAGCTTTATCCTCACAGGGTTGCTGTGAGGATAAAGCAGAGAGGAGGAGGAGGAGGAGTGTGTAAGCTGCCTTGGGTTCCTTGCAATGGGGGTGGGTGGGTGGGTTAGAGAGGGCAGGATATAAATGTAATAACATTAATAGTTAAGATGTAAAGCAGGTGTGCAGAACCTGAGGCCAAATCTTCCAGGTTTCCCCATATGACCCTACTTCCTTCTCCCCATCTCCCTTTCCCCACTCACTGATCATACTGTGGTTTTGCCAGCTTTTGAGCAACTTCCCCCACCCCCATCCTAAAAGGTTGAGATGTCTCTCCTAAGGCTTAGTTACTGCAGGAAGAGCTTGAAGCTACAATATGCTGATATTTTGGATTCTTAGGCCCCACCCCATTTTCCTTGTCCCCACCTACTGGGCAGCTTTTCCAAAATGAAATTCAGCCCTGAAGCTGAAAGGTTTTCAACATCCCCAATATAGAGCTTGGCAGGCCAGGAGGCAGAGCCCCATAAAAATAAGGTCTGTCACAACTGCATGTTCTTATGAGGTTTTATTTGTTTTATTTTGAAAGGTGGGATATAAATATCTAAAATAAAATAAAATGCCTAAAGTAAATAAATAAATTATATATCAGCTATGATGAAGCATTATTTTTAATTATTATTATATTTATTTATATCCCGCCTTTTTCCCAGGGCTGGGGACTCAAAGCGGTTCACAAAGTTAAAACATGTACAATTAAAACTCATAAATATAAGCTTACAAGTTAAAATATAATTAAACCTACAGTAAAGTTAAAACATAAAATAAAAATAAAAACAGTAACAAATTTTAAAAACAAAACCATACATCAACACAGGTCCAGCGCATTTCGAAAAGCTTCTGGAATAAAAAGGTTTTTGCCTGCCTCCAAAGTGCAGCACATAGGGAGCCAGTCTGGCTTCCTTAGGAAAGGAGTTCCAGAGCCTTGGAGCAGCCACGGAGAAGGCCCTCGCGTACCCACCAGATGTGCCTGGGATGTTGAATGCATGATATCAGACTATCACAGTTACCTAATGCAATCCAGATGACAACTATGCCACAGCTAGGAAGCAAGAAACCACTTTCATGCAGAGCAGGTGCATCAAGAAAGTGAGCCAAGCTGCAGGCTATATCTCAAATCAATATGCATTAAGTGATCAAGGAAATAAACATGTGGAAGACTTTGTAGAAAATATTTACTCATTTTAGAGATGTGTGGAACATAACAACAAAGCCTGAGAGATGACAACACACACATCCTTCCCTTTCTCTCATGCTCAGCTGTATGATGACCTAATCAACCATGCATAAAACCCATTCCCCTCCTTCCCTCTGAACACCAGATGCAAAAGACATGTAACCCTTCTGCTTGGTTGGCCCCAGTTTTAAACATTGGCTGAGCTAGATGGAGTCAAGGAATTTGACCCAGGTCATAAACTGAACATAGCAGAAGTGGAATCTGAGACCCAAACCACCAAACCACTAGGACTGTGCACAGACCCCCAGATCTGATCTGGATCCCAATCTGGGAGGTCCAGATAGGGCCCGATCCAACCTGTGTCAGATTGGGCCCGATCCAATCCACCTCGGATCTGGATCTGCTCCATGTCATTGCAGAGCTCTCCCTCCTGCTCTCCCTGCTTCCTCCCTCCCCCCAATTGCCCTCCTTACCTGCAGTCTCCTCCGCGTCATCTTCCTCGACAGCCGGCCTCCTCGATGTTGGCTGGCCTCTTTCCCGCTCGCACCAGTTGATGACATCACTCGCTGCGACCAGCAAAAGTGGCCACTCATTTGAGGCCACTTTTGCTACTGTATCCATTTTGCAAATGGTAGATCAGTTAATTTCCCACACAGATTACCCTCAAACCAAATTTCCTTCAGTTAATTTACTTCCCATCAATTCATTACCCTCCCAAATCAAATCCCCTTTGATTCCTCCCACCATCACCACACACACACAAATATACTACCCACCAGATCCTTCCAAATCAATTCCTCTTCAGTTCATTTCCCCCATTTCTCTGTAAGAGATTCATTTTCCAAAGTTTCTCTTACCGCCTACCCAGCCAATACAACCCAAAACCTCCCTGTCGGCAGGACTCAAGCCCTCTTAAGTCAACCCCCCCCCATGTGTTCACTGAACATGTGCAGGTCAGGTGGAGCCAGGCCACACTGGCTAAACATGCACCCAGTGTCAGCAGCACTCCCCTCTGACTATGTCCCCCCAAAACACACATTCAGCCCCCCTCTACAAGATTTCGGTTTGATGCCTGGTTGCCCAATTATGTGCATATACAGATAAGCACATTTACTCCTAATACCAATTCACGAGAAGCGGTGAAGTGCATTACGGGCTATACGAAACATGCTTTAAAGTTGTTTACATGCGGAGAATCGCATGTTTACATGACCATAAGGCGCTTTAACTCCCACGGCAAATTAAAACTCGCTATTTAACACGCCTCGACCCCCGATTTGCGCTCTGCTCTTGTAGAGGTAAAATTTGTAATGTGCCTTGAAAGAGCTTTAAATCTCTCTTGTAGAGGCACCCTCAGTTGAATGCCTGAGAAGGGCCGCCATGCCTATGCAGCTGTAGGTGAGTAAGGGCTTCTGTGTGATCTAGAATGCCAAATGTCCAAGGTTCCTGATCTTATGCAAGTCCCACTGCAAATAGCTGTGTAGGCATGGTGGCTCCTTTCATGCATTCATTGGATATGTGTTTGTTGAGGACATAGCTGCCAACATAGAGGACAGACAGAGCTAGCAATTGTGACTTTGCTCGACCTGCATATGTTAACTGAATGCATGGGGACAAAAAGTAGGGGCAGTTCATCTGGTTTGCAGGCCTTTTAAAGACAAATTTCTAAAAAAAAATTAATTATTTGTAAAAACAAAAAAAACAAGGAGGGGGGCAGAGAAAAATGGGTGGGCAGGGGCCCCCCTAGCCTACCCCTGGCTACAGCCCTGGGCTTGCTCAAGGCTCCTAATCTTTGGTCTGTTCAGATGACATGCTAAGCCATGGTTAGGTTGCTAACCCTTTTGCAGCAAATGGTTAGTGAGTGTGTTTAAATGGGGGTTATTTAGCCACCATGGTTAGGAATGGTTCACATGACAAACTAAGACATGGTTCACACAAAATGCTAAGCCATAATGTTTTGCTCAAAATGCTAAATCACCGCTTTCACACATTCAACTGAGTGAATGGATATAGGGGGCATGGTGAGCAGGCACAGTCCTGCTCCCCTCTCACATATTCAGTACATCTGAAGTTGGATTCATCCAGCAAAGAAGCTGTACATGTGATTAATAGCCACCCACCAATGCCCCCATAGCCAACAGGCCTTGGATTGCCTCCATAGGGATACATTCGACACTTTGCACTCCTCCACAGGAGCAGGCAACAAATAGCCCTGTGCATTCTTTTTGTTCTCTGCACCACACTGATGCCAGCACTCAGGATGGCTTGGAGCGTAGCCTTAAAATAATATGGAAGGAAAAGTTTTGCTGTTCACATGGGCCTCCGTTCAAAAGACTTGTGCTTGTTTTCCCTTTTCAAGAGAGGTGGTCTTTGGGAATCCAAATGATGAATCACCACTGTGTACTTTAATTTAAAACTAGAAGCCTGCAGCCAATGAATTGGCTGCTTAGTTCCAATCAGCCTGTGGAGTTCAGTGCTTCTTGCTTTGATCCTCATTGCCCCTTTAGACCTGGCAGGGCGCAAAGCTGCAGTGACAGAAGAAGTCCCAGCAGACAGAATTCCACTCTGGGTGTGTCTAGACCAGGGATGAGGATATGAGCTCTTCCTTATTGGCAGCTCATTGCGCTTCCTCACCAATCAGCTGAACAGCGGGAGGGGAGAATCACTGAGAAGCATATTCCAAATGGCAGCCTGCAAATCTTTTAAATAAATGAACAGAATAAAATAAAATAAGGTGAGTTTAAATGAATGTGTAATTGGGAGTGGGGAGAATACAGATTTATGGATGTGTGGATAGAATGAACCACCGACCCAATGTTGGCTGGCCCTGCCCTGCCCACAGCCAGCATGCTGTCCCAGACCACTTCCTTCAGGGGAACAAGGATCTCAAGCCTCTAGTTCTCACATCTGTATTTCTATAGTTCCCAAGCCTAGTTGTTGCTGCAAGCACATCTGTTGTGGGGAAATTGCTATTTCACATCAGTCACAACTCTAGCCCAGTCTTCCCCCTCCTGGTGCCCTCCAGATATGTTGGACTTCAGCTCCCATCAACCCCTGCTAGCATAGCCAATGGTTAAGGAATTATAATCTAATTCGTCTGGATTAGGGAAAGTTGTTCTATCATGATCTGCCGGGAAATCCTGATACTAAGTTGCCCCAACAAATGCAACTCATGCACTTATTTTGGTACAGGGAAGACTGCTCAGCTAATATCACATGCACCTTTTGGTCCATGCTTCACAAGCCCCTCTGTGATAAAAATCTATTTAGATATATGATTTTCATCCCAGAAGTGTCCATTTCCTCTTGACACACATACACGTATGCACACACACAACAGTACACGCATCTGTGCATGGGGCCGCAGACATGCCTGTATCTGCACCCACATGCGCCCGTGTGGATACTGTAAGCCCTGCTTACAGTACCCCAAATATAGTTAGTATAGACATGGAAAAACCCCATCCCCCTGTTGCCTCTTGGCTCCACACAGTCGCTGTAATTTAAAAAGCCTTAGGCTGCCTCTACAAGAGGCATTTAAAGCTCTTTCAAGGCACATTAAAAATTTTACCTCTACAAGAACGAAGCGCAAATCAGGCGTAGAGGCGCATTTTCTCTCCGATTATGCGCATTATCGAATGCGCGTTAAATAGCGAGTTTTATTTTGACTATGTGAACAAGCGATTCTCCACATTAACTACTTGTAAAGCACATTTGAAACAACCGGTAAGGTCACCTGTTGAGTGCTCAATTCCCTCCTGCATACAAGCATTTACGATAAAAGCGCTTCCGAGAAGATGCACATAATTGGAGGAACAGGCGTCAAACAGAATCCATCTAGAGGGGGTCAGAGTCACTTTAATACTAGCTCAGAGCACAGGCCCAGGTGTATAACTCATCTAGAGATGACCAAAGGGTAGTACACCTAGATGGAATCACCAGCAGAATGACCATATAAGGGAATAATAGAAATGCAGGAATGTTGCAAAGCACCTCTGGGTACGCACGTGGCAATAGGGGCGACCAACGGTCCCTGACTGCAATGCCACATCTGGCCACTACTTGAAAGTAAAATGTGTTTGTCCAAATGATATCACTGGGACTATGGACCAATGAAATGAGAGCAAATGATGTATAATACTGGGGTATAAAAACTGCTGCTTTGATTCTAGTGCTCTGTGACACTGATATTTAGCCAGAAGGGCTCAGCCATCACCTTATTCTGCAGAATAAACGTATTCCCAAAGCCTCACTGGACCTTTTGTCAAGTGCCTCATTATTGGATGTTTGGTACACTTGGATTAGCACAATTTGTGCAACTCCTCCACTATCTATTCCACGCAAATTTTATAAAAAGTAGCTAACCAACTTCTTTTTATTGCATGGAGGATCACGCTGTGAATGACTATGAAGTTGTGACTCTCCAGTTTCACTTCTGTGTCTAAGCAGCACCTTAAACAAGTTTTTTTTAGAGCAGGGAGAGTCCACATTTAATTGTGAAAGTAAAAGAAAGTACAATTTCCTCCTGTGTATTTGCCCTATTATGCTATACCACAGTGCCATCTAGAGGTTATGTAGCAGAAAAGCAGGAAAGGAAACATTCCTCATGTGGTGCTTGGATCTCAGTTCTGCGATGAAACCAGAAGCAGATGCAGCCGGTTAACAGCCCATTATGTTGTTGTTGTTGTTTATATTTCAATGCCACCCCATAGCTGAAACTCTCTGGCCAGTTTACAAAGATTAAAAACTGTTAAAATATATTGTACAAAGTGTAAAACCATTTACCTAAAAACACATAAACACAACATATATCTAAAAACAATTTTAAATGAACAATCCTAAAACAAATCCAAGACCTGATTAAAAAATAAAACAAAAACCAGCCTCGTGTAGAAAAGCTCTAGTAGTCATGATGGCTATACATTACTTTCAGCATCAGTATGCCTCTGAATGTCAGTTTGCTAGGGTACACAAATGGTAGGCTGCTATTGTGCTTCTCTCTTGCTTGTGGGCTTCCCATGAGAATCTGGTTGACCACTGTGGGAAGAGAATGCTGCACTAGATAGGCCTGTGGTCTGATCCAGCATGGCTCTCCTTATGGTGTTAAGAAGTCATTATTGCACATGACTAGGAACACTAGTAGACGATTTCAGGATAGCCAGAGGAAGGAGCTCTCTGTCCGGAAGTGCCCTGCTTTGTAGAGTTTTTGAAGAGACCTGGTTACTGTTGAGGCTCTGTATGAACAAATGGCAATGCTAGAAAAAGCAATAGGTCAGCTGGAACTGAGCACATCCCACCTCTCTGACTCCATCTTTTCCATCCAATTGTAATGCAAAACAATGTTCTTCATGCCCTGTTCACATAGTCCTAACGTTAGTAGGCAGTGCCCAGGCAGTAGGCTGCTAAAAAACAAACAAAAAAACCCTCAAGAACAAACACTGTGAATAATGCGAGCAATTCTGCATCTCCCCCACACACTCACATACCCCAACACAGACAGAAAACCCCCAGAGCAATAAATGTGTACTAAATAATTAAATACAATTCTATGCGAGAGATGTTTTGGGGCGGGGGAAATCTCAAGAGTAAAGGGAGCGATTTCAGAATTTTTGCCAACCTGCACAGCAGTGCAGGGAATAATGCAAATGATGGTCATGCATGAGACGGGGGGGGGAGGGGGAGAAGCCACAACGGTTTGTTCCCCCGCCATGATCTTCCAAATCCAGTCCAAAATTCCCAGTAGGCTGATATCATTATTATGACCAACTAAAATGTCACAAAAAGTAAGTATGCTTCTGAGCGCTCTAGAACTCTTATTCAGGATGGAAGAACTCTTCTTTAGGGTAAAGAAAAAGCTAGATATAATTTTGGGGGCCCAAATCCTGCCATTTGTAACAGCCTTGGGATGAGATGCAGGAGATGTTTGGCAAGCATAAGTAGATTAGCCTCTTCTAGGTGCAAAACAGATGTCAGGATGCACTGAGGTGGCAAGGACAAAGAAATGACCATTGCTATTCGCCCATATTTTGAAAATATAAGATCTAGCAGTTACTCAGATCGAGTACTACTACTGCTATTACTATTTGTACTGCTAGGACTAATAATAATAATAACAGCAGCAACAACAACAATGTGCCACCAGTGTGCATGGAACTTTATAGAGTACATGGACAGGTCCTTGCCCCAAGGAATTTATAATCTGGCATGGTTTACATCAATCTTCCTCTGGTATCTTCCAGATGTGTTGGACTTCAATTGCCATCATTCCCGGAATGATAGGGAAGGCTGGTTTATACTAGTGGGGAGGAGGACATCCACATTTAGAAGATTTCATTTTCTCTCTCCGTCTCTACCCCTTCTTCTTCTTTACATATGAAGAGTGCAACTGAGTTAATCTGAATACTGTGCTTGCAGCTCCAGTTGCAAATGGACCATTGTAGTGTGTAGCCCTAAGAAGTCATCATCTTGCCACAGAGCATAAAGCCTGGTTCCCTTGACATTACTTCCAAGGCACATTATTGTGAGGAGTGACCCTATTCTAGTGGGAATGCTTTTGTAAGCGTAATGAACCGAGGCCCCATTCGAAGGAGGAATCAACATATTGTATGGCGCTGTATTTTCTTTATATGCCTGAAGGGGGGTGTTTTATTCCTCTTAGGAGTCATCCAAGATTAGCTTTTTTTTTATCCAGCAAATACCCTTTCGTTGTCTTGCTTGCATTACACT
The DNA here is from genome assembly GCA_029215795.1 of Anniella stebbinsi. Classification (NCBI taxonomy): domain Eukaryota; kingdom Metazoa; phylum Chordata; class Lepidosauria; order Squamata; family Anniellidae; genus Anniella; species Anniella stebbinsi. The sequence continues at coordinate 63,939,890 of JARDYH010000004.1, read as the reverse complement.
GACATTTGCTCTTTGTAAATGGTGGATAAACAATCTCTTCATGTTAAAAAACAAACAAACTTACAGGCTGGAAAGATACTTCTTTGTGTCACTAGGCGTCACTAAAACAACTAGTATTTAAAATCACCATCATGATGGTCATCGTCATCATCATCACAGCCTCACCTTTTTTCAAGTTTGATGAACACAAGGATAATGGAACACTAACCCTAATTTCCTCCATCAATACAGCAAGCAGTCAGAACAATTCACAATGTCTTTGCTTCCAGGATCATAAATGGTTTGTCTGGCTCTCAAAATCTTATGGATGAATCTTTGCAAGAACGGGACATGGTCTCCAACCAGGAATAAATCTACATCAACAGCATAAAGTCCTTTTGAAAAAGCAGTCTATAGTGGGTGCCTGGTGTATCATTTCAGTGGTGACAGGAGACAGTCCATTCAGGCTACCTCCCATCTCCCTTAAAATGGCACTGGGATGGGGTGTATGTGTTTCAGATAACATTGGCCTGGTTCGCACATAATGTTAGCCCATGGTTTATTTAACCCATGGTTTGTTGACTTACTCAGGGTTTATCTCGCAGACAATCAAACAAACAGTGGTTTGTTTTCTCAATCCATGGGTTGTTTGTTTCCCTCCTTCACTCCCTCCCTCGCTGTATCCCAAATGCCTTTGTGGCACTGTGGTATTGGCATGTAGCATGACTGTAGTCTTGTTACTACTCTTGCCTGACAACTCTTTTACCTTGGTGAAAGAACCCATGGACAATGCACAGTCCTGGGTTTGCAGGTAATGACAACTCGTGGTTTAAAAAACCCATAGTTCATAATCTAACAACAATCCATGGGTTCTCTTTCTTGGCTGTTTGTGGTTAACAAACCATGGTTTGGTAGTGCGGCTATGTTCACACATTCTGGATTCAATTACCCATACCATTGGTTACCATTATATATGAACCAGACCATATTATGCTTCAAGAGCACTTGCATCTCTAAGACACAATCCTATGCCTGTTTAGACAGAAAAAGTGCTACAAATCCCAGCCTGCCCCAGCTTGCCATGGATAGGTTTGCTCCCTAAGACAATTCACATTCTATACTATGCACATAATAACATAATATGCACTGAGTGATTGTTGAAATATACAGTTAAATAGGCCTACCTGTGCTAGGTATACTTGGCAAATCCTTATGCTTCAAAAAGGGGTGCTACATTATTAATCTAGAAGGATGGTTATAGAATCTAATGAAATACACTAGTTAGTTCCATATTAAATCAGCAACTGACATCCCAACATTCTCCATATCTTAGCAATTTCATCAAATGTCCATTAATACATCTCCTGTGCATATTATCACATCATCGGCAACTGTCATTATTCAGGTTTTTATGTATATAATTTATATTATCTGCAAAATAACTTTGTAATTTAAATTTAACTTTACAAATCTTTTCTCCATTTATATGCCTTTAGGGACCACTGGAAATGAATGTTATAAAAGTTCTCTTTCAAATTTACACATAAAAATTCCTCTGTACATTGGAATAAAACCAACTCAAATTATCATTTGATATTTTACCTCAGTATTCTTCACCCATTTATATTGGACATTGTTCCCCTGATCTTTTTCCCAAATCTACCCTCATGAGCTACATTTGCTCAAAAGGAGTTTTACCTCGGCTATATTATTATTATTTTCAGTTATATTCTGCCTTTCCATGAAGGGCCTCATGCATGATTCCACCCCCAGCCCTTTTATCCTTACAGCAACTGTTATGAGCAGTACTGACTCCATTTTGAAGCAGCCAAAAAGCCAAGGTGTCTTCATTCTCCACAAAGGCACAGGAATGGGGCTAAGAGCCATCAGGTAAGGTGAGATCAGGCAATTCAGTTCCTAATAGACCTCCTAAAATGCATTCCCCAGAGGCAGAGGTGGGAGTAAAATTGAGCTAAATATGAATGCTGAATGGCAACAGTGATAGCTGGTAATGCACCTGGTCATGCAACTGCAATGATTCCTATTGTTGAGCTCCAGCCTGGACACCAATCGCTAAGAGAGTCATTAGCATGTGAAATCATCTTTTGTTAAAAGAATGTTTCTGGCAAGTACAGTCATCATCCCCAAATACCCTCTTTTGTTATGTCTTTCCCCCATGGCAAGTAACATCACTTCCAGTGCTTATGAGCGGTGATGTCACTGCTTTTCTCTAGATTGTATAAAAACCCTCAGGTTTTGAGAGTCAGGGTCCCCGCCTTCTTAGAAGCATGGAGCCATGCTGCTGAAATTGCTGAGTCTCTCCTCCCAGAGGAAAGGCTCCTGCTCCTTCCTTCCTTCCTCTCCACTGAGACCAAGAGCTGCAGCGCACACTAGTTGCTGTCTTCAGGAAAGGTCTTCAGTCCAGGGAAAAAATATATTGCTTTTAGAGATCCCCTCCCCTCTTTCCCCTGCTGTGTGTGTGTATGTTCTAAGTCTCAAGAAGACTCCTTCTCACAGTCTGGAAACTACTTTTAAGCCCCCATTTGCTCAGCTAATTTCCCTAAAACTAGCTTGTGCATTTGAATCTGTTTATGCCTCAATAAATATGCTATTGTGACGTTATCCTCTTCAATGGTGTAGATTTCTTTGGGTAAGAATTGCCTCACTTAGCCACAGACACTCTATTGCCAATGTCTAAAGATTCCTTATTAGTGAGTGTGTAGGTCTCATTAGAATGTGTGCAAGTTTGTACACAGGTCTAATGAGAGCACATCATGTAACACAACATGTGAGGTAAGTTAGGCTGAGATAAAGTGGTTGGCCCAAGGTCACCCAGTGAGCTTCATGGCTGTGAGACATCACAGACTGGAGTGGTGATGTTGTTCTGATGTCATGACTTGGCATTTTCAGAATTAACATGAAGAATAAATGTTACCTCATAGGTGTGGAGGGATGGTTTGGTACCCAGGCAAGCCACATTTGGCCTGGGGGGTTGAGGTGAAACACTCTTATTGTAAGATGTATAAGTAGATTTTGAAGAGCAGTAAAACATCAATGTTTGTACGTGCATTATATAGCCCAATATGAACCCAGTTGAGATATAACAATGAATGAATCTTAAGTGTGCACTCTGTCCTCTCTCCTCCCCTTTCCTTCTCTGACTGTGTTCCTGACTTCGATGAAGTTACGGTGCTTTGCTAAACCACAGTTTCCTCTGATGTCCAAATTTGGAAACTGATTGAATAGCTACCAGGATATCGGATGTTTATCAGACCAGGATAATGATCGCCTGTGAATCAGAGTGGAAGAAATCCCCTGTGTAGATGGGGCCCATACCACTTGAGTCAGTCCATTTCAATTCAGGCTTCCTACATAGTAGGATCCTGATCGACAACTATCATCTGACTCCCTGCAACCTATTTCAGCTCTCTGCAACCTATTCTTTTAAGCCACTGATTGTTGACATGGATCACTGTAGGACTTATTCCCGACTTTACTCACAGGATGCCACTGGAATGTAGGCTTGGAGCACTAACATAGCAGCAACAGCAGCAGCAGCAACCTGACATTTTGAAAACAACATTTAAAAAATCAGTTTTATAAAACAAACACATTTTGAAACTTGTGAATTTTTTCTTTTTCAAAAATACTGAGAGTTTCCATTTTCTGCTACTGGGTTTAGAAAAACACATATGAATCTTTTAATGAACATGCTGCTTTGTAATTTTGGTCAACTTCTCTATATGGTGACAAAATGCACTACATTTCCATTTTACATTATAGTTTATGATGTATATGAATATGTTCACTATGATTAGGGTGTTTCCCCCCCAAAACCATTTAGTAGAAGCACAGTAATTAAATTTCTCAGTCTAAGTATAGATTATAATGTCTTTTAATATAATTTTCCTAAAATAGCCTTCTGAGTCACATTCAGATGAACTTCCTAATTTTTTCCTCTCCATATTCAGTCATAATGCATAACTGCACATTTAGTGACATCAAAGCCTCAGCATCATTTCCTTCGAGAGTTTAAAACCTCATCAAGTGTTGTGGTAACAATTTAGGGGGTGTCCCCCATTATTTTAATAGGTGGTTATCATCAGCCCACATAGGCTCAATTCAGATGACACAATAAACAACTGGTGTGGGGGAAACAATCGTCAGTTGTTTTGACTATTGTGTCATCCGAATGCTGCCATGGTCAACTCAGCGCTGATCCTAATCCACACCACAGTTGATTATTTATTACCATGTTGTGTGGGGAGTACCCCCTAGTTGAACAACTATAAAATTGATTATTACCCCACCATTGACTATCGTGTTGTCCGAATTGAGCCATAGTCTACTTCCAGTTTCCTGTTGTCTGATGATTGCGAACAGCTTGGTTTCTTCACTGACAAGAGGATCAGGTACTCAGACCCACTACACACAGCTCTCTAGCGCAGGGGTGGGGAATGTGTGTCCCTTGAAATCTTGTGGGACAGTAACTCCTATCAGTCCTAGCAGCATAGCCAATTGTGAGGGATGATGGGATTGTAGTCCAACAACATCTGGAGGGCCACACATTCCCCTGCTGTCATATCCCTAATCCAGCAAAAGAAGGGAATTTACTCAATTTGATCAGCTTGTTTAGGATGCGAGAGCCTTCTTCTGCCTTAGGTTAGGCAATTAAACCAATCCAGTTCACTGGGAGCCTATCTACAAGCAGAGGGGTGTGGGAAGAAACCGTAGGCTCACACATGACTTGTGTTCTTCTTCTAATACGTAACACCAAATATCTTCCATATGTGATCCACCCCAAAAAGATAGATTTTGCAAGTGGGGAGGATACACAAAATTGCCTGAGGTCACATGAGACATTATGCATCGGGAAGAAGTTATATGCACAAGCTTGAAGGTCCAGCCCCAGGGGATGGTAGTTTCAAGTTTTCTTAAATGAGAAGTTGACCAATTAGAAAAGAAGAAAGAATTATCCCTTCTTTTGTTGGATCAGTGATATGACTGTGCCAAACACTCATAGAGGATAGCCGGGAGGAAAGGTTGTATTGAGCAATGTCCATGGATTTTGGAAGAGAACAAAAAAGGTCACACTGGGATTTTAGGAATAGAATTGGCGGGGTGGGGGAAAGGTTTGGGTCTTTCATCACATAAGCAGTTAGTAGCAGGAGTCTATTCACACAGTCCCAAGTGAATACAATGAACACAAATAGGGGAAAGTGGGACCATAGCAACAAATCCACCACTGACCTGTGCATTTTACTCAGCTACCTAGACCAGCCTTTCCCAACATGGGCCCCTCCATGTTTTAGGCTATAGCATTCATGCTGGTTGGAGTTGAGAGAAGTTGAAGTCCAAAACATCTGAAGAGCACCAGGTTGGAAAAGACTGCTCTATACAGAGTCTGTATGTGAACAAACTGTATATAGGCATGTAGGAACAACCAGGGACTCTGTAAAAGCACTGCTCCAAAATCTTTTGGATGTAGAGCAGTATACATATATTGTTAAATAAATAAATAAATACATAAATAAATTAAAAGCACAGGCCCAGACCATGCCTATAGCCCCTACATGCTGATGTTTTTCCTCCCCTCCCCATTCCCCCCTCCCTTTGCTTCATTTACCAGCTTCGTGAAGTAGAGTTCTGCGGAGTTCGAAAGCTTGCACAGTATTTTGTGACCTCTGAGTTGTCCTAATAAAGCTACTTAAGGTGATATGGATTTGGGAGTTTTGGAATCACTTAAGAGCACACTTGAATTTGGGATGATGAGAACAGAAAATAAGCAGCCCAATCCTAGGGGTTGGCTTAACAGCGCCAATTTGGAGTCACGTTCCTCCTAAACCCCACAGTTTTGCTTACCCAGGGTGGCGTCAGGTAATCCCCACACCAAGGAGGGAGTGTTGGCTTTTCATCGATCATCCGGGTACTGGAGTCCCCACTTCCTGGCGACAATCGCAGGTCGCCTTCCACCAGGACCCCCGCCCCCCCCCCCCGATCAGCCATGGAGTACGGTGAGATAGCAGAAGAGCTGGGGTGACCTTTCTCTCAACAAAAAAAGATGGAGTAACTTCCCGACTTTCTTACTGTGCAGCTTCATGGAAAAGCCCTATGGTGGCTATAAATTTGTGGCTGTGTCATATAACTGATGCAGCACAGATATGCAGCCAGATATGCAGCCAACGTGGGGCTTTGAGCACATATAAACAGCCTCCTTGATGTTAGGAACTCAGAGAAGAAATGCAGTACAATGGTAGAACACATGCTTTGCATGCAGAAGCTCCCAGGTTCCAGGATCAAGGAAGCAAGGGATGGGAAAGACCCTTGTGTCTCAGTAAAAAAAGTGCCTTTCCCATCAGAGTAGCCAGAGCAGACACTACTGCCAGCCAGAGTAGATAATACTAGATTAGACAAATATCATTTTTATCCATTTAATATTTTGTGCTACCCTCTTTGCTTATCTCTACTTCAGCGAAGTGTGAAATGATGGCAGAGAATCAAAGGGGTACTCTAGAATCCAGGGTACTATTGATTGGGTGGTTTAAAAATGGAATCAATACAAAACCCAAGTTCTCTAGACAGTGTACAATACAAGAAAAACATTAAGTAAAAAATTAAATTAAAACATTAAAACAAAGAATAAAAACAGCACATAATAAAACCAAGATAACTCCAGCAGCAGAAAGTGAAAACAAAGTAAAACCAGCAACCGAGTAAACGTGCTATGAACTAAAAGCAAACACACAAACAAACAGTTCTTAAAATCACTAGGAGAATAAAAAGATCTTTACCTGGCACCAAAAAATACCATCACCAGGTGAGTCTCTTGGGGAAGGAATTCCACAGACAAGGTGCCTCTATCACTGACAAATCCCCCTAGAAGCACCATCCCACCTCACGTAGTCCCCATTAACAACTAAAGCAGGTGTGCCATTCTCCCTTTCATCTGATGAAAATTGTTTCAATAAACATCATACTTCAGGATGTACATAGATTCAGGAATATATATATATATATATATATATATATATATATAATCAGTGTTATATTCCTTTTCTCTTAGTAACATATCAGTATGTATCCATAGCTAATAACACTGAACAACAGTGGACACACTTAAAAGCTCTGTGCAGTTTAAATAGCAATGGGAGCTTAAAACAAATATAAAATAGTACATAATTAAAAAAAACTGTTAAAGATACACATGGCGTGTATATTAATAGAGCAATTATTCTCTTCCATGGCAAAGATGCTAAAAGTAGGGCACGTTATCTAATTCTGCAGCATCTCTGCACCTTTGGAACAAAATAAAGAGCATTTGCTGTGGAATGGCAGAAAGTCAAGCTTGGAAAATAATATTTTCCTCTTGATGATTTCTGTCAATAATTCAAAAGCAAGGAGCATGTTTTAAACCCAAGCTAGTTTCTCTAAAATGCCATCTCCGAAGAAATAGTTTACGATGACCGAGAAGCAGAAGCCATCTCAACCCACCATGAACTGCCAGTGAGTAACAAACACAACCTCAAGTCCTTCAATACACCAGTGTAAGACCAAACATTCTATTACACATTCTTGTGCTACACAAAATATTACCTATTTTACCTTGTTGCCATGTTAATCAGAATAACTATAACCTGCTAGACTCAGAATCTCCAATTTCTGTATTTATACTTATTTAGAAGATATATAAGGCACCTTTAAGAACAAATATATTTATTTATATTTAATATATTCCTAGGCCACCTTTCAGGGCATGAACCCTCCCAACAGTAAAATGTATACAATAAAATTCATATAATAAAACTTATGTGGTAATAAAAACAGCAAATCTTCCAAAAAATAACAAACACCAGCATAAGACAGCATCTACAACACAATTCCAGCTATAACCCAGTCTGATAAAACATAATTAGGGGGAGGACAGAGTAAACATGCAAGTCTTCAGGGTCTTCTTAAAAGCCTGTAATGATGGGGGCTGGTGGACCCAAATGTGCTCGCATGGCCGTTTCCATAGAAGGGGGCGAGGGGGAATGCAATATACAAATCAGAAATTACAAGCACTTAAATACATCATATCAATGTTCATTAAAACAATACAAGATTTGGATCTGAAATCCGGACTTAATGAACCTGCATGAAAGGTTTGAGAGAATTTCACCATCCTGACTTTGAATGTGCTGAAAACAAACAAACATGCAGCACAAAAAGGTGTAGGGGTGTGTGTGTGTGTGTGTGTGTGTGTGTGTAAATAGCATGGCTACTCATGCTTCACCAAAAAAGAGGACACAAAGATTTGCATATACAAATGTATATGGTCAAATGCACATTTAGAAATAATTGCTGTAATTTAAACAGATATACAGTATTACTAACCATAGTGAGAAAAGGGTAACCAGGGCAGGATCAACGTTACTGCTTTAAAATGGTTTATAACAGTGGTGACAACTGTTGGGGCCCAGGACACACTCCATCTTCAGTTTTAAGCCTGTTTCGAAGTGTCATATCCTGCTTGGTGTAGATGTGGCCCTGGTGAGCCATGTGCCTGCTCAGTCTGCTGTCCAGGTGCTGACTGTCACTGGGCAACTTCGAGGCTCCTGCTGTTCATCTCTCCCTTCTTACGGTACTTAATCTGTACACCGGACTTGTCCTGGACAGCCCATCGAACAGAAGATGCCTTCAAACAGAGGACTGTCCTCTGAGAGCCCTCCAAATAGAGAGGTGTCCTTTGTAAAGCAGGAAACATGGCCACCCTCGTGTGTAAAAGACTACTTGGATTTTTTAAAGGCTGCAGACAGTTTTACAACCTCATCCTGAGCATAAGTGCTTGGTGGGAATTTATTTCCAGGTCAAGGGGACTTCCTTCCTTTCCTTACAAGGATTGCAGTCTAGTGGAGGCCAGAACATCAATTTTGCCTCCCAGGAAATGCATCATGGCAAGAGGAAGACTTGCCTGGCCGCATCCATTGGCCAACTTCCTTCCTTCCTTCCTGCCAAAAGGAAAACTTGGCTCCAATTGTCTGCTGCCTTCAGGCTCCAGGAGTGAGGGAAGCTTGTTCTGCCCCCAGTCATAGATAAGGCTCTTCATTGCAGAGAACTCTGGCCCTTTTACGGCCCAACAGCTCCCCATGATACCCAGCTCAGCTTGCATTAACAAGCCAAGCTGTGTAATAGTTCCCCAAACCCGGAAACTTCACTGAAGGTTTATGTTTTTTTGTGTGCAAGATGGTGGTAGCAGTGGTGCTGGGCAGCAGCAGGAGTCAACGCTACCCACTACTGTTGACACCACCATCACTATGCGCAAATGGCTCCTTTCCCCCCCCCCCAGGTCCCAGGAGGAGGAGCCATTTGCGCACAGCACCTCTGCCGCAATGCACAAAATGGAAGATGATAGGGGAGCACCTGCCCCCAGTGCCACACCTCTGCCCCTGCAGCCACGCTGCTGTGCAAAGCCAGAAAATCTACCAGTTTACCTGACTTAGTGTGGGCTAAGTCCAGCTAGTTGGTGGATGTTGGACTGGAGTCCAGGGGGTCGAGCCAGTGGAAGCTAACTGACCTCCTCCCCCCAAAAGGAAGCCTCCAACATCCCTAGTCATAGGGACATGGGCTTTAGGAATAGCTGCAACAGCTCTGTCCAAGCAAAGGAAGATCAGCCTGACCTCAACTGGATATAAATGCCTGTTTGCAACTCACTATTTTATTTTGGCGTTGTCAAACTGATCTACCTCTCCTACCTTTTCCCTTCAGTCCTCTTTCCTTATGCATCTTGTCTTCTTAGTTTGTTAGCTGGTGAGGGGAGTGGATTAGGTCTCGTCTCTCATTTTTTGTTATTGATACAAGCTGCTTGGGAGATATAATATAAATATATTATCAAAAATAAAATAAACTGTTATTCTTGGCAATTACAAATTCTGTTTAGTGGTGTATTGCATCTGCTAGTGAATAGAGCAATTGTCATGTTTTTCTCAGTGAAAGACATTTCCAAAACAAAGTTTCTCATCTCTGTATGATACCAGAGTACTGGAAACTAAGAAAATGCCACCTACTGTTCCCACCAACTGGCTGCTTGTTGGCAGAATGACAGAACAAGTGAGGTTGACACCTTTTCCTGCCCCTTTAACAGAAGTGACTTTAGGAAACAAGCTAGGGTAGCCAGGTGTCCTGCTTTACAAAGTACAGTTCTCCCTCTGAAGGGCTGTCAATGGACAGTCCTCTGTTTGAAGGGATTTGTTCAAATGAGAGGAGGAGGAGGAGGAGGAGGAGGAGGAGGAAGATATGCAATCCCCATGCACCTATTTGGCCCTGAGATCTCTCCCCACAACCCCATTATCAAAGCTGGACCCTGCCTTATGTGAAGTGATGATAAAGAAAAGCAGCTCTATGCATGTGAAGAGTGCTTTCCCCTCCCCACTGAGAAACCAAGTTCTTTCCACATATTTGAATTAAGGAGCAGGACTTCCTTGGCAGGTGGCATGGATTCAGAGATGCTCCAAGCTTTAGGCATTTGTTGCCCCCTGCAACCACAGGGCAGAAATATAATAATAATAAACAAAACCAAAGTTGACAATCCTCCAAAATATGCCACCTGAAGCTGGCTGCCTCACCCTGCCTAATGATAAGATGGACCCTGGATAGATTCCTGGACAGCATGGGACCTGGGCCCAGCCTCTCCCTCTTGAGAAGCTCACCACTGTCTGCAGTTCAGCACTTACCTTTTGCTCAGAGTGGGTCTCCCAGTGATTGCTGGGGGGGAGCAGAGCATTGTGGGTGATACAGCTCAATGTATTATATTTAGCTTTACAAAGATAATTTCTGCTATAATAATCCAGCTGTTTCAGAAGTCTTGACCCGGTTTCCCCATCCTGTGCATGCATTAGAAACCATGATTGTCATTGGCAGTGAAGAGGCAGATGCTAATCATGTGCCAAATACTAAATGTGACTCATTTGAGGTATGAGTGTGACTGTCATGTACCTGAAATGCCTGGCAATTTTCAGCTGGGCAAATATGGGTGATTGCTGACATGCCTGCTCAGAGTTGGTAGTGGGGCTTGAAATTAACAAGCTGCTGCATCCAAGCTCACAAAGCCAGAAAAACATACAACAGCTGTATCTCAAAGAGGGCTGTACAAAGGGCTCAACAGATTTACAAAGACTGCAGAAGCAATGGTCAATTACCAACAATGTTATTATTTCTTATTTCCCAGCAAACCTGCACTGAATTTCAAGTGATCTGAATGTGATTGATTGACATACAAGAGCATCAGAGCTATCTAAATCAGCTGATGTTAACCTGGGCATTTCTAGCCCCTGGTAAGCAGGTGGGCCAGGGTTTCTAGACCACCTGAGTTCTAGTAAGAGAAACTAAGGACCAAACTACACTTCACATTAACCATGTGAATGCAATGTGCTTTTAAAATTTTTTAAAGGAGTGGGACCATGGCATGCAGGGAGGGGAGGTTAGCCCTCCCCTCCTTTGACACAGTCCTGATGAAATCCCTCCCTCCTCCAAGATGCTAATATTATTCATTTGTTATTACATTTATATCCCATCTTTTTTCCTCCAAGGAAGCCAAGGCTAGGCTGACCAGATAAAATCCAGGTCAAGGCTCATGTAACTTTAACAGTTGTAGAGAAAAGGGAATTTCAGCCAGTGTCATTTGTATGCAATTAGTTCCTGGTGAAATTCCCTCTTCATCACAACAGTTAAAGGTGCATGCGCTATACTAGAGTGACCATATACAAAAGAAGGCAGGGCCTCTGCAACTTTAACAGTTGTGATGAAGAGGGAATTTCACCAGGAACTAATTGCATACAAATGACCCTGGCTGAAATTCCCTTTTCTCTGCAACTGTTAAAGTTACATGAGCCCTGACCTGGATTTTATCTGGTCAACATAGCCAAGGCAGCTCACATGGTCCTCCTCCTCAACATTTTATCCTCACAACAACCCTGTGAGGTAGGTTAGGCTGAGAGTCAATGTCTGGCCCAAAGTCACCCAGTGAACCAGGTCTCCTCAGGCTCAGTTCAACATTGTTTTTATATATTTATTACATTTCTACACTGCCCAATAGCTGAAGCTCTTTGGGTGGTTCACAACAGTTATAACCACAAAATACACCATCAAATATAATTTAAAATATAAACATTTAAAACTACAGTATAAAAGTATAAACAAAAATAAAGCCTAGCAGCAATGCAGAGATTTAAGACACAATCACAGATTTAAAACAACAGAGCTAAAAGACTATTTTCTTCTACTCTTTACTGTAACCACCACACCACACCGGCTCTTAATTGGTCCACGTGTGAAGTTTTCATTGGCACCATGGGATCATCCCTTCATAGCAAGGAGTACACACCTACAAGAAATACAGCTGTTTATAAAGGATTCCCCCTTCTCTCTCTTCACAAGAGAGTTAAATCCAAACCCTGGCGAAAAAAGAGAGTCAGGGACATAAGAAGCGATGTTATTCATTAGCAATGTCTAAGAATGCCACCCTCCCATGTAGTAATAAATGCAGATCACATCTGTCTCCCTAAATAACTCCATAATTCAGGCACACTTTTGTTGCTGTACATTTAGATAGCCATTTATTTTATTTTTTGCTTGCCTGAGCTGCATCTCTTCAAAGGTGGCCTTTAGCCTCTTCCTAATTCTGAATTCCTCTCTCAGTCCTAATTACCTGAGGACAGGAGAACAGTTTCAGAGCAAGCCATGGAGTGCTGCTGAATAAGCAGGCCTGATTCATTTTTATGCAAGGCTTCACTCCCTGTCACTCTGCCTGCCTATTGTGGGTGACATTTTCTGCCACTGAAATGGTGATTAAATATGGGGACGGGGGGGGGGGGGGGAATCAGCTCTGTGCTGCAATTGCCCCTACATTTTTGCATGATTGTCAATGCTAGGGCAATTACAGAAAATGATGTACAAATTTCAAGACATTTTGTTTGTTATAGTCCTCCACCATTTCCACTCACAAGCCCAGACACTCTTAACTCTACATACTTTGTCTGCCATCATTCCCTTATCACAGCTGAGTAAAAATGCATACGCTCATTGATAATTCTGGGGATATATTATTTCTAGTTGAGCCTTGGGCTACTGCAGATGAGCAGAGTGACAATTTGACAGACTCTGAATACACTCACAATCACACAGTCACACTGTTCTAGAATAGCAAGCGGGCAGAGATCAGCATGGAAAGAACTGAATATTTCTGGCTTTATAAAACTGCAAAATGGGGGTACTTCGTTCTCTTTACAAAAATCCTTTCCTCCAACACCTTTAATAAGAGCTTTGCCACTGACGTTCATGAAGCTGAGATTTAACTTTAGCATATTTGAAAGATCACAAAGGTTAACACCTGTGTCCCAAGATACATGGCAGTGGTGGCTCTGTACAGCTGTTCCCAGAGCTCCACTCAGCATAACAGTACTAAAATTATCTGACTTATAAATTAATATAATTGTATTTGCATAAGGATTTTGGCCCAGAGAAATTATAGGGGCACATCTGTGTTAGCTGTTTACCACAGGTGCTGATTTGAAGCATCTGTAACATGCACCTGACTTGCATAATCTGTGCCAACAACATATGGGAGGCAGTATGGGCTTGTGTAGCGTGGTGTTATTGTGATACGATACCTAATAGAAGAGGGGCAAAATTCGCGAGTCCAAATGACTGCATGGCAAAATGGTATCTGACTGCAAAGGTCCACCATCTCGCTATTATCCTTATAATCTCCCTCAGTTTCAAGGCAGATGAGGTTTGTAGTTCTTGGATTATATTTTCACTCTTAGTCAAAGCACTGGCATCAATATTTTTGATGTGACGGGGTGGAGGGGAGGACCCTCACAAGCTCCAAAAAGCTACTCTTTTTGTAATGGGGTTATTTACAGTTTTCAAAACATCCGAATATCTGAAGTTGAAATGTGTGTATGCACATGTCTGCACCATTCTTATTTTTGAACTAGTGTTCCAAACCCATCATCATCATTTTATTATACGGTCACAGACCCATTAGGAACAATGGCAGTCATTGTTAAAACCATAACAAACACAATCATTAATTCATTATACAACAGGCTAAAAAGGTTGTTAAAAGATGCACATATTTAAAATATATAAGCATAGTTAAAACACCTAATACAATAAATTAAAAACAACAACATAGAATAGAAGTTACAATTAGGGCGAGGAAATAGTTTTATGAGACCTTTGTATGGAGAAGAGGAACTTAGCCACTGGCTCTGTTGTTAACTTGCTTGTACCTGCCAGAAAGTATTCCAAATACTGTTTGGATATCCTTCCAGGGTATTTTCTCATAAAAGGGCCAAGAAATCTATTTTGCTCCTCCCTGTAGAGGCTACATTCGGAAAAAAACCATGCCTAATGATTCAACTATTTAATGACCACAGGGGCACAAGCGATCCTCATATGGGATGCCCTGATAGTGCCCTTCCAGTATTGCAGAAGGAAGGCAGTTAAATCTAGCCCTAGAAAAAAAAACTGACGGTACTTGGGAATGGTCAAATAGTCCAGATATCTGGCATATCTAGGAAATTCAAATATTAGACCAGATTGTATTGGAGAGCAGGATCTATGTGCATTTGTCATGGCATATTGAAAATTAATGTCCTTAATCCGTTGTTCTACAATAGATTTTGCCACAGGATAATCTTGTGTATGGAGAAAATCCATAGATAGACCTAATAAATGCTGTTTGGCAGTAAAACCTTTAAACCATGAACTGATAAAAACATCCCTTTGCAAAAGATAAAGATAGCCTTGGGATGGATTGGCATATACAACCTTTAGCCAATATTGAAAGGCAAGGGACCAAGCCCTGCCTTCTATAGATGCAAAGCCAGCCTCCAAGCGTAGTCCAGCAGATGGCACACACCTTGGCATTCCAAAGAGTGAGTACAAGAAGTTTGAAAGAACACTCTCAACCGTTGAATTAAATCCCTGGATCCATATTGGAATAGCGTACATCAATTGAGCCAGAATTTTAACTTTAAATACTTGTAAGGGCTGTGGGAATAAATTGCCCCCCTTTAGTATAAAAGAATCGAAGTACTGCCTTACTAATATTCTGGGCAGCCTGGACTGCAAACTGCCTGCGGATAGCCCGGGAGAGTGTAGAAGAAAACACAATACCGAGATATCTGATCTTCTTGACTTGATATATGTGCTGTCCCCCTATTAACCAGTTATTTATTGTTCTACGCCTAGAAAATACCATGATTTTGGTTTTACTAAAATTGACTGTCAGTAGATTGTCCTTACAGTAAGTCATAAAAACTCAAAGTAAGCATTTAAGGCCTATTTTGGACATTGACATTAGAACAGCGTCATCTGCATACAACAATAAAGGGATCTTGGTCCCTGCCAGGTTTTGTGTATGAAAGTCAGATGCTAAACAGTTCCCCATCAAATCATTTAGATAGAGATTGAACAAGATGGGGGCTAATATAAAACCCTGGTGAACCCCCTTGTTGCCTCAAATAGGTTTTGTCAGATTGCCCTCCAAACCACACCTTACTTGTAGTGTGGGTGCATTGATATAAGCATTTACTAAGATGCAACACTATTTTATTTATGGTAGAATGTTATAACTTAGTCCATAGACTTTCTCTTGATATTGTGTCAAAGGCAGATTTAAGGCCTATAAAAGCAACAAACAAACTATTTCCATAAGAATTCATATATTTTTCTGCCAGATGGTTTAGGACTAGACAATGGTCGAGAGTTGATCTGCCCTTCCTGAAACCTGCTTGTTCAATCTCCAGGATGTTTTCCTCCTCTATCCAAGTGGTGAGCCTCAAATTTAAGTAACTAGCATACAGCTTCCCCACAACTGACAGTAAACTAATGGGCCTATAGTTTGATGGATCCTCTCTGTCACCTTTTTTAAATATTGGGATCCAAACCCAAATATCAACTGGCAACACAGTTGGGGAACACAGAGTTCTGCAAAGAGGGCGGGTGCTTCCCGATGAGGTTTTGATTGTGCAATCATACTGCCAAATTCATAAAATTTTACAGGGAGTCCAGATGATATTGTCTTCCATGTGTAACCCTTTCATGTTTTCCCACTGATTCTTTCATCTTTTTTTTTTCTTAGCAGAATAAAAAACAAGGAAAACAAGACGGAATAGCTGCACAATGTCTTAATTTCTTCTGCATCATACCATAGTAATAAACATAATCAGCTAGACTGT
Source organism: Anniella stebbinsi (assembly GCA_029215795.1). NCBI lineage: Eukaryota > Metazoa > Chordata > Lepidosauria > Squamata > Anniellidae > Anniella > Anniella stebbinsi. The sequence goes on along the minus strand of JARDYH010000004.1, from coordinate 63,923,688 downwards.
GGCTGGGTTCAGACAACACAATAACCAATGGTGGTTTAAGTAGTCAATCGTCAGTTGAGTGGTCAACGGTTGGTTGAGTTGTCTGTCAGGCAAAAGCCACACCATGGTTGACTATTTTCCCAAAATAACCAACTGAGGTAACCAATGCTCCACAGAGTTGACTATCTGCACAACCATTGCTTAGTATGTTGTCTGTCAGGCTCATTGGACTATTTTGGCTGGCTACAGAGTTCCTAGGCAAGAGCAACCAAAGCGGCAGTTGCCACTCTAGTCCAGCCAGCAGAACTCACAATGGCTGCTGGGACAGCACTGAGAAGACAGGGAGAGGGGCAGGTGTTGTGTTAGATAAATGCTGGGATGACTATTAGTCCACTCAACACCAGTCCCAACCAATCCACAGTTGTGTAGGAACATGTTGCGTGAGGAGTACCCACAAAATAACCAACACTGAGTTGGCTACTCAACCCACCATTGGCTAATGTGTTGTTTGAACGCAGCCTGTATCTCCAGCATACACAGCTGTTGATCTCTTTAGTTTAGGGTGATGATATGAAAAGGAGGACAGAGCTCCTGTAACTTTTAACAGTCATATAAAAAAGGGAGTTTCAGCAGGTGTCATTTGTATGCATGCAACACCTGATGAAATTCCTTCTTCATCACAACAGTTAAAGCTGCAGGAGCCCTGCCCTCTTTTGTATCTAGTCAAGAGGGCAGGGCTCCTGCAGCTTTAACTGTTGTGATGATGAGGGAATTTCATCAGGTGCTGCATGCATACAAATGACACCTGCTGAAATTCCCTTTTCTATGCAACTGTTAAAGATACAGGAGCCCTGTCCTCCTTTCCAAATGTTCACCTTACTTTAGTTACCCCTTTGTAGCTCTTCAGTGCACGGTTCTACAGGGGATGGGATCTATACCCCAATTCAGGTCCATGTGCTATCTTTCCTTCCAGGTCTTATTGTCTTTGGTGTATATTTCAATTTATGTTAACTACATAAACTACAGTATCCTTCTCACCTGTGCCTCCTAATGCTCCTAGGAGTTTCTCAGAATAGTTTGCCAAATGAATCCCCACTCCCACATTCTTTCCTTTTGTAATGTGTGCTCTTTCCTCCTTTCTTCTTCCTCTTTCCTGCTCCTCAGTCAAATTACTTCCTTCAGGAACCTCTCCATATACATGAATGAACAACCAACCACAGCAGCATCCATTTTGTTGTCGCTGACAAGTTTCAGGAAACATCTTCCAAATGCTGACATGCATGCTTCTTCCAGCTTGTGCCATTTAAGCCATAAATCTTACCACTCTTGCTTGACAACAAAATTCTATTTTATTTTTGTGCAAAGTAGCCAGAACCCCTTAGAGAAACTGCTATATATAAGATAATGAGGTTGTAGACTCTATCTATGGTCTTGAGGAAAGGATACAGATGTTGCAGTTTGTTGTTTTCAACAAGAAGTCCCAGTTCTTGACATGAAAACTGCCTTCAAGAATAGTAGGGTTAGCAAGGACGTTGACTGGGCTAAGGACACTGAGTTACCATAGCTAATTGGCAATTAGATGCTGACAGAGAAATAATTACATTTCCTGTAAGACATTGTCACTGTGAAGCCAATAAGAGGCAATTATAATTATAAGGTAATTTGCACTCAGCTCAAAAGCAATTGGTAAGCGCCAACACTATATTGTAAGAACACTGATTATAACACAGCCAATGCACAAGAAAAATATTAGATTACTCTTATGAGATTAATAGTTTGATTCGGGGGGCATTTATTTGGAGATAAGACATGCTGAGTTTAATGGGTCTTAATAGTAAGGGCCAAAGTACACACTACAATAAGCAGGCTCTTCAAACTAGCACTGTGCTGAAAATTTCTTCCACCTTTTTTTCAACCATTCTTAGTCAATTTGATGGAAAAGAATTGCGTTTGAAAAGAAATCCAAAGAAGAAAATTTGGGAGAAATTCCCATGGGTTGGGTTCAGGGTTTTTGTGCTTACCTTACTTATGAGGTGGCCAAGGAACATGTGCAAGTGTCCTGTCTTTTAATGTGAGGCTACTACAGCATACATGTGTGTGGTTACTGTGTGACACCCTTCATAGACTCTATAGAGCCATGAGAGACATAGTAGCCAAAAAGAAAAAGGAGGCAATGATGGTGAGCAGCATGACAATGTGAAGTAGTAGCTGTGGGGATTGTTCTCACCCTAACTTCACTGTGTATCTTCTCTACTTCATGATAGGGCTTAAGGGCAGGCTAGGCCCACCATACTTGTCAGCACCAGATGCTGCTACTGCTGACCCATTGGAGTCCCAAAGACTCTACCTCCTGATCTCACCCCCCTGGCCTCATCTAGCAGGACTGGTGTCAGAAGTTGACATTCCTGGGCAGTTACTAGGGAGTTCTGTCTTGACGGCATCTCTTTGCTGCTCGTTCATTGAAAACCCCATGGCATCGCAGCTGCAGGGTGAGAGCAGCAAATCTCCACCAAAGGAAAGAGCATGGGTTTTCCAGGCAGTGCCGGCAGCCATTAAGTTCATTGGGCCTGCCTCATGTCCTCTGCCCAGCCTTCTCCCACGTCCCCCTGACCTACCTTGGGCCTCAATCCACCCCCGGAACACCCCCCCAGCTTCGATACAAAGTGAAGTCACCACTGACAGAGAGCTGGAAGAAGGTGGTGACCTTGCAGCAAAAGGAAAAGCCGCAATAAGCCAGCTAATTTTTTTTTTACCATGCGGTTTTGTCCAAAAAGCCCATGGTGGCTGCAAGTTGATGGCTGTGTTGTATAAATGAGACAGCACCACTGTGCAGCCACCACATGGTTTACAGAGTGTACAGTGAGCCCCTGGGATCCCAACATCTGGCAGGGCCCATCACCAACACTTGCCCTAGGCTTTCTTTTAAAAATAATTCTGGAATGGTGTTCTGAGCAGCATCAGATACCTGAATATTGCCACTGTTTTAACATCCCCAAATTGCCTCTGACATAGCCTTGCTCTGGAGCACTGTGGGAAATTTAAATGACAGCTGGACTCAGCTAATTAGAGGACTGGCTGCCTGCTGTTGCCGCTGCCTCCACCATCAGGTAAGCTCACCAGTACTCAGTGACAGAAGAAGGGATCCACTAGGAGTCAATTATATACCAGATTCTTAAAATGGCAACCCAACGTTTTTTGGAACTATATGAGGAGCTTCAAAAGATATCAAAGCATATTGTGTGAAAATCCATGGCTTGTTGAAGAATTGTTCATTCCCATGATTGGTTGTCATGTCGTCTGAAGTCGCGAGAGCGATTTTATCATAGGTTGCCAGCATCGGCTACAGAACCACTAGGCAAGCCAGCAAAAAGCCCCATGCCACGCTTCGCGATCTTGTCCATTCTTTTTTGTTGCACTTTCTCTGCTTCACCTTTTTCTCCGAACCCAGCACACGGTGCAGGAGGGGTGGCTTCATAGCCAGCCTACAACCCACAACGTTGCAGAACGGGGAAGTATGCAAATAGCAGTCATAAGCACAGGGAGGTGAGGGCAAAGTGACGATGGCATCTTTCCCCATTGCAATCGTCCAAACAGACCCAGTGTCTTTTAAGCTGATCTTGCCCATAGTGTTGCTGCCTCTATTTTTCAATTTGCATGAAGAACTTGGAGAATCTATTTCTGAGAGAGAAACTAACAATTTCTCAAAAATGCAAACGCATTAATGCTTTAATAGGCATCAGAATATTAATAACTGAAACAGTGCAGTGGTAGTGGGGTGGGGGTAGGAGTGGGGTTTTGGAATTCTCTCTGGCATTAATTTGAATCTACTTGAATTTAAAATCACCAAGACATTAGGTTTATTCATGGAGGAAAAAATCATAATTGCTTCTGGAACATGTTTCTGTTCTGTAGTGCAGGATGACATGACAAACATTTAAGCAAGCAACAGATTTGGATAATAAGGCAGGCATTTTTAAGCACAGCTATTTTCGGGTAGTGTATTTATTTACTTTTAGCGGAGGGGGGAAAATAGTAGATAAGTCCTGTTTGTAGTAAATGAAACAACACTTTAAAGAAAATATGCTTCATATTCTAAGACAGAAAAAGAAAAAGTCAAACAATTATTGTTTAAATATATGTTCCTCAGTTAAATGTTGCTTTATAAAAAGTGTCCTGAGGTAAACCCAGCATTGGTTATCAGCAAGTATCAATAACATCTTTACTATACCACCTATTTTTAAAAAATGATTACTGGCGGGGTATTACATAATATATGTGTGATATGGTGCTAGAAATGAAGGTTTCCAAATATTACTTTTGTTCAATATGTCATTGCCTCAACCCCTTAAATTCAGTTATTTATTTATTAACGTTTCTATATGACTTTATTTGCTAAAAAGCCATGCAACAGTGACTTTCCTTAATTCAACTCTTTCCTCTTTGTTCCAGCGCTGTACCCTGTAATGCAGGAACAGGCAGTGGGTCCCCACACCTTTCTTGTCACCAACCAAGGTTCCTTACCCTTCTCACTTTTTTTAATTAACAGGTTTTCTTACTAGCAGCTGGGATTGCTGTGAAATAGGTTCCTGTTGGTGTTGAAAACTGTGTGTTCAAAGGAGTTTAATTTACTGAGGCTCAGACTCCACCTCTGCTTTGTAGTCAGTCTTTTGGGCAGGTTACTTGTCCTTTGTCACATTTACCATGGCAACCATTTTGTGGTGGTGCCCAGGACAGTCTCTCAAATTACCAAATGTGCCCACAGCCCAAAAGATTGATCTCGCCCTGCTATAATATTTATATGTCCAGTCCTTCTTTTCCTAGCATTTCTAGCATAATAGCATGTGTGGCAGTTTGGACCTAGGCTTTATTTAGGACTCATATTAGCTTTATTTAGGACTCATATTAGCTACGTAAACTCATATTAGCTACGTAAACTAGTCCTGGCCAGACAGCCATGAAAGATTTTGGCAGGCCTCAGTTTAAATACTTATTAGATACTAAGTTACTATAATAAAAGCACTTTTCTGGGTCCCTGAAGAATCTTACACACCCTCCCCTCCAATCTGCTGGAGCAAACAGGGGTCTCATTTCACTTCACAGCTGGCAGGGGTGAAGGATAGACAACAGGAGCTGAGGAGAAGGTGCATTCTCCTTCAAACCTGCTGAAGAGCTGTAAAACAAAAAGGAAGGCTATCTGTGCTGTGACCTTGCCATACTGGACAATTGTTGCCTGTCCTTCTAGAGGCCAGATGAACCATAGATCAGATGCAGTAAACAGAGGCAGCTCCTTGGAGCTTTCTTAAATCACACCATGCCTTTTCCATCAGAAAAACAAGGCCACAGTGGTACCCCCGTGGTTACTAGGCAGCCAGCTTCATCCATAAACTGATCAGGTTGCTTTCAGGTAAGCTTGCCTTTCTTCGCAGAAGCAATAACAGGTTAATCATCTGAAAAAAATATATATCAGTGCAGTCACTTAGAAGTTTCTGTAATGGAAGGTAATAACAAACCATGGTACAAATAATCTCCCCACCCCCGCTCATCACACTGGAAAATGTAATAAAACACCTAGGAGAGTGAAACGGTAAGATGAGAAAGATAAAGAACACACTTTGGAAAGGTGCAATTTTCCAGATCACATATGATACATGCACCTTCACAACTCATCCCAAATATATTCTCCTAGGCTGACCATATAAAAAGGAGGACAGGACTCATGTAACTTTAACAGTTGTAGAGAAAAGGGAATTTCAGCCAGTGTCATTTGTATGCAATTAGTTCCTGGTGAAATTCCCTCTTCATCACAACAGTTAAAGTTGCAGGGGCCCTGCCTTCTTTTGTATATGGTCACACTAATATAGTGTCTGCAACTTTAACTGTTGTGATGAAGAGGGAATATCACCAGGAACTAATTGCATACAAATTACCCTGGCTGAAATTCCCTTTTCTCTACAACTGTTAAAGTTACATGAACCCTGTCCTCCTTTTCATATGGTCAATTTTAAAAAAAAAAAGTCATGTGTGGTTTTAATCCAAGCAGTGGTGATATATTGGCATCAAAACTCAGTCTCCTTTGTTTTTAAAATTAATATTATTGCTTAAGTGTTGGTTTTTAAAAATATATATATTGTTTATAGAAAGGCTATTGTGTTTAAACCTGACCTATTACCACTGAACTCTACTTAGGGGTGTTATTTTTTGGTTTTTTAAAGTTAATTTGTTTTTAAAGAGGTAGGGAAATATCTGTTCACTCTTTTGGATGAGTCGTGAGGTTGTTTGTATATGTGTGTAAAAGATCTGGAAAGTGCAAATTTCTGAAACAGTTAGCTGGTACCTAAACTCAGGAAATACCTTAAAAGAGAGGCTGCACTTCTATATAATCAGTGATGAAGACACCTTTAAATCTGAATTTTTAAAAAAAATAATAATTGGAGATTTAAGGGTACACACTGAAGACATCTTTTGATAGGCTTTTGAATATCCACCAGTGCAGAGGTACTTTGCAACCTGGAGTTCTTGCCTATACTTTTAGAAGTATCAAGGCAGTCTCACTTAACTACTTTAGCCTTGAACAATTCAGAATCATTCTACTACCTGGTAGTTCCTACTCTCTGGGCACATGCTTCCATGGCTCTAGCTCCACATTTTGATCACTGGTAAATTCTTCCACGATTTCCCTCCAGTCAACTTAAAAGTAGCTGTGGAATATCACTGCCCCCTACAGGCTGACTAAAGGTGGCACAATACCATGAAAGGTACAGGAGTATTTTTATTTTAATTCTGCAAAAGGATGGGAGCTCAGGACAAAATATTGCTACAGTGGCTGGGCAATCTTTCTTTGTTAGAGATAAAAAGATTGCTTGCTAATAGCCGACAATGATTTGCAAATATTTCCTCAATGGGAGCTAATGATTAGGACATCGTTAGTGATCTCTCTTGAGTATTTTGAAGCTGGAAGGCTATGAGAGATTAGTTGGAAAGTGAAAGACTAGGATGTGTGTGCAAAAGAAAGAGAGAGGGAGAGGGAGAGGGAGAGAGAGAGAGAGAGAGAGAGAGAGGAACAAAAAAAGAAACATTTGGAATATGGTACTAGATACCGGTATACCTGTAAAAGGTGCATGAGCCCTGCCATGAAAAAAAGGTGAAAGAACTAGGATGGACAGAGTAGCAGAAATTGTCCTGACTGGCATTGGGAAAACATAACACTGGAAATTATCTTCAGAGTAGAAAGCAGAGCTTTGCTTCTAATCATAGCCAGGTAGTTCCCACAAGCGCAACAGTACTGACACGGCAAATGCCTGCTTCCCAAATAGCTCTCATTAACAGATTTTACAAGTGGTATGTCCATGGGATGCAGCAATATCCGGTCTAGGAGAATCTTGTCAAACTGAAAAAGAGCACCTAGGTTGGTTTATGTGAATTCGTACTAAAAGGTCTGCCTAATACGATAACGAGCAATGGAATTCATTTCCGCATGATGTAGTGATGGCCAACAATTTGGATGGCTTTAAAAGGGGATAGGACAAATTCTTGAAAGAGAAGGCTATCAATGGCTACTGGTCCTGACAGCTATATGCTACCTCCAGTATCAGAGGTAGTATGACTATGTACACCACTTGCTGGGGAACATGGGTGGGAGGGTGCTGTTGCACTCATGTCTTGCTTGTGGGTTTCTCATGGGCAGCTGACTGGCCGCTGTGTGAACACAATGCTGACTAGATCCACCCTTAGTTTGATCCAGTATGGCTCTTATGTTCTTATGCATGAGCAATTAAGCTCACATTGTTGGTGAGTGGGGAAAGCTGCCAGCATTACATTTTAATGCTCTCAGGCTGAAAACCATAGGATTCTTATAATCTCCACATGGATATTGGTGAACATTCAGAAGGGGGGGTACTAAGATTATACATATTATCCCATCAATTAATATTTACAACACTTGTATGCATACAGAGATGGCAGAGTATAGAAAGTAAAATTCTAGAAAACATGGGGAGCAAGAGAGCATGAACCCTCTAGAAAAGCTAACGCTTCAGACACTAGGTGTGGTGAACATGCAAGAGCTGCCTCGCTATAGCAACAGAGATGAGACATTAGGCTACCAGTCCAACCGCACTACTACCAGCAATACGATTTTTCCTGTGGCAGGGAAACATATTACCTTGACAGGAGTGTTGAGAAAGGGGTAAAAAGCAATAAATCACACAGAGCTGCGTGCTCTGCTGCAGCAACAGCTTCAAGCATCATTGAAGTTTGCAAGTGCAAGTTTGCATTGGCAGATAGCTGGAGCAAGGGGCTTTAGAGTAACATTAAGGAAAAGTCCATGGTGCTAAAGTAGAGGGTAGGACTAGGTTGCCCTCAACAAGGACTCATATGCATTGAGATATTAATGGCTACTAGTTCTGATGGATATATACTATCTCCAGTATCAAAGGCAATATTACTATGTACACCACTTGCTAGGGGAAACAACAGGGAGGGTGCTATTGCACTCATGTCCTACTTGTGAGTTTTCCACAGACAAGTGGTTGGCCACTGAGTGAACAGAATGCTGGACTAGATGGATATTTGGTGTCATCCAGCAGGGCTCTTCTTATGTTCTTGACCCTGTTCAGACAACACACTAAGCCATGGTCGTTAAGCATTTTGAGTTAAACATTATGGCTTAGCATGTTGTGTGAACCATGACTTAGTGTGTCATATGAAGCATGACTAACCATGGTGGCTACATAACCACATTTTTAACACACTCACTAACTGCTCACCCTTTGCTGCAAAAGGCTTAGTGGCCTAACCATGGCTTGGCGTGTTGTCTGAATAGGCCCTTTATGAGATAATATCAATTATTAACACAATGTGGTACCAACCAAATACAATTCCAAGGCCACATAAATATGGAATATAAATTTCTGGCACCAAGGAGGTGCAAAAAGCAGTTGCAAACCATCATAAGGCAGAGAAACTTGAGAAAATTGTAAAGTTTGCTGCTAAAGAAGCAAATGATCCACTTGAACAGGCAAACTGGAACAGTAATTCCACGGCAATTAATAACAGAGAAGTCACAGATCCACTGGAGAGAAATACTGGTTTTAGCTGAAAGGAAAAATGAAAAGGAGTTAAAGCAAAAAGAAGTCAGGGATAAACACACTCTTTGTTGTTTGAGTACTTAACTACAAAACATGGTTAATAAGGATGGAAGGTAAAAGGAGACACCAAATTCATCATGATACACTAAAGCCAACCTTGCAGTCTGTGGCCCAGCCAAGCTGAACACAACCTTCCATTTGTGTATTAGTCTGTCAGAAATCTGCCTCCTGTTTCATTTTTACAGTCCCAGACAGGGAGAAAAAATAAAACAGGTTAATCAAGTCCCCTGATGAGCCAACATACACGGATAATAGCCTGTAGTTGGCTTAGTACAGAAGTGGGCAACTTGTGAGCTTTCAGCCTACAACTCCCCATCAGCTCTCGCCAACATAGCAAATGCTGAGGGCTGACAGACGTTGCAGGCTAAAACATCTGGAGGGCCAAACGTTCCCCATTCTCGCCTTAGCAGGTCATAAGTTCTTCAGGGCTGTGAAACCTATATTCAAAGATGATATTCAAATGTGATGTGGAACTACATGTATGCTAAGAAGGCAAGATAAAAAGTTAGAATACTTTTGCTATGGCAATGGTAAGATCAACCAGGGTATCCTTAAATATATCATTGTGATGGGGCCAATATCTGCACAGAAGGCTGAGCTGGTGAGGAGATGCAAGAGGCAAGATATAAGGAAGTGACTGAGATGGTTTCCTAAATATCTTATAACCCCATCCTAAAAAGGTATACTCAGAAGTCGGTCTCACTAAGTTCAATGAGGAATACAACTATCAGACAATTAAGGGGCCAAAGGTTCCACAGGAGACCCTTACACACAAGACGTAAGCCCTATTTAAATGATTCTCCTCATGTGTAAACTCTACATGTGAGGAGAGGGAGTGGAGATGAGTGCACCAGCTTTGCCCCCCCCCCTGCCCTCAGCATTCTCATTGCCCTCTACATGTGGATGGCAACTGTCTGCAGAGGAAAGCCTCTCGCTCCATGGAGACTCCCCCTGAGATTTTAAATTCCCAATTTTCCAGGGTTCTAATATTTGGGAAGAGCCTCCACAAACAAAGTCATCTCTCCTCTGCAGACAGTCACCTCTGCTCCCCCTCCTTATGTGTACAGATTACACATGAAGAGAACAACTGAATAGGGCTTAGCAGCCAATATTTAGCTACAGGGAAAAGGCTCTGACCTTGCAATAAATAGGAAGTAATAACTCCCTGCAAGGCAAAGGGCGCTATTTCACTTTCTCTGGGACATTTCAGTTTATTAGTCTTGAAGCACAGGGAAGTGGATTCCTCCAGTAGGAAAAATAATTAGTACACACTGTGGAAGGAAAATACATACCACAATATTTGTACTTTTCAGATTCCTGCACTGAAGTAAAGCAGGGGTTTGTGTGTGAGTGTTGCGGGGGGGGGGGGGAGAGGGGGGAGTATTCGCCAGAATTTTCCAATTGATGGAACAGTCAGAAATTGAATCAAATTTGGAGACAAAAAGCAGGGCAGAGGTGTACAAATACTTACAAAATATTTTATTTGATTAAAAACATGTATCCAAAAGACACTCTTAGTAGCACTGGAAGTGTCAGAAAAAAAGTCTTTAGAAAAGCAGGAGGGTCATTTGTTGCGTAAGATGCACTGTATTTATACAAGGTATCTTGAGATTACATGGCCCATAACCTTGGGGAATGCAAGATTAGAACAAGAGATGCATCAATGCCAGTATAAATCAGACAATGAATATTTATGAAATTCTGCTTCCCAAGTTAGTGATACACAACCACTAGACTTTTTCATGAAGCAATAAAGTATTTTGCCTTTTTGACAAACAGTTCCATTGTATTTTTCGCACCATTTAACAATATAATAAATGGATACCAATAATGACACACTGAGTATGATCATTAGGAAAAGAAAATATTTTTTTGTTTTAAGCATAGGTATATAACAGGATTGTGTGATCCGCCAAAGGCAGTTTTAGTATGAAAGAAAATTGAGATTTGCCTTTATTTGATGGATTAGTGCAGGCACAGGCAACCTGGAGCCCTCCAGATGTTTTCGACTACAACTCCCACCAGCCCCAGCCAATGATCAAGGATTATGGGAGTTGTAGCCCAAAACATTTGGCAATCATTGTGGCAGAAAATTACTATATATTCATAGAAAAAGATGCACCCCTCACCAGCAGGCAGAGGCCTACCATGAGGATTAGGCAAAGGGGGCAGTGGCCTTGTCCCCTGGCAGGCCTGCAACACTTCCCCAGCCGCTCCATGTAAGGTGTGCAAGTGCTGCTGCTGCTGCATGTCCCAAAGGTAGCGGTGCACTGGTGGACCTGCCAGCCCAGTAGGTGCTGGCCACAACCACACGGATGGGGGAGAAGCTGGATTAGAGAAATCACAAGCAAACCTTGGTTGCCGATTTCTCATGGTTGCTTTTGTAGAAATCACAGAAACCACCTCTCTCTTCCCTAGTACATGCCCCCCCTCTCACCAATCTCTTCTACTCACTGGGATTTTCTCATCAGTATATTTAGAGTGGGGATGAACCATTCCCTTTCAGCCAGCTGCACCAACCGTTTCATTCTCTTCACGAACTGTAGCACCAGGCATTCATCTTTTTACATGCTTTCAGAAAGCACTGATGCTTTAGAAGAGATCAAAACTTTTTTTGAAAAGATATCACTGCAATGACGGTTTCCAGGAAGCTGTGTGATAAGCAACAGGGCTGGCATCAGAAACGGAAATTGAACCAGTGTTCTCTGTACACGTTCTGTACATTTCAGGAAAAAAAGGAGTCTATTCAGCTATGAGGGAGCTGATGAACCTATTAGAGATTTCAAAGTACAATTCCATATAGCTATTTTCAATACTGTCACAGATTGATTTGAGCAGATGGACCATCACAGTAAATATTTCCAAATTTTATGCAATGACATCAAGCAACTGGAACAGTTTTTCAAGAAGAACATCTGAAGTACGGTGTGTATGTGGAAGAACTTCTTATTGAAGAAAACTTACCACTTAGAGATATAGGGTGGTTACAACTGTGTAGAGAAGCCTTAGCTCCCACTGTAAAACCCAATATGGCAGCAAGTCAAATATATAAAGTCAGATATGACTTTGCTCCCAATTTTGGCATTGTATTCTGCATACTTTTAGCTTTGCTTATGACAACAGCTTCTGGTGAGAGAAACCTTTCAGAGTTTAAAATGGTAAAGAACGAACTTCATAATTCAATTTCTCAAGGGAGGTCAGTAGGACTTGCCTTATTTTCAATGAAAATGACTTTGGCAGTGACATATTTCTCTGTGATTCTAAGGGACTTTGTCAATTCAAACCGAAGAAAAGTTCAATTTCTTTAAATATTTAAGAATAATTCTGTTTGTACACTGTAAATGGTATTTTTCTGTGAATTAGAGGTGAATTGCTTAAGTTATAGTGACTTCTAATTAGGGTTTATTGTTGATTATTTATTCTCAATACAAATAGCTCAGCTACAGTGGCTTCAAACAGAACCCATTTGCTTGTTTATTTATTTGTTTAAAGGATGCATATACTGTGTTCCAAACAAATATTTAAAGCACCTTAATGATAAATGTCGCAATGTTAAAGAAATTAAAATAGAAGAAATCAATATCCCAGGCAAGTTGTGTTTTCCTCAACCATGAACCATTTTATGCTGTTCAGGAACTAACAGCAATGGCGTGGTGTCATGTGGGTGCGCCCCCCAAAATTGTACCTTGCCTTGGGTGCCAAAATATTGTAAGTTGGCCATGAACAAGCTCTTGCATTCTGAACAGCTGCAACCACCAGGTTAAAAGTGCCAGTACTGACCACTCTCACAAACCAAAGCAAGCTCCAACCCCACTGCAACCCCCAAAATCTGCTCTGGAGGGTACCCCAACCCTCGCATGGGTGGGCTGCAGGGGGGGAGGAGAAATCTATTCCAGTGGTGGTCTCCCTTCCTCTGGGAAAACAGTACCATTGGATATAAACCATAGTGGCTATATTTACCAAGCTGTTTTCATTATTTTGTCCCGTCCTAGCTTTATGTTGCTCTGCTTGCCACAAAATGTCAAAAAGGACTCTTGAGCTCTGACTAAAGAGACACAGGAGGAAAGGATCCAAAGTTTCTTGCCTTTGAATGCATCAGGGTGCCATAGAAACTGTGTTGATATGGGCTAATCTAGGTAAAGGGAAGAACTGAACCCCACAGATGGCTTTGCTCTGTCTAGCTTGAAAAGTCACCTTCACTCAAAATATAAAATAAATGTACCTTTCTCCCTCTTGGCAACTGACTGATGTGGTCCCAAATCCAATCCCAGTTGGAGCCTTGTTTCTTCAAATAAGTATTCCTAACCAAAAGTTCTATTCAGCATGGAGCAGGGACAATAATGAACAAGATTTGCTATAAGAAGCTTCTGAATAACAGAATGTGTAGAAAGAAGAGAAGACACTGACTGTGAAGCTCTTCAGGTATGGAAAACACATTCAGGGAATCCCATATATTTCTAGAACACAGCAAAGGGAGTAAGTTTCCCCCCCAAAAGTATCGCCATTATATTCTCCAATAAACCATACTTTAGCACTGGTGAGCATTACTCTCAACATAGCTTTATGATTTTGTGAAAGTTGTTTCCTGCCAATGAAGACTGCAGGCTGAGCATCATCTTGCTGCCCCCCTTCACCAGCCCACAGAACTAAAGATGTTAATGTTTTCTTACCCATATGAGTAAGAGCCTGGAAGTCTTCGTTTTCCCATAAGAAGAAACCAAACATCCTTCAACTAAGGAAGGATTCTGATCAAATAACACTTTCCAGATTCCTTATGTACAGAAACAGGAGACCACAAATCTAATGGTTTAGCCTTAAAATTATTTATATGTGTAAGCCATTATAAAATCTTAAACTAATTCCAACAAATCAACTTCCTTTTCTTTTCACTTGGAAGGGTAAGACAGCACTCAAACATTGCCTTGAGACCCATGGAGACACCGAGTTAACATGCAGTTCGGATATCTTACAAAATGCTAGATGATGCCAGCTTCTTTTGGGGACATTTAAAGCTCTCTGCCTGTTTACAATACAGATGGCTCGCTACATTCCAATTAAACCATGAGCGGTAGACAAAATTAAGCTTACAAAAAGAATCCTCCACAATTCCCTCCTTCACGTAACCCAAATAATTACTTGATAAATTTAGTTTTAACAAAAAGGTTAAACATAAATTTCAAAGATGCATTTTAGTATAGGATCGTTTTGTACCTAAGTAACTGGCAAGTATCTCTTGGAACAGACCAAATATCTTCTAAGAAAATGATCATGATGAAATACAGTTAGATTCAATAAGAATGTCACATTACTAGTCTAGCCCGATGGGTAAACCTTCAGGAGCTTTACATCATCCACTGGTCGATCTTGTGCGTTGGTTTCTACCATGCCCACTCTGTTCACTATTCCAATTCCTTGACAAACACGGCCAAATATAGTGTGCTTCCCATCAAGCCACTGGGTGGGTGCTAATGTGATAAAGAACTGGCTGCCATTTGTATCCGGGCCTGCATTCGCCATAGCAAGGATTCCTGCACCTTAAGGAGAGAATGTTGCGTTACCAACTTAAAGCTCCCAAGCTAGTTTTATCTAAAATGCAGACAAATCAAACAGTAGCATCCTGCTGGATTTCTATGCTACACCAATTCTTAAAAGTTATAAGCAGAACTCCTATATAGGAGCTGTAGGACTGGTCACTGATTACAGGTGGCTTGCACACTCATATCAATTAGTCACTCCTCCCGCCCACACACAGACATATATATGAACTTCCAATTACACATACTCCTTGGAAAAAAATATTTGAATGAAGTTCTCCACTAGTGGGCTGCTAGGGGGAGAAAAATAAGGTATAGGGATGGAGCATACAAACTTAGTTCTTACAGAAGAGATATGGGAAGGGAACATATCTCCTGCCAATAACTGCATGGAAAAAATAAATTGTCTTTAAAAGGAAACCAAATAATACATGACGGCTTTTATACAAAGTGTACACAACGGACACATTTAGAAACCAGCTTTTACTGCTTTAATATGCAGGTAATTGTTATAGCTTCTGAAGCTGTTGCACTGAAACAATTTTGCATCTATATTTGGAAATGCCTCTATGTGGATGGTGAAGTACATAGTCTGGAGCTTTAAAGCAACCCTTAAAATAACACCTACCTGTAAACTTTAGTTCTGGGTGCAGTTCATCTTCAAATTGCTTGCCAAAGATGGATGCTCCTCCTCTTCCTGCCATATAAGAAAATTAGATAAACTAATTTGGAGCACAAAGAATGAGACAAAGGCATATTCTTGATTTCCTGTGACTCTGCAATACTAGACTAACACTATTTGTTTATGAAGTGCTTTTATTCTACTGGCTATCAATGAACACTAGTATTTAAGTGTTGACTATCGATAAATACTTTGGGGGAGGGGCTATAATTATCATCATCCCTGACCATTGATCATGCTCCCTGGGGCTGATGGAAGTTGGGAGATTGGAGAACGCTGATTCTAAAGAAACAAGGGGGAGAGAAATTACCATCTGTTACTTCACCAGTCTTATGTTGGCTCAGTTCAGACAACACATTAGACAATGCAGACAACGCAGTGTGAAAACGCCACACAATGGTTGAGATTTTAGGAGGTACTCCCCACACAACATGTTCTAAACTCCACCGTTGTTTGACTGTGGGCTACCATGGAGTTGAGTGAAATCCATCACGATGTTTGATTGGCAGTTCCTCCCCCGGACCTCCCAATGGTATCCCATCAGCCATTGCTGCGAAAAAACAATTCCGGCGGTTCTCCTAGAGTGCCACTCACTCCTTTCATCACTCTTGCCAGGGAACTCTATAACCAGTGGGAAAAGTCAACTCAACACAACAGAAAACTCCACAGAGTCCACCAAGCAACGCAACAGTTGTGCAGGAACTCTCCTCTGTACAGCGTGGATATTCTGTGTGGAATGTTTTCCAAAAAAACTCCACCGTAGAGTTCTAAAACCACCGTTGAGAAATGTGTTGTCTGAACTGAGCAGTTATCTTACTGCAGATATTATTTTTGCCTCAGTAGGGGTGATCAATGTGTTATATCTTCCACTCATGCAAAAAGGAGAGCACATAACTCAAAAGAGCTATGCGGGATCTTTTTTTTTTTTTTTTAAAGATCTACTGCCTTCCTAACATCACCTTTGCTATACACATAAGTATCAATCAACACAGTATCCAAAAAACGATTTTAAATGTGTTCTTACCAGTTCCTGTTGGATCACCCCCCTGGATCATGAAATCCTTGATTATCCTATGAAACTTTGTGCCATTGTAATAACCTCGTCTGGATAGTTCAGCAAAATTCTTACAAGTCTTGGGAGCATGCTTCCAGTACAGCTCCATAATAATGAGGCCCATACTGCAAAACAGAGAATTCCAAGCACATTTGTTATATCAGGTTGATTCAAGGTGATGCTAAAATGAAAAGGGACAACAGTATATAACCAGCAAAATGGTGATTTCATGTTACCCAATCTACCAAATTCCCATTCATCCAGTTCTCTAAAAGAGATTCAATACAGTCTTCAGCTTCACAAAGGAAGCTAGGTGTTCTTCAGATTTGTAATCCACTTACCCAAATAAAACTGTAAAAGTTAATGCCCTTTGATGGTCTATAAAATGGGAACAATTACTAAAAGTAAACTGATACTTAATTTTCTAGTACAACCCATGCACAGAGACAGACTATGCAAGCCCTAAGCCTTCCCTGAACATAGTTTCTTAAGCAGATGAGCCAGTATGCCAATCCAATCCACAGGCCAAATCATTGTCAGTTTAAATTAAGATGTTTCAACACAACACTTGCTTGCAATTTTAAAAAGAAGCTTTTTAGGAGCTAACTCTGTGAATGAAATTCCTTATTTATTTTAGGCATCTATATCCCACCCTTTAAATAAATTCCCAAGGTGGCTTATAATATAAGATCAGAGAGACAAACTAAAACCAAAATTAAGGAAAGCAGCTTTAGAACCTCACAGAGATAAAGCAGGATAGAGTAAAAGGCTTCGGAAGATAAAAAAAAGTCTTTGCTTGGTGCTGAAACAACAGCAATGAGGACACCCAGCAAGCTTCCCTGGGAAAAGCATTCCACAGTAGGGGTGCCAATACTGAGAAGGCCCTTTTCCTAGTAACCACCAACCACATCTCAGATGGCAGGAGAACTTGGAATACGAACCTTTGATGAAGGTCTTACTGTACAGACAGTTATGTGAGATAGGTTGCTTCAAATAACCTTATTCCAAGCCATAAAGACTTTTAAAATTCAAAAACAGCATTTGGAATTGGGACTAGGAGCAGGTGAGGAACCAGTGGCAAAGAATCAGTGTAATACAATCATAATGCCCAGTTCCAGTAGCAATCTTGCAGCTGTATTTTGAACTAACATAGTTTCCAAACAGTCTTCAAAGACAGACTCAAGTATTGCATTAGGATTTGGAGGATATCAGAGGATGTATGTATGAGACTTTTTAATTAAGAGCAGTTGCTTTTGACTGTACACAGATTATACATTGTGAGTACAGCTGCAATCCTTCTCTTGTGTATGTCATGAGATTTCTCATCGCTAGCCCTATTCAGGGCTATAAAAAGTAATGAGATGGGGCCATGTCAAGCAGCTCCGTCCGTAATGTTATTTGCGTCATCTAACCCCTTCACAGTTATCCATGCATATGGTGCAAATGCCTGCAGGAAGGAGGCCTCTGCACATATATAAAATATCAAAGTTCTGGCTTGTGTAGTAGCCCCTGCACATACAGCCGTACATACAAAGGCTTCCTCCATGCAAGGCATGCATGCTATATGCATGGATTGTGCAGGGCTACATGGCACACACAATATTGGGGGCCAGAGCTACTTGGAACAGCCCCATCTCCCAGGTTTAAGTATTTTCCATAATGCATGAACAGGGCTACTGCATATACTGCATATACTGAATTTCTGCATGTCATCACGGAAATGTTAAAAGGATGGGTACAGTGCCAGAAAAAGGAGGCAAACCTTTTTAAAGGTTTCTCTCTACTTCAACGGCCCCAGAATAATTTGTGGAGATGCGCTAACAATTCTGAACCCTGCCAACAACAGTAGAATCTTTAAGCCAGCATTCACAAAGAACCTACGAGACAGCCTTGAATATCGACGGGAGACGCAAACACTCGTGTTCATCCCTTTGGGGCACAGCTTATACCGAGTCAGATCATTGGCCCATCCAGCAGCAGTTTTGTATGCAGAAGATTCAATTTCCACGATGAGCGGGGAAAGGCGCCTGACTGAAACCCTGGAGAGCCGCTAGCGGCCAGTCAATCAGGCGCTTTTCACAGCTCAATCTTGGGACAGAACATCGGAATCTTCTGCATGCAAAACATGCGCTCCATTCCTGAGCTATGGACCTTCGCTCACTTACGTAGTCTCCATAGAAACAGTGGGCGGCTGCCAAGTGTCTGGGGGCACCGCAGCCATGCTTCACCCGCAACTCGCCGCAGGGGGAACCAACCTGTGCAGCACACTTCCGGCGCAACTACCTATGTCGTCCCCGCGCGAGGGACGCTAGAGAAAGGGGCGTGACTGGTAGGAACCAGCAAGCCTCGAGCCAATCAGTGTACAGGATTGTAGAATGTTATTGTGACGTAGCGGCGGGGAAAATTTTGAATGTGTACATGCCTCTTTCCTTGCCGCTTGTAAATGCGGAGGCGCTTTGTGGTGGGAGCGCGCGGGAGAAAATGCAATGCAAGCGGGGATGGGTTGCATGCCGCATGGGGGTTCGGGTTACGGCGCTAGAGCTGGACTTCTTGGGACGGCTGAGTAGGTCAGCCTGGGACCGGAGGTCTGAGCGCGCGCGCGTGTAAGGCACGGAATGCGGACTCTCATTTTGGGATTCTGATCTGCAGCCGCCACTTTAAGGCAAAGGTAACACGCCCATCACTAGACACGCCTTTGATCAACACGGTCCTGAGAGCATGCGTTACCTAGGGCTGCAATCCTGTGCACGCTTACCAGGAAGTAAGCAGCTCCTTTGAACACAGCGCGGCTTACCAAATAAGCATGCGTAGAATTGCGTTGCACCTCCCCGTTAAGTGTGCACTGGGTTGTTCTGGAACCATTGGGTGAGGAGAAGATAAAGACCTCGGTCCCTTCAAGAAGTATCAGTCCAGTGTTTAAAAGAAGTGATTGAATAACCACAAGGGGAGATAGAAGGCCACATACTTCCCAAAAGACCGAGAGAGCGTAGAAGGTGGAAGGGACGTGGATATGGCACCCTGGGATAAACTGGGCAGTCGTGGGTGCTCTCGTCTTCACTCCTGATGAAAGTGGGGCTGCATTGTGGACGTACCGTTAGAAGAGAATGGGATTACGAGATGTTGCTGAGTTGTCTTTATTGATCCATTAAACACACACGCACCACAATATTATAATACCTTTTTATTAGGGCCAGCTGAAAAGTTGCAACATAGTGAGCATGCTTTAGAGTTCATCAGAAATCTTTTGGCTTCAAACGAACAAAAAAAAAAAGGGGGGGAGTTTTGCAGTCTAACAGTCTTAAAACTGGGAGGTACTTTGCAGACTTAGCTTAGAAATGCCTCCTGCAAAAACATCTCAGGTTACACTGCAGCAAGACATGTTGCAGTGAAGTAACAATGGCTGTTCTCCCTTTGATAATAGGACGGAGGAAAATTATCAAATTTTGCTTGTTTGGACCGAGGAAAATTAGGGAGAATACATTACATTTCTGGAATGTTTGCTATCAATACAACTTAATTACTGTCACATAGATAGCAGGCATTGGATCCAGGCTTAGTCATGCTTAGAGTAGACTCATTAGTCAGAGGGTTCCTCTAGACGATCGATTTACGGCTCCTTTAAGGTGCATTACCGATTTTACCTCTTTACGAATGAGGCTTAAATCAGGCGTGCAGGCGATTTTTATCCTCATAAATGTGCATTTTTGATTTCGCAATAAATAGCAACTTTTAATTTAATTCGATGGTACCCCGTTCGAGCATCGATATATGCAATTGATAATGTGATTAAATGCATGTAAACAACTTTAAAGTGCATTGTATGGAGCCCGTAATTAACCTCCACGCCTCTCATATATAGGTATTAGGCGTAAATTCGACTGTAAGCTAAAGCGCATATTCGGAGAATCAGGCGTAAAACTGACCTCTTCTGGAGGGGGCCACATTGCACATTACCACAACCCAGGGTTTCTTAAATGAGCGAGGGAGAGTGAGCATGCTGGTTCCCAGCAGCTCAATTGCTCCCACTGCAGCTAAACAACCCAGGGACACTTGAAGGTGAGCACTGAAATATCAGTAGGGGTGTGTGCGTGTAATATTGTTACAACACAATTTCCAAGTTGCATGTATTGATTTTGGTTTCTAACAAGATTTATAGCAACCTGTCTCTGAAACATTTATCATCAGTTTTCTTTGTAAAAGCTTGTTTTATGTACAGAGATGCTGTATGTAGCTCTAAGCATTTTCAGGAGGTTAGAGACATTTTTTTATGCCATGCAATATGAATAGCAATAGCTTGTTGCCAGATCCTATGCAGAGTTAGTTGCACCTAAGCCAGCGGATCATAATGTCTGAACCTGGAACTCTGGGTTGTTAGGGGAGGGACAACCCAGAATTGGAACTCATCTTTTTTTAAAAAAAAAAAAAAAATTAAGGCTCAGCCTGTCGTGCCTTTTCTCAATGGCAAAATGTGCCAATCCTCTGATTATTTCATTTTGCTGTATGTATTTGAACTCTTGAACATTCCTCTTTACGATTGTGTACAGTCAGATTGAGCACAGTGCTTATGCTGTTATACCATTGATTTATGTAGTTACTTGCTTCAGTTCTTTTTCTAGTAATCCAAATGATTGCAAAGCATATGTCAATCTATATTTAGGAAGTATTTAACTCTTTTCTTTTCCATTCAGTTATTTAATGGTTTCCTTCGATGGTTTATAGAAAACATGGAGTTGTCAAATGAAGGTGAGCACTGGAATATAAGTAGGTGTGTGTGTTGCAACACAACTTCCAAGTTGGATGCATTGATTTTTATTTCTAACAAGATCCATAGCAACCTGTCTCTGAAACTTTTATCATCAGTCTTTTTTGTAAAAGGTATTTTTATGCACAGAGATGCTGCATGTAACCCTAAGCATTTTTAGGAGGTAAAGACACTTTTTGATGCCACACAATATTTAAAGCACACCTCGCTGTCTGATCCTATCAAGAGTCAAGTGCACCTAAGCCAGTGGATTTCATTTGGTTCTGACAGGATCAGGCTGTTAGTTGCAGAAGGTCAGTTCCCCTTAGCATCACTGTATCATTCTCAGTTCATATTAATATTAATGGAAGCAGGATCAATAGTAGATAAATGGGTTTAATTCTTCCACAGGTTCTCATGGGATTTGGGGCATGGGATTTAGCATCTTTAGTTCCCATGGCTTTTAATAGGAGCGATAAATCGGTTCTACTGCAATTCAGGAATGAGCTTTTATGGGGAGAATTCCCACCTGTACACTGGGAGTGTTATTTGTGTCCTTTCCTGCATGGAACTATTAAGGTGGCCAGATAGTAATTGTGACCACCATTAATCAGAAGGGCTAGAGGTAGTGAGGGTTCATAATATTTGTAATAATAACGGGTTTTTTCCCCTCCAGATATAACATTTATTACCGATGAGACACTGGATTCTGGTCTGTTTCCTCCTTTAGATGGGTAAGGCTGATGGATGTGATCTCTAGCAATGTAAATTAGCACTGCAGCCAGCAAGCATGTGCCAATTCTTAGTAGCCACCAAAACTGTAAACAGCAAGTGTAGAGAGTCAATAGGAAGCAAGACCTTCAGAATCATTGGGCTGTAGAAAGATTTTTAAATTGAAACTGGAGCTGTCTGAAATCTTTGTTTAAGGGTAAATCTGTATCCCTGGTGCAGGTATGGATATTGTTGGGTCAATCTACTCGTAATAACCAGAACAGAAAGACCTGCCCCATTCCTTTTGCGATATTGGGAAGCCGCATAGTTATAAGCACTGCATGAATGGGAACTAATTTCCAGTTTCTTTGTCAGTTGCATAGGAAGAGCTCCAAATATTATGTACATCGGGGCCAGCAAATGCGGGAGGTTCAGGGGTCATTGTTGTATCTTTTTCTGAATGCGTTCCCTGTTGGATTCTTGATGTTGCTGCTACAGACAAGAAGAGGGGGACTCCGTCATTTGCCCCCCTGAGCCCAGGGAAAGGTGTGTGGCCCAAACAATTGACATGAACGTCTTGCTGGGGGAGAGCGTGGATGGGGTCAGAGAGCAGACCTCCGAATGGAGCCCCCTCAGTCCAGAGAAGCTGGAGGAGGTCATGAAGGAAGCCAACCTGCTGGCTGCACAGCTGGAGAGATGTCGGCTGCTGGAGAAGGAGATGAGGCTGGAGACGCTTCCAGAACTTGAGCCTTTGCCATCAACCGGAATCTTGCGTATGGGCAAGCCAAGCCCCAGGAACCCTAGACGAAAGACGTTCAATGTTAATAACAGCCCTCTGAAAGCACTGCTGCCAACAGTGGGGCCTGAAACCTGCTCGTCTCGAGTTTCCCCCAAAGCCCCCTTTCCCAAGGACAGAAGTCCTGCTTCCTCCGTTGCAGACTTGCTTAGTTCCAAGAGGCTCCAAAATAAATCTAACATCTGCCGTGCCAACACTCGGCTCTCTCAGAAATCCGGACCCAGTCAGTCGCTCAAGACCCGAACAACAATGGCATCCAACTGTAAGAAGGTACCGTAGTCAGTGTAGAATCTATATAGATTGCATTTAGAATGCAACGTTTGCTGCAATCCTATACCCGCTTAATTTATTGCCCTTAATGGGACGTCCTTTCAAATAGAGGCTTGTATTGTCAGTTTCTCTAGTTGCGAATGCCCAGGGATTATGGTGTTTATCCAAGCATATGATGGGAGTCTTCCATATCATCTCTCCTTATATGTGAAGTCTGGTCATCTGAAGAGACACTACTTGGCCACCGGTGGGTGAGATTGTCACCCACTAGAAACTAGGCCTTTTGGGTTGTATCACTCCCTCTTAAAATATGTTCACACGACTTTTTCTAATGACATAGAAACAAAATATTCCGTCCAGCTTTCCCAATTTTTAGTTTTGTTCTATGACTGTGGTATTTTTACTCTTTGATGTTGGTATCGTGCTTTGTCTGTAAGCTGCTTTGAGGGCCTTATAGTGAAAAGCCCATAAATATACATTGAGTTGAGTGAGATCCTCTCTACCCTTTCCTAGGTTGCTTCTGGGATTCTCAATGATAATTTCTCTTCTGGAAATCCTGTATTTTATATTCTAAGTGGTCCTTCTCAGGAGTTGATAACTCATCCCTAGTTCGTTTCAAAAGCTCCACCTGTGTGTCCTCTGTTTTAAAATTCAGGCAACTAGCAGGAACAGCGGGAAGGATAAACCATCTCTGCTCGCCCTTCCCAGTGCTGTGCAAGATCAGGAATCCCTGCTGCACTTGAAGCCTCTCCCTCGAACCAACAGGAGGGGACCTTTGAGGAAGGCAGAGGAAGCTTCTGGCAAGGCCTCTTCTGCTGAAGACCCCCAGGTATTTCCAGTGGTGGCAGCCAAAGAGGAACACTCAGTCGGAGGGGTAAAGTCAGAAATGTCTTTCCGTGTATAAAGATTGTGTGAATAGCACAGAATTAAGGCTAACTTCTGTAGACATACCTAGCATTGTTTACCTTTGTGCATGTGAAAGTAGGTTCCGAGTGTGAACAATTGAGACGTGAGGCCTCTAAATATGTAACTTGTGCAATTCACTTTGTTCCCATGCATGCAGCCACTGCAGTGGGACATGGTATGTTTCTCTTCCTGCTACTGTCTTTAGCTTAAACAACCATCACCCAGAGGTGGCTACCTTTTTACCTTCTCCTTGCACAACAAGGGAGACTTTCCCAGGAAGAGTTGAAGCAGTGGTTGCTTTTGAAACATCCTAGCACTAAGATGTATGGTTTGTTTTTCTGTTTCAATCTTGCTGCATTAGTTGAGCCTTCGAGATTCATCCAGGAGAGGTGTGACACCAGTCACACACATGAGAGGAAAGGGTCCGTTGCAGACTAGGCTGGGTCCATTGCAGACCAGCCCTGCAAAGAAGTCCCCTGCTGTTCCAGAAAAGGTGATGCCTCTCCGGAAGGCAAGTGCAAGTAAGTTATTGGAGACAATGGCCTATTTGGATTAGGTCTGCCTTACCGCACCACAAAAGATCAGTGTATAGCAGGAAGATACTGAAGCACAGAACCTGACATAAGAATGGCCTTGCTGACACAGACTAAAAGACCATTCTGATCCAGGCATCCCTGTTGCAGCCTTCTCCAAATGGTGCCCTCCAATTGTGCTGGACTGCAATGCCCATCATTGGCCATACAGGCTGGGAATGATGGAAGCTGCGGTCAATGCAGGTTGGAGAAGGCTGCCCTGTTTGTTTACCGGGTACCCAGTAATTAGAGATCTGAGTATAAAGGCCTCTGTTTTGCCTATCCTGTTGACTTAGAATGCTTCCACATGGAGGACTTTTAGCGCTATCAAAGAGAAGCCATTGTGCAGCTATTCCGTCTTTTCTTTCTAAACAGATTTTCTGCATTTAGAGAAAAGACGGAAGAAGTATTGGGAAAACGCAGGAGGGCTACAAGTTGAAGACGATGTCATCTGGACACACCCTCCCCAATAAAATTCCATGAATGAGGCAGGGTGATGGCACCATAAAAGATGCATCTGGAAGCACCCTTAGAATGAGGAGAGGGAAACCCCATTCTCCAACCACTCGTTTAATCCTTTTTTAAACATCTGCCTAAGCAATGACCCTTACATCTTGAGGCAAGCAATTACATCATTTATGTCTCACTCTGTTTCCTTCTGAATCTTCTGCCATTATAATATTGTCATGAGATGACCTTCTCCAGCCCAACCTGTAGTGTTTTGAGAGACAAGAATTTCTCTCTATTTATTCTGTCTGTGCTGAAGGTAAACTTCATAACTGTATAAAACTTTTCTCATGTTAAGTATTTTTTCTTCTTCACTAAATTAAAAACGTCAAGCCTTCCATGGCTTTCTCGGAGAGATGCTCCTTGAATTCCTTCTCTGTACCATCTCGATTGCTATATCCCTTTGTTGAGGGGATGACCAAAACTGCACACAGTATTTGAAAAGTCTGCAGGCTGTTATATAAATTGATGGTTTTAATATTGCTGTTTTATTTTCAGTACTATACCTAATAATGTTTGCCACTGGGTGTTTTTTATGTTTTCACTGTTGCAGAAGCTGATATTTTCAGTGGGCTTTCTGCTGTTACTGCCAAGATCTTTCTTGGGTAGCTGTTGCTAATTTAGATCGCTTAACTATATAGGTGAAGTTAAGTTTGTTGCGGGTGTTTTTTTTTTGCCAGAATAGCCATCAGTTTGCATTGTGTTTCTGCTACACAGTTACATAATGTGGAGAGAGCCTTTTGGAGCTCTCCATGGTCTGCTTGAGTGTACACTCTCCCGAATAAATTGGTGTCACCTACATAGTTTGCTATCCCACCATTCATCCCTGACTCAGCCATTTACAAATAAGTTCAATGGTATCCATCTCAATATAGTTCCTTAGAGTGCTCTTGTGCCTTGATTCCTTTCATTGTGTAAACTGTCTTCAAATGGCTAAAGGCCTTTACATGAGAGGACCTAGTTTCCTATCTCATGACTCCTAGGTTTCTCTAGAAACTCTTGGTCCAAGGGACTTCATCAAACTTATGTATATTCTGGCAAACGTTTTTGAAAATCCTTGTATTACAACATCTGTTGGTCACCCCAATCTACCTGTTTTTTTATACCCTAACAAAATTCTAGAAACTTGGTGAGGGCCAGAGCAAAATCTCCCTTTGCAGGTTATTCTGCTTGGAACCATTTTAATGATTTCTCACTGAGCCTCTTTCCCTCCTTCTCCGCAGGCCACACTAAGACTACGGGAGCCGATGACCCTCTGTCACAACCCAGCTCCAAGCCTCGTAATAGCTCTTTCCAGATTCAAACCCGGCGTGCTGGCATGTCTGCGCTTGCAAGCCAACTCCCAGTTCCAAAAGCAAGCAGTCGTGTTGCCGCTTCAGGCAGGCACATGGTTCCAGAAAGGCCCAGCCAGCTCAAGCCGTTGAGTTTGGGAGTGTCCGGAGGGAAGGGAATGGCTATACCAACCCCTGCTGTGAAGAAAGGTAAGAGAACACAGTGGGCTGCTAAGGAGATGAATGGTTCTGAGCAAAAAAAGCATGGCTTAGGAAGACGAGACAGCCAGGGCGACTTGGGGGAAAGACCCAAGGTCCTGAGGGAGAAATGCTGGTGCTGGTTGACGTATAAGCCCATTAAGGTCGCCTTCATCTGCACACCAGTCTGTCTTGGCACCATATGACCTTCTTCCCCTGCTATTTATTTCAGTGTTCATATTTTAAAGCAATTTTAAGTCAAAAAGGCTTTCAAAGCTGGTTGTTGCTCATGGCATTGCCCTGGCTTAAAATACGTCATAAATCTCACTGCTCATTAGTAAATAATATGAACTTATGCATTCTGCTTTATGGGGCAATGTAAACAGGAGCTGATTCAAACATTCTGAAAAAGCAAATGGTTGAATCCTCGTGGGGCAGTAGGATTGCTAGATTTCTACATGCAGGGAGTTGTTTTTTAAAAAAACGTGGGCCACCATTCATATCAGGAGTGGGGAAAGGCATAGACTGAGAGATACTAAAGCAGTCATGGCTGAGATCACTGTGGTATTAGGTTTGAGTCCTAAGCGCTTCCTAGGGAGCCCTACTGAATTCAGTAGGATTTGCTTTCAAATTAAGCTCTTCTGGATTGGGATTTAGGAATGCCCTGCTACAAACATCCTTTGTAGCAGATTTAAGTTAGAGGGATCCTAGGCCCATTACCTTGGAGGCTGTTCCCTTACTTTTGGCATTCTTGGTGCTTTGAGAGTTATAGGAACAATGGGTTAAATCCAATATTACGCTAATGAAAGTCTGCTAGTGCAACTGGACTTTCTCTTCCCCTGTACAGCACTCCATGCTGCTGAAAATCTGCTCCGGAAGTTATCCCAGCTCTCCGGGGCAGACGTTGAGGACATGTGGGGGACAAGGGGAACCCACCCACCCCCACTCCTGGTTCTACTGATGGAAACCGTTCCACCAGCAGAATGACACCATTGGACCCAATCCTACGTGTGCTGGTGTTACGCAGAATTCTGCTGGTAGTAATAAAGTATCTAGGTGACCTACTATTTTACTACTGAAGAAGTTATTGAATTTGACTGCATTTTTGGAAACACGGTATGTAGTACATGGGATGTAATCGTTCCGTTCGCCTTAGCAGGATTCATTTTTCTGCTGGCTGGCAAGCTGTGCGGCAGAGAATAAGTACCTGGAAAGCAAGATATGACTGAGGGTACAAGGCATAATGAGCACAAGGAAATGGACTGAATAGAGGAACAATTTTTCCAAAGTCTCGTTTTCAAAAACTTACTCAAAGGGACTGGAAACTTATTTTTCCTGGCCATTGAGGGTGATGCAAGAGAAAATGGTCCTAAAGTGTAGATTCTTGCAATGTAGGAGGGCTTCAGATAAAATAACTAGGAAGGGGTGGGATTCTAGTGAAGAATCAAACTAACCCAAGAAGTTGTACAGCTCCTAAGAGTGACTTTTATTTTAAGTTAGATAACTGTCTCTTAAGGGATGGTTCACCCTCAGTTAAGCTCTGTGTGCTACTTTCTGACAGGCTGAATCAAACTTAGGTTCATCAGGCAATAAGAAAGTACTTCATTAGCTATGATTCAAGAGGCACAATGAGCTTCAGAATCCATAGTCCCCATTTCTGGACAAAGGAACAAACCTTGATTCAGGCAGGCAGCAGATTTGCTTAGGCCAGGGGTGCAGAATCTCAGGCCCTGGGGACAAATCCAGCCCACTTGGATTACCCAGGTGGCCCACATTCCCCTACTCCAACCCCAGATTATTTTGTGGTTTCCCCAGTCAGACTGTACACCAAAATAAGATGGTATTTTGGCCCCTCCCATTTTGCCTTTGCCCCTGCCCACCACTGGAATGCAGCTTCCGAGAGCTTGTCCAAAAGAGAATTCAGCGCTCAGTTGGAAGAGGTTCTGAACCCCTGTGCTAGGTGCTGTACAAAGTCAAGAGGTATCAAGTAGATAGCATTTTCATAATTGCTTTGCTGTCTTACAGATTTTTTTTTTTTAGTAAAGCCCAGGCAAATCATAGCTTAAATGTAGATTTTTGCCAGCTGAGCTGCAGGACACTATCTCAAATGGAAGCAGTTCTGCAGCTTCCTGCTGTGCTCCCGCCACAAGAACGCTTGTCTCCCATAAAGCAATGAGCTCCGCCCTAGTCACACGTTGCTTGCATGCAGGGCAGTCCCAAGCTGAAAGGGGAGCAAGACTCCATTTCTCACCCTGCCCCTGATGTCATGGCCCTGTGCTTGTGCCCACATTGAGCATGGTTGTCTGCAAAGGAGCCCTTACACGAGTGGCTGCCCATGTGTATCAGAATAGTAGAGTTGGGAGGGGCCTATAAGGTCATTGAGTCCAGCCACTTGCTCAATGCAGGAACCACCTTAAAGCGTCCCTGACAGATGGCTGTCCAGCTGCCTCTTGAATGCCTCTAATGTGGGAGAGCCCACCACCTCCCTAGGTAATTGGTTCCATTGTCGTAGTGCTCTAACACTCAGGAGGTCTTTCCTGATGTCCAGCCAGAATCTGGCTTCCTGCAACTTGAGCCCCTTATTCCGTGTCCTGCATTCTGGGACAATTGAGAAGAGATCCTGGCCCTCCTGTGTATAGAGATCCTGTTGCAGATCACCATGCTAGATGTGCAGAAGGCTGGGTCAGGAGTGCAACCTCGCTCCTGCTTCAAACCATGGGTGACCATCAAGAGTAAAACGTGAACAAGGTTCCAGTCCCTAGTCTGGATCCAGTTGTTGCGGTTTGGCTTCCAATCAGGAGTCTTTGGGGTTTTTTTTGTCTGGAGCAGAAGTTACAATTGCACATGCCAGCCTTGCCCATCCTATTGCTCTTCAGATGTGCTGGATTACAACTCCCTTAATTCCCAGCCAGTATGCCCAATGGCTAACAACTGGGAGGCAAGTAGGCTTATGCCAATGGCCATGCTGCAGGGAATGATGGGAGTTACAGTCCAACATATTTGGAGGGCACCCGGTTGGGGAAGGCTGGCAAGGGCTAATGTTTTTCTGAATGTCTATGAATAGGTCTGGCGACCTAAGTGCCACCTGCAGGAAATAATCAGTGTTGATCTCTAGATTTACTTTCTCTCTTCCTCACTTCCTAAAGCTACTGCAGTTCGGCAGACAGCCCCTTCCAGCATTTCCCAGAACAGCAGGCTGCGGTTGCCGAAGAAGGTAACTTCTGGCAATTCAAGGTGAGGATCTGGCTCTCTGTGCTTCAGAACCATAAATGTGGACTTGGCAGGGCAGGCACAGTATAGCAGCTCTGCAAATCTTCGTAGGGCTGGCCCTACTACTGGGCAGAGGGAGGCACCTGCCTCACACAGCTGGTTTGGGGTTAAATTGTTATTTAATTTACTACAGTTGTCTTTTTACCGTCAGGGAGGGCACTTCTGAAATTTTCGGCTTTGAGCGCTAAAAGAACGGCCTGGCCTTGGATGCAATACACCTCATGTTGAAATCAATAGGAAATTGTTTGAAATCAAGTTATGCTTAACTATCTTGATTCAGTGGGTCTACTGTAAGAAGAACTAAATATGGATCTAACTCCTGACTGGTATTCTAGTGAACCCGCCCCCTACCCTCTGCCTGGTCCAAGTAAAAGAGGTTTTACCTGCCATGGTGCATATAAAAAGGAGAAAACAAGTGAAAATTAAAACTGGTTAGGACTTTGTGTGCATGCTTTTCTGCTAACACACCTGTTTTGCTCAGGATCCTCTTCATCAATGCAGTAGGCTTGCTTGTCTCCCAGAACTGTTAGCCTGGCTAAAATGTTGCTTTCTAGGAATGAACATAGAGGTTGGTTCCCCTTTGGATACCTGCTATAGGATGGATTTATGTAGCGAGTGGACCAATACTGAGGCTATGGATTTCCCACAACTTGTGAAAATGCAGGTGTTCAGCTGCTTGAGAATTTGTCTTAATTTTTCTAAAAGCAAGATTCTAGCCCCTGACAGGCAGGGCGGGAGGAGTAACTAAAAAAACCACTCATTTACAAGTTTACATTAGTGCCTATTCTGAGGTTTGGAATAGGTTAGGGCTGTGCGTGTATAACATATATAAAATATAAATTAAACGTCAAGAGTACACATTTCAAGAATATATCAACCTGTCTTAAATATTCACCCTATCTTTCCTTCAAGGTAACAGTGCCAGACATCACTAAAATCCATGGGGATTGGCCAGGAACGTTTGATAATCTGAGATTCCTTCCTTGTTGAAAGTAAAGCTGGACAGTCTGCTTTGGCCTTTGCTTCCACTGTTGGAAACCTGTTACTGCTTCATACAGGACACCTTTAAAGACTGCTTACCTGCAGAACTTCTGCTGAGGGTCAGGTTAATGTTTTTTTCAGCCTGGGAGCGAAACCTGGGAGTGGGTGTATATGTAGCCACTGGCTCCTCTTGCCTATCACTACATTCTTGATTTGTAGAGCAAACATGCATTACTGGAAGTATTCCCAATCTTCTGTAGACTTGTGAAACTTGGCCAAGGCTTTGCTATTTGGGAGGACCTTGACTCCTGCTACATCAGGGCATACCTGTATGAGTTTGGGCAATTGGTCTGGTTCTCTTTCAGCCGGAGATCTTGTAAGGTCAAACAGCCTTCTTGGGGATCAATGCAATATTTAGTCACTGATAACAGCATACTACTACAGCACAGAGCCATATGGAAGTATTACATTATTACAGGACAACATATATGCTCGTGATTTTGATTGCTACTTGAGAAGAAAACACTAATGTACATTGACAATGAATTTCACTATGTAATAGAATAATTGTTTCTTTTGATTAAGCTTATGGTGTATTAGCAGTAAGGTAGCTCTTAGTTTTCATTATTATGTGAAAGGATGTAGGTAGGTTTTACTTCAAACTGTTTATGATTACATATTTGTACTCTTACTTTCCCTTTATCATCCTCTCTGAAAAGTATCCCTGGGTTTAAGGCTATTGGATTTTGTGCTGTCAAGATTACAATGTGCCAATTACATTTCGGCTCTCAACCAACTTGTAATGAGTGCACTCAAAGGCAGAATTTGAAATGTGGGAGTAAAGAAGGTTGTTACTTTTTGTTTCTGGCAGGGCTGCTCTACTCTGAACAATTGTACAGCAGTCAGAAATTTAAACAGAAACTGAAGAAAAAGGTTCACTTGGTAAAATTTCTGCCTGTTGTATAGCTGATAAAGCCACAGGAGAGATTTTTTAAAAGACAACAACAATGGGTCACACCTTTGGGTTGGATCCAGACTTTGTCATACTTGTACTTAGCCTTATTGAAATCAATGAAACTCCAATTAGTCATAACTAAATTAAGTCCTGTTAATTTCAATAGGTCTAAGTATGATTAAGTCTGATCTGATATATCTTTGCTGTACATCCTAATACTCCTACTTATGCTTATTGCCTTTGTATCTTTGCCTTTTTTTGGTTATTCAATTTTTTTAAAAGGAAAAACAGTGCAGAGTACTGAAGATGTGGATGCACACTTGCTTATATCAAACTATTGTACCACGTTGGCCTAGTGGAAGATGAAAGAATCAAATTCTGGCCTAAACTGGCTGGACAAGAAATCAAGATGCCTGTCAGTCTTCTATCTTCTTAATTAGACTTGTGCAAATCTAGCCCAGGTCAAAATGGGTTGGGCATAGTATGCTAAAGCACCTTTTAATTATAAATGGAGGTGGCGTCTCCCTTGGTGGAGTCTGTTTTACAGCAGATTTGTGAGTAAAGGGGGTTTCAAGTATTCCTTGAAAGGGAAAAGGATGTATCTGTGTTAAACTCTTGGTGATACCATGTGAGTTACAAAGATATATGTTGACAGCACTTGATCCACAGGGGTCCTGAACATCTGCTGAAAGCAAGAGCTAATATGACTGAAGGAATGGGGAATGATTCCTGCGCTATGTGGCAATTCGTCTTCGGAGCGGAGTAGTTTTGTCTAAGGCTAGCCGTCTAAGTTCATCCCTCCTTTATGTCTTCTGTGAGGCTAAGCGAACAGCTGCTGACAAAATGCTACATCAATTTTGCCCCTCTTGAATGAATGTTGTGTGCAGTACTCATTATTTTTAAATAAATAAATTTCCCTTGGTCCAACAGTGCTCAGGGATATGAGGACGTACTTTTCTTACTTTCTCAGCAGTAGCAGCTGTATCCTTCCTCTATCTGAAAATGTATGAATTGCACCAGCCTTCCTGAACCTGGTTCCCTCCAGATGTGCTGGACTGCAACTCCCATCATACCCATGATAGGATTTGCAGTCCACCAGATTCAGGAAGTCTGGGTTGCCCTATCAATGGTAGCCTCTGCTTAATGGCTGGCCTGTGCAGATATGCATGGACAAAGCCTAATTGAACTATGGAGCCCGCACAGACCCACAGGTGAAATTCTATTTTCCCAGTCTTGAGCACGGATTTCTCGTGATTTCCCCAGGTTCGTTAGCATCATCACTGAACAATGGTCTCCCAATATCAATGTTTTCCTCCACCCTTGCTGGAAGAGGAACCCAGCAATTTGTTCTACCCCCAGCCCCTGCCACTAGTAGCAAGAAAACATGGCAGTTCCTACCATATCCTAGTTATTGGTTGCAGTTCAAGTGTGTCTCACCCTCACACCCCACCCAATTTTCCACCACAAGGTAGGGACCACCGCATTGAAATGGAGCACAGAACTATGATTTTATTATTTAGGGAAGGGGGATGAACCCTATAGTATTTACATTAGCAACCCTACCTGTACACTTCAGTTATTTGTACCAATGGAAGAGCCAGCATCACATCAATAGTTAAAACATTTTGTTCCCCCCAAAGGATTAAATCACCAGGTCTTTCCTTGTGCTCTCCCCACTGATGCTCCCTTGCTAAAGCTGGGCTTCTCAAGGAAAAGTAGGACTGCCCTTCTTCCCCTGGAAAGGATCCAACACCTTCTACAGCTGCTTGTCAGGCAGAAATTCAAATTGAATTTCTGTATGGCATGCAACTATTCAAGGCATTGGAGCCCTGCAAGCAACAGGGGAGGACAATCATACCTGGCTGTGCTCTCCTGCAAATGACCTCATTAGCTGTTGCAGGAGTGAAAGGTAAATTGGGGAGTCAGCTGTGTGGAATTGAATATTAACAGACTAGGGCCCCAAGCCTACAATTACAGGCTCAGGTTTGGACAGTAGTGGTGGCTATTAGTTGTCTGGGAAGTGAAAGATGTGTTCAGTGGTGCAAAGGCTCAGAGATCAAAGTCTGCATCTTCCATACCTGCTGCTTTTCACTACAGGTGCCAGGTCAATCAGACTTGACTCCTTTGCCAGATAACTTGTGGCCCTCTAAAAATGTTTTAGCCTATGACTCCCATCAGCCCGAGCTAGCACGCTAAAATGTCTGGAGAACCACAAGTTGTCCAGCCATGTCTTAGTGCTGCAGGGTCAGATGATTAAGCTCACTCACATCCCAGGTAGGCAATCCAGGTGGAGGGCTGCATCTCTCTCAATTAGGCATCCTTCCCCTGTGCTTTACTAGGCATTTTCCTGCTTCAAATACCTCTAAATCATTGGGGGATTGGCCATTAGCCATGCTGACTGTGAATGATGGGAGCTGTAATCCAACACCTCTGGAGGAAACCAGGTTGGGTAAGGCTGCTCTAAAATGCTTCTGGTCTTCCTTTGACTCCACTCTTTGTTCCAGCCCCTCCCTTAGGATGGCACAGCTATGGATAAACAATCTCGAGTAAATATACAGTATGTATAGATATTTTTAAAAATAAATTAAAATGTAGACATGCCAAATACATCATCTCCAGAGGTGAAACAACTGGTTCTTTGTGGACAGCTGGTTGTGGAGATGGAGCAGAAGCTGAACTAATGTATGGAGCTCCCTATAGGAACTGGTGCCTCCCTAATCTTTGATCCTTCTAAGGTTTAACACTTCCCTGCTGGCTTACACTTAATCATTAGTAGAGGGGCACTCCCACCCTGGGGGGCAGAGTGTTTTTCTGGAAGTCAGGAGAATTGGAGAGCGTATCTTGAATTTTTTATTCACTACTGCTTTCTACTTTGTTTCAGTTAATGGGTTGTCCATACGAAAGAGATCTTGCATAGGAAGTTATTGTAGGCTATTCTGTGCACTTGGGTTGCAGTCTAATACCTCAGGGCTAGAGGTACTGTAGGAGTTGGAGTGGGGGAGCAAGTGCCAACATTTTGTTCTGGTAGAACTCCTGTACTTTTAATGGTTTCATGACAAGCCAAATATAGCAGGCAAAGGTTTTCCCAGTGATAGGAAATGCTTCTCCTGCTGGATAGTTGCCTGCCATGGAACCCTGACAGAAAATATTTGGCAAATGCTGGCAGGAGAACAATATAAGTTCAGCTTTTCTATTCGGTGGAGGAGGCTTATGGAAGACATTGTACAGTGGGCACTGGTCCTCCCTTCAAACCTTCCTTCAGCACTGTAGAGTGGGGGTAGCTAGACTTCTGCTGTTACTTCTCTGGAATAGAGAGATTCAGGAAGGTACTTGCCCCCACCTTAAGAGTTGGCAATGCAACATTTGAGAGCGAAAGCTTCTCTGTTTGCCTCTTCTTCCAGTCAATTTCTTGACTGGATCTGTTTGTTCCATGCGTCAGAGGATGTAGTTTTTTCCTAGTTGATGTGATGTACAGCCAGGGTCAAAGGGAATGTCCTATTCCCTATGTTTGGAAGCATCACTCCCCTCTTTGCAGTCACCTTTGGCTCACGAAGGAAGACACTGGCTGAATTCGGACAAAACGATAGTCAATGGTGGGGTAATAATCAACTTTACAGTTGTTCATCTAGGGGGTACTCCCCACACAACATGGTAATAAATAATCAACTGTGGTGTGGATTAGGATCAGCGCTGAGTTGACTATGACAGCATTCGGACGACACGATAGTAAATACAACTGACAATTGTTCCCACCCCCCAGTTGCTTATTGTGTTGTCCAAATTCAGCCACTGTCTACCTAAGGAAGTCCAGAGCTTTCTCGATAACCCTTTAGTGCTCGAATAATGACAGCAAGCAACATGCCAAGGGAGTTGCGATAGGTAAAAAGGTCTTTGCTGTTTGGACCTTATTTTCATATAGCTCTCCACTTTGCCTTGGGTATAAGGAGCAGAAGTTGACCAAAGCAGGGTTGAGTATTAGGTGGAAATTGTCAAATGCTGCTCTCTTGTGTACATGGGGGAAAACATATCCTTTCACTTAACTGGGCTAGAGCCAAACGGCTCACAAGGGACACTCGATGGAAGCAAGGCTTTGTTGGATCAATCCATGTATTTAAGAGGCTGGAACTGATCCCTGCTGTCTGCTTAGCATTGCGGGTGGCAAACACAGTGGATGCTACTAAAGTGCCAGGCTGACATTACGCAGATTTAAGAGAACCACATCCTATTATGTTAAAAAACATTCCAAGAAAGGGTTAGGAATTAGCAAGGACAGAGGCCACAAAAGGGCTGGACGGCAATGGCCAAGGTTTCCAGAGGCGACGGAAGGGGAGGCCCCATTTTCGGAACCACGTCTCTTCATAAGCCAGGCCGTAACAAAGGTCAAGTCCCGATTAACACTTCATTGTGCAAAGCTCGGCTAAGTCGGTAAAGCGCATTAGACTCCGCGCCCCAGTAAAGGAGACTTAGCATCGCTATGAAGCGAAAGATGTAAGCCAGAGGGCTTTTCATGTCTTTAAATTAGAACATCCTTCAGCAGTGGTCAAATAAAAAAAACCACACACACATCAAAATAAACAGTGCCTTCACCCCTCCCCAAGCCGCTCCCCCCTTTTCCCCAACTCCCTTATCAGAAAAATCTCTTTCCCAAGGAACGTTATAAAAAAGTACTTTCCAAAAGGACCCAGCATGAAAATCCCCATTATGAGCAGGCATCAGGCTTGGCTGTGTGTAGAAAAATGAAGGCTTCTGAGGCAGAAAGGCAGCGCCCTGTTGGCAGGAAGGCCAGGCGCTATTGGGAGACATCAAGGCAGCATCCCTGTCCCAGCCCAGTAGCACATGGACCAGGTGCTGACTGGCTGAGAGGAGCGGGAGGTGGGACTTTTTTCTTTTTGTCATTTTCTACGAAAATAATTGCAGCATGGACTGATGGCTCAGCAGGCCACACCCACAGTGCTCAGCACCTTGTGGGCCGCCTCTCGGAGCATCCCGGCAGGGCCAAGTCACTGGATCAGCAGGCTGAGCTTGGAGAAATGGCCGTCACAACCAACAGTTCAAATGTGGTTATCCTGGTCCAAGGAGGAGCGTTTCCAGTGATGCCAGTGACCTCTATTGGGTCCTTTGCCCCTGGTTCCACTGTGCAATCTGGAGCACTGAGGCTGGAGGAAGCAACTTGCCAGAGAATGGACAAGATCCACAGTGGATGCAACAATGTAGAGTCCACAGATGTAGGGAGCATGATGGCAATTAACATGGCTATGGGTTTCTGTAATAATCCTACCACTTCATTAAACAACATTAAAAACAACAACCACATTTTCCTTGGGCCAGAACAGGGCAGGAGGCAATGGGTTCTGGCCTGTAAAGACTAGAAGAGTACTTATACAGAGTCCAGGGAAAAGCTATTTGGATGATCATCATTTCCTTCCCAATTCTATGAGCATGGCAAAGCCAAGATTTCAGATTCCTCTCTTTCCAATGTGCCAAACAGCCAGGGACTGACCTGTACACTGTATGAACAAGGCTCAATCGCACCGCGGGAAGTGTGTTTATACCCACGCTCCTGGATCATGGTTATGATGAACACACACTTATTGCAGAGGGAGGCAAGTGGTCAGCTTCAATGCTAAGTAAGCTTGCCATCCCATAAGCAGTGCTTAGCATAGGTCTCATGCAGGTCCCTTGCATAGCCAAGTCTGTTGCATCCTTAGGCTTTAATTCAAAGTTGCACCCCACCCCCAGCCCCTATTCTCAGAGGGGGCCAGAGTAATGTCCTCCAGAAAACGTGCCCCATTCCTGGTTTGCCTCCTCAAGAATCTACAGTTCTCAGTGCCCCCTAGTGGCAGCCATCTTCAAGCATACAGACCCCCCCCCCTTAGCTCAGCCGCATTGTCACATATGCAAAAATCTGCAGAGTCATGCATTTCCAGAGGCCCCGGCATGTGGTCGCTGCTGAGGATCCCCCAGCCCAACTTTGATAAGAAAAAAAATATTCCAGACACGCAGCAGTTCCAGACTGGGCAACAAAGCATGAAAATCCCTGAAGACTTGGAGGTGATCAAGTTTGTGTTTCGGTTTCTGTCTGTTTTACAATGATCCAAAGTGCATCTGTTCAAGTAGGTCCGCCTCCTGGGACCTGCCATTCCCCTGGTGCCGGGACGGCAGGCCGGTTTTCATTTGGCACTACATACGGTGGATCCAGCTCCCTGGGCTGGGCTGAAGGAGACAACATTCCTCGCTGCGGTTTGAGAGCAATCCTGGCTCCCGGACTGGCCAAAGCACAAGAGAAAGAGTCTGGAGCGTGCAGCGTCAGATTGAGGTTTCATCGCTCCTGCTCAGTGATCAAACACAAAGCGAGACAGGACAGGGGGAAACACAAACACATGAGCATGGCCATGAGCAGGTTTGAGCAAAGCACCCCCCCTGGGGCTCACGTGTTAATGGAGGAAATTAAAAAACAGAAATCTGGGCGGTTGAAGAGAGCGGTGAGAGAACGAGAGACAGAGAAGGGAGGAGAGGAGGAGGAGAGGGAGGAGAGGGTGGGTTAGTGCCAGAGAGCTGAGGAAGAAGTTAGAATAGGACAGCGCCGCCACCCCCCTCCCGATTCCCTCTGCCCCCCCCCACCTGCACAATTCCACCCAAGACAGTACTTTGGCCCGATCCCTTAGCATCAGGGAGGAATACAGAGGGAGCCCACAGTATTTGAGTAACAGAGCTCCCTGTCCAAAGGAAAGGGCGCCTCTTCTCAAATGCTTTATCATAAAACTCATCCTTCTCCCAAGCTCCGACAGGCGCCCGTGCCCCCACCCCCTTAGAAATCTCCCACCATCCAGAGGCAACAAAGGGGCAGAACAGTAGCTTTCAGAATCTAAGCCAAAGAAATGATGGTTAGACTCCTGGCCAGAAGCCAGAGGAGGAACAAATCCAAGAGTGGAAAAGGTGAAGGCAAGGAAGGAAGAGATAGTCAGCAAGCCTCAGGGAAAATAAGTCCCTGCATAAGCATGCAGGGATTTCATAGCACAAGTTAAGTCGTGACAGACACAGAAACGTTTTTTGAGAGGCACAGCTTGGGGGTGAGGTGGGGTGGGGTGCGAGAGACAGCAACATACCAGCCCAGACGGGTTTGAGGCGCCAGGCCTGGAGTGGACGAGGGAGCCCTACAGAAGCTCCGGGCTCACACATACGGGCTGCCGAGCGCACCCAGGGGAAGGCTCAGCCATACTCACTCGGAGCCCGAAGAGTCCTCATCCACTGTGCCAGTCTTTATGCTCATGGTGATAGGCGTCAGGCCGTTGAGCTGCTCTTGTAGCGTCTGGCGGGGACGTGGTGCCCCACCCCCACGGCTGCCATCACTGCCTGAAGAGCCGTGCGATGACACCATCCCTGAGCGGCAGCTGGAAAGCTTGTTGTGGATGCGCTGGATGCTGTTCTTCTCGCTGATGGGCGGCAAGCACTTCTTCTTTAAGATGCCTGCGGGCAGAATATTCAGAGTCAAGAGAAAATTTTACTCCAGTCTCTGAGCAGAAGTTCTAGTACTAAAATAATTTGCATTCAGTAGCAGGATCCAATTCAGTCTTGTGTGAGATACAAAGGCACACGGGGTCCCTTCTAAAGTTGCATGGGGGGAGAGGGGAGCAGGAGGATGAGGGTTTGGGTCTCCGAGAGTTGAATCTCCTTACCTTTCTGGGGCTGGGCAGTGGGGTGAGGCAGTGAGCCCAAGATGCTCTCCCTGATCTGTGTTTCCCCATTCTCTCTGGGCATCTCTTCTGTTGGCCCCAGCCAGTCATTCTTGCCAACTGGTTCCACACGCAGCTTCTCCGAGCCAACATGCCCATCGCTCTCGCTGGCAGTGGTCACAAAGTCACCTGGCCAGTAAGGTTTGCCAGGGCCAGAGAGGTTGTCTGTTGGGGGAAGAAGAGAGAAAAGCAGCATTGGTTTGAACACCAGACACCAGGTCTGCTCTGCTCTCCCTACCTCTACAGACACAGCTATTTAGCAAGTGATGCCTCCCCTCCCCTCCACCCACTCCACCACTATCCTTTCTATCTCCATATCTGGAAAAGCTTCATCTGATAGATTGCTGCTGGTAAGGCACAGGAGCACAGCCAGATGTCACCCCTGGGAGATGGGCTGGTAATCCTGAGAAACTGTCTTTCCAAGCAGGAAATTGGATTGGAACTGTTTTCAGAGTTTCAGGAGGACCAATGGAACAAGATTTAGAGGTGGAGTCCAAGAAAAAAAAAGCAAAAACTATGGAGGGGCATAATGTATTAGTGAAGAAGTGAGGACCTGGATACCTGAAGAACCACTCGTCTCCACATGTGCCTCCCCCATGTACTAAGCTCTTCAGCAGAGGCCCTTCTTCAGGTGTCCCTCCATAGGAGGTGCATCGGGTGACTACAAGGAAGAAGGTCTACTCAGTGTTGGCACTCTTAGCTATGGAAAGCTCTCCCTGGGGAGACTGGACTGGCATCTACCTTGATGCCATTTTGGTACCAGGCAAACCTTTTTTTTAAAATTCTTCTACACTTTTTAATCTCATCTTTTTGAGTCTGTGACCGTATGATAAATGATGATGCTTGATGCTTAATCTCTTTACATTGTGTTTATGCTGCTTGACGTTTGTTTTTAATTGCACTATCTGCTTTTACACTGATATTTTACATTGTGGAGTTTTAATGTTCTGGTCTGAGTGCTTTTGTTTCACTTTGTTTTATTATCATTTTAACTTTTTTGGAAGTCCCCCTGGGAACCTGTTGAAGTTCAGGGTATCAGTTAAAGCAAGGGCAACACTAAGGGTAAAGGCCCATATACTATTGTAACATAAGGTGGTCCTGAGATGACCTTTTGGAGCAATCCCACAAGCACAAACATGCAGGAAAGGAATTGGTTATCCACACAACATTTCTAATAGATGACCCTGTCAGCAAGATCCTACATTCCTTTCAGGTCTTGCTCATGGACCTGCACCCAGAAAACATTACACATTAAGGATTTCTGCCACCGTATTTCTATAGGCAGTAGGCGCTCAGAGAATCACATTACCCTACGAGTGCTTTGTAAGAGGGCCTGATTAATTACTATGTACCAGCCTTCCCCAACCTGGTGATGTCCAGATGTGTTGGACTACAATTCCCAGAATCCCCCAGCCAGCTATGCTATGTACACATAGGAAGTGCAAGCATAACTGAACAGGCCCAAACCAAGGATTCTAAAACCTCACTATTTGGGGTGCAGCAGCTTGAGAGAACCTCAATATGTCGAAAGACAGAACATCCCACCACACTTGCCCACAATTAGAGGGCTCAGATATTCCTGGAGGTGCCAAAAGCCGCTCCTCACATTACCCTTTGGAGTGCTGTGTGCTGGCAGCTTCTCATTGTTAGGGCACAGCAAATTCTCCCAGCAGGGCTCCCTGGCAAATTCTTCATCCTCCTCACTGTCTGAGGAGTGGGTGGAAGCGTAGGAGCCACTCTGGTCATCCTCCAAAGAGAGGTCGCTGTCTGAGTCCGTGTCACGTTCTGTGGCCAGAGGAGAAAGAGAGAGAGGATGTTTCCAGACGGAGGGGATCTTCATACTGCTAATCAAAAGATAATGTGAGGCTATTCTGCCTTTCCTCTTTAATGCTTGCTTGTGGTAGGAGAAAAGATGCAAGAAAGGGTGGGAAAACATGGGACAGTTACAAATGGAAGGTATTGTTATCTGGACCCCTGTAAAATTCCATGATTGAGGGAGGACGATTGCACAATAAAAATCTTGTCTGGAAGCATACATACTGCTTGGTGGGGCTGTCAGTCCAAGGACCATCCCTACCGCATTCATTCTTAAGAACAGAA
The DNA here is from genome assembly GCA_029215795.1 of Anniella stebbinsi. NCBI lineage: Eukaryota > Metazoa > Chordata > Lepidosauria > Squamata > Anniellidae > Anniella > Anniella stebbinsi. The sequence goes on along the minus strand of JARDYH010000004.1, from coordinate 63,882,282 downwards.
GACAAGCCATGCTGGATCAGGCCAAGGGTCCATCTAATCCAGCATTCTCTCCACACAGTGGCCAACCAGCTGCCCAAGTGAAACGCACAAGTAGGACACGAGTGCAGCAGCACCCTCCCACCCATGTTTCCCAGCAACTGGTGTACATAGCCATACTGCCTCTGAGATAGCATATAGCCATCAGGTCTAACAGCCATTGATAGCCTTCTTAACAGCCATTGATAGCCTTCTCCTCCATGGATTTGTCCACTCTCCTTTTAAAACTATCCATGTTGGTGGACATCATTGCTCTCAACTGGCACCACACACCACACATACAGACACACACAGACCTTCCACCCACCCACCCACCACCCACTTCAGGGAACATATTAGAATGAAGAAGATCCAGGAATGTAAAACAGATGTCTGGCTAGGCGTGGAGTAATCCCAAGTGTACAATGGTCCTGATGGGTAATTTTGGACCAATCCTCACAAACTGAGCCAGGTGATGTTGGCATGTGGTGAAACAGGTCTTTTGTGGGCCCGCTTCTTCTCCACAGGCTCAGCTTGGAACAACCCACATTCCCTGTGCCCTTGCCAATCACTCAGCTGCTTCAGCAAGTGCCAGTCTTAGTTCAGAATCAATTCAGACCTCATAGTCACTACATCAGTTTCAAGGTATGAAGTGGCCCTGACAGTTTTATGTATGTATGTGTTTCTAGTTCTGTCTGTTTCTTTGGAAGAAGCCACATGTGAGGCAGGAAACCTGTGACTGGATCACCTGACTATTTAATAAATGATAACAGAAGCACAGAATTGGATAAGCAGCAGCACTGGGGAAGACGGTGCTTAATGCTTCCCTCACACATAGTTCCACCCAAGCCGTTGTTAGTCCCAAGGGGCATAGAGCAATGTGGGTTGACTTAAGGGGCACACAACCCTTTCAGCTCCAAAGTGATGCCAGCTCAGAGGCCGGGGGTTGCATGTGCACACAAACATCCCAGAAATCCTTCTCTTCACTCCCTCCCACAGCAATCCTCATACATATCACTCTTTCTAGCGAGCTATCTATATGAGGACCCCCAGGGAAGAGAATCTGGCAGTTGTGGCAGGGGAGTCAGGGCTGCAATTGAGACCTGGGGGCTGTGGGTTGTGCACCCCTGGTTTAGATGCTCTACTTGTATTTTTCCCCTGAGGGGCTCACAGCAGCTTTTTTTTAGTGGGGGGATGACAATTTGATATGGAAACCGTGAGGGTGGAGAGATTTAAGCACCCATTTCCCCAGCACTACTGTTCTAATCAAATTCAGAGCTTCCTGTGCCTGTTTTGAAGCAAAACCAACAACAACTGACTAGCAGATCCACATTATTGTATGGTTTGACCTTTTGTTGTATTACAGGCTAATGTTAAAAGGGCATTTTGAGTACAGTTGAATGCAGAGCTGCAGTTTTGTCCAGAACCTGTCCAGTTCTCCTCTCCTCACCATTGTTCTGATCATTAGCTTCCAAAAAGAGCGTGGTGGGGTCCGTAGGCCCAATGTGCACCTGACTGTTGTTCAAGCCAGCCTCCTCCCTGTAAAGGGAAAGCAGAAGTATTGACAGCAGCCCGTAACTCAGAATTCCTGCAGCATAAAGGGGCAAATCTTACAACAGGGAAGAAAGTGTCTATATATTCTTTGCATGCAACGTTGATGTGAGTTTTAGGCATGTTCACCTCAGAGGCAAGATAAACACCTCTTCTAAGAGAGACTTGCATCAACTGTTTGACACAGAATATTACAGAAAAGAATAAGAACTACAGAGGCATGTCTCTGTTCAGGTCAGTGACAAGGATTCTGCCAGGCATTGGTCCTCAAAAGGAGTTCTCAAGGTGGCCAAATTTTATTCTCACTACTCCAGGACGAGTAGTATTTGTTCTTATCTCCCCTGAATGATCAATATCCAGAAATATCCTAAAACTAAAATGTTTTGTCTAGCTGTGGTTTAAGAATGAGCAAGAGAGAGAGGCAAACCTCAAAATGGGAAAGAGGTAAGCCTCAAAATGGTACTGAGAAGGTAACTTTAATAAGACAGTAGAATGCCTAATGTGTTTCAGTAGAAACCTTCCTCAGGAGTACAAAAAATCAATTTATTGAGTAATTCTAGTAAAACAAAATCTCTCAACTGTGGCATTGAAATGCTAATGAACACACCATGTCTCATAGTCCATCTGCTCTCCATCAGGATAATCCCCCTTGCCCCCAATTCTCACATGTGCAATGGTAACATTTCAGTGATAATAAAACTAAAAGAAAAGGGAAAAAAGGAATGGAAAAAGAAGAGCAGAGAAGACACAGAAAAGAGACAGAGAATGGAAGAAGAGGGTTGGCATGAAGGACAGTGTGAGAACTGTCCACAAAAAGGCTTGTGCTTCTTTAATGAATCACAACACAGGAACATAGGGAGTTGCCTTATACTGGTTCAGACCTTTGGTCCATCTATCTCAGTATTGTCAACACTGACTGGCAGCGGCTCTCCAGGGTTTCAAGCAGCAGTTTCCCCTGCCCTACCTGGAGATGGCTGGATTTGAACTTGGGACCTTCTGCATGCAAAGCATGTGTTGTACCACTGAACTAGGGCTCTTCGCAAGCTTTCATACATTGAAGCCGAATATATTCAGTGTAGATCCCATGCAATTATCAGTAAATGACCACACAAAACTGTGGGTTTCCCTTTTAGATGCCCATGAAAGAAGCCTCAAAGAAGCCTGAAAAAAGCCTAACAAAGAAGTAAAAGGAATTCTGCTTTGAAAACCAAGCAGAATCCTACTTCTTAGGCAGGCAGATATGTCCATTAGCTTGCAGTGGGCACTGGATTATTTCACATAATGGGGATGGCAATCCGTACAACTGCCACATGACCCTGACATTAGAATTACCTGAGCACAAAGGGGATGTAGCTGTGCTGACTCTTGCCGGAGCGGACAGTGCTGTGCAAGGAACCAGTGGAGTCTCCAAAAGGTGTGTGGTACAGCTGGCCATCCACATATGTGCTGTTGCAGTTATAAGCCTGGTGAAAACATTGTGGTTAGAGAGGAAGCACTGAACAGCAGACAGACAAGAATGATCTCCCCTCCTGTATCTTTTTTCCTCCTTTGCCAGGTTTGTATCATGGGCTATCACAGGCCCAGCACACAGATCTTTGGATCCCTCTGAGCACACACACAGACACCACCATACTGACAAAACTTCTCTTCGCTGAAAGAGACCAATTTATCCCTTCCCTGCTATTCCCTGAGCTGAAAAGCCCAGAAGACAGTCTGGAGGCGAGATGCAGGGTGTTTTATGCATGTATTCTGCTCTGTACAATCATAGAATGTGGTATTGGGTGCGTCCTATGCACTTCAGCTTTTATGAAAAGACTTTGGTTTCTAGCCTTACAGCTATGAAGATAGGTGTGAAAGTGTGTGCATAACGCCTGGTGAAATCAGAGGAGGAGGTTGTGTAGGATTCCCAGTATTGTGGCAGGGCTTCAGTGCTTTACATAATTTCTTACCCCCTTCCATATGACTAGCAATAATAGAGGCAAAGCATGCAAGTGTATGCACAATTTGCTTAATTGCAATTATCTACAACAGCTGGCCAAATTCAGCTTTTCTTGGCACAGAATTTGTGTTAAACGTGGGGCAGAACGTTGATTCTTTGGGGTGCAAAGCCCACTGGCCATTTGCACTGGCGGCCCTCACTAATACATCTGTTGGGTTGCTGCTTCCTCAAACTCTCACCGCTGTCAAGGTAGATTTGGTGGTAAGTGTGGGGTCTGCGCTGTGCTTCTTGCTGCAACTGGATCTGAGAGCTTTCCTCACTTCTTTGCATAAGATGACACACAGAAGGAAAATTAAGGGCCCCTGTGGAAGAAACCAAGGAGATCATAAGCCTTGAATGGGGACCCCATGAGTCCCAAGATGCCATCAACAGCATCAAGGGGAAGCTCATAACTCAATTTGTAGGCCCTGCTTTCTGTCTACATTCCCACATGGTGGTGGTGCTCCCTTCCTATGCATTTCTACCCACTCACAGATATACAGAGTAATGTTTTCCTTTTAAAAAAAAAACCATGAAAAAGTGCCTTCTCCAAAGATTGCACTGGACTCCACATAATCTGATGGGGTTTCTCATCAGGCAGATGTGGGTGAAACAATTAATATGAGACCAATTTCTACACTGAGAATGATTGCTGCTTTTATCTAATAAGATATTTTAATAGGTTTGGTGCTGTCTTGCTCCAATAGACATAGATATTACATAAGGGAAAAGATTCAGAAGTCATGAAAAAAATGACAACATCTTTTTTGCATGCTCATTTCTGTTATAAGCTACAGAACAAACTTTTTAGGGCAAAGGCCATATTGCAAACTAACATCGTCCTAACGATGTAAGAATATAATAGAAGTTTTGCCACAGGATTTGCCAATCCAGTGTGAAATTTATCAGCTTCCAAAATATTGGGAGTATTAGTAAAAAAATCAACATTCTAATTACAATGGTGAAAATGGAAATCCTGCTGCTCCATGGAACTCTTGTAGCTCCTTTGACCCAGTGATAATCCACCATCTCAAGAATACAAGAGATGTGTTGGATCAGATCCATCTAGGCAACCATCTTGTTTCCCCTAGTAGTCAATCAGATGTTTCAGAAAAGCCCACAAGTAGGTCATGAAGGCAATTGACCTCCTGCAGCTGTTTCCTCCCCCACCCCCACCCCCACCCCCACCCCATATTCTTCAGTGCCATACTGCCTCTGAACATGGAGGTTCCATTTAGCCACCATGGCTAATATCTGTTGACAGCCCTAGCATGTAATCCTCCTTTAAAGTAATTTCACCATGGAAATGACAGCTTGGCTTGAAATTGTGCTGACTTCTTGCATTCATGTCCTACTTGGGTTTCCCCACAGGTGGCTGCCTAGCCACTGTGTGAACAGAATCCTGGACTTGGTAGACCCTTGCTCTAATCCAGCTTGGCTCAAGACTTCCAGCATGTTGATACACAAATAGCCGCACGAAGATTTATAATGCTCAGAAAGCCACATAAAACCCTCCAAATTGAATTTGGGTCTAGTCCTCAATCTCTAGAACTCTATGAGATTGAGGTAAACTAATCCCTGGGGAAAAGGGAAATAGTGAAAACTAAATGGGGGGATTTGGAAATGCTAGTGATGGATCGCTGCGGGGGAAAGGTGGAATCTAGCAATACCATTGGACAAGTATGACTAATCTCAGGATATTCCCCACCAGCCCCATCTCCCAAGCTCAGCCTCTCCCTTGTGCCAACCATACCTGGAGGCAGTTGAAGCCAGCAAAGAGGTAGTGGAAGAGAATGGCATCACTGTTCACGGACAGCAAGGCCAGCAACCAGGTGACACTGATCAGCAGCAGGGAGACAAAGCCTGAACGGAGGCCGGAGCTGCAATAGGGAAGAAGCACAGTCAGTGTGGCACCTCCCATATAGCACTCCAAAGGAGAAATATAATCATAGACATGGCCCAGATTCTGTTTTCAGGCCCGTGCCAGACTCTGGCCTTGAGGCCTGTCCTCAGCTTGGGGTTCATGAGGGGCAGCCCTGGCTTTACCACATTACTCAAATTGGGATCCTGCAATACCCACAAGAACAGCAGAAGCTTCAAGGGCTGGGATGTATTGGCAGCAGGTAGCAGACAGCAATGGAAAACGTGACCTGGCAGAGAGCAGTGGGAGGTGGAATGGTCGCAAAAGAATTGCACTGGGAAGGATGCACAAGGCTTTACAACTGGGAGAAAACAGCATGAAGAAGACAGTGGTGGGGATGGCAAAGCAGTGGAAAAGCACACAGGAGCAGGAGCAGCAGAGATGAGGAGGCCTGTGGAAACTAGTGTCAGGACAGTGCAGGGGACACAGCAGGACAGTGAAGTGCTCCTAGAAAGGGCCACACGGTCTTAGGCTTAAAAATATAGTACGTTATTTAGGAGTTAGTATTGCAAAAGATTTAGACAGGTTAGAGGAAATTAATTTTGTAAGTTTGAAAAAACAGGTAGGGGAAAAGTTAGAGGCATATAGGAAATTAAAACATTCTTGGTTTGGTAGAATAGCAGTTATAAAAATGAAGATATTACCCAAGATTAATTTTTTGTTTAGAATGCTACCAATTAAAATATTGGATGTAGAGTTAAAGAGTTGGCAAAATATGATTAATGCTTATTGCAATGGAGATAAGAGAGCTAGGATTAATAAAGGGTTATGGTATAAGACACAAAAGAAAGGAGGTTTGGGACTTCCAAACATAAAGAATTATTATAGTGCTAATCAGTTAAGATATGTTATAAATAGTATATTAGGGGAGGAAGATTTAGAATGGTTAGGAACGCAAACAGGGGAACCAGATTTCAAATTGCAAAATTTTTTTTTTAATAATAAAATCCAAAAGAAAGATTTGAGGGGACTGGACAACCCGTTGCTGAAAAACATTCTAGAGATCTGGGAGAAAGTTAAAGGGAGTTTAATACCAGGAGACTCTCCACTCGCCCCAGTGGTAGTTGTGAGAAATTTCCCAAGGAATTTAAAAGTAGAATTGGAAGGAAGTTTGAAGGGTCAGGAAATTATTAAGTTAAGGAATTGGATGGAAAGAATGACAGATAAGGAGCAAATTAGAGAGTTGGTAAAAGGACAAAAGATAGCTTGGTTCAAATGCTTACAATTGGAAAAATGGACACAGGAATGGAAAAAGATGAATAAGAAGTGTAGAAATAATACAAGATTTGAAGATTTAATTGAATCAAGAGGAAAGAAGGAAGTAATTAAAGCTAGAAAAGGTCTAACTAGCGAAATATATAAAATCCTGACAGAGGAAGCTGAATATAGAAATTCGCTTAAAATGATTTGGGAAGATGACTTAAAAGAACAAATTAATGAACATGACTGGGGAAGATATGGGATGCAAGAATGTTAAAGCTTTTGTCGATTAGAATTAAGGAGAATTATTATAAAATAGTATGGAGATGGTATTTCAAGCCGGTAAGATTTCATCAGATAGATAAAAAAGTGTCCAAGAATTGTTGGAGGGGATGTCAGGAGGTTGGAACTTATTTCCATATGTGGTGGAGCTGTAAACATGTACAAAAATTTTGGGAAAGGGTGTTTAAAGAAATAAGTCATATAATTGGAAGTAATTTGGAATTAAACCCAAAGCTGGCTCTACTAGCAATATGGGAAAAAGGTATTGAGAATATAAATAAGAGAGAATTAATAAACAACCTCCTGGCTCCCGCCAGAATAATGATTGCTAAAAATTGGAAAGGGCAAGGGATATATACCATAGAAGAATGGTATAAAGAAATATGGGACATGGCACTTAATGATAAGCTAACGTGTAAAATGAAAATAAAGAGGGGAATGTCCAGTAAGAATGATTTTGGAGATATATGGAGTTTATTTTTGGAATATGTATTAAGAACGGGGAAGGGGCAAATGCCTTCAAAAGAGTCTTTACATTTTTGGAAAGAAGAATAATGTATAATTGAAGATCTCCTGGGGGGAGGGGAGCACGGGGGTATGCGGTATGTATTGTATTTTATGTTGTTTAGGTTTATGTTATGTTATGTTGAAAAATAATAATAAAAAAAAAGGGCCACACATGCAATAGAACATGAGCAACGCCAGACTCACACTGTCCCCTTCTTCTCAAACCCCTGTTGCTGAGCAGCACAAGTGGCCTTGGTGGCCAAGACATAGAGGAAGACACTCATCTGTGAGAGGAGAGAGGGAAAAGGTTAGCACTGGTCCTCTTCCCAGGCAGCCCAAGGTCCACCCCCCCCAACCTGGGACATTTTCATGCCCTCAGAGCCAGGACCAGCCCTATTCCTTTGGAATGCTGCCTCTTTCATGGCCTTGCAAGGATGAGCTCTCTTCCTGCATGATGGGAGTTGGGGAAAATCTGGAGGCTCCTGCTGGAGCAGAGGGAAAGGTGCTTCACCCCATTCCCACAGATGCAACCAGTTCAATGTGATTCTTTTCTAAGCATCTCCAAAGAACTTTGGGTGGGGAAAGAGAAGTACAGAACCACACAGTCTCTGCACCCAGAGCAGAGGCAAAAGGATGGAAGTGAGGAGGCTGGGTTATCATGCCCACCTGCTGTTCCAGGCACCGCTCTTTTTCTCACATTATCTATTAACCTTATGGGGACCGTATGTCTGACCACTTGGTGTTCTTGCCTTGTCTTCCCCCAGTCCCTTGTTTGGCTACTCACTGCAACAGCAAAGGCAATGGGTCCGGCAAAGCTCCAAATCAGTGTATCGTAGATGGAGAGCCAACAGAAGTCTGGGTTCCCATAGCCTTCCGGGTCCAGGCCGACAGCAAGTCCTAAGGAAGGATGCCATGCAGAACCATCAGCAGAAGGAAGAGGAAGCAAGTGATCTTTTGTAACTTTGCCTAGTTACTCAGCAGACCATCACTCAGATAGCAGCTCATGGCTGGCATAGCAGGGGCTGGGACTGAAAGGTACCAATATTGCTAGGCTTGAAGCCCAGTCCATCCCAGCTCTATCCCAGTTTCAGGTTGGGCTTGTCTGGCTTGAGTGAACTCTCAGATGTCCACTACAGAGCAAACAGGACACAGAGACACTTGCTGCCATCTTCTGGGTGCCAAATTAAGGATTTGCAAAGGGACGTCAAGGCCTCAGAGTGGTCACAATGGCCCTGACCTAGGCTATACAGTCTTTGGTGCAGGCCCACCTGTGATGAATGCCGGCACGCCCCAGCCAACCATGTAGTAGAAGCGCATGGGGCCGTAGTTGATATCGCGCACCTCACTCAGCATGCGGTAGATGTGCAGTGCTTCTAGCAGTGCCCAGGCAAAGGCACACATATACAGAAAGTGCAGCAAGATCGCAATGACGGTGCAGGCAAACTGGCATGAGAAGAGAAGGAGGAAGGGGTTAGGGAGTCTGGCCCCAATGTGCAAAAACACCCAAGAGAAAAATGATAGATGTTGCATCTGTAGACACAGCTGGACAGATATTTGGCCTAATCCCCTAACTTAGTTCTGCAGCTCCAGAAACAACTTCTGCTGCAACGTAAAGTCAGTTTAGCTGCCCCCTCTGATCAGGCTCAAAAGACCCCAAACATGGAAGGACATAGCACAACACTATTCTTTACCTCATTAGCAATGGGTTCCAATCCCAGGCCTGATATCATGTTGGTGCTACAAGGTGTGGCAATAAGTGGCATTATGACCTCGGACTGTTTAGCTGAGTTCACTGCTCTTGCTCCCATAGCAACCCCCCCACACACACATCACCCACCCACCCCACCCCAGGAGCTCACTGGCAGGTCTGCTTGGTTGATGCCCAGGAGGAAGATGAGCTCAGACAGAAATAGTGCTGCCACTAGATTCTTGCGGATGCTTTGCTGGTTGGATCGCAGGGCTCGCAGGCCAGCCAGGAAGAGGAAGGTGAGCAGGAGGCTGCCCAGGGTCACTGCAATGGAGACATACGTGATGGTCTTCAGGGGCAGGATCTCGCCATTCTGGGATGGGGAGAGAATTTATTCATGGACACATTAGGAAGATGTAGATTCAGCTATGGTGTCACGCTCTCCCGCCCCAACCCCCTGAGGAGCAGGAGCCAAATCCCACCCTTCTCTTCAGCATTTTCTGCTTTGGCCTTGCCCTGTTCACCCGCCTGCCAGAGATGGGTCCCTTCTTGCCTCACCTCTCTGCGAGAAATGTCCATCAGTACGGCAAAGCTGGTCATGTGGTTACACTGGCAGCTGACGTGGGTCTCGTTCCTGAAGACGACTTCACAGCCTTTGGCTGACCAGCCACCAGTTCCACTGACCCTGGGAAGACAGCAGAGTAAGAGTGGATCTGCCAGGCTTAGGATGCCACTGGGGTGTTTCTCCCCCATTCTCTCTCCCCCCAAGGCCTTTTGTCTAGGCAGCGGGACTCACAGGATGGAGTGGTTCCAGAAGACACAGATAGGCTTGGTGCGCTCCTCAGTTTCTAGCAGCCGGAATTGCACCGTGATGGGTTTCTCAAGGGCCCGCTGCATCAGTGCGTCATTGTCATGGATGCTGATGCTCACCACTGGGGTGTTGATGATGGGGCGCTTGGGGACTCTGTGAAGACACACGGCACATATTAAAATACATCCCTGCCTCCTACATTTTAAAGTTCCGCCTTGTTTAGTGGCCCATCTCACAAAACAACAATGTAATAAAGTAATAAGCAATAAAAAATAATACCAATACTAATACTGATGATGATGACGACAGCGAGGGTGACAACAACAGTAATAACAACTGTGCCTTGCTCCCCATTTAGGCACTGAACACTGGAGATCACCTGCTTGGTGGATAGGAGGCCATAAAGCTGTATAAAAGTTGATAGGGCTTCAACAACAGGAAAACGGGTCCAAATGGCTTCAGCAAATGAGAGGAGAATTATGATATGGATAGTACCCTTGGGAAGAATTTACTAAATCTTTGAGCCGGTCTCTCCTTGAAAGACAAATACAGGCCCTGTATGCCTACGTCTTGGGTACCTGAGAAGCCCCTACACCCTCTGCTGATGGGTTTGTGTATGTATATTGGGGGGAGGGCAGGTGTTACCTCAGGCTCCGCTTATCCGTGTCATACTGCTCTGGTAGCAGACCTGCCAGTGTGCGGTAGATGATCACGCTGGCAATGGCCTGGCCCTCACTCAGATCTGGGTGCCTCTTCTGCCTCATCATCAAGGCAGGTTCTTCCTCGTCCCCAGCGCCAGGGAGATGCTTGGCATTGGCCATAGAAGGTTCTGAAAAATGAGCATGAAACATTGAACTGGATTTTACTCTGCCTGAGGACCAGGCCAGGCTAGGCTAGTTCTTCAGTCTTTAACAGCTATGTATTGATTTTCAGCTTTTTCTGCAAAAACATACCCAAAACAGTATTTCCAGAGCTCTGGTTATCTCATCTCTAGGGGATCTTTCATGGACTTAATTCCATTTCTTCTGTGTCATGCCCCTCACTTCAAAAGACCTCCAGTTCCCCTCCTAATTGGTGATCATGGGCTCTATTTAACTTCCTGCCAGCAAGCCCAGGCCATCCAAATACAGCGTGTTTGGCTGCCATTTGGATCCACTACTCTGTTCCTATTGTCCTTGTCCTGAGAGCTGCTTGCCTAACCCAGCTTAGACCTGCGTCTAACTTAAACTGACTCCTCACACCTGACCCAAAACAGCTATTGAGTGTGATTCTGGAGCATTTTTTAGTCAGAACGCAGCCTCTAACTATGGCTGCCTCTACACGAGATGTTTAAAGCTCTTTGAAGTCTCATTAAAATTTTTACCTCTACAAAAGCGGAGCGTAAATCGGGAGTTGAGGCGCTTTTTCTCTCCAATTATGCGCATTATCGAATGTGCATTAAATAGTGAGTTTTATTTTGCTCCAGCCGTTAAAGCGCATTTTGACTAGGTGAACAAGCGATTCTCCGCATTAACTACTTGTAAAGCGCATTTGAAACAACCGGTAAGGTCACTAGTTGAGTGCTCAATTACCTCCTGCATACAAGCATTTACGATAAAGCTCTTCAGCGTTTATGCGCATAATCGGCTAACCAGGCGTCAAACGGAATCCATCTAGAGGGGGTCTCAGCTTAGCTACTGAACTGCCTTTAGAGTGTTCCCATATGGACTGAAACCTTCAAGCTTCCTTCCTGACATTCACAGTTACTTTTGAATCCAACAAGTGGACAAATCTCCATTTTGTGCCACAGCTGCTGGAGAGGCTCTTCCCTTAGCCTTGGCTCTTCTGGTACATTCCCCCGGCCCTTTTGGCAGCCCAGCTCTCTCCCTAGTCCTCAGCTTCTTCCCTCACTGAGCAGTTCTATGATTCGTCCTCCTTCCAGTCATTGCTGTTGTTGTTTTAAAGAAAAGCAGGCCCAGGGGGATGCAAATTCAGAGCAGAGAACTAGCAGGGGGAAGGGCTCCCATCTGTCCACTCAACAACTCCCCAAAGCTGCTTTCCCCACCATGAGGGGGAAAAATGTGGGGACCTCACCTTTCCCCTCATGGGGAGAAAACCAGCTAAGAGGGGGTGAGATTCCAAATGGACCAACAGCAGAAAAGGAAAGAGTTCAGCAAGGCCTCCCCTTGCTGGCCCCCTATTTTCCATTTCAGCCTCCCATTCGTTGCTTTTCATTAGGATTGGAGGGTTTTCCTAGAGGAAAGATCCTAGCAACTGCCTGTCATAAAAACTGCTCAATCAAGTTATTCAGTATTATTTGCATCAACCATCTGTTATCCAAACTCTGGCCCCTGCTTCCACAAACTCTGCCAATGTCCCCTGGAGCCCAGCAAGTAACTCCAACTGCCCTGAGCGAAGGTAACAGGCATGGCTCATTTCCCAGAACCCATTGTACTGAGTGTACAACAAAAAGTGTGGAAGACAGACGTGTATTATGGCTTCTGGGAAAGGTATTATGGCTTCTGGGAAAGCTGATAAAATAAAGATCAAGATATCTGAATTCTGAACAGCTGTCATGGAATTATAAAGGATACATCTATATGGTAATGGTTCCCTATTGCTCTTATTCTGGGTCAAAGATCTGGGCCGGTCATACAAGGATGCCCTATCAAAGAATAGGACAAAGTACAAATGGCCCATTCTTCCCAACCCCTCAAGGAGCTTTCACCCATAAGCCTAAACTTACGTTTGATTTCCGGAGCCTTGAAGACACTTTCAGGCAGGATGACGGTAGTCTCTAGGTCTGCAGGTTTCTCGCCCCGGAGCGCCTCGTAGTGAGGCAGCTTTGCACCAGCAAAGTTCATCTTCTCCAGCCTAACCACAGAAATGACTGCCAGAAAATATATAAATATCATCATTAAAGGCACCAAACCAGTTGAAGGACAGCTTGCAGCTGCACAGTGTCACTCAGAAATCCTGACCTTTTCCAGGGATGTGGCTATAGGTAGAGTGGAGGGCTTAGAGCAGGAGTGTTGAACCTTAGGCTCCTGGGTCAAATCCAGCCTATCTGAGGCCCCAGTCTGGCCCACCAGGGTTCTCCAGATGGCCACATCCCCTTCCCTGACCCCACTCCCTTCCTCCGACTGCCAACCATTTGGTGCTTTCCAGGCCTCTGAGTGTTTCTTCCCCTATTCTAAAAGGTGGAAATGCCTCTCCTAAGGCTTAGTTACTGGCAGTAAGAGCTTTAAGCTACAATACACTGGCATTTGTTTCGTATTTCAACCCTATCCTGTTTGCCATGGGACCTGCCCACCACTGGAGAGCTTCCCCCAAATTGAATCCAGACCTACAAACTCATTTCTCCCAATATTTTCCCATGAGTTCCCCCACTCTCTCTGTATAGATCCATAAAGACAAGACACAAAGCATACACGACAGTACGCCTACTCATCAATCATAGAGCTGGTATAGTATAGCAGTTAACAATGGTGTGTGTGGAGGGAGGGTTCACCCAAATTACTTCACACATTAAATCAACATTAAAGGGGTCAGGGGGCCGTGGTATGTAGTCCCACCCCAACTACACTGATCACAGTTCTTGCCAGCCGCCAAACATGAAGGTGGCATCGGTGTTGGCAGCCTGGGGCTATGCAGCATGGCCCCCATATCATATAACACATGAGGGGGTTCCAGTGAATCCCTCCGACTGTGCATTGGGAAATCCCAGGTTCACATAGCTCAGCCAAGAATTGACTGGCTCACCTTATGTAAGGCACTGTCCTTCAGTTTCCCCCTGCAATATGCAGATAATAATATTGGCCTATCTTGGGGTATTTGAAGAATTATTGAGATAAAGGGCTTTGGTCACTTAGGAAAAGCGATCCTATATAAACGCTGGTCCTTGTTGTTACTGCTGCAAAATTTAGCTCATGAATTTATTAGATTAATCCATTTGAAAAGTTTTGATCAACTCTAAAAATATATCTGATTAATCAGGTAGCATTTTAAAAACAGCTGCTAATTAATTTAATACAAAAACTTACAAAAACTGTGGTAGCAAGCGTTAAGTATTTCCCCTACACACACACACACACACACACACACACACACACACGGAATGCCTAAAATGGAGCCTGCCACAACAAAAGTATGTGTGCATCTTCTAATCTGTACATAGGTACCAAATAATGCTTTTCTTCAGTAATTTTGCTTTATTCACATGTAAATGTATTAGGATTTAACTGATTGATCAATCAACCAACCAACAAAAGTGCCTACAATTAAACAGTTTTCTTTCATTAGGAAATAGCCCCCACAATGAGGATGAGGATGATGGTCTCACCGATGTTGGGTGTGATGATGGTGAAGGGGTTCAGGTACGTCTTGCGCATGTTCTGGGCCAGAGTGCTGGCATAATCCTCAAAGTGCTTGAGCAGCTGAGCCGTGCCCCCTTCGGTCTGCTGGATCAGTTCCCAGTGGCGCTTGTTGCCATTGTCCAGTAGGGCACTGCCCACCTTGAGCAGGTTCTACAGGACAAAAGGGAAAGCAACATGACATAGGGCCAGGAGTGACCTCTGCTGGGAGTGGTCTAACCTATAGTTCAGGGCATGGCTGGGAATATCGTCTGCTGGCAGGCCTAACATATCGCAACTATACTATAGTTACTTTGGGAAGCAGGAGTGGTGTTGCTCTCTGGGATTTACAGGAAGCTCAACGGGTTGCAGAATGGGGATAGCATACCCATTCCTGGGATTCCCATTCAAGGGACAGGCTGTTGCCTTAGTGCTCATGATATTTGTGGCCCTTGAGAGCCTAATGGTCCTAAGAAAGGAATAATCACCTGGGGAGATGGGCTTTGGAGTTGGGTCTCTATAGGACTGCCCTGCATCTATCTGGCTCTTACAAGCTGAGATTCAGGAATTCCCAGTCCTGAGATCTGACAGCCAAAGGATCAAAGCAGGTGATTCTAAACCCCAATGATGCCGGGAGTCACATTCCTTCCAGAACGCACCTCCTCAAGCTGACCTGACCTTCTCTGACATCTTCCAAAGGTAGCATTGAGCAGCATGGCTCTCCCAAGGGGGAACAACAGATGCTCACCATTTCCTTTCTGCTGAGCCATCTGCTTTGGGTGCCCCTGCTGCACAGGAGCAGACTAGCCAGGAACCTTCACAGCAGCTTTTGTGCACCGCAACAAATAGCTATTCTGTGCCCCATGGCCCAAACCTGCCCCCTTCCCTGTTCCCTCCAACAGTGTGTGTTCCTTTACCATGACTTTCAGCTACACGTGAACCACAGCCTATGGATATACCTCTGTGAAGTGTACATCCTGCGTAGCGGCCAAGCCAAAGCCTTCTTGGGTGCTCTCGTGTTTCAGAAGCTGGGCTGAGAGGTGATAAGCCACCTTGATGTCACTACCAAAGAAGCTGTCCGTGTTCTGCGTAGCATTGCGAAGCTGGAGAGCCACCCACTGAGACTGATCCGTATCCAAAAGTGACTCATTCCGCAACAGCCTCTCTGCCTACTCCGCAAAGACAAAAAAAAAAAAAATACACTGGGCTCTAGGCACGTAGAACAAAACAGGATCACTGACCAAATGCAGTCCCCAGAATTGTCCAACCTTAGCCCCTGTCTGTAAAATAGCGATAGCTGCAACCTCACTGGGTTGTTGTCGGGCTGTATTGATCCTGTGCTACTGTAATCAAAATGCACAAGCAAAGAATTTAGTGTTACAGAGTCCAGCATCCTGAAACTCCCTTGCTTTCAGTTTTCTAGTCCTTATGGCTGAAAGGTAAGCTTGGAAATTCTTACACACACACACACATGCAGCTCATTTATAAACATAAACACATACATACCTTTCACAGGCCATGCAGAACTGAAGAGGGTGGTATGTGAAATTTCTCAGCCCCCCCCCCCCGCACAACTGATCCATACAGATCAACTACGGGTGGTGGTGGTGGTGGTGGGATTTCTCACTTTCTCAGTGCTGAATGGGGATAAGAGCTTCTCCCTGCCTAGGAAGAGGGAGTAAGGTCTGGGGAAGCAGCTGGCAGGCTGGGTGGGGAACCCGCATGGGCCATATTTATCCCACAGGTCGGAGGTTCCCCATGCTTTGTCAATAGAGCATATATAGTTCTCATTATCGTGAAAGCAAAGAAAATATAGAGTGAATAGCTGTGCTATAAAATGGTCAAGAAGAAGACAAATTCACGACACTTCCTTATCAACAAATGGCAATTTATGTCCCCATCTAATGAGTCCAATCTGTTCAGTCATTCGGTTGGATCTGGATTTAGGCATGTGCAACTGGGCTGGCAGAAGAAGACATCCTCACCCCTCCTCCCTACAGGAGCCCCTGAAAATGCTATGGAGGGCTGGGGAACCCTACTGAATCAGGATTGCATGAGCACAGCCCTTCTGCCCATGGAAGGCAGATCATGGATCCAACCCAGTGACTGTAGTATCAAAAGTGTCCTCCCTCTGACTGCTCTGAATCTCTGAAATAGGGCAGGAATTCATGGATTCATTGTGAAGCAGCTACAAGGCTTTTACGCCTCATCCTCTTCTTATGGTAAAGGGACCATTTAAGGAGTGATTTTGAAAATGCAGTTCCCGACGGGGGCACCCAAAAGAAAAAGATGAGGATTTTTTTAGGTATTATAACAACTTGCAATTTATTTATTTATTTGTTACATTTATATCCCGCCTTATTTCCTCCAAGGAATCAAAGGTGATGTAGATAATCCCCCTCCTCTCCATTTTATCCTCACAACAACGACCCTGTGAGGTAGGTTGAGCTGAGAGTCTGTGACTGGCCCAAAGTCACCCAGTGAGCTTCCATGGCCGAGTGGGGCTAGAACCCGGATCTCCAACTCCCAGTCCAACACTCTAGCCACTACACCACACTGGTTTTTAACACATTTGTGTTTTTCTTTAGCTCCTGAAAAAAGATTTTCATTTGAAACATGTCAAGCTTACCGAAGAAAAAATCATTAAAGATTTTTTTTTAAAGCACCAGAGTTTGTCTCTCTTTTTGCACCATTAAAGGGTCACCAAATGGGGCCAGGGACCATGCCAATGCATCTTCAGGTCAAGCGAGACCACAGCACTATATCTGATGGCTGCTGACTTGGGAGAACATCTATGAAACTAAAAGTGACAGAAGCGACACATAGACAGAGACACACAAGGAAGCAAGCCCATGGACTCCTGGCTTGGCTCTGAGCACAGAGGAGAATGAGAGAAAAGCACTCACAAAGCCCTTCAGGGCAGCAAACGTCAGCGACGTGCAGTTGAAGAGGTTGGGTGCCAGCCAGCCTTTGTGTTCATCGCAGTGCCGCACAGCAGTCCCTGTAAGGCAGCAGGAGAGAAGGGTCACTTGTGGGAAAGCAGTCCCGCTTTGTATCTGACATGTTGGACAATGGCCCACGAAAACATACATCATGGTAACTTTGCTGGCAGCTAAGACGCCACCAGACTCTTTGTTGCTACAGATTTGTCATCCCCACTTTGGACTTCAGCATATAGGCCAGGGATTTGGTTTGGTTCTTAGTTAAGCATGTGGTGCATGGGGCACTCTTGCCCAGAAGCAACACCCCCACACCCACACCCCCTTAGTGTCAAGAGATCACAAGAGGAGTGCTTGGTCCACACAAGGACCATATGATCATCAAACTGATTGCTCATCCCACATGCACGCAACCACAATCTCAAAGGTGTGTCATTACCGACAGATCCCCTGGGGCAAGATGCAGCTGCAGGCAAACCAAAGCGGGTGCGTGGCCACCAAATGTTCATTTCAATGGCACGCGGGCAGCTATCATAGTTCACTGTAAAGTAAAAGAGAGAGAGAGTTTGTGAACAGGCATTTCCTCTTTATGCAGATTCAGTGTGGCCCCTCAGTTAAGGATGCCTCAAGTAAATGGAAAGGTAGTCCAGATTTCATACTCTTACAAATATCTAGTTTACTAGTACAGGTTGTGGAGAGAAGTGTGGGTAACAAGGAAACCTGGGTCATCTGGGAAACAACAATGTACTTCAACATCTGCTTTATATTCTTCTATCTATACCGTTAATTGCTCACTTGTATTGTATTATGATTATGATTACTAAGATATATGCCATTAGCCACTCTGAGTGCATTATTGATGGTGGTGGTGATGATGATTGCAGGCACTAGAAAGGAACATGGCACTGTATAACCAGACTTGAACCGACTTCTTCTCTCCAGCTGGGCAGGCTCTAGTTACTGGGAGAATACCAACTGAGCTTGGTAATGGAATTCCAAGTCTTCTCTGTGCCCAAGGAGCCACTACTGACCTTCACAGCCATTGATGGTGACTTCTGCAAAAGGGTTGTCACAGCGGTCACAGCGACGCCCGATCACACCTGGCTTGCAGGAGCACAGCCCATTCTCAGGGTCACAGGTGCGAGCCAGCGAGCCTGTGGGGTAGCAGTCACAGAGCAAACACATGGCACTGTCTGCCGGTCGGTAGTGGTTCTCCTGTAGAACAACAGGAGACACGTCAATCCTGAGAAGCAGGGCAGAAGACTGTAGCTCATGTAAAATCTGTAAGTGCCCTGGCTAAACCAGCACCTGAACTTTCTCCCAAAATCTATTTTGAACCAGAAGTAATGCATGCATACTAGGACAGATTTTTCCCAAATAACTATTGCCAGAGATGTTGCTTTGCACTAAACTCCCCTCCAGCAATTTAAACGCACACTCATCAAGGCCATAAATTCCTATGCACTATTATATCAATCATTTCTAACCTAATTCATCCTCGCAACAATTCTGTGACCCTGTTCAGACGACACACTAAACCATGGTGGTTAAGCATTTTGAGCTAAACATTATGGCTCAGTGTGTCATGTGAACCATGACTTAGCGCATCATGTGATCCATTTCTAACCATGGTGGCTACATAATCATGGTTTAAACACACTCACTAACCATTTACTGCAAAGAATTAGTGGCCTAACCATGGCTTAGTGCTGTCTGAACAGGCTCAATGAGTTATTTTAAGCCGACAGAGTGGCCATGTTCATGCATCACACTAAACCAAAGTGCACAAACCATGCACAAACAGGAACAAGCTGCAGTGACTGGGGCCTGCTCGTCCCTCCCCTTCTTCTCGGAGGAGTTCGGAAGCTTTTGCTTAACTATGGTTTGCTTTTGGTTAACTGTGTCACCCGGAGAATCAAACCATGGTTGGTATTAATTATGGTTTGCTTTGAAACAAGCTAACTTCAACCCATGGTTTCTGAAGCTGGTTTGATGAAACTATCACAGTTAATATTAACCACAATTCCAGGTCCAATGACGGGGAAATGTGGTTAACTAAAAGCAGAAATGAAAGCTTCCAAACCCTTCTCAGCTGCATGGGAGGAAGAATGGGGGAAGCCTGCTAGCCCAAGCCTTGCAACGGCTTGTTCCTGCTCATGCACATCCCACTACACCATGATTTAGTGCAGCCCTCCCCACCAGGTGCCCTCCAGATGTGTCAGACTACAGCTCCCATCATCTCCATTGGCCATGCTGGCTGGTGATAATGGGAGTTGTAGCCCAACAGATTTGGAGGGCACCAGACTGAGAGAGGTTGATTTAGCCTGATGTGAGAAGAACATGGCCAATGACTTAATTAGGGCCACCCAATGAGCTTCAACAAGCAGGGATCGGAACCCGAGTGCCCTACCTCTTATATGGGTAGTTTTCAAACTGTATTTAAGGGAACCCCGTAGTTCATTGGAAGCTTATCAGGATTCCACAGTGGAAAGATTGTAATGGTGGACAAGCTTCCCTGCAAGATAAATGGACCACCCACAACTACTCTTCCCCTATAGTGTGCAACCGCAAGAAAATGCTGAGTGTGTTCAAAGTCAAACTCTTTTCCTTCAAGCAGGACGACACCTGAAGCCCCACATAAAGTGAATAAATATCAGAACATGCCCCAGATTCCTCTGTGTCAAGCCTTTGGATGACCTGAATCCAGAAGGAGAATTGGGATTCCACAGCAAATCCCACTACCATAAATGAAATGGGGCAACCCAAGGTGGAAACAAAGCCCTGTGATGAGAGACTGAAAGAACTGGGTATGTTTAGCCTGGAGAAGATGAGGGGAGACATGATAGCACTCTTCAAATACTTGAAAGGTGGTCACACAAAGGAGGGCCAGGATCTCTTCTTGATCATCCCAGAGTGCAGGACACGGAATAATGGGCTCAAGTTACAGGGGGCCAGATTCCGGCTGGATATCAGGAAAAACTTCCTGTTAGAGCAATATGACAATGGAACCAATTACCTAGGGAGGTGGTGGACTCTCCCACACTAGAGGCATTCAAGAGGCAGCTGGACAGCCACCTGTCATGTATGCTTTAAGGTAGTTGCCTGCATTGAGCAGGGGGTTGGCCTTGATAGCCTTATAGGCCCCTTCCAACTTTACTATTCTAGGATTCTATGAAGGTGGTCTGTCACAGGAACACCTCACCTGGAGCCCTGAAGAACCCCTTCAACCCCATTCTGTGCCTTGGTCCCCAACTCTCCTCCCTCATCCTGTGGTAGCAGACCAGGTGGGAGACTCAGAGTCATTGTCAGAGAGCCTGCCTGGCCACCAAAAAACCCTTTTGGAGTCTGTTTAGGAGGAGGGAAAGTCTCAGATGCAGACAGTGAGAAAGCAGCCCCAGCTGAAACGGCTGAACCAGGTAGCCGACAGCATGTTTATAAGCTCTCTGTCTCCTCCCAGACATTTACTGAGTTAAAAGCTTCCTTGCAGGCTTTGCTCATGGACACACTGCAATATGCTATAATTCCTCAGCAGACAAGGTTCATTTGGAAAGGTTCCAGAAGGCAGAATGCTTAAAAGCCAATCTGAACAACCACACAGGCAGCAAATTATATATCCAAAGATGGCACAGCCATCCTATCAACAATCCTGCACCCCCTTTAGCCACACTTGGGACCCTCAAACAAGCCAAGACCCACCTTGCAGCGACACTCTCCGTTGGTTTTGTTGCAGTCAGGGTCAAAACCTTTGCCAACATCACAATTGCAGGGTCCACATATAGGATGCCCCCACCATCCCCGGGGGCAAGGCTGAGCAAGCCTGCCATACAGAGAGAAAAGGACCTGTTACAATCACATGGCAAATATCCCAACACAGGCCAAAGCACAAAAACAGCATACATCTGGGAAAAGGGCAGACAAAAACAGCTGCCAATCTAAAATTGAAAAGCCTAATGTGAGAAAGATCTTAAAAACTTTAAGGGGTTTCAAAATACAACATGTCTTCTCCTGGACATCATTCCATATAGTCTTCTGCTTTCACAGGGGCGATAGCTGTCAAAATTTGTAAGCCCATAATGAAGAGGCTATGACTCAAACTCCATAAGGATTTTG
Organism: Anniella stebbinsi; assembly: GCA_029215795.1. Classification (NCBI taxonomy): domain Eukaryota; kingdom Metazoa; phylum Chordata; class Lepidosauria; order Squamata; family Anniellidae; genus Anniella; species Anniella stebbinsi. The sequence continues at coordinate 63,860,950 of JARDYH010000004.1, read as the reverse complement.
TAGGATTTCCACAGACTTTTCAGCATTAAATGCTTGTTATATTGAGAATTCCTTTTTTTGCTACAATCACATTAGGCGAAGCAACTTCCCCACCTTGCACACATCTACATACACACATCAACCACAGTAGAGCAGCTATGTGTATGCTCCCTACTCATAACCTATATACATGCCCATGTTTGTGCACACTTGCCTGAATTCATACACCAGAAGTCCAAATGGCATCTATTGGACATGTAATCACAGTGGGTATGTTTGGTTGAATTGATCTCCCATTTGCACAGAAACATGGACACAAACTGGTTTAGAAACACGTCTCCCCGCTCACCCTCCCTCCACTATTAATTTATTTCATCGATTTATAGTCCACTTGCCATATCTAAAAAATATTTTTAAGCAGCTTACAAAATCAAAATTAAAATACATCATAATAAATACAAACCTCATCACTTAAAATTGTTAAAATATTGAAAACCAAAGCTAAAAATATGAGGGTTGGATCCAAACTTAATCATGATTAGAGTAGACCCGTTAGAAGCAGTGGGATGTATGCTAGTCATGTCTTACTTGTTGCATTGATTTCAGTGGGTTTATTCTTAGCACGCTTACATGTGGATCCAACCCAGCAAGTACCTAAACAAACTAACCAGACAGTACAGTAATTCAGAGAACATTTGGGTAACGAGATGCGTCTTTAAGAGGCGTCTAAAAGAAGCTACTGTTAGCGCCTTCCAGATATCAAGCACAAAGTCTTGTACCAATTCCCCACCCACAATTCAGCAATAAGCACACAGCACTTAAAGGATCCCATTTCCACATACATTAAGATACATACACCTAAAGGCACATTTGCACGCGCACACAGACCATGAATGCAGATGTGCTTTCAGAGCGCGGCAGTGAACAACTCACTTGTTCTCGCAGTAGGGTCCAAAGTAGTTGTCAAGACACTCACAGGTGTAGCCATGGGATGAACTGGGCTTGCGGGCACACACGGCCTGATGCTCACAGGGGTTGAGCGAGCAGACGTTGGCACAGCTGTCTCCATAATAACCTGAAGCAGCACAGGAAAAAAACCCTGGGTGGTGTTATCCCCACAATGCATCTGTGGCAAGAAGTGCCAACCTGAGGGTGAACAACACCCCCAGGCAAGCAAAAAACTTCTAGTCGGGCACAGGGGCAAGAAAACCCCTCCTTGAGGCACAGCCAAGGCGTAATGTGTGCAAATGGAAGGAATGGCTGGAGAGAATGAAAGCAAAATAGGGCTCATCCTGAAGCCTAGACTGCACAGAGCTTCTAGCCTATCCGAGTGTCTGTTAATACATTCAGTTATTGTTTCCTAATTTCACTGCAGTTCAAGCAGGTTGGGGTGGGGTGGGGGGGAGACAACAGAAGCTGAAGTGGGTTGAAAAAGTAAACAACCTCAGGCAGGATCGAGGGGCTTTTGCCTCAACCACTCTTTCATCACTTTATAAACCCCTCAAAGATAGTCAGGAATGATGTGTACTGCAATGCCCTAGAGTTAATAGTCTGTATTCCTTCCTTATTATCCCAGAATAATTCTGGGATAACAGCCCCGAGACTACATCTGAATCTTGATTTTTGTTTGTGCTACTTGTCTGTTTGTTAATTATGTAAGCCACCAAGCTACCAAGCCATAGCAACAACAAAGTGCATAGGACTGAAGCAAAGAACAGAAACAACTACAATATACTAATGACATACAATAAAAGGGGTAACCAAACATGGTATCCTTGTAAAAAGCCCGCTAAAGAACCACTCCATCAAATGGAAAACTTCAGAATAAGAAGTCGTGATAGATTATCATACTTGTGCCTTAATGGTATCACAGCTAGCTCTGGCTCAAAGTTACTATGCAAGTAAAGGGCAAGCCCCATGCCTAAGGCAGAAGCAGCATGTATCTCTAGCTGACCCAATACACAAGGCTAAGCTTTGGAGCAGGCTTCCCCAACCTGGTGCCCTCCGGATGTGTTGAACTCTAACTCCCATCATCCCTTGCAGCAGCTGAGGGAAGGCTGCTTTGGAGAATACCAGCATGGAATCATCATCATCCCTGCCCCTCCAACACACACACACACACACACACAGACCTGGGTCACAGCTGCAGGAGTAACTGTCCCAATCGTCATTGCAGTAACTATTGACAGGGCAAGGGTTGGAGTCGCAAGGATCAGGGATACTGCAGCCGGGCTCCACATTCACCTTCTCAGCTTGGTTTACATTCAGGGCCACGGCACTGGCCGATGTCTCACCCATCCGTACACCCTGGGGATAAAGAAAGCAAAGGAGGAGAGGGGCAGGCTGCAGCACTCAAGGAGATACTTGACATGGCTGCTCATGGTGAACAGAATCTGCTGTTTGTCCACTATCCAAAACAGCCCCTTTTTAAGTAGGAGCAGAAAAAGTAGAAAGGTGGTGGGGGTAGGTGTTTGTATGTATGCGTGTATGTATATATAGCACATACATGAATAAAACATAAATAAATATAAAAATAAAAGTAAGTGTTCGTTTGTATGTCCTCGATAGACTTGAAAACCATACATCTGATTGTTATGAAGCTTTTAAGACTTGTTGTACCTCTCTCTGGGATGGTTTTAGGCGATCGATTTCAACCAAACTTCCCATCATGACTCATCACTGCAGCAAGACGATTTTAACCATACAACTTTCATGTTTTTCAAGCCCCAAATATTGAAAACAACAACAACAACAACAACAACAACAACAACAACAACAAATCATGTTAAAATATGAAAAAAGAACAAGCACTGTTTGAAGGCAAGGAATATTAGTAGCCTGAGTTATAGGCCTGCCCCTCCCCTCTGCAGTGGGGAAGCTCCATCTACGGAGGATGGACTGAACAGGCCCATCCCTCAAGGGCTACAGGGGCGGATTATGGCAGAGGCCGTGCCTAGGGACACCAGCACACATGCCTTCACCCAGGCAGGGTGGGCACAATGTCCAACTGTGACAGCTGTGTAAGGTTGCTTGAAGATTTCTCGGTATCCCATGAATCATTAGAGAACTATGACCCCTAGATGGTGCTATGTTCCCTCAAATAAAAGTGCTTGTACTAATAAGTAAAATTGGAGTTTGCCAACACACCACACATCACCACCAGCCACAGATTTCCAGAGGATGTAAGGCACACATGCAATCTGCTTGAGATTTCACATGCACTACTCAAACGGAGTGCCTCGCTGAGTGCCTGAAAATCATGTCACTAGCTAAAAGCCTGTGGTGAGAGAGTGGATGACAAAAGAGGTGGAGCCAGCCACTGACCCAGCATGACCCAGCATTACCCACCATCCCGATGGGGCTAGCAGGTGCCTAGTCCTTGCCCCACGTACCTGCATGCAGCCACGGAAGCCTTGCTGCGTCTCCACCTGCTCCCCTGGCACAGCACCAATGCTCAGGTTCCGCACTTTCAGTCCATGCAGTTCACTGCTGATGTTGGCTGCCACCTGCAGGACAGGCAGAAAAAGCAGCTTGATGAAGCCACAACATTTCTGGGGTGGGCAGAGGTCGAGGAAAAGGAGTGGGGCTGGGACTGGGACCAAGGTAACAGCAGATGTGGCTTTTTTGGGTGGGGGGGGGGAATGATCAAACTCTGTAGGAAAGGGAGCCCAGTGTTAAGAAAAGTGAAACTCCCTTCCTGGGTGGAGATGGGAATCAGTGACCCACCCCCTTCCAGTTTTTGCACTCAGTGTTAGGATAGCCAGGAAGAGAAGTGATAAAGTGGACTAGGATACTAAGAATCAACCATTCTGGGGACACAGGTCTACTCCACAGATGGTTTTAGTTCTCATTTGGTCTCAGCACTGCTCTTCTCATGTTTAGGAAATGGATGGAGAGGACCTTTGTGAGGGCCAAAAGACTTCCAGGCAGTTGGTTAAAGTTTTGTTGACCTTCCTGATCAGCTGAGTCCCAGTGTTCACTGTACCTGATGCAGGCCATAGTCAAAAGTCATTCTGGCTAAGCACTGAGCTTCTGGGTTGTCCCTGCTGCTGTGCAGCTCCAACTTCAGGTGGTGCCAGTCGCCGTCATTGACCTTCACCTGGTGCAGCCTCAGTGATGAGACCTGGCTATTGGCACGGGACACAGTCATCAGTACGTTCCCTTCGCTTAACTGAGGAAGAGGTGAGAAAAATGTGAGCCAAGCCCTGGGTAACATTTTTACGATCAGGAGCATCATCCATGCCCAAGCAAAGTGGGCTTGAGGATTGTGCACCTACTGCATAGCTTCTAGGTCTACTATGAGCCTTCTGATACCCTTCCTGGGTGGAGATGGGAATCAGTGACCCAACCACCCCTCCAGCCTCTGCACCTCTGGCTTGTAGATCCAAGCAGTCTTCTCCAGGGCCCTGAGCCATGGGATAACAGTGTGATGCTGTCCCAGCTTTGAAACTTACCCAAAGGCTGATGGTGGAATGCTGCCCAGCAGCAGCATGGAGGAGGATGCCGTTGCTCTGCCTAGTACGGAACATAAGTCCAATGTGCCATGGAAGCGAAATGACTAATGCCAAGTTACTCCAGGTCACCATGCTGTTGCCCAAGAAACGCTGGGGACTTGCCATTTCTTCGTAGGGGAAAAATACACAGGTAAAAAAAAAGTATGAACTACTGCATAGCAGATAGATAGATAGACAGATAGATAGCCAGACAGATAACACTAGAAAACGGTCCCTACATGCATATATAACCCACAGATTCCCAGCTACACCCTATGGGAGGACTGGTAACACAAGGCCCATATGCTGCATGTGCCTCCTGAGACATATTTATACAGCCATCAATTCTTGAAACTCCCAGTTTTGCTTTGCTATTTTAATTTTTGTTAAGTTCCTAGACCTCCAGATTACAGCGTGGCTTAAAAATATGGCAGAGGCTGATACAGGTTTTTTTTACTTGGAAGAACCTTGATGGCTATATTATTATTATTATTATTATTATTATTATTATTATTATTACCTTGACTCTCTACCAGTTGCCAGGGAACATTGTCCTACTTGTGGGCTTCCCATAGGTTCACTATTGTAGGACCAGAACACTGGACTAGATTGGTCTGGACTAGGTAGGTCTTCTTATAGCTTTATCATGCAGTGAGCTTTCTTCTTAATACTCACATATCATTAAAATGGGCTTCTGAAATCATTCTCATGGGTTAAGATCATGACACAGTAAGACCATGACCTATCCTAGCACTTTTCATATTATACTGAAAGTGCATCAACAAGTGTTGCATGGGCCACAGAGTACCTGCTTAGGGAGATATTATTAGAACAAGTAACCTGGTAGACCAGATAGTGGGGGCAATGCTGTCTGCACAATTTAAGGACTTTATAATTGGACTTGCACAGACTGGGTGTGTCAAATGAGTGGATCTAATCCCTATTCTGAGGCAGAGATTGAACTAATGGATGTAGTGGGGGGAGGGAGATGGAAGAGAGTTTGGACCACTTTTATTACCAATCCTCTCTTTATTTTTTATTTTTCTATAGGCTCAATAACAGATTTGTTCAACCTCTAGATGATTGCTTGAGCTAATACATCTGTCACCACACTTTTAGCAGGTCACTAGACTGCTAAAAGTGTGAGGTTGGACATATAAGTAGCTTTATATTAATTGATCTTTTGACTCTTCCAATGGTGGATGTTTGGAACAGCATAGAACAAAAAGGCTAAGAGAGGAAGGGGATGAAGGGCAGTGCTGACCAATGGGACCTGAACCACCCCCATATCCCATGGCTAGAGTCTCTAAGAGCTTAGGAGCCACCTCCCTAAAGAAGGGCCTACTGCTGGATCTGTGCCCTCTGCCCCTTGATCTTCGCTTGCTGGTACTCAGTGAGTGAACACCTTAGAAGACACAGTATAATGGTATTTGAGGGGACTATATCCCATGCAGCTGGGTAAATAATAGCTCCTGTTTACTTACATTCCCAAGCTTTAGCAAGAATGTGTGAGCTGCCTCTCACTCTCATGCCTACCACTACAATCACGCGTCCAAAGTTTTCTGAGCCATCGTCCTTCCCTTTTTCCCTTTTGCTGTTTCTCGTAACAGGTGTACATTTCCCCATTTCCCCTGAAAGGGCAGACAGAGTGGCAACAAACACTTCCCAAAGCTTATATCACCCCCCAAAAGGGAACATGTCCCCCTAGAGATTAGAACCGATCAAGTGATCTACTGTTAACATTCCACACATGATTCTAGATACCCTCAGAAGACAGAGCCGGCCAAAGCCCTCCCACCAATTCTTCTGGTCTCCCAGGGTGACCAATGTCCAAACAGCCTTAGCACAGACCTCCCCCCGCCCTGCCCCTTCCTGCCTTCTTTCACAGCCGCCACCTTTTACCTTGCTTGCAGTCCTTGCCTCCAAAACCCAGGGGACATTCGCAGCTGAAGGTGCTCCACTGGTTGACGCACGTGCCACCGTTATGGCACGTGTTGCTGTCACAAACATTTTTCTTGGCTGAACAGCCTAGCGGGGGAATGAGAGATGGCATTGGAAAGAGCACTGACAGAAGAGGATTCCCCAATGATTACGAACGGCGGGCCAAGGCAGGCAAAGGCTGAGGCCGCTAACGAAAGCAATGAGGGGCTGGGTCAGGACTGATTCCTAATGACCAATTGTACCACAAACACTGTCCATTGCACACTCAGGGGCTTCTCAAAACAGATGTCAGTGGTGCACTTTTTTTGCCAGCTTTCCACCCACAGTTATCCCATCATCTGGGTAAACATCCAGTGTATGTGTCCAACCTTCCACCCCAGCTCTTAAACTTCCCATACCAGGCACAGTCCCATTGTTGGCAATGAAGTCAGCCATGTCCACCTCTCGATTATCAATCAGGAAGTCTCGCATACAGCCTACAAAGTGCCGATTCCGTACCGGGAAGCTCTCAGGCAGGTCAGGAACGCCACCTAATAACAGTGGGCCTGTCAGATCCAGGGACCTGGAAAGCCAAAACAGAAGTTGCTCAGGAAGAGACCATGCCCAAAGAAATGGCTGATTAACAGAGCTCTTCTGATCTGAGTAGAGAGTGTGGCTAGCATAATAAGTGGTGCTTCAGGTCAGGTCTGAAGGACCTCAACAGAGTTAGGTATACCTAGAGATATTGAGGCCACTGGGGAGCCAAACAATATGGAGAAGAAGGTTGAGATTTTAGCGCAGGACTGTCTCTCTGTGTGTAAGGCTGAAATAGCAGATGGTAGCTGGGAAAGACTGAAGGGCATAGTAGCTCAACCGTGAAAAAATATGTTGTCCAGATTATAGCATATTATTTGACCTTGGAGGTCAGAATTAAAATCTCATGTCAGCCATAGATTGGTGGTGGTGGTGGTGGTAGTGGTGGGACTTGGGCAATGAATTGTCTCCCTATCCTATCTATATAACTTGGACCATACAAAGAAACATTGCCTGCCCACCATGCATGGTCCTAGAACTGAAGAGTGGTGGAGGGAGAGCTCCCCCTCCCATTCTTGCAGGGTGAAGGTGAGTCTGGAAAGCCAGTGCAGACAAGCATTATCCCCCCACCCCAGCCCATCACCCAGACAAGCATTTCCCTACTGAACAATAACCATTGTGGAGCCAGCTTGGCTTTAGCCCGGCTTGTTCTTTCCTCATTTCCGTAAACCCATCAGGTGCACTCATAGTGCATGTCAAATTCTCACTTCTTGGTGCCTGACTGTGTCCCTTGAGCAGAGCAAGAATAGTTTCCCAGGATGGAGCCAAACTTCAAGGCCACTGAAGTGTCGCAGTCGTCCACAGTCACCACAGCTACTTTCTGGTCAGAGGGCCCCTGTGGAACTCCAGACGTCCCCATGATGGGCTGTGGAGAAAAAGCAGACTCCTCTTGCAGGAACCCCAAGGCAGCCAGTTAACAGCCATGGTGACACAATCAAACAGGGAAAAGGGAAGAGCAGGATATTGTCCAAACGCTGGCAGAGCAGGCAAAAGCTTCCACCCAGCTTCCCTTGAGCTGGGGTAGCTCTTGTAAAAGGGATCCATTTCAAGCCTGTACTCAGCAGGATCTAGAAGATGTTGGATACCAACACCAGTTCCTGCTTCTGAGGAAAGAGTACACTGCACACCAGCTGGGCACCATGGAAAAGCAGTTAAGTGGCTGTTGAATGTCAGGGCCAGACACTTCCAAACCACCTCACAACTTTAGGATGCTGAGCACTCACAAGAAGCAGGGTGGTGTGCAGGTGGGTTTTTTCCCTTTCACCTTCACTGCATGTTTATGTGTTAAGCAGTGATTTTAATATGCATTAGCAATTGTAAAGACAGAGCCAGGGGCTGGCTGGAACTTTTTCTAGATCACTGCATCTACAACAAAGACTGTGCATTGCGTATGCTCCCCTGGGGAGAACTAAATAATCTGATCTATAGAAATAGATTCAAGAGACGAATATGGTGTCTAATAGTCAGGTATCAGCAGGTACTGCCCACCTGTTTCCATATATCTCTCAGCAGCAACAAGGGCTAAAAGCCTCTCCTTTCAAAAACTGAAACCTGAAATCCTCATGATGCCAAATTCTGCCCACGCTACCTGGCAGACGCACAAAAAACACACACAATCACAGTAAGAAAAGCATAACATAGGCATGACACAACGGAGAGGGGGATTTTGCAAATGTTTATAGAGCAGTGATGGACTTTTAATCTTAGGCAATATCTGCACCACTGTGTTTTTATTACATCATCACGTTTCTTTATGTATTGTCCCTTGCTGGCCCTAAGCAGTGTCCTTTGTAATGTTGGCATGTTATTTTTTTACAGCCGGGGGCGGGAGCAGACTTTGGGCTGGTGGGATCTACTTGGTTTTTTTTAAAACTAGAACCCCAAAGTGAGAGCCAGGTGCACAATAGTGGGGAGGGGGAACTGGAGCAAATTACCTACTGCACCCCATAAGCTATTCACCATAAATACAAATAGAAAACCTATATCTGAGTCCCTGAGTTTCAGGGTTCTGACACAAAATTCTCAAAACTGACCAGTAGAGCTGCACAAAGACCAGCCCCAGCCCAAGTTGTCTCACCGTCTGAGGCAAAAACACCGGCTGCGGCCACCTCCCGCCTGTTCCCGCCCTCCTGCCACCTCTGCCTCACACCCCTTCCTGGCCGTGGGGTTCTCATGAAATCTCAGATGGCCAAGTCTTGCAAGAGCTTGGCCTGCCAAAGCCCTACAACAACAAAGCTAGGGGGAAGGGGGGGCACATCACAAAGGAAACCGGGCAGCAGGATGCTGCAGAGAGATTAGCCAGCTCCTCCAACACTGCAAAAAATGCCATGGCAGGAGATCAACAGTGGGGTTCCCCAGAGTGCTCACTAGCAGGACAATGCACCACTCCTCTGGCTCCATCGCCTGATGGGGGCACCTCACTTTGCTCATGATAGGGCTGGCCCTGACAGAGACATGGTCAAAAGCAACCAATTAATACTCATGTTTTTCAGGTGAGGAACACTGAGGCTAAAAAATAAGTAATTAACATAAGGCCAATCATTGCAGAGATTGTGTTTTTAAACTTTCAGTTTTGCTTGCTATTATTAAACTATTGAGAGTCAGAAATCCTTGGTGATGTACTGAAAATTATCTAGATATCTACCAGCAGATTCCAATCTACCTTCACTGTGTTTTACACTGCAAAGCCATTTCTTTCTCCCATGAATAGGGTGGGAGTATTTTTTGTATTTGGGGACACTTTTGTTTAATTTTTTTCTTAATCATGCCAAATGTGTAGACAGACAGGTCTGCGTTCCTTTTGTTTTAATCAACAAATCAATCAAGTCTTAGGTCCCCTCTACAAGGATTCGCTTTTGCGCCCGGTTAGGCGATTATGCGCATAATCGCTGAAGCGCATTTACGCCTAATACCTCTGCACGAGAGGCGGTGAGAGGCGGCGAAGCGCATTAACGGATGACCAAAATGCGCTTTACAAGTAGTTAATGTGCATAAGCGCTTGTTCACACAGTCAAAATGTGCTTTAATAGCCGGAGCAAAATAAAACTCTCTGTTTAACGCGCATTCGATAATGCGCATAATCGGGGAGATAACACGCCTCTACGCCCGATTTGCGCTCCGTTCTTGTAGAGGTAAATTTTTTTAAGCGCCTTGAAAGAGCTTTAAACCTCTCTTGTAGAGGCAGCCATATCTACAGAGCAGCACTATTTCCCAATTGTGGTGGGCAGATCATTGGTCTTGGAAAGATCAAGCAAATAAATACAACAAAGAATGAGTTCTACATACACCAGAGGATACTAATTATGGTTAAGAGTCCCCAAAGCAATTTGCAGCACTCTGTTTTTCAGAATTTCTACAGAGCCAGTGTTCATAGAACACATAGGTGACATATTTGTTCTTACTGACTAAAAATATTTTGTCACGCAAGGAACAAAAAGTGACTATTTATTTATCTATCTCAGAGAATTTCTATATCACTTTTCTTTTTCAAAAAAGAAATCCCAAAGTGGTTCACAAGATAAAAACATGAAAAATACCATAAAACCAATCAATAATAATAATAATAATAATACAGTGACAAAACAATAAAATCTCATTAATATAACTGGAGTAGCTGCCAATGCTAGTGATCAGGAAATGCCTGAGCAAATAAATGTGTCATAACTCGTTGGGAGAAACACTCCACATTAGGGGCTCGCCTGATGTCATTGCGAAGTTCATTCCATATGGTTGGGGCCACAACATAGATGGCTCTTCTCACTACGGCAAAACTAGCATCAATAGGCTGCAAAACAATGAGCAAGGGCTCCCTCTCAGAACACAGAGACCGGGATAGCCTATACAAGAGACAGCGGTCTCTCAGATAACCTGGTCTGAACAGTTTAAGGCTTTATATACCATCAGTAACATCTTGAACATGGCTTGATAGCTAAATGACAGCCAATGCAGAGCTTTCATCACAGAAATCATGTGGGTGCAGTAGAAAGCTCCACTGAGCAATCGAGCCACATTCTGCAGCAACTGCAGCTTACAAACTACTCTCAAGGGCAGATATGCAGAATATCATTAATGTCTCCCCTTTTATACATTGCTGGGGAGGGGAGGGAGAGAGAAAAACTGAACCAGGAGGATCTGTGGGAGAATGTGAAATGCACAAGCAAAATCAGGCAAGGGAATAATCAAACCTTTAAAAATGTCTCTGCTTTGAAAAATTGATGAACAGGTGAATGTGTCCATAATCAGATTAAAAATCTACCACTGGAAAGTATGTCTGTGCATAAATGCTTACTAAAGCAAAAAGAAAATCCCAAATTAACCTCTTATTTGGCAATCACTGTGGGCCAGCCAGGTTAGTCTTTATTCCCTACTTGGATATTCCCACTGCTACCACTAATCGTTTTGTCAAACACAAAAGGTATCTGAGTGCCTATAAATAAACAAGTATTTGTCTTCCCTTGGGGGGGGGGGGGAGAGGGTTTTTGTTTCTTAATTTAACTATATATCTCTATTAAAAATGTTTTTACTCCTCCCCTCCCCCCTCGGTATATGAGGGTACAGAATCACTTTGGCCTGTAAATGATGGAGCCTGAGTTTCTGGTCTGGTCTGGTCTCTCTCTCTTTCTCCCTTTGTGTTTGCCCACTGGGCTGGTGTTCAGGCTAAGCGCCACCTCCCACGCCTGGCAAGAGACACAGGTCATTGGTGACTGTTTTTGTGTGCCGGACTGGACGATAGAATTTGGAGTGGGATTCAAAGGCCATGGCGAGGAAACAGGACAGCTCCAGACAAAGGGAGAGAAATGCAGCTGGGGGAGAAGGAGGGGAGAGGAGGGCGTGGCCATAGCAACAGGTCACAGCAAAGCACCAAGGGATTGGCAGGCAGCCCAAAACTTCCCTCAGTCTTTGAGCCACTCCTTCCCACAGAACATGCAAATCAAAATGGGGGATGACGGGGGAGAGTAACTCAGCCTAATGCTCAGTGCATAGCCAAAGCACCACAATTATCCAGGGAAATTCCCCAGAGCTGGAACACTTTTTTTATTGTGATCTGAATTTGGTACAGGCTGAATACAGCAATGTCATTTATGAATGGCATGTATGTGTATAGAAACTGTGGCATTTGCCTGCAAAATCCATGTGACTGGGAAAGGACTGGGGTCCCAGTTTCTATATATACGGCAAGTAATACACATCCATAGCATTCAGACATGACATACTTTGTCCTCATATACATTGGGGGGGGGGGTGTTACTTAGAAACAAGTTCACAAGTACAAAAGGTAACTTGCTTTGCCCAATCTGCTTTCCTGGAAGCAATTCTTACTCACATATAGCGGCAGCAAAATCGTGGGTTATTTAACGCACGATTTGCCATGGCATGTTTCGCAGTCTCTTTTAATATTAAATCTCCGATTTAGCCAAACGGGTTGCTGGGTTAAGTCTGAACTTGGATGCTCTAAGTTAACCAAGGGTTAAACAACCCACAATTAACCTAACTCTTAATTGTTCATAATGGCTGCGTCACGCCCAAGATTTGCTGCTGTTACATGCAAACCATCAAAATAAGCATGGGAGACAAACTTCCCCCTTTTGCTATACAACCAGTTCTGTACTACACTGATGTGTCCTAGGTAACCCACCACTAAAGACGACGCAAAGACATACCTCCTTTTCTTCGGTTTAAGGGAGGAACTACACTGCTGCTTTAAAATGGTTTATAATAGTAGTGACAACTGTTGAGGCCCAGGACACACCCCATAAAGAGTTTTCAAACTGTTTTCAAAGTGTCATATCCTGCTTGGTGTAGATCTGGCCTAAGACAGGGATGTTGAACTTCGGGCTCGCTGGCTCTTGCTCCCCCCATTCTAAAAGGTTGAGATGCCTCTCCTAAGGCTTAGTTAGTGTCAGTAAGAGCTTTAAGCTATAATATGCTGGTATTTTTTGCATTTTGGCCCCACCCCTTTTTCCTTCAGCCCCACCCACCACTGAGATGTGGGCCCCGAGAGTTTCTCTGAAATGGAATTTGGCCCTTGGGCTGAAAGAGGTTCGACACCCCAGATCTAAGTCAGGCAGGCTAAAGAAAAAATGTCTTGACATTTAGTCATCATTACTACCAATCAGAGTCCTGTTCAATCCCCAGAAGGTTCAACAACAGAGGGATAATAGCAAGGAACCAGGGGTGTTTCCAATCAAAAGACATTATGCAGATATTCCAATTTTTTCTCCATAACGGTGTTTGTTTTTTGCGGGGGTGGGGAGAGAAGACGAGGCAAGAAACTATGAGAGGATTACAAGTGGAAGACGCTGTATGGACCCTTCGTAAGACTGTGTAAAGGAGACACAGTGACTGCAGGATAAAAGCCTCATTGGAAAGCACCCAAGGGTTGTAGGGTGACTGCATTGGATTTGTATTAACCACAGCTTCAGAGCTGTTTATGCTTGGTTGAGGCAATACTGGGCAAATTGTAGGAAGAAACAACAAAAATGGGCCTTCGGATGGAAAAAAAAATGGGTTCCAGTTTCAATTCACCTTCCCACTAGACAGCTAAGGGCCAAAACTAAATTCGATGCTAAACGTGTTTTTGCATTTTCTAAAGTGCAAATAGGCATTGCAATGGGGGACCCAAACAAGATCCAGACCACTGCAGGTATGCAGGAGGAATTTATTCCTTTCTCCAACTGCGATCTTGATGTGAATCCTCTCTCCCTCTCCCTCTCCCTCTCTCTCTCTCTCTCACACACACACACATACACTTCCACCCTCCCAATGCTGCTATGTTGCTTTGGGGAACAAGCTCCTACTACAAATAATAGGAGAATCAGTAGCGGAATGATTTTCATTGGAATTAGAACAAGGAGAAAGGGTTGAATTCCCCTTTTGTGGCTCTGATCCCATTTGAGCCTCACAGTGATGACTATTTGCATTTTTTTTAATGCACTTTAAAATGCAAACATTTATTTTGCCCTAAATGTCTGTGAATGGGGAAGCAATTCTGGAGACCTACAAATTGGTGTGTGTGTGTGAGAGAGAGAGAGATGGAGAGAGAGAGAGAGAGAGAGAGAGAGAGAGAGAGAGAGAGAGAGAGCTGCATAACCGACCAGTGCCATCCTTAATTCTTATCTGCCACTGCTGCAAAATCTTTCTAAAGCCTAAAGAGATCCCACACTATACACACACAGAAACCTCTACAAACATAGGCACTCTCCACGGAGACTCCACACACGCCTGTCATAGAACCACAGCTGAAGCGCTTGTTACATCTATATTCTGCCCTTCTGTCTTCTCAGATTAACATTGTACCTTCATAGGAACTTCCCGGAGAGTGAATTCCCCCAAGCACATCCTTGGGCTGCAAAACTCACAGCTAAGCAGGGGTTTGAACCTGGATTTCCCATGTCAAGCCCAATGCCCTAGCCCAGTTTTCCCCAACTGGGCAGGCTGGTTGGGAATGTTGGGATCTGTAGTCCAACACATCTGGAGGGTACCAAGTTGGGGAAGGCTGAACTAGCCATTGCACTAGGAACATAGGAAGCTGCCTTATACAGAGTTGGACTACTGGTTCATCTAGCCCAGTATTGTTGATACTGACTGGCAGCAGCAGCTCAGCAGGGTTTCAAGCAGGAGTTTTTCCAGCCCTACCTAAAGTTGCTGGGGGATTGAACCTGGGACCTTCTCCTTGCCAAGCAGATGCTCTACCACTGAGCTATGGCCTCATCCCATAAGAATAAGAAAATAAGAAGCTGTCTTATATTGAGTCAGATCATTAGAACTATATAGCCCAGTATTATCAACACTAACTGGCAGCAGCTCCCCAGGGTTTCTTTCCTAGTCTTACCTGGAGATACTGGGGATTGAACCTGGGAGCTTCTGCATGCAAAGAATGTGCTCTATCACACTGTTCTGCATGCAAAGCATGTGCTTATTTATTTATTTTATTTTATTTCTAACCCGCCTCTCCATCCAGATCGAGGCGGGGAACAACAATAAATATAAAAATAAAAATCATAAAATAGATAAACCATTAAAACAGATAAAAACAAATACATTATTAAAAACATCAGTGTGCTCTATCACACTGGGCTCTTGCCATCCCTTCTCACCACAGTGCAACGTGTGGGCTTTGCTGCCTCCCACCAGCAGTGCATCAAAACCATTTTCTTTCCTCCTCAAACAATGCAGCCCCAGCCTGGCTCATCTCTCTGCCGGTTCCTGCTCAATCTCATGGGTTAGGGTGAATGGTTCTGCTTTTTCACATTGAGCCCTACTTTGATTCTTTCCACCAGCTAGAAGAGTAAATCTGCCTGTGGCTTTACCTCCCCCCTTCACCTCCCTCTCACAAACATGCACACAATTCAATTAAACTGGCCGCATAACCCAATTAAACATACCAATATGCCCAGAGGTGGTTCCTAAGAGCATATGCTGCCGATAAGTCCAGGTTCGTTCTATGGCTCATTTACTGTCTCAGAGAACTAAGAAATTCCTGAAGAGCATGCGTCTATTCCGTGGGAGCACAGGAGGACTGGGCAGGCTGCAAGTCAACAAAGTGCCCCCCTCCACCTTTTCTTGTGAGGAACAGAGGGTGGAAGCAGAATATTCCTTGTCCTAATGAAGAAGCATCCCAGTCATAGGGAAGAAAGACGTCACTTCCCAGACATCCCAGCTTCTGCAGCTAGGATAAGGAGGCAAGGCACCTCACAGTTTATGCAGGCCCTCACATGCATGCGCAGGGAATCATATTGGCTTGAATGTCCTGTGCTTATTTCCCCGATAGCAACAGCTGGGCTGTTTTATCCCCATCTGACATACATAGGACTACAACCCAAGTTTGTTCACCTTATCTAGAACACAAAGGGATATATGTTCTGCCACCCTCCCAGGTACCTGACAGAGCACTTTTGTTAGTGGTTTTTCACCCTGGTGTGAGTCAACTACTGAAAAGCAGGAGCAGCCACAAACCACCAGACTGCTGTCATGAAAGCCAGGGTAGACTTGCTTTTAGCCAATGTAAGCCAAAGACAGCCTATCTTCAGACTGTCGGAGGGAATCAGGTATACACCTTCTCCATTTCCCCCATATTATATGCAAGAAGCCTGTTCCTGATTGGCTACACTTCCTGACATTCCCCATGGCCTTAATTACCAGGGCAGCTTCTGTTCTAATCATGTTCGATGGGAAAAGAAAGGCCATAGGAATATTTCCACAAATGATCCCAAGTGATGACTTATGTGGGTGTGACAAGGAGTAATAATAAAATGTTGTGGAATGGTGACGCCACACCCTTCCTCTGCCCTTGTGTTCAGCCCAGCCTTTTGACCTCCAGGTCACCAAACAGATCGCAGCACTATAGCTAACTTTCCTTTGACAAGCTACACTAGTTACTAATTCTTCATTTGCAAGCTACTCACTGGTAGGATGGGCAAGTGGCCTCGATCACACTGCTGCCTCTTGTTTTCATTGTGTGCTTGTGCGGCAGCTATCCCTTTAAAACAAGACCAGAGAGTTCTGGGGGCAAAAACTGTCTGTACGGTACTAGCTGCAGGCATTGGGAAGCTGGCACCCTCCCACACTAGATAACAGGTAACTGTCTGCTGGCACAGAAGCAGTGTGTTTGGGTGAAGCTCCCGCAGGCGATCCAGCTCATCGGGACCAACGCCTGCATTCAGAAACATTCCCAGGAATGGGAAGGCCAACACCCCATTCCAGCCAAAGGGTTGTCAAGAGGGAGCATGCAGCCAGACTACCCTGGACTCTAGCATAATTGCTCCATGCCACAAGCAAGTAGCTCTATCTTGCTGCTACTCATGTCATTCTGATTGGGGGGAGGGAGGGGTGGGCACTGGCCAAGGTAGATAAAAAGCAACTCAAAGGATCAGAGAGCTACTTGTGTAGTAGAACACACCTATCATCTAGCACAGTGATGTTGAACCTCTTTCAGCCAGAGAGCCAAATTCCATTTTGGAGAAGCTCTTGCTGGCTACATTCCAGTGGTGGGCAGGGCAGAAGGACAATGAGATGAGGCCAGCCCCCCAAAATACCAGCATATTTTAGCTTAAAGCTCTTGCTGCCAGTAACTACACCTTAGGAGAGGCATTTCAACCTTTTAAAATGGGGATGGGGGGAACCACACAAAGCTGGGAAGCCACCAAATGATGGCAGTTGGGGAAAGGGTGGGGCCAAGGCAAGAGGGCATGGCCATCTGGGAATCTGCAGGGGGGCACCTTAGGACTCCAGGAGGGCTAGATTTGGCCCATGGGCATGTGCACCCATGATCTAGCTTAATGTTGGTGCTAAATAAGTGTCAAACACTAGTAGTGGTTATTTGACTCTCTCTTGAGTACCAAGAGTTCCTGCCCAGTTTCAGGTGGTCATTGCTGTGTGCCCTAAAACAAGACACTGATGCAGTACCCTGAACTTTAAGCTTGGAACAATGATACCTGATGACCAGGTAGAGTTCTGATCTGCTAGCCAGAGTTCTCAGGGAACACCTGTTTGAACACAACACAGATGACACAGAAGCCATTGGGGGGAGGGGGGTGTCTCAGCTCATCAGCAAGGTATGTTCCATTTTATTAATTCCACCATGAACGCAGCCATCCTGAGCTTTCATGGCTATGAAGTGTTCTCTCTGAGTGCTTCATTAGAGCCAGTTGCCCTGCCTGTGGTCAACTCTCTCTTTATTTGGAGAATCGATTCTAGTTCCAGACCATCACATTCAGGAAGGGGCTCTCTCTACTAAGCTCCTTCCAGCTGCTTGTTGCTCCAATTCAGCATGATGCCTTTCTGAAAACAGCATGGGAAGTCTACTGAGTCTGCAGAATGAACTTATTCCCTCCCCTCCCCCCCCCCGAGAATGGAGGGAGGGGCTAGGCAAGCACAAGGACACAGCAAGCAGGCACTGTAGGGGAGGGCTCCTCCAAACTCCCTGGCTCCTGAGTCTTAGATCCTTGAAATGCTGCCTCTCCCTGCAATCTTCAGCCACTGGCTTCTCTCCCCACCTTCTCCACTTCTCCTCCCCTTCAACATCCCCTCCTGCCCCCAGTGCCAGGCCATTCCCCTGGGCAGCCCCTTTCAGGCCCAAGCTTATTAACTTAAAGCAGGCAGCTGCATGTGACAATTGCACCAGCTGCTCACTGCCTCCTGCCCCCTGTCAGCAGCCTCCTCATTACAGAGTGGTTTCTTGGGACCTCATCACACTGAGACCATAACACCCCTCCCCACCCCACCCCCTGCGTTTAGGGCACTATGAATGCTAATGACTGGGATCTCCAGGAGCCAAGAAAAGCCAAGCGTCTGGAGACAGCCGTTGGTGACAGTGACCCCCATGATCAAAAGCTCCCGCTGGCCTTTGAATATTTCATGGCCCCAGAAGCCACCATTCACTGCAGGCAACGTCTCCAACTACAGGTAGTGACCGAAATCACCATCTTGACCAGCCTTCCCCAACCTGGTGCCTTCCGGATGTGTTGGACTACAACTCCCAGCATCCCCCAGCTCACAGGATACCAATGGGAAAAGCTGGCATAAAACAAGTAAAGTTCTTCAGAGATGCTGTATGGGCTGCTGTTAGCTGGTGCCCCGAGGAACCCATCAGCAGGGCTGTGCAGTTCGGCACAAGAGCGTCTTACCTTGTTGTAGTAGTGCAGGTGGACGGTGTGCCACTGCCCATCACTCACGCCCCCTGGGATGAATGGGGCCACTGTGCTTGTTGACTCTCCTGCAGGAGGGAGGAAACAGAATTCAAGGCAAAAATCTTGGGG
Source organism: Anniella stebbinsi (assembly GCA_029215795.1). Taxonomy (NCBI): domain Eukaryota; kingdom Metazoa; phylum Chordata; class Lepidosauria; order Squamata; family Anniellidae; genus Anniella; species Anniella stebbinsi. The sequence continues at coordinate 63,842,208 of JARDYH010000004.1, read as the reverse complement.
AGGTTATGATGCGACATCCTCCCACCATTTCCCATGAGGGCTCTCAAGGGGGAACATATAAGTTCAGTGGTAGTAATGGGTCATTTATACCACGAAACTGCGGTAGGGAACAGGAAGGCCAAGGGGCAAAGAGGTAAGAACCAGGCTAAGGCATTATGAAAGGGAGGCCTGGCAAGAGGATGTTGGCACTGCCAGAGCCAGAGGTGGGAGGAAGGAACTGTCAGGCGAATGGGTTAGAGATAAACCATACCTGCTGAGAAAGTCAGCTGAACTTGCTCCTGCACAATCTCCAGTGCAACGAAATCATGTCGCTCATTGAAACGCCCATTGTAGAGGAGAAGCCCATCCCGTTCCTTTGTGGCAAACCTGCTCAAACAGATGAGAAGGATGATCCCCATGCCCAGGGTTTAGCATCTCAACACTCAAGATATTCATAGCAATGACGGCAGATGAGACACAGCTAAAGTGATGGAGGGGAACTGAACAAATTGAATTCTTGTCCAGGCAGAATCATTGCAAATGCAGCTAAAGCCCACACAAAAGAAATGGGGGGGGGGGGTAGAGTTTAAGAAGGCAAAAATGTTTGATTTCTTCAGTCTCATGCAGAATTATGTTTCTGCATGAGACTACAGAAATGAACAGTATCCTAGGATTACAGGCTAAATTGTATCCTGGGACCCTACAGACCTATGCACAATTTTCCTCTGCACATTCGCACACAGAGGCAGGCCACAGGCAATCGTGGCTTCTTGCCACATGTACGTGCACTGCGGAAAAATAAGACCTGGGTGACAATACGTGGGATTCACACAATTTCCTATGTGGCATCTCTGGGGAGAAAATTCATCATGTGTGAAGTCACACCAGCTTTCTGAGCTGTTTGTTGCTAGGTTGCTGTGATTTCCCAAGCAAGTAAGCCTAGCCTAACAAAAGCATTCCTTTGTGATTAGGTGTGCAGTTCCCTCACACAAATGAGCGTCCATGTAGGGTGGCTCAGCTGTGACTCATCCTGGCACCCTTCCCCCTCCCAACCCTCCATTCATTAATTTTGGCTGCATGTGGCTCTGTGTGTAAACAGAACAAGGAAAGAGAGCAGGGTAAGTGCAGAGGCTGAGCATACAAAAGCAATTCCACCACTGTCAATAAAAAGCTCTTGCAGGCTCAACCAACCAATCAGCAAGATGCTGGGAGATGATGGATGGCTATGCAGAATTCCAAGAACCTGATCGCTGCCTCCCAAAATACACATCCAAAACTGGAGACTCACACGTTGCAGCTGAGCTTATGATGAAATGAGCTACCAAGGCCTGAGTCCGAAAAGGAAGTGCCTGAACTAACCCAAGGAATCTACAGACCCAGAGAAGAGGCAAGGAAGCAAAAGAACCAAGTCAAGATTAAGAAGTGAGAAAACAGAAGTGATACCTAATCAGAATCTGATTAAGGCCTAGCCAACTCTGGAAAGGTGGGCTCTGCTTCATGCTCTGTCATAATACTATTTGTGGCCAAGGTAGCTCCTTCTCTGCTCCCCATTTCATAAGGCTGCTAGGAAAGGGAAATACCACATAGACAGACTATGTAGTGGGGGACTTTTGTGATGGATGTTAGAGCTAATTCATGTTATTATTTCTATGCAGTGTGAATATGGCAGAACAACCAAGAATTTACTTTTTCAGTATAGTGACCAATCCTGTGAGAATAATGACACACAATGGCTGAACATCTCCCAGAAAATGTTCAAAATGTGCATTCAAAGAGCTGGTGGTGATAAGTTGTTAACATATGATCACAAAACTAGTTATTGTAGCCACACACACACACACACACACACACAAATATCAATTATATGTACATTCACCATGAAACCACCATATTAAAATGGTTGTGTGAATGGGTTCGTTAGATAAATGTCAATGAAAGAGCAATGCATTGCTTGCCCTTGGCTGGGATATCACGGAAAGAAGAGACTCGCATGTGGCACCGTCTTTCTAGACCAAAGAAGTAGGAATAAATCTGGATGGAAGCTCTATGGCTAGCACCAGAGTCCCCTCTTGACGATGTTGGTTATATGTTGCAGCAGCAGCAGCCGGCACGAGACACGTTTGCGCTCCCAGACGCCCCTCTACACGTGAGGTGCGCCACGCCGGCTTTTCCTCGAGCCTGCACCAGCGACACACAGGCAACAGCCCACCGGCAGCTGAAGGGGCAGCTGGGAGTATCGGCTCCTCGCCGGTAAGGTAACTTTTTTTTGTTTTTATCAAAATGGGGGGAGGACAAGGGAGGCGGTGTAGCAAGCTTACGGCTTGCTGCTCCATCCCCTTTCCCTGGGCTGCCCACTCCACTCCAAAAAAGTCACACTAAATGGCCAACTTTTTAAAATCAGAGCAAAGGGCATTTGCCCCTAGATGACTTCGCACTGGCGGCTGCATCATGTAACCAAAATGCTGCCAGTGCAAAGCCATATCCACAGAAACAGTCCGCCTAGAGGTACCCCTGGTGTAGTTATCTTCCTTGAAGGACTAAGACTGACATATTGATTCTATGCCGTCTTTTCTTTCCTATTTTTTGCAATCCTCTGGCAGAGCAAAGACAGTCTGGTTTCTACTATCATGCTCAATAGCTTCCTGGCACCAGACCAGGAATGGGGAGTGACAGAAAAAAGAACACAGGAATTAAACAGTCCTAATAAACAAGACTAGACCCATTCACAGGTGACACATGATTTCATCCTCTCTCTGCTGACAAATTGATTAAGGGAACTATGTCACTTTCCCTTATATTTTGGGAATATGGGTACCCATCATCCTGCCAATAAGCTATATCTGAACTGAACTGAATTCACTGCCAGAAGTTAGGCAAGAATGACAGGAAATGATAATATGTATGTTTTGTTCTCTATTTCCTAATCGACCATTGTCAACTATGCCAGTCCTTCTTGGACTGTACCATTTCAGATGGCAAATGAGGAAATTACCTGTTTTAATGCATGCCTGTGTAAAAACAAACAAAAAATCCTAGCTAGTATGTCATGGAGAAAGGCTTTAACCTAGGCTTTTCTTGACATGCTAGGTTTTCTTGAGCAACAAGGGAGCTTTTCTTTTTTTAAGTGGGAAGAAATATCTTCCCCTGCAGTAGCATGGTTGCCCCAAGACTGATTTCTTAGCTAGACTGGACCATGAAATTAACCAGGTTGATCATATTCCATTATCCTGATTCACAGTCCCATGCCCTCTTCATTACATAATGCTAACCACCATCACCACTAACATTTATAAAGCACCTATCAGTTGACATACACTTGCTATTTTATGCAGTAGAAAAAACTAAGACAGCATTCATAAGGGACAACTAAAATGGTTTTGTGTTTCAGCCTGAATGAGGTTGTCATATCAAACACCATTATGCATGTAAAATGTCACAATATTTGTACTCTAAGAATTATTCCTAGAACAGGATAGGTCCCTCAGAAGTTGGCCTCAATAATATGGTTAGAAAGCAAATGCTGCACATCTTTAAGATGAACATGAGTTCACAGAGCCAGGAGACACCAGATCATTCGCATTAAGCAGCCACATTTCTAGATTTCATCATTCCAATTTAATATGGCTCCTACCTACATTACACATTTCATTCTCTGCGTCCACATGTTTTAAAAGGCACTGAGTGCTCTGTGTATGAAAGTGCATGCTCACATCTTCATTAAGAGCATTGTCTCTCTATCATTCTCTCTGAACTTTCGATCAGCTCCACATAAAGTCCACCTTGTGATTCCCAGTTATTCAAGGATGTAATGTCTCTCTAGCCAGAAGTCAACCCCTCCTGCTTTTGACCCAATGTTTAAGATGTTTTCAGCAATGCTCCAAATCAATTATGGGCCGCATGTAAGATGTTCCACCTGCCCACAAACACATTCAAAGCTCAACAGAACTCCCAGATTAGTGGATGTTCGTGGCTGGTGGGAAATGATAGGCTCACCAGCCATGGCCGCTGCTGCTTATCAGGGCTGCAAAATGTGCTTCCCATCTGAGCCAAGCAGGCCTTCCCCTCCTGGGTGACCCCACTCTGTATTGCTCTCCTGGGCTGATTCTTTATAGACTGTCAGCACTTGGCAGCCCACCCCCACGCACAATGGGGTAAGACTGTGACAAGTATGCAGAGCAAATCGGGAGCTCGGCTAGGGACAAAGAGGCCTTGGCTGGCTGGCTCCTTTGTGCTGGGCTAACAATGGGGATGGAGTTGAAGGGATTATAGGGTGGGCAAGGCCAGGAAATGGGGGAGGGCTCTATGATCTCATCAGAGGAGCCCAAGGGAATGGGAAACAAGATATACTATTGCCCAAAGTTTTGCCAGGCTTGCCCCTAGAGGGGGTTCCTTTCTGGATGCTTTTATCTTAAAGGTGTTGATATAGCAGCTGGAGAGAAGAAAATACTGGCCAGCACCCATTGTGCCCTTGTCTCCAGCCAGCAGCAAACACCTGGAAAAGGTAAAGCGGCTGGGGCGAGGGCCAGAAAGGTGAGCTGCAAGCATGCACCAACGCAGTAAATAAAGGTAGCTCCCCACACTGACAGCTTGTCACAAAACTGGAAGGGCAGGAAGAGTTCTGGATAAAACAACTACCTTTTCCACTGGGCTGGGCTTGCACTGATACAATGACGTTGGTTGTGCAAACAGCGCCAATACTGCTGTCTATATAGCTATACTCTGGTGGACAGGTAGGAACTTAGGGCAAGGTGAAGCTCCTGGGATGATGCGCATCCAGCTCTAAAACTTCATGCAGATGAGCCCTAAGTAACCACCCTTTTAAAATTTCAGCAGAAAAAGACCCTGGAGGTGGGGTGGAGAGAACGGGAAAGGAAGCTGGATTTGTATCAGAAACCCTTTAAGCTTATAATCCTAAATACACGTAACTAGGGCAGCCTTCCCCAACCTAGCACTCTCTAGATGTTTTGGACTACAGTTCCCATCATGCCCAGCCTGGGTTTGATGGGAACTGTGGTCAAAAACATCTGGAGATTGCCATGTTGGGGAAAGCCGTACTAGGGAGAAAGCTTCATTTGGTTACATTGGAACTTACTTATGAATAGACATGCTGAAGCTTGTTCTGTACTGCCTACTCACATGAGTATTTCCAAAGGCAGAAAAGAAGCTCCCTTCTCTCATTGTCATACATACAGGACCCTGTGGAGTCAGTTTCAGGGGCTTATTCCATCTTTCATTAACTGGGATTCTATCCTGTTATTCAATATATGATGTGCTTTCCCTCCATTTATTCATCAGTCATCAGAATGACGTAATTCATCAAAACTCAATGTCAAGAAATGAACGCTGTAGTGATCTTAGAAATGTATGTGTGGGATTTTTATGGGATATGCCTGAGGCAATGGTACAAAAGTTGTTCCTATTTTCCATTCTTCTACCAGGGCTGCACACCAACACCTTGGGTTTGCCTTCATAGACATGGGCATGAATATATTAACATGTGCAATTCGAAGTATTGGCATTGACCTTTAAAGCTCTAAACAGCTTGGGAACAGAGCAAGTATCAAAAGCAAGGGTGGAGAAGCTGTTTCCCTCCAGATGTTGTTGGACTTCAACAACCATCAGCCTCAGCCAGCATGGCCAATGGCCAGGGTGATGAGTGTTGTAGTCCAACCACATCTGGAGGGCAAGAGATTCCCACCCCCGATCTAAAGGAATGAGATTCACATGGACCAGCCAGGGCCCTGGATTCATCTTCCAAGGTCATTCTCTGCATGCTCCCACTAAATAAAGTAAATAAAGAGCAAGGGCTTGCTCATCTGTGACACCCCCACTTGTGGAATTCTTTCCCCAATGAGGCTTGCCTGGTGCCCATACTGTTATATTTTTGGTACCAGGTGAAGACATTTTAGAGTTTAGATTTAAGATTTTACGGTTTCAGTGAGAGTTTTTAGGTGCCTGTAGAGCAGGGGTGCAGAACGTCCAGCCTGCGGGATACCCCACTCTGGCTTGCACAACTCCTTGTCAAAATAATAAAGAGATTTAAAACAAAATAATAGCAATTAATTGTAGCAGAGTTATTCTGATGTCTCATAGTCCAGAGCACAGGGATGTTTTCTGAGGAAGGGAAAACTGGTACAAGATGGGCATATGACTGCATCTCTTCCTTGGACTTCCTTTTCCCCCAAGCCAAGTACTTACGTGAGGGTGAGGGCGAAATGGAAGCGCTGGCGTAACCCCTTAAAAGTGAGGAAGGTGTGGGCTGGGAAGCTCCGGGTACTCATTTGACAGTAGGGCTTCTCGTAGTCTCCTGACAGGCAGTCACACTTGAACCCACCCACCAGAAGGTTGACGCAGGTGCCGCCGTTCTTGCAGACTCCTGGGGTGCAGCGGCCCAGGCGGGAGTTCACCTCACAATTCTCCCCTGTAGCACAAGCAGAGAGGAGCTATCAACACTTTTTGCAAAAAAAAGTCATTTCACAAATACACCCACCACAGGAACCTTCCATGCAAAGGGGTTCAAGGACAATGCCCCCCAAATTCTCAATGTCAATTAGGAAACTGTTCAAAGCCTCTTCAAGGCAAATAGAGTCAATTCACACATCCATATCAGGAGGCTGAAAATGTGGGTTCAGTGACATAATGGCTCTACGATGCGCTAGGTGCAACTCAAGCCACATCAATTCTCTTGGCACGCCAAGTCTGTTGACAGTGGGCTAAGAAGATACATGTTAAATGTGGCTTCATTGGCAAGCTGACCACATAGACCCCTTTTGGCATGTGCAAAACTCTGCATGGATGCCCTCAACAAACACATAAAGAACCCTCCAATATAGTGACATGAATTGATCCTAAAAGTCTAAAATATCAGAGAGGAGGTTGAGCCTGCTTCGTTCCTCCCATTAGTTCTGTTTTTAAATCCTTTCATCCATCAACGCACTGAGTCATCTGAAGACTGTGCCATCAACACCTTTTCAAGTCTGTAGTACTTCAATTCCACTTTGCATTGGCACTTGATGACAAAGCTGTAGAAGGGCACTTTCTGGTGTAAAGCTCCAAGACCACTTAACCAATATCCACAGCCACAAGGTGTCATTTGAAAAGCCATGGCAGACAAGGGGGGGTAAAGGAAGGAGGGGTCTCACCTCAGTGTCAGGAGAAGGCAAGCTTCAAGCTTATGAGATCAACTCTGGGCCTGTTCAGACAACACACTAAGCCATGGTTAGTCCTCTAACCCTTTTGCAGCAAATGATTAGTGAGTGAGCCTGTTCAGATGACATGCTAAGCCACGACGGTTAAGGATTTTGAGCTAAACATAATGGCTTAGCATGTCATGCGAACCATTCGTAACCATGATGGTTACATAACCACAGTTCAAACACGCTTACTAACCATTTGCTGCAAAAGGGTCTGCGGCCTAACCATGGCTTAGTGTATTGTCTGAACAGGCCCAAAGTCCTGCCCCACAGAAATCCATTCCTGACTACTTTATTCGTTCCAGCAGTCTAATTTGGCAGACAAGGAGAGGAGGTCATCGTGTTGTCGCTATTGTTAAAACAATTGGAATCCAGAAATCCTTGCTGATTTACAGCAATCTACCAGCAGAATCCAAACTCCATTCTGTCCATTCCTGCAGCATAAGGTCACAGGCTCAATCTCTCACATCTCAGTTAAAAGGATCTCAGGTAGCAAGGCTTGTAAAGGTCTTAACCTGAGATGGCTGCCAGTTCTGGGCTAGATGGACCAATGGCCTGACTCCATAGATAGCGCCCTCATATATATCCATTTTTAAATTCCAAGGCCTGCAATAATTCCCCAAACCAGCCTTCCCCAACATGGTGCCCTTGAGATGTTTTGGATTACAGCTCCCATTAGAGCAGTTATCAACTGCTGGATGAGTGATGTCTCCTTAGCCAACATAGGCCTATTATAACATGAAAGCATCTAGAGAGGTGAGACATACAAAGAGGAGACGGACAGAAGAGGAGAATGCAAAAACAAAACAAAACCCAAGAATGAAGTATTATCATATCTTCTGGAGGGAGGTATGATAATGCTCCTGGCCTGCCTACAGACAATCCATCACTACATAATTCATATAAAACTGTTGAAGTGCAAAGTGTTTTAGAGTCCCCTATTTTTATCCATCCTCACCATAGCCCTGTGGGATAGATCATCAATATACCCATTTTACATGCTGGAGAAACTTAGGCTAAGAGGATGACTTTCTGAAGGCCAATCAAGAAAATCATGGCTCAGCAGAGAGTTGAAGCCAGGTTTCCAGAGTGCTAGTTCAACAATTGTTTTATTGACTTGTTAAGATGAGAATAGACAGAAAAACATAACTAAGCAGCAGCAGACAAAGCAATGGAAAGAGGACAGCAGAAACATCCATCCAGAAATAAAACGCAGCAAAACAGAAACTCTTATAGAACATGGTCAGAAAGAGTTCAATTGTGCAACCCAATGCAGACTTACCTGGGAGCAAGCCCCATTGGAAGCAGAACTTACTTCTGAGTAAGAATGCTTAAGATTGCACTGTTAGGTTAGGTGACCATATGAGAGGACAGTTAAAGCTGTAGGAGCCCTGTCCTCTTTTGTTTCTGGTTGAGGGCAGGGCTCCTGCAGATTTATTATTATTATTATTATTATTATTATTATTATTATTATTATTACTGTTATCATCATCATCTTTATTTATGTCCTGCATTTTGCCCAATGCTGGCCTCAAGGCAGCATTACAAAATTAAAACATATACAGTTAAAAGCTATAAATAAGAGATATACAAAAGTTAAAAATAAATTAAATAGGTTTCAATATTAAAACATTTCAACATTTAAAATACATATTAAAATTTAAAATTAAAAGTCTTAAAACATAACTGCAGTCCACATTATTCTCCAAAGGCCTGCCGGAATAAGGAAGTTTGTGTATGGCTCCAGAAACACATCAAGCAGGGAGCCAGACTAGTTTTCCTGGGGAGTTCCAGAGCACTGGAGCAGCCACCGAGAAGGCCCTCTCCCGTGTTCTCATCAGGCATGCCTGTGATGGTGGTGGGACTGAGAGAAGGGCTTCCCCTGAAGATCTCAAAGCACGGGCAGGCTCGCAAGGAAGAATATGGTCTTTCAGATAACCTGGACCCGAGCCATATAGGGCTTTATAGGTCATAACCAGCACTTTGAATTGTGCCTGGAAACAGACTGGAAGCCAGTGGAGCTGTTTTAACAGAGGAGTTGTATGCTCCCTGTAACCAGCCCCGGTCAACAATCCGGCTGCAGCTCTTTGAACCAGCTGAAGTTTCTGAGCACTCTTTAGAGGCAGCCCCACGTAGAGTGTGTTACAGTAATCCAATCGGGATGTAACTAAGGCATGTGTCACCGTGGCCAGATAAGACATCTCCAGGAATGGGCGCAGCTAGCTCACTAGCTTTAACTGTGCAAATGCACTCCTGGCCACCGCTGAAACCTGGACATCCAGGCTCAGGCTGAATCCAGAAGTACACCCAAGCTGCTAACCTCTGTCTTCAGGCGGAGTGTACCCCCATCCAGCACAAGCTGAATCCCTATTTCCTGATCTGCCTTTCGACTGACCAGGAGCACCTCTCTTGTCTGGATTAAGCTTCAATTTGTTTGCCCTCATCCAGTCTGTTACTGCCAACAGACACCGGTTTAGCACCATAACAGTTTCCTTGGAATTGGGTGGAAAGGAGCAGTAGAGTTGGGTGTCATCAGCGTACTGATGGCACTGCACCCCAAAACTCCGGATAACCTCTCCCAACGGTTTCATGTATATGTTAAAAAGCATGGGGGACAAAATAGAACCCTGAGGGACACCACAGGCCAACGGCCAAGGAGTCGAATAGGAATCCCCCAGCACTACCTTCTGAGTTCGCCCCTCCAGGAAGGAATAGAGTCACTGTAAAACAGTGTCTCCAAGTCCCAACCCAGCAAGGTGGCCAAGAAGGATACCATGGTCACCGCTGAAAGGTCCAGCAGAACCAACAGGGACACACTCCTCCTGTCCAGTTCCTGGAGTAGGTCATCCACCAAGGCAACCAAAGCTGTTTCTGTCCCATAACCAAGTTTGAAGCTAGATTGAAATGAATCCAGATAATCCATCTCATCCAGTAATCCCTGGAGTTGGGAGGCCACCACACGCTCCAATACTTTCCCAAAAATGGAATATTGGAGACTGGCTGGTAGTTATCCAATAAGGTGGGGTTCAAGGAGGGCTTTTTCAATGTGGGTCTCACCACTGCCTCCTTCAAGCAGGTTGGCACCCTGCCTTAGCAAAGGGAGGTATTAACCACTCCACTTACCCACTCAGCCAATCCCCCTCTGGCTGCTTTTATAAACCAGGAAGGGCAAGGATCTAATACACACATGGTGGCTCTCACCTCTCCAAGGAACAACTTTAACTGTTATGATGCAGAGGGAATTTCACCAGGTGTTGCATGCATACAAATGACACCTGCTGAAATTCCCTTTTCAATACAACTGTTAAAGATACAGGAACCCTGTCCTCCTTTTCATATGGTCACCCTACTGTTAGGCTTCAACAAATCCCATTGAACTCACTGGGAATTAACTATCAGCCATTTAGGATTATGCTGTACATCTGCAGTTTTATGGCCAAACTAGGCACGAGGAAATCCATGATCTCCCTTGTGCAGCTGCTGTTTGTTCTGGAATTAGGGTGGCCATGTGTCCTACTTTACATGGGACACTCCTCTATTTGAAAAGCTGTCCTCAGTTTAAAGGCATCCATTATAAGGTGTCCTCTGTTTGAAGGCAGGCCTACCCAGTTGAATTTTAAGATGTCTTTTAATAATGTATTCATTTTATATGCTTTTAATTAATTATATATATTTATTTTATGGTGTTTTGTATTTGTTGTTGTACCCCGCCTCGATCCAGAAGGAGAGGCAGGTAAGAAATTTATTATTATTATTATTATTATTATTATTATTATTATTATTATTATTTCAAGGATAGGCAATCAGGTCCCCTCCAGGTGTTTTGACTATAACTCCAATAATCTCTTACTACTGGGTGTGCTGGCTGGCTGGGGCTGATGGGAGTTGTAGTCCAAAACATCTGGAAGGCATCAAAGTGCCTACTCCTGCATTATTTGAAGGGCAATTCAGTCCAAGTCCAGATTAAAGATAAAGAATCCTAGAAAGGAGAGCATGGACGCTGAAATTGCCCATCAACAATTAGCAGCTGGACAGTAGACTGAACAGGTACACAAGTTACATGGTCACAGTCTTCCCCCATATGGTAAAATGGACTGTACTGCTATTTAAATTCTAGTACTTTTTGTCTAAATGTGCTTTTCCGCATATAAACTAAGATATGCACATTTTATGCATACTTGTGTCTCCTTTGTTGGTAATTTATTTCCTCTTTTTTTGGCCACCTGATCTGGAAAGAATCCTATAGCTTCCTCTGTACTTTCCTCTGTGTAGCAATTAGTGGCTTCAAGGTGGGCAATCATTTTCATAAGCAAAATAGTGAGGAGGAACCTCCCCTCACCATCCTTGAAGTCCACTGGATTTCCCCCTCCCCAAAGGCTATGAAATCTTTTTAAAAACTGTGGGAGATCCAGTCATGGATCTCTTGAAACAATGTCTTCTTTAAGGAGGGAGTGGAGAATTTCCCAAGGGCAGCTGCTGCAGGTTAGGAAGCAGGCAGCAACATTTTACATAAGGGTAGGCTGAAGAATCAGGAGAAAGAGAAAGCCTGGAGCAGGAATTTCCTTGAAGGCTGCTGAGAAACTGGGCATGGATGACTGAAGCCGAGCATGAAGCCTTGCGTATCAATGTGATTCTCTTTGGCATTCAGCAATTGAAAGGAAAAGAAGAGGACATGTCATGGTAAATTGTGGATTTATCTGTATACTATGGCAATTGCCAAGAAACAGATCAAACCTTTCAACTCTTGGTAATAAAAATTAATCAGAGAAGCAACTGCTTTGGTTTTGCAATAAATAAGCTTGTGTGATGATGAGAGATGACAGCCAGACTCTCAGCTGAGATATTCTTTCTTTCAAATTATTTTGTCTGTCAAACACATTTTTATTCAGCAATTATGAAAACAGGCTCCAGGCCCCAGTTTTGCCCTCAGATCTACACCTGTAGTTCAGATCAGCAAAAGGAGAGGTGTTAGCCTCAGGAGGAAAACATCACAGACTGTGGATATCAATATACGGGGGAGAGAGAGAGAGAGAGAGAGAGAGAGAGAGAGAGAGAGAGAGATTATATGTCGGACTTGCAACAAAATGTTGTGCAGTGCACAGTGGCAGTTGGTGGGGCAGAAGGTGGGCCGCTGGCAGAGCTGGAGGGGTCACCATTCTGCTGGAGAGCAAGGCAGAGGCGCATAAAAGTTGACCATCCATACAGCATAGAAGTTTATTGAGACATAATATGATGCAATGCAGAAACAGACAGAGGAACTTTAAAAAAAAAAAAAAAGAAGAAGTGGCCCATCCATGCAGCACAGCAGTTCCCTAAGGCATAAGGGAAATGGGAAACAATGGCACAGTAGCTGTTAAAATATGAAATTTGGCCACCCATGCAGCAAAGCAGTTTTCTAAGACATACAGTACAAGAAAGTTCTACGCACGGTCACCAAGCTCTATTAGGCAGAGTTGGTCTTTCTGACTGCAATAATTAATGGATTCTAATGGGTCATGCAGCATAGCAGGCCATGAGTCACAGCCTTTTTTTAAAAAAATTACATGGTGCAACAGGTTGAAAGGCATGAAAGTTGCCAAGGCTGTGCAGCATAGGTTTTGTCAGAAACGTTACATGGTAAAACACAGAGTAAGCGCAGAGAAACACTGAAAAGCATAAACTTGGCACGAAACTGGAACATAGCATTATCTAAAAATGTCACATGGTGCAATGCCATAATGCAAAGGCAAACAGGCACACACTTTTTAAAGACACAAAAACTGTCAAGCAATGATATATATTTTAAGTGTATTGCATTTATTTATTTTTTAAAACAACCCCAACAAGAATGAATGGCTCACACACACACACAAAGAAAAAGGCCACCAGCCTGGCTCTGAAAAAAAATTAATTGCCACAACCACCATAACTGACTCAGAAGCACCAAACAACTTGATAAGTAAGAATCACTAGGGAGAATCCCACAGGCCATAATGGAGTCTTAAAAAATAAATAAAGATGGGTCAATTTGGGCAAGCCAAGTTTACAGCACAAACCAAATGCATGTTGGAGTCGATCTACACGCTAGGTTTTTAACGTTTTATAAGGGTTATGAAAACTCTTTGGGCCACATGACGCACTCCCTTTAACGTTGTGTACCCGAGGTTTTTTAAAACTCACTTCAGCTATATACAATGGTTTCATTTTTAATAAATCGTTTTAAGTAAAATAATGTGTCCTTCCTTACCGTTTGTGATTCATGGGGCAGTGCTTCATTTACTGGTGCCCAAATGCTTAGCAGTTGATTGGTGGGGAAGAAAAGGGGCTAAGGAGGAAGTGGGTGAGTGAACTACAACACCCACAATCCTTAGCCCCATATCTATTGAAAGCTAGGGAATGACAGAGGAACTAAGGAGGAAGTGGGTGACTGAACTACAACACCCACAATGCCTTGCCCTAATTGTAAAAATGAAACAGAAAGAGATGGGGCAGAAGAGTGTGTGACTGCACACACCGCTTTAAAGGCTGAAGAATTTTTCTCCTGTAACGTGAGTACTTAGTAATGTGGCCTAAGATGTTTTAGAATGCACCTATTTAGAACATTTTAAAATACTATTTAAAACGTTCCAAGGGACTGTGTAGATAGGCTCTTGCACACAGCAAGTCAGAAATCCTTTATTTCACTACAGGGAATCATTAGAGAAGCAAACATGCCATAAAAGCCTGTTAGGCTGCAATCCTATATTCACTTAGCTCAGAGTAAGTCCTATTGAACTTAATGGGGCTTACATCTGAGTAGACATATATAGGATTGCACTATTTAAAACACATGGGCTTAAAAATAATTTTTAAAAAGCACACGCTGCTCTCGCTCTCTCTCTTTTCCCTCTTCTCCCAGAAAATACATTTATCAACCACTCAGGAGGAGAAGAAATAAGCACATCTTGCTGCCACTTGAAGTTGTGTGAGATGAGAAACAGAAACTCCTCTCTCTCTCTTTCTCTCTGGTTGAGTTTGGATGACACTTTAAGCAATGGAGGGGGGAAGAGGCAACTGTCCGTTGTGTTGATTATTGTGTTGCATGTGTGGGGACACACAACAGACAGTATATTATGTAACAACGGGGAAAAACAACGGGCTGCTCCGTTGTTTATCGGAGACCTGTTGCTTATCATGAGGCCGGGACTTTCAGCTGTGCAAGGGGGGGGAGGGGCAACATGTCGTGTGTCAGGCACCACAAAAATAACGAACTGTTAGTTGCCTCTTCCCCCTTCTGTTGCCTAAAGTGTCGTCTGAATTCTGCCTCTCTCTCTCTTTTCCAAGCAGGGTTGTTGTAGCTCACCTCAGCAGACAAGCAACTGGTTATTACTACGTTCATTGTATTGATCATCTGGGCCTGACTTACACATGCTTCCCCCCCCCCTTGACTTCGGCTTCCCTATTAGAGAGCAGGGTCATGTGAGACCTACTCCACTGCATCCTGGGAGCCCTCAGCCATGCACGTTAGAAAGCCTTGATGAAGGCAGTCCCACCAAGGCTTGTAAAACAAAATGCCTGCAATTTCTTTGAAGGTGTTGGCAATCGTTTCCCCAAGACGCCCTCCGAGAAAGTCGCCATCTTTATTTAACATGTTTTGCACATGCGCACTTGGCATGCTGCTGCCACCTGCTGGGGTGAGTCAGCTGGTAAGAGATAGAGTAAAACAGAGTGGAGCATTGGCAGCTTGGAACCAATGAAATTACAGGTGGCTGGGCAATTTAGTGGGGCAGCCTTGGGAGTTCATACAGGAGTGTGAAGAGGTTACTGGGCAATGGCCCTGTTTGCACTTCAACTAGCACTGCCGCTGGCAGTGGGGAATTCTCCTCTGCAATATGCCAGCCAGCCATACCTATTTTCAGGATGCTTCATTCCATTCCCCCTCCACCCTCCGGTTTTTCACATCCAGCATTCTGTGTCCACTGAGCATGCTCAGTCCTCATTGGGCTGTTTTGGATCTCCCACCCTTATGTTTCCTTTTCTAACTTTTTTTTTCTACTTCAACAAACCTTGGGATTCTGCCACACATGCCAATACCTCCCTCTTTTTCTCAGTGGCCCCATTTTGGCTACCATCATAACTCAGCACTTGAGCTCACTACTACTAGTCCATGATATGGCTTTGATACGACATAGCTGAGGCTGGGGTCTCAGTTGTGTCCCTTCTGGACAGAGATCACCTGATCACAGTAATCCTAAAATTCTGGCTAGATTACAGGAATGTGTTGTACATGAGGCTGCCTTTGAAGACTGTTCAAACATTGCAGGTAGTGTAATGCTGGGTGTTGCAGTCCAGCACATCTGGAGGGTACCAGGTTGAGGAAGGCTCTTACATGACTTGTGACCAGGCTACCCAAAGAATTTCCTGCCTTCACATCAGCTCATCCATACATAAAGATCATCTTTTCCAGCCTTCCTCTAGATCTCCCCACAGCCACCATCTGAAGTATAGAGGGGACAACAAGAAAAACAGCTCTCCATCTTTGGAAAGCACTCCCTAGGGGCCTCATTTGGTCCATACTTTGCAAACCATTTTAATTTCCAGCCTTCTTAATGACATTCATTTCTGATGAAACTAGTTTTGTACGCTGTTTTTTAGGTTTGTTGTTATTTTTATATTGTTGATTTTTTTGTGTTAATATGTTAGCAAAGCTGCCCTGCGGGAGGGAAAAAACCCCTTATTTAAAGGGCAGAGTACAAATTCATTAGTAAAATAAAATCAATATATTTGGGGGCAAAATATTCCAGGCATTGCTGCCATTAAAGTCCAGCCCTTTCCAAACAAATATGGATATGAGGTAACCAATAGACCAGACTTCTTACCTATGCTGCTAATAATCTCTTATACTCCTCTATTTTAAAATATTTATTTTCTTTTTTCTCATTCTACTATCAAAAAAGAATGGCTTAGTTCAGACAACATATTAGTCAATGCAGTGTGAAAACTCCACTCAACGGTTGAGCTTTTAGGGTAGGGTGACCAGATAAAATCCAGGTCAGGGCTCATGTAACTTTAACAGTTGTAGAGAAAAGGGAATTTCAGCCTGTGTCATTTGTATGCAATTAGTTCCTGGTGATATTCCCTCTTCATCGCAACAGTTAAAGTTGCAGGGGCCCTGCCTTCTTTTGTATATGGGCACTCTAGTATAGTGCCTGCACCTTTAACTGTTGTGATGAAGAGGGAATATCACCAGGAACTAATTGCATACAAATGAAACTGGCTGAAATTCCCTTTTCTCTACAACTGTTAAAGTTACATGTGCCCTGACCTGGATTTTATCTGGTCAGCCTATTTTAGGGGGTACTCCCCACACATGTTCCAACTCCACCGTTGTATGACTGTGGGCGTGAAATCCATTGTGATGTTAGATTGACAGTTCCTCTGCCCTCTCTCCTCCCCCGGTCGTCCTGATGGTATCCCATCAGCTATTGCTGAAAAAAAACCAATCCTGGTGGCTCTCCTAGAGTGGCACTCATTCATTTCACCACTCTTGCCAGGGAACTCTGTACTCAGTGGGAAAAGTCAACTCAACATAACAGAGAACTTCACGGAGCCCACCATGCAACACACAGCCGTTGTGGAGGAACTCTCCTCTGCGCAGCGTGGATATTCTGCATGGAGTGTTTTTTTTAAAAACCTCCACTGTTGTGTGGAGTTGTCCTGCCAGATAACACGTTTCTCAATGGTGGTGTTCAAACTCCACCATGGAGTTCTAAAGCCACCGTTGAGAAATGTATTGTCTGAACTGAGCCAATGTGTAGTCCTACTAAGGAAAAGAAGATTTCATTTCATTCACAATCAATTCTGGCCTCAAATAATATGTGAATCTGGATAAAAATGCTTGCTATTTTAGTAAAAAACTTTAGTATGGATGATTTTCTTCTGCTTTTTGGGTTCTGTCTCTTCTCTAGAGCCAGAAAGCCTAAAAGTATATGAAAGCTCATATATTTCCATGACCCCAAGTACTGAGACTCTTTAAGACAATACCAAAGAGCATAAGTACTATAATAAAACTCTAAAAGTAGGCAGCAGTGATATCAGCTTTCACTTTATTCCCAGATACCAGCCTCAGGCTGGCTGTGACTGGGATTTCCCACCAAAGCAGAAATATTTAACATGCAGTGAAGCCCATTTTACCACCATAGTGTAATCTCAAAGACAATTTCTGGGAATAACGCATGTATGGTCCTTACCTTTCCAGAAAGAGACAGAGAGAAGGAGGCTGTGTTTGTGTATGCAAACACTTGCATGTACATGCATATATGTTACAGAAGGTGTTGATATTGTGTTGATATTTTAATAATGTATTAATTTTATATGCTTTTAATCAGTTTTATGCATTTTATATTGTTCGTATTGATGTTGTTTCCCACCTTGATCCGGAGGGAGAGGCGGGTAAGAAATAAATAAATATATTATTATTATTATTATTAGTCCTTACTGTATTCAGACATTCAGGGCTCAGGCTGAAATTTAGAAGTGTAAACTCTGGTTATCCATTTTAGCCCCATCATCTTTCTGCCAATCCTCAGCTTGGTTTGTTGAAAACGTTGACTAGTCAAAAGGTTTCCAAATGTAGCAGATCTCATTAAAAAGAATAGAGATACCCTGCCAGCAAACATGCAGCTGCCTTTGATAATAATGGAAACTGCTTAACAATGGGATCACTTCTTGAAAGAAGTGATGCTTACTTCAAAATCATGTGCTAATATGCACACAACCCCCTTTCCCTGTGGTCCCAGCAATATAGAGAGACTGATATTTTAGGCAGACTTCCATGTGCCTTTCCATCCCCAGGGCCTTATATTATTTGGCTTATATAGTTTTATTTCAAAGTTCCCAGGGCGTTGGCCTGGTTTGGAGATACTGCAAGAGATTGAGGGTTTAAAAAGCAAGATCTGGCAGTGCAGAAAAGCTGAAATTAGAAGGGGGAAGACTTTGATGGCTAGCTAACCAGTCTAAGCTCATAATTTGCAAACCGCTAAACTTAAGATGTCTTCCCCAGGACTGTGTGTAAACTTGTGCTCAAAACAAAGGAGGAGGAGGGTAGAGGCAGAGGAGGAGAAAGTGGATAAAATTCTTTGCCTGATAACATTATTATTATTATTAACATTTATATACTGCCGTATAGCCGAAGCTCTCTGGGTGGTTTACAAAGATTAACAACACTGAACATTAGAAAATGATATACAAAATTTAAAACTATAAAAAGCATGAAAACAGATTACGTACAATATCCATTTAAAACAACTCTTCTGGGTCAAAAACCCCCCACAACTCAACATATGCTGTTAAGTGCCTGGGAAAAGAGAAATGTCTTGACCTGGCGCTGAAACAATGTTGGAGCCAGGCGGGCCTCATCGGGGAGATCGTTCCATAAGCAGGGCATGAAGGCAAGAGCGCATGCATTCATACTTCCATGTTAGTTTCTTGCCATTGTCATATGAAGTAACCCCAGTTCAGATTAGCTTTGCGGCCTGCATAATTAAATCGCTTTGCATATCTTTGTTCAAAAGGCATAATTTTATCCTGCTTCTGAAGTGAAGCTGGAGGACAAGCAGCTAAGCAGGACACTGAATCCCCACGCCCTGTAGTAGGAAATCCTATTCAACCCCCTGCCCCAGTTTCTGAGAGTTCAGCAAGCTTTTTAAAAGAAGCTTGGACTATCAGAACACTGAACGGTGTTGGACTATCAGAATGCTGAACTGTGCAGAGTTGCAAAGTAGACCCAGCCCAATGATATCCTAATGAAGGCTTCTCACACCTGGTGTCCTCGCAGATGCAGGCTGGGAATGATGGGAGTTGCAGTCCAACACATCTAGAGCTTGGAGAAGGATGTCCTAATGTATAATTTAAATCCGTCTTCCTGTAATTCACACCCACTTTTCTTTGTCATGTCCATAGTAAATCTAGAGAACAATTGTTCTCCCTCTTTATTTTCAGATCCTTTAAAATATTTGAAAACCTCAACATGTTCTTCTCCCCACTAACCATCTGTTTCTCCTAAATGTACACTCTTCTCTTCATCCTTTGCTTTAACTATAATTTGTCTGTTAGACTTTCTGTTATCTTCAAAGATGAATCCTTTCCACTTTGTCAACATCTCCCTCCCTCTGTCTCTTTTTAAACTGCTGTGTTAAGACCAGAGCACAGCATTCCATTAAGAGAGGCTGGGTTGCTATTAGGGTTGCCATGCGTCCTTCTTTACAGAGGAGCAGCCCTCAGCTTGAAGGGCTGTCCTTAATTTGGGGGCATCCTCTGCCTAAAGAACTAGCCAATCCAAATCCAGTTTTAAGATGAAGAACCATCAGAAGGGAGAGCAGGGAGTGGGGGCTTGAAGCTGCCCATGGCAAGTCAGCACCTGGACAGCAGACTGAGCAGGCAGGCACACAGGGTACCTGGTCACAACCCTCCACACTATGGTAAGATCAACTGTAGTGTATTTCTATTTACATTTTAAATTATAATAATTATGCCTAAATTTCCATCTCTACATATAAATTAACATATGCAAGTGTTGTGCAAGTATTTGTCTTTTTCTTTAGCAATGCATAAATGGCCACCCTAGGTGCTGTGAATGGAGGATGTCAACTGACTCCCATCAGCAGGGAAATGTTTACACAGGATCTTGCCATGAAGTGCTTTAATCTGATCCTACACCTGTAGGGTTGAACTCAAGCAATTGTGCAAAGGATTGCAGCCTTAGCCACCAGATTTAAAATTCAAGATAGAAAGCCCAAGAGATGTTGTTATGATGTGGTGCATTAGAATCCTTATGCTGATATCACACCGTTGTCATTAGGCTTACAAGGACTGGATGCATACATCCAGTCTTCCCACCACACCTCCAAAAATCAGAGATGCCCTAAGACAATAAGGTTGAAACATTTCAGACTCAAGTCAGATAGGCAACCTGGTGCTCTCCCCATGTTTTGGACTACAACTCCCATAAGCCCCCCCCCCAACCAGCATGGCTAATGGTCAGGGATTATGTTAGGTGCAGTCCAAAATATTGGGGGGGGGAACCTGGTTGCACTCTGTTTTAACCCCAACCTGGGTCCCATTTTTAATTTTTTGACCTCATATGTCCTTCTTTTCCTTTTATGGTGCCCAAATACAGAGGTAAACAGAGCTCCTGTACCTTCAATAGTTATGCAGAAGAAATAACTTTGGGAGTCACAGCTTCTCTCACAATTCCATCTTTTACATGGCTATTAAAAATAAATGAGCTCTCTCTTCCTTTGGATCTGGTCTCTCCTTCTCATTTCCCTTGCAAAAAGAAACCCTAAATAAACAAACAAATAAAAAAAATGGTGGTGATGCCACCGGTGTGACCCATCTTGTAGGTGCTGACTTTCTGCTAGTTGAAGTCCAATGCCCATAACAGAAAACTCCAGACACTCAACAGGGCCGGATTTAAACTTGTTGTGGCCCTAAGCTATAACATGAGTGAGGCCCTTCCCTCTTCAACAAATAATAAAAAAAATTAAATGCAAAATATGGGCTGTACAATTAAACAGAATTTGATAGTCATGTAATGTAAATTCTTCTTTCTTTCTTTCTTTCTTTCTTTCTTTCTTTCTTATGTGAGGCCCCTCGTAATGTGAGGCCCTAAGCTCTAGCTTGTTTAGCTACATAAATCCGGCCCTGACACTCAATGTGAACTGGTGACTAAAATATCTAAAAGAGGGGAAATCCAATGCTATCCAGTATTAGTGATGATGGCGATCTTAGGCAAAGAATAATTTTGAAGTGGCCAGAGAGGGACCCAGCTTCATTATGCACAATGAGATCAACTGGGAGAGGGAGTGGCACACAGGGGAATGCAGGTTGTTATCTCTGACCTCAGATAACAGTGGGGATTCCTCCAGGGAGAGGAGCTTGGAGGCCAAGCCCCCCAACCTGGCACAGCCCAAGGAGGCTGAAAAGCCTGGATGCAGAAACTCTGCAGGTTGGATCATGTCCTTGGGCCAGAGGCTCTGCACCCTTGATGTATATGCTACATAGCAGAGCTCTGAAAATGCATCCCATTTTTTTCAGAGATGACTGGCAAATTCTGTTCCTTTGCTGAAGAAGCTGCACACCTCAAGTAGGTTGGGGGGGGGGGGCAGGAATCAGATGTTTTATCTGAAGTATGAGTGCTCGACAAAGGTATCTTCCATGTCAAAAACTGACCAGCAGGGTGAGTTAGATCCCATGAGCTGGGTATCTGAAGTCTAAATAAATAGAATTGTACTCTAGAAGATGCTTATCTTCACTTGGCCCTGTTGAAACCAGTGGAACATCCTCAGATGCAAATGTGCTTAGGCCTCCAGACAAAGTTATGAAATTTCCTTGAAGCACAGTCTAAACTGGAAGCAAGCCTTTAAGGGAGTTTCAAGGAGTTGTTCTAAAGGTTTCTGGTTATGTGAGGCAACAGACTGACAGGCTGCAGACACAGCATCTTGTGGCTGGTTTATAAATCCCCAGGCTGTGTGTAATTTAATAGAAACTTGGTGTTACTGCTATGTTCATCCCAAAAGTACTTTGTTAGAAGGTATGGACACTTTGCTAAAGTAGGGGGGAAAACCTGTTTTGTAGAACGGTTACAAAAAGCCATTCTCACTGGATTAAAAGCCATCATACGATAGGAGAGGGATCAGCAACTTGAGGCCCCAAGGCCAAATTCAGTCCCTAACCTATGTAGTATGTAGAAGGGGCAAACAGGATTGTTGGCAGAGTACTTTGAAGGTGGGGCTAAGACCTGCCCCACTACCTTCCCTTCGCTCCTCAATGCTACCTTCACATAAAAGGTTGCCAAGCAGGATATATAAAGGAAATTGACAGTATTTTATCAAAAGAGGTGTGGACGTTTTGCTGTAATGTTGGCCTCAACTTTCTGATCCAAGCTAGGAATGCTTCCTTGGCAGTGCATGGCTAAAGGCAGGAGGTGTTACAAGTCTCTCTACTGCCAGGCCTCTGCATAAGTATGCAGGAGTGGTGGTGACTACCAGAGAGGGTGACTTCTGACATTACTGGTGCCTGCCCCAAAAGTGCCTGCCCCAAAAGCTCCATCGTTCAGCTCTGCCCACCCAATCTGCTCCTACCTGCTGCAGCCTCATCTCCCACCTGCTCTGCACTCATTTAGGAGTCCTTTTTGCAGCATCAGTTAAAAGAATTCTCATGCAATTGGCATATCTCTTAAGAGGAAATTCTGGGTCATTTTCTTCATATTGCATGCAGGAAACCAAAGCATAGAAGAGGAGACTGGGCATGGGCTCAGATGATACATCCTCTTTCCTTAATGATACTCCTAAGCACGAAGCAAATGCTTGTGTTAAAAACCTAAGCTATAGGGCTGGCACCAAATGCATGCTTTACTCAGTTATAAAAGCCAAACAGTTGGGCCCAATCAGGAGTGGGGCTGTGGCATGCAGGAATCAACCCTTTCCCAACCCGTTCTGTCCTTCCCTTGAACATCATTTGCCAAAACTGCTATTTGTCCCAGGAGAGAAGCTACTATTGGCAATGAGGAATCATTTTCTAATATAGTGGATCACTTTGGGGGTTCTTACAGGATTTTGGCAAGATGCAGATGGGTGGCATTATTTCATTGTTCAAGCCATCAACCACGGCAACGTGACAAGATTTTGGCAGCTGTGCATTGTGGAGGCTCTCCGAGCAAAGTGCTGAAGTAGGAATCGCGGTTACAGACAGGGCTGGGACTCTTCAGGTGTAATTTGTACACAACATTTTAAGAGCACTGTACACACATACGCACACACCATCCCCAAACCAAAACCTGATTAAAAGGCATGCCTACACTTCCTTCCCTTTCATTTTGTCTCATTATTCTGTGGCTTCCCATTCTCTACCCAAAGCCTTTCCATTCTCCATCTGCCCCTCCTCCTTCCCCTTCCTCACACCCCTGCATACATCTCTCCCCCACCACATACATACACACACACACACAAACACACACACTCTCCAACCCTGTGAGGATTTTTTTTCTGAATAGAAGATTTATTCCCAGCCTCTTTCTGGTTCCCTCACCCTAGTGACCAGCATCGGTTGCCAAGGAAACCAATGTTCTCCCACAGCGCCCCTCCCCAATCTTGAGCAGACAAAGCCCCTATTCCCCCTTCCCCACCCATGCTGTCTGCCTCCCCTTCCCCCTCCACCTGCACAGAGAGAGTCAGCATCAAAACAGGGAACACACAACAGCAGAATCAAATGGGGGCCGGAGGAGAGGCCAGCCATTGAGAAACCCTTTTGCCTCTCTTCTCTGCTCAACCAATATATTCAGGGGTCCATCTTACATACTGGGCACAGAAGCATCTCTCCTTCCAAGCATTTGAATGGACACAGGACTCTGCCATTTCCCAGAGAGCATGAAGTATGCAGGCTTTCTTTTTCCACTGAACCTACTATCCTCTCCGTGAACAGGCCATCAATGGGATCCTTGAAAGAATGTCGCTGCCTAAAGACACATTAGGAACCCACCTTTTGAGCCAGTGTGGTAAAATGGTTAGAGTGTTGGACTGGGACTGGGGAGGACCCAGGTTCAAGTCCCCACTCGGATATGAAGCTCACTGGTGACTTTGGGATAGCCTCTGCCTCTCAGCCTAACCTACCTCACAGGATTGTTGTATAAAAAGGAGAAGAAGGCTCATGTACACCACCTCCAGCTCCTTTCCTTAGAGGAAAGACGGGATATAAACGTAACAAATAAACAAATGCCAGAAGGAGCATCCTCAGAGTCAGAGGGCATTTTAGGGAACAGGCTGAGCTTGGGTTGTAAAATATGAAGCATAAATCATGTCCTATCACTGCGTGATCATCTCTCTGATCAGCACGGACAATAATGCTGGGTTCTATCAACCTCCGTGCATTCTCAGTGTGGCTAATCGCGCAACTACCCTTGCATTATGATTCTTTGTATTAAATACAGCAATGATAGCAACTGGGCTGTTATTAAGATGGTTATTAAGACATTGCAGGCCTAGAAGTGAGTTTCAGTTAACATTAGCTATAATGATATTCAGTTGAACATATCCCTCTATCTAATGTTAACTAGGACGCACTGTTAGTCCCCCAGTAACAACAACTGCTATAATTTTGGTTCTACTACGAATTCACCATTATCAACAAAATGAGCTTGTTGCCTCCCATATAGGGAGAAAAGCAGCTGGGGGATTGAGCAGGAAAATGGCCAGATGGCAAAAGGGTAGAAAAACTCCCCAGTGCTCAGCTGCTCAGACCTGCAGCTCATGGCAAATAGTGAAAGAAGAATGGGGTGGGAGGTATCAGATAATGATGCCTCCCACCCCAAACCTTACTTTTTCCACCCAGGAACGAAACATTTGGCACAGCTCTATTAAGAATAATATTTCTCTTGTAGCACACTTCCTGGTCTAGCCAGAATGAGAGTTCAGCTTTCTTTTTCCCTCTATCCCACCTGCCTTAAAAATAGGGATATGCAGAATGAAGACATATTTGTTTCATTGAAGGATTATAATCCGCTTTTCCAATTCTGGGAGGAAATGCTCAGGGAAGAACAAACAACAATGTCTTCATTTCTAGCTCTTGGAGTGAGTTGTTACTCTTCACCGGTATAAACTGCAGCCTGGTTGACACACCATAGACTTACTTCCAACAGTGTCTTGATCCTGCTAAGCAGAAGCTTCAGTCCAAATCTCATTCAAGGCAAACTGCTGCTTGGAATTTTGAGGCCTTGCAAAGCAATCTCAAAAGCTGCTGTCATCAAGACCAGATAATCTCAGGGATTTTATGCCAGGCCTGAGATGACTTGATGGAGACTCTGATGAGAGGTCTGGAGGGTACCCAGGGAAAGCCAAGTGATTGAGTGGGTGGGCCAGATGATGTGGGGGAGTGGGTGTGGGAGAAGGAGATTTTAACCTAGATGATTAGTATGGAGAAGGAGGACATGGGATTTTTGAACCAACATGATTAGTGCCAGAGCTGGAATTAATATTGGCGCTAGGGGGTCTTGTTGATCCAGCTTCAGAAGCCCTGTTCCCCTTTCTGTTGCATTTTCACAGTTGTATGAACAAAGTCTTTCTCACTGGACTTGCAAAATAAACATGCAACCATCAAAACACAGAACCAAGACCAAGCATGTTTATTTTAAAGTCCAATGTGACTTGCATACTTATGCATTTAGGCTGCATTCAAATCTATGGAATGTGCCTTAATGACTCTCTTGACTAGCAATATAGGACTAATGTTCCACAGAGGTCCGTTTTTTGCCTGGGTACAGCCAGCTGTAAGGCTGGTCACTCTTCTTCTGGATTGCAGCTTGCAGCAAGAGACCTTTGTGGTTTTAGAGCAGGGATGGGCAGCTTGTGGCCCTCCCAATATTTTGTCTTACAAACCCCATCAGCCCTAGCCAATACATCCAATGGTAAAGGATGATGGGAGTTGTAGACCAAAACTTCTGGAGGGCCACAAGTTGCCCACCCCTGCTTTAGGACATGAAAGCCGAAGAGAATCACTGATATTGCAGGGATGGGAGAGGGACAATCCATCTCTTGTGGCTGGCTGAAAGTCAGCATTCTCAAATGCATCCAACAGTAGCTGCATGATGTACCCATCAGGAGCATTTCTGAATTTTTAATGACTTTATATCCCAAGTTCTCCTCATGCACTCTCCTTATCAATTGACACTGTCACCATCCACCCTGTTGAACAGACATGTAGCTTTGGATTTATCTTTGACTCCTCTCACCCTTTCCCCCTCATATTGGTCCTTCACCAAGTAATTTTGATTCTCCCTTTACAACATTGTGAAAAATATGGCCTTTTGTCTCAGTCCCCTCAGCAAAAACACTGGTCCATGCCCTGATCATCTGTCACCTAAACCTCTGCAGTCTTCCCTTCTCTGGTCTTCTGCTGTCTCACTTTGGTCCCTTCATATCTATCCACCACTCTGCTGCCAAAATCATTCACCTGCCTCATCATTCTGATCATGTGATACCCCTCCCTCCCTTTAAATCCCTGTACTGGCTCATTTTCATTATATAAACAACAGCAGCAGCAGCAGCAGCAGCAAAAAGATAGCACAACACAGGATTAGAACCAAAAACCCAGATAAAATTTCAAAAACGCTAGAAAATAAAACAAGCAACATAAAAGCCTAGCATATCAATCTGCTTAGTTAAAACCCTCGCACGGAAAGGACAAATGTCTGGCATACAGAACTAGGGAGGGTGTTGCATAAACAGGTGCCACCACAGAGAAGGTTGGCCCTTGTCTCCCCTCACTCAATCTCAGCAAGTGGGATGGTGTGTGGTAAAATGTCCTCAACAGGTTACCTTAACAAGCAAGAAAGTCTGCTGCGGCCACCAGTTTAAAAATTTTCTTCACTGGCTTTTATGGGTCACATATGCAGCCACCATACATGTTCCATGGCAACAGCTAAACACCAGCTTGAGAATCACTGGCTGGAGACCACCCCTCAATCAATCCATCAGTGTGGCAGGGTCACTTCCAACTTAAATGTTAGCTGTTTTTATGTTTTATGGTTTTAAATTTTGTATATTGACTTTTAATGTTCAATCTTTAATTTTTGTAAACCATCCAGGGAACTTCGTCTATGGGGCTGTATATAAATATTATTATTATTATTAATAATAATAATAATAATAATAATAATAATAACAATAATCCCGCAAGGCGTAATAATTTTTTAGAACTTCGATTTAAGATCTGTGTTGGTAAATGTGTGTCAACGTAACTTCAAAATGGCTTGATGAGTATCTGTTTCAGTGCTGAGTATGTATGCATTTGGCAGAAGATGCTCAATTTGTTTTAATTTTTTGTTTACTGGTACTCTTCTATTCCGGCACTTAGAAGTTACACTAATACACATCTACCATGCACAGGTTTAAGGCCTGTTGTCAGTTAAAGTAATGTCAGAAGAAGCCTGCAAACTTTTATCTACATTAGCCAATGCCATCCCTGAGCAGGAGGCCAGAATCCAGTCCAGGCATGGACAAACACTCCCTGGTTCTGAAGCAGGTCCCTTGCTAAATGAACTGCTTGCCTGAAGATGCTACTATACTGCTAAGTAATGGGAACCATAAGTTCTGAGGATGCCAAGAGCATGGAGCCCCCAGTGAAAGAGAGGCAAAGGCAGGCAGACGTATGCACATCCACACAAGACCAGTTTCCTATTGCTTTTATCTCTTAGCAATATGTGAGAGGTCAGGAGAGGAGAACAGCTTATTGTACTTACTGGGAAACCTATCAGTGAATCTGTAGCGAGCCTGCCATTGTCCAGCCCTTTGTGAAGAGAAATCCGGCTGAACTGGGGCACAAACAAGGGGCCATTCATATCCTGGCTGCTGCATCTGTTGTATTACAAACATAACAGAGCAGCAGGAATGCAAATAGCAGTACCACCCCAGGGCCAAATTCAGGCCCTGCTATGTTAAGCACGCTGGCCCCAAAGAAGAAAGGTTCTCTCCCAGATAGCATTACGGCACAAAGGAGAGATCATCATCCTGTGATATAAAGCAGAGAACTACCCCAGAAAAACTTGCTGCTCTTCTGTAAAACATAACCCAGCACCAGACAACAATGATTCACATCCCACATTCATCTCACAAGAGGAACTTAACTGCTTTCTCTCTCTCCCCCGCCCTGCCAGAAAAAGCACATCTGCTCCTCTGGGAACCACAGCAAAGCAGGTGACCACATTAGTGTTAGTCACCAGAAACACAGACACCTAAACAAGGAAAGAGAGAGAGGAGCAAAGGGAGAGCTATGTGTATTCAAAGATTCCACATAAGCACAGGATTTGGTATTACTCAGTGCAGAATTCAGCGCCCCAGCTTTGGCGTTATAGATGTGATGACAGGCTTACAAGCATGTGGCCAATACATGGTGAAATCTCAGAAAGGGCAGAGAGGAGCAGAGCAGCTTTTCCAATGGCCAGCGAATGACATTTTAGTGGGCCTGTACAACTCCTTATCCCCACCCAATGCTTAGCTGAGAAACAGAGTAAGTTATGCAGATGCTGTGCCTAATTTGCTTAATTTACATGCTTTGCGAATTTCAGGTTTTCTTGGAGTAGAACTTAGATTATTTTGATATGGATCTATCTATCTATTTATCTATTATATCTGTCTGTCTTATCTAGCTAGCTATCTGTCACAGTGAAAACAGAGTGCCCTGGACAAAGATGATAAAAAATAAAATAGACAGCAAGAGGAGGAGAAACACGGTAGCTAGTGGGTGGAGGCAACGGTGAGCAGTGTAACGCAGAAGATAGATCTGTTAGTGCTATGTGAGGAAAACCCAGGTTTGACCTCCCTCCAGCCCCCAACTCAGCCATAAAGTCCACCATGTGGTTTTGGACAAACAGCCATCCTTCAGCCTATCTCATCTTACTGAGCAGTCCTGAGCATAAATGAGCTAAGAACTGTAAAACGCACCTTGCACACTACAAAGCACTGCAGAGATAATAATGACAATGAGGCCAAGTAGAATGCCCATACTAGTCCAGACCAAAGAATCAGATAAAGGAGGTAATGGTTTCAGATGGCTAGGGAAGCATAACTGGAACCCATTTGATGGTTCCTTGTTCTAATGACACTTTGACCCATAACTGCCACTCACCAGTGTAGCCTTCTTGGCATTCACAGGTATATCCTCCTTCACGGCTTCGGCAATGCCCGTTGTTGCCACAGGGGTTAGAATAGCAGAGGTCGATCTCAGTCTCACAATAGTCGCCCGTGAAGCCAAGTGGGCAGCGGCAGCGCAGACCATTGACAGGGTGGATGGGACGGAAAAGAATAGTTTTGGAAGCAATAAAGGGTGCTGAGCTGTCAAACTTCAGCACAGAGACACAGCGCATGTAATTCTCACAGGGCTCCCGCAGACAGATGTTGTCGTCGAAAGGCAGAACCCGCTGCTCCGAAATGGCAGCCAGGAGAGTGCGATTGAGGTAAAGCCGCTCCTGCAGATCCTCCGAAGGAATATAACGCCCCCCATGAGCACCTTCTGGCAGCAAGACAGACAGGCTGACATTCAGGATCTGGGCAGCCTGCACATCAGTGTCGTTCTGGATGTTGAAAAGGACAACATGGTCACGGGAAGCAGACAGCACAGTTGCCACCCCTTCAAGGAAGAGGGCCAGCAGCGGCGAAAGGAAACGTTCCTGGGACATGTTCTCCAGCCTCAGCGTGATACTGTTGGTCAGCATCTCATCCGTGATGATAGTCACCTGGAGTGTGCACTGGGCAGCCACGCTATGGATTCCATCTGTGCAAAGGAAGGAGAGACGTTAATGCTGTTTTTATAGCACAAAACAGAGTGTAGACTAGGAGTGTTGAACCTCTTTCAGCTGTAGGGATGAATTCTATTTTGGAGAAGCTCTCGGGGCCACATTCCAATGTGGGCAGGGCCAAAGGCAAAAAATACCAGCATATTTTAGCCTAAAACTCTTACTAAGCCTTAGGAGAGGCATTTCAATTTTTTAGAATGGGTGGAAAGCGCACAAAAGCTAGGAAACCACCAAATGATCCGTGGCCAGGAGAGAAAGGGGTGGGGATAGTGGAAGGGGACATGACTCTGTGGGAAACCCCAGAGGGCCAAATTTGTCCCTTTGTCCTGAGGTTCTGCGCCCCTGGTGCAGACTGTAGAAGCTACCCTGAAGACTTCAAGTACTTCTGCAGGGAAACAAGCTTCAGCCTCATATGGTGAATGGATCTGGCATCTACTGTAGCTAAAACAAAACAGGATGCAAAACAGATTGACTGCTCTGCTCCTTCTGCATATAGGATAGGATAGGATAGACCTCAACCTGGCTGCTCTTAGTCCATCAAGGAATTTTCCCTAACCTCACCATCATGGAAGAGGCAGAGACTAATGACTAAATAGCCTCTGGAGGCCAAACACCTCAAAAACCCAGAAGAACCTTTCTCCACTCAACTATAAGCAGGAAATCCCTGATTCCTAGAATTCCCAATCTATATCTAGGTGTATGACACCTTTAATCCTTCCCACACATGCATCCTGACACTGTCCCATTCTTAGTTTCTCACATTTCAAATCGTAGTTGTCCAGATTGCCAGTTGTATCCCATCCTGGCCAAAACAGCCACTGCTACACATCCTTAGTCATGTCCAGGTTGGACTTCTGTAACTCACTCTATCAGAGGCTGCCTCTGAAAAGCATTCAGAAACTGGTACAGCTGGTACAAAATGCAGCGGTCACACTGATTTTTGGAGCTCTCTTTGCTGATCAGTTTGCTCCAAATAAAATTCATCTGCACTGCCTTCCAATTCGTTCATTTCTGGGCACAATTTAAAGTGTTTGTTCTTACCTATAAAGCCTTAAGTGGTTTGGGGCCAGGATATATTAAGACTGCATCCTGATGCTTCCTGCCCATGGTGTTCAACATCAGAGGCCTTGGTCTGTGTTCCACCTCCTTGGATGGTGCAACTAATTGGAATACAAGACAGGGCCTTCCATGTTGCGGAACCCAGACTGTGGAATTCCCTCCCTAGAGAGATTCATTTGGCTCCTTCGCTTTTAAATGTTAGGTATTCTGTTAAGTAATTTTTTCCTTGGAAAACAATCTTGGCGCTCTCAGTAGTGGATTTTTCTAGCCTGTCCTCCTGCCTTAGGTCAGAGCTGCTTTTGTTCTTAACTCTGTCTCACCAAAAGCATAATAAAAGGATTCAAAATGCATCAAATTCCCCAAAGAAAGCTTCCAGATAATACAGTCAACTTTTATTGCTTACAACCATAATGTGGCATCATCCATAAAGCTTTGCCACTCTTTCATTTGCCACTTTACACCACAGTCAATGGTGCCTGTCAGCAAACATCCCACACTCCTCCTCCTCCTTCCCCTCTTGTGTTTCATCTCTTTAAAGACCCTCCTCCTTGCTGTGCAATTCCTGCAGTTGTCACCTACTCCCATTCTCCAACTGCCACCTCCTTAATGAAGCTTCTCCTGCTAAAGAACCTGAGGGCCCCCTAGCCTCTGCAAGAGCTCAAAATCATTAACAGGGCATTGAGGTAGTGGGCATAAAAGCTGTTTGCCTGGATTCCTCTGTGGCAGAGCAAGACCCAGGACCCAGGTGTAATTTCCCCCATTCACAGCCAAAACCTGTCCTGAAGAATCCCATTCCAGACCTTTCTTGCTGTCCAGCATCAGAGCCAGTTATGGGTCAGAAACTATCTTGGCCATGCCACTGCACAACCTTCACTGTGGGATCGACAAAAGAAGTGTGACTGACCTTGTTGTTTCTCCTGAGCCTCTTGTCTGCATTTCATACCATCCATCATTTTTATTATTGTTTATTATTACGTTTATATCCCACCTTTTTCCTCTTGCAAGGAACCCAAGGTAGCTTACATGGTCTTCTCTCCATTTTAACCTCTGTGAGGTAGGTCAGGCTGAGAGCCAGTGACTGACCCAGTCACCCAGTGAGCTTCACAGTTGCATGGGGACTAGAACATGGATGTCCTGAGTCCCAGTCCAACACTCAAACCACAACACCACACTGGCTTATGGTACCTTTCTGAGCCACCCACCAGTGCTGGATATTGGTGGCATTGCCTCATGGACAGGTGGTAAAAGATAGTGTTGTGGGGTATTGATCCAGTCCATGGGAGTTGTCTCTGGGATGCCACAGAGTTCCAGCTTATCCCACAGGATTTTTAGTTACATGTATTCACTGGGAGAAATTAATTCAAGGACTGGTGTGCTGATGTGATATGTTGATGACATTCAACAACAGCCTTCCCAATCTGATGCCCTCCATATGTTTTGGACTACAACCCCTAGAATTCCTGATCACTGGCTGTGCTGGCTGGGGAAAGAAGTTGAAGTCCAAAATATCTGGAGTACACAAGGTTTGGGGAGACTGAACTATATATAACTTTCTTTCTCCGTCTACCTCAATGAGACAGTAGAGTCCTTGAACAGTTGCTTGGAAGCAGTGAGGGGCTGGATGAAGGCCACGAAAATGAAACTCATTCCAGATAAGCCAGAGCTGTAAGTGGTAGATGGTCAATTGGAACGTGTCCTGGACAAGGTCACATTCTCCTCCCCCCACCCCCACCCCCAGGGTCAGGTTTGAAGTTTGGAAGTGTTACTTGATCCATGGCTGCTGCTTGATTCTCAGTTGCAGAGAAAGTGAGGAGTGCCCTTTCCCTGCTATGTTTGGAAAACAAGGACTTTGCCACAGCATCTTATTTGGATAAATGCCATTTACTCGATGCGGGACAGCTGTTGAATTGCATTTGGAAAATTAGTCCAGAATTCAACAGCCAGGCTCCTTAAAGAGGCTAGCCTTGGCCACTACATAACCCTCATCCTGAATGAGTTGCACTGGTTACCAGTTTGTTTTCAGTCTCAAAGTGCTGGTGTTGACCTTTAAAGCCCTAAACAACCTAGCATCCAGATATCTAAAGCAGCACTTCCTCCGTTATAGTCCTCCTCATGCTTTCAAGATCAGCTGGGGGAGAAGCCCTGTTGCCCATCTCTCATCTTGGTATATCTGGACACTGGAGACAAGGCCTGAGGGCTTTTCAGCTGGGACATCCAGCTTTTGAAACTCCCTTTCACCTGGCCAATGCTGACCTGGCATTCTGAAAACTTGCAAAACCTCTTCCACTTTAGAAAGGCTTTTCTGGCAGTCTATTAAAATTAATAGGGGGCTATTTAATGTTTGCTTCTTGTTTATCAGGTATTTACTATTTGGTTTGGTTTTATAAATTTGTTGATGCTTTTTCCTTGTTTTATACTTTAATCTGCTTTAGAGGCCAATTCAGCAGGATATAAATAAACAAATACATACAAACATAGGAATATGTAAGGATGTAAACAGATGATATTTACAGGATAATCACTTGAAGCTCTGCCTGCACAGAAAAAAAATGCTTCAGTAAAACCTTTCTTATCCTTTCCTATTAGGGACATAGTTATATTACCATGTGATACTTCTCTACAGTGGACAAAATTAATATTCCTCTGGAGTGTCCAAATAGAAGGGAATCTATTGTATTACAGTGGAAGGTGTGGGTTTATACCTGGGAGCCACCATTTTGAAGTGGAGGCCTACTAAAATGTGCAGAAGCTGTGGTCAGATCCAATGAAAAGAGAAGCACCCAAAAAGATGTATCCATAAGAGTGGAACAGGTAGACCTGAGCAAACAAAGGCAGGAAGGATGACCCTTGTTTCTGTCCAGTGCCTTGGCTCAAGCAAGGGGAAAGTCCGGCGGGGGAGGGAGGGAAAACAAGCAGTATGCTTGGTCAGGAAGCAGAGGAAGAAATTTGGGTCACAGGGCTGGAGCCACCCGGCAACTGCCACTGGGAACTAAAGGTGCTTTCTGATACTGCTCTGAACTGGCATGCTACCAGGCAACAACATTCCACACATATAGGAACAATAATACCATAAACAGACACACACATGGCACACTTTGTTGAGGCAAGCAAAATAATTTCCTGAAATCTAGGTGTGCGGTGCAATCTTTTGGACAAATTGAAACTAGAGCAGAATTTCCCTTTCTGCTAACTGCCCTCAACCATCCCTCCCACCACGACACCAGTATGATCCCTACATCAGGAATGGAAAATAAGGATACCAGGACCATGCCAGGGTCCTGCTTGGGAGAATTTCCAAGCTAAAAGAATAAACTCCCCAAGTCACAAAAAATAAGGCAGCAGTTGACAGACTAAACGATAGATAAAATGCGCAATGCACACAACTGCGGAAAAATGAAAATATTTCCAAAATTGGGGTAAATACTTTTTTATCAACTGTATGATATGTATAAACAATATATAATATTTGCTTGTAACAAGCTACACAATAAAAAGTGATTTCAAAACTACAGTCAATATTATTCAAAAGAAACTAATTTGCAATACTACTGTTGCAAAGGAAGTTTTCCAAAACAAACTGTTCTATTTTTATTTCTATTACTTGAAATGAAAAATATAGTTTTACAAAACAAACTGTATCTATATCTATATCTATATCTATATATCTACTGTTTAACAACAAGAAATACAGAATATACACAGACTTCCAGTATCCACCCATTTCACGTGAAGCAAGCTTCCTCAGATAAGATTCTTATATGTTGTAGCACCTACTAAGATACTATTGCCGTGGAGAAAGGGAGTTGTCCCTCACGAAATTTGAAGAGATTTTTCTTGCAATTCCGGCATAGTGAAGCCTCTGATGTGGTGAGCAGAATGCAGCTCACCACATCAGAGGCTTCGCTATACCAGGATTGCTAGAATAATCTCAAATTTCGTGAGGGATGACTCCCTTTCTCCACGGCAATAGTCTCTTAGTAGGTGCTACAACATATAAGAATCTATCTGAGGAAGCTTGTTTCACGCGAAAAGGGTAGATACTGGAAGCCTGTGTATATTCTGTATTTCTTGTTAAACAATAGCAATATATATAAAAACAGTTTGTTTCGTAAAACTATATTTTTCATTTCAAGTAATAGCAATATAAAATAGAACAGTTTGTTTTGGAAAACTTCCTTTGCAACAGTAGTATTGCAAATTAGTTTCTTTTGAATAATATTGACTGTAGTTTTGAAATCACTTTTTATTGAATTGTGTAGCTTGTTACAAGCAAATATTATACATTGTTTATACATATCATACAGTTGATAAAAAGTTTTTACCCCAACTTTGGAAATATTTTCATTGTTCCGCAGTTGTGTGCATTGCACATTATATCTATCGTTAACTTCCCAAGTCAGGCAGCATTTATTCTTAAATCCATGCACTCTCTCTCTCTCTCTCTCTCTCTCTCTCTCTCTCTCTCTCTCTCCCCACACACACACTACCTCACATTGCTCTTTCAGCAGTTCAGCACCTCACAGGTAAGAACTTTCTTTTTGCTTATATAATTCTGTAAAGCACTATGTCCATTTATGACGTTGAATAAAATAAAATTAATACAATATAATTATAACAGTAACTGCTACAAGAATTAAATCAAAGGACTGGCAAATACAAGATGGAATAAAGCTGTTTCTGCAGAAGCTATGAACTGTCCACCAAATGCAATTCCAGGAGCGTTGATTCCATCCTTTATTAAACAGTAATGAATGTAAAGCCATTCTCTCTCTGTCTCTCTCTCTGTCTCTCTGTCTCTCTCTCTCTCACACACACACACACACCTCGTAGCCTCAGTGCACTGAGGGTCTCCAGTCTCTTATCTGTTCAGTCAATTTCACACATACACATACACACACATTATATGGAGTCAAAACAGAGGGAAGAGATAATTGAACAAGATGTCAGCAGCCTAACAGAAACAAGGAGATGAAATATTCAGGTAAACCCAGGTAGCCGTTTATCACCCCTCCCTGCCCTGTACCAGATGATCGAAAATCTAGATCACCTCTCCCTGCCCAATTTGGCTTGTCTTCCCTCCACAGACCCACCACTTTCAGGCTGCAGTTGGTCTGTTCAGCCATCCAGTCCAGTCAAATGCGGTCAATAATTAACTGCCGTAATCTGAGCAATGGCAGGAATCCACTGGTTGAGCAGATGCCAGGTGCTGTGATTGGTAACTATCCCTGGCACCCCCATGCTGAGGAATTCCCTTGGGAAAGTGTCTCAGCCCTCCCCACTTCCCCCACATCAATTAGAGACACTTCGGGTATATTTCAGATTTGACTACACGTGCTGCAAAGCAATGAGTACAGAGCAGCAGCTCTTGGAAGCCTGGGCTAGAGGTATAACTGTGCTGGGACAGAAGTGCAGTGCAGGATGTGAAACTGGTTCCCCCATCAAGTTGGTTCTTTATAGCTAGTCACCATGTAGGCTTTGAGGCTCAGGTGCAAATCTACTCTCATTATTACTGTGGCAGCCTTACAGTGCAATCCTGCACATGTCCGCTAGGAAAGCAGTTTCATTAAACACACAAAAAGCCAAGACAGCCATGTTGGTCCATAAGAAAAATTCCAAAATCCATAGGAGGACAATAGCTTTACTGAGGCCAACCAAAATGTCACAAGTAGTGAGCAAACTTTCAAGTTCTTCAGAATGAATCTGTGAATTGAATTAATTCTGGAGAGCTCATGAGCTTGCTCGCTATTTTGTGATATTTTGGGCAGTCCTAATAAAGATATTTTCCTGCTGTCCATTGAGTTCAATAAGACTTACTCCCAGTGGAAAGGTGGGGCAGCCATATTTCCAACTTTACAGAGAATGGTCATCTGTTTGAAGGCACCCTCTATTTGAGCAGCTGTCTAGTCTAACCATAGCTGAAAGATAAAGAACTGTAAGAAGGGAGAGCAGCAGGATCCATGAAGTTGCCCATCAACAGTCAGCAACTGGACAGAAGACTGGCAGTCACAGAGGTCCCTGGTCATAATCTTTTCTACTATGGGAAGGTGTACTGTATTTCCATTTAAATCCTAATAGTTATTTCCAAATTTGCATCTATACATATAAATTCGCATAGGCAAGTTTTATGCCAATTTGTACCCACTTCTGTCCTTTTTCTGGAGATACATTTCCTCTTGTTTGACAATGCCAAACTGACCACCCTAGCAACTGGGCACACAATTGCAGCTTTAGCCTGGTATTAAGGGATGACCTCAGTTTCTAGTGCCCTAAACTCCTGACCTACAAATGAGGATGATGCTCCCTTCCAGGCAAAAAATGGAGTCTAGAGGCCTTGGAGCTAGAATTTCTGGAAAAGCAGAGACAGCCACAGCCAAACCCCTCTGAGAAGAGAAATGAAAATGCAGGAAACTAAAGGAGTCTAGCTATTCAATCCAAGAAGAGTGGGGAAAGACTCTGTCAAAGCAGAACCTTCAGGACCTTGCAGGCTGGCAACTGCTTAACGCCATCCATCAAATTTCCATTTGTCACCAGAAAACATTGAGATGTTGATGTTGCTCTCAATTTAACCACAAATACTTAATGTTTATTTCTTGATTTCAGGCTTGTGGAGTCGTGAATCTCAAGACTTACTTTAAAAGAAAAAATAAAATTTGTAATCCCTGACCGCTGAGGGAGCTTCAAAATGTCAAATCCAGAAGGCAATCAATGGAAACTATGAGCGACAGCTTGTCAGCTAATGCAAGACAAAAACAATTTTTTTAATTAAAGACTCATGTTTTGGCAAAGGTGGGAGGCAACCTGGATTAAGATGTGGGAATATTGAGGTTGTGTATCGCTGGAATTAAGTAGTAAAAACTGGGAGGGCCATGGGATAGAATAGTGCATTCTAGACTCAGCTTTATGTTAAGATATACCTGAGCAGGTGACTGGGGCAATACTCAGCATAGATGGCATTTAAAACCTCATGTGTTATAAAGAAACTCATTTTGGACCCTCAAGTTACAGTCTGGAGCTCACTGAGATGTTCAGGAATGTGGCAAAGGTGCTCCAGCAGAAAGCTACAGATTGGCAGCTGAAGAAATATTAGTGATGACACCCAAAAGCAAGCCATAGCAAGGCTATAGATCCTAGTGTGTGGAGGAGGGAAGCAATCAGCATTTTGCCCAGGACACCCAATTGCAAAGATCACTGTGATCAGTTTACCAGAGGCACACACACACACACACACACACACTGCTGGTAAAAGCTGCACTGCTCTTCCTACATGTGGATATCTCTCTCCAGTTTGATTCTGGGCATGTTTTGGAACATGGTAAGGCAAACAGCATTAAGCCAGGGCTATGATAACATACTGGAAGATAGTCATTTTTAGAGACCAAGTGCCTCTTCCTAGGGCATGGATGCTCCATATGTTGGTTCCATTTACATTGTGCCTAGAGCTTCAGTTTTCATCTATGGAAGCAAACTTTTCCATTGACAGTATGCCAAATCCCAGCCTCTCACCTTGCAATTGCATGCATGCAACCAACACCTTGAAATAAGTGGAGGCCACCAGTGAATTTGGGTTGGTGTATAAACACTTTAACAGTGTAATAACTATGCTGAACCAAACTAGAGTTAATTATAATAATAATACCACCAATGGTAATTAAGCTGTATTGCCCTCTGAAAACAGTCTCCCTCCATTGTTTAGTGAATGTTTCTGCTAAGCAAGGGAGGAGAAATGGAATCTTCTTTCCCATGCAGAGAACAGAATGTGCACCACCTGGGCAGGGCAGGGAAACTCCCCTCTCTCTCCTTCAGTTTCCCAGCCTCCCAATTTGCAAGCTGTCCTAGAAAGCCCAGTAGCATCCCTTTCTGTTGAATGGGAAAAGTTCTTGGCCATCTTATCTATGTGCAAAGAGGAAGTGCCCTAGATAAGCCTTCCACAAACTGGTGCCCTCCAGACGTTTTATACTACATCCCATAATTCCCACCCATTGGCCATGATGGCTGGGGCTGATGGGAATAGTAGTCCAAATCATCTGGAGGGTGCCAGTTTGGGGAAATCCTAGATGGTCAGGTAGCAAAATCATGGAAGAATTAATTATGTAGTCACCTAATGCTAACTATGCAAGCAGTCCTGGCATACACCCCTTTGCATGATGCTTGTCAAAGATGAAGACTTTCCACTTGTTATTCTGACAGGGTGATTGAGGGGAGGGGGATATCTATCTACTGAGTAGCCAGATCAGCCATCACTGACCAGTGACAATGACTATTCACAGATTCGTTCTTAGTTCATGGGCACAAAGCTTAAGAATTATATAAGAACTAATACAACACTGTGTGCGAGCGTTTGTGTGTGTTTATTTCCTCAACTGAAGGCAGGCTATCCAGAGAGATAGCCTCATGTTCCACACTAAGTTTTTCATCACAGCAAGCACTCTCCCTAACATGCCACATGAGACCACACCCTCCCTCACAAATTATGAGGACTCAAGATCCAAAAGTAAGCTTTCTAGTCTGCTCTACCTTGGACTATCTGGCAAATTACACTGAACTCCTATGCCCTCATAATTGCCCCCACCCAGGACTAGCATCTTCAGCCTACAAGAGTGGCCTCTGCTGAACTGTCTTGTAAATGGAGAACAAAGGTGAACTTGAATTCTTTCCCACAATGCTACCCCCCTCTCCTTTCAGGAAAAGATGGCTACTTCATCACAACCTCAGTGTCTCCATGGCGACAACTACTAACAAAGCATCTAGTAAGGCTGCACTTTTTCCTGGAAACACAGAAAGCAAAGGAGGCATGGTGGCAATGCAACTCTCAGCACAACTCATGTCGCTGACAAAAGAGAAACAGCAGCTCACCTGTCAACTGACAAGATGGCTACATATGAGCTGCTTCATTTTTTAAAAAAACAACAACAGCACCCTCAACCCAGCCATCCTCAGATTGAAAGACTACTGTAAATGATGGGGTGCCCACAGAGAAACTGGGTAGGTCACATTTTCCATGCCTGGGTGTCACCTGCTACGTGGATAAAACAGCTTATGGTTCAAGGGGTAGGTCAAACTTGCACAACCTGCCCCATCAAAAAAGTCAAGCCGGGGTCTCAGGGAGGATTCAGTGGCACTTTGGCCCACTCAGGAGATCAGTGACTGCTCTTGGTAGGAATTAACTCAGAACTCTAGAGCTGCCCTTCCAAAGCTGCAGCAGCTTCTCAGTCTCAAGTGCCAGATCATGCCTGAACAAGTCTTCATGTAGGCACAAGCTAGATAGTCTATGGCAGCGAGTAAATTTAGTTGCTGCTAGTTGCTGCTGTGGAATGCCAGTGCTGCCAATATGAGCAACAATATAAGAAAGGCTTTACCTCCTTTACTCCAGCCCTCCTGTCATATGATGGGCATTAAGCTATTACATCTCTCTCAGAAGCAGGCTGTTGTACCCAAGAATAAGAGACAAAAATAAAATCGGGAAGTTGATATATTTTATGAGATCAAAGTCTGATTGTATAGAAATATGCAAGCTTATTCATTATGCAGCAGGATTTTGCCATTCATAGGCTTTAACAAAAGTAGACTAAATATCCAAATAAGAATCCATTTGAAGATGGTGTCTATATGCCACCCATTCAAATACTGTTGTCTCAATCCATTGCATTATAGGAGGTGAGTGTTTATCCTTCCAATGTTATATTCTCATTATTTTAGCTGTCAAAAAGGCATAGAGAATCAATTTACACTGACGTTTTGTTAGGTAAATAATTTAAAAGTGTGTACAAAATTTCCAGCACAAATTTATCTTTATAATAACACCCCCCCCCAAAAAGAAGCAATGACTGGGCATTGCCAAAACATATGTTTAAAAGAAGCATTAGCTGTATTGCACCGCCAGCAATTTTCTGAATTAGACAATCCCTTATTAAAGAGACATTGTGGGGTCCAATAGATACAAAACAAAAGTTTTTGCTGAGATCCACAGATGTGACAGGTAGACACCAAAGCTGATTAGGCATCTACAGTTCTATGTGACTAAGAAAACAATCCTATACATATTTACTCAGAAGTTCAACTCACCTGTAAGTGTATGAAAGACTGCAGCTTTAAGCAATGAAAGCTCACAACAACTAGGTCACCTGGTGACTGCACTTCAACCCCATTCCTACCACAGAAGATTCCCCAAGCCCGAGATATCTCCTAATTTCATCCTTTGACTGCAAGCAGTCCCCTTACCTGTATGCCAATTCAGGCTATGTGCTCAGCTTCACACATAGCTAATGTTGTGTTTCTTCTCTCTATGGGAATCAACAGAAGGATTCGAACTGGGGTCTCTCATACCCAAATCCAATGTTCTATCTATAGCACCATTCTGAAGATTAATGAGGATTCTTTGACTTGCCACTCTTAACTACTTTATCTCAAGACACTCTAAATTGCCTGTGAGTATGGAAGCTTCAGTTTATTATAAACAACTGAGACATTTATTGTTTGATAAATGCAAGGAATGTGGTTCAAAAACTTCTCTATGGGACCAGAGGATAATGGAACAAAACAAAAGGGAAGCAAAGTGGTGACAGCAAGTCAAAAGCAATTTGCCCCTCAAAACGGTAGCACAAAACAGAAAGCAGAAAGATGTTTCCTTTAATTAGCCCATTTAGGACTTACTAAGAGCCCTTAATTTGCACTACACTCTCCAGACACTAGTAGTTTTTATTGGCATGGACATCTGAGCCCATCAGAGAAATGTGATCCATTGAAATTAGTTCTCCCATGCTAGGCCAATATAGCAGATACATCTGTGACCCAAAGGCAGAAGCGTTTGGAGTGAAGATTAGAGCTTGTTGTGTAGACAGATGTTCACCACTTCCTAACCTCTCTGCCTCCCTAAAGAAATACATTAAAGCTTTTTCTTTTGATACCAAAATATGAAACACACTGGATCCACAGGGAAACCTATGCAGAAGTATCATGAAGACTCAAAGTATCATGCATCTTGAAGTGTTCAAGTTCATCTCCTGGCCCAAGAGAACATAAGCTATGTCAGGCAGCAGCACATGAATAATTATTTTCACAAAGACAGTGCTGAACAGCTGCACAAGGCCCTATCTTCCAAATCCAGCTCAGCAAGTAACACCACCCACCAATGCAATCTAGAACATAGGTTCTGGGTGGTTTGTTAACCACACTAGCAACTCACCCTTGCCCGGTTTGGATGACACAACAACCTCTGAGAGGGGGTAGGGTTATGGAATGGGCACCCAGCATGTGCTGCAAACCATGGTGGCTTAAACCACTGTGGCTAAAAATGATTGTGCAAACCTGCCCAGTATGTCTTAAGCAAAGGGCAGGTGCACAGTAGAAAAGGTGCCCTCAGAGCAAACAGCTCCTTTGTAAGCTGCTGATTCGCAATTCATGACTTCACAATGCAAAAGACTCTGAGACATTAAAGACTGCATTAAAGTTAAAGGGAGCTCTGCATTACAAACTTAAACACTCTGAATTAATTGCACATTAACAAATTAATGAGTTATAGGTTCTTGAATTATTAACTGTGAATTATTCAAGTCACGAAAAATGTTCAAAGCAAGTCTATTTATTCACAGGAAACTGGATGTTCTTAAAAGCTCTCTTGGGTTGATTTTTTATTTTAACAACTTTGTTAAAAATGTGGGAAATCCCTGTTTTGTTGTTTGTTTTAACTCTTATGACAATCACAAATGTTACCAGTGTCACCATCTCTCCTTAGAAAAAGAATTAAAAGGCTGAACGGAAGTAGGCTGTCCTGTTATAACAAAGCTACCCTGCCCCTTCCATCACATGACAACAGGATACAAATGCTACTGGTACTGGGTTAGGACCTAGCTTGAGCATAATGCTAAAGGGGAAAAATAATTGTTTGAATCATCCGGAAAGGCACATAGCACAATTGACAACATATTGTAAGGCAAATCAGTAAAGGGGTAAAGTAAAAAAGCAAGGGGGGAGTGGAGAGGGCAAGATTGTGAGCAGGCTTACTAGGTGGTGACTCTGTAAAGTGCAACTGTCATCAAGTAAGCAAGTGAGGGGCTGGCTGATGGCTGCAGCAGCAGCACAGTCAGGGACCAAGTTGTAGCGGGCACTGAGGATGGGACTAGGCAAGGCATCAACCCTGATGAACCCTGCTGGGATGCATGGACCCCGGCAAATGCCCAACAATTGCTTGTATTGATGCTGGGCCACCATCCTGGGCAGTGAAGAATTCTCAGGCTCTGGAATGCCACCTCCCCACCCCTAGGCTGGCCATTGGGTCTACCTGGACAGGAAAGACAAGAAAAGGCTTCCTGTTTGGGGTGGGACTTTGCCTGAGCAACAGGATCTTCCTGGCTCTGGTGTGTTCCTGTGTGTTTCTCAGCTCCAAATCCCTGGCTCAGTTATACTGTTCCTGGCTCATCTTGTGAGAGCTGCCTACGGCTCAGCTCCTATACCTTTAGGATCAGCCATGAGAAACCCCTCCTCCTTGCTCCCCATACTCTTTTTAAGATCAGCAAACACTGGGCTCAGGAGTGCTGTCCTTGTAATAGCTAAAGGGCTCTCAAGCTGGTGAATGCATGCCTCAGATACTCCAAGCAGGAGTGGCCGATAATCTCTTTTTCTTTAGATGGACACTTTTTGTGCACTTCACACCTGGCTCATTTAACTTTTCAAGCCAGTGGGGTAAAGCAAAAAAACTGAGGATTAGAGTGGCACGAAGGTGTGACAGAGAAGTACTTTTGAGAGGTGCGACTGGGAAGCCCACGGTTAAATTGTTAAATGATTGCCATGTGGGTGTGGGTGGCAT
Organism: Anniella stebbinsi; assembly: GCA_029215795.1. NCBI lineage: Eukaryota > Metazoa > Chordata > Lepidosauria > Squamata > Anniellidae > Anniella > Anniella stebbinsi. The sequence goes on along the minus strand of JARDYH010000004.1, from coordinate 63,798,872 downwards.
CAGCCCAGTGTTATAGAGGCACACAACCATCTGCCTGCCTGAAGCCAAACCTCCAACAGAAAACCTACATGTGGTTTTCCAACCGTTATTCATTGTTTGGTGAAGGGCATGGCTGCCATGGCAACGGCTGGAGCCCAGCTTCCCTGTCAGGCAATGAAGGAAAAGCCATGCTCTCTTTGGCAGAGGCCCAGATCATTTGGGAGAGAGAATGCCGACACCCATCTGCAAAGCATTCCAAACCAGAAGAAGTGGCTCTCCAGTCCTCTTTGGGTGCCTTGTTTGGGCTTCTGCCAGCACCTGTTCCACCTCCCCAGTTCAATACAACTGAAAGCCTGTTCCCACTGAGCAGAAGCATTTCCCCAAAATGAATGGCTGGGTATGGGTCAGAGAGACGTTTCAGGATAGTGGGTGATAGGATTCAATACCAGGCTACCAAGATACTGCAAGATTAAAGTCCCCAAAAGATGTCCTAACACACTTAGGACATTCTATGAATTACATGTATTACATCTACTTATCACCTCTGTATAAATGTCCTCAAAACAGCCTCCATTGACTCTAATTCCAGTCCTTCCATGTTCTAGCCCATGGTAAACCTTGATGAATAACTCACATGCCTTCCATCCCCCAGTAACCTGGCCCAGTGAATCCTGATCAACTTTGCTGGTAAAATGCACTATTTCTCCTGAATAATCCCCTTTTTTCTCCTCCCTAAACTCTAAAGGGAAACAGAGGCCTGGGGATACCCAGAAAACATTGGCTCCATGTACAGGATTAATGACAGATTAGCCTACAGACTGTGTGATAACTGCAATTTAGGGTGGGTCTGGGGGCCTTGGCTATTCATGTTCTGCACCTTTGGTGTGCTGGGCTTCATCACTGCCATGATATTGGGAAAGCTGCATGCCACTAATGCACAGTTGATAAGCCAGCATCTCCAGATACTGCCCTGTAATTGTCTGGGGAAACTGTGGGAAAATGAAGGAGATTTGCTATTAAAAATCCCATTAGAAGAGCAAGCATGAAATCCAGTGTGTTGGGGGGGAGCGGAGTGTTTGTAGACCTTGCAAGATGTGTCCATGGCCCAGACATGGGTTAATTAGGGATCTAGGGTCATGGGGAGCCAGCAGAAGCAATTAAGAATAGTCCTTGAATTCCTGGTTTGTGGTCTGTGCAACTAAGAATGGCAACAGCATTCACATGAATTGAGAAATCTATATGAATTATTCTTCAGGTGGCAAAATAACAGTCCTGATTCACAGACAGGAGGGTAAGTCTGACTACTCAGTAGGACTGGAAGAATCAATACAAGACAGGGATTCTTTGCCTCTATTTGTGGCACAGGAAAGAGAACTTCGGCAGGTGCAGCTTCTCCCAGCTGCCCAGTTTTATGGCAGGAGAAATGGCCTGCTGCCAAAAATTTCTGTTCTAAATAACTATTAATGGTATACAGGCAATCCGTCCTGTCTTGTTGGAGAATCCTCCTTACATGTCGAGTCCAGCTTTTTGGCCACATGCCCATACATTTCCTACATTCAGCCAGTATAAAAGGTGAAAGCCAAGGTGCCAGGAATAGGAACCTGGGATTGCTGTCTGTCTTTAGTGATTCACCAAATATTCATATGTAGGTAAGACTGGCTCCAAGTACCCAGCCTTCAAAGTTGGGAGGATCTGAACTACTGAAACTGTCCAAATCTATTCATTTAAACTCAGTGGCAGAGGTCCAATTAGAATTCCATCCTTGAGTTTTTCTTATTTCCATTGACCTCACTACTCTGTAGTCATTGTTACTGCAGTGCTAGAATTCCTAGAAAGCTTGGGCAGGGAATGGGTGAAAGATAAAAGGAAGTGCTTAGGCTGACCAGAGGAGGAGAAACAAACTTAATTTGCCCAAACCATTCATGTATGGCAGGGAAGGGAAGACTTTGGGCTTGTGGGATCTACTTTGTTTTTTGCTAAAACCTTGAATCTACCAAGTGGAACCAGATGCAAAATGGTAGCTAAGGGCATAGGGGCCAATTGCCTCCAGAGCCATACACTGGGATGACCTGCTTGCACAAATACAAATGCACATCTGAGTTACTGCAGATTAGGGATCCCTACAATCTAATTTAGACCTAAAATTGCTATTGTTAAAACTATTGGGAGCTAGAGGCCCTTGCAGATCTACTGCAAATCAACTTAAAGTCTACTGCAAATCAACTTAAAATCTGCCATCTACCTCCTGCCCGCCCTGACCTAGGGGATGCTGCTACTGAGCAAATCAAACTGGAGCAAAGTATTTGCTCTGAAATAAATAATTCCCATGACACAACACCGCTGAGCAGAGGGAAGTAACCTCACAGACAATTCCTGGGTTACAAACAGTGGGGCAGTCCCAATAGAATGCTACTGTCTGAGCAGCTTAACTCCCCTCTCTGTGGATGGGGTGTATGACCAATCCTACAGCATTAAAGTAGATACAACCATATGGTAGAAACAACATATGTGCAAATCCCTTATGACTGAGTTATCTTATGGGTTTCCAGACAGATTTCCACAGTGGAATGAATTAGAACTGGGGTGGGGGCAGGGGTCTCAGACTTAACGCTAGGTTAACTGTCACATGGAAATAGCTACATGGAACTACTGCAAGGCATGCTATAGAGAAGGCTTGTCCACAACGTACTGAAAATGTCACAGACAGCTCTGGCTCTTTTCAGGCTTACTACCGCTTGAATGCCAGCATAAAATGGCAGGATATCATGGGAGGTAGAGCAGGTGCTCTGATCCCGGAAGAAGCGCTAAAGCTTGAGCGAGCCAAGAAATGAATACAGTAAGTTGTGTGAGCAAGCAGCACATACAGGCAGTTAACGGTGCATAGCGGGGGTGCGGGTGCATGCTTCCCAGGGTATTCAAAGTTATGGCAGAAAAACAGCAAACAAAAAAAATAAGCCAAATGTTTTCCTCCTGCCTTTTTGACATGGACACATTTAGGATCAAACCAGACATGTCTACTTTAAGCCTGTTTTTGAAACATATGACTACAAATGACCACTTCCCTGATCTGGCTCAAAATCATAGCATTGGGGGGGGGGGAGTGACATTTCTGTAGAAAATCACCCCAGTTAACCAACGACCCAATTAATAAGAAAAAATAAAAAGACTGCTGCAAATGCTTCAGAAGAGATTTCCAGACGGAACATAGTATGGGAGGAAAGGAGCACACACACACACACACGTTTCCATGGTCCTAGCACCATCGTCCTGATGCACTGCAACTATGTGATATAAAAAGATGCAGGCAGAGTAACCCTATACTTTCCAAAGGAGCGCTCCAATGTTGGAGCACTCCACATATCCTATGCTCTGCAGATGCGCAGAAGAGCAGAATTTGCAAATGAGGTGAGTTTTGCCTCTCCATCGTCCCTGTTGCTTTTTTTCTCTAGATGGGTTACTGAGCCCATCTAGAGAGGTCATGCTGCCAGAGGCAGGACTAGGGCTGGGGAGTCCATAGGTTACTACGGATCCCAGCCTCTCTTTCCCTTCCCCTTCCCCTTCCCGCTCACCAAGCACCCCCTTTTCCCCCTCCCTGAAGTCTTATTTGCGATGTCAGGAAGCAGCCACCACGGTTCTTTTCCTTGAGAGGGGTGGGGGGAGGGATCAGAATACAGAACCCCCTTCCCAAATTCGTATCAGTGTCTAGGGCCTCAGGATGGTGACTACCAAAAAAACTATGGTTCGTGGGACACTCTCTCAGGACCACAGGCCTGTGCCCTAAATCACATTTAGTTTGATCCTGAGAGCTGCTCCACAGAATACTTGATGATTTTGACAATTATATTTGCCATACAATACAGAACATAACATCATGCAAAGAAGATTTATCCCTGCACTTTAAGGGTTTGCAGATATAAGAGTTGGCAAATATATATACTTTTGGTTGCATCCCAATCCAGAGGACCACATATGAGATCTCATCATCTCCAAAAGGCTTAGACTGGGGGAGTCTGATGCTGCAGAAACAAGTGTGTGATGGGAAATTATACAGAATTTTGCATGATTTCCTCTTTATGTGATGGTGGAGAGCACCACACATGAGAGCGCATTTTTGAACACATCCCAATTGGCCTTGTAATCCAATGACCATGAGGTAGAGAAGCTTTGCAACAAAACACAGCAGCTGTCATGAATGGAAAGGAGGGACATAAAACACAAATTTAGAGATCGATCCAACCCTCCAGTCCCTGTTTCAGGGGCCGCCCAACAGACTTCCGATATAAAGGGAAGCGCTCACATGTATAGGAAGGCAACCACCTGGCTCTTGCGTTTTTGGACCTGTCAGAAAATGGCTTGCCACTGCTCTGAAGTGAGAAAAACAACAATGGCTCAACCAGAGCCTGCAGGCTGCAGAAAGCACCATTCCTCTGCTTGCTTCATTTCCTTGCATGCAGAAGCTAAAGTGTTGCTTTTTAGCGGAGATTAATCTTTGCAGTGTAAGTAGCAAATAAAATGTAATCACTGAATGACCACTTGGGTGTCCATTTTCTCCCCCCTATTCCCATGTCTCAGACCATAACCCAGAAGAAAAACTGAGTACCCATCCCACCATTTTCACATTATCTTTTACAGACAGTTTTCAAGGCAACTATTATTTGACATGAGTGGGGGGGAAGCAACATGAGAATTGGCCCCAAGAGCTAACTTAGTCAAACAGGACAGACAAACTCAACAGAAGGGGACATGAAATACAACCATTCACATGGAGCTTACAAAGAAATTGCAGAACAAATAGCAAAAGACATCAGGGCAGTAACTCAGAGCCTAGCAGTAGAAAGCTTTAGGGGAAAATCAGTCATTCAGAAGCATGGAATAAAGGGAGCAAATAAGGATACTGTAAAAAAAAAAGTGTCAGAATTTGGTTGCAGCACACACTCAAGGGCAGAGCAGAAACCATGTCTATCCCAAGCTGGGCATAATCTATTCTTAATAATAGAATATATCTATTATTATTATTTGGCCAATGCCAAAGACTGAGGTGAAAAGAAAAGATAGCTTGGGACAAAGGACCGATACACAATGAAAACTGGCATGCCAGAAATGGAGGTGGTGATTATGATATTGTATTATTTCATCTATGTCCGATCTTTTCCACCAAGGAGCCCATGGTGGCGTACATGATCCTCCTCTCCATTTTTTTCTCACAACAATCCTGTGAGGTGGTTAGGCTGAGGTTCAGTGACCCAGAGAGCTTCATGACCTGAGTGGGGACTTGAACCCGAATCTCCCAAGTCCCAGTCCAACATTCTAACCACTACACCACACTGGTATAATTCCATATTGGCATAGAACTAAGTTGTCACCTCCAAGTCCAGCTCACAAGCTATCACATTTATCAAGCAACTGCAAAGCTGGCAAAAATGAACTGAGAGGTGACAGAGGAAGCATTGGTTAAATTGTGGATTAAATTGTGAGCAGGACCATTTCAACATGTGGTGGATTCAAAACAGATGCAACCGTGTCACACACACAACTTATCAATTTGCTCATTCAAACTGTCCAAAGCAGTATGTTAAACAACATGTACCTGCCTGGGATGAGGGGAATAAGGCTATTTCTCTAAGCACTGCACTCCCAGGGAGTCACCCAAACAGAAGTATGCAATGAGTCTCTAGAAAAGGAAGGGTCATTTTCCACAGGACATTTTCCTTCTCAATGAGAGTTGGGGGCCAGTGTTGCAAAATGCACAGCCCACAATGGATGTTATCAGTCAAGTTAGCTGGTGGAGGATAAGTGCCAGTTGAAATGTTCTGCGCATGTGCTAGATTGGGTCAGGTTCAATGGTTCACTACTTCTGATCTCCTTAGTGAGAACTTTATGAAATGCCCTTACTGTATGTCCATCAACTAGAGACGTGAAGGCTTGGGAAAAAATAAGTGGGAGAAAGGGATGGGAAAGTTTGTGGGAGGGCAATTTTCTAAACATTCCTGGAAAACAACAAGGGAAATGAGAGGGAGATTCGGTCCTCCCCCTCCCATTTTTCCTGTTTTTTCTAGACCTTCACATCAAATGGACACTGAATGAGCTGCGAAGCACAGTATGAAACATTACAGACCATCCCATTTCTAGAACAAGCCATTGGAATTTTAGATCAAATTTCTGCCTCTGCAAAGAGGCAGGACATGCCTCAGAGACTGGCTGAAGGTCATTTCTTTCAATACATTTCTTATTCAAGTACACTTATCCAAGTGCAACTATGCAGACTTTTCTCAGCAAAATACAAGGAAGTGGTGTTTGGGAAAATGAAAACCATCATGTTCCTCCTTCGGTATATGTTGACAAGAAATGAAGCAATTTAGGTGCACAAACACCAGTAATAAATGATGTGAGAAATATGCATTTTATAATCAGTTATCTGCACCCAAGCACAACCCCCACCCCAAAAGATCATAAGCTTTTGCATAACACTGTAATCCACCTGGATAGAGGATGCTACTATTTTCATAGATCATCCTGCACAAGGGAACCTGCTACCACTGAGCTCCAGCCTCTTTGACCTAGTTAATGTCTCTGCAGTAACTGACTGCTAATGATCTGCTCCTTCCCATTTTCTGGCTCATCTATCTCCTTTTGCTATCCCACCACCCTAATCCATATGTGATAAGGAACAGTTAATCCCTTTGCTTCTAAAACCTCCAATCCTCCACATCGCTGCACCTTGTATATCAGCATCATCCCTAATGCTAAACATCACAATCATGGTCAGGTGACTGCCTGAAATGTTAAATGGGTGGCCACTCCTCCATAATCCACAATGATCAATGTGAGCAGCATACTTTCTGGGTCCAAACATGAAGCAGATGGTTTGAAAGTCTTATCCGCAGCCTGCCCACCTCCACACTATCCTAGGTTACCCTGGACTAGAGGTTCTTAGCAGCTGCCCAGCCTGTTCTGGGATTTTCACACCTGTCTGTCCTGATAAAGTGTAACCTCAGAAAGCTAAGCTTCATGGCTCAACATACCATATCCTATACACTGTATTGTATATAAGAAACTGGAAGGCAATTCAAGGTAGGAAGCAGAAGGTTGTGGGTTAAGATTGTGGGGTGCTGGCAAGACCAGAGGGGGGAAACCCTGGGTATGGTGTTGCAGAGAAAAGACATCCCGGGGTACTAAGGTGGAATGAGAAAGGAGAGGGCTGAGAACTGGCGCTAAGCAGGACTGGTTGCAAGATCACCAGAAATGCCAATGTCTACTGCCTGATCAGGAATGTTAGTGAATCTTTCCCTGCTGCTGTTTTTTTACTCTGGTTTTATTCTGTTTAAAGTTTTAAAAGTTTTATATTATGTTTTATCATGTTGTATTTTAGGGTTTTAATCTCTGTGAGACACCCAGACAGCTTTGGCTATTGAGCAGCATAGAAATACAGATGATGGTGACGATGACGATGATGATGATGATGATGACAATGATGATGATGTAATGCAGACGTGCCAGATGGAGTTGCAGATGAACTATATCCCGAAGCATGACAACAGTCCTGAGACCTTGTTTCAGAGGGACAGTGTTGCATCTTCCTTGAAGTAACAGGGCACTTCTGTTGTGGATTTTCTTTCTCCCATTCTTTTTATGTGCCACGTATATGGTGGAAAATAATAATAATAATAATAATAATAATAATAATAATAATAATATCAGGTGTAACAATTTGGAACTGGGAAATGGTGAATAGGGTTCCCTGTGACACTTCTATTCCCAATTACCTCATCAAAAAGCAGCTTGTCCTATACAAAAAGGACTGCCCAACTAGCATTACATGTATTGGCATGTACAGCTTGGCCTCCAGTGACACAAGTCCTGACACTCCAAACTATTTCACAGCCTTCTTGGGATTCACTCCAAATGAGCACCATCACATTCAGAGGTTACAAGCCCATGTGCTGGAAACTCAGCTGGGCATTTGTTTTCCTGGTTTCACTGGTTACGTTACAGAGAAGTAGAACCAGGGAAAACTCACCCTCCGCTCTGAGTCATCAGCTCTGGTGTGTCAGCTGCAGCAATTTCCAATAACACCAGGGGCTTGGGTTCCCCATGCATCAGAGCCAAGAATACCATTCAGCAGGGCTCTGATGACAGCCAAGGGCTGTGGGTATTATCTGCACTCCCATCTATCCACTGTGCAGTATTCCCCAGTTCCTATATTCCTATCCCCACAGAGCAGGTGCAATCTTTAGCCACCATGCTGAGAGTTTAATTGCTGAAACTCAGGGACAGCTGCTCTTGATCATCTCCAAATTGGTCTCCGGCAGGCAGGCCTGCCAGCATCTCCCATACTGGAGGACGGCATTAATGAGAGGGAAATGTCCACTGGTGCTCCTGGGACAAAGAGTTTCTTTCGCTTCTCTGCACATTCCCAATTTCTCCCCGTAGCTCTTCTGTAGCATTTGTGATTATCTAGAATACCTAATTGCTGCACTCGTAACCAGGGATGAGGAGAAAGCATGCCTAGCCTATTAGGAAGGGATAGACTAAAAAATATTAACTTTGTTCTGCAACTTCTAGCTCTGTAAGTCCTGACTTGGTATATAAAAGCTCCCACAAAAGCCAACAACAGACACAATACATTGCAGCCTCAACAGCTTAACTGCAACAAGAGTCTTTCTTAGACTACAACAGCTTCCTACATGCTGGCTGGAGATGTTGTGAGTTATAGTCCAACACTTTTGGAAGACACTAGGTTGGGGAAGGCTGGTCTGCATGGAGGAGACACACAATGTTCACTTTGACAATGTTGTTTTTAAATGCCAGCCATTGGACAGTATGTACCATGCCCAGTTTGGACATCATATTATCAGCCTTCCCCAACTTGATTCCCTCCAGATGTTTTGGAATATAACTCCCAGCATTCCCGATCATTGGCTGGTGCTGATGGGAGCTGTAGTCCAAAACATCTGGAAGCCACCAGGTTGGGGCAGGCCGCCATATATGGAAGATATATACATCAAAGAATATAATTCGAGAAGAGGAGAAGAAAATAAATGCAGGGATCAAAATGCAAGATTATGACATGAAGAAAGACTGACAACATTTGAATTATTTAGCCTACAGAATGACAGCTAAGTAACATAGATTTGATACTGCCATAAATTAAACTGAAAGCAAGCGATTTATTTGCCAGTAAAAGCACGGCAAGAGTCAGTGGGTTTAAACTGAAGGAAAGCAGATTTGCTCTATAAAATAGATCTTGGCTTTAATAACAACTGAGCAACAAAATTATTTGGCTAGGATGTTGTGAAATCACCTTCCTTTAAGCTTTTGTTCTTGCCTTTTTAAAAAGAGGATGTATTCACAACTTATCTCAGATGGTCAGCTAAAGCAATCATTATCCAGCCATGGCAGAGATTTGGATTACGTGCTCTCCAATGGCCCTGCCAACTCGATGTGCATTTCTCAGACACATCTGCCACCCACTTCCACCTCTACCACCTCTACCTCCAGTCCCACAGCCTGGCTAAAGCTGCATTATCAAGACTGCCACTGGCAGTTGGCAGGTTTCACTTTACGTTGTGCATGCTGTAACTATCTGTCATTATCACTCCCTGAAAGTAGATGCCAACTGCATCACAAGCAAAATTTGGACCATAAACTCAACTCCTTTATTCCTAGCAGAAACCTTGTAGAACAGGTGCTGCTACAAGGACCAAAGAATGTAGTAAGCATGTAATAACTAGTTACACATTTGAAGGAGGAGAGTAATTTTAGATGCTGGTCAGGCCAGGCTAGACTAGACTCTTCCAAGGAACTCCAAGAGGGACATGATTTAAAATAATTCCCATCCCATTTGGGCTCCCCATCTCTTGTAGGAATGACTCTACAAGCAATTAATGTTGCCAGAGCCACAGTTCTGGAAACAAAATAATTCAGTTTAGCTATGGATCACAGTTGAGGCACCATAACTCCCCCAGATTTGCTTAGAAGAAATTACCACTGCTAGAAGCTAAGAGTCTGGGACATGAAGAAGCAAGGAGTTAAAGGTTTTGTAGTTCAAACCTATCCTCTCCAAACCTCCCATTGTTGGTATTTCTTTCCTTGGGTAAGAGAGAAATGTGTAATTCATAAACAAACACATGCACTGAGGGTTGTTCGTCTGCTCATCTGGCAGGGGCACCAACAATGCACAGTTGGTTGTTTGCAAAACAACCAACAATGCATAGCTTGTCACCCTTCATGGGTTAGCGTGCCATGTGAACACCCCCATGATCAAGTCACCAGGTCTGTTTTAGAGAAAGGAATACAGACCAGCCTAAATTTGGTCCAGCAGAGTGGGAAGCTTTGCATACGTGAGTCAAAAACAGCCTGATTCATTACATTTATGATGAACTGCTGAGCATAGGGGGTGAGTAATGCAAGGCCTGTAGGCAATATTGAGTCTGCCCAAGCTGTTTATTCCCTCCTTCTCCCCTGCTGCACCCTCACCATGTGTTCCTCAATCATAGCCCAGTCATGGGAGGTGGGGTGGGCAGAGCTGGCATCAACACCCAGCATCCCTGGGCATCTGTTCTGCCCCCCTTTAAAAAAAAAAACTGGCACAGCACTCAAAGCAGCACCAGGCAGCTGGGTATTTCCCACAATGTCCTGGGACCATGCTATGCCAGGGGCATTGTGGGAAATTAAACAGCAGCTAGATGCAGCTTTCCAGTGCCATTCCAAGCACTGCTGCCCATAGCTAGGTAAGCCTGTCCAGGCACACTGCCCAGGGCCCCCTTAAACCTGGAGCCAAACTGGGAAAAGCTGTAGCAAGCTTGATATAGCCCCTACACCTATAAGCTGTCTACCCATTCAGAGACATGCTTACCATACATCAGTGTCTACAGTATTTTATATTCATGGTGCCCCCCTACCATGCACACACTCATCTGAAGAACATGTTTCTAGTCATTTCCAGCCACCTATTTAAACATAACACGCCACTGAAATGATGGCATACTCTCTTTCAAGAGGTTACCGGAAATGAACAAAAACATACACTTTGGATATGTATTGAAGACCACATATTGTGATGCAGTAAATACTTCTGCCCTTTAATTAAAGATGTCTTAGTCCCACTGTAGAATTTCAAGCTTAACTGCCTTGTGGATGAGGCTACATATAACCAAACCTTGCATGGCCGAGCTGATCGTGAGAATGACTTTCCCTTCTTGGTGTCAACATCCTAGAAGGCTGAAGTGGATTAAAAGGATGCTGTCCACAATCAAATTCTTAGACACCCCCCATATCCCTGCTATAGGTGAACATTCCACCATTCACCATCCAAACACCTACAGTCCTCCGTTCTGAGATTTCTGCCACTGGTCAGTTTGCAAACCCTTGATCCTGAGAGAGGGAGCTGTCTTTAGCACTGGGTGTATTCTGCAAACTACTATCTCTGCTGATCATTGCCTGTCTGCATATCCAGCAATGCTCTGCACTGGGATAGTGAGATTTCATTTAACTTAATTGCAAGGCAGCGGAATAGGGCACCTTAATGAAGAGGCAGTATAGGAAAAGAAGACTACATAGCTAATTAAAAGGACTAACCAATCCTTAACTCCAATGGCCAATTTTCCCCACCCTACAACAACCTCAGGCAGAAACTCCACTTATGTATTGTGGAAGAGCAGACTGTTTGTCTGTTGTAGCAAAACCAGCAAGCAGCCTTCTGATACTTTAAAGCAGGGATGGGGGACATGTGGCCCTTCAGATGTTGCTAGACTGCAACTCCCAGCATCCCTTATTGTTGTTCATGCTGACCAGGGCTGATGGGAGTTGCAGCAACATTTAGAAGGCCACATGTTCCCCTTCCCTACCATAAAGACTTACAGACTGACAATAGCATGAGCATAAAGTTGTATGTTGTGGGAGATTGTCATGACCTGGAGAAACCAAGGCCTGCCTCACTGGGCAGCCAAGTATCTTCCCAGGCTACTAAACTGAGTCTTGGTCTCCACAGCCTTCCAGGTTCTGAGAAGTATAATCTCAGAACCCAGGAGGAGGTCAGGTCCATCATACAAAAGAATAATCGCAGCATACATCCACACCCTTGCACTCCTCTCACACCATCTCATCCACAAGGCCCTGGACACCAAAGGCTGGACACCAAAGGCTGCCGTCAAATCATCATGAATGCATTCAACTCGCAAGGAAGGTCAATTTTACACGGGATTAGCTTCAAGTAGATGGTTCTATTCAAAAGGAAGGAAAAGAAGGTGTTGGGGGAGGGGGAGATTGTTTGGCTGGAAAAGTGGGAACATGTGGAGAAAGTGTAAAAAAAGAAACTCTGCAGCTTCAGCTGTTGTCTTAGAGTGGACGCTGGGGCACCTCAACTGGAGCGGAACGCACAAGGCCAGTTCACCATTTGGCCACCGCGCAGTCTCCACACAATTGCAAAGAGTTCTACATAGCTTCTGTACCAAAAGAACCTGAAATGAGAGACTACCAGCTAAACACTTGCTAATGTTAAACCAGCCTTCCCCAACCTGGTGCCCTACAGATGTTTTGGACAGCAACTCCTATCATTCCCCACCAGCATGGCTGTTAATGACAGGAGTTGTAGTCCAACACACCTGGAGAGTACCAGGTTGGGGAAGGCTATGCTGAACAGCTACCTGTTCATAACAGTTGTTTAGGAGTTAGTTCTCCATCAACAAAAAGTTTTAGACACTCTTAGAAGCCACACTCAAGCTTAGACTCCCTTTCTCAAAAGCTACACTCAAGCCTGAATTTGAGGTAGGAGAGTTTGAGCAAGGCACGGGAAGGTGAATGAGATAGCTTCAAAAGGTGCTTCTAGCCCTGGACATTAGGATTTGGACCCAGATTCACAGCCATCCCATCAGCATCTTACCTGAGACAGACACCCTCATGCTTGCCTCCAAAGGCCTGTTGTTATCCAGGGCCCTGCTCAACCGTAGTTCTCCAGTACTGTGGTTCAGGAGCACCAGCTTCAGTTCATTGCCTTGCTCAAAACTAAAGGTTAGAGTGTCAGAGACGTCAGGGTCATAGGCCGGGATTCTGCCAATCACACCAGTGGGGAAACTGCTGGACTTGTTAGTGATGTAGTTATTGAAGATGATCTCAAAGTTCTTCAAGACAGGAATGTTGTCATTCTTATCCAGCAAACGGACATGCACAGTAGCCCGGCTTACCAGCGGAGCTGATGTAGCTTGGACCACAATGACATACTCAGACTTGGCTTCATAATCCAAATCCATCAATGCCGTCAGCTCTCCTGAGAAGATGTCAAGTTGAAAGACCTCAGGAATATTACCTTCAACAATCTGATACATGATCTGGGCATTGGTGCCCTCATCTGGGTCACTGGCAATAATCCGGGCCACCACTAAGCCAATGGGGCTGTTCTCCTCAATGAAGATATCAAACTCATCCTGTTCAAAGACCGGAGGATTATCATTGACATCAAGAATAGTGATATGGACATCAACAGGGCTCCTCAAGGCTGGCATGCCCTTATCGACTGCATATGCTCTAAGCTCATACAATGGGACATTCTCCCTGTCCAGTCTACGCAAAGTCCTAACAATGCCTGAAGTAGATTCAATTATGAAGTCTCCATCACCATCGTCCCCACCCTGAAAGGTATAGAATACCCTCCCATTCAGCCCAGAGTCTCTATCAGTAGCAGAAACCTGCAAGACACTAGTAAAAGCTGGAACATCCTCATATACAGAACCCTGGTAGCTATCTCTTAAAAATTGAGGTGCATTGTCATTAACATCGTTGACTAGTATCTCCAGGTAGGTGGTGTCTGATTTCTGTGGGATACCATTGTCCCTGGCTGTAATTGCCAAAGTATAGGAGACCTGATCCTCATAGTCCAGTTCCATCTGGGTGGTAACAGCACCAGTGTCCATATCAATCTTGAACTGAGGAATGCTGTCTTCCATGAAATAAGTGATGCGGGCATTCTCCCCCGTGTCCTCATCTGTAGCACTAATAATCACTACAGTGGTACCCACAGGCCTATCCTCATTGATATTAACAGTGTAATGGGAGCTCTGGAACACTGGCCGATGTGTATTGGCATCAGTCACATTAACAAAGACCTGGGCTGTATCAAGTCGCGTGCCGTCGGAAGCTGTAATAGTTAGCAGGTACTGCCGCTCTAATTTGTAATCCAAGGGTAGGGCCAAGGTGATAAGACCACCACCACTCTGGCTGGTTATGGAGAAGCGATTGCGAGTGTTCCCATTGGTGATCTGGTAGGTGATGACGCTGTTGACATCCCGATCAATAGCAGAGACTGTAAGAACACTAGTGCCCACAGCAGCATCCTCATTGAGACGCATGGTATACTCCTTTTGAGTGAATTCAGGATTGTTGTCATTAACGTCCAGAATGGTAATGCTGACACTGGCTGAAGAGGTCATTGGAGGGCTGCCATGGTCCCGGGCCTCAACACCAAAGTTGTAAAAGTCCACAGCCTCACGATCCAACTCAAAGGCCACCACAATCCAGCCTGTGTTGTTATTGATAGTAAAGGGGAAATCAGCACTCGTGTCAACCAGAGCATACTCTAGTCGAGCATTCTCCCCTGAATCTGCATCAATGGCTTGAATGTGGATAACAGAGTAGCTCACAGGCACGTTCTCCAGCACCGTGGACTGGAAAGGAGTGCTGACAAAGATGGGGGCATTGTCATTGACATCCAATACCTGGATGGTCACCAGCCCACTGATGTTGGAGAGAGGAGGCCTTCCTCCATCCTGGGCCCTAATGCGAAGGGTGTATTCCTTATTCATCTCGTAATCAAGCTGGCTGACTACATCAATGTTACCCGTCTGGGCATCAATGTAGAATTGTCCCCGGGTGTTGCCACTCATGATGCTGTAATGCACAAGGGCATTGCTGCCTTTGTCACGGTCTGTGGCATTCACCCGAAGGATGTGGGTGTTTGAGGCCACATTCTCTGATACTTGCACAATGTAGCGTTTCTCACTGAATTGCGGTGAGTTGTCATTGTCGTCTTCCACGGTGATATGGATGGTGGCCGTGGTACTGCGTGGCCCCGGGTCTTTGCCTTGGTCGTTGGCTTCCACGATCAGCTGGTAGGACTCAACAGCTTCTCGGTCCACCAGGCCATTGGTGCGGATGACGCCGGACTTGGGGTCGATCTCAAAGATCCTGTTGGCCCCGTTCCCGTTCAGGATGCGGTAGAGGATGTTGGCGTTGGGGCTGGCATCTCCATCTGTGGCTCTCACCGTCAGCACCTCGTAGCCCACCTCCAGGTTCTCGCGCATGCTCTCCTTGTACTCCTGTTGCTCAAAGACGGGGTCGTGGTCGTTGGTGTCGCTGACAGTGATGGTGAGGGTGGCCAGGGCTGTGCGGCGTGGCGTGCCATGGTCCGTGGCTGTCACACGGAACACATGGGTGCTTTTGGTTTCCCTGTCCAACTCCTCGGCTGTGGTCACGGCCCCCGTCTGCGGGTCAATGGCAAAGAAGCTGTTGGAGCGGCTGTCAAAGAGAGCATCCATGGAATAGTCCAAACGGCCCCACTCGCCCTCGTCAGGGTCCAAGGCCCGCAGCAAGATCACAGGGGTGCCGGCCGGCCTGTTCTCCGGCACCAACACTTGGTAGGTGGGCAACTGGAACTGCGGGCTGGCGTTGGCATTGCGCTTCCTCCTCCTCTGGCTGCTCCCCGGGCCTCCCTCCGACTGCCACAGCTTCTCCATCTCCTGCTGAGAGGAGCCCAGGCCCAGGTTCCAGTGGACAAAGGTCTCGCCCTTCTCCTCGCAGTGATGGCACAGCAGCCCCAGGCGAAGCGGGTGTCCCAACCGGAGGCACAGGGGCCGCCGGGGTAGGAGCACTTCCCCCCCGGGGTGGGGCGGCAGTCTCCTGGCCTGACTGCCGCCGCCTCGCACCCTGCACCTCAGCTGGCAGCCTCCCCACGAGCTAGCGGGCGGCAAAGGAATGCGGGCGGGCGGCTCCAAGCACAGCACCCGGTTGCGTCCCCTGCGGAAGCGGCCGGCCGCTTCTGGGGCCACGAGAAGGCGGCTTAGCAACAGCAAGACCTCCCCGTCCTCGGCCGCCGCGTCGCCGCCGCCGCCGCCGCCGCCGCACCGCGGCCCGAGCAGGTGCGCCCAGAGACCGCGGGCGGGACGCGGAGCCCGGCAAAGCCACAAGAGCGGCGGCGGCGCCGCGCAGGCAGGCTGCTGGTCCGGCGGCCGCAGCGGCACCTCAGGGCCACTAAGGGGGGCGCAGCGAGCGGGCGGCCCGGGGCTCTCGGCTCGGGCGCGGGGGATCCCCAGCGCCAGCAGCAGGAGCACAGCCCGGCCGGGGGCGCAGCAGCAGCCGCCGCCCATCTCCCGCCGCCCGCAGTCTGGCTTCCGCTTCGTCCGTCCGTCCTTCGGTCGATCGGTCAGTAGAGGTGCTTCATCCCAAGCGGGGGATCCGGGCCGAGGCGGCCGCCGGCTCCCCCAATAAGCCCAAGCAGGTCCGCCGCCGCGTGCGCTCTCCCCACAGCCCGCTAAGGTCTCGCCGCCTGCCAAACAAGCCGGGCTCGGCTCCGCTGCGGCAGCAGCTCTGCGCGGCTCATTTCCATAGACCTGCGGCTCTTAAAGGAGCCGTGTCGCCTTGCTGCACGAGAGACAGCCGCGCGGTGGGGCCCTCCCCTCCGTACCGCCCCATTCTCACCCAGTGGCAGTAGGGCTGGGCTTCTTTTGAGCCGGGGCTCTCAGCAGCCTGCAATCCACCCTGGAACACTAGAGAGTGACACTGAGCATGTACAAACTGCAGCGGTGCTTCTCTTTTCGGTCAGTCCACAAATCTGGTATGATAGGAGAGCAAGACATGCAAGAAGTATGGGACATTTGCTTCTTCACACAACGCATAGTTAAACTAAGGGGTTTATTTCGACAAGATTTCGTTATAGCCACTAACTTGGATGGCGTTAATGGGGGAGTAGACTAATTCATGGAGGATAAGGCTATCAAGAGCAACTAGTCCTGGTGGCTGCATATTACCTCCAGTATCAGGGCAGCATGCCTCTCTGTATGCCAATTGCTGGGAATACAAGCAGGACGGTGCTATTGCACTCATGTCCTACTTGTGGGTTTCGCATAGGCATCTGGTTGGCCACTGTGAGAACAGAGATCACTCAGGTTTAGTGCTTCAATGCCAAGGCTTAGCCCTGAAATACATGATGCAATCATGGCATTCGAGCATGTACAGAGTGTCTTTTCTTCACCCCTTTCACAAGTAGTTCCCAGACATCTGGAATTGTGTGGGCGGGTGGGGGGGAAGAAGTGCTTTCAGGCCAGAAAGTATAACTCTGGAACCTCTAGCGATCCATAAATCCTAAAAACAGCAGCAGATTGAAAAAGAAAAAGAAAACAAGCAGCGACAGATTTTATTTATCGTTTAGTTAAGAGTGGCGGTCCACCAAAAGGTAAGCAGTAATGCGACCATGCAAATGGCTGGGGTGGGGGGGAACAAAGTTGTCCCAGATTCTAAACATCATGACAGGAAAGGTCCTTTCTCTCCTACCCACCTGTCGTACATCTGGATGTGGGAGGACTTAGAACAAGGCCTCAGAAGTTGATTTTAGTCCTCAAGCGGGTTCATGCAGGGTGAAGAACGTAAGAGCTGGGTTGCGTCAGAACAAAAGTCCATCTCTCTTGTGTTCCCCAGTAGCTGGTATTGAAAGGCATACTGCTGCTGATACTGGAAGCAATATACAGCCGTAATCAGGGCTGGTTCCAGGTCTGAAGGGGATCTCGGCAAAGTGCTCCCTCATAACGATAGCCTTTGCCAGACTTACCTGGGGAGGCAACATGCCAAAGGTGGCTGGGAACTGCCAGTTTATGGGAATTTAAACCAGATGCTCAGAGGTTCAGCCACCCGGCAAGGAAGGCTTGGGGCAGATACAACTGCTGATGGGTTGTGTTCTGCCAGGTGCTGCCTGGCCATCATGGCTCGCAACCATTGATAGTGTTATCCTCCAGAAAATTGTCCCATTCGCCTTTACAGCACTCCAAGTTGGTGGCCATCACCACATCTTGCAACAGCAAATCCCACCGTTTGACTGTGCACTGTGTGAAGAAGTGCTTCCTCTTATTTGACCTGAATTTCCCAGTTTCTCCACGCAGTTTCATTGGATGACCCTGGCTTTTAGCATCTCCCTAACTGCTTTCTGCATAACTGTATACATTTTTATCATGTCCCTCCTTTAGCGGTTTTACCTGTGCTAAAAGGCTGCAAATAGTGTAACCTTTCTTCACAAAGGAGTTGCTCCAGCCCCTTCATCATTTTGATAGCCCTTTTCTGCGCCTCTTCCAGCTCTACAATATCCTTCTTATAGTGCATGACTAGAACTGTATACAGTATTCCCAGTGTGGATGCGCCATAGGATTTTATATGGGCATTGTAATACTGGTGGGTTTATTTTCTATTTTGTTCTTAATGAACCCCAACATGGAAATTGCCTTTTTCACAATAGGATCAACATTTTCACTGAATTATCCACCATGAACCCACATTCTCTTTCTTGGTCAGTCACCATCACTTCAGATCTCATCAGTGCATATGTAAAGTTGGGATATTTTGCCCCAATGTGCATCTCTTTACACTTGCTAGCATTGAACAGCATTTGCCATTTTAATGCTCATTCCCACAGTTTAGAGAGATCTTTTCTGAACTCTTTGCAATTGTGTTTCATTTTAACTGCCCTAAATAATTCAGAGTCATCAGCAAAATGGCAGCCTCACTGCTCATCCTTAACCCCAGATCTTTCATGGAAAACTTAAAAGCACTGGTCCCAGTTCAGAGCCTTGGGGGACTGCACTGTTTACTTCCCTCCATTGTGAGAACTGTCCATTTAGTCCTACTCCCTGCTTCCTGTTCTTTAACCATTTACCAGTACATAAGAAAATCTTAAGGTCATTTAGAAATTAAACACTGGCTTTCCTCTTGATTGTCTGTGCCAGCCATTCGCCCAGTGGGACAAGAAATCTAGCATTGGAGAGATTGCATTAATGTGCTTGTTACTAAACTCTTATTGCCTCACTACTACATGCTCTACCTCTGGTTTTGTAGGTATCTGCATGTGAACCAGTCCGGCCTGGCACTTGCTTTGGTACATGCTGGCAGAGCTACCAAAACAGCAATGTCATGCTGGGATGCAACAGTAACAGAGCCAAATGCCCCATGTCTTTATACTCTTATGAATTCCCTTCTGCAGGCTGCACATTTGCATGGATGGACACACAGTCATAGCCTACTGACTACTGTGCTAACTGTTTACACACAATGGGTTTGTCCAATACTGATCAAGCAGAAGTCTGCTCTCACAACAGGATTTCCCAGTCTTCTCCCCCTGTAAACCCCTGCCCCCAAATCTGTTTCAAAGGGTTCCCCCAACCTGCTGGAGATTTGGGGCTGCATGGGGGGCTGCAAGGAGAAGGAGACATCTGTCTTGCTGGTGGTTTCCCTTCCACTGGCACCATTGGATCCAACCCAAGAACACCTTTCAAGTCGTTTTACATGTATAGTGTTCTCATGACAGAGCCGGCTCTATTATTGGGCAGATGCTTTAGATGCTGCAGGATGGGGAGCAGACAGAGATCTATGTGTCACGCAACTTGCCCTCTGCCTCTAAGCTAGCCTGCTGAACTTAGATGTAGTGAAGAATGCTCTCCTATCACCAGTGTTGATTGACTGCCAGTCTATTTGGCTTCTATATGTCGAAAGGGAGTGCAACAATTTGTCCTTTGTCTAGGAAGCAAAATGACTTAGGCTGGCCCTGTCCTATGACATACATACACCACTGCCATCACAAAATTGCCAACAGCCCATATCCATATAATATATACACACACATACTGCACCAAACAGTGCACACTTTGCATTGTGCCTGCTGTATACATATATTGGTCCGATTGTATTAGCATTTTGCGCATTATATGCACATGCATAAAAACTGCTTGTGCATATAAAAAGGTAATATGCCTTTAGTGTATGCACATTGTTTGTCCATATCTGTATGGAGACTAACTTCACATATACACACTATGCCCACACTAGGCAGGGCATGGTAGTAGTGGTGGTGGTGGTGAACATGTGGTGACAATAAATTTAAACTGTAAGAAGTTCCACCCCCACTCCCACAAGCATGTCAAGAGTATCCTGAACATTGTGTTTCATTAGGGCACTCTAACAAACATGAAAGTAACCTGAAAACATTACAGGTTCCCCAGGAGAAATTCCCTTTGGGAAAACCTTGACTGTTAAACCCTTTAAAAAGCCAGTTTATAATGTAGATTTGTTTTAGAACAGAATATTGGTATAGCTCTGATGGGTAATAATGTCTAGGTTTTTGTAAAAGCTAGGATGAAAAAGCAACCTTTCTTTTCTGTTTTTGCTATGATACACTATTCATTCTCAGCAGTTGTTCAAATTACAGCAATTTTGAATTTGCTGTGACACTCATTTCCGGAGGCGCACTCACTCGAATCTGTTGCAACAAGAATAACAAAGAGTCTTGTGGCAACTTAAAGAGTGATGAATTTATTTTGGCATAAATGTTCATGGACTGGGGTCCACTTCATCAGATTCTGCAATGTTACAGGGGATTGTAAAGATTGAGGACAGAATGAATGAAATTGAAATGCAGAAAATGCCGACAGTGATAATTAGCTTATTTACAGTGGCCATTCACAAAACAGTTAGGTGATAACTCAGACATCTCCTGCACTGGTGAGTTGTTTAACACATGTTGTATGATTAGAGCCCCTATTCAAGTCACAGGAGATAGAGCTGAATCTTTTGATGAATTTTAGTTCAGTTATTTTGCATTGTAATCTGTCTTTGAAGTTCTTTTGTTCCTTTGAATGGCCAGGGACAGAGTGTCCAGGGAGATTGAAATGTTCCCTCACTGGATTTTGAATATTTCCATTTCTGATGCAAGATTTATGCCCATTTGTTCTTTTCTGTAGAGATTGGCCTGTGCAGAAACTAGCCTGAAGAATTAGGCGGTCTGTTCAGTTGTAGGAGAGGTAATGCTCCTATTTTAACTCTTCTCAAATAATCTAGAGAGCTCTGGACTTGCTGTGATTCCTCAGGGGAAAGAGACCAAGCTGGGAGAAGCCTGCTTGCACCTTAGAGCTGAAGAACCAGAGGCAGAGAAGTCTGGCACCCAGAGGAGAGAGAAAGGAAATTCACCCATTCTTGTTTGGAGACTAGACTTGGCTTGACAAAGGCTCATAGGATAAGGTATGCCTTTCCATACAATATTTCTCACACTTTACCAAGTAGTTTGTCCAACCATTCTCTGAAACTGCATCACCAGAAAAGTTCAACATGCATTAAGATCACAAGCCAAGAAGAGTCTTGCACATTTCCAAAAACATGCTTGACAAATCAGATTGGACCACAAACCTGTGCTATATAGATTTCTGTACATTTGACTTCTTTTAGCTAGAGATCCAGAATTTTAAGTTTATGCTATATAATCTGGGTTTACTTTGCTTTATGTAAATATATTATATTTGCATTGATATGTAGTATTTTAATATATTTTTGTGATGATCTGACAAGTATAGACAAATAAACAAATCTGAAATCTGTGATATCCAGATGAACCACATAAACAGATTTCACCACAAAGCAATATGGGAGGGGGAATCACCTTGCCACAGCTTGGGAGGGGAAATCACATTGTCATGGGAGCAAAGAGAGGTACGCATCCAGCTGTTTGCCTATCCAGCCTGTGAATTTTGGCAATGCATGTATTCCAATGCATGCCTGTACAGTTGAACTGAGTTGCTTGGAAATAGCCATGAAATTAGCATTTGTCCCAACACTTCCCAGTTTTATAATGGGATGGGGGGATGAATGCACCAGATGAAGCTTATGGGGAGCAGAATACATAGGCCTTGGGGGAATGCCAGCTCCAAATTTTTGAGGCCCTTGCCTTTGGCAAGATATCCTCAATGGGATCCCTCTCTACTTCTCACCAGCTGCTATTGCTCCTTCTTCTCTCCATTGCTACCACTTGCAGAGAGGCAATGGCATCTATTGCTGCTGCTCCTTCTCACCAATTCCATTGTCTGGGACTGAGCGAGAGGCAGGTGAAGAAGATGGTTGCAATGGTGAAGAGGAGGATCAGGTCCAGGGGACTCTTATCTTTTTCTTTATTGTTGAGACAACCTAAAATAGGTTTTAGCCCGATCTCACAATCAGCATCCTACAATACACATATTACAGAATAAAATGGAGTAAAATGGAGTAAAATGGAGTAAAATACACATATTACAATACACATATTACAGAATAAAATGGAGTAAAATGGAGTAAAAATATATATAAATATATATGAGTACAAAATTATTTCTAAAAAACCCACAGTTATAAACCCCCTTTCTTAGGTAGCGTCCATGCTGGGGTGTGGGCCCTTGGCAAGCGCCCGACCATGTCTACCCTTGACACCAGCGTTGCCTTGGGGTAGGAACCAGCTCAGGGTGGGTTGAAGGAAGCACAGGGAAATATACAGCACAGGCCTCTGTCTGGTGAGGAGCACACACAGGAGGGCCCTAAGTACAGAGAGCACATGCATTGCTTGCAGAAGGGTCTTCCAGTCCAATGTCCAGTTGAAAGGATCTCCAATAGCCAGAAGTGGGAAAG
Organism: Anniella stebbinsi; assembly: GCA_029215795.1. Taxonomy (NCBI): domain Eukaryota; kingdom Metazoa; phylum Chordata; class Lepidosauria; order Squamata; family Anniellidae; genus Anniella; species Anniella stebbinsi. The sequence continues at coordinate 63,776,222 of JARDYH010000004.1, read as the reverse complement.
ACTCGAGGAACCTCTGTCACTCATACTAGGCAATACTGGCCTAGATGGAGGAATGATCTCACCTGGCACAAAGCAAAATCCTGTGTTGATAAGAGCAGGATTCCACTCTGCTATGTGCTGTGAAATCATTGATTTTATTAGTTTTCCAATCCCTTCTTAGGAGTTGATTTACAGGACTACTCTTGCAGGACAGGGATGGTGGGTTGTTCAACCATCACAAATCTTTGTTGCGTTGCTGCTGTGAGCCTGAATTGAAGAAGCCTGTGCTAAATAATATGGTTGTCTATGTGGCCTGAGCAGACTAGCAGAAGTGTGCAGGCTACGCTGGACAGCAGCCTTAGCCAGCATGCATATGATGCATTCCTGGGCGAAAAAAAATATCCCCACCCCACCCCTTGCAACCCCCAACTGACTTCTCCGATAGCTGCAAGGCAAGCCCCAGGGATTAACTGGCTGGGGCAAAAGTCAGGTACAGGGCCTGGATTCTCTCCCCGCTTCCTTTTCAGCCTCCCTCCCTTCCTTTACACCAACTTTTGCAGCACATTTTGCTTGTGTACGTTTTTGCATCCACAACGAAGCTGCCTGCCCAGGCGCGGCTTCTGGGATAGGGCTTCTTAAAAGGGCAATGGCTCCAGGTTTCCCAGAGCCCCACTCACAGCGAGTGCATATACAGAACCAGTGCATATACAGAACCGGGAACACAGATTAATCCAGACAAACTGCTAATACTACAACGACAGTTACCATTCATATCGGGCCAATAGTATAATCAAAGGTACTGTGATTCACAGTCACGAACACCAGTTCAGAGTGCCATTCTAGTCGTAAACATACACTTGACATAAGGCACTTTTAAACAATGGATTGTACAAAAAGAAACTGGTCAAGTAAAAAAATATCTCAGATATTGACACTTTAGCTGCTCTTTGAAGTTTACTGTGCGTGTGTGTGTGTGTGAGAGAGAGAGAGAGAGAGAGAGAGATGTTACACTTTTAGTTTGTTTTTTAGGCTGCAGTCCTATGCACACTTACCTGCAAGTAAGCCTCACTGAACACAATGGGGCTTTCTTCTGAGTAAACATACATAGGATTGCAGTGTTAAAAAATTGTATAACTGAAGGTGTTCTGACTAACATAAGGAGAGGAATTATTATTATTATTATTATTATTATTATTATTATTATTATTATCATTATATGCATTTATATTGCAAGTTAGATTCTTCAAATTACTACATACATTATCCTAATACCCATAATTTTTACAAGGAAAGTCTGTAATATCTCCATCCTGATATTGGAGATAGGGGAAGTTAAGTAGGTATTAGAATGAGACAACGATCTGATGGGTTCCTAACCGCAGAAAAAAAATGAAATGGGGGATGTACCAGTCACTTAGATAGTCACTTCATAAAAGTAGTATTGACTAACTAGAAGATAAAGGAAGGCAGCAGTTTTTTGGAAATCGCTGCTATACATCATTCATTCCCATGGAACTTGATCAGGAATGCTCTGCAAACCTAATTTCTTTTATTTATTTATTTATTTTATTAATTTATTTATAAGATTTCCAAACCAGCTTCCTGGATATAAAAGCCCTTGCAGGGGCCTTTATAATTTCCAAATAAAGCAGAATAATATAAAATCTTCAGTCATTAAAAATACATGCACTTGTTAAAAGGAACAATGCAAATTAATTCTAGGGACAGCAATTAATAAAATGCTGATTGAATTGTTAAGGGCGCAAGCCTATGCATGTACAGAGAGAAAAAATCTTATAACTCCCAGCATTCTCCTGTCAATTTATTTTAATATTTTTCTCTATAACTGATGATGGATCTCTGGGGGGTTGACAAGCTTGCAAAAAACTCTGAACAAGTGCTTGGGCCAATAAAATATAACAATTCTGTCTTTTCATCTATGTCTTTACAGTTCAATCCAATACATGTCTACTCAAAAGTGATTCCTATTGAGCTCAATGTGATTTACTCCAAGGGTATAGTCCAGCCTCCCCCAGACTGGTGCCTTCGAGAGGCTTTGGACTACAATTCCCAGCATTCCTGACCATTGGCTGTGTTGGCTAGGGCTGATGGGAATTGAAGTCAAAAACTTATGTAGGGTACCAAATTTGGAAGGCTGATCTATTCACCAGCCATCATTCTTTGGGGCCAATGTAACTACCAACTTCCTGGTTAGCAACAACAAAATGAAAGATTCCTGTTCTGCCAAGAACTACTTTGTAACAGATGCCTTATTTTGTGCTGGAAAATGGAAATAGACATCCAACCAGCATAGAACAAAGCAGATGCAGGAAAGCTGGCATCACAGATGTCTTGGAACATACGGCTCCCTGTACACATTCATAGGGCACCAACTGGAGGCAAAATTATGGCACATTTCCCTTAAACTTAAATGTCTGTCTCCACTGCTCAGAGCCAAGTAGCTTTCTAGCTGAGAGCCAATCAAACAGGCTGGCAGGCCAGCCAGGGTTCTCAATGGATCCCAAGGATACAGGGAGGAATGTAGCCTCTCCTCCTAGCCTGGTGACTGAAAACAAACAAGTTAGACAGTGCCATTCAGAAGGAGAATGGCCATCAATTAATTACACCCTGGATTTAGGACCCATCCTGTAAGGGATGTGAAGGAACACAGCACCATCCAGGATGTGAGCCCTAATAAGGGTGGAATCACATTCAGGCAGCCTTTGTTAAACCTCCAGAAAAGCACCTTGCAGTATGAGCACTGCTGATGCATGCACTCAGATGCTGTTAGGGAAGTAATGCTGGAAAATGGGACAGCCGGGGAGAGCTGATGCTGGCTCATCACCCTGTTGAGTGACGATTCTGCATCACAGGTTACAAAATTCCTATGCAGTATCTGAGCCATGAAGAAATTGCTGTGAAACCAGCACGGAGACCAGAGGTGGGCAGAATTCACACTTGCCAGCTCTTTGGGGGTTTTTTTACTGGAACTCTGAGATCCACCAATTGGAGCCTGCTGCAAAAAGACACAGAATTGGGGATTTCTGAGCCCAGGACTTTGTTTCCAATACAGATGTATGAATAAAGTAAAGCCTGAGCTTAAGGAGGTTCTCTGAATTCCACCTCCAAGCTCATTCTGACTCCAGTCCATATCTGATTGTGAGCTTTATTTTTTGTTTCTTTTCACACGAAAATGCATGCATCTTATTTATTTATTGCATTTTTATACTGCCCTATAGCCGAAGCTCTCTTTCCCCAAATGTACTCACCCATTGTGCATTTCCCTCCCATTGATTAAAGTGTGCCTATGCACATTTTTCAAATACTTTTTTGGGGTGGGGGAGAGGGTTCCACAAATCACATTGCAAGATCAGAATTATACAAACTTGGAATGCAGATTGCATTTGGGTCTGCTTTCAGTTCCAGAAGGTGTGTACTGGGTAAATTCTGGTTAAAAAATTATCGTAGGGGGGAGGGAATACATCCCTAGTTTTCAGTACCAGAACTGAACAGAAGGTCCGTTCCTGGTTAACTGCCTTCCCAGGCTTTCTTTATTTCAGCAGTATAATTTGCAGTGGGGTATATTGTTATAGAGGAATATGGAGTCAGAAACCTTTGCACATCTACCTCTGATCATCCAGAGATCTATCAGTAGCTCTACCTTCTGTCTTCCCTTAACATAGATTGTAACTTGCAGCTGACACATATGCATGCGTGCACACACACATACACGGCTGTGTTTGTTCTGTTTGTTCTTTTGAACATCCATGTGACGTGCATAGAATTTCTGCCAGATTTTACTAAAAAATTAACTTGGAGCCAGATTTGAGGTTCTGCTCATAGCAAAACCCAGCGGTGTGGTAGTAAATTTTGAAGTGCAGGCACTCATAATGACAGTCCCCAAAGTAATGCCCCCCCCCTGCAGAAAGCCCCAAAATGCAGGAAGCTGTCTTGATCCCTATCAACAAACCAGTTATAGGAGTATTCATCTCCATCAGGTCATTTATACAGCTATTGGGTCTTAATTGCCAATTCAAAGCCAGGCCACCCCAAAATACATTACAACAGGGATAGTTCACTGTGACATATTCACTTGGGGGATTGCAGCTAAGCTCAGAGGGAACAGGGAATTCTAACAGGTGGCAGATGAAGTCAGCATCCCTGCTTATCAAAAAGTGTGGCCACAGCATCCCTACAAATCCTGGCTCCACTACATCACTGGCAAAATCCAGACTTGCAGGAATCTAGTAAGCTTCACTTTGAACCTGGCAGGAGAGATAGACTTATGAATAGCAACTCGATTTCAGGACTCTGCCTCAGCCAATACCTAAAGCAAATGGGCAAGCCACACTTATTTGGAATTGTTTATCCATTGTTTCATGAGCAACGGAGAACAGTGAATTGCATCTCCACAGTGCGTAAGCAGGCTTGGATTCTGCAAAGAGCTGAATGTTAGAAGACTGATCTCCACATGAACTGGGTCTCTGCTATTTGGACGGGACTTTCCCACAGAAATAGTATAACAAAAATATATTTCTAGGGGCTTTTCTACACAAGGCTGTTAAACCGCTGCATCAACTTCTGGTTTCTTCAGAGAACTGGGATCCAATCACTACATGAGAAGCATTTCCTTCCCTACTTTTCCACTTTAGGTGGCACTGTGCTGTAGTGGAATAATTCAAATACACATGAGGAAATCATGCTTTCTTTCACTATTACAAATAATACCTCATTTTCCTATCATCTAACAAACCAGTAAACAATTATGAGTAGGGAATGAAGAGAGCACCAACAAATGCCTCATAGAAAAGCTCTGGGAGCTGGGAACTAGCTATATAACTTCAGAAACAAACAACATGAATTAGAGACTCAAATATTTAACATGTTTTCAAATCAACATTGAATTCCAATTGAGAATACTTTATGTTCTTTCACTTTTGTGCAACACCCAGATCCATTATGGTAGGCTCACACAAAAACATTTAGAAGATATTTCATTAAGCTTTTTTTGTTCAGGTTTTGAGTAAAATATTTTGCAATGGAAAGTAAAAGAAAGGAAAGGCAGAATTCAAAATTTTATAGTTGCTATGCATTCTCAAATCTGTTTAATGTGTTTCATTCTACTGTTTAAACTACAGATTATTTGGGCCAGTTAAAAAAGAAAGAAAAGAATGGCACCAGTTAGGAAAATGTAGTAACCAGCAATAGAACTAATCCAGAGGGTTCTAGAAGAACACCAAGTTCCATCAAATAGAATCTGATGCAAAAGACATAGAATTAAATCATTCTGATCCAAGACATTTGTTTTGAGTGTCCAAACTGAGCAGAGCTCACAGTAATAGAATCATAGAATAGTAGAGCTGGAAGGGGCCTATAAGGCCATCGAGTCCAGGCCCATGTTCAATGCAGGAATCCACCTTAAAGTCCTCCATACAAAAACCTCCTGGTTACCCCAAGCTCTCATCATTTCAACAATATCATTTAGAGCAGAGGGAATCATTTGTTGCTCCTATAATTAAACAAGGGGGGTCAGAAATCCTTGCCGATCTACTACACATCACCCAGAGATCTACCAGTAGATCCAGGTCTGCTGTCTGCCCATTTCTGGGCTAAATGGTTACATTTTGGAGGATCTGTTAATGGACTCATTCTCTTTCTGCAAAGTCTGTTATTTAGCAATCTAGCATGAGTCAAAGGAAACTGAACAGAAAGGGTTCCATTCACCACATCCTTAGTCCACCTGGTGCAGGCTATCCTGATGTGGTAAGGAGAACATCAATCCAACAGAAAAAAACTGTAAATTCTCATCCTGTGGGAGGCAAGGAACTGCTAATTCAGCCACACACTGCATTTCCAATTGATTGGTTGCAGGGGTGTGGGTGTGTGCAGGACACGGTTGCATGCCTTTGATGTTCTTTTGCCTGGAACACTGAATTGAGAAAAAGGTTCAGAGGCATCAGAGCAAGAAAATACTGACAGGAGGGATGAAATAGGCAGGCAAAGAGGCTGCTGTGCAACCAAGGGAACTGGTGAGATCCCTAGGCCAAGCCTGAAGTCCAGCCTCCTGATTTTGACTGCATAAGTGAAGATGTCTCAGCCACAGCCCCCACCTCTGGAGAAAAGCCCTGGGTTTCTTTGCACAACCAAAGCAGCGTATAGCCCCAAGGCAGCGCGAGGAGTGACTGGTGCAAAAGGATGGAGAACAAGTCAGACAAGTATTGAAAAAGAAGCAAGTCAAGGTGGCTGGGCGTGGCCCCTGGGGGAACTGTGAAATCATCTCATGGACAAGAAGGGGAACTCAGGTTCCCCCACCCCCCCACTGTATTTCTGGCACTGGGGGAGAAACAAAGAGGGGGGAATGGTACCCCCTAGTGGAAGAAGCTGTTCAAGAAAGGACATTATTGTAGCACCCTGGTCAGCAACTAATCATCTTTCTTTGAGACAGGAGTGGCGGGGGGTGGGGGGGGGGTGGACTGGGCCCAGTTCTAAGCACCCTTTCTTCCCAGAGGCTTGCTGGCATGTTCTTTTGCCCTTGTGCCTTTGCCTCCATGCCCTTCTGTCCCTCATGTGTTGGCAATTGCCGGATGAGGGCTCGAGGGTGATCTCTCAGGCCGCTGGGAGCAGCTGACCCTATCGCAGCACAAGCTTCCAGAGAGTTAGAGCCAGTTTACACTACATTTTCTGCCCACAACGGCAGTTCCAGCCATCCCTGGGCATGCAAGCATTTGGGAAAACTTAATGCATGAGCCGGGCAATTACAGACAGAGCCAACAATCATTCCGGTGATTGTGGCTGGTGGAAAATCATCCATCACATTTGTTTGCCTAAACATGTGCCTGGGGGATGCTTGGGTCTGCTTGCATGGGCAGAGAAGGAAGCTTATGAACCGACCCCTAGGCCTGGAGGGGCTTGGGCAGTTGCCTCCCCAGCCAGAGGCCAACAGAAACACCTGCAGTTGGCTTTCTTCATCCTTTGAACCTAATGAGTAGCTTTATTTTACCTGTAAATTTGAAAGGAAGGCTGAGCTGGTACTATGGATCTGGGAGGGATTGGGGCACTATTTAAGAGGGAGGAGGGTATTTTAAAGGAGGCAAAAATGGATGATTGAGTCAGTCTGCTCAGCAGCCTAGCAGGTTCCACTGCAATTAATATATTCATCACCACCTCTAGTTTTTCCCAATATGGTGCCTTCCAGATGAGTTGACTTGACTGTGACTTCTATCATCCCCAGCCAGCATGGCCATGATATAGTGGGATTTGTAGTGGGAGTTGAAGTCCAGCCCATCTGGAGGCCACCATGTCAGGAAGGCTGATCTGTAGTGTTCTCATGTCTAACGTAGACATCTATAACTGACTCCTGGAATCTACTTGTCCTGTCTAGAATTTCTGTTTTAGCATACAAAGGATATTATAAGAGATTGTTCACAACTCTTGCTTTAGTTATCCTCACAGCAACCCTGGCAGGTAGGTTTGGTAATAGCCAATTATCCAAGTGAGTTCCGGGTCCAGCAGGGATTTCAATCTTGGTCTCCTATAATCAATACCAACCCTCTCTATACTGCATCTCTTAGTGCAACCAGAGTCCTCTGTCATTCTTTTCCCCGCCTCTTCCATTGCACACAGTGGTGAAACATTGCTAGTTCTGAATATGAAAAGTAAAAGTCATGTGCCAGGTATCCATAAAAAATAAGCACTGCCTTGTTTTGAGAAGAATGTGGCACAGGGCAACAGACTACAGCTGTTTAGTTCTTGTTAAAATCCCGCCAGATGGAGACTAGTTGCCTCTGAGTCATCTCAATGATCTGCCGATCCAAGTGGCAATAAAGCCATGTTGGATTCTCCCATTTTGAGCCAGCTTTGTGCCAAATGGAAGCGAGTTCACCTGCAGGGTAGGAATGGCCATTGGGGTGGGCTCCCACAATCGTATCAAAATGATGTCTTCTCACATCATCATTCGAACGTGGCAATTTCAATCACAGGGTTTGCTGTCATCGATACGAGCAAGCATATGTCATTGAACTATCAACTGACAGAAGACAAGCCAAGATGTGACAAGTGCAGCCTGAATGGATCGTGTGAAAGTGGCCATCAACCAAGCTTCCATTTCGTTTCTCCTTTCCAAGGCCTCGCTTGGGCTCCTGCTTTACATGCATCTTCATGTCATTAGGATGAGAAATACGAAAGTTGCCCGTAGGGTTGTTCTTGTAAGAGCAGGAGAAAAGCACCTCATTCTCAGGGGCCACACCAGGCTGCCTTGCGTCTGTACCTTTTCTTGTTCCTTTTTGGAGGCCTGTTGTTTTCAAAGTGCTGCAAGGCCTGGTATTTACCAGACTTGGATTAACAGGGACCCCACTGTGGAGTGCAGACTAACATACCACATCCTGATTTCAGTGCTTGGTTTTGCTCAGCGATACAGTTTAAAAGAACAACACCCACCTTCCAGAATAAAGCCGAAGGAGTCTGTCTACCAAGTCTTCCTTTGGTACCAGTCAAAAAACAACAGGCAATCTTCAGAGGTGATGAAATCATGTGTGTGTCCCCACTCCATGCCCTTAGAAGCCTCCCCTCCCCGCCCCAGGGGTGCAGCAAGCAGGAATGTGAATGGCCACCCCTCTTTTTTGAATTACAAATTAAAGCCTCTGCAAGCTGCTCCTTTTGTTCCTCTTTCTATTTGGTATGATTCTCTAGTGTGGCTGATCAAAGGAAGGCAGGGAGCAAGTGCCCCCAGTCAGATGGATTCAAGTCCCCTTGCCCAATGAAAGATGTTCCCTGGCTCTCTGGGTACCAGCTGCTCTTTCATGTGCAAAGAAATCTGGTCAAACCTGGGTGTGTGGTTTTTCTTAAACCAGGCTGCAGATTTTAAAAGATCAATCCCTCCAAATACATAAAGTGCTGTAAGAAACCCTCAAAGGCCTTCTCCTTCTAGTGGGCAAGGTGGCATCTTTCTTTTAATTAAATGTCTTTAGAAGACTGGTAGACAAGCCAGAAATATTTACATAATAAGCAAATGATATACCATTGTAACCTGTGATCCCCGTTTGCTTCAACGTTCTTGCTTGTAGCACAAGCTGAGAAATGCAAGGTTATAATATCACCCATAGTCTGGAAGCTGTGGTAGAACCTGTAGTTGTGGCAAATCTAGGTCTGGATTAATGTACTCACTTGTGTTAAATGAAGAATTTGCTCATCCCACTGCTGGAAGAATAGTACAAGGCAACTTGCCCCCAAAATCTGTGACTGTGCCCAGCAAAGCATTCTGACTGAAGTGTGATGGGGAGGGGGGGACTGCCACATGGTCAGCTGTTGCTTGCACAGAGATCTAAAATATCCAGGTGTAGGAAGGCTTCAGACTTGTTGGTTTTGACTCCTCCAAGTAAGCCACCACATAGGCCTGGCTTTGAAGAACAACACACGGGGCAGAGGACATTAAATGCCAAGACCTCAGCAAAGGAGGTCAACAACATGGGAAAGAAAGCCACTGGTGGATTATATGGCAGGAAAAGCCTAAAGGCCCAACACGAGACCTTCCATTATCAGGAACTTGCAGGAGTGTGATGCCAATCTCCAGTCCTGAGGCAACAATAGGGGTCATACCAGATAAGCATTGGTGAAAATTGCAGCTCATAACTGCAAAATCTAAGGCAGCCTTCCCCAACATGGGCTCACCATACATGTTGGACTATAGTTCTCATAAACCCCAGCAAACGCACCTGGCCAGGGATGATGGGGATTCTAGTCCAACACAATCATAGGGCCCATGTAGAGGAAAGCTGCCCTAAACACAGGGCCAGCCCAACACATTTTGCTGCCCAAGGCAAAGAACAAGACGGCACCTCTATCCATATCATGTACAGAAGCCAGCTGAATCTTGATGGTATAATGTCCTCCATCATACCAGAGGCAGCAGGCTAGTTTAGGGGGACCAAGAGAGGTTGACCTGGTGTACATTAACACCATGGAGGGTTGCAGTGTTTGCCAGCACATCCTGGGCAGTTTTTGAATATTCAAGCACTGACAACTGTTTGTTATGTCTTCTGAACTTGGCAGGTGTGGGTTGAACGAAAGTTTTTTAAAAACTTGCATAACCCTAAACAAGCCATGGGTTATGTGAAGGTTTGGATGACACAACAAGCCGCAGTTGTGACTTGAATATTCAAAATGGCCACCACCTGAGCCACAGCCCGTGGCTTAAATAATTTGATTGTGTGAACTGTTTGATTGTATGAACTGGGCCACACAGCTCTTGTTATCCAGCGGGGGCAGGGGGAACAGCCAGAAATTTCAGGAATAAGAGCCAGGAGACCACCTCTCCAGTATCTGCTGCCTGAGGTAATTGCCTCACTCTATCAATTGGCAGGCCAGTCCTGCCTTAGGAAATAAGTTCACCAAAAGGTTCGTTCCATCTGCTAACAGACCATGAATATAGTATGAATACAAGGTAGCTGACAGGAGTTGTCAACATGTTCAATAGCTTCCTTAACCCAGGAACCACTAGCTGAGGACCTGTTAAAAAAATCTGCTGCTTGTCTTCTTGTCTGGTAATGCTGACAAAAGTCTCTAGAACAATTGATGAACTAGGTCCCATAAGTTCGTCATATCAGTGGTGTCATCACCTTAAAAAAATGTTGAAAGAGACAGAGGAAAAGGGTGACCCAATGAAGAGGACAGAACTCCTCATTGTGAAAAGAGAATTTCATTTCTCACCCCCGCCTGACAAGTTACACCTGTCAAAATCCCTGCTTTCCATCTGAAAACCCAAGCTCTTTAAAACAAGAAAAAGATTGGCATACCCAGTATAAAGAAAGGAAAAAGAAAACACAGGTCCCATGTTAGAGAGGAGTTCCTATAATTCCAGTCGGGTATTTTCGTGACAAGAAAGTAAACATGGCAATGTCCCCGCGCCTTTAAAAGATACATAAAGACAGAGTAGGAAAATGCATCTTCTCTACAATTTGCCAGACTGACTCCACAGGGCTTCATTGTAAGGCCACAAAGATAAACACATTATCAGGACAGGACAGTCGCTAGCCAAAAATTTCCACGAACATATATGCCATAGTGAGAAGTGCAAAGATTTCGCTCCGTGAAATGTACACACCTGTGAACAGACTACAGGTGTGGAAAGCAGAAGAACGCATTCACAATGTTCAGTTTCTGGCATCACTATACCCAGAGAAACAGGGACATTGTTTTGTTCTCAGCAATGGTATAGTGGAGCCAGTGTTCCCAGGATCACAGCTCCAGCACTTTTTTATTAGCAGGGACACTCATGTCATCTGCCACCCCCGCTCAGAATTATTTGTTCCCTCTGAACTTAGCTGCAATCCTCAGAGTGGGAATGAATCTTGTTCCCTGTAGTAATACACCATATTTTTTGGGTGCCCTGTTCTTGAATGGATGATTAAGACCCCTTCACTTTACAAAATACATGTTCCTGTTGGAGATAAAACTGCTAGGACTGGTTTGTTGATATTGATCAACACAGCTGCCTGAATTTTGGGGCCCTCCTTGGAAGGGTGGCTATAGGGAATGTCACCTGCACTTCAACATTTAACACTACACCACTGGCTCTCAATCAGAGTTTAAGTCATGGGCTGGGTAAGGACCATTCATCTGAATTCCAAGAGGCAGCTTTTTACAACAAGAGCTGTCCATGCAAGCACATAGTTACAGGAAATGGTATTAAGCACAGAATATCACTTCCTAAGAATCTCCACTTAAATGTTATTTAAGAAGTAAGCCTTATGCTGGCAATGATTTTATTTATTTTTAAAATATTCAGATCCGCCTTTCCTCGTCTAATTCAAGACAGCTTACAAAAATAATAAAATAAAATAAAATAATAAACAGCATTCTATAAAAGGGACTGAAAACAATAAAAGCTAATCATAAAGCAGTTTAAAAGCAACTGTAGTATAAGCATCACAAAACATAACAAAAGCGAGTGAAAAAACAGAAGGATGGCATATAATTACAGGCACACTCTTCATGAGCGCACTATAATCTCTTTCACATATGCATAACAATGTCTGCCATTAAGTGCTCTTTGCAAATCCACACACATTTCCATTTTACCACAGTTAAGCAACACTCCCCTAGATTGCATCTAGTACTGTAATCAAAAATACTACCCATTCTTCCTTTCATATACACCTGTGCAAGAGAGACAAACTGTATGGTCTTGTTCTTATGCAAACATAGACATGTACAATACATGCACACAACTGCTCCACACACCCGCTGCTGAAACTCTTTCTGTAGTTTGGACCTAGGAAATGCTTTAAGATATGATGCTTTTGCTAAGCTTGTTGACAATCAGAAACTATTGAGAACAGGTGATAAGCTGTGAAAAAGACACACAAACACAAACATATATATGAGAGAGATGTTATGTATATATATATCTACTACAACTTTAAAGCATTTCCTTGTGCTCCTTGACAAAACAGTGTTTGAAGGGAAATTGCCTGTCAGTTGGTGTACTCAGGTACTAACAACCTTTTGCCAGTTAGGCAACATACAAATCTAATAAACCAATAACTGAAACATTAAGGGCAGAAGTTAAAAAAGAGTGGCAGATGGCATTTCTTGATATTTTACAATAGCAACATGAAGCACATGCAAAAATGTTACTTCTGTTCCCAACCCAAGCTTGGGTGTTTGGCTTAATGCTGGAGACAGACCTGGGTAACTGCTGGATGAGATATTGTTTAAGATGGAAGACCAACCATTTTGTTTGCTTGTTTGTCCTAAGCATTCTTAGGTGTAGTCTGGATAGTAGCAAGGTAGAAGCTAATCCAATTACATCTGCAATCGCCTCCTACAGTGCATTTTAAGATTGTGACTAAATGCAGAACGAGCCACCTTTTCTCTCTCTTCCCACCCCCATCCCATCCCGTTTTACATAACATCAAGCCTGATAAAGAGTTCTGGAAAATTCGAAAACCCGCTAGCTATTTTGAGACATTTTCATAGGTCCAATTAAAAGGGTTTCTGAATAGTGTCACAGTTTTGAATCCCCCCCCCCCAATGGACCCACAGAGCTCCCTTTGCTTTTAATAAGCATAGACAATGTCACTGGAGAAGTGCTTCTCTATTGCCACCAACTGGCAACACCAAAGCTCATCCATCAAAGCTTTCCCAGGGGGAAAAAAAGATGTTGGCCTTTTAGCAGCCTCTTTCCCAGAGTGACAAGATTTGAAGGTGGGCAGGACTCCTGCACCTCTAAATTAGGGTGACCAGATAAAATCCAGGTCAGGGCTCATGTAACTTTAACAGTTGTAGAGAAAAGGGAATTTCAGCCAGTGTCATTTGTATGCAATTAGTTCCTGGTAAAATTCCCTCTTCATCACAACTGTTAAAGTTCCAGGGGCCCTGCCTTCTTTTGTATATGGTCACTCTAGTATACTGCATGCACCTTTAACTGTTGTGATGAAGAGGGAATATCACCAGGAACTAATAATAATAATAATAATAATTATTATTATTATTATTATTATTATTTGTAGCCCGCCTCTCCCTCCGGATCGAGGCGGGGAACAACAACAACATAAAACATAAAAATCACAACAGTTAAAAATTTTAAAAAACAAGAGAAAAAATACAACATTAAAAACATCTTAAAATTCATCTGGATAGGCCTGTCGGAAGAGGACAGTCTTCATGACTCTCTTAAATTCATGAAGACTGTCAATTTGTCTAACCTCCTCCGACAGACCATTCCATAGTCTGGGAGCGATGGAAGAGAAGGTCCTCTGGGTAACACCCGCCAGCCTGGTTCTGGCTGGCTTGAATAAGTTCTTCCCAGAGGACCTAAGTGTGCGGGGCGGATTGTACGGGAGAAGGCGATCCCGCAGGTACCCTGGACCCAAACCATGTAGGGCTTTAAAGGTAATAACCAACACTTTATACTTTGCCCGGAAACTGATTGGCAGCCAGTGAAGCGATTTTAAAACTGGTGTAATGTGATCACCCCTAGGTGTACCGGTGACCAACCTGGCTGCCATATTTTGAACAAGTTGAAGTTTCCGGACTAGGCACAAAGGTAGCCCTATGTACAGCGCATTGCAGAAGTCGAGTCTCGAAGTTAACAGTGCGTGCACTACCGTCTTTAGGTCTTCCAACTCTAGGAAGGGGCGCAGCTGGCGTATCAGCCGAAGCTGATAGTAGGCACTCCTGGCTGTCGCATCAATCTGAGCTGTCATCTGGAGCGACGGATCCAGGAGTACCCCCAAGCTGCGAACACAATCTTTCAGGGGGGGTGTAACCCCATCCAGAACTGGTTGACACACCTCCAGACCCAGCTTGGGGCCTTTGACAGCAAGCACCTCCGTCTTGTCTGGATTCAGCTTCAGTTTGTTTTTCCTCATCCAGCCCATTACCGCCTCCAAGCATTCATTCAGAGGAGACACACTATCCTTAGCTGACAATGTTGTCGAAGGCATAGAGAAATATATTTGGGTGTCATCAGCGTATTGATAACACCCCACCCCATGCCTTCGGATGATCTCTCCCAGCGGTTTCATGTAAATGTTAAACAGCATTGGGGAAAGGATGGCACCTTGTGGTACACCACATAGCAGCTCCTTTTTTGAAGAGCAGCTATCCCCAAGCATCACCATCTGGAGCCTGCCCGAGAGATAGGATCGGAACCACTGAAGCACAGTGCCCCCGAGTCCCAATTCCCTCAGGCGCTCCAGAAGGATACCATGGTCGATGGTATCGAAATGACACTGGCTGAAATTCCCTTTTCTCTACAACTGTTAAAGTTACATGAGCCCTGACCTGGATTTTATCTGGTCACCCAACTCTAAATCAGTGCACAGAAGATGAAATCCAGCTGGCACAACAGTGAGACTAATCGCTGAAATCTCGTCTGTGAAACTGCCAAGGGAACAGGAGTCCCACCCTCCTTTGCCTCTGCCCATCTAATTCTTGTGGAACTCTTTAATACCCTTCTAGATAGGATTGCCAGATCAGCAACCTGAAGACTCTCGTTGCTTTTAAAGGTGGGATAGGAGGCGGCACTCAGCCACCACCATTATTGAGTGGTGAGCAGAGGAGCTCAGAGTCCTTATCAACAGGTATTGAGAGGCAGCAGTAGAGACAGGGGCTGCTCAATGCAGCTATGTGGCTGTTGAGTGGCTGGGAGCAGCTCCCAGGCTCACTGTGAACCAGTCAGCAGCCTGACGTGCTGTTGATGTTGCCCTTCAGGGCTTCTTCTCAATGACTACTGGCAGGGCCATCATAGACAAGTATAACCTCCCACACCACTTCACTGGGCACAGAGGTCGACACAGGGCACAATCCTAAGTATGTTTCAACAGAAAAAAGGCCTACAACTCCCAGCATGCTCCAGCCAGCCGTGGTTGGTGGCATGCTGGGAATTGTAGAACATATTATATTATATTAGACATTTCTTTGTTATCCAACAGCCGAGGCTCTCTTGGTGGTTAACAAAAGTTACAACCACAAAATATAGCATAAAACACTATAAAATATAATAACGTAAAACTACAGAGTAAAAGTACAACCAGAATAAAACCCAGCAGCAATACAGAGGTTTAAAATACAATAGCAGATTTGAAACAATAGAGCTAAAGGATTAGAATGCTAAAATGCTTGGGAAAATAAAAAGGTCTTCACCTTGCACTAAAACAAGCAGAAGGTAGGTGCCAGGCAAACTTCTCTAGGATGCTCATTCCATAGCTGAGGTGCCACAACAGAAAAGGCCCTCTTCCCGGTAGCCACACGCCTAACTGTGCAAAGTCCATTCCCTGTACAATATGACAGTCATCTGGAAAAGCTCTTTAGAGTTAATGATTCCAAGCCAACTAGAGTACGGCGGTCTCTCTTGTAAATATCCAGGACAGGCACAAAACATTGAGAAAGGGGCTTGTGATAGTTAGAATACAAAGAGAAGCTGGGGAGTAAGAGCTGAAAGGACACCAGAGGGAGAAAAGAGAGAAAAATCTTACATCATGCATTTTTTACCTCAAACTTCAAGAAATGGTAAATGATCTTTTTAAAAAGAACTTTTGTTTGCAACTTTGCCGGAATATTTGTAGTACTTTTTAAAAGCATGAATTATTCCGGTCACAAGGGAACTGGGAAATATAATTTTATCCAGTCATTCCCAGACTACTAGTCCCTGTAGTGACATGGGATTTGCACTAATACAAAAGAAGGGAGTAAGGCAAAAAGAGCTGGTTTTTCCTCAACCACGTTATATGGTTTGGGACTTCTTTGTGCTGTGCAAATTCCAAAAATGTATTCAATTCTACTATTTAAATAAACTAGATGTTCATAAAATTATGGATAATTGTGTTAAATTGAAGATACACGCTAAGTTACATAGAATATCTAGGATAGAAGACATGGATGATTCAGCACTATTGTTGAAAATTGCACAAGTCTGTTAGGAGGTGTAATACCAATAGGCCAATACTACAAATTCCTATTAACCTGGAATTTGTTAGCTGTCAAATCATATCAGCTTCACTTACACATCTCTGCAAAACAGCCTGTTCCATAACTGAGCAAATACAGGTAATGTTCTTAAACTAAGAGATCCAAGAAATACAGAAGTCATAAAATACAAGTTAGGAAAGTGTCCATTTTAACTGTTTTATTCACTGAATCTCATTAAATCAGATAAAATCCTATGATTATGCAAAGACTGTCTTGACAGCAACATTACAGAAATGCCTGTACTTATTTTCCCTTTTGATCTTTGCTTTACCCCCCATCTTGTTTCTGCTGTACAGCGATTTTCAGCAAATTAACATTATACAGCACTTTGTTCCCTCTGCTTGGATTTGCAACAAGGGGCTTGGGCAGGTAGTTAACATAATTTAAGATATAAAACTGCTGGGGTAATAGCTGGCACCTGCAGTGCTTTCCACATTCATAGTGCTGACAAATACCAGTGGATTCTCATAGCCACCATATGAAGTGTCACTTTCCTGTGCTACAGAGGGTAGAAGTCAACATGAAAAAAGTAACTTGCGCGTGGGGATGGGAGGGATGAGACAAAGCAGCAATACGTATCCAAGAACTCCCCACCCCCTTCAGCTTTATACACTTAACAGTGCAACGTCAGTAAAAGTAACATGAGAACTTGCTTCAGGGACAGTTCACATCCATGCTCTGCATCTTCCCTTCCAGAGCAGAGTCTCCACCAGCTGATTTCTTTTTGCCTCCCTCATGCTGTTTCTTCTGCTTCTTGGAAAGTTCCTGATCAATAGGAGCAGGTTTCACAAATTTTATCATTTCTTTCAAACCTAAAGAGATGAAGAGTAGATAAAACACAGATATGCTAAACTTCCATGAAGAGAACAGGTCATATTTAAAGACAACCTATTGAAATCAATGGGAATTAAGTTAATTGCAACTAACTGATTTCAGTGGGTCTACTCTTAAGTATGATTAAATCTGGATTCAACCCAGTATCAAAAAGGATCCTTCTCTCAGACCATTCATTATTTTCCATTCTCATAAACTAAGCCATTCTTACACACTAAGCCATGTTGATTAGTTTGCCCCAGTTCTTGGACTTTGATAAGGGTGCCAAGAGGACAGTGCATCCAAGCTGACCCTCTCTTTCCATGCAAGGACCATTCCTAACAGGATAGGCTACAACCCTTGGGAACCATCCCTTCCCCCAGGCTTGGATATACTGTTCCTAAATTGGTGGTGATATCTTTGAGCAGGAGGCCAGCACTCAAACGACTATGACACAACTTCTGAAACTTTTCAGTAAAAATAGAAGATATAGTGGATTCTCTTGGTCTGGTGTAGAGGAAACAGTGCAAATCATATACCATGTAACTCTTTGCTTTAGAACAGGGATAGGCAGAAGCAGAGCTCCAGATATTTTGGACTACCAGTTCCCAGAAGCTCCTGCCAGCATGGCCAATGATCAGGAATGCTGGAATTAAGTCCCCCCCAAAAATCTCGAGATCTACTTTCTGCCCAACCTTGCTCTAGAGGAAAGTTGTTAAAATTATTGCATTCCTTGAAAAGAGCACCGCAATTGTCAAGAATGGTAGGCTCAGACAACCAAGACAATTTGATGGAACAAAATGCAAATTTATAGATGGCTGTAGAGAGAGAGGGTCACTAGCATTTTCCATTATTACCTGGTGGCATGAAGTCCCTTAATTTCTGTGGTACAACAATTCCTTCCTCCGTCTGATAGTTCTCCAGGATAGCACAGATAGCGCGTGTTGTGGCACACATGGTGGCATTGAGCATGTGTACAAATTCCACCTAAGAGGAGAAAAGCTATTACATTCTAAGCATTTCCCCAAAAGCTAAACAGCTGTTAGCAAGCATATCTGTTGGGAGGCTAAACATTATCTCAAAAATACCTGCCATTCTGGTACCCAATTACCAGGACTGGTGTAATCTTCAGTCTAACATACACTTGCTCTGATTTAGAAACAGCAAAACAAACATTGACAGATTCAGATGATTGTGGGTGAGAAAGAATCCATCGTGGCTTCTTCCCCCATCCCATACGTGCGACTATGATTTACAGCATGGGATTGCTGTGTCATCCAAACCCAACGCAGTGTGTGGCAGTGGTAGCTTCTTACCCATGCCTCAACACAATGGTTTGCAGTAAGGGTTGTGGGGTGGGTGAGATGCCACCCACAATGTGCACCACATCAAGTTCATGTGACAATATGACAAAGCAACCCTCACTGCAACCCAGAGCCATTCTTGGGCTAACCAACCATTCCGCAACAGACTTTATAATCTACAATATTCAGAAGCAATAAAGTAGATATATTTTAGGTGTCAAAATTTATTGAATCTAACCTTTGTTTTAAAAATTAATTTCCTAAACTTTGTAGTATTAAAGCCCAATTGATATAAAGACTTAAGAATCTAGAAACAGATAAAGGAGAACCCAGTCTTTATTAGTACTTCACGTTTCCACTCTTCTTTTAATCATTTTTTTGTTATAAATTTTCACTCTTTTCATAATTTGGAGGTTTACATTTTTATTTTTATTTTCAGATTAGCAATCCTAGGGCTTCCAGTCACCTCAGTAACCTAGAAGTCTTAACAGGCGAGGAGACTGTTCTTAGGCTAAACATGGTTTTGCTCTGCTAAAACTCCAATGCCAACTCATTTCCATAGCAACGATTCAAAGTGGTAAGATTTGGAGCTGCCACCATAAATGCAAAATCAAACAGGGTGATGCAGACGTTTCTTAGAGGTTATGGTATTTAAGTAGTAGCAGCAAAGTCAAGAGAAAAGGATTATTGACTAGAGCACCAGGATACTGGAGATGATGCTCTAGGAGAATTTTACAGCTAAAAGATATAATGCTACCTACTTTGTCCATCATCTTCTTGGTTTGCCCATAGCGGATCCGTAGCCGACGTGCCTGGTAGTCCGTGCAGTTTGAGCAAGAAACAAGTTCACGAAAAGCTCCTGAACCCGGGAACCATGCCTCCAGATCCAGCTTCTTACTGGCAGCATGATTCAAGGAGCCTGTAATATCAGAAGGCAGTATTCAGGCACTGCTCCAGTATGGTAGTAAAGAGAACTAAAAGATTGCCTTCTCCCACCCCACAAGTAATTTGGAAGCTATAGAATGAAAGCAAGAGTGACAAGGATATCTATGATAATTTTTTTCAATTAATCATTCTGAGAATTAAACATGTGTACATGGCTACATTTATTTATTATCTATTTATTTCATTTTTATACTGCCTAATAGCCAAAGTTCTCTGATGGTTTATAAAATGCTTGGATACTACAGGTCTTACAGACATAGAGAAAATACATTAAGTTAAAAATGACCAGAGATGAAAGCTGCAATTCTGTGCTCACCTAGCAGGGGAAAAGCCCCAGGGAGACTTATAGGATCAAGCTATAGACAATTTAGGGTTGTTTGGGTACCTGAAACAATATTCACAATATGATAAGGGATGCCCAGAGACTGATAGAACTCTTCTGCAGTTGCAATCATCTCCTCGAATATCTCCCAAGACTTGTTATCATGAGGTGACGCATAGACAAACTGCTCAATCTAGAAATAGTCAAGAAAAATGGAAACACACTTAAGAGTGCAGGAGACCCCAAAAAGAGAAATATAATATTTTATTCATTAGTTCCAGATAAATACAAATCCCAACCTGAATGTAAGCACAACAAGCCATTTTACCTCCTCACTCTAAAACAGCGCCCCCAACTTCCACATGATTTGTACAACTCCCATCAGCCACAGCTAGCACAGCAATCATCAGGAATGCTGGGAGTTGTAGTCCACAGCATATGGAAGGCACCGGATTTGGGAAGGCTGCTCTAAAATGACCCATAGTGTTTGCCACTTGTGACAGTGAATAGCAATCCTTCATAGAGATGAAATATAAGTGCAACTCAGATATCAGAATATGCCAATCATATTGTTCTATGTCTTGGGATCATTTGCCTCAACATCAAATCAGCTCCCTCTGCTTCATATTCTTTCTAAAGTGATACTGGAATGGATGGATAATTATTGCCGGGGAGGGGGAGAGAACAAGTGCACCCTTTCTCCCTTGTACCCAGAACAATCTTCCCAACAAAGTTAGTTGATTAATAGCCTTTGCCACTGCATGTACCTTTTCAAACTGGTGCACCCGGAAAATGCCTCTAGTATCACGGCCATGTGAGCCAACTTCCTGGCGGAAGCAGGTAGATAGTCCAGCATATCTGATGGGCAGTTCCTCTGGCTTCAGCCATTCATCCCTGTGCAAAGCTGCAATGGGCTGTTCAGACGTAGCAATCAGATATTTCTCATCAACAGTGTTATCATCACTCTTCTCACTGCCTTTACCAAGCACCTAAGAAGTGGAAGAAGTTAGTGCATCAGACCAGAGCAGTAAGTGCTATTTATTATGTACATGAATTGGTCCATCTCAAACAAACAGCAGCTTTCAAAAAGCAGAAAAATAACTCATGCGCATGCACCATTACTTACAGTCATTACAAATATTCTTATGTATTTACAATATCATTATAAGAGACACGTGGAAAAGTGTCAGGATTCTGGGATGACTAGGCATTGCATCATTCAGTCCATGACTCAACTGCTCTCAAGGCTTATAAAAGCCTGCATCCTTGTGTGAATTTCTACCCCACTTCATCCCATTCCATTCTGTCTCCAAAATCTTTATTTCCGCCCAGAAAGAAGGAAACTGATAGGCTACAAAGGAAAGTCAAAGAGAATCAGGCTACAAAGGAAAGTCAAAAAGAATCAAGCTCATTTCTGAGCTCTGGGGAACAGCAATGTTCACTGACATTGCTTTACTGGGCCCTTTTAAAGAATTAGCCCCCCGTAGACTAGCAAGTTGCTTAGCTACCACTACCAGCAATGCCATTTCCATACAAAAATTTCACTAACCACCCCCCATCCACCTCCACGCCCCCTCCCCCTCCAAAAAACTTTAGTACTTCATTGGGGCACTTTAGAAGTGGATTAAAGAATGGGAAAGACACAACAGGATACCTGCTGTAGGAATAATAAGAGTCCCTTTAACCTACAAGCCTGACAGTAGGGGAATTTCTTTTATAGAAAAGTCCAAAAGTTTGAAACTGAGGATAAATACTGAATTATCCCAGTGATCCAGCTGAACATTTATATTTGAAATATTTGAAAGTTCCCACATGACTCCATGAAAAATCTGATCACACATGAAGCTTGTCTAGAAGCTGGGATGGGGAGGCGTGCATAAAAATCAACATAAGCTTGGAGGACAGCAACAAAGGAGAGGGCCTTCTCTGTGGTGGCCCCCCAATTATGGAATATCTCTCCGATGAGGCCCGCCTGGCGCCAACACTGTTATCTTCTCGGCGCCAGGTCAAAACTTTTCTTTTCTCCCAGGCATTTTAACAACTTAAGTTGAAGTTTTAACTGGCCTTTCGGCCAGGCTTAAAAGTTTAAAATGTTTTAAATATCAGCTGTTTTATGTTTTAAAATTTTGTATATTGTCTTTTTAATGTTCAATCTTTTAATTTTTGTAAACCGCCCAGAGAGCTTCAGCTATGGGGCGGTATATAAATGTAATAAATAATAAAAAACTTTAAAAATCAGATTTTAATTTAAATTGGATTCATGGTGTTTTTTTAAAATCAATAAAAAACTAAACCTCTCTCCTATTGCAGGCCGAGTAGGATTTCTGTTCTGTGCTCATGTGGTGGTGGAGCTGGGCCAAGCGAGGGAGACAGCAAAAACAAAAATAGGAAAGGTTGGCTGGAAGCAGAGTGGAAAGGAACAGTGGAATGGACTGGAGAAAAACTGCCATTGTGTTTATATGTGTAATTTAGTTCTTACCATTCTTAACATACTGCTGCTGTATCTCAGACTGATACATGTAATCAGGATTGGGTACTATAAGTTGATCCACCCCACAATATAGAACGGTACTTAAAGTGTAATTTTTTTTTAACATCTTACCTTGTAGAGCTCTTCATCAAACTGGCTTAGCTGGGCCACTTCCTGCATTACTTCTTTTCTCATGAAGAAGGGGGTATAAACAGGGGTGTATCCTTTGCTGAACAGTGTCTGCAGGGCATACTGAATGAGAGCTTGCTCTAGAAAAACCAGGGCACCCTACATAACAAAAACAAGGGGGTACATAAGTAAACATTCTGTTCCACAAAGGCTCCAGAGCCTCCTGGGAACCCATAACTTAAGGACCCACTGTCAGGAACTTTGTATTCTGACTGTCATCTACACAGTTCAGCTACTTAATTCACACAAACGAACTTTAGTACCTCCAACTCCTTTCTCTTTCCTTGTTTCACAAACGGCAACCATTAAGATTCTTAAGTTCTCACCTTGAGAAAGTATCCTCTGCTTCCAGCTACAACGGCTCCCTTTTCACCCTCATAGCCATCCACCATGACAACCAGGTCCACATGAGAGTACTTTTTCCTCACGGTGCAATCTCCCCATAACTTCTCCACTTTGTTATCTACATCCTACCAGTGTAATAAAAAGAGAGGTTTTATAGCACAGACCCAGCAGAAACCACATCAGTTTCAAACACGCATCCCTTCAATATTTAAATTTTATTTGTTCTCATGTACAACCTTGGCTGATATTTGCTTGCACAGTAGCGCTTAATTAAATTACCAAAATGCTTCATGCACTGCATTCCCTCTCTACTTGTGGTACACTGTGGCCTGCATTGCAAGGACTAACGAGAGAGGCTGGTGTGTGGGATTTATTTTGCCCTGAAAAGGGAAGTGGGATGCAGAGGAATCAAGGAGGAGATTTGATGGCCTTTTAGTCCCCTGGAGTGCTATAGGTTATAATAAGCTGCTCTGCGAGGCTTTGGGGCTGAAAAACAAGGGAGGAAAACATCTTAAACGTCTTGTAGCACCTTAAAGACTAATGCATTTATTCTTCCAAAAGACTTCATGGACTATAGCTCACTTCATCGGCTGCATCACCTGTTATCAAGGGTTTCAGGTGAAACTCTCGCTAATAGTCCATACATCTGATGAAGTGGATTTGATCCACAAAAGCTTATTCGATAATAAATGTGTTAGCATCCCCAAATGTGTTGCTTTTGCTGAAATAGACTAACAAGATTACCCTCTGGAAATTGCTAAAATAAAATGAAGTTTATTTCAAGCCAAAATACTACATCTGCTTCTCCTACATTTTCTAAACAAAAACAGGATTTTGTTCTTCTTTGGGATCCTTTACATGTATGTCTTCCTCCTCTGTGGGAAGCACTGCTTTATAATGTAAATAGCATTAACTTCTCAATCCCCACACCAGGGATTCAGTATATCAAGCCTTTTCAGCCTACAGTCCAAGCAGCAGAGCATTTAATGCAGATGCACAAGGCTGATACAAGCAGACCACACACTACCACAATGCACATTTATAGTACAAAGGGTGAGGAATTTGTTCCTACTTCATCATTGCTGATAGGCACAGAGGGGTGAAGGAGATTTCCAATTTCCCTGAGGTTCTCAAACCGCTCTGCTTCCAGCTTCAAGCGCTCTTCATCACACTTCAGTATTGCTTCATCAATTAGAAAGCGGACTTTCTTTATTTGGTTTACTTGAAGACCCTGAAACACAAAGGAACCACAGGACATGTTATAAAATATATGATAGATAACAAGAAAACAACCTCTCATGAAAAGAGGGAAACATATTTTCTGTAGCTGTACTTCTATGGACTTTGGTTCACTTTACAGCTGACAGGCTATCATTACTAAGAATCAGTACTGGTTCTATGGGGCTCAATGGAAAAAGGCAACATCTAAGCCACATTCTGACACCACAGTTGCACACAATGGGTTAATAAGCTCATACGTTTGCAGGATCAGGACAATATTTCATATACAGCCTCCCCTTGTCAGGAGGCACCCAATCCAGCATCAGACCCATGCACATTTACTCCAGAGGAGCAATAATCCCGAGTGCATCAAAAAGGGGGAAGTGGCTAGAAAACTTTGGGGGGGTTACAGGATCAGGACAAAACTTCATACGCAGCCTCCTCTAATCAGGAGGCAACCGATGCATCATCAAAACCCTGTGCCATCACTGATGACTTGCAAGGAGCAGAGTGGCAGTGGTTTTGACAGCTCTTGCCACACAGCTGTCTAGCCAGCCAAAATAAGCCACGGTAACCGCCAGATGACACAATAACCCACAATGGTTTAGATAAACCACTCCGTAAACCATGGGTTATCAGAGGGTGTTATTTTCACCAAATAAGCCATCATAGGTTAAAAAAACCTCCCACCAGATGATACAATAACCCACAATGGGTTAAACAAGCCATTGTGGCTTAATTAACTCACTTTGGGCTATTGTGACATCCAAACCCAGTCACTGTGTTTTATTTAGATTTTGTTAGTAGCAAAAGGCTCCAACCTTTACTGTACAGCTATGAAAACCAAGTCCAACTTCATAATAGTTGCCAACTGCTCTACCAAATAAGTATACGTATGACTCTTTATAATTTTACAGCCGAGTCCTCGCCATTCTGCCAAAACCAAATCCAATACATATGCCATGTCTGACAGCATGCTGTACATACATAAAGCTTTGGGCCAGACAGGAATCAGTGCCATCAGGAATTTCTTTCTCAAAGATTTGTTGTACTTCTGTAAACCTTGTGGTTCTCCTGATCCTGCTGCTACCTCCCTTTTCTGTATGGATTCACTTTTCTGCATGAATTATTTATATTTGTTTCATTTCTATACTGCCCAATAGCCGAAGCTCTCTGGTCAGTGAGAGCTTTGGCTATTGGACAGTGCCATTTCTTCTATAAAAAGGATTCACACTTGAAAAATAAGTTCACAATTAATATATAGGATCCTCTTACTTCTGAGTGTGCCTGATTAAAGAAAATGCCAATACACATAAAAGACAACATCTGCCTTTTCACTTTTTTAATACTTGTGATTAAAAACTGGTAATGTAACAAGCTGCATGGAAATAGTTTATTTATTAAAATATTTTTATCCACACCTTTTATTCCTATGAGACTTGCAGGGCAGCTTACAGTTCAAACATAAAATAAAACCATCAAAACAGTTAAAGTAACTTAACAATCAACCCAAGAAACAACACTAAAATCCAAAACAGCAACCAGATCAACAATGTAGAGCGGAGTGAGCAAGTATTTCCGTGAAGTGCAAACCTAAATGAAAACATCTTGGCCTGCCACCCAAAGAAGTTTTAAATGAGGTCTCCCAGGTCAAAGTCCCACAATCATCGTATAGTAAAGTTAAAAATACAGTGTACATAAAATTAACTGTTCAGATCTACATCTTTTATAATGCTTGTAGAAGCAGTTGCAAAGCTGTAGCATAAAACAGAAATCCTGTGACCCTGGATTTTGCAAAGATGATAGATGCCATATGCCCAGCAGCTGGTGGCTGGACAGAAGCTTGTGCTAGGCAGGAGGCACAGCCTTTTCTGTTTCTTTAATGCAGCTGCATGAACAATACAATCTGTGCTTCCTATTGAAGCCCTGTGTTAGCTTATCTACTCACAGAGTAACAGCTGTTGTTGGGACAATAGTGAGCCATGTGGGGCTACAGCAGTTAAGTATAATTTCTGTCAAACGATCTATAATTTGCTGGTAAACACACACACACACACACACTTTGAAGTTATTGTTACATTTATATTCTACTTTAATCCAAAGAGATCAAGGTGGCACACATGATTCTCTCACCTCATTTTATCTTCGCAACAACCCTGTGAAGTAAGCTAGACTGAGAGAGTGACTGGCCCAAGGTCCAATCGATTTTCATGGTCAAGTGTGGATTTGAATCTTGGACTCCCCAGTTTTAATCCAACATACTAAATACTATACAAATTTTGCAATTAGGAAAATTAAAGATATATTATAAGGGAAGTCTATTTACAAAAAAAGTATTTTGTATAATGCTGATTACAAGGGATATAGCCTTGGCTTCCACAGTCCTGAAGCTGAATCCAGACAAGACGGAGGTGCTTGCTGTCAAAGGCCCCAACCTGGGTCTGGAGGTGTGTCAACCAGTTCTGGATGGGGTTACACCCCCCCGAAAGATTGTGTTCGCAGCTTGGGGGTACTCCTGGATCCGTCGCTCCAGATGACAGCTCAGATTGATGCGACGGCCAGGAGTGCCTACTATCAGCTTCGGCTGATACGCCAGCTGCGCCCCTTCCTAGAGTTGGAAGATCTAAAGACGGTAGTGCACGCACTGTTAACTTCGAGGCTCGACTTCTGCAATGCGCTGTACATAGGGCTACCTTTGTGCCTAGTCCGGAAACTTCAGCTTGTTCAAAATATGGCAGCCAGGTTGGTCACCGGTACACCTAGGGGTGATCACATTACACCAGTTTTAAAATCGCTTCACTGGCTGCCAATCAGTTTCCGGGCGAAGTATAAAGTGTTGGTTATTACCTTTAAAGCCCTACATGGTTTGGGTCCAGGGTACCTACGGGATCGCCTTCTCCCGTACAATCCGCCCCGCACACTTAGGTCCTCTGGGAAGAACTAACTCAAGCCAGTCAGAACTAGGCTGGCGGGTGTTACCCAGAGGACCTTCTCTTCCATCGCTCCCAGACTATGGAATGGTCTGTCGGAGGAGGTTAGACAAATTGACAGTCTTCATGAATTTAAGAGAGTCATGAAGACTGTCCTCTTCCGACAGGCCTATCCAGATGAATTTTAAGATGTTTTTAATGTTGTATTTTTCTTGTTTTTAAATTTTTTTAACTGTTGTGATTTTTATGTTTTATATTGTTGTTGTTCTCCGCCTCGATCCGGAGGGAGAGGCGGGCTACAAATTATTATTATTATTATTATTATTATTATTATTATTATTATTATATTAAGAAGCCATACCATCAGGTCCAGCTTCTATTTTAGACTTCTCCAACCTGCTGGCCGGGATGATGGATGCAGTAGCCCAACAAATTAGGAGGGCACCAGTTTGGACAAAGCTGTTCTATTTTATTCAGCAGTTCACTGTTCCCTCACTGGTGAAGTTCAAATGTAATGCTGCTGCCCCAACAAATTGTGCTTTGTTGAAGAAGGAACAATCAATGCTCAAACATTCCCTCTTCTTCCCTTCTCATCTTGTGCTTGTGCTTGAATGACTTCCTTTTTCGTTAAAGTATAATGTCCTGCAATGACTGAACCATGAAACTGTGGTTTAACTACTGCTTACAGTCCTGGTTTGTTTATAGGCACTGCTTAAATCACAGTTTTCCTGGTTGGATGTCATGGAAACTACAATTTGACAAACCAAAAAGATCCTGCACAAGCTGGGCACATGAGAGGAGGAAAAAATACTTGAGCATATTCCTGCTTCAATGAACCACCATTTCTTGGAGCAGCAGTGCTGTATCCGAACCAGGCCACTGCAAAAAAAATGAACCAATAGTAGGTTGTAGTTAGAAGGCCTTTAAAAATCCAATTCAGTAGAGCCAGTAGCTGATGCTCACTCCTTTGTGCTTTCCTCATGACTTATTATAACCCAAGATCTTTCCCAAAACACTAAGTTTCAGAAGCTCATAGAATTTTTGGATTTCTCTGAGCCACCAACTTTAGGCTGACCATATGAAAAGGAGGACAGGACTCCTGTAACTTTAACAGTTGTAGAGAAAAGGGAATTTCAGCCAGTGTCATTTGTATGCAATTAGTTCCTGGTGATATTCCCTCTTCATCACAACAGTTAAAGTTGCAGGCACTATACTAGAGTGACCCTATACAAAAGAAGCCAGGGCCTCTGCACCTTTAACTGCTATGATGAAGAGGGAATTTCACCAGGAACTAATTGCATACAAATGACACTGGCTGAAATTCCCTTTTCTCTACAACTGTTAAAGTTACAGGAGCCCTGTCCTCCTTTTCATATGGTCAGCCTAACCAGCTTAACAATCATACTTAACACAGGATAACAATTTGGAAGCAGTAAGTATAGTACACACAACAAAGCCCCATGGTACTACTAATATCCTCAAAATACAGAGCAAGACACGCAAAATGCAATGAAATTATTTTCAAAATACAAGACTCACACAGCAGGCTTTAATTACATTACTGTAACAGGGGCCAGGCAAATCTATTAGCAACTTTCCAAAGTGCAAACATTAAATGCTGGCATGGTCTACCTCTTCTTAGAAAACTGTAACGGCATCAGTTCTTTCTGACCTTGAAGGAACATATGTACTGTATAATCTGCCAAACTCAAGATTCTCCGGCTGTACCACAGCACACCACTCACTGGAGTCCATCAGGTGCTAGATCTGTATTATTTCTCTTGGAGCAAATATGAGCTTCAGGGGCGTGGGCAGGTTAGATCAGAAAACAGTACAGCAGGGGAAAGTGGTTAAATGATCTCCTTTAGCATGGCATCTCCAATCCTTTCACATCCCCAGTCTCCTTTGACCTAAAATACTCAGCAGGAGAGCTGATCATGGATCTCCCAGTATCCTGTCTAGTTCGGCCCTTACCCACACAGGCATCTATATTTTTGCTTGCCACACTTGCTGTGGTGAGTGAGCCACCACTGTGCAGTGGGCATAACAAGCTGAACCTTCTTCCCAGCCTTGGAACACCAAAGGTGGGTGGCAATCATTACAGCAGTTGTGTGGCAATCCCCACTACCTCCAGAGTTCCGAAGTTTGGAGTTGTCTAGCTGCTGTCTCGACCACATAGGGCCAAACCCCAAACCCCCTTCCTGTTATGGGACAGGAAACAGCTTCCTCAGCCATGGTGACTGGAGCCCATTGACTGATCTGGGGCTAAACAGCTTCTCTTCCCATCGGAAAGGGAGACAAGGGAGTTTCTTTGGCTACCACTTAGCCAAGGCACCCAAAAGTGCTACATCTCAAGCTGGAACCAGGCAGGCAACATTTTTCTTTATCATGAAGAAGAAAGATGTGTGAGCTTACTTTGCTGCAAATCAGCAAGGAGAGGAGCTGTCATTTCGGCCAAAAATTGTGGGACCCTGCACTTACACAATGCATTCAGCCCAGGACACAAGAGATGAAAGAATACACCACAAAAACAACAAAGTAACCTGCATAGTACAGAATGACCATAGCTCAAATCATAATGACCAGAGAGTAGCTGAGGATCAGAATGCAATTAACATATTTCCTAGTTCCATGCAAACTCCTTCCACAAACTAAAACCATGTAAGTGAAATGTATGAGGAAAAAAATTAAACACCAGAGTACATTTTTCACAAATATAATACATTGAAAGCAAATGAATAAACAAGTAAGAAACTGGCAGAAAGTAACTTACTACTAAGATATCTGCTGTGAGTTCATCAAGATTTTGTGCATTTTCAGGAATGTGATCATCATTTCCCACTGGCTCTTTTTTCTATAAATGGGGATGTTGAAAAAACAAACAAAACCCAATAAACAATTGGCAAGGTAAAGCATCAAAAATAATCAGCAAATTGCAATTTGCAGGCCACACTTGCACTGAACTCTATAAATACTGGGGGCGTTCAGACAATCACATAGAGAGATGAAGACATCATGGCTTCTCCCCCTACACCCGTACACACAACCACCATTTCCATAACTCACTGCAATGCAGCACGGGTTGCCATGTCATGCAAACCCAGCATACAGAGAAGATAGCTTTGTACCCACCTTACACCCCCTACTGAAAGTCATGGGTTGTAGGGTGGTTATGAAGCTACCCTCACCAACCTGCACGGCATCATCATGCAAATGGTGGGTGCAAATGCAGCACGCACCAGGGAAGAAGCCACTATTGCTTCTTCTCCCTACATGATCATTTGAACCCAGTCACTGTTTCCTATCTGCACAAAAATAAAGACTATAATATGAAAATTGATTATTAAAATGCATTAAAAGTAACTGAGAACACTATTATCCCTCTCTAGAGTTTTATAAAAGTTAAATTACACAAACTGAAAGATACTGAACTGGAAGACTGTACAGTGCTATGTAGATTAGACAGAAAGTTGTAGGGGAAGTTGTGGGGGGTTTATAACTGTATTTTTGTATCCTGTGAGCAAATTACAGATGCTTGTCCTTAACTCATGTTGTAAACAAACAAATTTGTTATCATCCCTATATTTTTCAACAAAGGAACAACGAAAATTTAATAAAAAGGAAAGTGCTATTCGAAAGGGTTAACCTAGGAATTGAAATATGCCAAGTTCAGTTTCTGCCTTTCTAATGTAAAACCTGCCTCAACCATACCCAGTTCCAAAGAGTATCCAATCTCATCACAGTGGGCAAAATGAAGTAGCTAATATGTTTCCCTTTTCAGTTGGTGGGGAGCTATCACTGTCTGTACAAATTATAAGGTAATAATGGGATGAATTCTGCTTGATAGCTTCTATGTGTCTGCAGTAGTGTACTGCAATGTTCCAATGAATGGTACAGTTGACCATTTTGCCTCAGTTATCACCGTCACGCAATCCCCACTATAAAATTCACTATGGTGAATGAAATAGTGTACGGAATAAACAAACAACCAAGGCATCTCCCAATTTGTCAAACTAATTATTTCTCTGATTTGCTTGTCATGCTACTAATCAAACTCTACATGTTTCCTAGGTAATCACAAAACAAAATGGCATACATCAAAGTGGCTTTGATAAGATGACCAACCAACCAGACTGTAACTTCAATAAATCGCACCTTCATTTTCTCGCCTATAGTTTTGCTGCACAAGTTCTTTAGTTTGTTAAGATTGTCTGCATGGAATCTGCCTAGAAGGAAAACATTTGAAAAATAGTAAAATATTCTATATTTCAAGCTTCTCAATACAACCATAAGTATACTGAATTACCTGGTTGTTATTGCTGTGGGTGTTAGCATATATTAAAATGTTTCTTTTGAACAGGAGGTAGAAAAATTGACAAAAATGCATTCAGTATTTAGCAGCAAAAGAGCATACACAATGAACAAGTAACTGCAAGACTAAGACTTCATTACTGCCTCTCTCTTATGCATTTCTATTACACAACCTAAGCCAAGCCCCTTCCCCATCATATTGTTTTCTCCTCAGTCATCAAAGCTGAGTATTATTTCATTGCACCATACCTTAAACCCACTTACTTGAAAGCAATGCTCACTGACTTCAATGGAATTTATTCCTATGTAATAAACTTGGGACTGAGGTGTATTATCTAAATAAACTGAGGAATCTAAATATATTCCACCAAAATCAAAATCTTCAACAGATTTACCAGTGAACTGGATTATATGCACCAAGTCTTAATAGAGAAAACCACAAGAGCAGCACAAGCATGGACATTCAGACTTTTCCCTATTGAATCTGTGATGAGTTTCAACCTTGGAGCCTAAAACACATATTAAGGTGATCTCACATTGCTGATCAGAACAGGGGAAGGGGCCATCAACTAAATCTTATCACCCCCTTCTTCCCCATCTAATAGATGACTGGTGCTGCTCTGCTATGGGTGGGGTGGGGTGTGGAGCGATGCCATGTTTTCATACATTAATTGGAGCCTTGATATATAGCCTAGCTCACAAATAAAAGAATACCAGTTATTTTGACAAAAATATATTTGATCATTAAAATATTAACAATTATTTATTATGTTAAATATGAAGCTGACCAAGTGAGGGGGTTAGGCTTTCTGTGTCTGTCTATTTTGTAGACTTTTTGTGTATATTTCCAAATACTGTCCATCTTATCCCCATGACTTCACAGAAAGAAGGGCCCCTGTACTTGTCTAGTCTTGATAGCAACACTTTATAATGTCTATGACTGTTAGATATTGGCATTTACATTGGCATCCTAATTCGGATCTGTTCTTAAGTCCCAACATCAATTGGACAGTTGCAAGTAACTGCAGTATCCACTGATTTCAGAGGACTTCAACACTGCTAACTTTTATTTAGTAGAACGTGATCTTCAATAGTGTTTTGCTGGTTCTTCAAAACTCTGTTGCTTATGACACAGAGAGGACACAGAATAAGATGAAATCCCCCTTCTCCAATGTTCACAGATTGGGAAGAGTTATTAAAAATGAAGACTATGTGAGATGGTTAGGAGCATGGTAGCACACTGTGAACCTCCATCCAATTCTGAATGAATATGAGGCGACTCAGACACCTGAAGTGACTGACTAATTTCTTTCACCCATTTCCAGCTAGAATATGTAAGGTACATTTTTAGCTAAGTCAAACAATATAAAGCACTTTGGCTTTAAAACAAGTATTTGCCAGTATTGTTCTAAACGGTTAAAAGTATTTAACAGAATTATTTTAAGCTGCTGTTCAGTATCAAAACTTTTAGGAAGAAAACATGTCCCAAAATACAAGAGAAAATTAAACTCCACTGTAGCTGATCTGAGTTGCAGTTTCGTTCTGTATGATGATGATTACAGAAGGATTGCATCAGATTATGCAGCACTCATGCCTGAACAGCACCCTGCCAAATAGCAGGTCTATCAATATAAAGGTAACGTGGCAAAGACTATGATGGTAGAGGGGCTTATTTCTCATCACACTTTTCATACAGGAAAAAGCTACGGGGGTGGGATGCTCACAAACAAATTGTAGTACCGGGAAAACAGGGAGTTCCCTACGAGTTCTGACGAGAAACGGAAATGCCCTAAAGCCTTCTGAAGGGAATGAATCTTCAATTCCTCAAAGAATTACCCCAAACCTGTTCTTAGACTGAGGCCTGAACCAGATAGCAAGGGGGAAACTCCCTGGTTGCCACAGGGCCCCAGCCATGTCCCACTCACCTTGTCAAAGCTGGGGGGGGGGGGGGAGAGGTGGTGGATCTCTGTGTCTGCCCATTCAGACAAAGGCAAAGCAGAAAGAGACATAAGGGCCATGCTGGATCAGACCAAAGGTCCATCTAGTCCTGCTAACCACAATGGCCAACCAGGTGCTCCTGGGGAGCCCACAAGAAGGACATGATTGCAAGACACCCCCCTCCTCGTGTTCCCCAGCAAATGATATTCAAAGCCAGCTTCTGATCCTGGGGCTTACAGATAGCCATCATGACTACTAGCCATTGATGGCCTTCTCCTCCACAGATTTGCCTGCTCCCTTTTTAAAGCCGTCCACGTTAGGCAATGCCAGAGTTGGACTCCAAGAGCGAGTCGAGCCCCGTTTTCCATCCTGACACTACCGAGGCTGGCGCCAATGGCAAATGGTGTGTGTGTGTGTGTGTGTGTGTGTGTGCAAATGGGGCTCGAGGGGCGGACAAGCAGGTAGAACATCTACGTAGGATGAGATGTGCAAACGGGAAGAGACAAGAGAAGCTGCGGGGCGAAGAGCCCCCTCAGCCCCTCTTCACCCCAAGCAAGGAGGCTGACAGCCGGGGTGGGGTGGGGGATCTGACTCTTTTTAAAAAAACAACAACACCCAACCGCCGCCCCACTGCGCACATGCGCCTGGAGCCCTCTGCCCCACAAACGTACATCTGCGCCAGGCCCCGTCGGCGTCCACCAGCGCGTCCACGAGAGCCGGGTCCTTGAAGCGCTTGCGCTGCGTCTCACGCACGAGCTCGGGGTCGCCGCCTTTGTCGGCGCGGAAAAGGTCCAAATCGAGCACCATGGTCCCGTAAGGCCGCCGCTGCCACCGGTGAAGAGAAAGAAGCGAAAGCTTGAAAGCTCCGCTCTGTCTGCGCGGAAGAAGGCGAGCTAAGAAGCCCGGGGACTACGCATGCGCACTGCAGGCAAATAAGGGTAGGGAGGGGGAGCGGCTAGGTAAGGGACTGCGCGTGCGCTCGGAAGAAACCCCTCGGAACGGCGGCCCAGAGAGAGCTCGGCGCATGGTGGGTGCTGGAATCTGAACGCCCCCTAGCGGCCTCCTGAGTCACC
The DNA here is from genome assembly GCA_029215795.1 of Anniella stebbinsi. Classification (NCBI taxonomy): domain Eukaryota; kingdom Metazoa; phylum Chordata; class Lepidosauria; order Squamata; family Anniellidae; genus Anniella; species Anniella stebbinsi. The sequence continues at coordinate 63,741,912 of JARDYH010000004.1, read as the reverse complement.
GCACTTGGCACTTCCTCCTGCGCCTGCGGGTTGCTTTGCAGATGGCAACGCCGGTGGTCTCTAGTAGGGATGCCTCTTCACGAGAGGTTTAATGCTCTTTGAAGTCTCATTAAAAAATTTACCAGCGGAGCGCAAATGGGGCGTAGAGGTGCGTTATCTCTCCGATTATGCGCATTTTCGAATGCGCATTAAACAGCGAGTTTTATTTTGCTCCCTTCGTTAAAGCGCATTTTGACTGTGTGAATATGCGCTTATGCGCATTAACTACTTGTAAACCGCATTTTGGACATCCGGTAATGCGCTTCGCCGCCTCTCATGCAGAGGGATTAGACGTAAATGCGCTTCTGCGATTATGCGCATAATCGCCTAACCGGGCGCAAAAGCGAATCCTTGTAGAGGGGACCGTTAGGAAGAGCAGCCCCGGTGGCTCCACGCTGTAGTAGGGAAATCTTGCATGGAGCAGAGGGATCTCCAGCGCTGAGCGCCGGCAAGAAAGTAAAGTTGTTAATTTTGTTCCCCGCCTCGATCCAGAGGAAGAGTCGGGTAAGAAATTATTATTATTTATTAGTAGTAGTAGCAGCTGCCAAACATAACGAGCCCTTCTATGATCCTCGTTGTGTGAGCCCCCCCCCCCCCAAGTTTTGATAGAACGTAGAGTTTGGCTGCCGTGATCAGGCAATTTTTAAAAATATTTCTTAAGGGGCAATCCCAAGCTGGCTGGGGAATGCTGGGAGTTGTAAGACCTTTTTCTGACTAAACATGTATAAAATTGATTGCGCACTTAGGCTGCCCCAGCTAGCCATAGTTGACTGGCATGGATTGCGCCCTTAATGACGGTGTGGATGGTGGCCTGAATGAGCAATTCATCTGCAAGGGTGAATGAAATCTGAGACAAGAGCTCAGGGGTTGCTTCTGGTGGATCTGCTGCCTGCTGAAGGATTACCTGTTTGCCTTCACTGTGTTCTGTTTGTGTATTGGTAAATAACGAAAACGTTACAACGGCACCAGAAGTCTCCAGTGCTCTTCCATCCAAAGGAAACTAAGGCTGCACTCCTAAGCAGAGATACTAATGAGTAAGCCCATAGAACTGAGGGAGGTTGAAATAAACCTGGCGAAATAGAGCAGCCTCTCCTGACCTGGTCCCTTTCAGATGTGTTGTAGTACAGCAATGCCAGTTGGGGATTATGGGAGTTGTAGTCCAACACATCGGGAGGCTGGTGTAGAGTATATGATAGTTTTTAAAAACTTCTTGTACAATGAAAGTCATGTTGTCACATCCCCATGTAGGATGTGATTCAAGGTGATACAATTTCCCTTTTTTATTGATATTTGCAACTGTAGTGCTCAAGTCGCAGTTTTTGTTGTGGCCTGAGCAGGAAGTCCTGAGTTAACTGCATTTATTGTCTTTTTAAAGGTGAAATTCTAGTCTACACAACACCAGTAATTAGGGAACAGCAACAAAAGCCTGAGGCTTTAAAAAGCCAAATAGTTCTCCAAATCCATCTCTAGAGTTTTAAGCAAATTGTTCTTCCCCTTCTTCTCCCTTTTTTTTTATTTATAAGGCATGCTTGTTTTATTGGAGAGGAGTGAGCATAAAGTGACTTTCTTTCTCAACATTGATACATTATACAAACAGCAAAACTTTTGACCTATATTTAAATGTGTTACCAAAAGTGAAAGTGAGCAGACTGTGTAACAACCGTTTATTCCTGGTAACATTGTTCACACATTTCCTTGGGAAAGGGCTATAATCCAGTAGTAGAGCACTACTTTGCATACAGAAAGTCATGTCAGTCCCTGGCATCTACAGATAGGACTATGAAAGTCTCCAGTCGAAATTTAGGAAGCTGCTGCGTGTCAGGATAGACAATATTGAACTAGATGGTCCATTGGTCTGACTTGGTATAAAGCAAGTTTCTATATTCCTAATTAAAAATAATCTGCAAGGCAATAGTGGGTTTAGATAAAAATGTTTGGATGTTTCTCAGTGGCCTAGCTTGCATATAACACTAAGCCATGGCATGGTTAGTTGATATCTGTCTTGTCATTAACCTGGTTCACAGGGACTGTCGTGTCATGTATGAGTGGAAGAGAATGAGTAGGGTAACCAGATAAAATCCAGGTCAGGGCTCATGTAACTTTAACAGTTGTAGAGAAAAAGGAATTTCAGCCAGTGTCATTTGTATGCAATTAGTTCCTGGTGAATTCCCTCATCATCACAACAGTCAAAGGTGCAGGCACTATACTAGAGTGCCCATATACAAAAGAAGGCAGGGCCCCTGCAACTTTAACTGGTGTGATGAAGAGGGAATTTCACCAGGAACTAATTGCATACAAATGACACTGGCTGAAATTCCCTTTTCTCTGCAACTGTGAAAGTTACATGAGCCCTGACCTGGATTTTATCTAAGAATGAGTGCCCTGCCTACAGCATGGCTGCCTCTTCTGCTTTTCATTGGCAACCCACGATTGGTTCCTTTGTAGGTTGCTGGGCATAACATTGGAACCTGGATCACTGGGTTGTTTAGAGGATAAACAACCCAGTAGTTAACCCATGGTTTGTTGTTGGTTAAACAGTGGCTGAATTCGGACAACACATTAGTCAATGGTGGGTTGAGTAGCCAACTCACAGTTGGTTATTTTGTGGGTACTCCCCACACAACATCTTCCTACACAACTGTGGGTGGTTGGGGCTGGCATTGAGTGGACTAATAGTCAACCCAGCATTTGACTGACACAGCCCCCGCCCCTCTCCCCAGCCTCCCTCCTCCCTCGGTCCTCCCAGTTCTATCCCAGCAGCCTCTGCAAGTTGCACCAGTTGTAGCAGAGTGGCAGCCGCCGCTTTGGTCGCTCTTGCCGCTTGCCTCTATGGGCTTGCGTTTTAACCCACTCACCACACGCCATTAACACACTCATCCCTCCACACAACACTTTAAACAACTGGCTTCGAGCTAAACAACTTGCAAGCCAGTTGTTTCTCTTAGTTGCTTATTTGGGCGGAATAGCATACCGTCAGTAGTTTGTGAATGGCGTGTTACCCTCCACACAACACAATAAGCAACACAACTGATGATTGCTTCCCCCCTCCTCAGTTGCTTAATGTGTTGTCCGAATTCAGCCAATGTGTTGTTAGCCCCCTAAACAACCCAGATATCATGCTCAGCAACTTACGAAGGAGCCAATCGTGGGTTCCTGAGTAAAAACAGAAGAGGCGGTTATACCCATCAGTTTTTAAACCAATGGGTTATGGGTGAACTCCTCCACTGGGGCTATTTGCATGACATGACAGCCCACTATGGATCATTTAACCCATAGTGAGGCAGCAGTGCATGCAGCCACCATTTTGAATATGCAACCTCTGCTTAGGGTTGTCGTGTCATACGAACCTGGCAAGCAAATAAAACAACCATCATAAAAGCATAATTGCTGGGTTCACACGACAACCCCCAAATGGGGATTGCAGATGCAATTTGATGCCTGTGGGTGCCACGGCTCATCATGGGTTAAATAACCCATGACCCTCAGCATGTTGTCCAAACCCAGTCATTATATGGGTGAATTCAGATAACACTTTAGGCAACGGAGGGGGAAATAGCGTATTGACTATGTGTTATTTTGGCGGTGGCACGGCAGCACCTGACACCCAACATGTTGCCCCTCCTGTCGTGCAGCTAGAAGTCCCGGCATCCTTCTGGGCTGTTGCTTCTCCTCCCTCCCACCTCCCTCAGTCCTCCATCCGTATCCCAGCATGTACTGCAAATTCTGCCAGCTGTATCGGAGCAGCCACGGTTTTTTCGGCTACTCCATCCGGTGAACTCTATGACCAAACGGAATAGTACACGGAGAGAAGGGGGTTCCCTTTACACGACACTTTAAACAGCAAAATTCGGGATAAACAACGTGCAAGCCCATTGTTTTTCTCCATTGTTTAACTGCCCAAAATAGTGTACTGTCAGTTGTGTGTGCATCATGTGTTGCCCTCCACATGACACAATAAGCAACACAACTGATGATTGTTCCCCCACCCCTGTTGATTATCATGTTGCCCAAACCAGGCCTATCTGAATCTCTCTCCACAAACAAGCCATGGATTGTTAACCAGCTACAAACCACAAATAGAAACCATGGTTTGTTGTTACTTATGAAGTTGGGCTCATAAGTAACAGGCATATCCAGTGGAATTTTAGAATGTTTTAAGGGTGTTTTTAGGATGTTTTAGGATTTTTTATGCAGTTTTAATAATATGTGTTATGTTTTAATCAGTTTTATGTATTTTATCATGTTGTTGTTCCCTGCCTCGATCCAGATGGAGAGGCGGGTAAGAAATAAATTGTTATTATGTTATTATTTAAATCATGGCTTATCATGATATCTGAACTCTAAAATATGGTTTATCCCTAACTTATTTGTGCTGATGTCCACCGTGAAACAGAGGCATCCAGCAAGAGCAGCCTAAAAATGAAATTGCTCTGACGACTGGCAAAATGTATAGGAGAGAAACAAATCAGAAATAGGGAAAACAAACCATGGTTTAGTTACTTGCTCATCTGCAAGATAATTCATGGCTAAAGCAACAAGCAGTGGTTAACTTAAACCATGGCTTGGCATTACACGTGAATGCAGCCATTGTTTCTGAGTGCTCCCAGATTGCTTACTGCTGTGCCCAGATGAATAACAATACAATTAGAGACCCTTTAGGTTTAAATTGGTCCCTTCTACACAACACACTTGCAAACAATTGTTAAGTTCAAGCAAGTTCATACTCCAACTGTTGTGTATATTTCTGTACTCCATAGAAGTGAAGGCTCAGTACACATATATCAGGGCTGTCTTTCCCCTTTTAGCCACAGGATAGCCAGAGCACAATAATCACTTTAACTGAAAGATTAGCAGAGCACACGATCATTAGATTACAAATAATTAGGTCTTGCCCAGGGAAATGGCTAAGAAGTCAGGCTTCTCAAGTAATTTGGGAAAAGTTTTGCAGGACTTGGAGAACAGTAGAGTGAGTTTGGTAAATGCCAACATAAGCAAGCAACAAGATCCATGTTTGTTCTTTGACATAAACATCTAGGCCCGAAGAATGGGTTATTTTCAGAGCTTGTCATGTTTCAAACAACTAGTTTATCGAATGAAAATTTTCACTTCACTTGATCTTATGTTTCTCATTCAGTGATACTAACAGAAAGAGGAGGCATTTAAAGACTGACAGTATGGAATACTTCTTTGGGTGGGGTCACAATTCAGTAGAAGAACATGTGCATTGTAAGTATAAGGTCCCAGCTTCAATCCGTGGCATCTTCCATTAAAGACATAGTAGGTTAGGAAAAATTTGAATCCCCAGAGATCTACTGCTAGTTAGCATAGTGTGGGGCAAGATGGCCCATCTTGCTGTAAAACAGTTCCTGTTTTATTTTTGTGATATTTCATCTACAACGACTTCTAGCTCAGACAGAATTTTGTTATAGAAGAAGAGTAATGCAGTAATGAATAGTCTGTAGATCTGCACCTTTACTCAATCTGTTATTTCACCTCCTCCAAAACAAGAGGGAGAGACTTAGCACATCATGAGTCAGAACATCGTTTTTAAATCAAGAATGTACATGCAACTCTTGCCTCCAGAAACTATAAAATTCTATTAAGATCATATATAAAAGAAACCAAGCCCATTTGGCGTACACAGTAAGGTAACCTGCAGTTTATCATCACAAAGCTGTGGAGAAAAACAGTTTTATAAATATAATCCAGTCAATTCTCTAATATACAGAGTTGCAAAACTTCATTGTCATATGTGTAAGAAAGGTATTTTATCATAGTCCCTGAATAGCACTTTTATGACCTGTCAACACACACAAAAGTCCTTGAAGATTGCTGCTGGGACATTAAAATATCTGGCAGGTTGATCATATATTACAAAGATTACAGTTTCATCTAAAAACAGTTTCAAGCATGTACAAAATATTGCAAAGACAAAAAAGCCAGAATAATAAATCACAACTTCATACAAAAACAGAAGCAGTGATGCTATTAAATAGACAAACGTATCCTTCTGATCTTATTCATCACTCAGAATGAAATTTAGGATCATATTCACATAAATGACACATATATCAGAATTGTCTAGATACTTAAATTATGCCAGACATTCAAAATATTAAAATCAGAAGTGCAATGCCATGACTAGTAATTTCTACACTCAGGACAGGTTCCCAATCCTATTGTGCTCTCTCTGTCTTTCTTTGCTCCCTGGGTAATGCCAGCACACAAATTCAGAAGGAGCATTGTACCATCTATATTATGTATCTGTAAGAGAAGTTGAAATATAAAATGGGCATTACTCTTGCATTTGGGGAGTAATTGGTAAAATCTGGGGTGAGAGCATCTCTGCACCTTTAAGAGGTGCTACTGCTGCTCAAATGCCAAATTCTCACTCCTCCTGCAGCTTACTGCTGTATCATGAATTAACTCAAATATTGTGGTGCAAAATGCCCATTGGCTGCTGCTCTGTCGTCCAATTTTCTTCTCCCTTCCCGGCCATATGCAATAACTGAATTTTATTTCCTATGTTAATTTGCAAACACAGAACCAAAGAGAAGTTGCAAGTGCACTACTCTGGCTAGCCTGTTGCCCAAGTTAATATTTGGCTTTGCATCTATCATTTTGTTAACACATCAGATTTTCCAAATTTAAAGGAAAATAATTATGCCATTTAAAATTTCAATAGAGATATTACATGATCTTTGAGGCTCACTTTGCACCACTGTCTAGATTATGGCTGGTGCAGATGCCCCCTCCATTGTCCTCTACCTAGTGAAAGAATGACATGCATTATGTTTTATGTTTTACTAAAGGTACGGAATCATCCTTAGTAGGCTTTGCTGCTCATTTTTGAAACTGTTTAATCCAAGAGGTGTCTTTTGTAAAAAAAAAAAAAAAAAAAAAAAAAAAGATTGAGAGTGAAAATATGTCTTTGCAACAGAATTTGTGTGTGGAGAAAGCCAGAGATTTTCAAAACAGGGCGTTGCTTTTCTCAGCACTAGTTCTCAAGCTATGTCACCCTGACAAAAACAAAAAATCCTGCTTGACCCTGAATACATCGTTGTGGTACAGAATGTTTTAATATCAGTTCAGAAGTCTCCAGTTATACTAATATCAGGCCATTTTTGCCCTTTGGTATTTCTTGAAGTTAGATTTCTCATCCTTCAAATCTATGAATGCTTCAATGTACTTCAGGTTTCCTTGTGCCAGCCATCCTTGACTTGATGCTCTCCAGATGTGTTGGACTGCAAATCCCATCATTCCTGGGAATGATGGGAGTTGCAGTCCAACACATCTGGAGGGCACCAGGTTGGGGAAGACTGTCTTACAGCATAACTCCTCTGTGGTTTTGGTAAAATGAACCAATCCTTTTTCTTCTGGTTGGAAATAAGTCGCATCATCATTAACATGCGTGGCTTCAAAGGAAGAAAAACTTGATGCTGGACTGGTTTGGTAACCACAGGAGGGATTCACCAGTGTATGAATAAATCTGTTCTTATGCTCCAAGAAAATATCTGAAATCTGGTTGTAGGAAAAGTACCATCTGGATATATGTTGAGGTTTATGATACTGCAGCAAACTTCCATTTTGGCTGCCTTTTCTGGAAATGACATTCTGCTGAAAAACACTCAGGCTTGCACACTGTATAACTCATCAAGTGAAATGCACTGGACGCACCACATCTGGATGATCCAGGTGCTCCAGTACTGCTGCCTTCCCCAGGACTGCGAAAACGGAAATTGTTAAGTACCTGGTGGGCCATAATACATAACTGCATTCGGCTTTGTGTATTTTAAGTTGCATAGCCTGCTCAAATTGAGAAATAATAATGCTTACTGGTTAACTGGATTTCTGTGTGTTAAGAGAAATTGTATCTTTAAATATCATACTTTAATAGATTTAATGCTTTTTGTACTTTTGTACTACGGTTCCAAAATAATGTTGTAAACAAGCCAACAAACGCTGCCTGCTTGTAGTTTTCTTATCTGAAAGGAAACTGAGCAAGCAAGCCTGCCTACACTTGTACTTTTGGGACAGCTAGAAAATTAAGCATCAACTGTTAGCAGAGGCATATAGATAGATAATGCATGACTACAAATATGTAACGCCTTAGTTATTTTTAACGAAGTCTGAATGTACTTCAAAGAGGAAAGAGCTGATGAAAAATATTCCAGTCAAGTTAATAAAAGATATTGATGAATGTAATAACAGATAACACATCAAAGGACTTTGGAAAATACACGTATGCTATGAATTGTATAAATACTGCCTGCTTTCTGTCTGTACTTTGTTCAGCTTTGGAGGTACTAGCCGCATCACTGAACCACTCTTGCAAAATTAAAAAACTTGTTTGTACCTCACTCTGTCTCTGCTTCCCTTTCCAAAGGTGTTTTGGTTCCTTGTCCGCTAGAAAGACGAATAATTAAGGCAATTTATGCAACATGTGCATTTGTCTGTTTTATAGTCATTCGTTCGTGCAGGCCAGCAAAATGTCATTGACAGCTTCACAGCTCCTGTCCTTTCTATCTCCTAATAATTCCAGCAATGAGTGGGCCTATTGACCTAAAGTGGGTTTTGACCTTTGAGTTTCTGTTCAATCCTAGTATGCTTTGGTGTTAATTTAAATGGGATTTTCAGTGCAAAAGCATTCATCTAGTCTGTTTTAAAATCCACATGGATTATCTACCTCAAAGTAATAGCAACCAACAGTTACAAGCAAACAAAAAATCAATCTAAATCTTCCTTTCCTGCAGGAGCACCAGTTCCTGCTAGCTGCTTTGAAGAGAAGGTTTAAACATTTTCCTTTTTAAAAAAAGTAACATGGATGTGCACTCTCAAAATTACTTACTGGATTTGTTACCATTTATTGAATGGTACTCACAATTGGGGGAAAAGTAGATCATCCCCCTACTGCATCAATGTGTGCTTATGAATTGAGTATGGATACTACTCTGCATTAGTGGTTTTGAGTACAGACCTGAAAGGATGCTGTGACATTTTTAAAAGGGTCCCCTTATACAGTATAGAGAAGACAGTGAAGCAGCGTGTGTGGAAATCCAGAGGTATCTCAAGGAGAGTTTAAAATATTGTCATAGAAATTAAATATGGAAGTCTGGGGCTGCAATCCTATACCCACTTACCTGGAAGTAAGTCCAATTAAATTTAATGGGACTTAGTTTTGAGTAGTCACGTATAGGATGGCACAATGAAAGAAGCATCTGGGTTTCTGTATATTTCTCTGATTTACAGCTTTATAGTAAAGGCTATTCTCAGCTGCCGAAACAAACACAGTGATGAAAATCAGCCAACATTGGCTTGGCAGTTGCCAGTAGATATTGACTGAATCCAGGAGCACAAGCAAAATACAATCAACCCACCTCATCTGGCAGCTCTGGGTGCTCCACTGTTGCCTTCTCCAGGACTGTGAAAACAAGGACACTGTCAAGCACCTACAGAGCTACTTGATGTACCGTATGTAAAAAAAATCAAGTAATGGTATGTCTACAATGAGAGAGAATAAAACTTCCCAAAGCAGACGTCATAAAAACCACAATGGAATAGATGAACTCAGAACACTTATCATACTGATGCTTGCTACACCTAAATGGAGTGAAGACCATTGCATTTAACATGCATCGAGTTCTGGAATCTACAGACTGACATATGTCAGCATTGGCTAAATTGTCTTCAGCTCTTCCACATTCCCCCCTGCAACCTTTAGTTTAGTACAGATTCAAATTAAGTATTTAATTTAAAGGATGTTGAAATCAACGTTGGGAAAACAAAAGGCCGTCATGTTTAGATGGGGAGCACACACCCAAGGTCAGATGTTGTTTCTGGATGAAAGGCAAACTATGAAATTTTAATAAAATGCTCCACATGTGATATATTTCCCCACTGTAATAAGGGAGATCAGGATTTGCCTTAAATTGAAGATTGTAATTCAAAACTAAGAGGCATTTTCTAAAATCTGCTTCACACTCCTTAGGTTTGGTGCTAAGATGATTGAATGAAATTCTTTGACCACTGCAGGAGGTCATACTTGATAACCACAATCATTGCCATAATACCTATAATTTACATGGCCTAAGGACACAATCCTATACTGAAGATCCACTAGTTGTGGAGCTATAGGATTTGGCAAAAGTCCTGCTTAGCTGGCAGAACACCGCATAAGCCGCCATGACAGACATGCCAGGGGAAAACCTTGGATACACTGGAGCAGCTCTCTGGGATGGCAGTGAATTTTCATGCATGGCAACTAGAAAGGATGGCAACTCGATAGTGAAGTCAAATTTTTACCAATATCTAAGGATCACAGTTTTCAAGTCTTGGAGAAAGTTAACACAGAAATAAATTATTACCTTATTGGTTTAAAATAAAGGGACTGGAAACAGGACATATGATTGTATTGCGTTTGTCCCTAAATCATCCTTGTTTGAAAAGGTGAAGAAAATCCTGCTGCTTTGTCTTGCATATTTAAAGCATACACCTTTCCAGGTACAATTGTCTCCAGAATGGGCAAGTGCCATAATCATATTTTGGGAGTAAAACTGGAAAGCCCGAAAAAAGCCTGGCTTTAATGGAGATGCCCTTTCAGGGTCACTGCAGCCTGCTCTGGTGTTGTCTTTACTATAAAGAACAATCAGCCTATAAGAAGTAAGGCTGGTGGGGTGCAGGACCTTGCAGTTTGAGCCCAATACATTGCATCTCTGGTGAAGAGTCCTTCAAATAAGGCAAACCAGGCCTCGGCATTGTTTGAAGGAATGGTTGCTGCATTAGCACATTGGGAAGGTCTTTTGAAATTCAGGTTAGATGGAAGGGTTGGTGATAGGAAGATTTACAGTACAGTCCTGTTCTTGTCTACTCAGGAGCAAGTCCCTCCAATGGAACTTTCTCCTAGGTAAGCATAATAGGCTTAGAGGCTTGCCTCTATGGGTTGAGTTAATGACAATGGTGTCTTAGGGTGGTTTAGCTATTTCTGGTGCCAGAGAAGAGAGAAAATGCAAATATTGTCACTAGCTTTACTTGGGGTGAAGTAACTTCTGTTAAGAGGTAAACCTCAAGTTTTGGGTGCATCACAGAAGAGGTGGGGTGTGCAAGAGACATACAAATATATATCTACATGTGATTTCAAAAGCACACTTTGTATTTGGCACATTTTTGTTTTTGGAGAGAACGTTTAAAATTTTCGACTTAAAAAAGTACAAGAAGAAGCTGAAGTTAAAAGAGTATCCAATAAGGCCACATGGCAAGTTCATCAAAGTGCAGGTATTAACCAAGGAGAGCTCCCAAAGCATCCCTGCAGGAAAGGCATGGGAGGTGGACGATCCACTCCTAAAGATCCATGTCAGCGGTGCCAGAGGAGGTCTTCAGCGGCACGGAGTCAAAACCATCAGATGTTCTCTAAAGGCAACATGAGAGGAAGTGTAAATAGAGCTAGACAAGAAGATTTCACATACTTTTCCCAGAGCTCCCTCCATTTGTTTGAATCAGGTCAGATTTTGCCATACCCTTGTATTTAGTAACAAGGCAAAGACAAAGGCTCAATTCAGACGACACGATAGTCAATGGTGGGTTGACTAACCCTAACCCTCACGCTAACCCTAGGGGGCACTCCCCACACAACATGGTAATAAATAATCAACTGTGGTGTGGATGAGGATCAGCGCTGAGTTGACTATGGCAGCATTTGGATGACACAATAGTAAAAACAACTGACGATTGTTTCCCCCCACCCCAGTTGTTTATTGTGTCGTCTCAACTGAGCCAAAGAGTACAATCCTGTACCCTGCACTTAACGCAGGGTGCAAAGCAGCTCCCATAGGGCTCTATGATATAACCCTCCCCTGCCCTCCATGCATGCTGATGGGGCATTCAGTAGCAACTGAGGATCCCCAAAGTCTTACTAGAACCTTGCTTTTGTTGCTTCTTTCCCAGGCCTCACACATGATGGTCCGGCTTTTGCTGGTAGTAATTAGCATGCTGGGAGCCTGGGGAAGAATGTTATCAGGATACCGTTCAGCTGCTAGTGAATAGCCCTTGTTGCTTCCGCACTAGCTCTTCTCTTCAGAATGGGCATTATTCCGTCACTCAGTTCTTATGAAGAATCACAATGAAGTTGTCGCCAAACTGTTTTGTTTCTGTGTTTTCCAAGTAATTGGTCCTTAGTACCTGTTCCATAGGCATACTTTAATCGTTTCCTTTTTTCAGTCACAGCAATTGCTCATTCCTTTTAAAAAAAATACTACTGCTACTACAACTACAATTGCAAAATCACAATAATAAAAAATACAGGAAGAAAGTATTGCTCTAACTATAAAAAGCAATTGCTTTAGCTTCACAGGGAACAGGTTCTGACTAATTAAGGACCAATTTAAGTACTGTTGAGAGTGGGAATGTACAGAAAGCAACAAATTAAAAGGCCAATAGCAGAAGCTGTTTTAAAAAAGAAACAGGGCCCCAAGATATAGTGATGGCCACCAACCTGGATGGCTTTAAAAGGGAGTAGTTAAATTCCTGGAGAAGAAGGCTATCAGTGGCTACTAGTCCTGATAGCTATGTGCTACCTCCAGTAGCAGAGGTGGTAAGCAGTTCCCCAGCAACTGTACACCAGTTGCTGGAGAACATGGGTTGGAGATTGCTATTGAAACCATGTCCTGCTTGTGGGTTCCTGGTCAACAGCTGGTTGGACACGGTGAACAGAATGCTGGGTTAGATGGACCGTTGGTCTGATCCAGCATGGCTCTTATTATGCTCTTAAGGCCATGATCCCAGGCTCATGTTATTAGGAATAGATCCCAGCAATCCAAATGACAATTGTTTCTGCATAAATACACTTTAGATTGCGCCCATGGGAATAGATATTGCAAGTCTGCTATGGGGAACATAGCACCATATTAAATGCCATATGGAACAACCATTACAATTTTGCTTCCCGCTGACTGCAAAAGAGCAATGCCTCAGCAGTGCGAAAGAACTGTACTGTGGAAGAAACCTCAGCTGGATCTCAGTATTTAGAAGCAGCAGCTAGTGGGGGATGTGACAGTTGATACCTAGTCCTGTGGGAGCCACTCAGAATCCTGGCATCCTGTGCTGCACCCACAGTGATTATGGGAGCTAGTACATAGAGCATTGGACTAGGCAGACCTGGCCCAAATCCCACTTTGGCAATCTCACTAGTGGCTTTGAGAAAACAATTCTCTCAACCTCCATCTGCAAAACAGGGATAATAACAATGACCACAGGAATTACTTCAGAGGGGTTAAGAGGATGATTGTGATAAGGAACAATTGGTTACTCTTTGCCTTCTTGGGAACAGGATAGGCTGGAAAAATAAAAATATAACAACTGCTGATCAGTAATAACCTCAATCCAGGGTTGATTCAAACAAAGTTAAGTCTGTACTTGTGTGGGTGCTTCTGGGGTGGGGTGGGGTGTCTTGACAGTGTTGTTTAGCCATTCATTCCTTCAAAACCCCGTGTCATCATAGCTGCAGAGTGGGAGCAGCAAATCTCCACAGCAGGAGTGAGCGCGGGTTTTCCAAGTACCACCGGTGGCCATTCAGCTCATTGAGCCCGCCCCTTGCCCAGCCTTCCCATGTGTCCCCTCAACCTACCACGGGCCTTGATTCACCCCAGAAACGCCCATAGCCTCAATGCGAAGTGAGGTCACCACTGACAGATAAAGCAAAGGAGGTGGTGACCTTGGAGTAAAGCAAAAGGTCGTGGTAAGTCAGTAACTTTTTGAGTGCACAGTTTCGGAGGAAAAGCCCGTGGTGAGTGTGAGTTGGTATCTGTGTCGTATAAATGACACAGCACCACTGTGAAACCACCACAGGGTATACAGGGCATATAGACAGCCCCTAGATGAGGCTTGCAATGTGAAATTGCCCTGCCTCGTTCATAGAATTTCATGGGGCAGAAGCTGTTACCATCTACTTGTAGCCCTCCCATATTTTCCCACTGCTTCTTCCATCTGTTTTCTTAGCATGGAAAATCTGATAAGGAAGAAATTATGAAATAGTTGCACAATGCCTTCTGATTGTTAGAACTAGGACCCCTCCATACAGAAGCATCTTGAACAAAAACGTAACAGAATATTTTCATGGAGAAAATGACTTTTGGGTCAAATGCAGAAATACTCAATTTAATTTCCAGGGATGAGCAGAAAACCCATGCACACTCTTCATATACAGAGTCAGTTCTCATAAATTATACCATTTATGGAATTTGGATACCTAGGCCCAGATTTCTATAGCTCTGCCTTAGTTCTCTACAGATCCACTATGTCAGAGACTCAGTGGGCAGCCCAGATTCCAATTCCCAAAAGATGAAGCTGAGCAAAAGGTAGGTAGGTGACACACTTGGTTCACACATAATGCTAACCCATGGTTTATTTAATCTATGTTTTGTTGCTCTACCCAGGGTTTGTCTAGAAGACGATTCTACAGTTGCTTGTTTTCTCAAACCCTGGATTGTTGGAGTTTGCTTCTCCTTTGCCAGCTCCCTGCCCTTATCCCAAATGCCTTTGTGGAACTGTAGTAGTGGCATGTAGAGTGGCTGCTGGTGGGTTTTTGTTTGTTTGTTTTTTACTGCTCTTGGCCGCTGCCTTTGTAGCCTGGCTAAACAACCCAAAGTTCTAGGTTTGCAGTTAATGATAACCAATGGTTTAAGCAACTTTGAGTTCCCAGCTCAACAACAAACCATAGGTTCTCTTCCTTGGTTGTTTGTGGTTAACACCATGGTTTGTTAACGTGGCTGCATTTACATATTACAACAACCCAGAATTGAACAACCCATACTATGGGTTTACGTTTTGAACTTCAACTCCCACCAGCCACAGCCATACGTTACTCTGAGCAGCATGCCGAGCAGCCACTTGTTCCAGAGATAAGCCAGGGCTCCAGGAGGTTCCTGGGTTAAATTATGACCCTATACATGCAGCTTGAATTAGCAGCCATTAGTGTGTCTCCAATACGCACACTCCACCTCCTTGCCTTCCTTTTCTAAAGGAAATAAATTACACATCTCCTATTGAGAAGAGAGATGGTACAACTGTAGAAAGCTGGCAGCTTAGCCTGGATTTCCCCAAAGATACAGACCACCTACATCCCAGCCCGACATCACTAGACAACATTATCAACCCATCTAATGCCATTTGATTGTTTAATGCCCTCAGTCTGCTGGCTCATTTTTAAGCCTTCCCCAGTGTGGCACCCTACAAATCTTTTGAACTTCAACTCCCACCAGCCACAGCCAGCATGACCAATTATGTGGGATAATGGGTGTTGTTGTCCAAAAGAACTGGAGGGCACCAGGTTGGGGAAGGCTCTTTTTAGACACACGACAGTACCATCTATATTTTGTCTCTTATCTACCTGGAAGACTCCTCCTCTTAGTTTATTGAGAACAGCCCTACACACAGAGTCCTGCCATGCCTGACTGTTCCTAAGAGGCGCCTAAGGAAAACAAACAGCTGCATTAGAAAATAAAACTTAACAGCAGCCACCATTAGCCAGAATATCAGTCAGTGCAATAAGAAACACAGCAGCAAATACAGAGAACTTTTGAGGCTGGAGAACCTCACTGAAAGGTGTGGGAGGGATAGAGTGATACTGGAGTAATTGTTTTTGATTGGTGCCAAGTCCACAGGAGCTGTCATTTGTGATGCTATTCTGCACTTTGGAAGGTTAACTACATCTGATGTACCGGGGGTGGGAAGGGTCCTTTTCACTTTTGCTACTCATCTCTATTTTAGCAGGGCACAGGAGAATGAGGCTGGAATCACCCCTCCCCACAGCTACAACCCTGGAGGCTTACACAATCTGCAAACTATGCTGGCTGAGAACATAACATACAAACGGCCCCTAAGTAATAATCAAAGGATATTGACCACTAGAGAAAGACGCATGCACGCCTCAGGGATGCTTTGCATATTAGGTGATTTAGGAAGCTGTCAACTCAGATGTGGCCTCACCAGTTACACATGACACGCCAGACATCCATGAGGTCAGATAAACATCGGAGCCAAGCCCAAGGCTTCCATTACCTCATTTTGGCCAATTCTAAAGTCCGGCTCTCACAAGCACCTTACCTTTGAAGTGAAAGCCTTTATTTTGCCAAAGAGTGAATTCTTGCTTGTGAATATCAGGTCATCCTCTGCATCTTCCCCCTCCATGATGGCACAACTGTCAGCAGCTGGCAGCTCACTATCCTTGGCACTGGCATTCATCACCAGCTTGGAATATTTATACTCTAACCTTAAAACAGACAGACAGAGAGCTAGAATGATGAGAAGAGTGTGAAGGACAAACTCCAGGCATTTGTTGGCCCACAAGCACCTCCCCCCTTATTTGCAGTTAAAAATATTTTAATAAATTAAATAGCTAAGAATTTGCTGCTCTTTCATGATGCACAAAATCAGCTGCCTTGAGTGACTGCTTCACTCTGTCTAATGGCAGAGCTGGCCCAATTCCACTTTCAAGACCATACCTGGAAGTGGAGAACTGCTTAGCAACTCCACCTAAAACTTGCTATTATTTACTTACTTAGTTTTTTATCCTGCCTTTCTACCAAGACAAATGGCACTCAAAGCAGCAATGACTTTTCCTGGGCAGATCCTGGGACTTCCTCATTCACAGAATTCATCTGCAGGTTTTTGGGAGTAGGGTTAAGGTGGGGGTGTGGCTTGTAGGAAGTCAGTGTCCTATGCTACGTGTTTCTAGACACTCTGCAGCCATGCACCTGTACAATATTGATCAGATGCCCATGTCTCATTTTGCCCATCAGTAAGGGTTTGAGGATCCTGCTTCCTCCTGGTCACTGTTCAGGTGGAGACAAGTCTCTTCCTACAAGCTACATTCCTTTGCAAGCTGCTACTGAACACAGCTACAAATTCATGTGTGTGTGTCTTTAAAATTGCATGCACTCAGAGCTTTTCTTCATGAGGCTGTTCATCCATTGTATCTAGTTTTGGTTTTGTCGCAAAATTGAGATCCAAGCACAATATGAGGAGTGTTTCCGTTCCTGCTTTTTTGTTACATAATTTCTAGGTAGCACTGTAATATAGCGCAAATACACAAAATCAGTGTTTCGTTTTGGTTTGACAATTAAACATAGCACTTCCTCTGCTTTAAAAAAACCTTGCTGAAAGTGCACTTTAGATCAAGAAGCGAAATTGAAATCGCAACGTGTAGAAAAGCCCTTAGTGCTTCTGGTGTCTTTTTGCTTGGTACTTTTTTGGGGTGTCTTTCTTTTTTCTTTTTTTGAGGAACTGATGGGTAGGACTGGGATTGAAGAAAGGCTCACTGAAAAAACTGCCCATGACTAATATTTAATGATGTGTAAAATGCTATGCTTCTCTATATAATTCCAAAGATAATTATCTTTGAATGCTGGCTTGAAGCTTTCACTGTAGTCTGTCTGCTAGACTGTTCAAGGTTATTACCTGATTTCAAGGGTCAACCAGAAAAGAGTATTTTGCGCAGCTGCAAGTAAGAAGCATATGCCAGAACAGGCAGCAACAGGAACGGTTACTTACTTCTGGTTTTTCTTCCAGAAGTAGCAAGTCAAGACAGTCAGCAGGACAGCAGCACAAGTCCCAGCTGAGATGCCCACTTTGAGCCAGAAGTCCATTGTTTTGCAGATGCTGACTTTTTGCTCTGGAAGCGGAATGCCTCCTGCACACAGCTTCGGCTCCCGCCACACGTATGTTGTTCTCTGTAGAATGAAAAGCAGATGTGTTCTCCTTTTGTTTATGCATAGTTATACAGAGAAGCAGCAGCAGTGTTAATGCCACCACGCCAGATCAGGAGCAGAAGTAACAGTTGTACCACTAGAGAGATCTCAAAGGATATAAATATCTCTTAGCAAAAGCAATTAATGCATTGTTCTGTCTGAAGAAGCCATTTATCATTTTAAGGCTTTTAACCCTAAGTATGCTTACATGAAATCAGTGGAACTGACATTTTCGTAAATGTTTTTCTAGGATCAGACTATAAGATTGCTTTGTGGCAATTCCAGCAGAAAGAGTTGTTTCTTTCAATTTGGCAGCTTTGCCTGTTCATTAATTAATAATAGGGGAACAATAGCAGTGAAAGGCACATTTTAAGAATGGCCAATATAGTCCAGCATTCTGTTCCCACAGTGGCTAGCCAGATGCCTATGGAGAGACCATAAGCAGGACATGTGTACTACAGCATCCTTCAACTCGTGCTCTCCAGCAGTGAGTATTAAGAGGCATTCTGCCTCTGATACTAGAGGTAATTCACAGCCATCATGATTAATAGCCATTGATGTTCATACAATTGTATGTAAAAATGTGCAGTTCTCAGGCCTTGGAAACAATTAAAAATTCAAAGACATATTCTAAGTCTCTACCTGAATCCCTCTAACACAAGCACTGATGATAGCATGGTAATCGTCTGCAGAACAGAGGGGGCAAGCTTCGACCGTCTCCCATAGGAAATGGAATGTGCAGCCATCACAGGTTCCGTCAGGGCATTTGCTGTTTGGAAATCATAAGAAGCCATCTTAAATAGAGCCAGATCAGTGGCCCAGTTCTCAAAATCTAGATGTTGAGGGTGTCAGGCATAGGTCCTTTCCAGGCCTACTCTTTTAACCAGCAACTCCATGGACCAATGCCATGGCTTTTAGATAATAGATTGGCCACTTGAAAATGTTTAAAGTCAAATGCAATCATCAGTTATTATATCTATTGAGAAAATCACAAATATTAAGCAGGCGCAGCATACTAGTGGACCTAAGAGGAGGAGTGGGGATGCTGTAGAGATGCAGTCACAGCATACCATCTTCTCTCTGGAACTTAGCTTAGGCTGTCTCTACATGAGAGGTTTAAAGCTCTTTCAAGTCTCATTAAAATTTTTACCTCTACATGAGCAGAGCGCAAATCGGGAGTTGAGGCACATTATCTATCCGATTATGCACATAATCGAATGCGCGTTAAACAGCGAGTTTTATTTTGCTCCGGCCGTTGAAGCGCATTTTGACTATGTGAACAAGCGATTCTCCGCATTAACTACTTCTAAAGCGCATTTCAAACAACCGGTAAGGCCACCAGTTGTGCGCTCAATTATCTCCTGCGTACAATCATTTACCATAAAGCGCTTCCGAGAAGATGCGCATAATCGGAGAACCAGGCGTCAAACCGAATTCTTATAGAGGGGGTCTTAGGGGAAAACAATTCTGCTCTCATTTGCAGCCACCGCCAGCTTTACTCAGCTCAGATTGGCTGGCACCCATCGTGTCACCAAGAAACTTTCCTCCTCTCTCAAGCAATTTCTCAACTTAAAAAAAAAAAACTATGGGAGGGGGAATTTTTCCTTAAAATAAGATGTAGAATTAACTTTTAAATGCATGAACATATGTGGCACTTTAAACAATATTTGGGAAAAGATGGACAGATTGCTTGAAGCACAGGGTAGGTGCAAAACTGAATTCTAAATCACTGTTGGAATTAGAAGCAAGGATCTCTGCTATTTGCAGTCTGAGGCCACAGGGAAATCAGGGAAAGCCACAGGAGGATGGGGGGGGGGGGGGAAGTGCCAATTCTGGGTTTGAGGTACATCTGTATACCCCCCCCCCAAGATAAATAATAACAACTTGTGAATCCTATCACCTGTGTATATTAAATGCTTCCCTCAATTATTTGTATCTCCCATCAATTTCTAGCTTGCTCCATTATAGAGACTGGGGCAGATCACAATTTTAAAAGGACACAGCTCCTACTGAGATAAATAGCTGTTGAGCCGTCAAACCTACCTTGGCACAGAGAGGGCTCCAGACTGTGGCTTTAGGGGATCACATCGCACTCGGATGGCAGTGGCTCTCCCATCATTACAAGTCTGGGACACATCATTAGATCTGCGAGTGAAGCAAACACGTTATGAAATTCCTGCCAGAACTGGCAACCCGATGGCAGGATCTACACTACTGCTTTAAAATGATTTATAATAGTAGTGACAGCTGTTGGAGCCCAGGACACACTCCATCTTCAGTTTTCAAACTGTTTTCAAAGTTTCATAACCTGCTTGGTGTAGATTTGGCCTACATCTTGTATAGAGTACAAACAGCTCAGGTGCAGCCATGAAGAGATGAGTTCATCACATAACCATTCTAGAGGAAGTTGGGAAGCTTCATTCTCCTACACTACAAGAACAACTGAGGGTGCTTCTAGATGAGGCTTTTATCACACCATTGCCCTGCCTCATTCAGAGATTTTTTTTAGAGGATCCAGACAACATTGTCTTCCACTTGTAACCCTCCCATTTCCCCCTCCTCTTTTTCTTGTCTTCCTTTACAAGATGGAATAGCTGCACAATGCCATCTGACTGTTCGCACTCAGAGACTCCTCTGTCTGGAAGCATCCTGAATTTCCTGCCTTGCTCGCTAGTTATTCTTTGAGGTTGCGTTCAGGTTTGGAAGACTGACGGGTTCCAGAAGGCCAAGGCCTCCAAATTTCCCTGTGATGCTGTTTTTCTACAGAAGGAAATGGGTAAGGCCTGCCTTTACCCACGTTTGGCAGTCCTGTAGCTTACCTGTAAAAGAATATCACATCTGGTAAGCCCACATTCTCAGCAGGGAAATAGTCAGCAAAAGAGGTGATGTTGTCCAGTGTGGGCTCTGTTGTTACTCCTACAAGTTAGAACCGAACCAGTGAGAAAGATACTGCATAGACTGTGGCTGCTGCTCCCAGGATAGCATACACCCCCTTCCCCAAAATATACTGTGCTAAAGAGGCTCTCCATGCAGGAGGGGAATTCCATTTCTATTTTATCTTCACAACTTTCAGCAAATAGGCTTGTTTTGTTCATTGTCTTACTCACAAACTCAAACTAGGGTCAGAGGAGCAAGTAAGGATAGTCTCTAACCTTTGATTAGAGACCTTGTCAGTTAGTGTGTGTGAGACCTCCCTTTGTTGGATTGCCAGTTCTTTAAAATAAAACTTCAAATCTGGTAGCTGAGCTGGGCATGGGGATGGACCATCATATAAAAGCAGCATATTTCTTTAGGTGTGTGTGTGTGTGTGTGTGTGTGATGTGGGGACTTTTGCCTCTTGCTTTTCTGAGAACTGTCTGGAAAACAAAATCCAGGGATTGAAGGGAAGGAGGTACTAACTAGTGTGTATGTGGGAGGGGAGTTTCCATCATTCTTTTAGATTAAGCAGACACACTGAGCTTGCTAGTTCTCAGTATGCCATTTACAGGGCTGGCCCTGCCTGTAGGCTGAGTGAGGCAACTCCCTCAGGCAGCAGAAGCTGAGTGGGGAGAGCAGCAACAAGGTATTGCAGGACAGAGTTGTGTATGCCATGGTGCTTGACCCTGTACCCCTTGAACTAGCCTCACTGCCTTCAAGTTGACACTGTTCCATCTCCAGTGTTGAAGTAAGATTAGGGTTGCCATATTCTGGATCCACAAAGCCAGGACATTGGGGGGGGGTGGGGTAGGATTTTTTAAAAACTGAGCAATATGGAAAGGTCGAGGGAAAGGAAGAAAGCTGCCCAAGCTTTAGTTATCTCACAGCGCAATTCTATGCGTGTCTACTCAGAAATAAATCCTATTGAGTTAAATAGGACTTATTCCCAGGTAAGTATGTATAGGATTGCAGCCTAAAGTACTTAAGCACCTGCAAATAAATAATAGGCAAAGAACAATTTAAGCAATCAAACAGAAAAAAAATGACACTAAATTACATTTCTCCATTAGTTCTCAAAAGTTAGAGGAGAATTCAATACGGAGACTTACCCCAACCCAATCACCCAAGTAGTTACCATAGGATATTAGTATTAAAAGATATTGTTTAACCCCAAAGTAGCCATCTACTTCGTGTTCAAGTGGTGGCTCTAACAGAATATGTACTGTTCGGTGCCACTAGATGAAGAGATCATAATGAATTGTAAATAATAGTAACAATAATATTGCTGATTTTCTTAGACATATTTAAAAGGTAACACCCCCTCCCCCCCCCCACATGGACCCCAAATTAAACTTAAGGCATGATCCAACCAAAGTTAAGCACTTTTAAGGCTGCCTACCTGAGAGTAAGACTCATTGAACACAGTGGGGCTTATGTTTGAGCAAACATGCACAGGGTTCTGCGATCTCATTGGTTTCAATGGAATAATGTTAAATGCCTGCTTTCCCCTGCACATTTACCTGGAAGCAAGCCCCACTGCAGACAATGGGACTTACTGCATGTCTACTCAGAAGTAAGTCCCAGTGACTTCTGTGGAAATTTCTAAAGACTGTTCTCTTCTGGCGGGCATATCCAGTGGAATTTTAGAATGTTTAAAGGATGTTTTTAGGATGTTTTAGGATGTTTCAATGCAGTTTTAATAATATGTGTCATGTTTTAATCAGTTTTATGTATTTTATCATGTTGTTGTTCCCCGCCTCGATCCAGACGGAGAGGCGGGTAAGAAATAAATTATTATTATTATGATTATTATTATTATTATTAAACATGCATAAGTTTAGGTAGCTAAAAGTATTTAATAGTAGCTGGATTGTGCCATTATGCGTATGTTTTTTGTTTTTCTTTTTAAAATCCAGATGAAAATCTCCTTTACTGTATTTTACTCAGTTAAAATGAAAGTCTGCTTTTGTGCTTTGTTGCAAAGTAAAGTTTTTGCAACAACTGTAAATCCAGACATCTTAAATTGACTGCAATTTACTTCCAAGTAACAGATTTGAGGTTTGCAACTCAAATCCAAGGAGGTGGGTTTTTGACGCCCGATTTTTTTCCGGAGGGACTTTTCTTTCTCCCCTCCCTCATTTCCTCTCCTTCCCCCCTTATCCCCCCACTCCCTCCCTCGCACACCCTACAAAACTATTTTCCTTCCCCCATAAACAGCCAAGGGGCTCTGCCCGGTGCTTACCCCAAAGCCCTGGCTGCAACCAGCCAAGCTACCAATCTCCTTTGCAGTGCATGGGACTCTCATGCAGCCTGAGGAGGAGAGCAAGCCCGCCTTTCCCTGCCTTTCTTCTTTTTCTACTACACAGCAGCAGGCACAGGCACAATAAAGTGAGTCATGGTGAGTGACTCATCTGAGCCTGTGGAGCAGCAGCGGCGTTCTGGAAAAGGCGGCAGATGGATCCGTCTTTTTCTCTGCTAAGCAGGCTCAAGGCACCATTTTGGGGGTCTGAATTACTCGGACTCTGAATCCGGGATTCCTGTCCAACCGGCCGGGACATTTTGGAATTGATTGAAATCCAGGACAATCCTGGTTTTCCAGGACGTATGGCAACCCTAAGTAAGATTCAACTGTAACTCTGGTCAGCTTCTATATAGGGAATGGGGTGAGGCACAATCTTGGACTATGCCTCAGACAGACAGCAAAATGTCTTGGCCCAGCCCTGGCTGTTGTGATACCCAAAAAGAGCCTCAGTCCTCTGTTCAAAGCACAGACTAACCTCTCCCACTTCCCCCACCTGTCAGCGGCTCTCACCTACAAAGTGATCTGCCAGGCTCACAGGCTGTGAAGAGACCACTGTTTTGAACCCCATTGCATCAGAGGGGACAATGATCGACTGGCACACGTAAGAAGAAGTTGCTTTGGAGAACTCTGCCTCCTTGCCCAGGATATGTATGTCTGTGACGTTATCTGTGCAGAAAGCAGTTTTCTTTCCCTTCAGAGAATAAGGAAGAGAGAGAGAGTTGGTGGCACCCTAGTCTTTCATTGCCATTCAAAGGCTGATGTTCCCCCCACCCCAGAAGAATCACAGTATTGACATACATCTCTTTGCCCAACTAGGAGGAAGCAGCCGCAGCCAAATTGTGGCACATTCCCCTTAGCTAACAGCTCGAGCCCATCTAGGATCCCCCCCCCCCCATTTTGGTTGTGTTTTGTTCAGCAAGAACTAGGATAGCCTGATATGTTACAGCAGCCAGAGGGGTGGGATGCTGCTGATAGTGTTCTGTGCAATAGTGGCTGAGGTGTGGCATTGGCACTTGGAGACTCTCCATGCAATAGGGGCGATTCACCACAGCGAACCACTCACACCAGTCTTTCTCCACCAGGCATCCTCCAGATGCATTGGACTACAACTCCTAGAATCCCCCAGCCAGCCACATATCTGGAGGGTACCAGGTTGGGGAAAGCTGACTTACACATGCCCTGTGTAGAGAGGAAATGCTTCTCGGGAGGTCTTGATGTGGCCTTGCCTCATGTGAATATACTTACATGATTCCCGCAGAGGCTGATGTTGAAGTGATGAAAATACTTCAGCCCTTTTGAGGTAAAGCTTGGCCCCCCTAAAAAGGATGTGCTATTGGCTAGTGCCGAGAAGTCATATTCCAGAGTCCTGCCCTGTGTGGTGACTGAGAGGTGACAGTCGTTGTAACACAGAGAATGGATCTGGGGAGAGGAATATTATACAGTCAGTTTGTTTCTTCACTGAGAAGATGAGGAATTGTCGGCTTCCCCACTTAAAACCCCACTTTATTCTGACAGAAAGGAGAGAGCATTGACTCGTCTGGTGATTTGAATGCCAGCTAGGACCATACTGCTCCAAAACCCCATATGCTTCTGCTCGCAGGAATCTTGCTTGCCAATTATACAATACGCCCATGGAACCATGTGGATATAATTACACAAAACAGAATATGTGGAGAGGAACTGTTTTGCTGCTCTTGTGCCATTTCCATTTTGGCAGGAAATAACCAATCTTTCTGAGGAAATACAATTTTTTAAAGCAAAACTTAGGGGTGATTCAGTAAGGGAAGAGTCCCTTTCACCAGGTTTTTGATATAAAAAATGTGGAAAATTATTAAACAACAAACAAAACAAATTATTGAGCAATTTGGAGAGGTTAAAATGTTCGATTATATCTTTTTTTAAAATGCACACAGGATGCTTATTATTCAGCAATTGTGGATTAGTGGTTTTTCTCTTCCCTTGGGAAGTGCAAGAGGTAAAGGTGAAGGCTAATGTAGTGTCATGAACCAGCCAGCCACTTTACTGTATGTGATTATTGCTGCTGGTAGTGCTACATGTAATCCCTGCACAGGGCTAATGAAACTCGATGTCAACGTAGTTTGGATCTAGAACCTATGAAAAGGATTGCCTTGCATATAACAGGAGAGACATTTCAGACTACGAACAGTTCTATAAACGTAAAAATAGTGTTAGCGTTTTGCCATGTGTCATTCATTTACTTCACACCATTTCATCCTCTCTGGTATTGTTGGCATAACTTGGAACAGCTATTTGTAGACTGACGGCTTCTCTAAATGAGCAATTTATAGCACGCTCATGAGTGGCCACTCACAGAAGTTTGCGGGTTGATTACATGATGTCGTGAACAACCAGGACATCTCCTGAGGTATCCATTGCAACTTCCACCATAAAAAGAACCGCTTTTAAAGTGATAACATCCTAAAAGAAAGTGGGGTCTTTGACCACTAGATGGTGTTGTCTCAAATGAATTTAACAGAGGGGAAGTATTCAATTCAAAGCACGTGTAACTCCGCCCATAACAATTGCACCAAAAAGCAGGAAGCACAAACACCCCAGGTAAGCAACCCCTATTTCCCCTTAATGTAAAGACACTGAAGCTGTGTTCACACCAAGCAGTGCTTCTCTGGGAGGACGAGATGGGCAAGTCCCATAGCAATTTTTCATGAGTGTCTATTTTGTCAGTTATTTAATTTTGTTTATAACTCCCCTTTTCCTCCAAGGAGCTCAAGGTGGCGAACATGATCCTCCTCTTCCTCTCCATTTTATCCTCAGAACAACTTTGTGAGGGAGGTTAGGCTGTGATTCAGTGACTGGCCAAAGTCATCCAGTGAGTTACATGGCCGAGTGAACACTAGAACTACAGTCTTTTAAGTTTCTTAGACGAGCATTTTATAGCATGCTCGTGACTGGCCACTCACGGATGTTCACGGGTCATTTTAACAATGCAGTGATCCTCCTGCATGTCTCCTGCTCTTTTATTTTTTGTTACAAAACAAGACTCCAAAAACCTGACTCTTCTGAACTATAACAATATTTGTCACTATTTCCTGCCGTGTGCAGGAGAAGTTGCACTATAAAACACTCAATAGAGGGCACTGTCCCACTAAATTGCATGGGCCACGTGGTCGCTGCTTTCTTCCCCGTGTGATTCTGCTCGTTCCTATTGCGAAAGAGAAGCAGGAAGCAGAGCGACAGGAAGAACATGTGATTCCCCCCACCCCACCCAACTGAAAACCCTCCTAGTCTTCCCATCCAGTCCAACACTCTCAGCCACTATAGTACACAGCTTTTATGTGCTTAGCTTATTAATGCCTTGACACTTGTGGACAATAATAAAGCATATGCTAACACACAAAAATTGTAGCTAGTCATGTTGGTCCATTAGAAGGGAAAAATCAAATGAACAATAGGATCAATACAGTGTTCCAGAGCAGTGAGCAAGTAGTGAACTCAAAGGCTTGCTTAATACTTTGTGACATTTTACTTGTTCCTAATAAAAGTAATGCATTGCTGCTGATTTAGGTACTTTAATGCTCAGCCCTCTGTCAATTAAACTTTTTACAGACCTATTACAGTGCACTTTTGTTTAGATAATGATCAGTGTGGACCCAACTGTCACAGTTCAGGAACAAATCAACAGTAAAGAGAACAATAGTACCGTGTTGCTTTTTGTGCCAGGGCCACAAGGAATGCAAGCCTGCTTGCCATACGGCTGGTGAGCTTTCAGATACGTATTCAATGCACATGGATAGCAGGCACCAGAGCTTCTGTCGATGTAGTGGCCATGTGGGCAGGAAGTACAGGACGAGCCAGAGGATTCTAAAGCACACAGCTGGCAGTAGGAAGCTACACCGTCTATAACATTGGTCACATTGATAGAATATAGCTTGGCAACATCATTGGTGTATTTTCTTCCCTGAAACAAACCACAGAAAATGCTATAAGTGCCTTGGAAAGGCAGAAATACTTGATAAAGGGAAGGTGAGATGTTGTAAGGAGCAGTGCACATATTTCTAGCTGTCACCATCCCCACTGGAATATCTCTGATTCTTGATGAGGACTGGCACATAGAAGGATAATTGAAGAACTGGCTGTGAACAGAAGATTCCCCAGGAAGCAACAGTCCTTACCGCCTCGTGGTACGCTGTCCTTTGGAAGGCCCATGTGAAGCTCGTGGTGGCATTCTTCTCAATGATGTATGTGTAGGATTGCTTTCCCTTGGAGCCAACCCAGGTCTCCACAGGTGTGTTGGTTCTGGAATTCACACCCTACCAGGGATGAAATGTCACGGGCCCACAGTGAGTAAAGAAAAAGCAATGATTTCTACTTAAAACAGATGCAGGAGAGTCATATTTTTGTAACTTGAGCATGAAGTAGGGGAGGAATCTCAAAATAATGAGCTGAAAATGAGGGAAGATGGGGCATTAGTGGGGAAGAAAGCTAGGAGAAGAAGGGATGCTGAGGTTGGGGAGGAGGAGTTGCGGTGTTTATGAGAGACTTCCATGCACATCCATGGTAGTCCGAGGAAAGCTGATGTGGATTCTGGCAAGAAAGTATGGAGAAGTTAGAGTACTGCTATTTATTCAGTAAAACCAATAATCTTAATTTTATTTAATATTTTAACAGTTCTGATTTCCTTTTCTTTCTTTCTTTTGTCTATGTTGTATTTCTGTACTTATCAACAAGCTTACTAGTGTTATTATACATATGTGTGTGTGTGGAAACTTATGTCTGAGATAGTTATTAACTTCATAAATAATACTAATGCTACTAATGTACACCTGTACAATGTTTCCTCTCTTTTTTCTACTTTGTTTGCTGTAAAAAGGAAAGCAAGCATGGGGAAAATGTTCAGATGTGTGTGTTAGCAGACTCCATGTTGCTTCATATGTTTTACAAAATTAGCAGGTATACCATGTACTCTATAGAGCCTTAGATGCAAACATCCTTTTCCCCCCAACTGTATGCACATGCTATGGGCAATGAGGGTGCAGGACCAACCACAGCTCCGAACAGCATGCACACATGGTGAATTATTCACAAATTTTAATCTCTCTGACCTTTTCTGGATCCTTAAAAAACCAACCCTAATATTATCCAATCTTACAACTGTCTACTAAGAAGACATTTTAATGACAGATTATATTTTTGTGATTACAAGATCAACAATTATACATTTGAATTATTTAAAAACTCTCGGGTGGCATTGTGATGGGGTTCATAATTTTAACCAGAGCTGGACTCCCTCACTGAGGTGATGGTGTTATCACACAGTGGAGTCTTCATGGGACTACAGAGCATGTAGCTGGGCTATCACCACATCTTTGAGAGTTTCACCACATTAACAAAAACATTCCTGAAAAAGAAAGCCAGTATGTCTTGGAAAATATTAGCTAGAAACTTCTCCATAAAATATCAGTGTTCCACATGCAGGAAATATCTAGCATGGGATATAATTTTAATACTGCCCACTCCCTAAGATTAGAGGGAGATCCCTTCTATGTGACCTACCTAGGGTGGAGGCCTGGTTGATGGTGATAGAAGACAAGGCCTTCCCAGTGGCTGCATCAATATCACGGGACAGCTTGCCCCATGAAGTGTAGGTTACCCTTCTCTGGATGCATTTTGCTGGTTGGTGAAGACATTTCTATTCCAGCAGGCTTTTTCCTGCTAAGTGTTTGTGTTGCCTATGCCTTTGCCTTTGTTTTTTTATTACCTGTATTTTGATTGTATTTTATACTGAACATACGGATTTGTATTGTATTGTAATTTTAAATTGTTGTGTGCACATGGGCACTAGATGGGCAGAATAGACATTTCTATATAAATAAAACAGAACACTTCTCTGGCAGTTATCCTGCCATTGTTCTTAATACTGGAAACAGCTCTTACAAATTCACACTAAAAGATAGGATACAAATTGTGTGAGTGACGAATAGAGTGCCGTCAACAAATCCTTGAACATGCACCCTAAGAACGCAAGGGATAAGCACCAGTGGCGCAAAGACATACCTTGTACAGTGAACCAGGAACCAATTAAGCATAACTATGCTGCAAATGTAGTAGGTCAGTTCTCTGCTGCGCCAGACAGGCCAGGGAACAATTTTACACATAGACACACTTTGTATGAAATAGATAATATCTCAAAGGGAAATAGAAACAAACCAGCGCAATACCTACAATCTGCTGATGCAAAGATAGGAGAACTTCTATTACTTCATCCCTTTCCATTAGACAGTTCATAGCGCAATCCTACACATGTCTACTTAGAAGTAAGTCTAAGCAAGTATTTAGGGATTTAATCCCTAGAAAGTGTGTTTAGGATTATCACCCAATAGCATGGAATAACTAGGTGGAGAGATGCAGCCTTAGTGTCTGAACAAAACCTTATGGCCACTGCTGAAAACCTAAGAAGGGGGTCACAATTGATACAACTCAAAATGGTGTCTGTCAAGGAAGGAAGATAGAAGTTTTGACTGCAAGGTTCCAGAATTGAGAAAGAGCTAATATATTTGCCTGTCTTTCTAAAAAGGCATAGACTGCAAAGGAAGGAGGGTTGTGTCCCTTCTACAACCTGCCTTGACTGAAATCACACAACCCCCAAAAAACAGAACAGGGGAAAGCTGATCCACTTTGGAGAGAGAAGTAGCTGGACCAACTTACCACCATGAAATAAAGCTCACAATTCACACTGCAGATGGTTTCAAAGACAAATGTGATCGTTGCTATCTTCTTATTTTCAGAGTCCTCTAGCACTGATTGTGGGGGACTGTAAGAAAACAAGCAAAACTGAGGTGTTGTCTACTTTTCAAGAAGCTGGTGAGAACTTAGTAGGGGACAGTGGAGCGGAGCAAGAATGGCTGAAGATGGACAAGCTCAGTTAGTGAGGCTTACGTCATGCTGATAAATCACTGTTCAGAATGATCTTATTTATGACACTTTGCAAACCAGCTATCAGGTTCTCAGATTATGTTCTCATCTGGAATACTCTCAAAGAAACTGAGGGTTGCTAATCCAATGGAATCAGTACTCTGTTCATACATATGAACTGAAACTTTGTCTGCTGCCAGGACATGGAAAGAACAGGGTGCTGCTCAGAGCTCATACATGTTTGAAGGACCTATTAAACTTAACAGCAGACTCAATCCCTTGTCCACGTTTTCTGCCACTGAGAAGGGTGGATCAAGGATTATGGCAGTAATGCAAGCAGAACAGTGTAGAATGACCCCCTGCCTGGAGATGGTGCTCAACTGCACCTACTGTACTTTGGAGGCACAGTCTTGCTACCATTAACTCAGCTACACACTCACCTGAATCCAGGGATCACCAGTGTCAAAATCATGAAGTCATTGTCGGAGGCTCCTGCTGCTGTATAGATGTAGTCACTAGCCACTTCCCAACCTGATGACAGCAAGCAAGAATTAACCAAATACAGCCTTCATTCAAATGAAAGCAATTGTTTCAGTTGGATACCATCACATTAAATATATAGTTCCATAAACATGCAAGCACTTCACAGAGACAGAAGACATTCAGTTTCCTGAGTCCAGAAGTTGACGTAAGAGTCATATGGCTGCTGAAAGCAACCACCACCTGTTTTCGTCTCTTTCATCTGATAACACCTCGCACTATAAAATGCATGACCTGACACACGGTTTTATTCTTCATTCTGCCTCACAGCCACCTTGCGAGGTAGATGGTTAAGGGATGGTGACTGGCCCAAGGATTCATGGCTGAGTGGAGAATTTGAAGTCAGATTGTCCAAGTCCAAATTCAACAATTTACCCACTACATCACACTAAGCTATTGCTAAACTATTGATCCAAATAAGAGGGAGTAATAAATTCCACATGTGAATTACACACAGTATGTGAGCAGACAGCCTAGGAAAAGGCTGTGCATTTGAACACAGGATACTGCTAGGGCACTTCAAACTATCCAAACTCCTTAGGTAAAAATATGCTCATGAAGATACCTGCCATTCCCTTATATTCAAAACTGATTCCGCTGAGGACTGTTGTCTCCATGTTAGCTGGCAGCGTGTTCCACCATTTGTATTCAAAGCCTAATGCTGGCTCAGTCCCAACAGGACAGTTAATGCAGCCTGGGAACAAAATGAAAAAAAAATGGTTAATAGATCTCAGTAGGGAAAATGGATTCCCTTGGGGAAAGCTGTTGCGAAGGAGTCTTCCAGATAGACAGCTCCTAGCACTACCAGTCAAAAGACCTTGTGCAGCTATTCTGTTTTTCCCTCCTTAACAGACTTTCTGGTGGGGCTGGGGGAACAACAGAGTAAGTAATGGTGGGGAAACACAGGAAGGTTACAAATGGAAGACAACGTTGTCTGGAACCCCCTAACATTCTGTGAATGAGACAGGTTGGTTGTACAATAAAAGCCTCGCCTGAAAGCACCCAAAGAACCAGAACACTCTATAGAGGCACATAGGGCCAGCCCTACCATTAGGCAGAATGAAGCAATTGCCTCAGGGAGCAGATCCTGGAGGACAGTAGTTGCAGGTCTCCAAGCCATTCCCCCCTGAGCTCCCTGGGGCATTCCCCTCTCTTGGAGTATAGAGCTGTCCATGCCACACAGACTGTCCTACACCCCATAAACTATCCTGCTGCCTTCAGGTGTGGTGGAGGATACAATCTTGTTGACAGTTTTAAAGTAAGATTCAACTGTCAGTCCAGTCAACTTCAGTATGTGGAATGGAGGAGGGCACCATCTTGTTCTTTGCCTTAAGCAGCAAAATGTCTTGGGCCAACCCTGGAGGTACAGCCTTGATAACAAGAGCCACTGTTCGTTTCTTTTTTCTTTTTGTTAATCCAGTAAGTGGGGAGAGGAAACCATAAGAAGATCAAGTAGCCTAATCCCTGCTGCTGTATTCAGTCCCATTACCCTGTTTCTATTGACAGAAATATGGAATCATTAGAAGTAACAATGAATAAGAGAAAAGGAAGAGTTGGAGTTGAGCTCACACAAGCAAAGGTTGGGCTCCATTTTATGTCACCTCCAAATCCAGCAAGTACAACTAACAAGGAGGCTTCAGTTCCCAATCAGTGGATTCTTAGAGGGATCACAGCCCAGTCCTTGCCAGTTTACACATTTTAAAGAACGTCACTCATGGGATGACTTTGCATAACTCAGAAGGAAAGAATGGAATAGCATTACCAGACCCATTCGAATATGAGCCATATGGGCAGGGCTCGCAGGAACTGGTGTTTGTCTTGAAAAAACCAGGGTTGCATGGTGGGCAAATGGTTTTTATGCCTGATGGAGGCAATTTTACAGCATTGGGGAGCTCCTCACTGCAGATCTTTGGCTCGGCCCATTTATACATTAGCTGTGTCTGTGAAAATAATGTGTTGTTATATATATATATATATATATATATATATAGTTAGTTAGTTAGTTAGTTAGTTAGTTACAAACATCAAACATTTCTATAACACTTCAGTATGTAAAAAGATTTTATAATCCTTATATCACTCATCTAAACAAAAACAATGACATAGGCCGCTAAGGGAGTCAACAGAAGTAACAAAACAAAAAGTGGTCACCATACTCTGGAAGCACACTGGCTACACTGTTGACAGATATACTTATTCCTCTCAGGATCCAGATCAGAAGAAGCAGTTTTGCAGAATTACTGTGACTGGCTGGTGGCTGTGACATCATGAACTTCCTGGAGGAGAAGGCTATCAATGGCTACTAGTCCTGATGGCTATGTGCTACGTCCAGTATCAAGAGGCAATAAGCCTATATATATACCAGTCGCTGGGTAATACGGGTGATCGACAGCTGGTTGGCCACTGTGTGAACAGAGTGCTGGACTAGATGGACCCTTGGTCTGATCCAGCATGACTCTTCTTATGTTCTTATGTCCTTCCTATTCCCCTGAACTATTTTCCAGTGTAAAGATGGATTGAGCTCCCCTACCATTTTAAAGAGGGAATCCACTGAAGAATAAATCGAAATAAATGTGGTGCTTTTATTTATTTATTTTTAAAGTTGGACAGTCAACTTTAAGCATGATGGGAGGGGCAACACTGTTCCTCACAATATCTGGCCAGATATCACAAGAAATATTGTATACATCCTTGGGAAAGATCTTGAGAGCAAACCCCCAGTCGGCTGCCTCAAACGCTTGGAGGCCTCCCTGCTAGAATATCAACCCATATGTAAGCCCCCTAATCTGCCTCTTGACAAGGAAGGGAAGGGCCACTGCTCAGTGCTAGATGCTGTCAGTCAATGTATATAATATTGAGCTAGTTCAGGGATGGGGCACGTCTGGCCCATGGGCCGAATCTGGCCCATCGGGACAGCCCATCTGGTGTTTGCAGCATCAGGCAATGCCCCTCCCTTGAGGCCCCACATGCGCAAACAGCATCATAACAATATTCCAGAAGGAGAGACAGGAAGGAATAGATCCCCCCCACACACACACACACATCTTCTCCTGGAAAGAAGTCAGCTGATGTTTCCCTCACCTGGTTTAGGAATATACTTTCACTCTGAAATCAAGTGACCACAAAGGGGCACTCTCTGCACATAATGGTCAGTCATTAATTTAAGTGCAATGCTTTGAACCAGAACCAATAAAACAAAACAATAGCTAGCCTTAAGTTTGTGCCTCAAGAATCCAACTAAAAAAGCTCCGCTATTCATATATCACTGTTGTAACAACAAGGTATTTCAGAATTTGCATACCTCTCCATTTGTATCACAGGCTGTGTGCGTATAAAAATAATCCTTATCTGTACAGGCTGGGCGAGGCTTGCATGATGCAGAACCAGGTTCTTTATTGCAAAAAGAAAAATGGTTAAAGCTGTGTGAGCATGAAAGAACCAATCCAGGAACATTTCAGCAGCAACCTATCAATAAAGAGTGTTATGCCCTGTCCACATTTTACCTCTGTGTGTCAAGCATCAGTCACACAGACCACAATATTATCCAGTGTATTTTATTGAAACAGAGTAAAGGGTGGATGGGTGCGCGCACACACACGCACACACAGTTTTTGGCTCCAGTTCCAGCATTTGCTCTTTTAGAAACCGTTGGAGAGTTTTGCAAACAATCTGCCTGATATTTGCTTAAGGCAATTGATTCTAATAAGACCGAAGAATAAGTTTTTCTATAATTAACATTCACAATAGTGGCGGGCGTTCCAAGCCTTTTGCTGTAGGAAAAGAAAAAGTGGTAATAGTTGATGAGGCAGTCTATTACGTTGGGTGTTCTTTTCCCCAAGTTGGGAAGAGGGTACTCAAGGACTTGTAATCCAATATTCCTCTCTCCTTGGGGCCTAGACTTTCAAATAACCTGGTAAAATGCTTCAAACATAAGGTTTTGATCATCAGCATTACCCCAGTGAGTTAAGGTGTTATCCAAGCTTTCAAATAGTCAGGTCATGATTGTTTGGGTTACAGTCTTCCTGCACAACAGTCTTCAGATAGCAAAAAAGCAAAAGGCTTCAGGTCAATGTACAAAATTGGTACCATTTGTGTCCAGTACAACAGCATCAACCTCACCAGGAGCAGTACATGCAGCCACAAAGAGGAATGAAACTGGTATGAGCCTAATAATTTGGGAACAGCCTTCACAACCTTCCTATAGGGCAGGCAAAGAGCTCTATCGACCAGAGAGCACGTTGCTCAAAACATGACTCTTATTACAGGGTAACAAACATGCACACCCCTGAAGGAACGAATACAGCTGGCGAAGCATTGCTGGGAAGGCCCTGATGTGGAGTCACCTAGTTCTTTCTTTCTCTCTATAATATCTTTCCAGCCATTTCCAGCTACATACAAGAGGTTCTTATTAAGCCAGCTAAAGATTTCTCTATCCAACAACATTGTTGCAGTAATGATGTAGCAGAAGTAATGTTGCATTCTTATTCTGTGCTCCATTGTACTATCCTATGACAAGCCATAATGTGTGTGTGCTCTACTGTGTGGAAACATGCTGTGTCTTCACAAACAGCATTGTAAAAGATCTATATAAGCCAAGCTAACAGACAGTAAATATAGCTTCCTGCCTAGAACATCTCGGTGTGTGTGTCTTCATTCCTTCACACCCCATTATGCAGACAGCCACACAGGAGATTAGTGCCCCAAATCTAGCCATGTAAAATTCCTCCCCAAACACAGATCTACAAATCAGAACTATGCCTGAGGCTAAGGCAGCCTCTCCCAACCTGGGGACGCTTTGCCTAGGGCAGTCATGAAGTCAGCTTGAAAATGTTTTCTGGCGATCCGAGTAGAATATCCGAGGCATTACCTGTGTACATGGCTGCCTCGCACTGCTGGCATGAAGTCGCTCCTTTGCTGGAGAAGGAGTTTGCTGGGCACTGTCGACAGAAGGAAGAGCTCGGTTTGGCCGCATAGCTGCCTGCCTTGCAAGGAAAGCATTCGGATGTGTAGGCCACTCCTAAGAAACAGATTAAAACAGCACGGGGATTAAAGTGAGAGAAACAGTCCTTCTGGCCACCACTGGCACAGCAGCAGCTTCTGGCCACCACTGCTGCCCCTGCCACAACCCCCACCCCACGCCCCCACCCCGGTCCTTGCATGCTCCAGCTAAACACAAACCTGTAATGCCAATGTTCCTCACCAACACAGGCTTGGGAGTTTTGGACCACACAGAGAAGGCTGTTGTCCTCCAATATAGGACATTGTTGCCACGACTCAGCTCCACCTACAAAGAATAAATCAAGATAGTGCAAATCCTGGCTGATATGGACATGCAGGAGGGCCTTGGGCCTTGATCGCTGGCTCTCAAAAAGCACATACAAATTTCCTGCCCCAAGTCACTGCTGGCCATAAGCCCCCAAGCAAGCATTGTGGCCACCTGGACTGTGAATGAAACTCCTGCACTTACACTGTGTGTCTCCCATCCTCTCTCTGTGGTTCTCATCCATCGCGACTCCTCCACCGTCGGCTGGCACTGGTCATTCTGAATCTGCAACAGATGAGAACTTGGGATGAGGATGCAATTTTTGTTCATGGAAAAACAAGCCAACTGGGGTCACGGTTGTAGTCATCAGCTTAAGGCAGGCATATCAAACCTCAGTCTGAATCTAGCCCACATGGGGGCTAAACCTGGCCCTTTGGGTTCCCTAGAAGGCCATGCCCCCTTCTCCTGGCTCTACTTCCTTTCCCCCAACCACCAATCCTTTCATGGTTTCCCAGCTTTTGCATGTTTTTCTCCCATTCGAAATGGTTGAAATGCCTGTGAAATGGCTTAGTTACTGGCACTCAGAGCTTTAAGCTCAAATATCCTGGTATTTTTAGCTCCACTCTGTTTTGCGTTCAGCCCCACCCACCACTGGAATATAGCCCCTGAGACATTCTCTGAAACTGAATTTGGTTCATGGATTGAAAGAGGTTTGACACTCCAACTTAAGGCATCACATTAAAATTAATTTTGTGGGTTTGCTGCTCTTTCTATGACAGGTTTAGAAAAAAAATGTATTCACAGCTTTATGGCCAGAAACATATAAATCACAGAGTACAGGCTGGGAAAAGTACCCTAACCCAATCTCCAGCAAATAAGGCAGAATTTAAAACAAGTATGTTTAATTATTTTATGTCCATTTCAATGACTCAAGGCTACTATTCCTGTAACTACCACTTTCTTAAAGCAATGTAATAATGGAATGGAGCTACCCCATTAAAGAAATGACCACAAAATGCACCTCAATACACTTTAGGGTTGTTCAGTGAACTACAGTGCACTTTAAAGAATGGTGATGTGAGTTAGTGGCTCTAGAGGAGGTGTAAATGCTATTTGGAATGGTCTTCTTGCCTGCTGCACTCTAGTGTACATGGAAAGAAGAGGTACCAAAATAAAGCTGAGGTTGTTTTTAAATGAGCATATGTTATCGTTGGAATGCAAAGAGGGAGAGATGATTGTTTATTTAAAAAGACTGCAAAAGTTATTACTGCCAAAAATCCATCTCCCACCAAAGGTAGTGCAAGAAAGAACAACCTAGCAGCTGGGTATACAACCTACCAGGAAGCTGGATATCTCCTTCCATGGTTTCTGGTTCCCCTCCCAACCCTCTTTTCCCTGCCAGCTCAGGTGAGCAGGGAAGGCACGGTGCCGGTCACCGTTTTCTCAGCACCCCCTGCAGTGCTGGCACAGCAGCATTAGCACTGATGTGGGGATGACGTACAGTCTCGCCTGGCCCAATCTCTTCTCCCTCACCTACTTTCCCCTGTGATGGGGGCACCATGTACTTAGGAAAGTGGCCATGGAAACAAGTGAATCACAAGTTGGTAATGAAAGTGATCCTGCTAATATATGCTCTCCACCTGGCCCAAATCAGATCTCTCTGGTTTCTGGTTTAAATAACAGAAATCCTTTTCCTCAGCCCCAGGAGGAGAATGCATCCATTTCCCAGAGAGGCCCAGAACACAAATACCAGTGCAGAGGTGGCTATTTATTGTAAGACAGCGCACAAGAGAAACCATCCTTGCACAGTCTACAGTAACAGAAAGCTAGACAGATTCCTGTAATTTAAGTCCTGGGAAACCTACAAAGAACTCGAAGACGATGCTGCTGTCTGTGTAAATGTACTCAAAGGAGACAGTGCCAGATTTCTTGAGATTAACAGCATACATCAGAGTGGCGGTGCATTCATCTGTGTTGGAGGCAATGTAATCTCCTTTAGGATTCCACGTTGACCTGGAACAGAACAGAGAGAAAGCTGAGCAGTTATGGGAGTGTGACTGCACAGCACCTGAGAACAGACACTCCCAATATATTACAAGGGAGTTACATTAACAGTAGGACGGAAAGAGAAAGCTAAAAGGAACTTGCCAGATGCTATGTCTTCACTATGACATGGGGTGTAATATTTATGAAAGATTCATTCCATCATCCTAGCTGGTATTCAAAAGTGCTCAGAAACAGTCCAATTTCCAGATTAGTCCATGCCAGTTTTTGGTTTGATCTGGAGAGCACAGGCATTTAAGGAAGAAGTCCCCACTTAGCTTCTGAACCATGTTGGCATTGTACAGAAACAATCAAATCTGCTCCACAATGGTCAGGAAATATCACGTCCATTCTGCCTGGGCCACAATATGAGGCTACAAAAGGAGAAATGAAACTACAAGGGATAAAGTACATTCCGTTCTAGAGATGTGCATTTGTTTTTAAAATGTCCCCAAAAATGAAACAAATGAAGCCACGTTCATTTTACATTTGTTGTAATGTAAAACAAAGGTGAAAAAGGTGAAAAACTAATGTGGGGACCTTTATTTTCCTCCCCCCTTTCATTGTCATTTAATTGCTTCTAAAACAGAGAGCCTTTCCCCAATGAGTCTGACATTTGGCAGGTCTGATGCTATAGGGGAGTAGTAGAATGTCCACAAATGGCATGCTACTGGAATGGAAAACATCAAAGTTACAAGCAAGCGAAGAGAGTAGGTGGATCTTCAATTGAAAGAAAAGGAAAAACAAACAAGAAGGCAAAACAAAATGAAGGTGGTTAAAAAAATGAGCATGAAAACAAAAGCAAAATGAATATTTTTCCAGTGCATATCCCTATACTCCTACATGGAATAGAAGAGGCGGGGAGAGAAACTCTACACCCCATAGCAAGAGATCATAGTCAGTGGCCTTGCTGTTGAACAAAGACACTAAAAGCAAATGGATAAGATGTGCATCGAGTCCATTTCAGCATGTTTTTTTTTTAATGACAAAGAGTCCTGCTCCCAGACAGAGATGACCTTAAAAAGGCTTAATAGTCTATTGCAGGGGTGGGCAACCTGGTGCCCACCAGATGTTTTGGACTACACCTTGCATAATCCCTGACTATTAGCAATGCTGGCTGGGGCTTATGGGAATTGTAGCCCAAAACATCTAGAGGCACCAGGTTACCTGTCCTTGGTCTGTTGCTATGGATTACAATGCACAATGCCAGGAAGGTTCAAGTAGCACACAGTCACCTAGGGACTTTTCATTCAAATCCTTCCGAAAATCTCTCCTACAACCGCTACTCATTTATATAGCTCTTTTAATACTTTACCATCAGTGGAAGCTGGTGGCTCTGATGTCAGTGGGGCAGTGAATCCTTGATTACCACTTTTAGAGTTCTGACTGAAACGCAGAGCAGATTCTTTGTCCCACTGACATCAGAGCCACCAGCCTCCACTGTTTAGACTGCTTATTGAGTGTGCTCTCACAACAATCTGTTGAAGTAGGTCCATTATTATTCATCTTCTATGCATAGGGAACTGGGGCTCAAAGGTAGCTACTTGTCCAAAGCCTCATAATGGGTTGGACCCAGACTTAAGTAATATTTAGAGTAGGCTTACTGAAAATCAACAGGACAAGTTACTCACGACTCTTAAATCCCAATACTCTAAATATGACCACATCTGGACCCAACCTAAAGAGTCCATGGCAGAAGTGAATCTTGAACCCAGGTCTTCCAGATCCAAGACTACATCTGGACCACATTCAGCCAAGTATGGGTTAGCCCAACATCACAGATTCCCCCTGTATTGGATGTTCAGACAATATTCAAAAAGTGGCTGGCCAGACCCCTGCAGTTATCCTTAGGAGCCTTCAGCCTCTCAGGCAAAGTAGAGGAGAGGCAGGAAAGTTATGGTGGGGCGAGGGAAGAGGAATGTAAGCCTCTTTGGTGCACTTTGGGAGGTCCTCACCATTCTCGAATTCTGCCTGCCTCTCTTCCTCCCCTTTTCTGCTTCTTGAACCCCTTTCCTTTCTCCCTCATATACTTTCTGCTTCCCCCCAAGACTAGAAATCCCCCCTTCCCTCTTTCTATCAGAAGCACCCTGTCTTGTGAAACCTTTGTTTTCCCCTCTGCTCATTATTTTTCAGTCTAAAAAGTATGTACTGACTTACCTTTACTCTGCAGAAATGGATATAAAAGCCCAAGTATGTCTTTTAAGCCACATACTTCAGGATTTCATATACATTTATAAAAACAAAAAGCAACCTGCTCCACACATACACCTCCACCCCATGAAAGGCACCCCTGGATCTAAGACAAACTGGCAGCTCCAGACAAACATTAATGAGATGAACCAGCAATGTTAATCTGATGCTCGGCTTCTACGAATGCGCTCAGAAGTCTGATGAATAATTTAAGTGATAACGAGAAGTAGGTTACATTTGCAAGTTGCACAAACACTTCGCTGTACCAGGTTGTTGGGTTTTTCCAACCAAAGCTATTCTTGAAAAGGATGTCTCTCCTGCCTGATTAGTCTGAGCTTGCTTTTCTTCAGCATCACAATGATCAAAGTACCAGGAAGGGAAAACAAAGTGGCAGCGTTGGACTCCAGCAGGTAGGCATTGGAGACTGACGGGCAGGCTAAAGCGTCAGAGCCTTTGACTAGAGCTAACCTCCTGCACACAATAAGATTCAGAGTTCACTACATACCCACATTAATGCAGCATTATGCTTAGAATCCTTTTCCCCATCAGGATTAAAAGTATGGGCAGGCAGGTGCAGAATAGGAATGGCTGAAATCCATGGTGGCTGAGCTTGGACAGCTGAAAATGGCCACCACCAAGGCAAACAAAAAATATGCCTTGGGTCATGTCAAATTTAGGGCTGCAGGTTCTTTTCCCAGCTTCTTGGCTTCCGTATGCACAATTCAACCCAGTTGAGAGAGGCGATAGCTGAGATCTGTTAGTACTACTGGAGCAGTTGTCTGGGTTAAAGCAAAGGAAGTGGATGGGCTCCTGATCTTGTATAATGGACCAGCCCAAGGACTCCCTTGCCCTTCTGGGCTTCCACTTTAGCACAAACTTGACAGCATAGGAAGCTGCAGCATATCATGTGCATCAGTCTGGGGCAGATTTTAACTGACTGCTTCCTACATATTTTTCCATATCGCTGCTGTACTAATAGCTTTTTAGTAGAATAGCAATATCAAAACAAAAATGGGCATGGCACATCAGCTCTCAAATCCAAAAGAAAATGCAGGGCTAAGGACTGAGTTCCTTCATGCAAGAGCCTCCATGCCACTTATGCAAAAATGTCCAGTGCAGAATAGGAAGCAGAAGAGAGGCATTTGCAATTCAAGTGAGAGCCAATGTGGCATGGTGGTTAAAGAGTCAGACTAGGACCAACTGAGAGACCCTGGTTCAAATCACCATCCTGCCAAGAAGCTCACTGCGTGACTTTGGGCCAGTCACCATCTCTCAGCCTAACCTATCTTACAGGGTTGTTGTGAGGATAAAAGGGAGGGACCCATGTATGTCACCCTAAAGGAGGGTGGGATATAAATGTGTGTGCATGCGTGTTTGTATGTGTGTGTACCACTCTGAAGTAGGGTGGGATATGGATGTGTGTGTGCACATGCATTTGTATGCATGTATGCATGTGTATTCATTCATTCACCCTGGTCAATGCCAGTCTTAAGTTTTGCATTAAGATTACACACGCAATTCAGGCAAAACAACCCTCCTTTCAGCCTCATGCACAGAATAAAACATCCTGGCTGGCTGAGGTTGACAGCTCAATGCTGGGGTCATAGAAGAGGGAGGGAAAGGTGTGGCTGGGTAAGTCATGTGCTTTTGCCTCCTTCCTCAAGCCAGCTGTGAAGATTGGTTAAACTGGCAAAGGTGAAATGGCTCCTTTGAGTAATTAAGAAGGGCTAAGTGGGTGGGGTCCAGTGGGTTATTCCCATAGGCCAAGTTTGAGTCTATGGCAAGGGTGAGAAACTTTCAGCCCTCCAGATGCTGTTGACTCCAACTCCCATCAGCCTCATCCATGATGGCCAATAGTCAGGGCTAATGGGAGTTGTAGTCCAACAACATCTGGAGGGCACCAACTTCCCCAACCCTGGTTTATGGGCCAACAAGTAGGCCATCTTTGATTTAGGCTGCTTTCCTAACAAGAAGATGTAAAATATATGGAAGATGGTGCAGGGGGTGGCGTGTTGGTAATCACCAGGTTGTCCTAGGAATGTGGCTGACCATCCCAAAAACAGCAACAAGTGTCAAGTGCTTGCTTTTAAAACAAAATCTTGTGAATTGCTGAAGATCAGGGCAACCTATGGTCCTTCAGATGTTTTGTCCTACAACGTCCATCAGCCCTAGGCAGCATAAGCAATGGTGAGAGATCATGGGAGTTGTAGGCCAAAACATCTGGAGGGCTACAAATTCCCCATGTCTGCTGTAGATGGAGGATGTAAGTACGTATTTGCCAGAGATATGGAATTAGGAAGATAAATCTTGAGCAGAGAACTGAGCAGCATGTGTCTGCCCTGTTCACATATAAATTGGAGTGCAGGGAGATGACTGAGTGGATGACTGAGTGGAGCTAAAAAAGATGACTGAGTGGAGCTAAAGCTTCTCCCTCCTCCTCATTGCCTCTTTGAACTCTGTTGCTTGAAGCACCTCTTAACCAGCTCTAATCCTGGAAGTGAGCTTTATATTTGAATGAGACCAAACACATGCAGAAAATGCACATGGCTGTCTTGTCACATCTAGCTTGTCCCTAATGCTTACCAGGCTTATAGCGGGAGAGTCCAGACTCACTAACTTAACTTTCCCCGCTTTGCCTCTTCCCATGATTTGCAAAAAGCAGGCTAAATTATGCAAAGTAAGTGAATATATACAAAATGTATTTAATCAGCATACTTTATGCAAAGTACAGAATTTAGTTTTCCTTGGTGCAAAGTCTGGGTCACACTGAGAGAATTCATACATACAAACCTGATTATCAGAATTCCTAAGCTGTTGTAACATATGAACGTATCATTTTGACTTCATCTGTGGGCCACAGTGCAGCCACTCATCACAGTTACAGGAATGAGTAGATTTCATCCATTCCATCCCATTGTTATTCTGTGGAGTCGTTCTGCTCCATGTTCCACACTGCCTGCCTTCTGGTTTAACCTGGAGAATTTCTAACATTA
This sequence comes from Anniella stebbinsi, assembly GCA_029215795.1. Lineage (NCBI taxonomy): Eukaryota > Metazoa > Chordata > Lepidosauria > Squamata > Anniellidae > Anniella > Anniella stebbinsi. The sequence continues at coordinate 63,698,997 of JARDYH010000004.1, read as the reverse complement.
GTTTTGGAACTGGCACACACTCAGTTTACCAGAGTTTTCAATTCATCATGTCTCCCTTACAGGTGACTATTGCATACCGGCATATGAACTTTGATTACATCACAGTGTGAAAATGAATCTTGATGTGACCCCACAACCACATCAGGATATTCTTTTTGCACTGTCATCTTGTCAATGAACTAAAAGGCTTGTGCACATTAGCTAAGTGTAAGTAAAATAAATCATGGAGGAAATTATACAGACTGATAAATGGCATCAAACTGAGCATGTCTGAGCAATATCTGGAAATCAACAGAAGAATGGCAGAGAACCAATGTGTTAAAGCTGCTCCAGAAACAAGAGTGGGTAACTCAGGAAGAAACTGCACGTAATGTTAAATGCGTAACATGTAGCTTATCCTAACTTTTTTTTTTTTAATTTTGTGTAAGCGCATGGGACCCTGATCTGGATCAAGACCACTGCGCGCAGGTAGAGGGGGTTAAAACTTTCCACCCAGCCACTCTCCTTCCCCTAAATTCTTACACACATGTATGCTATAAAAAGAAAAGGCTACATTAGTGCTAATGGAGTTGTTTCTTCTTTCTTTAGCCCCCACGAGGGGGTGATGGATAGCGGCTGAATGGGTAGGATTAACTCCCCCATGAGGCATAGTAGTCCCAATCTGGATTGGGGCCACATACACTTACATGAAAGTTTAAAAAGTTAGGAGCAGCTACATGCTTCACATTTAACACAGTGTGCCATTTAGCCCGCAGAATCCCAGCACCTGGGAAGTAATTCAGATGGGGAGAATTTCTCTAGATTCTTTAATCCCAATGCTGCCTAGCTTTTCAAATCTGCAGCCTTGAGGGCACCCACCAACTTTATGCAGCTTGGCTTCCCAAGACTAACGTGGTCCAGCATTAATGACAACAAGCTCACTCACATGGTGCAGTTTTCCAAGGAGTCTGTGAAGCTATAATCAATTTCAAGGTTGGCTGCTATGCTGGCAAAGCCATGGGGCAGCTCGTCCCATTCGTCGAACCTGACGCCAGTCCCCAGAGAATAGGTGCCCTCTGCACATGGCTTGCACGACTGGTCTTTCATGTCCAAAAATTCGCCTGCTTTGCAGGAAAATGCTGTAATGCAGAAGAGCACCGAAAGGGAGATCAGGGAAAAGGATGAATGAAAAACAAACAGAATTTCAAAAATGATTCCTGGCATCTCTATAATCTATTCTGGGGACCGTATTTACGGCGCCAAGTTGGCGCCGCTCTGCTACCAAACCCTGTGGTATCGCTGGTGCAGAGTGGCGGCAAGTAATCTCTACTAGGGGAGGCAGCTTGGGATTTCTAGCGGCACCAGGCTTGCCATGACCGCCCCCTGCCTGGGTGGACAGCAACCAATCAGAGGTCTCTGTCTGTCAGGCCATGCAAAGCCCCCCCACCCTTTCTCATTCTCTCTGTCTTTTTCTAGCCTGTTTAAATTGGTTTTCCCCTAGTAAATTTCCATTAGCAACTATGGAAATTAAAGAAAAATCCTCTTGAAGAAAATCAGCTTTTCTTTTCATGTATTTCTGATGCAAAGAAATGAGATCAGCGGCCCTCTGCCCAGGTGGACGGCGACCAATCAGGGTTGCCATCCGCCCAGCCATGCCTCTGCATCGAGGGTGGAGCAAGGTTAGATGGCAGAAGGGCTGTGTTCACCTCACTCTATCCTGAAAAGTTGGGTTAAGTCCCCGACTTTTAAATTGCAGAGCTATTCTAGAAAGCCCCAAAGTGGCCTCGAGGTGGCTGCTGCATTGTATAATTGACGCAGCGCCACTGCAGAGCCACCTTGGGGCTTCCAGAATGTATAGACAGCCCCTTGGTCAAGCTGCACACAGCCAGAATGGTTCCTTCTGGCAACACTGTTGATTCAGCAAAGACTAAAAGAAAATTGCCTTTCTATTTATTACATATAGCAGTGCCTAAGAATCCCTAAAGATGAAATATAATTTAGAAAAAACAAGAGACCAAAGCTGCATTCCTGTACAAACTGAACTCAATGGAGGTCTCTTCTAGGTACACTTGTATAGGATAACCCTATAAGACCCAGTTCACGCACAATGGGAAACCATGTGTTTCCCCTACATAAACAACCTGCGGTGAGCTTTATGTTCACACACTCCTTCCTCCCTTCTCCTCTGCTTTTGCAGAAATTATCAGAAGATTCTAACTCCCAATTATTGAAAGTATAGCTTTCTAGAACATCTGAACCAGGCCTAAAAAGCAGAAGGAAAAAATAATGTTTTGAAGAACATATCCACCAATGCTCAGTTGAGCCCATAGATTAACTAAAGAATTTAGCTTTATGTGGTGATAAAAAAGTGGATCTCCTGGGGTAAGGAGTCCCCAAAACCTAAGAGCCACTACAAAAAAGGTCCTCTCCAATATACCTTCCAGCCAAATATCTGATGGAAAATAAAGTCAGAATTTGTTACTTTCAGGGCAGGATCTACACTACTGCTTTAAAACGGTTTATAATAGTAGTGACAACTGTTGGAGCCCAGGACACACTCCATATACAGTTTTCAAAACATTTTCAACGTGTTGTATCCTGGTTGGTATAGATCGGTCCCCAATCTTGGTTCTTTTTCTCTTAGTGGCACAAGCCTGCCATTAAATTTTAATTTCTCCTCCCCACAATTTTTTTTAAAAAGATCTAACTGTTCTTGAAGAAGTGAAATTAAGTCTCTGAAGGCAGACTGGAATTAATGAAGAAAACATTTTTTCAACAACTTCTCAATGGTTTTAGAAAGTTAAAAAGTGTTAGCTCCAGGCACTTCATTATATCGCTGAATACACAGTAGGATCTAGCTATTTTCATCATAGCCTTAACAGCTGTCACCAGTTGTGATCCTGTTTCCTTTTTGCATCTCATGTGAAAAAGAAATTGGTTTCAGTTAGATCTGAAAATGCTATATTTTGTGTGCTGTTTCTACGATACTCAGTGGGTAAAAGAGGACTTTAAAACACCCTGTCGATCCAAACTGATTTCTTCAATGCATGTGATTTTAATCTTAGCGTTATATTCTTGCAGAAGGTATGAGAAGGTGAGCAGAGCCAAATCAGTTGTAGGCAAGAAGGGATCACAGCTGAAGTCTCTCCTGATTTATATCACAATAGGAATGGAGAATCAGAATCGAAACATATTAATTGTTCTAAGCCATTGAGCTGTAACACATTCCAACTGCTTCGAATGCATAGCTGTTTTATGGTCAATGTCATCAAAAGAACAACAATGTCCCTTAATTTTTCACTTGTTTGTTGTACTTCACATGTGGGCAATCCCCAGAGAGCTGTTTGGTGGGCTGGGAGAATAGGATTGTGATTTAGAAGATGGTGCAGGAAGGAAGGGATTAACTCCTTCCCATGGATGTGTGACTGTGGGTGAACATGTGTATGAAAGAGAAAGTGAATGAGAGTGTGGTGTGCATATGTGAATGGGTGGAAGGCAGGGTGGGGTAGAGGGAAGGGGATGCTTCTAATATGGTGCAAGCCACCAGCGGTTTGTAGAAGTACTTGCATTTAAAAACCCACAATATATTTTTTTAAAAAAATACCAATCTGCTGCTAATTAATCCTGGGCAACTTTTAAATCAATCAGTTAATCGACTCATGCTGTAGCCCTAATTACAAGTGATCATTGCTGGCTACAAGCTAAGTATTAAAAAAAAACTTTCACCAAAATGTCAATTTCAAGTGAAGTATGGCAATATGAGTGTTCTTTAAAAAAAATTATACACCTCACACAAAAATATTCAAAACTTTTAGCTACAGGTCAAAGAAAAATCCAACAGAGAGGTATTCTAGATCAGTAGGAAATTAAATCTCTCTTTTCTGAATGTTTAAATATTAGTGGAGGCGGAGAATCAGAGGTACTGCCAAGCAAGCAGCACAGGTAACATAATTGTATTGAAATGACAGTGCTGCCTGTACAACCCAAAAATAGATCTCTCGTGCCCTGTGGCTCGACGCAGCTCAGGAGTCTCCGGTGTGCTGGAATCAGCGGCAAAGGGAAAGATGCAGTAACAGTAATCATGGCTTACAGCATTCTGTGCCTCTGATGGGGTCAGGCAAGCCGGTGCAGAGTCCTGGGATGTGAGGCACAGCTACTCTCCATCGGGAGCCGAGGCTGTCACACGCTGTGTACTCATAATGGTATTCAGACTGGAAGAGAAAATGCAGGGATGAAATAACACTGTGTGCTTCTAGCACAGATGACCGACACTTTCTTCCTTATTACAGAAGATTGTTTCTCCACTGGACATCAAAGGAAAACACCATTATTTTAAGGTCCACAGAAGGTTATACAATAGGAAAACATAGCCCCCACAGTGTCCTCGAGATTTCATGATGAGATATGGCAGCCCCAACGTGAAGGTAATGCATTAGACATGTCGTGGGCTGGCCTCCAAGCTCCAACTCATAGAGAGGCATATACTATTCTACTATCTAGAACAACTACCGCTAGTTTATATGAATGGAAAACTAAACCGGGCTTTTATAAGTGCATGCATATGCCCACAATTCCAGATACAAAGCAGACTAGAGTAACTCTTCAGCAGATGATAGGCCACACTGAAAATCAGATGCAACTCCATTTACTAAAACACAGAAAAGGCATTTACAGAGGAGGCTTTCCTACTCCTAGGAATACACTGTCCCAGCAGAGTGGCTGTGAAGGACCTGGACAATGTTCTCCAAACCGATAGTAAGGTCGGAACGTGACAGAGGTCCAAATGCTTTTTCCAGCTACCATATTAGGTGCAGCAAAATCATGTTTTCCTAACACCTAGAATGGGCCTACCTGTTGGGACAGCTTTTGTCAATCTGGCGCCCTCCAGATATGTTGTATATGCTTTCATCCAGTCTATTACTGTCTCACATGTGATTATTCACATCTCCATTTGCTCCTGCTGTGATCTAGCACGTGAGTTGATTGTCTGCTGCATTTGTAGCCTGTTTTATTGGGGGACTGCAACTCCCATCGTCCCTCACCACTGGTGATGCTAGCTAGAGCTAATGGAAATTGCACTCCAACAACGAGGGCCACAAGTTAGCCATCCCTGCCATAAAAGAGACAAAAGAAGCTGCAGAAAATGGGAATCTACTACAAAATAGCTTTAACCAGGTGGTGCAAAACATAAGAGAGAGGGGCCAAACCGATTTTCCGGTGTAATCTGGGTGCAGCCGCCAAGAAGATCCTCTCTCGCATCCCAACCAATGATGCTTCAGCCATGGACAAGACACAAACAAAGGCTCTTTCTAACAGATCTGAGGAAACAGGCAGGCTCATATAGGTGGGGACGATCTCTCAGAAATGTTGGACCCAAGACATTTAGGAATTTAAAAGGTGATCACCAACACTTTGAAGTGTGCCTTTAAACAAATCAGCAACCAGCGCAGCTGTCACAAAATAAATATAATATGATCCTATGGGCAAGTGCCCACTAACATACTTACTGCCGTGTTCTGGACCGACGGATGTCTCTGAATACTCTTCAAAGGTAGTCCCACATATAGTAATCAAACCAGGATGTAACTAAGGCATCTGTGACCATGGACAGCAGGTCTGATCTTCTCAAGACTGGGTGCAGCTGGTGCACCAGTCTAAGCTGGACAAAGCCACCGCCGATCACAGCCACTATCTAAGCATCCAGATACAGCACCCCAAAACCGTGAACCTGGTTTTCAAGAGAAAGTGCTATCCATTCCAAAGCAAGCAGTCTGAATCCAATTCTAGAGTTGACCTCTCTCCTGACCAGGAGCACCTCTGTCTTCTCTGGATTAACCTTCACTTCATTAGCCCTTTTCCAGTCCAATAATGCCTCCTGCCACTAGGGACTGGCAAATCTGTCAAACTCAAACTCAGCAAGGTTCTCATTTTTCCACTGCCAAGCTCCGTCTGACTTGGGTCCACATTGGATTGCAAACATTTTCCCACCACATGGAAATGCATAGGTATTTTCAGGTGCCTTTTTCTAAATTTTTATTATTTTTATTATTTATTACATTTATATACCGCCCTATAGCCGAAGCTCTCTGGGCAGTTTACAAAAATTAAGAATTCGGACATTAAAAATCGATATACAAAATTTAAAACCATAAAAGCATAAAAACAGACAACATATAAAAACAGTATTCATTTAAAACAACTGTGAACTCTCAGCGAGGCCTAAATATAGTTCTGGGGTCAATTAAAAACTCATTACATGATGTTAAATGCCTGGGAGAAGAGGAAAGTGTTGACGTGGTGCCAAAAAGATAATAATGTTGGCACCAGGTGAGCCTCGTCAGGGAGATCATTCCATAATTTGGGGGCCACCACTGAGAAGGCCCTCTCCCTTGTTGCCATCCTCAGAGCTTCCCTCAGAGTAGGCACCTGGAACATAGTGTACAGGTAGGTTCATGTGGAGAGAGGCATTCCGTCAGGTATTGTGGTCCCAAACCGTGTAAGGCTTTATAAATCTACACATTTGCATGCATTTCTTTAATGCATTCTCCCCCTCCAAAACACATGATGTTGTGCACATTTTTCAAATGCAGGGCTTTTGGGGGTATTGAAACTCAAGGCTGGGAAATGTACGGATTTCATTAGTGAGATGCATTCCATTCTGTGTTCAGTCTTGGCCCAGGAGGTACAAATTGGGTATTCTCGCATAAAAATGCAAACCCAACACATTTCTCAACCATCTCTACCAAGGACCCAGGGCTGGTTCCTGGTTTTTGAGGGCCCTTGGGCAAGACACCCTCGACAGATCCCTCCTTCAGTGAATCCGCCTTCTCACCCCCATTGTCATCAGCTGCAATTGCTCTTCACCCTTTTTCTAATTATTGCTACTACTAGCTTACTTGCAGAGAGCCAGTGAGCATGTAGGCAGTGTCGTCTTCTTCTTCTTCTTCTTCTTCTTCTTCTTCTTCTTCTTCTTCTTCTTCTTCTTCTTCTTCTTCTCCTCCTCCTCCTCCTCCTCCTCCTCCTCCTCCTCCTCCTCCTCCTCCTCCTCCTCCCCCCCCCTACTGTTGTCTGGGCCAAAGTTAGTTGCAGATGAACAAACACGTTTGAATGATGAAGAGGAGTGAGTCAAAGAGCTTCTGCAGTGGTGCGCTGCTGGGGTGTTGACCCTTGGCTAGTGCCCAAACATGCCTACTCTTGACACCAGCCCTGTGAGCCCTGGTAAAAATGTTACAGTGTTTGTGTGTATAAATAAACTTAAGTTTAAAAGTTTATCACTATTAGCTCTATAGGGAACTATGTGTGTTTGTGCATTGTTAGTAAGCTATGTCAAGGTGTTAACTGAGTGTGCACCACCAAATAAAGCAGTGGACATTTTGCTTCTCCCATTCAATGCCTGAAAGTTATAGAAATACCTTCTGATTTAGAGAGAGCACCTCAGTAATAACTCCTATCCCATAAGAGCTCCGCTTGAATAAGGTGGCACTGTAGACCTGCGATAACTGAAATATGTCGAAAAAACACAGTACTGGACTGGAAGCTTTATAAAGCACATTTCTTTACTATTGTTTTAATTTGAGAAGATCTCTCGTTAATTCTAAAATCATCAGCAAACAGAACTGTGTTTATCCTAGCATTATAGGGATTAGTGTGACAATGCCTATTATTCATTAAACTGGATCCTGGAGAAACCCGGATACGGAGTGTTGTCTAAGCAGGCAAAATGACAGTATTTCATAAGTGCTCTGAATGGATGGCAAGCCAGAGCATATCCACACCCCCATTATAAACTGAAAGAGAATATGCAAGCTAAATCAAGTACAAGTGGGACTGCAAAGGGGCACATAACTCAGCCTTCCGTCTCCTTGCTATATCTCATGCATTTGACTGGGGTCAAGGAGGAACATCCCTGGAATGAACTGAGCATTTTTTATGCACCAGTTTCCCATGGGTCTTGTTCACCAAGCAATCCTTTCACTTTATCTTTGTGATGGAGATATTAGAGAGGTTGTTCTGCATATTTATTTTGGAATTTCCTCCTCACTCTAACATAGTCACAGTCATTTTAATGAAAAACCCAAAGGTCATAGGTTTAACCTGCCATCCTTATCTTTTGTTGTCTGTCTCAACTGTATAATTTTCACATGCTTATGATTCTGCTGTTAGGCAGGCATGTAATCAGTCCTGCAGAGCAACTTCTTCCTTTCCAACAATCACTTTCAGTTTTTTCTCCAGTTTGAAATTGTAGTACTTGTCACATTTATTAAAAAACAAAACAAAACACCTCTACCTGATAGATGTCAGTTTCCTTAGGTGGAAATAGAGCTTTACCTAAATGTAGCTTTACTTAAAGCACTATCTTTTCTAGCATGAACCTGCCTGGATATTAAGGTCAGCCTCTGAGGTCTTGCTCTGAGCCAATAGAGGATGGTGACTCTGATGTCACTGAGACACTGAATCTGCTCCAGGACTCAGTCAGAACCAATGAGAACTCTCAAGGTGCACCTTGGATAGTTCCTTTAAAGTTCTGACTAGTTCTGACTGACACCCGGAGTGGATTCACCGCCCAACTGGCACTGGAACCACCAACCCCCACTGCTCTGAGCTCCTCCCCACCTAAAATAAGGCAGATGGTGATCGGAGGCAGGGGCTCTAGAGTTGCGGTACCACTTCTCCTACGTTCCCTTCCCAGGGAGGTTTGTGACGTGGCAAACTCTGTCTTCTGTTTGGTGCCAGGTGAAAACTTTTTGTGCGTGCAGGTCTTCTAGCTCATTTCTGTTTTATTATGCTGGAATAATAAGAAGTGACTTTTCCTTGAGATGGAAACATGGGAACCTGCCTCTTTAGGATCTATCTTAATTTTGAACCTGAGTGCTATGAAAAAAATAGAAGGGGTCATTTTGCTCCCTTACTAACAAGAACAAATGCCTGCCTGCAAAAGGATTGGTAACTTTATTTGGAATAGCACAGGCTTGTCCTGTTCCTTGGATGAGTTTTAGTTGATACAGCTCGAGGATGTTGACAAGGTGCTTGGACAGGTTCGTGCAACCACCACTGTATTGGATCCCTGCCTCTCTTGGCTAATAAAAGCTAGCAGGGATGGAACAGCCGGCTGGGCCAGGGAAGTGATTAATGCCTCTCTACAAGAGGGAGTGGTCCCAGACCGTTTGAAGGAGATGGTAGTGAGACCATTCCTGAAGAAATCTTCCTTAGACCCCAAAAAACTTAATAACTATAGACCGGTGGCAAATATTCCATTCCTGGGCAAGGTCCTTGAGCGAGTGGTTGCGAGCCAGTTCCAGACACTCTTGGATGAGACTGATTATCTGGATCCATTTCAGTCCTGCTTCAGGTCTGGTTTTGGCACGGAAACAGCCTTGGTTGCTCTGTATGACCTATGTCAGGAGAAAAACAGGGGAGTGTGACTCTGTTGATTCTCCTTGAACTTTCAGTGGCTTTCGATACCATCGACCATGGTATCCTTCTGGCACGACTGGCTGAGTTGGGAGTGGGAGGCACTGCATTGCAGTGGTTCTGCTCCTACTTGGCGGGTTGGTTCCAGAAGGTGGTGCTTGGGGGACATTGCTCGGCCCCGTGGATTCTCCAGTATGGGGTTCCACAGGGGTCAGTCTTGTCCCCCATGCTGTTCAACATCTACATGAAACCGTTGGGTGCGGTCATCTGGAGTTTTGGAGTGCGTTGTCATCAGTACGCTGATGACACGCAGCTCTATTTCTCCTTCTCATCTTCATCAGGTGAGGCTGTGGATGTGCTGAACCAGTGCCTGGCTGCGACAATGGACTGGATGAGGGCTAATAAACTGAAACTCAATCCAGACAAGACTGAAATGCTGTTAGTGGGTGGTTCTGCTGACCGGATGGAGGGTCTTCAACCTGTTCTGGATGGGGTTGCACTCTCCCTGAAGGAGCGGGTTCGTCGCTTGGGGTTTCTCCTAGAACCATCTCTATCACTTGAGGCTCAGGTGGCCTCAGTGGCACAGAGTGCCTTCTACCAACTTTGGTTGGTGGCCCAGCTAAGCTCCTATTTGGACAGGGATAACCTGGCTTCAGTTGTCTATGCTCTGGTAATCTCTAAATTGGATTACTGCAATGCACTCTACGTGGGGCTGCCTTTGAAGACGGTTCAGAAGCTGCAGCTTGTGCAAAATGCAGCGGCCAGAGTGATAACAGGAACCAGAAGGTTTGAGCATATAAGACCTACCCTGGCCCGCTTGCATTGGCTGCCTATACGTTTCTGGCCCAATTCAAGGTGCTGGTTTTAACCTATAAAGCTTTACACGGCTTGGGACCACAATACCTGATAGAACGCCTCTCCCGACACGAACCTACCCGTACACTACGATCTACATCTAAGGTCCTCCTCTGGTTGCCTACTCCAAGGGAAGCACGGAGGGTGGCAACAAGGGAAAGGGCCTTTTCAATGGTGGCCCCCCAATTATGGAATGATCTCCCTGACGAGGCTCACCTGGCGCCAACATTGTTATCTTTTCGGCGCCAGGTCAAGACTTTCCTCTTCTCCCAGGCATTTAACAGCATATGATGAGGGTTTTTGTGGTGTTGTTGTGCTTTAACTCAGAAGGATATTGTAATTTTAACTTGTTTTTATGTTTTATGTTTTTAAATTTTGTATATTGGTGTTTTAATTGTTCAATGTTTTTAATTTTTGTAATCCGCCCAGACAGCTTCGGCTATAGGGCGGTATATAAATGGAACAAAATAAATAAATAAACTATTATAACGACCTAGCTTAATAGCAATCACCATCTCCAGCTAAGTCACAGTGTAACTAGGTTAGCATGCAATTTTTGTATTTATTTTCTTACATACCTGATTATATGACCTAATGTAATCCATTGTCCCTGAATATTTTCTTTCTTGCTTAAGATTACTCATTTTGCTGCTGAGTTATTCTAAAAGTTTGTGGTAGACAACAAATCTTATGATGGTTTGTATTATATTACTTGGACACAAATACTGCTTAGGAGGGTTGATAGCCAGGTTGACAGGTTCCTATGCTGATAGAAAGGATACAGACAGACTTCATGTCAGTTCTTCTCCTATTTGTGAAGGACTTCAGAAATAAGAAGCATCACTGGCTGAGTGCACAGACACTCCTGCATTTGGCAACAGTGCTTCTTGCCATATTTGAAGAAGAATTTGCTGAGACCACATGTGTAGTCTGCGCAGTTCCCTTTCAGGTGTTACCAAGAAATGCTGCCAGCCAGGCATGGAAGGAAGTCTCTTGTGCACTCAGCTGGTGGCACTTCAAGTAATATCCTCGATAGCAGAGGCTCGGATGACAGTGCAGCGGTGACTCTCCTGCTCTCATAATACTAGAACCCAATGGGGTCATCCCATGAAGCTGATTGGTGGGAGATTCAGGACAAATAAAAGGAAGTACTTCTTCACACAGCGCATAGTTAAACTATGAAATTCACTACCACAAGATGTAGTGATGGCTACCAATTTGAATGCCTTTAAAAGGGGGTTGGATAAGTCCCTGGAGGAGAAGGCTATCAATGTCTACTAGCCTGGATGGCTATGTCCAGTATCTGAGGCAGTAAGCCTATATGCACCAATTGCTGGGGAACATGGGTGGGAGGGTGCTGTTGCACCATGTCCTGCTTTGTTGGTCCCTGGCCGATAGCTGATTGGCCACTGTGTGAATAGAGTGCTGAACTAGATGGGCCCTCAATGTGATCCAGCATGTCAGTTCTTATGTTCTTAATCCAGTCAGAACCAGTCAAAACTCTAAAGGAGCTATCCAAGTTGCTTTGTACAGCTACCAATGTTATAACTATGGTTAAATAAAACACACACATGTATATAAAACAAATGCCTCATTTGTAAGTTAAGATTAGCCATGCTGCTATCCCCCATCCTCAACATTGTGAATTAGATTTTTAGACAGGCAAAGGATTATTGTTACTGAGTTGTAAATACCCTGAAGCAAACCTGTCTGTGGAATGTTTTAGTCTTACCGCCATCTACTAGGCACATATGTTGTCTTTCTCCAGGGTTTTAGATTTTAAAAAGTGTGGCAGCTGTGGACTGAAACTATTCCTTCTCATAGTAATGTGGGCAAGCCTGACACTGACCAGTATTAAAACATTGTCAGTGAGGCCAGCCACAAATCAAGGTGGGTCTGCAATCGCAGGTAAGCAGAAAAATATTGTCATTGGTTTAAAGGGGAAAAACACAACAAATTGAAAGACAAAATGGTCACACATGTGCTGCACTCAACCTGTTCTCTATGAGTAGCCATTAGGGACACAAGCAGCTTACAGCTCATTTTCCTTCAGCCTAGAGCCTTAAAGGAGGGGGAGAGACAAGTTCTTCCAGCAGCCACATTTTTGAAGGGGCAGAACCCTTAAAATTGTAAGGCACCCCCCACACACCTGGTGCCCTCCAACTGTGTTTGACTACAACTCTCATAATCCCCAGCAAACATGGCTGGCTGGGATGATGGGAGTTACAGTACAAACACCTCTGGAGGGTGCCAACTGGGAGGTTGTTGCATGATATCCTGGAATTGAGCATCTCTGACTCTGCAGAATTCTACCATTTAGTATGGGTCAGGGTTCTTCATGCTGTTCTGCTGAGGTTCATGACTGGCTGTGCCACTTGCTGAATAGGGTGCTGTAGCAATATAGACATGAATGACAGCTTCCTTCAGCAGCCACATTTTTGAAGGGGGCAAAACGGTAAGGACCTCCCCCACACACATATACACACCTGGTGCCCTCCAGATGTCTTAGCTTCAGAGTTGGCTGAGCAGTCAGATCATGTCTCTTGACATGTAAATTAATCTGTATTCGGTTAGTTAACATATGAAGGAGCACAACATGAAACAGCAGCAGCAACAAAAAGGCAGCCTTTAAAAAGTAATCATTCTCGCCACCACCACCACCCCTGATGTTAATTTTCTCAGGACTGATCCAACCAGCATCCTTGCTTTCCCAGACCTGCCTTAACTTTGATCATGGACTGTGTTCTGCACATCCATATGGAAGAGCAGCTGTTCTAGGAGCAAGGTGTTCTCTGCAACTAATCACCTTGAAAACTGACACTGCTACATGCAAGAGGCCAGGGAGAGATGTTTATGCAGAAGTTAAGCTAACATTGAAGGCAAATACAGCCAGATGGAACATTTAACACAAACGGCTGGCAAAGGCAAAGGAAACTTAAGTCAACAGAACTCCTTATACCACCCCCACTCCTGGTCTTAGTGGTGAATGAATAGGTTTTGATCTCAGCATGTTTTTGTTTGAGTGTATCTGAGAACGAGAACTGCATCTGGATAAAGATATACAGGACAGCAACATAAATGCAGCAGTGTTGCTTAGAACCAGTTACTTTTGTTCTTGCAAACTATAGCCCTCTCCAGACATTTCTGGAGACGCCTGAAGGGATTGGGAATCGGGGGCACTGTGCTTCAGTGGTTCCGGTCCTACCTCTCGGGCAGGAGCCCAGCGGTGGCGGCGGCAGCGGCAGGAACCCGGTGGCGGTGGCGGCAGGAACCCGGAGGCGGAGGCGGCGGCAGGAGCCCAGTGGCGGCATGAGGACCCGCATGGAAAAAGCCGATTATATTACTTCCAGAATCGGCCCTCTCCCGCCTCTTCTGCATGGGCATCCGCCATCCAGGCTTCTCGAGGCTTGTTTCCCCGGTTTGCCCCCGCCGCCCCCGGTCAGCCCAGATCGCCCCAGCTTTCCCAGTTAGGACCGGGAAACCCCGGGCGATCTGGTCACCCTAGCATAAGGTCCTGTTTGCACAGAGCTGAACACACAAATGGGACACACAACCCCTGAGTGTTTCGTGACTCTTAAGAATTCTCAATCTATGAGGCTTTTTAAGGAAACCAAGAAAAGTTAGGAGCGCATCTTTTTTAAAAAACTAACCTGCAAGTGATAAAAAGAAACAGGGGGTTAGAATAAAAGTCAAATATTTCCCAATAGACAGAAGGCTTAATTACTGGAATCTGGTTGGATGAAGGGGCTTATGTAAGAATCTCTCCCAGATGTGTCCACCAGGTTATCAGGTGCAACACCAAGAACAGCCTGAGGGGTGGAGAGGGGGGAATTTCATCTATAGGGATTCCATCTTCTTGGTCAGGGTCTATAGGGATTCCATCTTCTTGGTCAGGCACCCTGGCCAACAGTCTGCCAGTTTTTTTCCAAGCACCTATACCAGCTGGGACCTAAGACAGGATAAAGCTTCTGCTGGTGTACTGACAGAGGTGGTCTCAGTAGTGGTGTTGAGTGGTGTTGGGAAATGTCAACATTCACACTGAGGGGGGAGGGGCACCTTGCTTGGAACAGAATATATACTAATACATTCGAAAGTTGTTCAAGGAAGAAATTGGTGATAATAATATCAAGCTCTGCCTCAAAATGACATTTTGCACATCATACTTGGAGAACAATCAACTCCAGTATGTGGACTGAAGCTTGTTTAGCTTAGTTAAGTATTTGTGATCTGGAAAATTATGGGTTCCACCGAAGTCTGTGTATGAATTGTTCCATGAGCAGATATGCTACTTGCACAATATAGAGCTAGAACTGAAAAGTGTTTGTGATGTGTTCTTTGATTTTGTTTCTGGTTACACACACATAACTATTGAAGTTTCTGGATTCAGTCTCCTCTCCCTCTCCACAATTCAGTTTGTACAAGTTCACCTTGTACACATGTATTAGTCTTTTTCAATATATGGGTTGTGTGTGCTTGTTTGTGGTAGATGTGATAAAACTAATATGAAACTATGTATCTAATCTCTGACTTTGGGGGGGGCAGAAGTAAATAATAGTATAATTAATGCTTTTGCAGTGTTTGCAGCATTTCTGCCTGCGCAAATATTTGTATTCCATGAAGGGGAAAGGGCTTGCATTGTTTAAAGTGCCAAATCCAAAGCATTTTCTCGCTTATTGAAATGCATTTTCTTTTGAGGTCTTGTGGTTGTTCCATGATCAGCTGGCATGTACTGTTCTAGAAGAAAATGTGAGTAGTGGCACCTTTCTGTAACAACTGCAGTTCTGAATATGCTGAGAAAGATCAAGGGATTTCAAAAGTCTTTCCTATCAAACAGACTTAATATAAGATATCTCCTGTCTTGCTTTTTCCCCCCTTTCCCAAGATTCAAGTGCTGTGAAACTTCAAAGGTTTCTTTTTTCAATTGCTGTTTTGAACCAGCTAATGTTACACATCATTTTTCATTAGTCTAGGAACAAAACCACTTCTACACCCTAGAATATAATGTAATACACACTTTGATATCATATAAATGGTGCTTGGGAAAGGCTCTTGATTTTTATGAGCACTTTGTCTCTTATTAGTTTTAAAAAACGCTAACAGTACCAAAATATCCTTTTTTATTTAACATAAGCCAGTAAACCCAAAAGCTGGTCCTGTAACAAAGCCAAAGGAGAGAGAAATATGTCATGTTTATCATTTAAACAGGGCACTAGAAATCTAAAATGATAATACAAATCCAAGATCCCAGCTGGACAGTATGTTCAATGTGTCATCGCATTTAAAGTGTCTATGTTTCCCCCCCTTTAAATCATAGCTGGGGCGATCAGGACTGGGGCTGTAGTGCTCAGGGAGGGAAATTTAACCCTTCCCTCCAACTATGGTCTTGATAAAAAAAATACTCCTCCCTCAAGCTGCTGTTCAAATCTGCTGTGTATTTGTCACTGGTGACAATGGAAACTTCCTTATTAGAGTGGGGGGAATTTTTGTCTGTATCATGTACGGGGGGAAGGGTTACACCCTGTCCCAAGTTCCTCTGGCCTAATGGTTACAATTTAAATGGGGGGGAACATACTTAGGGGTTCAGATTGTTTTATTGCATACTTGCTACTGCCCACTCATGAGTTTCTACGTGTCCTTTAGATGCCGCCATGCGCCTCCCACCCCTTCTTGCCTTTTTTCCGTTACAAAATGGACCTCTTTTAATCCAACTTTTTTTGGGAAATGGAATGTGCAGGAAAAGTGGCATGATTAAAACGGCCCCTGAATTGGGCACATGGTCTTTGTTACTTCCTCTTTCTTCTCTGGGAGGAAGAGAAAGTAATGTGGGATGGGAGTGGGGTCAGCAAAGCGACGGTAGGGAACAGTGATTTCCCCCCACCCTCTGATGACACTCTCTGATACATTAAATTCAATCACACATGTAATGCACTGTCTAGTTTAACTCTAAGAACCCCAGTTTTCTTGAGATATTATTTATGCATGACCTCAAGACACCAGTAATCTTAAATATGTTTCTACCAGCCATTTTCTCTATGGGATACATCCTAGAAAAGGCTTCTCCAATCTGGAGAGAATCAGGTAGGAGAAGGTTCTCCTAGAATACCCCAGAAAGAACTGGTGTAATCCACTATTCTTGACGGAAGCCTGTGTTAGAAACAGCTCCACTTCTGGGTTTTGTATCAGGAAAATCAGTACCTAATTAAAATTGTACTAACTTTCCTGCAAAGTTGCTCATGGTCTAGACAGACATTGCAAAGGACAATGGCAAATATCCAAAGAGCTATTTTAGATGTACCAATGGTTTAGGGGACAGTCCTATGAGGATGGCTGTAAGCGACTGAACTTGGGGGCTTACGGCCATTCAATGTAGAGTGGGAAGAGCAGTGGAAGCAATCTTTGCCTCTGCACTCCTCCCACTCTGCATTTCAGCTAGATGGGCTTTTTCGCCCATCTAAGTAAGGTGTCAGGGAGGGGGAGAGGCTGAATTGGCCTGGGGATATGGTGTAAGCTGTTCCCTCCACGCCCATCAGCACGCCCCCTTTCCCTTCCCTCCGCCACCTTTGTGATCTCAGAAAGAAAGCTGGTGCGGTTCTCTCTATACTGGCTGAAAGGGGGAGGGGGACTTGGACTCCTGGGTCTGAGGTCAGAGCGTTGTCTCCAACCTCGGATCCAGGAGTCTGAACTATCCTATGCCCCCCTCCCCTAGACACTGGCCATAAGATTGCTTTCCCCGGTATGCTTAGTGAAACTTTTGTTTTTTTTTCTTTGATAGGCAGACACTCCACGCTATATCACACACTGCTTTTGAAATTCCCCCCAGTTTGGGGGTTGTGGGGGGAAGGTTTGTAATGCAACATTGGGAGATCATGTATGAGAAACACATGTGCAAAGTTCCTTTGGGTAGGTGGAATTCGTTGTGTGGTTCTTTGGAGCTAGACCATTGTGCCTGCAACCTTGCTGCGTAAAACAGCTTTTATTTGCAAGTAGATCTGCTCACATGTAAACACCACAGCCTGTCATATGCCCCTTTGCTGTATCTCTTGTCCCTTTTCATTCCACTTTTTGCTGCTTGCACATGTCTGCTGCAAATGTGTAAAGAGGAGAAGAAGAATAGAGAAGGACAAATCAAAAATAAAATAAGATGGGACAAAGGTTTGGTCTCAACCTAAGGTGTTTGGCCCAGATTCCTGCCCTTATCTGGATGTGACTAGCACAGAATTCTCATTACTGGTCAAAGCAAAGAACAGGGAAGAAACATGATGCTCTCTTTTAGCCTATGCAAATTATTCCCTGCAGCCAAGTTCTACACCCCTGCCCCAGTATGATATTAAGGTATCACAGAATCCCTTTTTCAAATATTTTTCTAAAGTACCATTCCAGCTGAAGCCCAGAATATGTTGCAAGCACTTTTCTGATCTGAAATTTCAATCCCAATAGGTCTCATGTTACTTAAGCAGCTAGAAGAGGAGGCTCCAGGCAAGATGAACAAGACATTTCCAGTCTATCAGCTGTTAGGAGGAGAAACCAATGCCCACTATAACTCAATTGTAGCACTTGCTTTGCAAGTGTGGAGGCCCACAGTGGAGAAAGAACTCTACCTGAACACAACTCCCAGGCATGGTTAATAACCCTGAATGAGATGCACCACTGCATCCCCACCATTGCATTGCTTAATAGGTACAGTGTCTATTCCCCTTTTCACTCCATGTACCAATGAACAGAACTGTAACTATTCCTGGAGCATATCTTCAAAATCTATTTCCTTACTAGTGTGCCAGGCTTTCTTTTGTTTAATTTTGCTTCTATATTAGCAACTTTCAACATTTTCAATCAAATCTGGGGCTGGATTAGTACATGATATGGTTAGCCATATCAACGATGGTGATCGGATGTAAAAAAAAATATGAAGGAATAGCAGCACACAGTGAAAACAGTCAAAATATCATTGATTCTGTCAACACTTCAAAGAAACACTTCAACTGTGCTTTTCTGGGTGAAGAGAAATATACATTTTGAAGTTAATGCTTTCAAATCTTCTTTTGAGGCTTGTGTCAGCCTCTGAGCCCTGTGGGAGATGTTTGTTCATACCCCTTGTTCACACACACTTTCCTGGTAGGAGGTGTGAGCCATCAAGTAAAATGGGAACCTATTTCATCTGTCAAAACTCTGGAGGGCAAACCGTTGGTTTGACTCTGGGGAATGTTGTACAGTGAAGGCTGGTGGCTCTGATTTCAGTGGGGCAGTGAATCCATTCCGGGTTTCAATCAGAACTCTAAAGGAGCGATCCAAGGTGCTGAGCCTGTTTTTTTTTTATTGGGTTTAGCAGCTTGGATAGCTCCTTTACTACTCTGACTGAAACCCAGAATTGATTCACAGCCCCACCGAAACAGAACCACTAGCCTCCACTGAAGTTGTAGTCCAAAACATCTGCAGGCACTAGGCTGGGGAAGGCTGCCATACATAAAGGTGGCTCACCTTGCATATTATCTGACCATTTTCTCTGAGGCACAGATGATTGGGCTTCCTTACCACCTCTTCAATCATGCGCACAAACCACGCAGGAGAGGTGGTTTGTAAAATAAAAGAATACACTGACACTTTTTCAGGCAATTAAGGAAATTCCCCTTTTAACGAGCTAGACCTTGTCTGATATTCATGAGAATCCTGGACACAAGCTTGTGGTTTAGATCCATTCTCTTTGGGTCCCTCTATATGATAGTGGTATGACGCCTGTTTCTCCAAATATGCACATTTTCCGTTATTCGAATTTACGTCTGTTAGCGATAGACGATAGCGCTGACGTCGAATGACTGGCTCTATATACTGCGCTTTACAATTGTTTATATGCGTACATTCGCATTAGAGTTGAACGAGGAAAAGTTCAGAAAAGTACCGCCCTAGTGGCTTTTGGTACCACCCACCTGCATTTCCCGCCGTTGGTTTCCCCTGCCCACCTGAATTTCCCGCCGTTGGTTACCTGTTACTCCTGCCCGCAATCTTGTGGTTCTTCGCGTGTGAACTCGATTTGTAAAGGTTGGACGTGCACACTTGCCCTGCTGTGATGGATCCTGTGCTGAGTCCTTCATAATTTCCCTGCCTGTGCATTTATAGTCATTTGTTAGATTTTTTTTGTCAGTTGGTGGGTTTTTCAATTTCTCGTTCGCTACTGAGATTTGGTACAAAATTGTTGGATAGCAATAAACAGTCTATAAACTTTACTGTGAAAAATCATGCCGCGTTTTCCCGAAGAGTAACCCCATGCAAGAGGATCACACTTTGTCGATTCCAAAGTGTGCACACATTAACTCAGAAGTAAGCCCCACGGAGTTCAATGAGGCTTGAATTGTAGCCCTTATGGGACAAAATGAGAGCACGTCCTGGCAGAAACCAGAGTGAGGTTACTTGTAACAATGATGATCAAGAACAAAGGCATCTACAGGCGTATGGTGGGGGGACTAGATGAGGGGGGGAAACCAGTAAAGCAAGACAGAGAGAGAAGGGGGGGAGAAAACTGGAGTAGATACGAAGCCTTAGCGGACCTCAAATTACACTAAAAATGAACAGCGCACATCTTTTTTCCAACCCCCTTCCTTTCTCAAGAATCAGCCATCACGATGCTCAACGATGTACCAAGGCAAAAAATATCTAAACAATGAATCTGCTCAGAACCTCAACACGTAAATGGAGAAGTGGGAGAGGTGGCCAGGTAGAGAAAGAGAAGGGGCAGTCATTTAGTCATGACATCACCAGTCCTGCCCAGCAAACTACACCCACTATAAGCATTAAAGCGAATGGTCAATATTGGTTACATTACGAAAATGCGCTCGAACTGTGGAGAAAAAATTAAAAGTCGCAGTAAATCGACACCTTGGAAATGCGCATTAATGGACTCTTTAAATCGCATAGACGGCTGATTTGCGCCCCGCTTGTCTGCCTAAAATGCTGTCAGAGCGAAGTCAAGGAAGCGCAAATAAGCCGTCTAGAGGTACCCTTTATTTCTCTGACAAGAGACTGACATTTGCTGCTGGCACTTGTCCGAGCTATTCTCTATTTGGCACATGTTATCAGAATAACCTGGCTGAGTGTAATGAATAAGCAGTCAGTCAGGAAAAGAGAAAAGTATTTTTGTTACTACCTTTCCATGACAAACTACTACTATTATTATTATTATTATTATTATTATTATTATTAAAAGAGAGGCTTATTGTGCAAGACATGGACTAGTCAAGTAATTTAAGAAATGAGGCATTCACCTTCTGTAGAAAATAGATGCTAGCTCAGTTTAAAAGAGACTGAGATTTGGTCTAGCATGCTGAGGAAGAGCTGTAACCCAGTTGTAGAGCACCTGCTTTGCATGCAGAAGGTCCCAGGTTCAATCCTGCTGTCTCTAGGTAGGGATCCCAATCCTGCCTGAAACTCTGGAAAGCTACTGCCTTTCAGTGCCAACAATACTGAGCTAGATGGACCAAGAGTCTAACTTTGCATTGGGCAGCTTTCTATGTTCCTAATACTTGCCTTCCCTGCAGCTTCAACAATCAATCAAGAGATCCATTTAAGCAGAGGTTGCTTTCATACTTGGAAAGGTCACTTAGGGTTATAATTCCATAGACCAACTATCACAAAACTGCGATGGAAAGAAAGAAGAATATTCTTCCAATGCATTCAAAGTAATTCTTTCTCCACAAAGTTGGACCTAAGATCTTGTACTTCCAGGCTGAACAAAAAGTAGATCTAGATGTCATGGTAGATCTCAAGGTGATTTGCAGGAGATGAGTAAGGATGCCTGACTACCAATGGCAGCAACAAAATGACTCCCTTCACCCTGTTCTAAATTACACTGCTGACATGAAGAAAGCTTGGGGTAACCAGGAGCGGATTTTTGTATGGAAGGAGGAGTATGAACTCCCACGAGTTACAGTTCTCAAAACCAATTGCTGTGCTTGGAATTCTTTCTTTCAAAGGTTATGTCATTTGCTCCAGTTGGCAGATGTCAGGGTCTAAAAACAAAAAAAACAAAAGAAAACCCAGATCCCACAAGCCTGAAGTCTGCCCACCCCTACATTACCCCAGTTGTAGTGCTTATTAGTTTTCAGTTAGAGAATATTTGTTTTTGGGCAGATTAGAAATGTAATAAATAAAATAAAATATTAGAGCTTTATCAGATTGATAGGGGAAGAATTAGCTAATCGTGTAATCCACCTCATTCTCTTTATCTGTGAGGAACAGGTCGTAAAGAGCAGCAGAGCAAGGACAAGAAGCTCTTATCTGTACCCACCACATACTCCTTCAGGCATTTTAAATCTGCTATCCTGGAAAGGGCTGGGATCAGATACTCGGAGTGAGCCTGCTCCCTCAGCACTACTTCCACCTCCCCCTCTGCTCCTGAGGGCTCTGTGCTGTTTTAGTGACTTCTGAGTCTTATACCAATATTTCTAAAAGCTGTTTGGTCTCTGATGACCAAACATACAAAAGATTTCTATTTCTCACATTATGTGTTTTAAAAAATAATGTCTTCGTTGTGTGTCTTTAAGAGTCATGCAAGCATTCTATAAAAAGACTGAACACACATCTATTGCATAGCGAACATGAGCATTCATCAAACCAGCTTCTACAGTTTTGTTAAATGCATTCTATCTGCATTTTTTCTGGACCACACCATGCTGGAAATTCTCCTTGTCCCCAATTATCAGAATCAGATCTGCCTACCAACTTCCCTGTCTCACTTGGCACACTCGTAGGACGCTGCCTTACGTGGAATCAAACCCATTGGTCCACGTAGGCTGGAACTGTTTACTCTGACTAGCAGTCTCTCTCTGAGGTATCAGGTGGAGGTCTTTCCAAACCCTGTGAGCTTTTGAAAATTGCAGGTGCTGGGGACAGAACCTGGGATGTCATTCACGCAAAGAATGTACTTCACTACTGACACATCTCTCCTCCCTTCTGTGTTTTGATGGTGGATCAATATTCCAATGCAGGTTCAAGACCTATTGGGCCACACAGCCCGGTATTTATCAGGGGCATCTGGTATAGTTGCTTCTGTAAACACACCCTTACCGTCTGACTTGCGTTTAAACCCCTGGGCAACCATTTATGGATTAAAAGTGTTTTTTCTGACTCAGCTATGTTTAGCAATAGTGTAGAGATGTCAGTTGCAAACCCAAGTTACTGGTTTTTCCAGTTCAGGGGTATGCATACAAAAAGGCCACTCAGCTTTTTGAACCAACAGTCTTTCAAAGAGGGGCACACAAACAGAGATGTGCATGTGTATGTGTGTGCTGGTGCATGCATGGGCGTGTGGCCCCCAACCCAACCCAGCTGAAAAGGTTGTGCGCCTCTGCTTTAAAAGGTAAAAACAGGATGCTGAGTTTCAGTGGGAAACATTGCTCTTCCGTGGGTGCTTAGGGTGGAATTGTCATGCTTTATTCGCTCACATTTTACAGGGCACCCACATGATGCTATCATCCTATCACTGTCATCCTATATTTTCCCTGTAATCCATACATCTCTTCATAGTCTGACTTTTTCCATACAACCCAACAGGAGTGGCATCTCCACAGGTGCAGATGCCCTGAGCACTATTCTTCTATCTTTCTTAAAGGGTGAGGTTCTTTTCACAGAGGCAGTGATGTACTGGAAAAGTGAATCTATTATAACTCAGCACATATTCATAATAACTTTTGCAGTAGGTGCCATTTTATTTTTTTAATTCATCTTTTCATTGTTGTCAAAATGTCAATGTTAGTGAAAAGATAGCTTGGCCACAGTTGTTCAGGCGCTAGTAACCTCAAGATCGGATTACTGCAATGCACTCTATGTAGGGCTGCCCTTAAGGCTGCTCCGGAAGCTGGAGCTAGTGCAGAACGCAGCAAGTCGGCTGTTGTTGGAAGCTGATTCTTGTCAGCATATAACTCTTTTGCTGAGGGAACTGCACTGGTTGCCTCTTTGCTACCAGGCCAGATTTAAGGTTTTAGTGCAAAGTCCTAAACAACCTGAGACCAGAGCACCTGAGAGAGTGCCTTTTCCCTTGCCAACCTGCCCAGTCACTGAGATCATCAGAGGGTATGCTCCTGGTGATTCCACATGGGCCTAAATGTTGGCCTTCAACTCCTATGAGACCTAGCGAGCAGAGCCAAAGACTAGAAATGAGGGGAGTTGCAGTCTAACAGCATCTGGAGGGCCATGGTTGCCCACCCCGATATAGATGAATCAGATCTTTATAATGGTTTGCCACAAAACTATATGGTTTGCAGTGGAGTAGTAAGGATTGGAGGTTCCATGTGGTGAGTTGCTACACGCAACAGGATCTCCACATGGGGCAGAAACCACATGCCTGGGTTTTTAAAAAGCCATCATGAGGCTGCTTATTGTTACAAAGTCACACACGTGCAGGAGATAAAATATATGTATAGCTACACTGATTTGCCATTTTTTCAGCTTAGCTCCTTTATGCCCAATTGCCTGATCCTAATACTCACTGCAGCAACATTTAAGTGTTAGAAAGTGAGCACCTATGGTGGTATAACTTCACAAAACATGAAGTTGCACCAATACTGCTGTATTGCTATGACAGGCAGACATACTGTCATCTGCTTAGATTAAGGGTATAAACTAGGAAATATCTGTATGATTTAAAATATGTTACATGGGGATTTTAGTCCCATCCGTTTCAAGAACTGAATCCAACATAGTTCATAATTCAACTGTGGTTTGTCTTCCAATGGTTCTAATTCAGTAACAAATTAAGGTCCCCTCTACAAGGATTCGCTTTTGCGCCTGGTTAGGCGATTATGCGCATAATCGCTGAAGCGCATTTACGCCTAATACCTCCGCACGAGAGGCGGCGAGAGGCGGCGAAGCGCATTAACGGGTGACCAAAATGCGCTTTACAAGTAGTTAATGCGGAGAATCGCTTGTTCACATAGTCAAAATGCGCTTTAACGGCCGGAGCAAAATAAAACTCGCTGTTTAACGCGCATTCGATAAGGCGCATAATTGGAGAGATAACGCGCCTCTACGCCCGATTTGCGCTCCGTTCTTGTAGAGGTAAATTTTTTAAAGCGCCTTGAAAGAGCTTTAAACCTCTCTTGTAGAGGCAGCCTAAGTGAGGGAAGTAAAATGTCAGCTTCCCTAGGGGAAACCTTGCACAAGGCAGGGGAGCTGTTAGAGGAGGAAGTGAGCTAAGACGGGAGGAGAAGCAGGAAAGGGAAGGGTGATGTGGGACAAGAGGGCAATAAAAAAGATAGCCAGGGGCATTCTCAAGTAAGAGAGGCACAAGAAGAGATGGGTGCCATCAGTGGAAAGGGGTGAATAGGTAAAGGAGCAAGAGGTGAATGCTGCAACTCTCTAATATGCTAAAGTTCCACAAAAAACAGGTCTCATGAGCAAAAAATTGGGAGCAGTATTTATATAATCATGCTAGTTTGTTCCTGCAAAAACAACCAAGTCTTGTGGCACCTTAAAAAATAACACGTCTATTATGGCATTAGCTTTCATGGACACTGCCAACTAGCATCTGATGAAATGGACAGTGTCCATGAAAGATAATACCATAAGAAATTTGTTAGACTTTAAGGTGCCACAAAACTTGGTTGTTTATATAATTGGAGTCTGTCCACACAATATATGATGAGGCTACCTGGGGGGGGGGGATGGACAGGTATGTGTCTGAACTCAAATCAAATTAGGTATGGTAGGGTAAAGGCGTTCTCAAAGAAGTTAGGGCTTCTTATGAAGGGAAAACACACACACACTGAAAATTGTTCTTAGAGTCATAAATGTGATGGGGTTAAGGTAATCTTGAGACTTAAAAGAATTGAATATGTTCCAGTAAAATTACTACCACATAGTTGCTCCAGATATCTGTGAGGGCTTTTACAAGCAGTTTCCAAAATGGAAGGAATATCCCACTCTCTGTATCTATGATCAACAGAAACAAGGAAAAACAATGAAGATGCAAATCCTTGAATCACTGCCAAAGCACCCTTCTTGCTCAGTGAGAGATATGGGAATAAGCCCTAGATTGAATCTACTCTTAGCCAAAAGTCTTAATGGCTTTTTTGTACATGGGGAGAACAGAGATAGGGCTTCTCTACATGAGGCTATAATCCTGTACCCTTACCAGGGCTTTTGCTTCCTGAGATTCCTTGCAGGATTAAGATCGGTCCCTTTACACGTGTTTTTTTCCAGGGGTTTTCTTTCTGGGCAAATTCGATATGTTTCATTTTATAGCCACTAGATGGTGCTGTGGTATAGCTGCGATACTGTGAGTTCCAGAAATTTACCCGTCATTCGAGCACTTCAAAGCATGAGAACATTTCTTACCATATTTTCTCCATTGAGAATAAAGCCGCTGTAATGGCTAGAAAGCATGGGAGAGAACCTACCGCTTGATGACGTCATGTAAAGGACCCGCAAAAAAAGTAAGTCACCAATCACAAGCGCACAATAAAAGTCTTGTGTAGAGAAGCCAATTAGGCAGAGCCTACACTCACCCCTTCCTTAATCTTTCTTTCTGATCTCTGCTTCCAACACCAGCTCTTTTTCATTCTCCACTTCAATTAAGTGACACTCAGGCCCAGCCTCAAGGGTACACATGGTTGGGCACATGTTGAGGACCCACAACCCAGCAGGATCCTACTGACATTTTTGGTAGTGAGAAGGAGCAGCAGTAAATGCTATGCCTACTAGCCCACAGTCTCTTTCCCTATAAACCAAGCGAGTGGTAGCAATGATGAGAAAGAAGGTGAGCAGCAATAGCTGCTGGTAACAATGGTGGTGAGAAGGTAGACTCACCAAGGGAAGGATCCACTGAGTGACTTCCCCAAGGGCCCTCCAAAACCTGGAGCCTGCACTAGCGACAGCCAAATTAACATGTATGCAGTAACAATCTCGTAGGAAATTAGTGAAATGCAATTCTACAGTCATGCCAGGTTTGTTTTCATTTTGTCCAAAATATCCAAATATGTTTATCTTGAGGAGTTTAAACGTTAAGACCATTTCTTGATTTTAATATAGCAAGAAGTGATTTTCGCAGCACATAGGAACATAGGGAGCTACCATAATATTGAGCCATGTAGTACTGGTTACTTCAGAGATGAGCAACATTTGGCCCTCTAGATGTTTTGGACTACAACTCCCATCAGCCCTAGCCAGCATAGCCAATGGTAAGAGATTATGGGAGCTATAAGCCACAACATCTGGCAGGCCGCAAGTGCCCATGTTGCCTGGTCTAAGAGCGGTTCTCCAGGGTTTAAGACAAGAGTCTTCCCAGCTCTACCTGAAGATCTAAACCTAGGACCTTTTACATGCAAAGCATGTACTCTACCACTGAGCTATGGGGTGCATATATTTTAGCCCACAGCTTGTAGCAAATATATAGAGTACTTTGTAAACAGTTGCCTCTGTAGGAGTTTGCCTGAGTAATAATGAAAAAAGGACTTGGCTGAGGGGTTTTGCAGTTATTGTTTTTATTCTGTCACAAGCACCTGCCTTAGCATTAGCTGGAAGTGCCAAGACACAGCATCAACTGACCTAATTACTTATGAAAACAGGAATTACTCTCCTGGAGCCAATAGCTTTACTTAGGATTTACATTAGCATAAACTAAATCAAAATATAGCTATTATCTTTCTGCTCCCATTAAGCAAGCAGAAAGGGATGGAGGAGTTTAACATGCTCCTTGCTCTAGCTCTTCAAGATCTTACAGGAAGAGCATGGGGTGATTTATTTTCTAGAAATGACCATTTGTCTGTAGGTGGGGTTCGAAAGAGCAATACCTGGGGTATATGAAAAGGCACTTCTTAAGCATATCAGGGGTGGAACATGAATAATTGAAACAAAATGCAGAGTCATTTTTCAATGTTAATTCCCAGTTTACCAAGGCCTAAGGTATCTTTACGTTAAGGAAAAGAACCCACATCCTTACCAGGCTTTTTCCTTGTGGATCTTTCTGCATTCACTATGGGCTTCTTTACACAGCAACGAACGGCAACCACGTGATTTGTAATTAAAAACTTCCCCTCTGGGTACTGCTCCATACACTTCAATGCCAAGTAATGGCTGTATTATAGCACAATGCCAACTTTACACACTGGAGATATCCCGCAATATCCCATGATAACTTTAAATAGTGCATCATCTCTGATCTATTTTAAAGTGACATTACCAGGGGAAGGCACAGGAGACGTCTTGGATATTGATGACATCATGCAAACTTCTGTGAATGGCCAATCATGAGCGTGCAATAAATTGCTCATGTAGAGAAGCTCATAAGCATGGCCAGGCTCTGAGAGGTATATTCCAAGCCTTTCCTTAAATGTCCATCTTTCATATTTAAAGCAAAAGAAATAGAGTAAGCCTCTATCAGCTCTTTCACTGTACTGTGATATAAGAAAAAAGCATGCAGACAATATTCTACTCATTGCTCAGTAAGAAGCAAAGCTGTTGGTCTGCTCCAGTTTTAAATCTTCTAGCCAGTGAGTGCAAAGACATTAGGATAATTGACAAGCTGAGTTCCCCTCTTAATAAAGAGCCGTGATTTGTGGAGGTGTACAGGCGGGCAGCAAAGGGAGGAAGGCTGGTGAGGAGTAGTTGCACAACTTCAGCAGCAGCATCGCCTTCCCAGGAGGGGAGTACTGAGCCGATCAGAACTTCGATGGGATAGGGCCAAAGAGGCAGACCCACCAGAGTGAGATATCTCCTTTGTTCTCACTCCAGTGCAACCTGAAGCTCCGAAAGGCTGCAGAATTGCAGTTGCTGACTTCCCCATCCACCCACTCCCAGTAGTAAGGTTTCTTGCAGTGGCAGAAGTAGTCACCAGTTAATGGGGCTGGGAAGGAATTTTACCTGCATACCAATTGGCAAAGACTGCAAGGTTTTTGCCTTCCCAATAGCAAAATTAATTCCATTGTAGGTAAGTTGATCTGGACTATCTGTAAATTCTTTGGGGTGTTTCATTTTATAACATTTTTCATAACTTATGTAAACATGATAGACATTGGGCTGGGTCCATTGCTGAGGGGGAGCAGGATTGGGTTCCCTGCTCTCCCACAGTGAGGATTCCCATATCTCAGGGGTATGGCACCAAAACCAGACCAGCATGGGGGCTGCAAGCTGGTCATGTCTGGGATGATGGAAAGGGCTTCACATTAACAGTCTGCAGCGTACTCCTTTCTTCCAGCAAGAAGCTTTCACTGGATTCTGGTGCCTTCTATGGCACTAGGGAAGGGAATTGAAGGGAACTGAAATATTCCAGAAAATGCTTGGCCCTAGCAAGACCCTCCTATGATTATGTCCCTGGGTAAGTTGGAAACTAGCATTAAGAAATGGATGCCGCACTTCATTTCATCACCATGTATCAGTTATTTGTTTGTTAATAGTAGTGGTACTACTTATATACTGCTTAATATAATAAAATCTCTAGGTGATTCATTCTGTATTCCACTGCTAGGGGTGCTTAAGTAGTGCCTTTTCAGGGGTTGCTCTTTCAAATTGCACCCACTAGAAAAGAAACCACACTTAGCTCTTGAGTAATTTGAAATAATAAATGAATAATGTAATAAATCAATGAATGTTGTCATGTCAGTTGTTTTATTAGGTCCTGATAGTTTATTGTTAGTTTCTTTTAGCTGTGTCAAACTGTTTTGTAAATTTTAAAAAATGTTTTTATCATGTTGCATTTAAGGTTTTAATTTTTGTGAACTGTCGAGAGAGCTTTGGTTATTAAGTAGTACA
The DNA here is from genome assembly GCA_029215795.1 of Anniella stebbinsi. Lineage (NCBI taxonomy): Eukaryota > Metazoa > Chordata > Lepidosauria > Squamata > Anniellidae > Anniella > Anniella stebbinsi. The sequence continues at coordinate 63,670,020 of JARDYH010000004.1, read as the reverse complement.
GAATTGAATGATTTGATGAGAATATTTTGTGTAGCTGGCTCAGCACAGTTAGCCTTATCTGCCCAAACTTTATTGCAGTCTCTCATTTGTCTAAAATGGAAAGGCCGCATCTTGACACTTCCATGATTTCAGGGCATCACCATACCGAACTAATTTTGCTGATAATCTGAAACCCTTAAAAGATACTCCTCCATAGTACTGTGCATTAAAACCAGCAACACTGTACCAGGCAATTTCTATTTCAAGGTTGAGGGAGATGCTGCATTTAAACAAAACATGCATGGAATAATTAATAATACAAGTTAAAAACAGAGATATTGGTGATAACCGATTTCCTTAATCCCGGTCTGCTGCACAAATTAGGACCCACCAAGCTTTTTAGTTTAGAAAAATGGTAAAGTGGGTGGGTGACAGAGATATATAAAATTCTACATGGTGTGTAGAAATGGATAGGGAGAACTTCTCCCTCACTCATAACACTGTTGTGAACTGCCCAGAGATCTTTGGCTATTGGGCAGTATAGGAATGTAATGAATAAATAAATAAATAACCTGAAGTCATCCAGTAAAGATGAATGGTGATAGATTCAGGAGAGATAACAGGAAGTATTTTTTACACAATACATAGTTTAGCTATGGAATTCAGTACTGCAAGATGTAGTGGTGGCCATCAACTTGAACAGTTTTAAAAGTGATTAGACAAATTCATAAATGATAAGGCTATCAGTGGCTACAGATTATCTCCAGGATCAGAGGCTGCATGCCACTCAATACCAGCTGTTGGAGAACATTTGCAGAAAAACGCTCTGTTGTGAGCTTTCCATAGGCATCTGGTAGGCCACAGTGGGAACAGAATGCTGGATTAGCTAGGCTGTTGGTCTAGTTCAGCTTGGCATTTTTTATATAAGACAGCCCACCTGGGGTTCAAGAAGCCCGTTTTGCTGACTACGGGACACTACAAAAACGTATCTGACAATCTGCAATCAATGGTATTGGACTGCAGCTGCTTGATGGGTCCCAAGGTGTGCAAGCCATTTTGAGGGGCTCATTCAGATTACTCCTGTAATAATCACAGAATTGATCAGTTAAAAGTCAGGTGATCAACTAAAAGTTCTCTAATAGGTTGGCAGTCCTAGTACATGGTGTTATTGTCAAGTTGGCCCTAAACCTTTCGGCTGTGAGCCTATGCATACTTCCTTTGAAGCAGATTCCACTAACATCCAGTGACATTCAGTTCCAGTAGAGATGTGCCACACAATGTTTTTGAATGTATAATCAGTTCTCACACCCTGAACCTGAACAAATGTACTGGGAATAAGCCCCTCAGATTCCAATTGAAGTTATTTCCAAGGAAGTTGGCCATTCTGACCAATCCCCCCCTTGCCAGGAAACAAACTCTTGGACTATCTGAACTGCTGAGAGAGCATTCAGCATCTTTATCATTATTGAAACCAACAGAACTCATTTCTGTGTAAATATGCTTAAGATCTGGGTGTCTGTGCGCTTATGAGGGCATGTGTGCACAACCTGAGGGCATGTGTGCACTTTCAGAAAAAAAGTGCCCTCAAACAGCTTCTCTGTCAGAGCGGCACAATGCTGTTGGGGTGGCACACTGCAATAATTCCACATTTCTGTTGTCATCCTGCTGCTTACATTGCAAACTCTTAAACCACATAAAAACAAATACAAACAGTACAGCAACGCAGCCTCCACTGACTCCCACCCATTCCTTTGAGCCATGGAAATGGTTCTGTCGGGAACTGTGTCATCCTTCTGCACTGCTCACAACTAAAACATCAACGAGTGGAGACCTGCGGCATTTTATCACTAAGACTTATAATTTTTGCACATGCACAGCTTCAATAGTTTATCCACGCCACACGCAAGCCTCAAAACTTGTAGTCACACAAATACATACTAAACCACACAGAGCTCTCGAGCCATGAATTCACCCACCCACTGCATTCCCACACAACCACTCCCACCATTGGAGGCTGGTGGCTCCAATATTAGTGGGGTGGTGAATCCGCTCCGGGTTTCAGTCAGGACTTTTAAAGAGTTATCAAAGGTGCTTCAGACCGTGGATAGTTCCTTTAGAGTTCTGACTGGCTCTGACTGAAACCTGTGGCGTATTCACTGCCCCACTGACAAAACAGCCACCAGCCTCCACTGACACCCACCCATGCATTTCTCCTTCTTCCATCCAAACCCACCTAGGTTCAGAAACAGCATGCCAATGACCAATTGCTAGGGACGAATAGGATGCAAAGGACTCTATCTTTAAACCTGTTGGTGGGTTTCCCAGAGACATCTGGTCAGTCACTGTGGGAAACTTGGAGAGTGGATGAGATGGATCTTTGGTATGATCCAGCAGGGCTGTTATGCTCTTAACGGACATAGAACAGTGGGAGTGTGGCTCAGAGAAATCATTGCACCCACATTCAGAAATAGAATCCATATGCAATCTCAAACAGAATGAAAGTGCTTTCTGGCAACTGTACTAGTTTTTTGCAGGTACAATTTTCAGTATTACAAGACAGAAGGAAATCTGATAAGCCTCTCAAGAAACTGCAACAGAACAAGAAAAGTACTTACAGACTATGTGTTAAATTTAGAAAACTTGCCATTTCCAGAACTCTTTTTAAAAATCAACCATATGGGAAGAGATGTGAAGTGCCTCACCCATTTTCAACCCATGGAATGTAACAATGGTCTGTCCAACGAGCACAGATTAAAGTGCATTAACTCCCATGCACCTGGCAGTCTTTGATTTTTGTTTCCATCATTTATATTTTTCATAACACTTTGCACTTGTTTAAAGAAAAAGGGAAAAGGAAACAAAAACCGACAAGCTCAGGAGAAATAAAAATCATTCTTTGTTGACATATTAGAAAGTTATTGGCATCTGACTCACAGACAACCTGCCACGTTACATAGAAAAAATAGGCACACGGACAGTGAATTTCCCAAGGTAGATGAAAGACTAATAAAGACTATGGCACAATGAATATATTTATCCCATAAGGGGTTCCATGACTCTTGTTTTGGCTACAAGGTTATTCTCTACCATTACAGAACATCAACAGCACCCACTTTCTGTCCGGTAATGAAAGGAGTACGGGGGCAGTGATCTAGTGAAAACAACCACCCACCACAGAACTGCCCTGGTTGGGATCTGCTTCAGGAATCTAGAGATTCCCTCCAGACCCAAGATATTACTTAGCCCTCAACTTTTGTCAGCTGGGGGAGGTGGCTGCTTGAAATTAGCTTTTCCCCCTATTAAAGGCTCCCACAAAAGGTCTACTAGCCCACGAGTCGGTTTTGAGCACAAGGCAGCCTCCCTGCCCTTGCTGTTTTTAGTACGCCGGCTGTATTGGCCCCAAGACAACTGGCAAAAGGCAGGCAAGTGCATTTTTTAACGTCTGCCAGTGCCTGCCTGCCTGCCATGGTCCAAATCTTCCCAGAGATTTTGCATTTCTCCATTCATTCATGCCAAGGAAACCACGCTCTTCGAAAGTGCCTTTTGCTCTCCACGCATCCTGGATTACTTTGGCGTGGAGTTTCATTTGTCAATACAACGAAGAAGCAACAACGCTCCCTACGGCGTTGTCCGTGTGGGTCCCTCCCTCACCTGAGTCTTGTAACCTGGCCCCGAATGCCCCATGCCCTTCCCCACGCATAGAAGGCGCCCCGCCGCCGGTACCTCTTTGCAGGCGTGGAGCTCCTCTCCTTGTGTGGCAGCGCCTGCCCAAAGCAGCGACAGCAGCAACACCGAGAGCGAAAGGAGCGGCGGGCGCCTCCGCCCGACCCCCATAGGGAGGCACCAGCAGCAGCCGGCTGTATCCGCAGGGGGAAGGAGCCTGCGAGCCCCGGCCATCGTGGCGTAGGAGCGACAAGAGGCCACCAGCCGCCGCCACCGCCGCCGCTCTGCGCGTCTAGGAGGAGGCAGCAGCAGCCACTGACTCAGGTGCGACAGCAACAGCACTCTCCGGCAGAGAGGGATGCAGGAGCCTCACCTCGCCTCAGTCCCGCCCCCTGCCAGGCTCGCACCGCCCACACCTCGCTGCCTAGCAACCACAGCTGCCTCCGTCGCGCGGCTGAAGCGCACCTGAGGCTTGAAAGATGCGCCCGGGGTTCCTGCGCGCGCCGAAGGGTGGCGGGCCGTTTGCTCGTTCTGGCGCACGCGCGCCTATTTCGAAGCGCACATTCCGTACCAGCCAGCCAGGCCTCGCCCGCGCTCACTCACGCCTCGTGAATTGCAGCAGCAGCAACAACAACATAATATCCCTTATTTCTGAGTGGCTCCAAAGACGACGTTTTTGGTTTATTTGGACTGATGAGTAAATGGGCCAAGCAGTGCATGCATCCTAACATTTTTTGCACATTGAAGGCTGTAATCCTATGAGTTTATTTTATTTCTCTACTGCCCAGCAGCAGAAGCTCTCTCGGCGGTCGCAGTTCACAAGATAAAATATAGTATAAAAATTTAAATACCCAAACTTTAAATAAATTTAAACAGCTACAAATAATTTCAATAAAATACTAGACCTGTTCAAATAAATGCCCCATAATATGCCATTAAATGAATGGGAGTAGAGGATAGTCTTCATCACACCTAATTTCCCCCTCAGCGGTTTTTTTTTTACCTCTGATGCAGAAGCATGTCAAGCTTATGATCCCTTTCACCTGAATAGCTGCTCTTTCGCTCCTTTGCTCCTTAGCGCTTCAGCTCCACTCCACCCCTCCCCTTTTCTTTCTCTCTCCAATCAGGTCCTGGCAGATGAGTACTTCAACCAGTCCGCCTTTCTCCCAGGCAAAAATTGAACAACCCTTTAGTCTGGCTCTTTCGGGACATCAAGGGAGTACAATCCTGTCTCTGCAGAGATTCAGGCAATGTATGATTTTTTAAAAATGCTTTTGAGCTTGGGATGCAAGGTTTGGATTTTATATTGAGGCTTGGAGCCAGCTACTGGGAGAGATAGCTTTTCCCTGCCAGGACCTGATGCAATCCATTCAAGCCCCCAGTTCTTTAAAACTACACTGAGATTTAGGGTGCATTAAATGCGTTTAGGGAAAATAATCCAGACTTTTAGTATTCTAGGAAAGGCTGAGGAAGAGGCGGGGTGTCAGCAGGAGACAGGCACAATGTCATGTGAGTACCATGTTGCAAATCCGCACACCAAGCATGGAGAGAGTGCACTAAATCGCTGGTGTGATGGAGCTCTTAATCTGGCACCCCAAAAGGTGACAGTATAATGGGGGCACCATTGAAAAGGCCCTCTACCTTGTTGTCACCTTCCTTGGAGATGGCACTTGAAGAAGACCTCAGATGTTGATCATAGTGTCCAGGTACGTTCAGATCAGGAGACGCGCTCCATCAGGTATTGCAATGGAGTTATGTTCCATTGACCCTGTACAGATGATATGCTAAGCTACGGGGGTTAACCATTTTGAGCTAAACATTATTATTATTATTATTATTATTATTTATTACACTTATATACCGCCCTGTAGCTAAAGCTCTCTGGGCGGTTTACAAAGATTAAAAAGATTGAGCATTAAAAAGACAATATACAAAATTTAAAACCATAAACATCAAACAGCTGTCATTAAAACACTTTAAAATATTTTAACTGTTAAGCCTGGCCACAATGTCAATCAAAACCTCAATTTGAGCTGTTAAAATGCCTGGGAGAAAAGTTTTGACCAGGAGCCGAAAAGATAACAGTATTGGCGCCAGGCGGGCCTCATCGGGGAGATCATTCCATAATTGAGGGGCCACCACAGAGAAGGCCCTCTCCCTTGTTGCCGTCCTCCGAGCTTCCCTCGGAGTAGGCACCCGGAGGAGGACCTTTGATGTTGAGCATAGTGTACGGGTAGGTTCATGTCGGGAAAGACGTTCCATCAGATATTGTGGTCCCAAACCGTGTAAGGCTTTATAGGTTAAAACCAGCACCTTGAATAGGGCTCGGAAACATACAGGCAGCCAATGCAAGCGAGCCAGAATCGGTCTTATATGTTCGAACCTTCTGGTTCCTGTTACCAATCTGGCCGCTTTATTCTGCACGAGCTGCAGCTTCTGAACCGTCTTCAAAAGCAGCCCCACTTAGAGCGCAATGCAGTAATCTAACTTGGAGGTTACCAGAGCATAGACAACTGAAGCCCGGTTATCCCTGTCCAGATGGGGCGTAGCTGGGCCACCAGCCGAAGTTGGTAGAAGGCACTCTGTGCCACCGAGGCTACCTGAGCCTCAAGTGACAGAGATGGTTCTAGGAGAAACCCCAAGCTATGAACCCGCTCCTTCAGGGGGAGTGCAACCCCATCCAGAACAGGTTGAATACCCTTCATCCGGTCAGAGGAACCCCCCACTAACAGCATCTCAGTCTTGTCTGGATTAAGTTTCAGTTTATTAGCTCTCATCCAGTCCATTGTCACAGCCAGGCACTGGTTCAACACATCCACAGCCTCACCTGATGAAGATGAAAAGGAGAAGGAGAGTTGCGTGTCATCAGCGTACTGATGACAACGCACTCCAAAACTCCGGATGACCGCACCCAACAGTTTCATGTAGATGTTGAACAGCATGGGGACAAAACTGACCCCTGCGGAACCCCATACTGGAGAATCCAGGGGGCCGAGTAATGTCTCCCCAGCACCACCTTCTGGAGCCGACCTGTCAAGTAGGAGCGGAACCACTGCAATGCAATGTCTCCCACTCCCAACTCAGCCAGTTGTGCCAGAAGGATACCAATGTCGATGGTATCGAAAGCTGCTGAGAGATCAAAGAGAATCAACAGAGTCACACTCCCCCTGTCCCTCTCCCGACATAGGTCATCATACAGGGCGACCAAGGCTGTTTCCGTGCCAAAAGCCTAACCTGGACCTGGAAGATGTTAACAACTATAGGCCGGTGGCAATTATTCCTTTCCTGGGCAAGGTGCTTGAGCGGGTGGTTGCAGGACAACTCCAGACACTCTTGAATGAAACGGATTATCTAGATCCATTTCAATTGGGTTTCAGGCCTGGCTTTGGAACAGAAACTGCCTTGGTCGCCCTGTGGGATGACCTTTGCCGGGAGAGGGACAGGGGGAGTGCGACCCTGTTGGTTCTCTTGGACCTCTCAGTGGCTTTCGATACAATCGAGCATGGTATCCTTCTGGATAGGTTGTCTGGGCTGGGAGTTGGAGGGATTGCGCTGCAGTGGTACCGCTCCTACTTGGATGGCCATTTTCAGAAGGTGGTGCTGGGGGATTATTGCTCTGTGCCATGGCATTTAAGCCATGGGGTTCCACAGGGCTCTATTTTATCCCCTATGCTGTTTAACATATACATGAAGCCGCTGGGAGAGGTTATCTGGAGATGTGGGCTGAGATGTCATCAATATGCAGATGACAGCCAGCTCTTCCTCTCCTTTTCATCAAACCCAGGTGAGGCAGTGGCTTTTCTGAATCAGTGCCTGGGCACGGTAATGGACTGGATGAGGGCTAACAAACTGAGACTCAATCCAGACAAGACGGAGGTACTGTTAGCAGTTGGTTCGTCTGTCCGGCGAGGTGATGTTCACCCTGTTCTGGAGGGGGTTGCACTCCCCCTAAAGGATCGGGTCCGTACTTTGGGGGTGCTCTTGGATCCAGAACTGTCACTTGAGGCATAGGTGAACTCGGTGGCAAAGAGCACCTTTTACCAGCTTAGGCTGATATACCAACTGCACCCTTATCTGGACAGAGATAGCCTAGCTACAGTTATCCATGCTCTCATAACCTCTTGTTTGGATTACTGCAATGCGTTATACGTGGGGCTGCCTTTGAAAACGGTCCGGAAACTTCAGCTGGTACAAAACAGGGCAGCCAGACTATTAACGGGGACTGGCCAACGAGACCATGCTATGCCAGTCCTTTTTCAACTTCATTGGCTGCCGATCCAGGTCCGGGCCCAATTCAAAGTGGTGGTACTAACATTTAAAGCCCTAAACGGCTTGGGGCCAGGTTATCTAAAGGAACGCCTCCTCCCATATGTACCTAAGATCATCTACAGGGGTCCTTCTACATGAGCCCCTGCCAAAGGAAGTGAGGCAGGTGGCCACTAGGAGGAGGGCTTTCTCCGCTGTGGCATCCCGGCTGTGGAATGAGCTCCCCAGAGAGGTTCGCCTGGAGCCTACTTTGCATTCTTTTCGTCGCCAGGTGAAGACCTTTTTATTCTCCCAGTATTTTAACAGTTAAATAAACTCAATTTTAATCCTTGCTGTTTTAAATGTGTATTTTAATCTGTATTAATTCCTGCTGCTTGGTTTTATTCTGGTTGTGTTTTTATATTGTATGTTATTTTGTGTTTTTAGATTGTGGTTTGTTTTATATTTTTTAAATGATTTCATGGTTTTAATTTTTCTGAACCGCCCAGAGAGCTTCGGCTATAGGGCAGTATAAAAATGCAATAAATAAATAAATAAATACCAGGCCTGAAACCCGACTGAAATGGATCCAGATAATCAGTCTCATCCAAGAGTGTCTGGAGCTGGCCAGCAACCACCCGCTCAAGGACTTGCCCAGGAATGGAACGTTTGCCACCGGCCTAAAGTTATTAAGATGTTCTGGGTCCAGGGAAGCTTTCTTCAGGAGTGGTCTCATTACTGCCTCTTTCAGGAGGTTTGGGACCACTCCCTCTCATAGAGAGGCATTAATCACTTCCCTGGCCCAGCCGGCTGTTCCATCCCTGCTAGCTTTTATAAGTCAAGAGGGGCAAGGATCCAATACAGAGGTGGCTGCACGAACCTGTCCAAGCACCTTGTCCATGTCATCGAGCTGTACCAACTGAAACTCATCCAAGAAAACAGGACAAACCTGTGCTCTGGATACCTCACTAGATTCACCTGCTGTAAGACTGGGGTCTAAGTCCTGGCAGATGCCAAAGATTTTATCCTGGAAGTGCCTAGCAAATATATTACAGTGGGCCTCAGATGGTTCTATCATGTCCTTGGGGCCAGCATGTAGAAGCCCCCAGACAACTCTGAAAAGCTCCGCTGGGCGGCAGATTGATGATTTAATAGTGGCAGCAAAGTATTGTTTTTTTGCTGCCCTCACTGCCCCTGAATACAGCTTACCATAGGCACTTACCAGTGTTTCATTGCATCCACTAGTTCGTCTCCATCTGCCCTCAAGCCATCTCCTATTTTGTTTCATCACTCTCAGCTCCGGGGTATACCACGGAGCCATACGAGCTCTACACAGGAGAGGGCGCTCAGGAGCAATCGTGTCAACCGCGCGGGTCATTTGACATGAGAGCCAGCCCTATCAGCCGGAAAACTCCCCAGAGCCCTCTGGAAACCATCTGGATTCATTAGCCTCCGGGGGCGGGCCATTTTAATGGGTCCCCCACCCTTGCAGAGGGGAAAAGCTGCTGTAAGTCTAAACCATGTTGTGTGAATGGTTCACACGACATGGTTTAGCATGTTGTGTGAACCATTCCTAACCATGGTGGCTACATAACCATGATTTAAACACGCTCACTAACCATTTGCTGTTAAAGAGTTAGTGGCATAACCATGTCTTAGTATGTTGTCTGAACAGACCCATTACCTAAGACAACTTTGAAGAGCTTCATATGTTCAAGTGGGTGTTGCCAAGATATTTGTGTGCAGCTTTAGGCTACAATCTGAGAACAACTTATGTGAGAATGACTTCAAATAAAATCAATAGAGTTTATACCTGAGCAGACATGTACATCTGACTCCTACAACCTAGTGCCCTCCAGATGTCTTGGACTACAACTTCCAGCAACCCCAAGCAACATGGTTGCTTCAGGGTGCTGGGAGCTGTAATCCAACACATCTAAAAGACACCAAGTTGGGGGAGGTGAGATGTACAGGATTGCACTGCCCATCTTGTGACTGCTGAACTTGGTACTGGGTGGTATGTACTGCCTGGATATAGTTAATATATATGCATGTTCATTATTATATCTGCTCTCCTAGTCATAGAGCATTAAAAGTGGCTTCCAACAGAAGGCATGCTATACAACTGGTTACAAATTAAACCACTGTAGGCTGGTGGCTCCGATTTTGGTGGGGCTGTGAATCCATTCTGGGTTTTAGTCAGAACCAGTCTGAACTCCAAAGGGGCTATTTTGGGGGAAGGGTGCAGCATCTTGGATAGCTCCTTTAGAGTTCTGGCTGGTTCTGACTGAAACCCAGAATAGATTCATCGCCCCACTGAAATCGGAGCCACCATCCTCCACTAAATTACACTCATGTTATAGCAAAAATACAAAGGCAAAAACGATTTCATCTAAACGCTACAACCAAGGAACAACCACTTTAAAGGAACAGGAAGACTAAACATTAGACCCCTGCTGTGGTGAGGTTTTGTTTTGTAAAGGGTTTCTGTCTGAAAGATAGCAAGGATGGAGCCCGAAGATTCCTCACAGGGAGGGTATTACAGAGCACCACCACACAAAACACCCTGCATGTGTCATATGTCACACTGAAGAACCGTTTGTCGGTACATACCGGGTGGCCTGGCAGCCCTTTATTTCCTGTCAGGTTGGCTCTTTGCGCGTTTTCAAATGTAGTGCAGGCGTGTTCCGTGGAGAGGTGTGTGTGTGCGCGCAAACTCTCCCCAACACCTCAATGATGGTTCTTCCTTACTTCTGACCAAAAGGTGCTGTCAGGACAGAAATCCACCAGGGCCTCCTGGGCCAAGTAGCATGAGCACGCCGGGGATGGGGCAAAACCAGCAGGACTGGCTTATCACATTTTGAAGTAAACGAAGTAAAGCTGAATAAGGTCATTTAGTCGAGAGCCAAATTACCTCACTGCACCACTGTTTCTTCTCCGAAGAGAGAACATAGACAGATGGGTTGGTGCGTGAGAGGTTCTTTCTTTAACTAAGGGAACAATCCTATTTCCTGTTTAGACAGAAAAACAGTCCTACAACTCCCAGCATGCCCCAGCCAGCCATGGGTGGCTGGGGCATGCTGGGAGTTGTCAGATTCCCCCCCCCCCCCCGTCTAAACGCGTATAGGATTGCACCTTAACAGGACAAAACGCTCATGCTCCCAACGACATTTTAGAGAGGAAGAAATGTGTTCACGGAGGCTCTCTTAAGCCCGGATTCCCCCTCAATTTTCTTTGCAAAACGGAGCTGTATCTCTCGACCTATGGAGACTGTTGCTAAAAATGGGAACGCAATTGGAAGCCTATATTTTTAAAGAGGTTTAGTTTTAAATAGGAAAAAATGTATGCGGGATTAAACAACCTTTCAAATGCATTGCACTATTCATGCATTTAGGGGGAAAAAGAACCTTAAAAAAACCCATATTTTATTTTGCAGCACTTTCGCAAGCGCAATCTTCTTATCCCCCCCACCACTGACAACTTCTAAGACCAATTTCCCTCCTTCCGCTGCCTTCTGCATTATTATTTCCAGCCCTTAGATGGCGCTTTAGAGAATGAGCTGCAAGTTCTAGAAGCCACTGAAGCCGGTCCCCTAGCAACCGTTACTAGAACCTAAACAAAAGCAACACTCCGCGAGAGAACACAAGATCGTGGTTCTCCCAGGTACTGGAGTATGTCACCCACTAGGGACCCCTTCTCATTCCCCAACTATGAAAATGAAGATACCTACAATGGCAACAACAGGAGTTCCCAGGTAAGACTCTCTCTCTCTCTCTCTCTCTCTCTCTCTCACTCACTCACTCACACACACACACACACACACACACATATATAGTTACAGGCAGTTAACTCATCCTCATCTGACTTGGGATGGCTCATGCAATTGGATCTATTCAGCAGTATTGCAGCCCCTAATTCTAAATGCCCTTGTTGTTCTAGGGTATTTCCCCCCACAAGTGACACTGGAGAATACTTATAAAACCTGGGGAGGCAGTTGGACCACTGGACAAGAGAGTTAAAAGAATACTAAAGGTCAATAAGGAGATTGCAGAAAACTGAATTCTTTGTATCTGTCTTTGTCACAGAAGATGTAGAGAACAGCCAGGCCTGAACAGGCTTTTTCATGGAGTCTGAAGAACCTTAGAAAAGGAGAAGTGACATGAGATGAAGTTCTAGACCTTGCTAACAAATTAAAATGAAAAGATCCCACCCAAGAGTTCCTAAAGAACTCAAATGTAAAATGCTGCTCATCTAACAAAAATATGGAACTTGTACTTAAGATTGGCATAAGTACCAGAGGACTAGAAACCCGTTAAAGCTATACCATTTTTTAAAAAAAGAAATTCAGAGGAGATTCAGAAAATTATAGGCCTGTTGGCTTAATTTAGGTTCCAGGTAAGTTGGTGGAAAGCATTATTAAAGATAAAATTATCAAGCATATAGAAGAACAAGTCTTGCTGAGGTTCTCAGAGGCTTATAACATAACTTGAGATTGGTGAATGCACTAGTTTCACACAAACTATGCACCCTATAAATTTAAAATTACTTGGAGACTCAAGATAAGTGGAGATTCCTTCTGTATACAGCAAGCATGAAGTGTCAGAAACATATAGGTGCCCCTCTTAACATATTTCTTGAGTTTCTTCTTAAACCAAGGGCTGCTAGCTAGTGGCCTCCAGGCCACAACAGGTCTGTAGCCTGATATGGTCCATCTGCTACAACCTGTTGCCATGCCATTGTTTTGCTCGACTGCATGCAATGGAGAAATGGAAACACCGGTGATGCTGCTTCTGCCATTGTGTTGCCCTCTACTCTGAAAATACATGAGAGCCAACAGGTTTGGAGTAGAGCTGGGAGAAGGAGTAATTTCATCCTAGCTAAAGGGTAGACAAGGAAGAGCCATTTTACCTTCATGTCACCATCTTTCATGCCATCATTCTGTGGACACCAACCACAGTAATGGCACTATGGTTAGGGCTGATCTAGCTCACAAGTAACTTGGCAGGAAGGGCCCATCTCTTCAAGCTGAAGAGGTTTACAGTCACTATTTTAAACCTTTTATGCTTCTTATTGGTCCAGAAAGTCCCCTATGCTGTTCCAACTCATCTTGCGCAGCAGCGAGACCCCTGGAATAGACTACATGCAACACCCACACTAGCAAGCATCAGAAGAGAAGTCTGGTATGCAGAACCTGAGGTAAATATATTAATCTGATACTGCCATCCCCCTTTGTTCTATTTTCCAACTTCCCTTCTCTTCCCCCTTCCAACCTTCACTCTTTGGTCCCATCATTCTTTTCCTTAAAATGGATCACAAACATATGGATACTGAGAATATCCCACTTGTTGCAAGGTTCTTGCCTTTCATTCGCTTTCACTTTTGTATTGTCAGTTTTGCTTTTGAAGGGGCATTCTTAAACAGCTCACATATGTAATTCCGTTGTTTATTTATAACAGACTGTTGCCAGTTTCTGCGTTTAAAATGTCAACACAAATCCCCATCCCCTCTTTAAATCTTGTATCTAGGTTTGCAGAGACAGTCTAGATTTTAATCTCAGCTCCCTGTACAATCACCATGAAGACCTACTTAAAGACAAGGCCAAGGTAGTTCTCCATAGAGAGACCCTCTTTGATGAGCATGGGTAAGCATAATCCATTGATCTTCTAGATTTCAGTGAACAACCTGAATTTCCACAGAATTTATATTAATCTCAGGTACCCAAAGGTGCAACACTTGTAGCTATGAGGCTAAGAGAGGGATGTGATTCAGTATGCCACATGGCCACAACCTTGGAAGCAATTGTTACCATATTTTCCTTAGAAGCTACTACTGTTTCCATGTTTTCCTAAAAACCGTATAATCTGCAGATGAACCATATTTTCACATTTCCCCTCAGATAACATTTGCACTGTTGTCCTGCTAGAGTATATAACACAAGAATATAATGCAAGAGGCGCTTCTACTTTGGTTGGGATTAAATGGATTATCTTGTTTGTTAAAACCTCCAACAGGAATTTTTCAGTAACAGTTAAGTGCGAACTGTTAAACAAGCAGCTTTCTGCTATGCACTGATGTCTCAGGCCACTGGATATTACTTTGGGGTTCTACCAACTCAGCACCCTACACTGCCCAAGTATCAATATCACAGCCAAGATGTGCATTTTACATCGCTTGATTGTTTAAAGACATCAAAAGCCACACACCAATGCACAGAAAAATAAGGATTGTCTCTGCCCAGGAGTTAATATTTTCTTACATGTTAACACATGCCCTCCTCTTATTTTTGAGCACTGCAGAGTACTGAAGGGTTTAGAGCCTATGAAGGAACACATTGTGCCTCCAATTCAGCAAGCCACTTCCAGAGGATACTTTGTGAGACACTGGGTTAACCCAGTAAAAGAGTCGATCCACAGCATTGAGGGAGCCATTGGTAAGCACAACTAATAGGCACCTATTCCTATTGAAGAGGGACTAGCATAAGGAGCTAGGGTTAAGCAACCTGTTGCCATCCAGATGTTTTGGCGTATTACTTCCGTAGGCCCAGACTAACATGGCCCATGGACAGGGATTGTGGAAGGCATCAGATTGCCTATCTTTGACAAACTTTCCACAAGTGATGAACCCTAGCTTTTAGGAAATCAATTTCCCAGCACCAGGCCTTTTCAGGTTAGCACTTCCTAGTTATTTGAATATCAAACCTCTTTGAGGGAATATAATCACATATCCTTCAGCCTAGTCCTGTGTTAAAGGCTTATGCATTCAGAATAGATAGGCTTTTAATAACAGGGTGATATAACATTCCTTTATAGACGCCTTATATTCATAAGAACATAAGAAGAACCATGTTAGATCAGACCAAGGGTCCATCTAGTCAATTATTCTGTTCACACAGTAGCCAACCAGCTGCTCACAGGAAACCCACAAGCAGGACATGAGTGCAACAGCACCCTTGCACAATTGCTTGCTCAGATAGCTTGCTCAATTGAAGCATCCATTGAAGTAATGGTGTGGCTCACACCTAAGAAACTGAGATTGGTGAACAACTGGCAATTATTGGAAAGTAATGCTGTTGGGCAAATTTACATAAGCAGATTTGCTTGGATGTAACCTACTATTCCTACTCTATTTCTTTATTTCCTAAATATAACCATTTTCTTCATTGTTGTGAAAAACATACAGTAGGTTTTATGAATTCTCTTAGAACTCAGTTTTATTCTGTTAATCTAGAAATGTTTCCAATGGATGGTTTTCAATTTGGCATAAGAAGGAACTTCCTCTTAAATTGGTATGAGGCACTACTTAGAGCTCTGATTGAGAAATGTCTCAGTACCTGAATATTCAATAACAGTTGATGCCATGACTTTGTCTTTTACAGAGTCTCCACACACTGCAGCCACCAACAGTGGATACTCCCGCAAAGAGAATGGAGGGATCTTCTATCACTAAAGATTTTGCACAAACATCCTGCTGCTTTAATCCTTTCAGCTTGTATTCACTTACACCTTTCACTCTTTTGTTGTTTGCTTTGCTTTTAGATCCTTCATTAAAACATCCAGCTTCACTGAATTCTAGTAAGAGCAAAGCTATACTGTACCCTAGTGCTTAAAGAAACGAGCTGTTTCTTGCCTATGGGCCAAGCCCAACATTTATCAGGCCTCATAACTCCAGAGTTTGGGTTAGGGATTGAATCAGTCTGGACAGTAGTTTGAAGATACCATTTCAATTGAATCATCTATTCTCATTTAATTAAACTCTAGTCTTACCTAAACCAATTTAAGCCTATCTACAGTAAAATAGTTAAATAAACGCCACATTTGTAGTTTACCTCGAAGTGAAATATCCACCCAGTACTTTCTGAATATTTATTGTAATTTCCTGAAAAACCTGTTTTTGCTGTTCTGTATCAAAACAGAGATGTGAATTTCATTCCTACAGAACCTCACAAAGAGAGCACAAAGGGTTGGATCCAGGATCTGCCTTCCAGGAGAGGAATGGCTCCATTCATGGAATGATCCTCCACCTAATGGGGGGGGGGTTCTCTTTACCCCACACCATAGCTCACCACATTCAGCATGGTCCTCCAACCCTCTGAATAGCATTTTCAGGAGGCTGCAGGGGCTGCTGTGGGGAGGAAGGAGTGGGGAAGTCCACTTCTGCCAGCACAGAATTCAGTGTGTGTCTGAAGTCAACCCAGTGTTTTCAGAAAACATGTAGTGTGTGTGTGTGTGTTTGCCTTATAAATTCAACTAAAAACTTGTGCAGCAAGAAGCAAGCATTTTCTATATTCTAGCCTGACAAGGGAACATACATAGCAAAATTTTAAACACTTAGCTTACTATAAATAGAAAATAACCCTTTCCATATTGCATAAAATCTAGTGCATTTCTTCCTTTGTCCCACAGTTTGAAGATACTGCCTGGCAGTTTCTGTGAATCCCAAAGATGGCTCCTGAATTCCTAGTTCCTTGAGTGCTATACTTAAGTGGAACACTTGAAGGCAAAAGTTGCCACAAGAACAAAGAGCTCAGAGTCTCAGAAGATTGTAACCATTATATCAGGTTCACTGCCAAAAGGAATGTCAACCAGGAACAAGGATGAGCTGGATGCCAAAGCAAGCATAATTCTTAACATAAAAAAACTTCTGCAAGAACAAAAAAACAACACTGATCTCAACTGCCCAATTAACACAATGGCTGTGTGCAGAATAGTACAACAGAACCAGCCTGCAGCCAAACTAAACCCTGGCTGATTCAAATCAATCTGAAATTCAGCTCTGCCATCACTGCTTCCTTGCCTTTGTTGCTCCATTAGGAAAACAAAATGAATACCTGGAGCCCTCCAGATGTTTGACTATACCTGCCATCTTCCCAGCCAATGGCGTGTTGGTTGGGGAGTACGGGAGTTGTAGTCCAAGACATCTGGAAAGCACCAGGTTGGGGAAGACTAGGGGTCCCTATACCTCCTTGGCTGTTTTCCATGCCTCTCCAGTTCCTTCCTATTCTCTGAATTCTCCTTTAAGCCCTATGTCTCCACTACATACCTAAGTTCCCTGTTTTTCAGGTCCTTGCCTATTTTGTCCCACTTCCTTCAGCCATCCTGTATCTTGATCAGCTGCCTCGGTAGTATTCCTTTCACCTCTACTAATATAACTTCTTCTGAGCTTATGTTGTAAAAGTTATTTAGAGCAGCCCCATCCCACTCTGACCAGCCTCTTGTCTCAATTGTTTCCTATTTCCCACTCCCAAAATCTCATTCTTCAGCAGTGTCAGAGGCTTCATTGCTATAAGATCACCTCCTCACCCCACCCCCTTCCTCCAGCATGGACAGAATTTTTCTAGGTGCTACTCTGGATTCAACCTATAGGAAAATTGCGGCCCCAAAGCAGATACAATTGACTTAAATCTCAGTTTGCATTTATCTACTGAGTTTCTGGCAGTCATAGTTAGTGGTAAAGATGAGCATACAATACAGTTCAGTCCTTAAAATCTGAAATTAAACCAGTTAGAGAATTTTGACTAGTATCCAATTATGAATACATTAATCCATACTAGACTTGGAAAATGCAATTTTAAAGTTATAATTTTGAAACAAGCCAGAATATGTACTGTGTTGTCCATTTCCAGCCAGCCTGTGCAAATACTAGTTTAAGTATAAGGGAGGCTTCTCCATTCATCCTAATGGAAATTGTTTTGAAAGCAGATTTTTCAAGGTGAATCAAATATTAGTCATGTTGTCACTTAGATTAAACTGTACTTTCTCCTGAAGATAAAAATACCAGCCAGGTTTAACTTCCATATATGGAAAGTTGAGAACTTTGTACAATACCATCTGGCCCTAGGACCTATGAAACCAGATCCTTTGAAAACAGATTTGCAAACTGTCTAATGAGATTCTTTTTCAGTTTTGTGTGTGTAAATCTCCTGTTAACAAAAACTGCGCTTTAAACAAGCAACGAACTCTCATGTTCAATGAGAAGTAGGAGTGTTTTAACAGCTCTAAAAGCCTTTGCCCACTAATCCCAGAGGCTGGCTAGTTTCACTCTAGTTAAAAAAAAAAAAGAACTCAGCACACATGAGCAGAGATTCCAATCTTTATTAGCACTTTGTCATGAATAGGGAAACACAGATGTGATGGGAAGGAGGAATCATAATTGGGTCTTGCTCTATTTCAATAACTGGGTTTGAGATTTGGGAAACAGCCATTTTTTTGTGATTTTAACACTTCAAGGAGGCACTTTTAATTGTTGCTACACAGCACTCTCCCTGTGATGGCAATATTCCACGCAGCACACTTGAGATATCAACCTGGCTCTAAAGTTAGGTAGCTCCACAGAAGGAACAACACATGAACACTTATTAATGGAGGCACAGTCGTGCCTCCATTGTTAAGGGCCGTCAGTAAAAAACACATTGCGCCATGTTAAAGTGATAATTGGGGGGGGGTCATTCTAACAGCCATAAAATCGAAAATGTTTCACCAACCTTTCTGAAATTTACAGGTGCCAGAAAGAAATGTTTGTTTTACATTACCTGAAAATTTCAAGAAGATTGGTGAAAGATTGAGGGAAGGAGAGCAGTTTAAGGTAGAAAAGGAATACAAACCTCTCTCCCTGCTTTTGTAAATTTACTTCCGGGTTGAGACTTTTTATGCTCACAATTTGCATAATTTCTAGAGCCTTATTAATTAATCCAGTGGTGGGGTCTTCTTCCTCCTTGACTGTAGTTGGTGGAAAGCTTTTCGTTTTTTTAAAATTTCCCTTCAGTTGACTTTTAAGGACTATTTTAACCTCTCATTCAAGTCAATGAGGCGGCCATCTTCCCTCATAACGCCACACTGACACATGCTCAGTAGCTCTCCCTCCTGCCTTAGAATGTGGGGTGGGTGAGTAAAACGGCCGCTGCCTCTAGCACAGACCTTTTGAGTGAAGAAGAAGAAGAGTTTCTCTTTTCTCTTCTGGAACATGTATTCCTTTGGCTCTGAGAGTATTTTGGGCTATGTTCATAAGGCCAGTTTGCTCTTTTGCTCCCTGGTGAAGCAGGGTGTGGCTCCTCTGGATCCCTGGTTACCTGATCTTTAGATCTCTCCTGGGAATAGGTAGCTATACCTTTCTTTTAATTTCCCTCTTTTCTAAGAGTTTGGTCCATACTGCTATAAAGTTGAAAGCTTCAAACACTTCATTTAATTAGTTTGGGCCAGTGTAAGTTTTAAGTACAATGTTGAAACCTTTCAAAGTGCTTCTGGGCCTACAACACTGGTTTCGGCCTAGTCACCATGTTTTTCTAATAAGGTTTAGAAACAGTTGAGCTGTCGTTTCTTTTGCATAGTGTACACACATGGATTTTCTTTCTAATCCTTGCAGTCTACACTGGCTCCCTCCTTGATGTGTTTTTGGAAGCAGACAAACCCTTTTTTGTTCCAGCAGGCGTTTGGCAAATCATCTGGACCTCTGTCTATATCTTTGACTTTTAAATTGTTATGTATTTAAAATGTTTAAAATGCTTTAATATTGAAAAGTATTTAATTATATTTTTAACTTTTGTATATTTAGGCTGACCATATGAAAAGGAGGACAGGGCTCATGTAACTTTAACAGTTGTAGAGAAAAGGGAATTTCAGCCAGTGTCATTTGTATGCAATTAGTCCCTGGTGAAATTCCCTCTTCATCACAACAGTTAAAGTTGCAGGCACTATACTAGAGTGACCATATACAAAAGAAGGCAGGGCCCCTGCAACTTTAACTGGTGTGATGAAGAGGGAATGTCACCAGGAACTAATTGCATACAAATGACACTGGCTGAAATTCCCTTTTCTCTACAGCTGTTAAAGTTACATGAGCCCTGTCCTCCTTTTCATATGGTCAGCCTAGTATATTCCTATTTATAGGTTTTAGCTGTATATGTTTTAGTTTTGTAAGGCTGCCCTGAGGCCCAGCATTGGGCAAAAGGCAGGATACTACTACTACTACTAGTAATGTTTCAGATTTCACTTCTGCATCTGATGTTCTTTTGCATTTACTTTTCTTTATAAACCATTCATATCTTAAGACTTCTTGTGTGGCATGTTTTCATTGGTTTAACAAGTTAAAAGGGGTATTCACTGTTTTCATGCTTATGTTATAAAATCTATTTTCAACAGGCCTAGTAACTTCAAGAGTAACAGAGTTGGGGAAAATCCTCAATCTCTTTGCTATCAGAAGCACTGAGTAAGGGACCCCTGGAGATAATTTAGACTGACCCCAACCACAAAACACTATTCCCCCTTCTGAAGAGATCTGGACCACAGACTACTAAAGAAAAACAAGTAGCAGGCCATAATAACAGTTCTCATGTGGCCATTTGCCTTATGAGGCAGGTGCTCTGCGGGCTACCAAATGGAGGGACTAACAGGCCATAAAGTTGCCTGGCTGGGTCTGCCAGAAATCCAGCCTCAACACTCCTGGAATGTCCATGTTCTATAGCACCTGCTGTCAGATGAACCTGAGGGAATCCCACCCTCCACCCCTGGGTTTAAATTACTGGCTTCCCCTGGCTGGACCTTGCAGGAAACTATAGGGACAGATAGAGCAGGCATTCATAGCACACATAGAATGCTGAGACTGGGAAATCTAAAAGCAAGTGTGTTGCTTTTGAAGAACCAAGGAAATTCAGTGGGTCTTACTTTTGAGTAAATATCTAGGGATGGATATGCAGCCTGTGCAAGAACTGAGTAGGTGACCATATTTGGGAAACCAAAAAAGAGGACACCTAGTGGGGGGGGGCAGGAAAATGGCTTTCTGGGGCCACCTTAAAGTCCCCAATTGGAGCGGAGGAGGGGAAAGCATGTCATTCTCACCCCACCCCACTGCTCCAATCAGGCCCTTTTCTATAATGCCTGGGAATGACACGTTTTCTCTTTTAAGGCCTTGATTGGAGCAGTGGGAGAGAATGACACACCTCCAGAAAGCATGTCATTCCCCCCTGCCATGCTAATGGTGGCCTTAAAAGGGAAAGTGTGTAATTCCAGGTCATTATAGACTATTGCATAAAATCCCCCCTGACACTGAGGATAGAACAAAAACCAGGAGAAATCTGGGGAAATCCTGACAGTTTTTTATTATTTATTATTGCATTTATATCCCACCTTTTTTCCGCCAAGAAACCCAAGGCGGCATACATAATCCTCCTCCTCTCCATTTTATCCTCACAATAGCAACCCTGTGAGATGGGTTGGGCTGAGAGTCTGCAACTGGCCCAAAGTCACCCAATGGGTTTTCATGGCTAAGTGGGGAGTAGAACCCAGATTTCCCAGCTCCCAGTCCAACACTTTAGCCACTAGGCCACACCCTAGTGGTCACCCTAGAATTGAGCCATGCCAAATTGGAAGCAGATCGGTTCGTGTCTTGATTTTTAGGATATTTTTTTAAAAAGTTTGACTTCAATTTTTTTTCTAAAACTCAAGGCATAAACAGATCTGCTTCCAACTTGGCAGGGCTCAATCCCTACTTAAGAGCTACCATGCTGTCAAGTTATATCCCTTTATCTTTTAAAATGATGGAATTGTAAGCATTTTAGTTAATTTAAAAATTAAATTGAAGTTTTAAACATTTCTAAAAATCAAGGGATGAACGAATCTGCTTCCAACTTGGCATGGCTAAATCCCTACTTCAGAGCTACCATGGTGCCAAGTTTCATCTCTTTATCTTTAAAAATGAGGGAGATGCAAGCATTTTGGTTGATTTATTAATGTTAAAAGTGAGTTCAACACATAACACTAGATTTGATTTTATATTGGATGTCAAGATGGTATAACATTCTGGCTGATGCCGGCTTGGTTGTCAACTGTATAATATCCAGTCATCCGTTACACAAAGCCATGAAATTCATTAAACAAAAAACCTACGGTTTACAAAAACAACGTTAAGGCTCTACAGATTCCAACCAAGCACCAAAAAGCAGGGAAATTGGGAGTTAAGGCTCACAAGCCTTAACGCCACATCCTCCCTAAGGAGGCAGAAAGTGCAAGTGAAATTCTCATTCTCCCAAAGCAGATAAACCATGAGGACAGGGTGGAGAATATGATATGCAGAGGTGACTGTGGGGTTGTGGAAAACTGATCACGAACAACTTAGAGCCACCTACTTCTCTTTTTTTGTTTAGAGCAGACCTTCCCCAACCTGGTGCCCTCCAAAGGTGTTGGACTACAACTCCCATCATTGCAAGTCAGTATGTCCCATGGCCAGGAATGCTGGGACTTGTCATCTCAAACACCTGGAGGGCAGCAGGATGGGGAATGCTATTCCATACCCTTACCAAATACAGGGTCTGCCCAATACTTTTCTCTCACACACATCTCGCATATAGCAGCACTCTTGATAACAAAAGGGGCACTATTCATTACAGATCTAGAACCAGAGCATGTACCAGGCACTTCCAACTTTTGGTCAATATCCTGCCTTTCAAAGAACCAATGTTTTTTTTCTTTAAATGTATTTATAAAAAATATACTGTTCACTCCCCACAATCCCTGCACAATACATCATCTCATCAAAGCAACAGTGGAGAAGAGGTTTAGTTTGGCTGTCTTGAACACCTTTCAGTTGAGATTAGTTTGCAATCCTATACCTCTTGGGAGAAAGCTCTAGTGAATTCAGTGGCACTGGCTTCTGAGAAGACATGTATAGGAGTCAACCTTCTCCAGCCTGGTGCTCTCCAGGTGTGTTGCACTGTAACAACCATGTTATGTGTTATGGGGAAGACAAAAATCAATTCATACTTAATTTTAAAATAATACTTATGCATGAAAGTATTAGGTGGTAGCTCTGTCTTTGATCTCACACTGCTGAACAAGTAAGAGAAATCCTTTATCTGATACTCAAGAAACAGACATCCCATGCCATGTGTTGAAAACTAATGTTGATGTCTGAAGGGCTATCTGGATTAGGTATTCAAGATTCATTCATTGTTGTTTCATTTGGTTTTGACAGTTTATTTAAAGTGATGCAGCTCTTTTGTAGTTCCTTGATTGATCACATATCTTAATGCTGGAAAACATCATACTTTAGTACAGATGTGGGCAGAAAATAGATCTATCCTGATGATTTGGACATCAACTCATGGCATTCCTGATAACTGCCCATGCTGATAGGGGCTTTTACAAGTTGAATTCCAAATCATCTGGAGATCTACATTCTGCCTTCCCTTGTTCTTGAACAACATTCCCCAACCTGGTGCCTGTCAGATGTGTTGGGTTGCAACTCTCAACATAAAGAGATGCTCTAAGAAATGAGAAGTAGCTGGTCCTAAGTTGTTCATCATCATTTCCCACAACCCCACAGTCACCTCTGCAGATCAAATTGCATATCTAGATTTTTGAGATGACAAGTCCCAGCATTCCTGACCATGGGACATACTGACTTGCAATGATGGGAGTTGTAGTCCAACACCTTTGGAGGGCACCAGGTTGGGGAAGGGCTGCTCTAAACAAAAAAAGAGAAGTAGGTGGCTCTAAATTGTTCGTGATCAGTTTTCCACAACCCCACAGTCACCTCTGCATATCATATTCTCCACCCTGTCCTCATGGTTTATCTGCTTTGGGAGAATGAGAATTTCACTTGCACTTTCTGCCTCCTTAGGGAGGATGTGGCTTTAAGGCTTGTGAGTCTTAACTCCCAATTTCCCTGCTTTTTGGTGCTTGGTTGCAATCTGTAGAGCCTTAACATTGTTTTTGTAAACCGTAAATTTTTTGTTTAATGAATATGCATGTTAGTCTATAGCAGCAAAAACAAAGAGGCTTGTAGAATCTTGAAAACTAGCAGAATTATTAGGCCTTCTGCTTTCATGAACTAGTCTAGCTTCCTCAATTCATTAAATCTGATGTGGACTCTAGTCCATAAATGTTTATACCATAAGACTCTGTTGTTTTCACACTCGAGTTTTATTGGCATTTACAGAAAAGCCCTTCACACACACACACACACAAATCTCTGACAGCCCAAGAACGCTACTTAAGTTAAATCAGAAACGGACTTTTGTAGAAGATGGGAGGAGGGGTAGGAGATGAGGGCTACTACCACAAAGGAATAGCCTGGGGCGGGGATAGGGCAGAACAGACATGAAGGAAGACCAGGGCTCCTCCTCAGGCAAGAGGTGCTGCGTTAAAGTCGGATCAGAATCGCCTCGATACACATTGGCCAAGAGGAGGGGAAATCCCAGCCTCCAACCTCATCTATCTGATCAATTCATCATCTCCGACTAAACTGCCGCCTGCTCGGTAAACCTGCTTCACTGTACAGCGCCCCCAAGGGCTTCACAGGAAGGGGGTCTTCTCATTTCAGGCCGGGAAGGCGGCGACACCGCGGCCCGATCAAATAAGATCAACGTGTAACAGAAAATAAATGTCGCAGTACAGGGACCGACCCACTCACTCACCCCTTACGAACCCTTACATAACATACACACACGACACGCGCGCCAAGCATCCCACACAGACCCCCCCACTATCGCAGACACCATCCTCTCGCCCTGGCTACTAACGAAAGAACCACGCAAGCCGCGCCCTCTTCTCTACTCCTTCCCGTTGCATTATGGGAAATCGCGTTCTTCTGGCCACTGCTCGCGCGATCCGTAGCTCCCCGCCTCTTCGAGTTACCCATAGCAACATGGGCGTGCGCTGTTTAGATTGAGGGGCTGGCTTCGTTTCTGGGTTCCCTCCGGAAGAGGCCTTTCCGGGGTGGAAGTGAGAGTCCCCCATATGGAGGAAATTCCGAATTTTAGCGTAACTGTGACGAGAACAGCATATGTTCTCGCCCTCCCCTCTCTACCAACAACAACAACAACGGGAGCTCTTTTTAGAGACTACGGGAGGGGAGGGGAAATGAAAGTTTATTAAAGCAATCGAGAGGGAGAAATGAACATTTCGGAATTCCAGTGGCGGAAGACAAGTTCTCTTCCCTGCAGTTCTACTTAAGAGTCTGGATCACCTTTTTATTTTAGAGATGTTCCTCCCACCCCCATTCTTTCTTAACCCCCAAGATGTAAAGCAAAGCCGATGGAAAAGAGGGAACGAAAATACACAAAAAGGCACACACACAAAATAAGGATAAATAGGTTTTCACGGAAGAAGCTACCGGTAGTTGCGATCACTAGTCATTCTTTGGATGGGAGGTGGTCGGAGGGACAGCTGAGATTGACCTTGGCTGCAATCTGATACATGTTTTGTATGGAGCGTTTTCGGCTAGAAATCCAAGCAGCCTCAGTTCCCCTTCTAACCAGCAATAACAACGGACGGTATTCCAGAGCTGTCGGAAGCCCTCCTCTCTCAGGATTCTCATAACCCTCTCTCTCAACAATCTGATAATTATAATTACGGTCTGTATTTGTACGGCAGGTTTAAAATGTTTAAATTTTTTTTAAAAAAAAAATTCACCCACGAGACTTGAGTTTCAATGAGCAAAAATCCTGCCTTTGTTTCCAGTATGTGCATATGAGAGCGAAAGAGATTTGCTCCCAAATCAGTTATAATGAAGTCCTGGGTTCTCCACCATCAGCTTTAAACAGCTGTTTCTTTTGTCTTGCTAATGAAAGGATTATAAAAATAATCAGGAAGAAAGTCCCATGATGTTCAAAGGATTGATTCCCCAGTAAATGTACAAACCACTGCAGCTTGAGTCTCCTCTTTTGCTTGACTAGTATTAGCAGCTATAGCCATTTTCACAGCCATTTCTGCAGTCTCACAATAATCCCAAATGAGGGATGGAAAGGTGAACACTGCTGTGCAAAGAATTGAGGGAATTATAAGTGAATGTTTGTGAACCCCTGGCTACTGGGCGGTATAGAAATATACAATTAGAACTACAACCCAAGATACACTTACCAAGGTATAAATCCATAGAATTCAATAGAACTGAGTAAACATGCTTCAAATTTTACTGTGCCAGTATTATGAGGTTACATTACAAATTTCTTTCATCGGCATTTTAGTTGAAGAAAAGATGGAAAAACATAATTTAAGACTGTAGAAAGCAGACCTCAAAGATACACAGCAGATGGCTTACTAGCCCAATGTGTTTCAAGCCTGTTAATTTCCTCAGAGACAACTGATTTAGCTCTTAAATGATCAAAAATATCATCTACAAACTCTTGGTGCATTTTAGTAATAATTCAGAATGTTAGAAGTGAACACTTTAACTCTACACACATTATCTAACAAACTTTAATCATTCACCCTGTCATACTAGAAATCAGGTCAAGTTAATTATACATTTCAGTGTAGAATTATGAATGTGTTTTAATCCATGCTAAAAACCATGGGTACAGAGCCAATCAATGATAGCAATTAAAATTACCACAAATACATAAAAAGGTATGATAGAGCAGTGTGCTGGCATGTGTAGGCCTAGGAAGAACTAGGCTTCAAATCCTCTTGCAAGGTAGTTGTGGTTTAAAAAATATGGGGAGGGGATACAACTATGCCACCTTGACCTTGGAGGGTAGGATAAAAGGGTAAGATATATTTAGTATGCTATACTTCTGAGACCCAATTTCACAAAGGACCACATGAAAGCTTGTTTATATTGTTAAAACTTGTTAACATAGTAAAAGCATTAGTTTTTAAGGTGCTGTAAGACTTTGTGTTTACTAAATTGAATGGAATACTTTGAGCCATAAAAACCAACATTTTTCCAGAAAAGGACTGACTGAAACACACAACAACCCTTCCACTGGTGTACTGATTCTTGCCTCCTCCACATGAACAGGTGCTTGAAGATTTTGTCATCATGAGTAAACATTCCTATCAGCTTTTGATGGAAATCTGAGCTGAATACACAGAACCAACTGGATATGCAACTGCACTCTAAAAGAAAACAGGAAAACACTTCCCCAACTACTCCTTTATAGATCAATTCTGTTTACATTTTCATTTAGAGCTTTGGGTGGGTTGTTTCAAATTTCAGCTGACAAGTTTACACACTAAACCAAAGGTGACCAATTTGTGGCTCTCTGGCTATTTTGTCCTGTAACTTCCATCAGTCAGAATAGTCAATGGTGAGGGATGACGGGAGTTCTAGACCAAAATACCTGGAGGTCCACACGTTTCCCATCTCTGCACTAAACAGTAATCTCTATAAACTCTATGGCTACTGGAGAATGTGACAGCAGTTCACATTTCAGGTATGGTCTGCATGCCGCTGTCTATTAAGCTTCAGTGCAAGCGATTTTAATGAATGCAGCCTTAACCTAAAAAATAAAATCAGGGATTGTACTCTCATCACTGAAACACAGTATAATAAAACTCAAGGCCACATGTATGTGTGCATATTTTATAATATACTGTGACAGACTTTTGCCATATGTTGCAAGTTTGTGGACATCATTTGCATTAACTTGTTTTCTGCATCTCCACTTAATATTGGGTTGGGCAGGTAGAGGTATCATGGCTCCTCTGGCTGCCATTGACTTAGCTTCTCTCAAGTTGGATGCCCAGATAAAATTAGGCATGTTCAGACCTTTAATTGTAATGTGATACTGAACTACACAAGTACTTCTTTTTTTTAACAAACTTTGATATAACACCATTAGTGCAAATCACTAATTAGGGAATTGAATGCTGGTCGTGTCCAATTCCTACACATGCCTTCACAGATGGGAACAAAAGCAATAGGAGTAAAGGGAGAAGGTATGTTTTGGAAAATGGAGAATTGTCCTGCGCATATTTATGGAAAGCTCCCAGCAGCAGTCTTGACTGCCTCTAATCATATTTTCATTTCTAACCCCAGAATTAAGGCATATTAACTGAACAGCAAGATGTTATTAGTTCCTAATCAGGACCCTTGTAAGGTTACATATAAATTACTAATAAACCCAGTGCAAGACAGAACTAGACAGCAGGATGGTCAGTTTTTTGAGGATGTAAGGGCCAAACATCCTATCTCAACCACTATATAAATTCCTATTTGCTACCCTTGGCCTATATAGCAAAAAAATATTTTCTGGAAGACAAAAAGATTTGAAAGTTACCTTATTTGCAGCACTGGTTGCTCAACTACATCAAAAATGTTTTGGATAGCACAACAGTCAGTTGTTAGAGACAATTTTATTTGTTCTATATTGCACCGAGATTATTAGCAGCAAAAAATGAGATCTGCTTTTATGTTAAACCCCCCTAAAAACTGTAGGAAAAAAACATTCCCAATTCAAATACCGCCCTAAATAGGCCTTCCCACTTCCTTAGAATATGAAGTTAATAAAACTCAGTTTATTCCTTCAGATTCCACAGTAAGGACAACACACATGAAAAAAAAAGAAATAAAGTGTTCCAATATCTATTAGATATGCGGTATGGGGAAGAAAAATAAGGCATATTTATTCAAACACATATTGCTGGAATACCAAAGGCCAATAAAGACTCCAGTATATTTCCTGCTGATTTATAAACATGTGTTAAGTGTCTGTAACAAAGTGAACAAAGTTGAAAAAGAAATCAACTTTCCTTTTCAGATTTAACTGGTATTATACAAACAATGGATTTATTTTTTAAAAAAGATTAAACGCTAATCCTGAAACCACTGCCTTTGAAGTGTTTTCAACATTATACATTTTAAATATACAAGTTAAACATGCTCTTTTACTGCTTCTACTGTAGATTACCTCCTACAATTTAAAGAGAAGATCATTCAAAGGAGGAGGATGAAGTAAAGGGAACCCAGAAGTGTGCCATTAAAAATAAAGAACACAAACATAAATCTTTACCTTTAAAGTCTGTACACTTTCCAAAATATACAAGTTATGATCTTTAAATGTGACTTAAACATTTTTCTTTAAATGCGACTTAAACATTTTGAACATCTATTAACTTATGTAACAGCATATGTCCCAATTGCTTTCTCCTACACATTGGCATCCCAAAACTGTGGCCATGTTTGGCAATTCTTACTTGTGAGCTAAGCAATACAGAACATGTAGCATTTCAGCCACTCTTAGACATTTGTAAAACGTGGTAAGACTTAATTACCTCAAGGGAAATGTGAATATATCACCAAACAAAGTTTTGTTTCCTTTGTGATTCAGATTCTTTTCCTTGAAGAGTAAGGAGCACATAATCACTTCTCTGAACTGTGTGACGATTTTACTCTCCCACTAGCTATTTTAACATATCCAGTCACTCATTTTTATGATAGTGTAGCCCCCAATCTTAAAAGTGCATTAATCAAAGAGAACAGTTAATGAAAGGAAATCTACACCCCTCCCTTGCTGTTCATTATTACATTTTTGGGACTTGGAGCAATTCCCTTTAAAACAGCAGGAATGAAACCCCTTTCCCCTTCCACATGGTGTCAAACTTTGGAAAACCATTATCCATTCCTATTTGCCACAAAACTTGTGATGTTTTCTTTGTGCAGACTGTAATATGGATTTTTAAAATCTGCACATAAAAACTTTTTTTGTTGATTACGTTCAAGCTCTACTAGAAGTACAGAGGATGGTTGCTATTACAAAAGCGACCCCCCCTTGGTCTCAAACAATGCTTGGTCATAGGAGGAATTCCTCTTGACATCTGCGCAGGGCTCTGTGTGAAATCCACTAAGAGATATTGTCCTCTGAAGCAAAAGAAATATGTTTTCTTTAGCATCGTTGTTCAAACACTGTCCATCTGTGGTGCTGGGATTCATTTTATAAAGAGAACATAAAAAGCCATAACAATGCAGGATATTGCTACTGCTGCATGGAGTCTGGTTCCAATCACTGCTGCTGCAAAACCAAAAGACATTTATCATTTATAACAATAGCTTAGGCATTTCAAGTCATAATTTTGTGAGAATTAGACAAAACACTAACTCTGCTTTATCACTACATAAATTAAGAGTGCAATCCAACCCCCTTAAATATTGATGGCTGGGCGGAAGGCTTAAATATTGACAGGTGGGCGGAAGGCTAACATTGACAGCACAGAAAGAAACCCCCCGAATGGGGCACTCTCCTGGATTAAAAGCCACTACAAATGTCTAGATGGACCCAATCTAGGACAGTCAGCTACACTAGCCTTGAAGCAAGCATAGTTAATCCCTGCGCAATTGCTGCCAACTGACCCACACACATACTTCTGATCTGGCCAACATGAACTGACAGGTATGTAGTGGGAGATATGCCTTGTCATTTTCCACCAGCCCCACTCAAGACAGCTCTGTAAAATAGGAGTGTCAAATAAATTGGAGATTCCAGTCCTCCACCAAGCAGTTGCACAGGGTCCATTTTCATAATTGTTAACAGAAAAATATAAATTCTGTGTGAACTCATTATCAAACCTGAAGCTCTACCTCAGTTACTAGAAGTTGGGAAAATAGCAATTTGTTTGCTCCTATTTATAGAAAAGAATCAGAGATCAAGCTGTATTATGCATATACATATTTGTTTTGCTGTGTCCTAGAGATCCCAGGAAAAAGTGGTCCCACCCCCCAAAAATCAGCAATCAAAACTCATCAATGACCACTAGGGTGGCATATAGTAACAGACATTAACGACTTAGACCTTTACATTACAAAAGGCATTTGTTCTTAGCCCTAACAGTATTGAAATAGTTTTTATAGAAGAGTGGTGTTATGGGTCACACTGGAGGTTCAACATCCCTACACTAAAGAATAAAGGAGCTATGGAGTAATGATCAGCAGCAAAAAATACATGACAGAATACAAAACTTAGTACGGAGATCTTTGCTCTTCCTATCACTTGGAACTGGCAGGATCCCAAACAGTTCACCAGAGTGCCTCATTTACAAATTTCACTGAACAGGGCAGAGCTATAAATTCTCTTGACAGACTGAGAACTCAATGGACAAATCAAAGGCTTATTTACATGTTCACTATCCCTCAACTTGTTTCTATTTCTAATATATTTGCAGATTAAGAAACTACACAATACAAGGATATTCAAGTTAGGAAATAACCTACCTTTATGGGAAGTGGCTTGTCTGAATTTACTTGATTGAATAAATGAAAATATTCCTTACAGGATCATCATTATCTTGGATATTCAGAGACAGCTGGAGTTTAGCAATGACTGTAAGTTCACAATTGCTTGAGATAAAGAACTAACATCCCAATCTTATGTAGTTCGGGTGGCTTAAACCCACATATTTTAGGGGTCTACTTTTAAGGCATGTTTGGCTCTACATAGAAGTGATAGGACTGGGCTGGATTTGAAGGTCCAACCTATGAATCTGTCTTCTCACATATAAGCAGGGGCTGCCCATTCAGGATAAGTCAGTCCACCAACACTCTATGAAATGACGGATCAGATAAACAAACCAGAAGTGATTTGTCCAAAGTCACAATAAAACAGGTAGCAGCTGAGTGAACTTAACTCAGTTCTTCCCAACTGTCAAGTCCATTTCACACTCCACAAAATCATATGAGGGAGCTCGCAAACATCACTAGCTGATGCTATGAATCCTATGACCTCCCTAGAGAAGGGAAATACTGGAAGCTGGTGGCTCTGATGTCAGCAGGGTGGTGAATCCGCTCCCGGTTTCAGCCAGAACGCCCTGGATAACCCCTTTAGAGTTCTGACTGAAGATCGGAGCGGATTCACCACCCCGCTGACGACGGAGCCACCAGTCTCCATTGTACCGAACGTCCCCCTCTCCTAGCTCTTTGCGAAGGCTGCCCAGACCTTTCGAGATCTGCCGCTTGGGGCGAGATTCTTACCTTTGTAGAATACCCCCCAGACCCCTCTCTTCTCCGAGAGCAGCCAGGCTTTCAGCCGAGGTACCTTCCGGAAATAAGCGCAGGTACACACGAAGAGCAAGCCGAAGACCAACAGCCCGTCCAGGGAATACACTGCAAGAGAGGAAAAGAGAGTCACTGCCAACTGCAGTCGTGAGCTCCATCCGCTGGAGGGTGACTGAGAATGAAGGGAACCGGGGCTGAAATGGGGTCGGAGGGGAGCCTCAGACGGGCCTGGGGCCCTTGACCCGAGGGCACCGCCCTGCTTTGGGGGGGGGGGGGAAGTAGTAAGACGACGACTGCGCGAAGAACTCGGGCACAGAACCCCAGCGACCAGGAGACCACCGCCCGTAATACAGCCCTACGTGAGAAAGGAAGACAACCTGCCTCCGTCCCCCAACTCACCGTTAGCCATGACGGCAGCCCGCAAAGCCCAGACGAGGCCCCGTCACTGCATCTCCCGGAACAAACAGCCAGCGCGGCACCGGAACCACCAGGT
Source organism: Anniella stebbinsi (assembly GCA_029215795.1). Classification (NCBI taxonomy): domain Eukaryota; kingdom Metazoa; phylum Chordata; class Lepidosauria; order Squamata; family Anniellidae; genus Anniella; species Anniella stebbinsi. The sequence continues at coordinate 63,637,940 of JARDYH010000004.1, read as the reverse complement.
GCCGCTAATCGAGTTCCGACGGAAAAGTGCTCTCTATGGTTGCTCTGTCCTAGAAGAGCGCGCATGCGCACCAATGCTTCAGACGACGCTAGCCGAAGATCGACCAACTAACCGATCGACGCACTGAGACCGGGTCTGCGGACCGGATTCCTTGGCAATTTTTGGAGGAATCGTAGTTGTCTCTTGTTAACGATGTCACCTGCTCTTAAAGGATGTAGAAATCAAGTACCTTCCGTTGCAGTGATTTGGCAGCTACACCCGTCTCGTTAAAAAAAAATAGTAGAAATTGGTAGAGGTTCAGGTGCTTTGAAACTCACGTGTTCTTCTGGGATGTAGAAAAGTGAATCGAGCCGTGTGTGTGTGTTAAAAATGCATTGCAAATGATCCTGCAGTAGAATAGAAGAAAATTGCCCAATATTATTACCTACCCACTTCAATTGCTGGTGCCTGTGTTGAAGCTGAGTGTGCTTATAACCACCTTGCAATACATTCCGGTGTTATAGATTGGAGCGGGAAGTTACAACTACTATGTATTTACGATCGGACCATGTGGCTTACATTTTAAGAGCTCAGTCTTAGTAGGTGAGACTGGGTAAAAGTTGGATCCATGAAATCAAACCCAGATCATGATTTCATATGATTTTTAAACTACCATCCCACTCACAGAGCACATCTACCTCCGACTGAACCATGAAAATCATGGATACAGCACTTGGTGCCGCCACAGCACAAAAAATATGAATCCAAGGCACAGATCCTCATGATTTTAATAAGCAAAATCCCCCCAAACCACAATCAAGTCACAAAGTACATTTGTGTCTATGGACTAAAGCATAAAAATCACAGATCCAGTGCTCTGTGCCTCGGATCCATGTTTTTGTGTGCTAAAAAAACTGATTTGTATGGCTCAGTCCATGGAGGTAGATGTGGTCTGTGATTTTATTGTGGTTTTGGAACTATTGGCAAAGTTCTATGAAATCAAGAGGATGTTTTTGATTTCATGGATCCAGCTTGTATTTTCTCCCATCAAAATATAATGTCACAGATACAAGTATCCACTACAGTACCACACCACATACAGGTATGGTCAAGGTGCAAAGACTGCCATTTCCCACTGAACCCCCACCCCCAAATCTCTCTCACTTGTACACAGATGCACCACACTTTAGGCGGCAATCCTATGCATGTTTAAACAAAAAAAAAGGCTGGCACATGCTGTGAGTTGTAGGCCTTTTTCTTTCTAAACATGCATAGGAATGCACCTGTAGCCACTGTAACAGAGGTCGAAGAGCCCAAGTAATATCAAAAGCTAAGGTCATCATAGCTCAGCAGGTGGTGTGAATACTAGCAGTGAAAAAGGGTGCAAAGAGGAGGCTGAGAAGTGGAAGCAGTGGAAAGCAAAACTTCCACTCACTGTCAATGAAAGCACCATCTTCCAATGTGTTGTCAATATTGCATACAAAAAGAAAAAAAAATCCTGGTCAGAAAATGGTAAATAAAGGGTTGTTGTTGGTAGTGATTTGGTGTCTTTGATGTATGTGGTGAAGCTGAGCCACCATCTGGTCGAAACGGAATGCTCATTTAGGGAAGGGCAAACCACTGGAATTAAAACAAGATAAAGCCCATTAGACTGACAGCTTGATCCTACACACATTTCCTTGGAAAGGAGTCCATGCTGTAAATAAAACTCTTGCAAGGAAGGCTGCAATCCTGTGCACACTGGAGTAAGTCCAACTGAACTTAGTAGAACTTACTTTTGAATCAATATGCATAGAATTGGATTGTATGTATGGAAATGGCTGTGGACTGTAGCATTCTAGTCTCAGGGCCAAAACAGACATTGAAATCTGTGACTAACAACTACATCTTCCCTCCAACCCACATTTTTATTCTATAATAGATGCAGGCCCCTAATCCGGATCAGAACCCTAATGTGGGGATTGGGGGGTTAAGATCCAGATTGGGGGGCTTGCATAGGTGCTAGACACACATTTAAGGCTTCTCTACATGAAGCATTTATCATGCACTTGCCATCCCTACTCATGGTTGTTTACGGACTCTTTAAACAATGTCGTCACCCTTGTTTCGCTTCTGTGTCTAACCAGAATTGAGACCTGAGCACTACATGAGAAGTTTCCTTTCCTGCTTTTCTGTTGCATAACTTCTAGGTGGCACTGTTACATAGCGGAATAGTGCAAATACACAACATGAAATCATACTTTCTTTCGTTTTCACAATTCTGCATTTTTCCTGCTCTAACCCCCCCCCCCCCACTGGCTGAAACTATTGGCTGAGACAGAAGTGAAACTGGAGGGTCAGGAATGACCATGAGTAGGGGGAATGACTAGGGAATGATGTGTGCACAATAAATGCCTCATGTAGAAAAGACCCTCTACTTCTGGAGCACGCTGTCACGCGAAACTTGTGCAGTGCAATCCCTATGAGTGTCTAAGAGGTAAATCCCAATGAGTTACTCACAGGTAAGTGTGCATAGTACACTGGGGGGTGGCGCAGGTTGTGCCCCCTGGGGTAAAGGGCTGAAGCCTTAGGTTACAACGTTAGACCCATTCAACTCAAGGGGACTTACTTCAGAGTAGACATGTAAAGAAATACACTGTAAATGTAACAAGTGGCCTCTGTGTCCCGCCCCCCTTTTCTGGCCTTGTTGAGAATGTTGGACTGTAGGTCATGGGTGGGCAACTTGTAGCCTTCTAGATGTTTCTGCCTACAAATCCCATGATCCTTCTCTATTGTTTATACTAACCTCACCATTGTTTATGGCTGAGTTTTGAACACTGACACTTACAGAATACAATATAGCAGAAAAAAAAATCTATAAGTTACATGATCACCAATTGGCTTCCTCCACGTGTGGGGAGCATATGGGTAATGGCAGCACAGTCCATGTTTGGTAAGCACTACTGGTGTGGTTTCCAGGGCCATTGCTCTTTTGCATTCTCTGCCTATGAGATTGACCCTTCCCTGGTCCTGCCATAATTGGTATATGCAGGAATGCACTGTTGGATGGCAGCCCAAATAATTGTATTTGATGTGTAATGATACAAAGGGTGGTTAATTAAATCATCCGGGTTCTGCTGAACCTGAGTCACCCTAAGAAGTGTTTCAGAGCTCCAGACTTGGAAAATGACATCCTTTGTTTAATCAGTCCAAGGTCTTAAAGGAACATGTCACATGACACCTGTCTCTCTGCCTCCCCCTTACATCCAACCACACACCCAGGGATTAGTCTAAGGGCTTTAATAGGTTTTGTGAAGAGCTTGCTAAAAGAAGCAGGGTCCATCCACAATCACATTACTGTCTCCTCTGCAAAGAAAAACAAACAGGGGGACTTGTTTCGTGCTGAGATCTGCGGCACAGGTGTTTTCTAAAAGTAACTGTTCTTGCTAAACTCTGCTGGCACTTCGGATGTCCTGTAAGTACTTTAGAGACAACGTTCTACAACTTTAAAGAAAAGAAAAGTGAAGGGGAAAAAAGGTTCCTCTAGATCACGGCCATGGGGGGCTCCCAATCAAAACGGGTGAGTTGCTTTATGATGAAATCTCTTTGATCAGTCCAGCACATTCCACTGTCTATGCTGTCTGTGTGCTGAGGTGCTTCCAGATGAGGCTTTTATCATGTAATCACCCTGCCTCTCATTCATGGAATTTTGCAGGGGTTCTAGATTGGTGTTGTCTTTTATTGGCAACCCGCCCATGTTTTTACACTTCTCCTTCAGTTTTGTTTTGTTTTTTATCATAAAAGTTCCATTGAGGTTGTTAATGGAATAGCTGCACAATTTGGATTGGCACTGCTAGCAGCTGTTCATCTGGAAGCGTTCTATATGACATGAGACGTGTGCCAGTTTCTCAAGAGACTGGAATTTGATGGCTGAATTGTTGTTGTTCATTCATTCATTCATTCATTCATTCATTCATTCTATTTCTATGCTGCCCTAAGCTCTCTGGGCAGTTCACAAAACTTAAAAATCATTAAAATATATCATACAAAGTACAAAGAAGACATTTATGAAAAAATATATAAGATGATCCAGGACCTGATTAAAAACTCATTATATTCTGCCAAATACCTGAATGAAGAGGGCAGTATAAACCTGGCACCAAAAAATAACAACATTGGTGCCAGGTAGGCTTCATTGGGGAGATCATCATCATCATCATCATCATCATCATCATCATCTTAATTTAATTTCTATACCATCCAATAACCAAAGCTGTCTGGGAGGTTCACAAAAACTACAAACCACAAATACAATAAAAACATAGTATAACATTTTAAAGATACAAATTTTAAAACAATTGAAACTGCTAAAACAATTTCAATTAAGATAAAGACAATAAAAACATAATATAACATTTTAAAGATACAAATTTTAAAACAATTGAAACTGCTAAAACAATTTCAATTAAGATAAAGATCTGATAAAGACAGCTGACAAATCTCAATTGTGGAATATTCTTCTGGAGATGCTTGACAGCTTGACAGCTTGACAGCTGTCCTTGGCTGTACTATAAGACCTTTTTATTTGGGGCCCACATTATTTTAACTTGACTGGGGCTAGGCTGATGTGGTGGATGGGTTTTTAAAAACATGAATGTTTAATTATTTAAATCATATTTTTAGTGGAAAATACTATTGCCTACCGAAAGCATCCAGGCAATACTATTGCCTACCGAAAGCATCCAGGGAAGGGTAGATTGAATGAATAAAATACCTACTAGCCTTGTTCCAAACACCACCAGTCTCACAGAAATCAGTTACGGTCTTTTAATGTTCTGAGTAATACATGTGTGGTGGTTAGTTGCAGGGAAACAAGATGTCGTCATTCAAAGCGGTATTTTTGTGTTGAAATTACAGTAGTGCAAAGATCACAGGGAGCTCCTGGATGGCGTCCATGCTATGAGGGATCCAGGAACACACACACACACACACACACACACACACACACACACATATATATGTTTCCCCACTTCCTGAGCCATTTTGTGAAATTGTTGATATATATAGATATAGATATATATGCTTAATTAGAAGCCAAATGCTTCCGCACTGGAATACCAAAGCATGGGAGCATAAGTTTTTTTTTTTAATGTATCAACTAGGCTACTGTCTCCCTCAGCATCAATTTCCCTCCACTTTTCCTTCTTGGATCTCTCTGTCACTTTGTAGGTTGTTTCTCCCTGTGTAAATCACACATTTGTGTTACATTTTTTTCTAAAAAGCGGCAGACTCTCACATGCACTGGTTGGTGAGCAATATTATGCAACCCACAGCAAGACTAAAACCTCCATTACCTCTGAACTATGTGAACACTGTTGTGGAATGTCCTATGCTAGGGGTATCGAACCTCTTTCAGCCCAAGGGCCAAGTTCCATTGCGGAGAAACTCTCGGGGGCAACATCCCAGTGGTGGGCGGGGCTGAAGGAAAAAGGATGGGGCCAAAATACAAAAAATACCAGCATATTTTAGCTTAAAGCTCTTACTGCCAATAAGCTTTAGGAGAGGAATTTTAACCTTTTAGAATGGGGTGGAGGGTGAGAGAGCTAAGACACTACCGCATGATCAGTGGTCAGGAAAAAGGGGGTAGGGCCAGAGGGCATGGCCATTGGGGACCCTCCCGAGGGCCAGAGTTGAACCTCATATGGGTCAGATGTGGCCTTTAGGTCTGAGTTTCTGCACCCCTGTTCTACCTGTTAGGAAATGGTGTGTGCAATATTTCTCAAGGGTATAAAAATGCTTGATCACGCTCAACGATTGCAGATGAATGTGATGTCACATAAGAGCTCTACCTTAACTTTCTGGCAACTGTGGCCTCCCTTCTACACAGGGCAATTATGGCTCAGAAGGTAATGGTCTCAGATGCTGCACCTGCCCTGTCACAGGTGAAACAAACAGACCTTGCCCCCACAAAAACAGTCTCTTGCAGGGATAAACTCCTAGATTATACTTAATCCTGCTTCTATGTCTAGTCATCATTTTCACTCTTGCATTGATCCAGTGAACCGATCCCCTTTCCCCTATGTCCTCTCCATAGCAGCCCAAGCACAGCTAAGCCAAGGGGTTCGAGAAGGCCTGCCAGAAAGGCAACTGTTAGCACTGGGTGTGTTTACTTTTGCTTTCACAGTTCCTATCTCAATTGCCTTGGTGCGTAGAAAAGCAACACGAATCAACATTTCAAATTCAATGATGGAGATTGAGGTTGTAATGAGAGGCAAAAAGCCTACTGACAAAGCTGTATGCACCTCCCTGACCTGAACAGGAATAGAGATGGCAATGACAGCTTTAAAACCATTTGGGATGCAATCCTATGCATGTTTAGACAGGAAAAAAGTTCTACAACATCCAGCTACCCTCAGATTCAGTAGTAGATGTTGTCCATCACCAGTGCTGAAGAAAGAGTCAACTGCCAGTCCAGTTGGCTTCTGTACATGGAAGGGTAAGTGGATGTGAACTTGCTCTCCGCCTCAGGCTCCAAAATATCTTGGGCCAGCCCTGGATATGTGTGTCAGCGATGTTCCGCTTTATCCCCAACTCCATATAAGAACGCAGCAGAAATGTATGCTGGTTTTGGCTGTACCATTTAAAATCTGTGTGAAGGCACATTAAAGCAGCACTCATCTGCCTGGCTCATCAAGCTCTCCTCCCACCACCCACCCCTGGCCACCTCAGCCTCAGAGTGTTCACAGTCTCTCCCCAACATCCATGAAAAGTGTAGGCAAAGGGTGGGCCTGCAAGCATCACAATATTTTTGCATTGCTTCCTTTGGATGAGGGACACAGCCTCAGTCTGACAGATGATGGGCTAATCAGCACTGGATTAAAATGGAAATCTGCTCAGAGATGGAAAATCTAATCTTTCAAAGCTCCACAGAGTGCCAGAGAGAGCCAGGATAACCCCATCATGTTGAGAAGGTTTTGTGAATGATCAGGACAAAATAGAAGAGATGGGAGAAGGAATGTCCTTGCGGGAGTTTTCCTATCAGCTGCCAGGCCAGTAGAAAAGTTTGATTTGCAAAAGAAACAAGATCCATGTGTAGTAGATGTGTGTGTGGGAGCTCCAGGGCCGTTATTATCTGGACCCTTTCCAATACCAAAAACCAAAAGGAGGAGAGCATCCAGGTCAGGACAGAAAAAGGAGAAACAGGTTCTCAGGTTGCAAGAAATTCTTTATTTCAAAGCCCGACACGTTTCGGCCAGTATTCTTTCAAAGGCCTTCCTCAGGGGGTTGTTAAAAGATGTCTGCAGAAATACTTCTAGCAAGGTGACTGCCTCCTATAATAATCAATGGCGGGCTTTGAAATAAAGAATTTCTTGCATCCTGGGAACCTGTTTCTCCTTTTTCTGCCATTTCCAAATACCAGCCATGTGACTGAATATTATTCTAGGTTCCTGTTTATTCAGATCACCTGGAGAGTATGCTTTATCCACCGACAGAAATAAGGTGTATATTTTATTCTGTCTGGCTCCCTTTATTTGCTGATTTCAAAGCACTTTAGTAAAATTAGTAAATAGTCCTATTTCTGAGGGAAGCTATGACATAAAGTCTTCATGCAGTGACTAGTGAAAGACCTAATGATTATACCCTTGAGCGATAAGACTGAAGGAACATGAACAAAGTCCTATTCCTTCACTTACCTCTACTTACATTACTTTTACTCTAGTTTAAAATAAACACCTGAAAGGGCATTGTTGGTGTCCTGCTGTATATTCACATGACACGACAGGTGCTTTCAGATGAGACCTTTATGGCTCCATTGCCTTCATTCATAGAATTTTATGGGGGGCAGTGCCCAGGTGACAATGTCTTCAATGTATTACTCTCATGGGGTTTCTATTGCTTCTTCCATCCTTCCTTTCTAGAAGCTAAGCTGTTAAGAAAAAAAAGACAGAATAACTGCACAACACCCTCTCATTGGTGGTCCCAGGAGCCCTCCAGAAGCATCCATAAATGGACCAATTAAGGATACATAATCAACTATTCTAATAGATTTACCACATAAGCACCCTATGAAACATTTGTAGGTTGGCCAATAGTGGGTCAATAAGGCCAGAGACACAGGGCACATCTTCTCTTAAGGAAATGATGGGCAAATTTCCCAGGAAGGCTGGGAGATGACTGCAAAATACTTTTATTTATTTGTTTATTTGATTTATACCCCACCTTTCTACCAAAATATGGCACTCAGTGCAGCTCATCCTTATTCCCTTCCTCCAGCCAGAGGGAGAAGGAGCTAAGAGTAAATGGAAAATCATAGAAGCATTTTGAGAAATCAAATTAAGTTATAAGTTTGGGGAAGAGACACAGGTGGCTTCCAGACAAGGCTTTTATTGCACCATCACTCTGCCTCATTCACAGGATTCCAGTGTTTTCTACTCATAACTTCCCATGTTTTCCCACTGCTTTGTCCACCTTTTTTCTTATCACAGAAAACCCATTAAAAAGAACAAGAGCTGCACAATGCTTTCTGATTGGTAGCCCTAGTTAGGGTGGCCAGGTTTTTGTACTGTAGGTGTCCTCTATTTGAAGAGTTGCCCAGTCCAAGTATGGTTTAAAGATAAAGAACCATAAGAAGAGAGAGAGCAGGGAGGGGCCTCTAAGTTGCCCATCCACAGTCAGCACCTGCACAGCAGACTGAGCAGGTACACAGGTCACCTGGTCCCAGTCTTCCCCACTATAAAGAGAGATATGGCATTTCTATTTCAATTATAGTTATTAAGTCTACAGTTGAATTTACACATATAAGTGAGCATGTGAAACTATTATGGAAATTGGTATCTTCTTTTGTTCTCTCTTTTGGCAATGTGTAAGTGGTCACTCTAGCACAAGGCAGTCTCTGGAAGCATCCACACAGAAGGGTGTGGGGAGAAAAGAGCAACCTCTAGAAAGTGCCTTGGGAGGGGGGTTGCTACTCTCTGGAGAGCTAATGCGGGGCAGTGGATTTTACTGTTAATTTTTGTTACTCTATCTGTGTATTTGTAAATAAACTCAAATATTACAAAACACCATAAGCCTCCAGTGATCTCTTTCCAAAGAAAACCAGACCCAGGAGAGTGCTGTGCCCCTAGAACGTCTCACCACTTGGAGAAGTGGAGCAAGTTAAACAATAACATTTAGGGTTTTGTTTATCCATTGCTTCCCTAATGTCAGTTTTTTTTTTTTGTTTTGTTTCAGGGTGAATACAGAACTCAGAAGAGCAGCTTAAACCCAGGTAAGAATATTCTACACCTAAGTAAACAAAACAAAGCAAAAAAGTAGGGAAAAGGTTTGTAAACATTGGGAGAAATCACACAAGGATGGAGATCTGGGAGTGGGTGGGGGCTCATCTTCTGAGGAATAGGCTGCCTCTACAAGAGAGGTTTAAAGCTCTTTCAAGGCTGATTAAAATTTTTACCTCTACAAGAGAGGAGCACAAATTGGGGGCTGAGGCGCTTTAAACTTCCGATTATGCGCATTATCGAATGCGCGTTAAACCGCGAGTTTTAATTTGCGGCGGCAGTTAAAGCGCCTTACCGCCGTGTAAACATGCGATTCTCCGCATGTCAACAAATTTAAAGCGCGTTTAGGTCGTCCCGTAATGCGCTTCGCCGCCTCTCGAACAGAGGTATTAGGAGTAAATGTGCTTCCGCGAATATGCGCATAATTGGGCAGCCAGGCGCCAAAGCGAATCCTTCTAGAGGGGGGTCATAGAAAATAGGTTGCTTTATCTTCCTCATGGAATTTCCTCATTGCCTCTGGATGTGAAAGTCAGAGAACGATGGTCCTGATTTAAGTTCCGTTTTGAATTTTGTAGAGCCTTTTTATATAATAGAGATGGGGAACATGAGCAGAAGGTTGCTTCTGCACTTGTGTCCTGCTTGTGGACTACCCACAGAATACTGGACTAGATAAGTGAGCCTTCCTCAATCTGGCACCTTGCAGATGTATCGGACTACAAGTCCTATCATCCCCAGCACAGCTGGGACTGATGGGAGTTGTAGCCAGGACCGTGCAGAAGGGGGCCAGTGGAGCCAGTTGGCCCGGAGCCCACGATTTTGAGGGCTTATGCTACTGCTTCCGTAGTGTAAGCGGCCCATCAAGAAGCGAGGAGCCTGCCTTGTGGAAACAGCACAGAAGCCGTCCGTTGTGAATACCACGGTCAGACTACAAGCTCCAGAGGGCCATGCTGCATGCGGAGCAGGGATATATGTGCCTAAGTTGCGATGGTTGTCCTTACTGCGTCTCTTTACTCAGTCTTCTCCATGGCATATAATCTCTGGAGCGGAGGGTGAGGTAATGATGACGATAGTTATTACTGATAATGATGATGATACCGTGAGGGTGATGATGATGATAATGTTTGATAATGATGAAGGACTGTTCTATTGTTGTTGTTGCTTCTATTTGTACAGCAACTAAAAATAAATGTTAATTTCTGATTCAACATTGAGGTGTTGTAGAACAGGTTTAATATGAAGGTGTTATGTAGAACAGACATGTTGGTGGGCATTAAAAAAACATTAAAAAAATACTTAATGAGCAGTTTGAAATGGGGGGGGGGGGCACACACTTCCCATTTGGCCTGAGCATATTACCAGCTCTGCATGGCGCTGGTTGTAGCCCAACATATCTGCAGAGCAGTAGGTTGAGGAAAACTGAGATAGGCTTTTGATCAGATCCAGCATGGCTTGTCTTACATTTTTAAAATAAGTGTGCCCTAAACACACTTTTTTAAAGTGTTCCCAGCACTATCTTGTTCCTCTATGACAGAAGACGGAGGGAATAATTTTGCTAGAGAGTAGTGGTGGCGCAGCCAGTCTGTTGTTCATCACCACCTTAAAAAAATGTAGCAAGAGGTATGGGCTGGGACAAGGAACAGGGAGCACCCAACCTCCAAATAATTAAAAAGTAAGAACAACAACAAAAGAATTGTAGGTGAGTCAGTAGAAGGGTGCCTCTTCACGAGAGGTTTAATGCTCTTTGAAGTCTCATTAAAAAATTTACCTCCACACCAGCGGAGCGCAAATGGGGCGTAGAGGCGCGTTATCTCTCTGATTATGCGCATTATCGAATGCGTGTTAAATCGCGAGTTTTATTTTGCTCCGTCCGTTAAAGCGCATTTTGACTGTGTGAATATGCGCTTATGCGCATTAACTACTTGTAAATCGCATTTTGGACATCCGGTAATGCGCTTCGTCGCCTCTCGCCACCTCTCGTGCAGAGGGATTAGGCGTAAATGTGCTTCTGCGATTATGCGCATAATCGGCTAACCGGGCGCAAAAGCGAATCCTTGTAGAGGGGACCGAAGAGCTTTGTTGCTCTTCAAAGCTTTTTATTTCTAAAAACAGGGATGGGTAAAGAAGGGTCATGGGGGCAGGGGGCAGCAGCAGAGTTATGTTGGTCCTGCTCCTCACAAACATCACAGATAATATCCCAGCAACCCCCATGACTCTGATAAAGCCACACTCCATACAACGTAAGAACAGCAATGGATGCATTACCTAGAGGTAGCATCACATTTTTCCAGGTAACAAATGTTACAGATTGCATTGGTTTGGAAAACAAGAAAAACAAGTTTAAACATTTTAAAATAAATATGTGAAATATAAACATAAAGGCATAAATATTACAAAGGCATTATAGAGGGATTAGTACTGAATAGTGAGGATTCAACATGCAACACAGAGGTATGACTGATCTTGCTGCCTGATGGGCAATTCCTGCTGTTCTGCAAAATGTAACACTGCACTGAATCATAACAACCTGCCATCTCATAAAGCAGGGGTTGGCAGCCTGGTGTCCTCCACATATTTTGGATTACAACTTCCATCAGCCCACAATAGTCAGGCTGGATGGCGGTGATGAGAGTTGTAGTCCAAAACATCTTGAGGGAACCAGGTTGACTAACCTGCCATAAAGGCTATCCTAGCTTACCCCAGCCTGGTGCCTCCCAGATGTGCTGGATTACAATTCCCATCATCCCGATATCCTGCAGGGCATTAAATTGGGGAAAGGTGGACTATCCAATAACAGCTCACTCTTCTGAGCTTTTCTACACTAGGCATGAGATTCTTTACACACAGTTGTTTACAGGTTCTTTAGACTATTTTGTAATCTTCCAGTTTCGCTTCTATTTTTTTAGAGCAGTTTCCTGGGTTTTTTTAGAGCATGGAAAATGGAGTATTATTTCTGAAAGCAAAAGAAAAGGTATTGTCCCACTTGTATAATTGAGATATTCTGCTATAGCACTGCGCCACCTAGAAGTTATGTAGCGGAAAAGCAGGAAAGGAAAAGCTCTTTGTGTAGTGCTCGGATCTCAATTCTGTGACAAACTGGAAGTAGATGTAGTGATTAACAGCTTCATGTAGAAAAGCTCTCTATCCCAGAGAAAAGCAAGACATTTATCTTGAGATTTCCCCCTCATGTCACTCTGAGTGAACATTGACAGTCTCCTTACAACACAAGGACACATCAAAATGTATTTATTTTCCCTCTTTATATTTATTTATAACATTGGCATCTAAGGCCACCCAATCAGCTTCAGGGTTGAAACGGAATTTGAAACCAGTTCTGCCTGGTCCAAGTCCAATTGTCTATCCACCTCTCCTTTGCTTTGAAGTTGGTTGCTCTTGTCTGCTGAAAGTCATTTATAAAGGAGTTTAGAATGTTTTGCAATGCAAAATTTTCCTTATATAAAATAAATGTGTCCATTGTGTGGCAAATAGAGGTAACAACTATGGATTTCAGGTACTGAACATGTTCAGTGGCTGAAATGTGTAGTTTTTACCACATGAGGGCGTATTTATATAACAATTAACTGTGGAGGAGTTAACACTACAGACATCATGATAGGCCATCAGTGGCTGACCTGCTATGATAATCGAATTATGAGGAAAAACTTGCCTTAAATCTCAAAAATGGAAGATCATTTGAGCCCCCTTGCATGGCAATCGCCTTGTGATCACCCAAGTCATTCAGGAAACTCAGGTGTTGAGGGAGCTCTACACAGCAATAAGCCTATCCGAGCCATTCCATCTCCATAAACATTTAGAAAACTCTACACAGTTTGCTGTTATTCAAATAGTTTAGGGCAGCACTCCAGCTTCGTTGGACTAAAAGTCCCATCATCAGGGGCATTTGCTATGCTGGCTAAGGATTATGGGAATATCAGAAGGATACTGCATCTGCAGTAGGCTGTTTTAAGGTCTTGGAGAAACTCTGCAGAGGAGCTTTCTAGGCACGTGTTGTAAGAAAGTAGAGTGAGGAACTCTAAGGAACTTTCTGATTGCTGAAAAACACTGGCACCTGAGCTGTATTGCAGATGGCCTTTGTTATCATATAATTACATTCCAGATGGAGACAGCAGGAGCTTTGAGCATGGTACCTACCAGGCATCTGAAAGCCATAGAAGCCTCATTGAGCCCAAGAAACTGCCAAACCCAGTGAAGGAGTCCAAGCACCACCGGGACTTGCACCGGGAGCTTCTTTTCACTCATAGGAGGTGAGTGGGTCTATAATCCAGGGTTTGCCTAGTAGGGAGTTGGCACTTCTGTTCAACATGCAAAATCAGAGGGGAAGGGTCCCCACAGGGAACCACTACTAAAGACACAAGATCCCTATTGTATGAAAATGAGAGCACAATCTCTCTACCCTTTATAGTACAGAATAGGGACTATGTTCTCATTTTCAAACAACTGTGGCCTTGTGTCTTTGGTTTGTGATTCCTGTGCTACAGCCATCCTGAGGAAATGGCATACAACGCGTGCGCGCACACACACACACACACATTTTACCAGCCTCCAACCCCTTGGTATAAAGTCTTTTGGCTCGAATATATGGGCCAATGATATCTCTCTGACAAACACCTAAACCTAGCACTCTGTGTGGTAGCATGGGATTTCCATTGAGCCAAATAAGAAAAGGAGGGCTACTGAGTTTGGCCTGACACCCAGGAAAGAAATCACCTGAAACTTCCCATCAGCTTAATGGAACACTGGGTAAAAAGGGCTTGGGGAATGGAAGAGACTAAACATCCGGAGCTCAAGTTTAGTTCCCAGCAGTCCAGACAACACTTCCCAGGAAAAATAAGAAAAATGAGTTGAGGGCCCAAACACAGCATAGTTAATTTCTGTTATCAAGAGTTCTGGGTTTTCATGAAACCTGGTGCCAAACTAAAAAGAGGAAGCGAGAAATAGCAGGAGTTTGGGGCAGGGAAAAACTGAAAAGAAAAAGAGCCACGGGCTTTTCCTTTTGTTCTTTTCTATAGGGGACTGCTTCCAGAACACAAGCCTGAGCTTCAGAGAGTACTAGAAGCCAGGAGAATCAAGCAGCTGAAGCAGCAAGAAGAGATCCAGAAGCCTTTGACAGATCTGGAAGAAGAGCTGAGAAAACGACAGCAGAAACTTGACCAGGTCTGCTCCATCCATTCCCTCATTACCTTCTCTAGTCCATATCTATCACTGCTACATCATGTATTTCTTTATTCACCTCATAACATAGCTCTCCCTCATTCTACTACCAGAGGTGCATATTCATCCTTAACAGGCCCCCAAAACATCAAGGATGTGTATGCCATGATAGCAACTCTCCCCCACTCCATAATTAACTTTACTAGTTCTTTCTCCCATCACTATTCATTTCCTAATATGGACCTCAGGACAGCCAGCACTTTAGGGTCCCTGTCTTGTCAAAATGGCTTCCTTTGGACCTAGCTATGGTAATGACAAGTCCATTGTTTGGCAGGGTTTATTACTAAAGTTACAGTGTTTTGACATAATAGAACTCAAGGGTACTCTCACAGCCAGAAGGATGTGCATATTACCTCTTCCTGTAGCTACCAGCGTTTTTACTGCTTTACTTGCACCGTGCCGGGCCAAGATCAGAGTGATTAGGGAAGTAAAGGGAGGCCTGGCTAAACAAGAGAGTGTTGGTTTGCCTTATGTTTGAGGAACCCAGGTAGACACGGTAATATTCATAGTGTAGGAGAAATCGTATGCCTGTCAGATGGCAATTATGGCCTCCTCCACACGAGACGTTTAATGAGCCTTGAAGGCTCATTATAAATTTTACCTCCACACCAGCGGAGCGCAAAACGGGCGTACAGGCGCGTTATCTCCCCGATAATGCGCATTTTCGAATGCGCGTTAAATAGCGACTTATTTTTCTCCGGCCGTTAAAGCGCATTTTCGCCGTGTGAACAAGCGATTATGCGCATTAACGTCTTCTAAAGCGCTTTTTGGACATCAATTAATGCGCTTCGCCGCCTCTCGCCGTCTCCCGTGCAGAGGGATTAGGCGTAAATGCGCCTCCGCGAAAATGCGCATAATCCCCGAACCGGGCACAAAAGCGCATCCTTGTGGAGGGGGCCTATGAGGCGCCAGTGCTGATTTTCAGTGCCACAATGGGAACAAAGGCAGATTCCCAGTATAAGGCGAGGCTCTACGAAGGTGGTATTTTATTGACAGAGAAGGAGCATCTAGTGGAGTTTGAGTGTAAGAAATAAATAATCTCAAACTAGATTACTCCTAAAAAATTCTATTGTTACAAATGAAAGAGGTCAGTTTTATGAGCTATTCATGGCTATATATTAAATGTATGCAACTTAGAAATATCTGAACATGTTAGCAAACAGAAAAACCTTTTGCTAAAGGAAACCATCATGGGATTTAAAAACATTAGTTAGATAAGGAGTTGAAAAAGCATCTTCAAAGATTAACCTGTTTAAGAAAATGGACAAGAGCACTTTATCATATCAGACATTATTATTTTAGCACAAGGGGGACCTGCAACAAAATGCTGCAGTGTAGAGTGCTCCTCTTCAGGGTTCCAGCCAACCATGCTCCTTTCCAGGGTGCTCCATTACATTACCTCTTGATAGTTTTCTGCCTCCCCTCCCCCACCCAACAGTCAACTGGCATTTCATGTCCACTGAGCATGCTCAGTCCAACCCCTCAGGTTTTTTTTTAAAAAAATATTGTTTGTACTTCTGCAAACCTTTGGGTTCCCCGAAGCCTGCTAAAACTTCTGTCTTGTGTGTCGAAAGTGCAGTTTTGACTACCTAGGGATACACACTCAAATAATGAGTTTGCTATTAGTATATAGAAAATTATCACAGCAAATGATCTCCTAACAAAACCAGTAATCACCATCTCATACCCACTGATCAGAGCCAAATGGCCTGGATGGTAGAAATCACACATAGCAAATGGCAAGACTCTTGTTAACTAGATAACTATGGGAGGTATCACAGTGAGAATCCTACTTGGGCTCTGAATTTCTGTTAATTTCTGTTTCAGTTTCTGTTAATTCTTGTAATTCTTGTAATTAACAGAAACTGAAGACTAAACCTGTATTCTGCTACTGACCTATGCTCCCTCGCCTGTCTTACCAGGCATCTTTGATTATTTATTCTAAACATTTATATCTTGCTTTCCCAGCCCAGATGAGCTGCCCAAAGCAGCTTACAACTAAGACATGAATTGAGCTCAATAACAGAAAGCAAACAATAAGAAATGCAGCAAATAAACATTTCAAAAACAAAGGAGAAAGCCAAAGGGCAAAAAGTGGATCAGAAATCTGGCAGGACATAGGCTCGCTGAAATAACCCAGGTGTCATCAAAACATTATCAGCAAATTTTAATTATTGGGCAGCTTAAAATGTAAATAAATAAACAAATACAGGTACTAATCTATGATTTTTGTTGGAGCTCAAAGCTTTGGGGAAATGTTTAGGTATTCATGAGCAAAGAAACTTTGGAGTTAGGGATTATCTTAAATTTTGGCCAGAGGGTCAATGCTTTTGTGTGCCTGTAACCTAGTCGGTGGCTTGCATGTCCCATGCCTTGGAGAGGGTGGGGGTGGAGACGAACCTACAACTTCAAGTATTGAATAACTTTCTGCCCAAGAAAGCTTTTCCAACTTCTCACAATTCATGGGGCTTATGTCCCTTCACAAAATTTGGTACTATTCAGCACCTTAAAGGTTAGGCGTTCTCATAATGCTTTTGCCTAGTTTAGACTGGTGTGCCAGCTGCACGCATTTCTGGTGCAGCCACACCAGTAGGGTGACCAGATAAAATCCAGGTCAGAACTCATATAACTTTAACAGTTGTAGAGAAAAGGGAACTTCAGCCAGCGTCATTTGTATGCAATTAGTTCCTGGTGAAATTCCCTCTTCATCACAACAGTTAAAGTTGCAGCCACTATACTAGAGTGACCATATACAAAAGAAGGCAGGGCCCCTGCAACTTTAACTGTTGTGAGGAAGAGGGAAGATCACCAGGAACTAATTGCATACAAATGACACTGGCTGAAATTCCCTTTTCTCTACAACTGTTAAAGTTATATGAGCCCTGACCTGGATTTTATCTGGTCAGCCTACACACCAGGCCATGAGCATGCATTCATTAAATCACATTAGGACTACTGTAATGCATTCTACATGGGGCTGCCCTTAAAGGTACAAAATGCTAAATGTTGGGATTATTTGGCCCTTTATTGTACCAGCTGCACTGGCAATTCAGTGTGCAGGTGATTATTTTTAAACCCCTGAATGGCTTGTGGCCAGCCTATTTGAAGTACAGGCCTTCCGAAGTGTGGTTGGATGCAATGACCCGGAGCTCACCATAGTTATTTAATATGCAATAACCAATCGGGAATTGTCATGTTGTGTGAACCTGACTATCAGGGGCTATGTGAGGATTGTTTAACCCTCACATAACTCCCAATGGCTGGATTTGGATGACATGGCAACCTCCCTCAATCAAGATTGCATATTTAAAATAGTGTCCGGCACCATCAGTGTTAAATAACCCATGATGGGCTGTCGTGTCTTGTGAACTGGTATGTGAGAAGGCTGTTCATGTGGCAGCACCATGTTGTGGAACCCCCTGCCCCAAGATCTTAGGTTTTCCAATTTACTTGTTCTTTACTTGAAGACTTTTCTTTTCCAGCAAGATTTCAATTCTGTTGCTGTTTAAGTTATTATCTGTTCGTTTGGCTCTCCCAGTTCTTTTTTATGCTGCGTTCAATCTCGTGATGTCTTTGTTATTTAGTTAGTTATTTTATTTATTGGATTATTATTGTTTTCACTTTCATTGTTGTGTTTGAATCTTGCTAGCTGCACTGGGCATCTCCACTGGAGGTGGAATGCGGAATAGACATTTTAGCATAAACAGATCAATAGATAAATGTTAGCATAAATAATCAAGGTTGGAATCAAGGGACCACTTCTATCAAGAAAGTTGAAGTTCATTTGAAAGAAGGGCTGCTGCTCAGAACATAATGAATCATCTCACTTTTGCAGATCTTTCAGAGTTTTGTACAGTTTCAAAAACATGTAAAACCTCCTGAACCAGAAGTGACAGGGAGTAGGACAAAAGCAATTTGTGTGTCAGTCCTGGGAAACAATGCCACCCTCTAAGCATTTCCAGTTCATTTAAATTCCAGGATGTAAAACTGCAATGTAACTCAATGCTTTGGGAGACTCTGGCTTAGAGGAGGATTGCAGCCTCAAGTTTGTGTGGGATTTCTGCTTTTGCTGGACTTAACATTTCCCTCCTTTCCTTTGCAGTATGAGCGAGAGCCGGCCCTGAAAGCGGAGCAAGATGGAAGGCCTGAGTTCATCCTTGTCAAAGACAGCCTGAAGAAGATTAAGCTGACTACTGGAACAGGCATAAGGCAAACATGAGAGGTGAGCTGCAACTGCCGTTTCTGTCAGAATGGCTCCCTGCCTGAAGATCACATAGAGCAATTCGACATGAGCCACAGACTCTTCTTGCTTGCCTGCAGAGCCAATGCTCAAGCTAACCAGAGGGAGAGGGAAGCAAGAGGAAGTCCGAAGCAAGGACTATCCATTTGATAAACAGCTTTTGGACACAGGCATGACTGTTGAGGAGACAATCATGCAGCAATGGATGGGCAGATTGGAACCTGCTCTAGAGGCTGTGCCTGGTGGGCATGGCTGCCTTTTTATTTATACATATTTCATTTTGCTGTTCAACGATGCATTTTTATGAAGAAAATATTGCCATTTTTAGTACATTGCAAGTTTTACTAGGCTCCCAACCCCAGCTGGACCCTTCCTTTCTTGGGGGGGGGGGGGAAACCCCCAGGAAATTTGCTAATGATTTGTGCACTAGCTCCAACAATATCACCTCCCCCCAAAACCCCCAAAACTTAGAGACATAAATTCACCATTAAAGTTAACTTTTTCGTTGAGGACCACAGATGGCCTTGTGGGGAGGTGCATGCTTGCTATCAAGGCAATCTGTTTAGTCTTGCTTTCTCTCTTTTCTCTAGCCCCCTCTCTCTTTAAGGTTTCCAATTCAAGAGAAAGCATTAAGCATTAAGGATAGTGGCCAGGTTAACTTGGAATGGGTTAAGATGGTGGGAAAGTGATGCCTACTTCATAAGATTAGCATGTGTCATCATCTTCAGGATTTGCCAAGTGTGGTTCATTTACAGCTATGGATTTCAAACCCTCTAAATAAAGGGGATTGAAAATACAGCGTGCAGCATGCTTGATTACATAAATGTAGCACAGGCAGCAAGTTCAAGATCTTTCAGTATGCGAATTGCTGTGATCCCTCAATAGTATTAGTTTTCATACCGTTTGCTGCTATTAGATGGTTCAGCAGATATTCATCTGTCTATAAACAGAACCAAGTAATGCTAACATTAAATTGCGTTTAGCACCTGTGTGAGTTTTTGTTCCTCTTGATGCTTTGGATGCTTTATCATTCCCTTAATCTGCAATCACCTTCCTAGTCAAGCATCTGAAAGCATTTTAAAAGAAGCAAACAGAATTGTTCTAAACAAATCAGACAAATTATGATATCATCTCCTTGATAAATAAGAAATTAAAGGTGAAATCCTATGCATGTTTAGACAGAAAAAGATCCTACAACACCCAGCATTCCACAGCATTGCTGGGGAATGCTGGGAGTTGTAGGACTTTTTCCTGTCTAAACATGCATAGGATTGTGCACTTAGGCTGCAATCCTATACCCATTTATCTGGGAATATGCTCCACTGAACTGAGTGGGACTTACTTCTTAGAAGATATGTATAGAATTGTACTGTTCATTGTTTTCAGAGGGATAAGTTCAGATCTGCAGCGATCTCTCCCTTATTTGCTCTTGTTATTTGATTGTATGTATTTTTACTATGTATTTTTAAATGAATTGTAGCTATTTTTGTATAATTTGCCAGTTCTGGGAGATATACATTTTAAAAATAAAATTACAGAATTGGTAGAACTCAAAAGAAGTTATTAAACTATGGAGTTCACTATCACAAGATGTAGTGATAGCCACCAGTTTGGATGGTTTTAAAAGGGGAATAGACAAATTCATGGATTATAACACCCTTAATGACTACTAGTTACGATGGCTATATGCTACCTCCAGTATCACGCAGTATGCCTATATACGGTATACCAATTGCTGGGGAAGATGAGCAGAAAGGTGCTATTGTACTTATATCCTACATATGGGTTTCCAACAGGTCACTGTGTGAATTGAATGCTGGACTAGATGGATCTCTGGTCTGATCCAGCATATCTCTTCTTCCGTTATTAAGATAAAATCCAGTAACCTTCCCAAAACATTATCCACTGGCTTTTTTTTTCTCCTAAAACTCTGTTTCTAGAAGCAGTGTCAACAACTGTACTGGTGTCCCTTTGGGAATTTATTTATCTCTTTGTTTAAACATATTATATCCTGTCTTTAGTAATATACTGAATTGGCCACTGTCAATGAGTTTGATGAGGGAGGGAGATGTGAGTAAAAGGGGCAAAGCACTACATCTTTTAAAAAGAAAGAAAAAGTATTTCTATCTTCAGTTGTATGGTTTTCAACGGCCAGTGCCACCCACCAATCAAAGACCATGCCAGCAATGGCACCAACATAACCAATGAACTCACAACGGGACACCTCCTCCCCCAGAACACTCCCCAGTATCACCGCAGACGCAACATGCAGAACATTGCCAAAGTGCCCCCACTCCATCAGCCCTGGTAGGACAACCAGCAATGTGATCTAAGGTGTTTTTTTAAAACATTTAGTTCTTAAAATTTGCCTGCAGATATTTTGAAATAAACAGGTTAATTCAACAGAACAAACAACAGAGTATTTAGCTAAGATGGACAAAGAGAACCTGATGGTGTGATAACAGACATAGGAGAAAATTCCTGATACTTGATTATACTTAGCTTGTGGAATTCGTAAATATGTTGGTGTGAAGTCAAGGCTGGTTAAGATATTTACCTTATTTGGAATTAGTGGTCATAACCACAATGAAACGGCTAATGTGAGGTTGCAGTCAGTTCATCAAATGATCCTCTATTTGTCTTCTTTGTACAAGATACTGTTACAAACTGGTTCCAGCATAAATTACACCTACTGCTCTCATTCTTCATTTATATAGCACTCTTTTGGACTAGGTCAGAAACTCACATTTCCAAGCATCCAATATATGGGGTGGGGGAGAAGGCATGTTCAGCTCTCTATGTACAGGAAGCAGCATGAAGGCCTACACCACACATTTTTTCATGTATGGTGGGGAAAGTGGGGGGATAGGCACACACATTACATCCCCAGCAGGGACAGAATTGTGAACCAGTCCTTTAGTTGTGGGAACAATGAGATAGTTATCTGTCCTGAAACAGGAGAAGGGTGTCTCACAGTCACAGATGAGTACCACAGCAGTGTGTTTTACAGTCTATCTACCCGTACCCTAAGTTTATCGTTTGAGGCCCTCCAGGTGCCCCTACCATATAAGACAAAATAAGAGAGGCCTGTTGTGGAATGCCTTCCCCAGAAATGTTCACCTGGCGCCTTTTTTTTTTCATCGTGTCGCATATTTTAAGTGCTTTCAGATCATATCACTGTTGTAATTTCCTCCGGTTTTCAGTTTTATTGTGTACCGTTTGTATTGTTGCCTATTGTTTTGTATTTTATGTTTTAAATTTACCTGCACACTGCCCAGAGAACTCTGGTTATTGGGTGGTCTAGGGGAGGGATCCAAAGCTGTCATTATGGTGCCAAAACTGCTTCTGTCAGTGGAATTGGGAGGGTGGGGTTGATACCCACATGTCCATGTGTGCCTCCAAAACCTGCTCACAGGACTGGGAAGCCCTCTGGAGCAGTTGTTTGGGCAGTACGGAGGACTGTAGGGGGAGAAGGGAAGAAAGTCACATTGCATCACAACAGTTAAAGGTGCATGCACTATACTAGAGTGACCATATACAAAAGAAGGCAGGGCCCCTGCAACTTTAACTGCTGTGATGAAGAGGGAATTTCACCAGGAACTAATTGCATACAAATGACACTGGCTGAAATTCCCTTTTCACTACAACTGTTAAAGTTACATGAGCCCTGACCTCCTTTTCATATGGTCAGCCTAGCAGTAGCAGATGCCTGCTAGTACAATGTTGGATTTAAGTCTTCAAATGTGCAATCCTGTGCATGTTTAGGCAGATTAATGTCCTGTAACTCCTAGCATTCCCCACCTAACCATGCTGGCTGGGGAATGTTGGGAGTTTTGGGACTCCTTTTCTATCTAAACATATATAGGATTGTGCCCTAAGTAAGTAAATACATACATAGTCAGCCAAAGAAGCATAATGAGCTTGGGATTCAGTCCTTATATAAGCAGGCAGGACTGTAAGTGGAAGAGCTTCTATTGTCTTGTCCAGTGCCTCCTCCCTCATCTTTCACTGATATTATTTATTTTTAAAAGTTCTGTAGTCTGTGTCATGAACTGGAAAGATATATATAGGTGAATGCTCTTCTCACAACTCAGCCTCAGGCTCAGTGTAATGCACTAGAAAGCAAAAAACTGACAAGTAGAAACTGGTATTTAATTTCATAGTGCAGCTGCAGTGTATGCTGTGGCCGCTATTACTGATCATAGGAAGCTTAAAGCTTTCATTTTGTTAAAATACCACAGAAACCATTCTGATAAATGTGTATCTTATCATCCACCTTGCTAGATTAACCATACACAGATGAAAATAAGGGAAATGCAAGGAGGAATTTCAGTAGGTGCAGCTTTTCTGACTCAGAAATAAAAAGCTGCATCTGACAAAATCTCCTCTTCCACATAACTGTTAAAGGTACAGCAGCCCTGTCCATCTTCACATCAAGTTACTTTACATCTTGCACTTTCGTAATATTTATTGCCTATTTATTGATTGATTCACTGATTCATTCATTCAATACTATTTATTTATATTTTATAGATTCTTCTATGTATTTCCTTTAAAAAAACTCAAAGTCTAATGAAGAGTTAATTAACTGCTAAACTGTTAAAATGTGAATTTGAAGGAAAACGTGGGCAACAAACATTACAAAATGAAAAGGAATCAAAGCCTCAAAAGAGTACTGGAAAATTGAATATATAAATTAGCAAAATGCCCTTGTAAAATGCCTGACATGTTTAGGAATACGTAGAGTACTGGAAAATTGAATATATAAATTAGCAAAATGCCCTTGTAAAATGCCTGACATGTTTAGGAATACGTTTTCTTTAGGGGCACAAAAATATAGTTTTCCTATTAAGGCAACATCTCTCAAAAAGGTATTTGGAAAACTATTCTTGTGCTCCTAAAGAAGACATTTACCAAAATGTGTCAGTTTTTTTTATAAGTGACTTTTAGTATTTTATAAAGTCAATTTTCAAATACCATTTTGAAGGTTTGCCTCTCTTTTTTATGCTAGAATTAGAATATACATTTTAACTTTCAACATTAAAACATTTATCTACATAAACATAACTGGAATATTTAGCAGCAAATAGAAAGGATCCTGTTAAAGAATTATATGCTTTTTCCCTGGTAATTGTAGAGAACATTTGCAGTTTAATAGTTTGGGAGCTCAGATAAAAACCATACTGCAAATAAATCATCAGCCCCGAGAGGCAATCTTGATGTTAGTATTATGTGAAAGGACAATTTCCTGTCATGTAAGTATCATGGTCGTTGTCCAGTGATATGTATATTTTGTTCAAAAACATTAAAATTCTGCAACGGAGAAAAGCAATTGTCACCATGGTAGACTTCACCACTATCTGAAATGCATATACCCCTCAGACACACTCCAGAATGCTGATATGTACTTTCTGCATTCTTATAGGGCGTCTAAAATTAGGTCTATCTCAACAATCTAGTGGTAGCTTGGTACCTTTATGAAAGCAAGAGGAAGTTACTACAAGTCTTTATAAAACAACAAGAAAACCACTCCTTTAAACTACAACACCCAGCCTGTTAGATCAAACGTGCTTTGAAAAGCCCTTGCAACAGTTGTGCTGAAGAGTGTTTGGTGAGCTTTTGGCTAGAAATGGAAGCTTCTCAGTTGGAGACTGGATCAGTGATAACCCAAAACTGGAGTAGCGGCTATGAATCATCCATTATAGACGACTATGGCTCAAACTTTACAAATTATTATATCTGCCACTTGGAAGAAATGCCATTTGCCTATATCTTTATCCCTACCCTCTATGTCATTACTTTTCTCGTTGGTTTCTTTGGGAACCTGTTGGTGATCCTGCTGATGGCACGAAAACAAGGCAGCAAGAGGCTGGTGGACACCTTTGTCCTCAACCTGGCCATAGCTGACTTTGTCTTTGTCTGTACTTTGCCTTTCTGGGCTGTATCAGAAGCTCTCAGCTACTGGTGCTTTGGCGAAGGGCTATGCAAGCTTAGTAGCTATGCTATCTCTGTGAACCGTTACTCTAGCATGTTGTTCCTGACAGGCATGAGCGTGGAACGTTTTCTTGTGATTTCCAAGCACTGGGATTCAAGGTCCATCGGAACCAAGAAGAGCACAGGCATGAGCTGTGGCTGCATCTGGCTCGTCTCCCTTCTGCTGGGAATACCATCTCTGGTCTACAGAAAGCTGACCCTTGGGGAAGACAACAAATCTTTGTGTCAGGGTGAGGAGCCCTCTCTTGCCTTCAATTTGGTCATACTTGCCTTGACCTTCCTGCTGCCTTTGGGAATCATCTTGTTCTGCTATTGCTCTATTTTCTCCAAGCTTCGGGGCCATGTCAGCTTAGGCAAGAGGAGAAACAATGCCCTTAAAATAATCTTCGCCATCATTGGAGCATTCATCTGTTCTTGGTTGCCCTTCAACACCATCAAGGCATTCTTCATCTTCATTATAAACCAGAACATTGATCTCTCTTGCCAAGTGTTGGTTGCTCTCAAGTGGGCGTTGCCCATCAGTGTTTGCCTGGCTTTCACAAACAGCTGCATTAATCCTGTCATCTATGTCTTTATGGATCAGCATTTCCGACAGCAAGTTTGGAAAAACTTCCCCTCTTTTTGTAGCAAAAGGGAAAATATGCAAAGCTCTGCTCTCTCCTTTTCATCTACAGAGTCAAGCCTCCTGTTTGCCAGTAGGAAGAAGCTCAGACCAGCCATATCTACTTGGATGGGAGACCAAGTAGTAGAGGGATAGGTTTATAAGCCTCCAAGAGTGGTCTACTACTGCCCTGGACTGCTAGGACTACTCAGCAGGATCGCCAAGCCATGGTGATGATGGAAATAAGGGGCGGGAGATGGTTTGGAAGCTTGTATTAAGTTTGCCTAAAAAATTGGTATATTTTAACTATCTGATGTAAATTACAATAACATCAAAATTACATTTTATTATGCATTACATGTACACTTAAATACGCTTATATAAGATTGGCCTTTGATTTCTACTGCATGATAAGCATGGAGATTTAACACATGCAAGGCTTTATAATGCTATGTCAACTAGCTTAAATGGATTTGACTATGAGTGACTTGAGTTGTAATTATAATCATACATGAAAAGTGCTCAAAAATAAATGCTGTTGATATATGTCTAGCTATAAGTACCCTTCTGCCTGTTCTCCCCTCCCCTCACATTAAGATTTCATGTTGCTTTGCAAATTTGATGAATAGTTGCTGATGGAGCATTGAAAATATGTTTAGTATAGAAGGATAATGAAAAGTGATCATGTAATTCTGTAACAAATATTTTTAAAATCAGCTAAGCAGTGGAAAAACAACCCCCCACAAAATCCCCAAACCCTGTATGTTTAATTAAATATAAATATATTATTAAATACTACTCTGTTGCTGTTATGAATCAGTTCAAAAATTGGTCTTTCAGACAATTATCTTTCGCTTATGTCTGGGTTTCTGTATAGTAAACTTTCTTAATCCTGATTTAAAAAATTAAGTATAAAACTTTATCCATGTGTGATCTGATTTTTATTCCTTAAAGAAAACATAAAAACTCTACAAACATAGAACAGTGAATTCAAAATCAGCTTTCACATAGTATTTCGGGCTTTAGTTAAGCTGCCAATTGGCAAAGAGCTTTCTCATCAGCCTATGCTTCAGAAACTGCTGATTTTCCTTCTCCTTGTCTTCATCCTTTTATATTTTTCTGGGGTAGTGTAGTGGATAAGAATATGGGTTTTGACCCATGTGGCCAATTCTACAGTAGGTTTCCTTAGGCAAAACCTGCAATAAATCTATATGCAGTCCCCCCCCCCCCCCCCGGTCATTGAGATGCCTGGCTAATGTGTGCCCCAAACCATCCTCCTCATGGAATTTCTGCCCTTATATTCTGAATTTCTTCACACTACTTTTACCACAGCTTTTTATACCTTAGGGTATTCTCTCTCTCTCTCTCTCTCTCTCTCTCTCACACACACACACACACACACACACACACACACACATTTTCTAGGTGTGCTAACTTTGCGGTATTGTTGTAACTTGCTCTGGTGAGACTGGCTTCTGCCATTTACTGGCTGTCAGCAATGGGGGTAGCAGTCAGCCTTTCTCCACAGTTTCCCTATTTCCCTCCCGCTGAAGGGCTTCCATCCTCCTCCTCCTCTCTGCCTTGCTCAGTGCAATGGAGAGTGAAGTCAATGCTGCTGCTTCCCTTCACCCACCCCTGCCAACTTTGAAAAATAAACAAAGTTTGGAATGCCCTTTCAATCCTTCCCAATTATCTCCTTTATCTTTTCATTTCTGAGAAAGCGATGACATTCTAGAACTTCTTTTTGTCAAAAAATAAAAGGGGGGAGTTGTAGGACGTTTTTATAGGTCATTCTTCTGTCTAAACATTCATAGGACTGCTCCCTAAGCTATTCAGAAATTAAATGAAGTATGCTTAAAAGAAAACATTTGGAATAAAGTTTTAGTCTGGTGACACAGCCTGTACCATTAATAAACATTTCCTGTACATTTTGCAAGCTGGTACAAGCTGGGGAGAGAGAGAAAAGAGAGAGAGGATCTAAGATAATTGTAGATATGGTGGAGATATCATTTTTTATGACACACACATTCGATAATCATGAGTGTTGTAATAAGGTCATTTAGAATGTTATCTTATGCATGTTTAGACAGAGGAAAGTCATACAACTCCCAGTATTCCCCAGCCAGCATGGCTAGCTGGGGGATGCTGGGAGTTGTAGGACATTTTTTCTGTCTAAACATGCATAGGGTTGCGCTTTAAAGTGCATATATACATGTTCCATAAAAATGTGAAGTGAAGCATTATGGCACCTGGCAAACGTTTCTGCAGGCAGTTTGATATTTTCAGCTTTAGTTTCATTTTATGTATTGTAATTTTCGAGTTTGTTAAAGCTCAAAATCATTGCTCAGAAGTGCCTGGCTACAAAATGTTGGAGAGTATCCTCATCTCCTCTTCAGGGTTCCAGTCAGCCAGCTAACTACATCTTCCTCCGGGATACTATTAGGTGTAGATGGTTCAAACAGTCTAATTAATTTTCCCCATCCGGTTTTCTTTTGCAACTGACACCCAACATACTATGGTTCCTGGATACCCGGAGTATGTTTAGTTCTCACTGGGCATTTTTTCAAGGAGTCCCCCCTCAGTTCTTTAAAATGTATTTGTCACTATGCAAACCTCAAAATTCTCCCAAGCAGGTTGATACCTCTTTCTTGTTACTCAGTAGCTCCATTTCAGTTGGCACTCACCTACTACATTTGCTATTAGAGGGAGTGATGATTAGTCCAATTAACAATTATTTGACTCAACCACAAGCCATAATAAAATATAAATTATAAAAAGAGAAACCAAGCAATTGCAGTAACTCTAACATCAGGCAACAAATAAAATAAAAAATAAACCTGTAAAACATTATAGGAGAAAAAAACAGTAATCCATGTTACAATCTATCCCACTGGTATTTTTTAAAAAACCAATATTGATGCCATTGTGCTACAGCCAGAGAAACGATTTCTACTTTTGGTACAAATTTTAAAAAGGAAGGAACACACAGCTCCAGCTGACAGTTCCCTGCTGGGACTGCAGACTCTGGCCTCATCTAGTGGCCCGAGAATCAAGGGCCATTGGGAGGCTGCATTCCTGTTCCTCTCAGGAAAAACATCACAGCAAGGGGAAGACCAGCCTGGTCCTAAACATCAGCCAAGGATGGAGTAGCTAGAGGGAGCTTCACCTTTCCTTGTCAGAAGGAAAACCTATGAAAACTGGCGCCTGACTTTTTGCTTTTTTCCTCCTCCTGCCCAATCCCTTTTCCTTTCGTGTTGTGTCTTTTAGATTGTAAACCTGAGGGCAGGGATTAAGAACATACGATTGTCCATTATTAATCTTTGTGAGCTGCCCCAGGAGCCCTTTTTGGCTGAAGAGTGGGTAAAAGTTCTACAAATAAATAAAAATACATAAAAAGCCATCTCACAATAGCATTTTTTAAAAACAAAAACAACAAGGCATGTTTTTACTACTTATGTGACATAGTTGAAACCAGAGTTGACTAATCATGAAATTAAATGTTACAAAGAGGGACTTTGATTTATCAGTGCTAGTGTGAGATTTAGCAACAGGTACAGCAACAGTATGACAAAACACAATTTACACATAAAGACCAAAAATGTTAGGAAACCTTTTGCTGTGCATTTTATTCTCTTGGTTATAAAGTCACAGAGATCAGGATGACTGTTCTAAAGAAAATCAATTCAGGGCGAAGAATAGAACAGGAAACCAAACTAAGGTCCCCTCTACAAGAATTCGGTTTGATGCCTGGTTGTCCGATTATGCGCATCTTCTCGCAATCATTTTTATGGCAAATCACTATACGCAGGAGGCAGTTAAGCGCATAACAGGTTGCTTTACCGGTTGTATGAAACACGCTTTAGAGGTGTTTAATGCGGAGAATCGCTTGTTTACATGGTCATAAGGCGCTTTAATGGCCACAGTAAATTAAAACTTGCTATTTAACACGCATTCGATAATGCGCATAATTGCATAGAAAAAGCGCCTTGACCCCCGATTTGCACTCCGCTCTTGTAGAGGTCAAATTTTTAATGCGCCTTGAAAGAGCTTTAAATCGCTCTTGTAGAGGCACCCTAACACGTGTCTGTGTAAGTCTGGCTTTGATCAGAGATAACGGCTTTTATGCACACCTAGATATATATCTTTAAATGAAAACATCATGTCCCCTTTCTAGCTGCCTAACACTGTGACTATCCCATCTTGCTTCTGTCCATACCTGTAACTGATGAAGGTTTTACCTGTGAAAGCTCATGCGGAAACTTAAACTATTATTCTCAAAGGCTCCTCTTCGTTCTTCTACTGATTTATAGCTATATCTATATATTGATATATATGCCAGCAATGCTGTACCAATACCACAGGCATATATGCCAGAACACATATTTTTTCAGGATTATGCATATAAGATTATCAAAAGAAAGTGTTCATCAAACCTTGATTTGAAGAACATTGGACCAATTGAAATCCAGCTGTAACTCTTACCAATGTGCCTATCCTTTGAGGCTTTCCACGTATCAAAAGCCGTGATTGGTCTTCCCAGGTCTCCTGAGGCTTCAATTCTGAGACTCAGGGGTGGGATATGTAGGGGCAAAGCCTGGAGGCACTCAACTGATTTTTTTTTAGGGGTCTCAAGCACCTCGTAGCTGATCCCCAGTCCTCTGCAGGATTATTATCCTCTTTAGCCTGTTTTCATAACAGATTTAGAATCCTGTAATGGTGACCATCTCTCAGGAACTTTCTTGCAGAGAGAGGATACTAGAATAATGTACTGGTTGAAATTTTAGAACGGGGTAATATACACTGTCAAAAAAACACTTTGCCTCTTTCCGTCTGACTCCTCACCAAAAAAAATATTCCCCCGCCCCCAGTCCTTGAGAAAGAAATTAAAATTAAACATGAATCTTCAGGTCAAGCCACAAGACTTGGCAATCCAAAGAGTGATGACAAAATTATCCTAAAACACTGATTATTGAACCAGGGCAGCAGAAAGAAATCCCATTTTATTCCTGTACTCATAATGGTACTATGACTTTAGTGAGTTTAAAACATGAAACTGCACATGCTCAAGAGTATTTCTTTTTTAAAAATCAGTATTGGAAAACAGCTGTGAGTGGTTTGTTTGTTTTTAGAGAGGTCCCCCCCCCCAATGTATTAGGAATGCAGAAGCAGTTGTAAAGCATGGAATGACTTTATTTGGGAAGGGGGGGATGTTAATGGTGTGTTTCACAACTGCAGTAATACAACATGGCCATCTAAAGGATGTCCCCTATAAGACAATTAGGTCCAGGATCTAAAATTACCTCCCTGCACTACTGAATGCAGTGGTTTGCCTGGAATCCATTAACTTGGTGCTACAATCAATTCCAGCTTTAATGCCTGCTTGCTACAGGAAGCAAGCAAGCAAAAAGAAAAATGTTTGAAAACAAAACAAAATCGTTTGATGTGAAACCACTACAAACGTAAAATAATTTATTGAAGTGTTAACCAAATAACAATTCAGGGAATGAGTATTTATCACAGAAAAGGTATTTCAGAAATACAAAGCAATACTGGATGTAGATGAGATCTAAGGTAATATGAGCAAAATAGTATTTTTCAAAGGAATCCCAAATTCTGACATTTATTGAGGATTTAATGGCAGGTTTACTGGGTACAGACGTTAATGAATGTAATATATATACCTGGAATCAGTTCTCACGATTTAGGGGAATTAGGAAATGTGAGAAGCCATAAGATGTTTCGTTGTGTTTTCTAAATACAAAAATAATGCAATCAGCAAGTCAATTACAGATCGCTACCCTATTATGATCAAATAGTCATATTCAATGTTTCTAAAAAGAGCAAGACATAAAAACTGCAGAGGGATCAGAATCAAACAGCACGGAAATCAAACAAAATCTTATGGTACCTGAAAGACCAAATGATTTATTGTGACCTTAGGTGAAACAGGGAGTGGGAAGCAAATGTACCCCTCTACTGCTAGGCCTCTGGGGTTACTTAAAAGAAGGCACTTCTCACATATACATTATAAATGAATAATAAATTGAAAATTAAAGTAAGGCTGCAATCCTAAACATGCTTACTTGAAAGTTACCTTCCTCAAAATAAATAGGATTTACTTCAGAGAAGATATGATTAGGATGTGGGTCCGAGCATTAATGTGAAATATACTGTTATTTCTCCTTCAGAAATCTAACAAGTGGGACAAAACTCCCCACCCCAAAATACTACGTACCCTCTATGCCCTCTGTCCCTCTCTGCAGGGCACACCCAATATATTTTTTCCTCTGTGAAACTTTTGTGGACTACAGCCTACTTCCTCTGAGGGCTCTAATCCACCAAAACATATGCCACAAGTTTTGTTTTTGCTGTAACAAGCATAGTTATTCCTCTGATATTAGCAAGGCTATAGATTTCTAATCTGGAGCGAGGGGTGGGGGAGCGTCCCCAACAAGAATGAGAAAGAGCCTATCTACACTACTGTTTTAAAACAGTTTGTAACAGTTTTAAACCGGTTAATAACGGTTATTGGCCGGTTTAAAACTGTTATAAGCTGTTTTAAAGCAGTAATGTCGTGAAAAATGGGTTGGAACAAGTACTTTTTAATTCCGAGAGACGAAAATCTCTGGCCAGATATTATCATGCTGTGCTTTCCGCTTTCTAGTTTAGGCCTCGCGAAGGATATTACACTAATAGTGCAAGCCAGCCTAGACATGTCTACTCAGAAGTATGCCCTATTGAGGACAGTGGGATTTACTCGCAGGTAAATGCATATAAGATTGCGGCGTCAGTCAGGCCTCCTCCACACGGGGCGTTTAATGAGCCTTGAAGGCTCATTATAAATTTTACCTACACACGAGCGGAGCGCAAAACGGGCGTACAGGCGCGTTATCTCCCCGATAATGCGCATTTTCGAACGCGCGTTAAATAGCGACTTTTATTTTGCTCCGGCCGTTAAAGCGCATTTTCGCTGTGTGAACAAGCGATTATGCGCATTAACTACATGGAAAGCGCTTTTTGGGCATCTTTTAATGCGCTTCGCCGCTTCCCGCCGCCTCCCGTGCAGAGGGATTGTGAGTAAATGCGCCTCCGCGATAATGCGCATAATCGCGGAACCAGGCGCAAAGGCGCATTCTTGTGGAGGGGGCCACACTGAACAAACCTGTGAGGGTGAAATGACTCACCCGCCTTATATCTTTGAACGTGTTTTCATACGACGAGGATCTATTTCCGCTTAGGAAGTGGATCCCTGATCCTTCGTTCTTCCACTGCCAGGCCTGCCTCTCGGCAGACGCCGGCGCACGGATAATTTGCGCTCCAGACCCCAAGGAGGAAAACCGGCACTTCCTCCCGCTCTGTGCGCTGGCTAGGGTGAGAGTGTAGATACGTACGTGTGCGGAGACCGGACTGAGAAAGTCCCGGAGAGAAAGAATAGGGCTCCTTTTCTCTGGGACCTTCCCAGTCCAGTCCCAGGCCGACCCCCAAGCCCCTTTTGCACACCCGCTGCACCGCATGAGACTAGATGGATTCCGTTTGATGCCTGGTTAGCAGTGCTTTATCGCAAATGCTTCTATGCAGGAGGTAATTGAGCACTCAACTGGTGACCTTACCGGTTGTTTCAAATGCGCTTTACAAGTAGTTAATGTGGAGAATCGCTTGTTCACTTAGTCAAAATGCACTTTAACGGCCGGAGCAAAATAAAACTCGCTATTTAACGCGCATTTGATAATGCGTATAATCAGAGAGAAAACGTGCCTCTTCGCCCGATTTGCGCTCCGTTCTTATAGAGGTAATTTTTTTAATGCACCTTGAAAGAGCTTTAAATGCCTCTTATAGAGGCAGCCAGTTATGCCGATATGGGGGCGGGTGGTGAATCGCGCCCTAAGGCTGCAATCTTGGGGAATATTTCTGAACAGATGTATGTAGGATTGCACTGTAAAAGGTTCAAAAGACCAATTCTAATAACGTTTATTCCGAAGTAAGTGCTTTTGATTTTAAGAGGATTTAGCTGGCAAATAAAGGTATAATCTTGCGAGCTTTTCTTACGTTTTTGAAGCAGTAGAAGTAATGTGGAAGTACAGAGAGGAAACATTAAGCAATATAAATACGACTTTGGTTTGTATCTTAGGTATTTTTCATTGATACTATGTATAGGTAAGGAATCATTGAAGATCTCAGAAAAAAAGGAACTGAACCTTTTTTCTGTCTGTCTAAACATTTATTTATTTATTACATTTATATCCTTCCATTTTTCCTCTAAGGAACTCAAGGTGGCATACATAACCCTAACCCCTCCATTTTATCCTCACAAAAACAACCCCATGAGATAAGTTGGGCTGAGGGTTTCTGATTGGCCCAAAGTCACCCAGTGAGCTTCCATTACTTGGTGGGGACTAGAACCCAGATCTCCTGACTCCCTGTCCAACACTCTTGCCACTGCACCACATTGGCTCTAAACATGCATAGGGTTGCACCTAACTTTATTTGCATAGGAATTAATGAATAAATTAGTCCCTCTGAATTACTAATGTTAAAGCAGTAAGCTCTCCACAATCTCTAGCCACATTCAGACGTAAAGGCTTGTGGATTTATCATGTAACATCTCATTCCAGAAATAATTTTTCAAATTTTAAATTTCAAGACACATCCCTGTTCCATAGCGTGCCAGTTGTATTGTGTCAGCCAAATAGGTGGAGTGGAATTCAGTACACCAGCAATTTGTGACACTCTTGGAAGATATGCCCTGTGCTTCTGTGTAGGATGGTCCTGAGAATCTTCTCCCTGTTCCTTGAATGACTGTCAGAGCAGACATTTTCTCATGAGATGCCAGGGTAGAAGTGAGTATGATTTGAAGTTTGCTAAACCTGAGAACCAGCTGATGTCTACTGAATCTGAGAACCAACAGAAAGGTTCTTCTGAAATGAATCAACACTGATTTCTTAAGACTGCAACACCTGCAAAGTAATCTGTATGGGTCAACTCCACCAGGCCTATGATCATGCAGTTACTGAATTCTAAAACAACTTCATTGATTCATTTCAACTACATCCCAGCAACATCAGTTAATGTAAAACACTGAGGGCAATGCCTCAAATTGAAATGGTTCATGATCCAGGTTTCCTCAGAGAGCATTATATGTAGGGCTGAGTGGGTTGGGATGTAAAGTCATTACATTAAAGTTACAGATCATGGCACAGGCTGCCTCCCCTCCACCACACTGGGTTGCCAGGTTGCAAGCCAGAGGAAAAGACAAGAAGCAATCAATTTAAGAACATAAGAAGAGCCATGCTGGATCAGACCAAAGGTCCATCTGGTCCAGCATTCTGTTCACACACTTACCAACCAGCTGTCGATCAGGAACCCACAAACAGGACACAGGTGCAACAGCACCCTACTACCCATGTTCCCCAGCAACTGGTGTCTAGAGGCATACTGCCTTTGAGGCCGTTATCACACGCGAGGTCGGGGTTTTTAGTTTCTGTTTTGATGTATCCCTAAACGGGCAAAGTCCGAAAGGCACTGGCAGGTATTGAGGGTATCGCAGGTACCATAGCAATACTGAGAACATGTAAATCAAAACACTAGACTCGCATAGGAAACGGAGGGGGAACCCACAGAAGCAAACCAGGGGGAAAAATGTAGGTGTGATAAAGCTCTGATACTGGAGGCAGCACATAGCCATCAGGACTAGTAGCCATTGATAACTTCCTCCAGGAATTTATCCAACCCCCTTTTAAAGCAATCCAAATTGGTGGCTATCACCACGCCATTCCCTGTGATACCAGTAGCAAAGAAAAAAGGAAAAAAAACACCCAAAGCCTGGGTGTAAAAGAGATAAACTCTGGTGTTGTATAAATTCTTATAAACTCTTTTTATTGTTGTTAATACTGGAATATCCACAATATTCCCTTTTCATCACAACAGTTAAAGTTGCAGGCACTATACTAGAGTGATTATATACAAAAGAAGGCAGGGCCCCTGCAACTTTAACTGTTGTGATGAAGAGGGAATTTCACCAGGAACTAATTGCATACAAATGACACTGGCTGAAATTCCCTTTTCTCTACAACTGTTAAAGTTACATGAGCCCTGACCTGGATTTTATCTGGTCACCCTACTATATAGATCTTATCACAAGGGCAAGTTATGGCATATATTACATTCACAGAATTACAATTCAAAAAGTCTTTTATGATAATTGTCTTCTAAGACCCCCTCTAGATGGATTCTGTTTGACGCCTGGTTAGCTAATTATGCGCATAATCGCTGAAGCGCTTTATCGTAAATACCTGTAGCAAGAGGTAATTGAGCGCACAACTGGTGGCCTTACCGGTTGTTTGAAATGCGCTTTACAACTAGTTAATGCGGAGAATCGCTTGTTCACATAGGCAAAATGCGCTTTAACGGCCGGAGGAAAATAAAACTCGCGGTTCCTTGTATCTTTTTGTGATCTTAAAAGTTCATCACATTTGACATTCTCAGCCCTATACATTGCCCCTTGTAAAATCCTCTCTGGATATCCCCTGTGTTTCAAATTCCTCTTAAGATGTTCCGCTTCTTTTCTATATACTTCCTCTTTTGAGCAATTTCGCTTTAGACGTAAAAATTGCCCTACCAGCAAATTATTTCGCAAATGAGCAGGGTGGTGGCTGTCATATTTTAGCAGACTATTCTTATCTGTGGATTTTTTAAAAAATTCCGTGGTCACCCCCTCCGGTTCTTTCTTTATTGTTATATCCAGAAAATGTACTTTTTGTTGATCATACATTCTCTCAAAAGAAATAGTTGGGTCCCTGCCATTCACCCATTCAATGAACTGCAGCAGTCTCTCCTCAGACCCCCCCCCCATCACAAATACGTCATCTATATAACGCAACCAAAGGGTAAGCTCTTGTGTAAAATCATGGTTAATAAAAATATGGCCCATCTCAAATCTTTCCATATATAGATTGGCTATCTCTGGGGCCATAGGGCACCCCATAGCAACCCCTTTTGTTTGTAAATAGAACTTTCTGTTAAAAGAAAAATATTTTTTCTTCATTGCCAGATCTGCTAGTGATAGTAAGAAGTGTGACGGAGGGTGGTGTGTCTCTCTTTTTTGTAAGGTCTGGAACAAAACATCCAGTGCCTGTCTTTGGGGAATGCTGGTGTACAATGAACGTACGTCCATTGTAACCAGCCAATCTCCCTCTTGTAAGGTTAATGAGTTGATCAAATTCAGTAAATGGATTGAGTCGCGTACATAGGATCGCATTTTAGGAATAAAAGGCTTCAGAAAATAGTCACCAAATTTGGAAATTGGTTCTAAAATAGAAAGTTCTATTTACAAACCAAAGGGGTTGCTATGAGTCAGCTCCTGACGAAGGACTGTTTTCCGAAACGTCGAGCATTGTGGATATTCGAGTATTAACAACAATAAAAAGAGTTTATAAGAATTTATACAACACCAGAGTTTATCTCTTTTACACCCACGCTGTATGGTGTTTTTTCCTTTTTTCTTCGCTACTGGTATCATGGGGAATGGCGTGGGACAACACTCTTAGCTGACAAAGCCTGGCCAGGTTTTCAGAATTAAACTGGCTGCTTCCCTACGTGAGTTTTTCAAAAAAGGCCGCACCATAAGTATTAGCTTAGACTGCCACCTAATGGCACCATGAACAAGACCAGTGCTGATTTTTGTTATATAATGTGCATGTGTGAAGAGAGGGTGAGTGTGATCCCTGCGAATCACTCTGTAATTCCACGTGGGAATCGTGGAGCCAATATTGTGGCTGTAATCCACAGAGGGCAAATTAGCAAATAATATACACAAGGCCAGACCTGACAGCAGGTTAGAAAAGTAAACTGTGGAGGCAGGGTTGCATGAAATTGGAAGAAATTTCTGCGTGTTTGCAATCCATGCTTTGCACATGTACAGCGGCTTCTGGTAAATTGGAATTGTGTTAATGATGCATTTACCTGGAAGGCATTTCTGGACCAATCATATATCAGGACAGCAGCTCTGGAATGCGAATGTGAGAATGTGGGTGTGAAAAGGATTTCAAATTGGAAGTTTCAGTGGAATCCAGACAAATGTCTTAAGGCTGCAATCCTAAATATACTTAGGGCACAATCCTATGCATGTTTAGACAGAAAAAAAGTCCTACAACTCCCAGCATTCCCCAGCCAACCATGCTCAAAATGAGGTCATTGTTTGAATGGGACTTTGCTTTGCTTGTGGAATTCATTGCCACAAGATATACTTATTGCCATGAGCTTAGATGATTTTTTTTAAAGTGTTTGAACAAATACATACCGAGTATGGAAACTATTCTGTTCTGAAACTGATGCAAGATGCTATTACTCTTCTTGGATGGTAAGCTTAACAACACAGAGGATACTGTCATGTGGCCATGTCCCAAGACATGCGGCATGAGATGCAGTGAGAGCTTTTATTGGAACAAATGGTAATTTTAAATATTGCAAGCAAGTTTTCCAACAACATGTTCTCAAAGAAGGCATTACGTGTTGAGAGGAATCAAAAACAAAACAAAAAAACAGGTTGCTTTCTGTCAGCTGATAGGAGCAGAGTGGATTCTGGCTACATCTTTGAGAACTGTATGATTTATAGCCCAGTGGGTCTTTGGACATGCAACTCCTCACACCGCACGGTAAATGATTTTTAATTTGAAAGCGTTTGTAATATATAAAACTCCCATTTCTTCCCATTGAGATGAGAAATTTAGAGCAGCTTTTACAAGGTAAGTTTCCTTGGAGTGGAAAACACCAGGGGCTAGCCCAAAACATTTTGCAGCCTGAGGTGAAAAACAACATGGAACACCCCCCATT
Source organism: Anniella stebbinsi (assembly GCA_029215795.1). Lineage (NCBI taxonomy): Eukaryota > Metazoa > Chordata > Lepidosauria > Squamata > Anniellidae > Anniella > Anniella stebbinsi. Next base: position 63,599,815 of record JARDYH010000004.1, on the reverse strand, counting down.
CCAGGTACAAAAGCCAGCCAGACTGGCCCCTGAATCTTACTTCAATGTAGGTGACAGGGCATCCTCCTCCACTGCACCTGAGGGCATGAGGCTAGGTTAGAGGATGCAGGGAAGACTGCATGGCACACACAGTTCTGTCAACAACTAGGGATGTCCGTCACTGTGGAATCTGGTTCTTTTATTTTTAATTGTTGGAATTCCGTGGCATGTACCACTCGATTTGTGTTTCCAAGATGAGCTGAGGAGTGTCCCTTGAAGGCCAGAAATGGTTTTACACACCTTTTGGCATGTTCCACAATTTGCGCAAATTTCTGAGCAATTTGTGCAAATTATGGCTGAATTTGCGTAAATGGCTCAAATGTGTGCAAATTGTGGAAAGTGCAGGGAAAAAATGTGCAAAATGCCTGGAAAATCTTGACCTAACACTCTGCAGTTCTAACCAGTTGCAGCAGCGAGAACCGAAACAAACTCTGCGGGTGTGAACATAGAAAAAACCGTCAAACTCTACCCCCAAAGTGGAGTTCTCCAATATCTCAATCCTCAATACCTCCCCACCACCCTGCTTCACTCTGCCTCATGGCAGGGTCAATCCTGGGAAGCACTAGAGACTTCTGATGTCTCATTTAACAACCTGTTTATTTATAAATCTGTAGGTTTAGCAATCATTATGGTAGTTCAGGAGCAACTGCATATCTAGGTATTGCTATCCTTAAATCTACATCAGTCCAGTGATCCAAGATCCCAACCTGGTTCTCTTTCTAAATGTGGTCTGCCCCCCCCTCCACAAATCAACACATGGTGGCAGATGCACACAATTGGCTTCTCAGCACAACCCTGGAAATCACCAGCAATGCTCATGACTGCCACGTGCTGAAGTAGTTGTGGGAATAGACCCTTAACACTATGATGCTATGATTCCAGCTACACTAGCTGAAAACGCTGCAGTTCCTTGCCAGAACAAATGATAAGATGAAAGCCACTAAAACTCACCCTCTTACAGTCTTGGATACACCATTCTTTTGTCCTGGGTCACCAGCACCGTAACATGAATGTTGGAGAGTTACAGAACGATGCAGGCAGACAGTGTCTGGGTTTTTTCTTCTTTAATTGTGGCTTCACCAATACAAGCAGTACTCAGATGACCCAGGAGACAAATTTCCTACTGCCTACCCTGCCAGCCGTTTAAAGAGGATGTGGTCATCTAAGTAAAAGCTCACATTCATTTTCTGATTCATCTCATGCATCTTGTGGGCACCTACAAGAGGATTTTCTCATGGGGTACACAGACAGGGCAACCTAGATGTACCCTGATGCCTCAACCACATGCTCTCATTACTACTGTGAGATAAAACGGCAAGTGTTTAACGACGGATGTGGCCAAATTGCAGATTGCTCTCATTTCACCAACAGAACCAAGGCATTTAGAATCTGGAAGAGATTCCAGAATGGCTGTGTATATGGAACATCAGCAGATGTGAGATTCAGTTGTTCCACCCATCATTATGCTTGACATTAGCAGTGATGATCAGCAGACACTACCTGGGAGACAGTTGGTGTATGAGTGTTGAGATCAGAAAAAACAAGAACTGCACCCCTGGAGTCTGCAGAGTGAAGGAAGAAGGGGCATCATTGCTCTCCTACATCCCAGCATGCTGTTTGACAATGGCGCTGCAAATTTCCCTGGCAGGAATTTTCACTCCTGCCATGTAATCCTATCGATGCCACTTTGCAGCAGTAATGCTATGGGGTTTTGTGGGAATCTGTCGGTAAAGTGGTGCTGTACAGATTCCCCCCGACCCCCGGCCAGGCAGTCCTCTGGTTCTTCTTGACTTGACCAGGCTGTAACTACTTCCAGGTCAGGTCTGATCAAGAGCCAGACTCTGGCCTTGTTTCCTTGGCTCCCCAGCCTTGTTCCATGGAGTTCCTGCTTGTCAGCCTGCATACTTCTCTGGCATCTCCCAGTTTCCTTCTTAGTCTGTTAGCTTCTTTGTCTGCCCCTCTGCCTGCCTCCCTCTTCATTCCAGCCACAAGTCCAGAATGTGTCCTTGGTTCAGGCTATGACTTGAAGTGCCAGCCCTACTGTTAAGCACAGTGAAGCAGCCACCTGAGGCAACAGATGTTGGGCGGTGTGGAGGGGAAGCAGCAGCAGCAGCAGCAGCAGCAGTTCGCTGGCTGTTGCCTTCAGTTAGGGATGTGTATTCCAGGCAACCTGCCTTGCCCTCAGGTGAGGTGGAGGATGCTGTCCCAACCCCAGTGATGAAATATGATTCAAGTGCCAATTCAGTCAGCTTCTGTAGCTGGAATGGTGGGGAGGGAGGGGTACCGTCTTGTCTTCTCAGGAAGCAAATTGGCTTGAACTAGCCCTGATGGCTTGCAACTGACTATGCATCCATATTCACTCCTCTCACTGCAGCCTCTCAACCCACTCCACATCACAGGCTTTTCTTGATCCACAAGAGAGACATTTGGGTTGAACACAGATGTCCAGTGAGAAGGAGGGGTGGAGAATTCCCTTTGAATATAAGCCCATGTGAACAGTGACCACCTAGCTGTATTTTTCCTATGTTTTCATTTGGGTTAGAGAGAATAGCATGCATTAGTAGTCATGGTTTCCGTATGGAAAAACAAGGTTAATAAATGCAGGATACAAAGAGAAACACAAGATTAGGAGTAGCCAGTCATTGAGGCTAGCATCTGTAGCATCTTGCTTGAGGTGACTCCCAAGTCAGCAAGAGAAAGGAGGAGGTGAGTGAGTCCTGCATTTATGTGTAAACAGCCATAGGACTATCCTTTGCACCTGTCTGGCTCTGCTTAAAATGCATTAATCAAATCTGTCAGATTTACAAAGCTGAGCAGAGTAAGTCTGTAAGTTTGATGTTCTGATAAGCTTGAATCGTTACTTTATTGGCTCTACTTCTAGTTAAATATGCACAAGATTTGATTCAGCTTTTTTAAGATCAGTTTTTGTAAAATGCTGCTTGTTGCCAAAATTAAAGGTTTAAAGTTTACAACCACATGAAACCCAATGTTGTTCAACAGGCATGTAATTGCAACCTGAAGCTTAAGATAAACTTAGCTATGGCTGCCAGAATCAAGAATTTAAAAGCATTTACCTTATTAAAACTTGACAAAGCACTAATCTTAATTTCCATGTTGTTTCCAGTTGGCAGAGAAAGATGACCGAGATTGAAATGCCAAGAGAAAGTATGAGAGTGTTGTTGTTTGTTTATTTCATTTCTATACCACTTCTTTTTAAATCTTAGAATTGTGATCTGGATCATGTGGATTGATTGGTGTGTGTGTAGATGTTGCTGCATTTGAAAAGGCAGTTTGGACTAGGTAGCCAGTCTGATCCATGGTTGTGCCAGTCCATTTTGGGATTCTCAAATTACTTATACCCTTAACCACATCAAGAGGAGGAACTGTACCTCTGCAGGCCTTGAACTTGCCTTAGTATTTCTTTAAGATAAACAGAACCCATACACAAAACCTATGTCTTTGAGGGTCTTGCTTAGCCTCAGAAAAGTTACCTTCTGAATCTATCTATCTGAAAATTATTTCTAGGTTATCTTTGGGCTTCTTTAAACAAACAATTTATAGCACACTTGTAACTGGCTGCTTACAGAAGTTTGTGGGTCATTTTGACAATGACATGAGCCTCCTGCACATCTCCCGTTCCTTTTCCCAGTTATTCTGCTCAAAAATAAACCCTGGGAAACCCAGTTCTCAGCATTTCCTGCCATGTGCAGTCAAAGTAGCAGTACAAAACACCCACTAGAGGGCACTGTCCCATTTATCTATATGAGCTGGGAAGTTTTAAATTACAAACTACGTGGTCGTGTAATTCAGGTTATTTCAAATGTGGAAGAGAAGCAGGAATCAAACTGACGATAAGTAAACGTGATTTTCTTTTACTCTAAAAGGCTTCTTTGAGGATGGAATCATCATCACCCTCAACATTATAGGCCACTGCTAGGGTGGCCATGTGTCTTAATTTACAGAGGGCAGTTCTATATCTGAAGGTGTTCTCCATTTGGCAAGCTGTCCAGTTCAAGTCTGGTTTCAAGATAAAGAAGGGAGAAGAGTAGGAAGCTTGAAGATGCCAGTCGACAGTCAGCATCTGGACAACAAACCGAGCAGGCAAGCAGCTCACCTGGCCACAGTCTTCCCACTATGGTGGGATGGATTATATTTCTATTTAAATTACAGGCATGAGTTCTGAATGTGCATTTATACATATAAATTAGCATGTGCAAAATTTTATGCAGATCTGTGTCCACTTTTGGCCTCTTTTTGCATTTCCTCTTTTTTGCAATGTCTACATAGCCAACCTGGTTACAGCGCATGCCAGGAATTGTAGACCTGGTAAGAAACATTTGAGGATCTGGAAAGTGAGAATTCAATACAGCAGACTTCTGTGAGTTCTGAGATCATCTTACATCCACTTGATGATGATATCTGGCCAGCATGTGACAAAGGAAAGGCTTTAAGCTTTAAGTGTTTCTTAAGAATTCTGTAGCTTGATAAGGGGAAGCCCATACATTTCAGTTTTAGCATCAACCGCTACTAGTCTTGTGACTTTAGAAGAATAATTAGGGCAGCAAATGTTCTGGGAGAATGGAGAAACTGCAGGCTGCATCAACCATACCCTTCAACCGTAACCTAATTTCTCACAATTTGGACAACTTGGTAGGATGTACCAAATTTGTACCTAACACTGAAGCATAGCCTTAAATGACCACCATCTTTCTTGGCTTGTTACAAGGATGACTCAAAGGTGAATTGAATTTGGGGTGCACTTTTGTCTTGGCAAATTTTTGGAACTTGGCCCCAAATATGCTGCCCTTGCCCTTCACTGTCACTAGGAGCAGTGGGGAAGCATCTCCAATATGGTACTGAGGACACATATCATATGACAAATTCCTAAAGTGATTGCTTGTAAGTGGTGCCATTTTGGACGTGCTGCTGCTGCCCTAGAACAACTGCTTTGGGATGTCTCAGTGCAACATGCATGTCAGGCACCATCTTGGAGGTATTGTTCCACTACTGCCAAACCAAGAGACCCAGTAGGGGTGTGTGTGTGTGTGTGTGTGTGTGTATGAGGGATTGCGTTTGAGAACTGAATTTATGACACACTGAAAAGTACACACATTTGCACTATGCAAATGTAAAAATGCATTTTCTAGGTTGTCGTTGTTACAATTAATATTGCAACAGATTCCTTAATGGGATGCTGTGGCAGCTACAGGACCCCCAGGAAGAGGTTTGCTCTTGGCACTTGCATGCAACCCATTTATGCTGCATGACCTTTTACTTACTGTAAAACAATGTGCTTTATTTTAATATTGCACATGTACACTTCACTTTATCAGATTCTGCTACAGGCAGATGGTGGTTCCACAGTTCTTTCAGGATTGGCCCACTATTGTACACAGTGCCTCTTTAGATACTAGCCGTCAACCAGTCTCCATCTCTGAAATGCCCTCAGAGAAAGGTTGCTATGGACAGGATTGGCTCCAGGTCTGAGGGGGCTGTGGCAAAGTGCCACAGGCGGGGCCCTTTATTGATGGATTATGGGGGGCTTATCTGATAGTAGCACGGCAAGCAGTGCTGGGTGGCTGGGGGGGGGCACCATTTTAATTTCCCAGAATTCCACCAGAGTGATGCCCTGACCTGGTTTGCAAATAACGACAACCCATGCACTATTTAAATTGTGGTTTGTTAGGACTCACCACAAGCATGTGGCCTTCCGCCTGCTTGCCACTTCCACTTTGCTAAACAGCCCAGGAATGCCCCATTCTTGGGTTGTTGGTTGTGATGTCAGAACCTGGCACTCTGGGTTGCTGAAAGTTAAACAACCCAGAGTTTGAAGCCGTGGTTTGTTGTAGGGTTAAGACTCCGGCTGTTTAACCCTGGATTGTTTAGCAAACAAGATGCAGAGCAGAAGTGGCAAGCAGGCTGAAGGCAACATGATCATTTGCTCCCACATGGCCCCACCAATTCATGGGTTATTTAATCCATGAATTGACATTACCTACGAGCCAGGTCTACATCAGGAGCAATCTTGCCTCCTCAGTCCAGCCAGCCCCACTTGGATATTTGGGGCCCATTTGTTCAAAAATGCAAATGGTGGAATTTCAGCTTAGCAAAATTCCTAGGGTGGCAGGGTCAGCAAGCTGTTGAAGTCCTCTCTGCTTTATGCCTGAGTTTGAGAGAGGAGAGGAGACTGTCGCAGGAAGAAAAACACAACACACGAAGACATGGTGGTTAAGCATTTTGAGCTAAACATTATGGCTTAGTGTGTCATGTGAACCATTCCTAACCAAGGGAGCTACATAACCACAGTTTAAACATGCTCACTAACCATTTACTGCAAAAGGGTTAGTGGTCCAACCATGGCTTAGAATGTTGTCTGAACAGGCCCAGAGACATGTGCATGTGCATCTGTTTATGGTAGGGGTACCTGTCACATGCATAGAGAACACTTCTGTCATAGGTGTGGTGCGTGTCCATCTAAAACCACCCTGTACTGCTGTGTAAACCGTTCTGAGAAATATATGCCATCAGAACAAGATGAGTATCTTTTTTTCAGGCATGGGAATACATTCTTCAGAGGCTACTGTTGTCTTATGTTAGCTCACACCCATTGCTGTAATCATTACACAAATCCCTAGTAAGTGACAGACTGTTCTTCAAAAGACATTATGTTCCACAAATAGGATTAAGACGCTGAAAAAGAATGGACTAGCGCCAACCAGCAGATCAGTGGCAGGAAAAAGGGAGAGCAATGCTACTGATTTTGCAGGATCAGCCACTGTGATTACATCTCGGCTTTTTTCACGTATGTACTAAAGATCCCTCAGCCTGTTTTGTTATTGTTTTGCAGGTGTCCAAGTTGCAATGGCATACCACTTTTTAAAAAAGCACGCCCAGTTGTTTCTCTCATTACATCCCAAAGACATCAGTATCTTCTGGTCCCACAGGAGTCCCACTGGACTCTTTTTGGCAAGGGTATATCTCCCAAGTATCACCTACACCCAAAACAACAACAACAACAGAGGTCCCCTTTACAAGAATTCGGTTTAACGCCTGGTTGTCCGATTATGTGCATCTTCTCACAATCGCTTTTACGGCAAATCACTATACGCGGGAGGCGGTTAAGCACACAACTGGTTGCCTTACTGGTTGTATGAAATGCACTTTAGAGGTGTTTAATGCAGAGAATCACTTGTTTACATGGTCATAAAGCGCTTTAACTGCTGCGGTAAATTAAAACTCGCTATTTAACGCGCATTCAATAATGTGCATAATCGGAAAAAGCGCCTCAACCCCCGATTTGCGCTCCACTCTTGTAGAGGTAAAAATTTTAATGCACCTTGAAAGAGCTTTAAATCGCTCTTGTAGAGGCACCCAGAGAGAAGAACTCTAATTTTGCCCCTACCCCAGTGTACTGTTTCTACTTGTCTGCCACCCCAGAATAGGATTTGTGCAGGAGCGAACCCACAACTCGTGAAAAACAAACAAACAGCATCTCTAAAGAAAACCAAGTTTCATCTCACCAAAGAATAACAGAGTCAGTGAGAAACAGGCCCCAAGCTGTTCTGCTTTGTATTGGGCTGTGTGTTTGTGGGGGAGGGAGTCTCCTTCTGACTGGCAGCTAGACTGAACATCTGCCTTCTGGTTGCCTTTGCTTTTTGCTTGAATGATATTTGGTACTCCTGAGAATGGAGGAACCCTGGAAGGTAATCACTGAAGCAATACGAAGGGAAAGTCCACACAGGTGGGGGAGATCTGGCTATCTGAGCTGTAACTAAGTGGTGACACACACAAGTACATTTTTGATACGTTTCAAGTGTATGCCTAGAAGTGTAAAGTGTGTGTGCTGCAAACCGGCATTGCATCTGGTGCACTTGTCTGGGAGCCAGAATAAACTCTTGATTCCTACCAAGTGTACAACCAACAGCCATCCTAAGTAGCAGCAGCGGGGGCTACTATGTAATATTTGAAATGGAGCTTAAATATGGAGAAGCATAGCACTTTCACAACAGGGGTTGACACCTTTTATTCAGGCAGGGTTCCTGCGAATGACCAGCAAAGACTCAATCGACTAACCTTTTCCTGTCATGGGGATTCACTGATGGGCAAAAGCTTCATCTGTGGCAATGCAACAAGCAGAAATTCAACAGATGAAGCTTTCGCCCACCATTGAATCCCCGAGTGGAAAAGGTGGATTTCTGCTTGCTGCATTGCTCGTCTACACCTGGTCCACTGTTAGATATGTGATCCATATCTAGGCTGACCATATGAAAAAGAGGACAGGGCTCATGTAACTTTAACAGTTGTAGAGAAAAGGGAATTTCACCCAGTATCATTTGTATGCAATTAGTTCCTGGTGAAATTCCCTCTTCATCACAACAGTTAAAGTTGCAGGGGCCCTGCCTTCTTTTGTATATGGCCACTCTAGTATAGTGCCTGCAACTTTAACTGTTGTGATGAAGAGGGAATTTCACCAGGAACTAATTGCATACAAATGACACTGGCTGAAATTCCCTTTTCTGTACAACTGTTAAAGTTACATGAGCCCTGTCCTCCTTTTCATATGGTCAGCTGCACCCAAGACAGTTTCTTTTCTACCAAGACATGCCAACTAGCTGCTTGGAGGGTATTAAATATTCTGTTGCTAGTGAAAAAGATTTACTTCAAACCTTCTCTGTTTATACAAGGCCCGAACTTTTCCCCCCGGATACCTGGTAGCGTGGAGGTATTCCCCACCCCCACCCCCACCCCCACCCCCGCCTCCCAGTTTACTACTTTCCCATTATGGCCTAGCTGGCGGCGAGTCCTGCTAATCCATCACTAATACGACACTAACAGCTACCGCGCACACTTTCCTTATGGACTGATCTGAGAAAGAAACACCACCCTCTCTCCGATTCTATTCTTTCACACGTTCCTCCCTGGGTCTCACAGCAGAAAAGCAACCAACGGGCGGTGTGTGGGGGTGGGGGTTGTGTTGGTTGGAAGAAGCTCTTTGATTCAGCAAATGACTCCTTCCAGCCACTAGGGCTAAGGCAATCCAGTCTGGACACAGGGACCCATGGGAAAAGCTATTCCCTCATCGTCGGAAATTAATATAAAACAACAACATCACAAGACACAAAGAACCTTGCAGTGCGTGGTGCTTTCGTACCACGTTTCACAGTGCCCTGCCCGGGAATTTCACATAGCTGTTTTAAAAGATTTGGACGAGGTCTTTCCCCCCTCCTTTCATTGAAAGATTGGTATGCCCCAGGGACAGATGTCTTCAGAGCTTTTAACATTTGGGATGTCGCTAATGCCCAAGTTAATTGAAATACGTCAAGGGTGGTGGTGGAGAATTTAGCAAGAGCACCAGAAGCATGGAAGGAGCAGCCAAATTCTCGCTCCCTGGGAGATATGAGAAATTCAAGTAAACTGAACCACTTGCTTTTAATAGGTAAGTGAAAACAGAGCAGAACTTTTGCGGGTGTGTGAAATGTGGATCTTCAAGCAATCCAAACTAAGATATGTGCACGCATGCATGTATATGTAATCAAGACGTTCGTCCTTGAACCTAAGAGAAATAAGCCAAGAGCCTTTCGGAATTAGCTGGTTGCTGGAAGTAATCTTTGGCTGGGTTATATATTTTTTTTAAAAATCCTTTGATTGGTATAAAGAGTTCAAGGAAGGAGCAAACAAAAGCTGGATCTTCAGTGGTTCTGCTGCTGCGGATTAGCGGAGTTCCTGCCACGACCAGAGGTTTAGGATAGAGACAGCTGTCCGGCTGTGCAGGAAACATTTTTGGGTTGCTAATTCTGGAAGGAGAGCCAATCCAAATAGCTATGGGATGCAAGAATAGGTGAACCACTCGTCTGAAATTGCCTCCCCCTTTAGATCAGTTGTTCTGTCTTTGGTTCCTGTGGTCCCCTCTACAAGGATTCGCTTTTGCGCCTGGTTAGGCGATTATGCGCATAATCGCTGAAGCGCATTTACGCCTAATCCCTCTGCATGAGAGGTGGCGAGAGGAGGCTAAGCGCATTAACAGATGTCCAAAATGAGCTTTACAAGTAGTTAATGCGCATAAGCGCATATTCACACAGTCAAAATGCGCTTTAACGGACGGAGCAAAATAAAACTCGCGATTTAACGCGCATTCAATAATGCGCATAATCGGGGAGATAACGCGCCTCTATGCCTGATTTGCGCTCCATTCTTGTAGAGGTCATTTTTTTAATGCGCCTTGAAAGAGCTTTAAATGCCTCTTGTAGAGGCACCCTGTTGAACCGAAGCAGGGTCAAGGCATGGACCAGTGCTCACTGGGCCCTTTGTTTTAAGCACATGAAAGAAAATAAATGTTTGTGGACACAAGAACATCTTAAGGAAACTAATTCTTCTCAAGGGTATATATTTCCTTGTTTGCCCTTCGCAGATTTCTGTTTCCCAAGTGAAATAAGTTCCTGAGGGTCAGACCTTCAGCTGATCGCTAAGAAAACTTTAGCGTTTGGTAGCAAACATACAGGGGTTAAAGACCTATTACAGGAAAGCATCCTGTGAGGCTGCATGTGATCCAGGACTGGTTGAGTGCCAGAACCAGATCAGATGTCTGGGCTTAGCCTGGGAACAGATGCAATGTTAAGAGTGCCGGTAAGCATGTGCAAAGTGCCACTTCCTTATCACTGAGTCACTCCAAGAAGCCACTTCATGTATCAAGGGGTAGGAAGGGAAAGACCTCTAAGCTGTCAAATCTCTCCCAGTAATCACATATCGTCTTTTTTTGCCCTTGCATGAAACATATACTTTATAAAGTTGGGTTAGTTGGATAGCATTTGGTTCTTGAGAGCATTTCCGATTCCTCATACCTGCTAGCATCTGCATGTTAGCTCTTGCTCTAACATCTGAGAGAGTGGGAACCGGGGTGGGGGGGAGGGAGAGGTCAATTCAAAGTATTTTCACATTTTAAAAATGGAGTCGCACAGCAAGCAAATTATCACTAGATGACCTGTTTTGATGCATCTTTCAATGCCATGATTTATTGGCTGGTCTATTTGCCTGTGTCTGCGGCTTATTGTATGTACTTATAATTTCTGGGTACATTCAAAAGAACCCAGAAACCTTGCTACAAAAGAGTCAACTGCCTCATTTACTATAGGCAAGGGGTTACATCCAGACTGGCCAGTTTTTCTGTTCACAGAAGGCACCAGGATCCTGTTAAAGCTCCCCACTGAAGGGGGCAGAGAGGAAACCTCCACTGATCCTGCCTTCCCATTGCAGTCCCATGGGCCTCCTGTTCATGCTCTCTGAAGAGTCCCCACCCTCCAGAGCAGCTTTTGGGGAGGCTTAAGGGACTGCAGAGAGAAGGAGGAATTGCAAAGATCTCTTTCCTCCGCAGTGAGCAGAACTCCTCTAAGCACTGCTCTGCATCCAATCCAAAGTGTACCATTACACTATTTTATTTCATGTGCCTGTTTATGAAAAGATTTAAGGACCTAGCAGTGCAGTCCTAAGCTCATTTACTCAGAAGTAAATTCCATGGAGCTCAATGTGGCTTACTTCCTAGTCAGTATGCTCAAGATCGCAACCAGGTATACTAGCTCGGGGGCATGCAATAGCAGCTATTGTACTGTATGTTGTATTCTCAGAGAGCTGATGTGGTGACCTAGGCTCCAATTGTACATATGGTCTGCTAAATCCTATGGATTACAGATGAGGAAGTGGGAAAACTGGGGGTGAAAATTAGTGATTTGCTCAAGGTCCCACAAAGAATCTGTAGCAGAGATGGGACTTAAGCCCAGACCTCCCAGCATTGCTCATCTCCCTAATCCATGGACCACAACCCTCCTCACCTCTTATCCTTTTCATACCCTGTCCAAATTCTTCCTTGTATCTTGTGCACAGAAGCCTTTGCCAACGAGGCACTGGAGCATCAGTAATATTGAGGGAGAGATTTTGTGACAATGTATGATAGCCTCTTCCAACAAATTACATATACAACCTGGGATTCCTGTCTTCCCACCCATTCCCCTCCTTGCTAAACGTTCCCACCATAGATGTTTTAAAATCCTATTGCACAGGGAACAGCAACCCTTCAAAGCCCTTGCCAATGTGCCATTGGCTTGGGCGGTGGGTGGAATGCTTCAGGTTCCATGCAGGAAGAGAAGTGGGAAAGATATACAACTGGGATGGGCTTTATCTTCCTGGAGCAAAGGAGTTGGCCCCTCCTCCTGGCCTTGATGGGATGATGGATGGCCCGCATGCAAGGGGCACTCAAAGGGCATTTGTCCTTCAGTGTTCTTTCTTTTCAGAGGGCACGTCTGGCAGCTAATGGAGAGAGCGAGATGAATCTCTTCAGTGTTAGGAAGTTACCCTCCTGTGTAGCAGCCTCAGATGACAGAGCCTGGGAGAAGAGAGATAGGACATGGCTCTTTGGGAGTCGAGCCAAATGGGATGATTGGAGCATTTATGATCAGCTTCCTCCTCATAGTGTGGCTGGGAAGGCTCTCCGGAAGGCACAGTGTAACACAGGTTATTTTGTACAGTTGCTTCCTTTGGCAAGAGGCAGCTGAAAGAGAGAGGGGGGATAGTTGGCCTAGAAGCCAGCCTGATTCTCAGAGAGGAGGGTACAAAGCTCAAAAGAAAAGGCCGCTGTTTGCAGATCAACAGATTCTTTATCCAGTAGCATCTCTACACAGTGCTCAAATGTGATTGTTCTACATGCATCCTCCAACGCTCAGGAGTCGCTGCTGCATAAAATCTCAGTAAAGAGCCAACGGAGCACGATAGGCCATGCATTTGTCCCACGGGCCCTGTTGTAATACAGAATTCCTAATTGTGACAATAATTACTATTGTTGACAGAGTGAGAATACAATTTGGGGCTCCAACACACAGTTTCACGTTGATAGAGGGAACACTACAGAAGATGCACAGACTTCCTTTCCCCTACCCACAAGCAAACATCAGGTAGACCTGTGCCCATATTGAATTGGGCTACTTCCCCCTTTTAGGTTTTTATCATGCATTTATATTCACAGAATTTTACAAGGGGGTCCAGATGATATCATCTTCCGTGTGTAACTTACTTCTGCTTCCATCATTTTTCTTTCCATTAAAAAAAATCGACTAAGGAGGAAACGATGGAATAGCTGCATAAAGCAGCTTGATTGATAGTGCTAGGAACTGTCTGTCTAGAAACACCAAAGGAGAAATGTAATGTGTGAACTGTGGATCACAGATGCAGCTGGCTGGCCTTTTTTGTACTCATCTGAGATGTGCTGTTACATTGCACTTCTGCACCAAGGTGAACCCCATGCTTTTAAAATAACTACAAACTGATGTTTTAAAGTGAGAACAAAAACATAACATAATGATCAACTCAAAATTCTCCATTTCAACTGTCCTGCACAACAACTCTCACAGGGCCAAACTACACATTATGTTAAAGATGTGGCTGCATTTAACATATCTGTGTTTGTGGGGAAGCCTGGTCAGGATTGGGACCACAGCAGAGAGGGAGGAGAGTTTAAACACACATATGTAATGAAAGCTATATTTGCTGCAGAAAGGAAAGGAAGCTGCCAGTAAGGCCATGGTGTGCGCGCACACTCTGGATATGACCCTAATTGAAGACCCCATGGCTGCTTTAAAAAAATGCATTAAGTGTGATCGTGCATTTAACACAGTGACCCTGTTAAAGACACTCTAAGCTACTGTGGTTAAGCACTTTGTGTTAAACATTATGGCTTAGCAAGTAATGTGAACCATGACTTAGTGTGTCATGAGAACCCATTCCTAACCATGGTGTCTACATAACCATGGTTTAATCAGACTCACTAACCGTTTGCTGCAAGAGGTTTAGCAGCCTAATCATGGCTTAGGGTGTTGTCTGAACAGGCCCAAAATGTAGTTTGCCCCATAGTTCACCAAGATTCTACTTTTAAAAAAAGATCAGAAACGAGTGGGTTGCATCCAGTATTAGACCTACATAGAGTAGATCCACTGAAATGAATGGGACTTAATTTAGACCATCATTGGCTACAATCCAATATCATAACTTTGGGATTGACTGTGCAATGGCTCCTGTTGGTGGAGCTCAAGGTTTTAGGAATGAAGCAAAGTAGAGCCTGTCAACTTCAGGTCTTCCCGCCACTGTGCTTCACAATCTCTTCATTATTTCCACTAGGATGGATGGTGGCAGTAGCAACATGGTCAGTGTTTTCTGTTGTCTGAAAGATCAGGTATAAATAATCCCTCCCATGCAACTTCCTTAATTATGTCTACTTCTATTCACAGGGCTTATAGTGGCTCAGACACATACCTTAGAAGCAGAAAGAGTGACCACATGACCAGGAGTAATAAAGAGCATGTATGCTCCATTTCTTGCTTGCTTGCTTCCCAAGGAGAAAAAAAATATGGAAGATGCTGCTTATCAGTGCCCTCTGGTGGCTCCCCTAGGAATAGTATATTATTAGGGCAATGCACATTTTAGATAGGGTGACCATATGAAACAGAGGACAGGGCTCCTGTATTTTTAACAGTTGTATAGAAAAGGTAATTTCACCAAGTGTCATTTGTATTCATGCAGCACCTGGAGAAATTCCATCTTCATCACACCATTTAAAGCTTCAGGAGCTATACTACAGTGACCAGATACAAAAAAGGGCAGGGCTGTGTTGTGATGAAGAGGGAATTTCACCAGTTGCTGCATGCATACATATGACGCCTGCTGAAATTCCCTTTTGTATACAACTGTTAAAGATACAGGAGCCCTGTCCTCCTTTTCATATGGCCACCCTATATAACAGAAGATTTGGCACTTTGTGCTAAGAATGCTGGAGGAATCCAGTCTTTGCGAATTGCTGTACAACATAACCAGATCCACACCTTTGGGACCCATTACCTATTCACCAGATTTCACATTTCTCCAAATGTTGCAATGTAGTTCTTAGCAGTTTGATTAAAATACACATTTAAACACTTATTTTGAAAGAAAATACACATTTAGAAATATATTAAAATGAGCATTTAAGCACACGTTTTGAGAGGAAGTTAGCAGATTAAAGTAGAAAAAGAATGGAATTACGGATAAAACATGTGACAGTGACGGCACTGGAAATACATAGATCAGCCCATCCCTAGAATTTGCACTGCATATTTATCGTCAATTGCTTATAAGTGTCTTGCCTATTTGTTACACAACCTTACCTTTTCTTTCTTTGAGAAGACATAAAGAGATGGTCCAGCACTTCAGAGCAGGAGGTTATCTAAGCTATTTCCAACAGACCTTGACTTGGTTTCATCAGGAGGTGGTTAGAGCCCAGGCATTGTTCCTAAATGCTCCCTGAAGGACCTGGGAAGTGGGAATTGTCAGAGGTGGATAAGGTTATCAATGAGTATTAGGCAATCATTTACTCCTGGGGCTCTGTCTTGGGAGTAGATATGCCACTTTTTTCTGGCATTACTGGGAAATGTTTTAACAGAGTGAAGAATTCTCATTACTGCATCTTGGGAAAGCCTTGCTTGTATTGTCTATATTTCTTTTCCTTCTTCCAGACACCACTATAAAGTGGCTGTGAAGCAAGGTTGCAATGTCTGAAAGAACATGCTTACTTGTATTCTTTTTTTATTACTATTCTTATTGGGATTAAATATCAAACACAAAGAAACAGATCAGGGCCATTGAGTAGCTCCTCCTGCATAGGGTGACCATATAAAAAGGAGGACAGGGCTCCTACATCTTTGACAGTTGTATAGAAAAGGGAATTTCAGCAGGTGTCATATGTATGCATGCAGCACCTGGTGAAATTCCTTCTTCATCACAACAGTTAAAGCTGCAGGAGCCCTGCCCTCTTTTGTATCTGGTCACTGTAGTATAGCTCCTGCAGCTTTAACTGTTGTGATGAAGAGGGAATTTCTCCAGATGCTGCATGCATACAAATGACACTTGGTGAAATTCCCTTTTCTATATAACTGTTAAAGATACAGGAACCCTGTCCTCCTTTTCATATGGTCACTCTACATCCTGCTCTTTCTTTCTTTGTAGTCTACTGCAAGAACAGTTTACTGCAATTTTCTAAAAAGCAGACACATGCAATCCAAAATGGTTCCATTGAAACATTTTATCAGGCCATCAATCGCCAAGCCTGCAGGTTGCAGAGAATTGCTTTTTCTGATTTGCTTTTTCTGTTCCACAATCCCATGCCACAAGATTCCCAACACAGAGTGACTTAAAAAACACCATCAACTTGTGCTACAAGAACAGACACTATTTCTAAGTATTCTGTTCTTTCTCCTTCAACAGCATGTACATTTGTTAAGGCCCTTTCACATGTTATGCAGAGGCAAACCCAGGTCTGACACTGAGTGAATATAAAATAAAGCTGCTGCCAATACCATCTTCTTATGGCAAAGATAGGGAACCACCAGCCCCATATCCATCCTATGCCACCTGTTAATCTGGCCTGCAGCTTCTGTTGGCACTGAGCCTTCTTGGACCCACCCCGTCCTCCACAGAGTGATTCCTCTGCAGCTGACCTTGTTTCCATGCTGGCCAGGATGGAAAAGAAGCCCATCTCTCAGCCCACCTCTCAGCATGGAAACACAGTTGGCTGCAGGAACAAGATATTAATTTAGGGGGAGCGGGGAATAAATTCATTGGAGTCATAGGATCTGGGTGGGTTGTGATTTGTGGGAAGGGAAAATTGATTTGGAGTTAAATTAATTGAAGAAGATCAGGGTGGCAAAGAAAAAAGAGAGGGGGGGAGGAGGGAGAAAAAAAAGGTGAGAACCAAAAGACAGAGAGAGTGTGAGAGCACTAGTACTTTAAATAGTTCTATTGCACCATTCAGATGCCTGCTCCCGTCTTCATCTATTCCCACTCATAGTGCTGACTGGAGCAGATTGCTTCATTCTGCTGCATGGCAAGGGTGGGCCTGGGCTTGAACATCCATCCAATGTAGGGCCTTTGTTTTCTCTGCATACACTGGGTCAGTGGAGGCAGGTAGCTCCGATGTTATGTGTGTGTGTGAATCCAGTTCAGTTTTCAGCCAGAATTCCAAGGTGCGTTCTGACTGAAAGCTGGAGTGGATTCACCACCCCACTGATATCAGAGCCACCAGCCTCCACTGATCCAGGAAAACTTCAAATCATTGCCAGAAAAAAGGTATATATCATTAGTCAGTCACTGGCTTGGGCAACAGGTGATTCATTGCTGTCTGTTTCTTTTAAAGAATACATATCTTTGACCTACGTTTTCAGAACCAGGTGTGGCCACTGACTTCAATGCCACTGACTTTCCAACTGGAAAACCTTGGACACCATATCAAATTGTGTTCCATGTCTGTATGTATCACACACACACATACACACACACACACTCCACCCCACACTTCCCATGGGAAGGAAACAATATTGCAAAAAGCCCAGAGAACTGTACGTTATGGGATGGCATAGAAATATCATGAATCCTCAAACGTGGATATTGAAACCTGCAGCCAATAATTTGATGGCTGTCTGCCCTCACCTTTTCTCCCAAAAATTGAAATTAGGGTGTGTGCATGAATTAGGTGACAGGGGCTGAAAGACCAATGGGATGGAGCCTCTTTTGGAGATAGAAGGTGGGTTCATACTGGATGGAACAGTTGTTCAGCTGCCAAGTCAAAGGCCAGTGTGCAACACACCAATGTACGTCTGCTACCACTTCTCAATTCACCTAAGTTCTTGACAGAAACTCATAAGTACATAAAGGCTGGTTTCGGACGACACAATAATCAACGGAGGGGGCAAGAGGCAATCGTCAGTTGTGTCGCTTATTGTGTCATGTGGAGGGCAACACACAACGCACACACAACTGACGGTATGCTATTTCAGGCACTTAAACAACAGAAAAACAACGGGCTTGCACGTTGCTTATCCCAAAATCCGTTGTTTAAAGTGTCATGTGGAAGGAACCCCCCTCTCTCTGTGCACTATTCCGTATGGGCACAGAGTTCTGCCGGCTGGAGCAGCCAAAAAAACCCGGCTGCTCCAATACAGCCGGCAGAACTTGTGGTGCATGCTGGGATATGGCTGGAGGGCTGAGGACGGTGGGAGGGAGGAGACGCTGCAGCCAAGATGGACATCGGAACTTTCAGCTGCTCAATGGACGGAGTAGCAACATGTCGTGTGGGGAGTACCCCCTGCTTAGTGTACTATGAGTACATTATCCCCCCTCCATTCCTTAAAGTGTCGTCTGAAACCAGCCAAAGAGAGCTGTGCTGAATCAGACTAAAGGCCTGCCTAGTCAGCTTGCTGTTTCACACCGTGACTAATCAGATGCCTACAGGAAGTTAACAAACAGGATATGAATGCAATAGCAGTCTCCTGCTCATGTTCCCCAGCAACTGGTATTCAGAGGCATGCTGCCTTTGGTCCTGGCGGTAGCAGATAGTCTTCAGGAGGAGTAGCTATAGCCTTATGCTCTAGGGATTTGTCTAACCCCCTTTTAAGGCTGGCTAAGTTGGTGGCCATCACTGTGTCTAGCAATAGCGAATTCTATTTAATTATACTCTGCGTGAAGAAATACTTCCTTTTGTTTCTCCTGATTTTCTCACCATTCAGCTTCATTGGATGACCTTGGCAGTCTAGTATTATGAAAGGGAGAAAAGATTCTCTCTGTCCAGTTTCTCCACACCATTAATAATTTTATGCACCTCTAATATATCCCCCCTTTTCAGCCTTTTTTAATCTAAAAAGCTCCAAACATTACCTTTCTTCAAAGGGGGTTGGGGTGCTCCACCTCACCCCCACCCCCAATCATTTTGCTTGCTCTTTTCTGCAACTTTTCCAGTGCTACCTAGGAGGGGGCTTTTACCAGCTATCTCCCCAATCACTGCTGAGTGAGTTCAGCCTGTTTTCTCCTTACCTCCCCTTGTTCAAAGGGCTTTTCTACATGAGGCTGTTAATCCACTGCACCTCTTTTCAGTGAGTTTTGTGACAGAATTGAGATCCCAGCACTACATAAAGAGTGTTTCCTTTCCTGTTCTACTGCATAACCTCTAGATGGCACTGTGGTATAGCAGAATCACACAAATACATAAGGGGAAAAACATTTGGTTTTGCTTTAAGAAATAAATACTGCATTTTTCCTGCTCTAAAAATACTTATGGAAAGTACTTTTTAAACACAGAAGTAAAACTGGAGGGTCACAACATCATTTGAAGAACCCGTGAACAATCAGGAGTAGGAAATGATGAGCACACAATAAATGCCTTGTGTAGAAAATCTCTAAGCATGTATTGTGAAAGTCTGATTTGAAGTGCAAGGGAAAGATCCTTGGGTTTATATTGCAATTTGAGTCAAACCTCAGATTCCAATTTAAGAAACTTTATTCAGATTGGGGATAGAGATAGAAGGAACCAGAGGGAAAACAAGTAGCATTACAAAATTCCAATTGACTTCTGGTAGACACAAGCATCAGGGTGGAATTCCAGCCTGCGTGCATGGAGGATGCTTGAAACATGACAGGTTGGTTGCTATGGAATGGGAAAGCCAGGCCATTGTGCCAGGTACACTGGATTCTAAGAGACAGGCATTTTGTTCTCAGACTTTATTCTAAAGCAATCTTTTAATTATTCAGGTCCTAGATCATTTAGGACTTTAAAGGTCAAAACCAGTGCTTTAAATTGGGCCAGAAAACAAATTGGAAGCCTGTGGAGATGGTATAATATTGGTATGATCAAATACTCCAGCTCTCATCAGCAGTCTAGTTGGTGCATTTTGCACCATTGAAGTTTCCTGGACAGTTTTCAAAGGCAGACCCATGTAAAGCATGTTACACCTGTCTAGTCTGGATGTAACCAAGGCATGTGAAACTGTGGCAAGATCTGCCTTCTCCAGGAAAGGTCACAGCTGGCACGACACAAAATTGTGCAAAAGCATTCTTGGTTCCAGACGTCACCTGTCGATCCAGACGCAATGCCAGATCTAGGAGTACTTCCAAGTGGCAAACTTCCTCCTTCCTAGGGAAATTCAACGTCATCATGAACAGGCTGAATACCCACACAGGCCAATTCACCAAAAAAAACCAGAACCTTCACTTTGTCCACATTATAGCTCTCATAAGGTAGATGCTCCACACTTATGATGAACAGAATTCTTAGGCTTTATTATAATGATTTAACATGGGAAAAGCCAGCTGCCTTATTTATATGACTGCTTCTACCTATGGCTGTATAGTATAGAAAACTGGTAAGGCTGAACCGTGGCTTTATTCGATGCAGGTCAGAGTTGAAGGGGAAATTACTTTGGCATTTTATCTTGAACAGTGGTAAACAAGCTCTGTGGATTTGCTCATCTGAATAAACATCACATTTCAAATTTCCTTCACGTACAAACAGCACATAGTATACCATAGCAATATCAGAATGAATAAAGTTCCCGGAGTTAAGATTTTCTGCTGCACTGCATGTCTGGTGTTGGTGCCTACTTGAAGTGCAAATGACCAAATAGGAGCAGTTGCTATGACTGTTAATAATAATTGAAATAAATTTATTTATACGGTGTCTTAAGTCAAAAATGTTTTGCAATTCCTGTCTTATAGATCTCTTACTATGACGCATGTTATCCCCGTTTCAAAGATGGGGAAATAGAGCTGAGAATCATGATTTGCTCATGGAAATCCAGTGAGTAGGCTGACCACATGAAAAGGAGAACACGTCTCCTATGGCAGGAGTCCTGTAGCTTTAACTGTTACGATGAAGCGGGAATTTCACCAGGTGCTGCATGCACACAAATGACACCTGCTGAAATCCCCTTTTCTATGTAACTGTTAAAGATGCAGGAACCCTGTCCTCTTTTCTATATGGTCAGCCTACCAGTGGGTCCATAGATGAGCAGCGCTTTGGGCTGGGCCATGGGCAGCGGTCTGAGGTGAGCCAGGAGCCCAGAACCAGGAGTTATGGATGAAGCCAATAGGCAGGACAGAAGCCAGGGCAGGCCCTACCATTAGGCAGAGCGAAGCATTCACCTCAGGCAGCAGATGCTGACAGACAGCAGCAAGGTGTTGGAGGAGAGAGCTGTGTGCCATGTGTTCTGCTCTGCACTTCCTAAGTTAGCCTGCTGCCTTCAGCTACAGTGGAGGATGCAGTCTTTAGCAGTTTTAAGACAGAATCATCTGCTAGTCCAGTCAGTTTCGGAATTGGAGGGGATACCTTCTTGTCCTTTGCCTCAGGCAGTAAAATGTCTTGGGTTGCCCCTGACAGAAGCATACATCAGAATTAAAGGGAAACTGAAGATGCAGGGTTGAGAAACAAGCCAAATGTCAGGGCCAACGACCAACCAAAGATACAGGAGACAGCTGAGGAAGACCTTGTTGCTTAAACAAGACTCAGCTGGAACAGAAGCCCTCTTATACTCCTTCCTGTCCAGGAGGATCCAATAGGCAGCCTGGTGGGCAGAGTCAGCCCTGGGCCTAAGGGTACTTTACTGAGAAGCTGCCTCCATCATTCAGTGATGTCCTCACTGGGGCCATCTGCCCAGAGATAGCAGCAGCTCTTGAGAGCCATTCTAGTGGATGAAGTGTAGGATATTATTAAAAGACATGGGGTCTGGAATGGCAGTGACAACTTATTTTCAAAGGGCAGGGTGGGCAAACTATGGCAATGTAATTGTTTCTAATATTTTTGGTGTTTAGTAGGAAAAGAATGAAGAAACAGCTGCACAAAGAGAAAAGTTTTTGGATCTATGTCATACAGGAAGCAACTGATTTTCTGGGCCTGATTATATTGGGACAAACTCTCTCCATTGGACATCTGTAAATATTTCACTTTCTCTATCTTAGCACAGGCTGCAGGCAGCATTTATGTTCAGATAGTAAGGCATTCAAGACTGAGTGGGGACAACCTAAGCCATGGAGTGATCATCATCCCATTTCCAAGCCTAGAGGATAGTGAGATTTTCTACATGAGGCATTTATTGTGTGCTCATGATTCCTTCCTTATTCACTGTTGATTATGGGTTCTGTAGATGATGTTGTCATCCTCTAATTTTGCTTCTGTTTTTTAAGAGCACTTTCCTGGGTTGTTTTCGGAGAGGGGGAAATAGGGTAATATTTCTGATGGTGAAAGAAAGTGTAACTTCCTCTTATGTATTTGAGTTATTCCACTACACTACAGGGCCACCTAGCGGTTTGGTAGTGGAAAAGCAGGAATGCAAATGCTCCTCTTGTAGTGTTCAAATCTCAATTCTGTGACAAAACCAAAAGTTGATGCAGTTGATTAACAGCCTTGTGGAGAAAAGTAGTAAAACCAAAGTGAATTTCCTTCTTTTTGTGTCTTCAAGTTAGTTGTGTCATATATAGTTAGAACTGGCATTAGCTGTTTTGCTGCCTAAACAGAAGTGCAACTGATCCACACACATTCCTGCCCCAGTCCTACCTTGAACATGTCTGGTTTCCTGGCATTAATGCCAGCTGCATTGCATGCATTAAGAGCAGTGGAACATAGGAAGGAACATAAGAAGGTGCCTTATACCAAGTCAGATCATTGGTCCATATAGCTAAGTATTGTCTGGCATCAACATTTCCTTCTGAAGGTGGTATCTATATGCCACCTATTCAAATATTGAAAGTGTTGTAAGATCCTCAATTCATTGCATTATACAAGGTGAGTGTTTATCCTTCCAATGTTGTAATATCGATTGTTTACGTGTCAAAAGGGTGCAGGGAGTCCATTTATGTATATCATTTTTAAAATTTCCATGAAACAGGTAAAAGAGTGTCTACATCAGTGAATATTAAAGACTGTTCCAGTACAAAATGTATCTCTGTAATAATCTCCTCCCAAAAAGAAGCAACTACTGGACATCACCAAAACATATGTTTAAAAGAAGCCTTAACTATATTGCAGTTTCAGCAATTCGCTGAATTAAACAATCCCTTATTAAAGGGACGTTGCAGTGTCCAAGAGACACGAAACAAAAGTTATTGCTGAATAACATACGGCCTAAGATCCATAGATGTGGGGGGATGGACTTCCAAGGCTGATGGGTGAGCGGCGATTTCTCGAGCTCCAGTCATAAATAAAATGTAAAGCTAATAGTCCCGTCAAATGTGAGTAGAAAGGAAAAAATATTGTGTGGGAGAGATAAGAGAGGTTAAAAGGCTTCGAAAGAACTATTTTTGAAAACTTCTGTAGCCGGAGTAGGCTACTTTCGCTTTTAACCTCCACAGCATCTGGGTTGGATCAGATCCAATGTCAAAGAAAGACTCTAAAAAACAATAGAAAATTCCGCTTTGGCTGAGAAATAAGTCTATTGGGAGACCATCGGATAACACAGCAGCCAGATTGGCTAGAGTGGAATCTCAGATGCCGACCTCAAGTGGCAAAAATAACAATAATAATAACAAAGACTCCCAGAAAACCGGAAGGGAGAAGGAAGGGATGGAGGGAGGGAGGAGTTGACCCGAAGGCAGCTGCAGCTAGATCTAAAACACCAGATGCTACAACGCAGCAGACAGAGCTGGTTGAGAGCATTAAAGACATGATGCAGCAGATGATGACACATAATAATGAAAAGATGCAAAAAATGGTGGAAGAAAGCAATGAATCCCTGAAAAAAGGGTGTTGATGGGAGTTACGGTTCAAATAGATAGAAATATTTCAGAAATGAAAAGGCAAATGAAGGAGGCCAATTCGAGGATTGAAAAGGTGGAGAGAAAAGCTATGGCAAATGAAATAGCCATACAGAACCAGATGGAACAATTTGATTCAATGCAGCTGAAAATGATTGATTTGGAGGATCGGGCAAGACGCTCTAACCTTCGTCTCAGATTCTTTCCAGAATCATCGGGTGAAAACCCCAGAATTTTGAGAGATCGAGTTATGGGGTGGATTAAGGATATAACTCCAGATATTGCATGGGAAGAATGGGACATGGAAAGAATACATAGAATTGGAGGCAGAAGAAGCGGAGTAATGCCTAGAGATATCATCATAAAGTTTGCGAATTATTATAAAAAAGAGGAATTTATGAAAGTTGCGAGACAAGCCCCAGAGGGAATGAAGTATCAATCAACTCCAGTACAAGTATATCAAGATTTATGTTCGGAGACAATCAATTGGAGAAAAACTGTGAAAGTTTGTACAGCAGTCTTGATGAAGAAGAATGTGAGATACACGTGGGGCTATCCAGTGTTTTTGAAGTTTCAGTGGAAGGATCGAAAGTACAGGATTACATCATCGGAACAAGGCATACAATTACTTCAAGAGTTGGGAATAATGGATCCGGACGAAGGAGCAGCTGGAAGCAAGCTGGAGGAAGGAGCAGTTGGAAGCAGAAAATAGAAGAAAGTTTTTCTTATTAAGACAGAGAATTAAATATAAGCTAGCGGATGACGAGAGATACATAAACTGACCGGGGAGTGAGGGTGGCTGTCGCTGGGAATCCTGGAAGGGCGTCTCCCCCCCTCCCGGATTGATCTTGGGTCTTTGGATGAGGTTAACTCCTCGGGCACAAGGGGGGATGAATAATAGAGGGGGGAGGGAGGGAGGGGAATGGGGGTGGGGGGAGGAAGTGGGGTGGGAAGAGGGTGGGGAGAAGGTACAGCACTAATAAGGACCAATAGAAAATACAATTTGCTATGTAAAAATATCATGGGTAATAAATTGAAAGTAACATCATTAAATGTTAAAGGGCTGGGAATGATGATAAAATGAAAGAGAATAGTAAATTTATTGAATAGGGATAAAGCTGATATTGTATTCTTACAGGAAACACATCAAGTTAAAGAAGGGGCTAATGAAATTAAATTAAGATGGGCAAACATCTACGAGAAAGCATATGGAACATCTAAAGCTAGAGGGGTAGCAATTATAATTTCAAAGAAATGTGGTTTTACTGATATGAAAGGAATAAAAGATAAACAGGGGAGGTATATAATTATACAGGGGAAGATAGCTAATGAAGATTATACATTGGTGAATATATATGCCCCGAATGAAAAGCAAGATTTTTTTTTATAATAAAGTGTTCAAAGAAATGCAAGGAATTAAAAAAGGCCACATTATAATGGGAGGAGATTTTAATATGGTAATGATAAAAAATAAAGATAAATCAAATCCCAATATGAATGATAGGTGGCAAAATGCAACAAGTTTAAATGTATTAATGAAAGCAAAGGAGATGTTCTACGTTTGGAGGTTAAACAAAGGGGAGGAAAGGAAATATACTTTCTATTCAGCAGTACATAAGAGCTATACTAGAATAGATTACCTTTTTATTTCTAAGAGTTTATTAACAAAAGTATTAGAAGTAGGAATAGGGCTTATTAAAGTTTCAGATCATGCATTAATAAATATGGAGATGAAGATTCGGAAAGATTATAAGGAAGCTAAGAGATGGAGAGTGGACACAAGAATATTTAAACATAAACAAACAATAGAAAATATTCAGAAAGAAATGGAGGATATATGGCAAATAAATAACAATGGGGAATCCACTCAGGCTATAATTTGGGATACAATGAAGGCTGTGATGAGAGGAATATGCATTAAGGAATCGTCTAAATTAAAGAGACAACAAGGAGAGGAGAGGGTAAGATTGGAAAAGAATATTAGGGAACTGGAGGATGAATATATAAAGAATAAAGATAAAATTATTGGGGCCCAATTACAAGCAAAAAAGAAGGAACTAGAGGGTATAGAAATTGGGAAAATACAGAGAAACTTGATATACTTAAAAAGAGAATATTTTGAGTATAGTAATAGGAATTCTAAAATGTTGGCCAGATCCACAGAGTCAAGGAAAAGGGGAAAGCCCACTGGAGCTATAAAAGATAAATTAGGTAAGATATAATTAATAATTATTTAATGAAGGATAAATTACAAGTTTTTCAAGAATTCTATCAAGAGTTATATACATCAAATAACAAGTCATTGGCTCAATTCGGACGACACATTAACCAACGGTTGTTAAGTTAAACAACCATCTGTGGGTTAACCTAACGTGTCACCCGAATTCAGCCACACAACGGTTAACCAACCCACGGTTGTTTAAGTTGGAGTTTTAAACAACGGTGTTAAACAACTCGCTTGCGAGTTGTTTAAAAGTTAGTCAATTGACTAATGTGTTGTCCGAATTGAGCCATTGGGAAAGATTAGGGAATATATTGAGAAATACTGGAAAATAAAAATACAAGAACTGGATAGGGAAGTGATGGAACAACCGGTAACAGAGGAAGAAATTGGAGGAGTAATAGATGGATTAAAAGTGGGGAAATCCCCGGGAATGGATGGACTGGGACCAGAATATTACAAAAATTTTAAGAATATGTTGGTGCCTAAATTAAAAATATTATATAATCAAATAATAAATGGGGAGAAGGCCCCACCATCATGAAAGCAGTCTTTAATTGTCTTAATTCCAAAACCGGATAAAGAACTAACAGATCTGGGATCTTACAGACCTATATCATTGCTAAATCAGGATGCTAAGATAATGGCAAAAAGATTGAATAAATTTATGCATAAATATATTAATAAGGATCAATGTGGATATGTAGCAGGTAGACAGATGTCAAGTTTAATAAGTAGGGTATTGAATATGATAAATATTATAAGGAATGATAAATTACAAGCAGGTATAATAGCCCTAGACATCTTTAAGGCCTTTGACTGTGTGGAGTGGCCAACATTAAAAATATTAATAGACACTATGGGATTTGGAGGAAAATTTAAGGGATTACTAGATCAGTTATATTCGGAAAATGTAGCGGAGGTAATGGTCAATGATGGTATTACAGAACAATTGTTGCTAGCCCGAGGAACTAGGCAAGGTTGTCCCCTTTCCCCAATTTTATTTGCAATGGTTATAGAGCTTTGGCGAATGCAATTAGAGAAGATATGACTATAAAGGGGATAGGGAAAAAAGAAGAAATTAAAATAAGTTTATTTGCAGACGATACATTACTTTCAATTCAAGAACCGATTGAGAAGATGGGGAGACTACGGCATTATCTGGAAGAGTTTGGAGAGATGATGGGATTACAAATAAACTGGCCCAAATCAGAGATGATGATGTTTAATTACAAAGAAGAAGGGAAGCAAGAACTAGTTAAAAGGGAAATGAATATTAAATTAAAAGGAAAAATAAAATATTTAGGAATATATATAACAGAGAATTTGGATAAATTGGAAGAGGAAAACTATAATAGATTAAGGCAGGAGGTTAAAAAGAAACTGGAGGAATACCAGAAGATAAAACTTTCATGGGTTGGTAGAATAGCATTATTAAAAATGAAAATATTACCTAAAATTAATTTCTTATTTAGGATGTTGCCAATTAAAATATCAGAAATAGAGTTGAAGAAATGGCAAACAATGTTTAATAATTTTAGTAATGGAGATAAGAAAGCTAGAATAAATAAGAAAATGTGGTATAAACAACAGGGAACAGGAGGGTTAGGCCTTCATAATTTGAAGGGATATTATTTGGCTAACCAATTAAGATATGTAGTGGAAGGTATTCTAGGTTTGGGAGAAAAGTGTTGGTTAGAATTGGAACCCAAAGAAGTAGAAATGAAAATGGAAAATATATACTTTAATAAAATTAATAAGAAATTTTTACAAAGAGTTAGGACTCCAATATTGAAGAATATTTTGGAAATTTGGGCTAAGAATAAGATTAAATTAATACCCACCGTCTCCCCATTAACTCCGGTAGAGATGATGGAGAGCTTCCCAGAAAATCTAAAAGAAGTAATGGGGAAAATATTAAGAAAACAAAACATAAATAGATTAGAAGGAGTGATAAAGATGGACAATTTAAATCAAATAAAAGAAACATTAAGGGAAGATAAAGTTTCATGGATTAATTGTATACAGTTGGAACAGTGGATAAAGAAGTGGGTAAAAGAAAATAAAAAATGTAGAGAATATACGATATTTGAAAAAATGATAACACAAAGATGAGAGAAGGAACAAAATATGGTATTAAAAGGTATAACAAGTGAAATTTATAAAATATTGATGGTAAAAGAAGAACAAGGGGATGGTTGCAAATTGGTGTGGGAAAATGATATGAAAATTTTAATAAGTAATCAGAATTGGGCAAAGTTATGGGGAGCAAGGAATTTGAAAACTTTATCAGTAAGGATAAAAGAAAATTATTACAAATTAATATGGCGATGGTATTTAACACTAATTAGATTGAATCAAATAGATAAAAATATTCGGTATTATGTTGGAGAGGATGTCAACAAACGGGCACGTATGTTCATATATGGTGGTCATGTAAATATGTACAAAAGTTTTGGCAAATGGTATATAAAGAGATAAAAAAGATATCGGGAATTGATTTGGAGTCATCCCCAAAGATTGCGTTATTATCAATATATGAGGGGATGAAATGTAATCAGAATACTAAGGATTTAATTACTATGTTACTAACTGCAGCAAGATTAATAATAGCAAGGAAATGGAAGATGAAGGATAACTATCAAATGGTTGAGTGGTATAAAGAGTTATGGGATATTACTATTAATGACAAACTAACATGTAATATTAAAGTAGAAAAGGGAATATATAATAGAAATAAATTTGAAAATATATGGAAATTATTTTTAGAGCATGTATTGTTGAGAGGGAAAGGATACAAACCTGTGCAAGAAGTATCACAATTTTGGAAAATGTAATGATGAAGTATTGGTCCTGGTGAGGGGTGCACTTGGTGTATAAAGAATGGAAAAGAATGGTATAATTGTAGTTAAGAGCTGAAATAATTTTTTTTTTTTTTTAAAGATCCATAGATGTGACAAGTAGTTGCCCACAGCAGTTTCTGAAATTACCAAACATACCTACAGGGCAAAAAAACATGGGGACCCTGTCCTAGAGCAGCAATAAGCAACCTGCTGCCCTCCAGATGTTTTGGATAACTCTCATAATTCCTGAGCATTGGAAATGCTGGCTGTGGTTTGTGGGAATTATAGGCCAAAGCATTTGGAGGGTACTGGGTTGCCTCCCTCTGTCCTACAACAATCCTCTTCCTACCCACCCTCCAAGCCTGTCAAATAGCCAACCCTAGTTACAGCAAAGTGGCGGAGGCAAAGTTGTTCTTTGGGGCCATATCATCCACAATGCTTCACTCTGAGAAAGGACCCCTTCCTCAGAGAGAGCCATGGCCTCTGAAATCTAGAGCCCTGTAGATGCACCGACGACCACCTGAAGAAGCAAATGCTTTTTAAAGTTAAATTGTTTTTACTGCAGCAGTGTTCCTCCCCTTTTTATTGTAAATGTCAAAGAAACAGAACAACAAAAACAAATTGTGATTTATTTATTTTTTTACATATACAGGAATGTCATCATTTTTCGTCAGGTGTAAAAAAAACAGAGAGAGAGAGAGAATTATACATAGGCTTTTTAAAAAAACACACCATACTATATAGCCATATACTTATACATTCGCAAGTTGCGCCTGTATATTACCATTTCAACTGCTGATAAGGTTATTAAGTCCTCACTCCATTGCATTATGAGAGGTGAGCATTTATCTTTCCAATATGATAGTATAAGTGTTTTTGCTGTCAGAAGGGCTCTGAAGATCCATTTGCGCTGACCCTGTGTTAGCTTCCAAGAAACCGGCAGGTAATTTAGAAGGACATACGCATCCTTCCATATTAAAGATTGATTCAGGACAAGATTTATCCTTATTTTAATGTCCTCCCAAAAGGAGGAGACTACTGAGCATTGCCAAAACATATGAATTAAAGAAGCATTAGGCGCATTATATCTCCAACAATTATGTAGATTGGATAGACCCTTGCTGAAGACGCGTTGTGGGGTCCAGTAGACCCGAAACAGGATTTTTTTTGCTGAATAAGATGTAGCCTAATAATAATAATAATAATAATAATTTATTTCTTACCCACCTCTCCCTCTGGAAGCTTCAGATACAGACTCTAAGACAACAATTCATTGGTTGGGCAAAACAGGACACTCCAATTTTTGATTCCAATCCTGTCTTAAATCTTCTGTATTCATTTTATTTACTACTACTAAATATTTATATATATGAGTTCTCGGTCAACGTGTCTGTTCAGCTGCTATAAGTGTTTCTAACAGTAATGGAGGCTCTGAAGCTGTAAAAGCAGCTGGACCAAACCTAAATTTCAGCAAGTGTTGCAATTGCAAGTATTGCCATTCAGCCATTACAGGTAAATTATATTTAGCACGTAAATCAGAAAATGGCAAAACTCATCATCTGAACCTATTAATTGATTCAAAGTAAAAATGGCCTTATCTGTCCATGTCCTCCACAAGAATGTTTTTTTCCCTGATTCTTATATCTGGGTTTCCCCATAAAGTCAATTTTGCATGAGAAAATGGGTCAAACTGCAATTGACACAATACTATATGCCTTACCTCTCTAGCAGCCAAAATTGTAAAAGGAGGATTATTTAATCTAACATGTCGAGAACCAAGTCCCATCCATTTAGGAAGAGATTCTTACCATAAGGATTCCAAAATTGGCCAGGGTGGTATATCTAAGCAAACTGGAGAAGACCAAAACTTAGTACAAGTCAATAGATAGGCCCAATGCCTCCTTCTTTAATCGGAAGTTGCATTCCTTTCAAAGATATTCGAGGTGGGGAAGAACCCCAGAAGAGTTTACAAAACAAAGCTTTTAGTTGTTGGAAATATTTGCCAGGTATAAGTAAAAGAATCCCACGTATAACATAGAACATAGAGAATTCAAGGTACAATATTCATCTTAAGTGTGTTGACTTTACCCCACAAACTCAACTTTAGTAGTGCCCATCTGTCTATATCTCATACAATCTCATCAATTAACTTGTTCAAATTTATTTTAATCAATTAAGATATATCTCTGGGGCTAAGTATTCCCAGATAAGTAATAAAATCAGGACACCATTGAAACTGACCATTAGCCAACACACTAGAAGATATGCAATCTCCAATCGGCATAAATTCAGACTTTGACCAATTAACTGAGTAACCAGACAGATCACCAAAAGTATTTATCAGAGCCATCAAAGCAGGAATAGATGCCTGGAGTTTAGAAATAAGCAATAAAAGATCAGCAGCATAAAGAATAATTTTAAATTCTAAGTCAGCATGCACAAACCCGTGAATACTACAATTCTGTCTAATTGCTCAAGCCAGAGGTTCCAAGCATAAATCAAATATCAGTGGGGAGAGAGGACATCCTTGCCGAGTACGTCACCCAAGCAGGAAAAAATCCATCAACCAACCATTGGTCATGACTCTTGCTCTTGGGGGTCGAATATAAGATTCTAACCCACTTCAAAAATTCCACTGGAAAATCAAAATTACTCAATGTGGCAAGCATAAACTTCCAATGCATGTTATCGACGGCCTTCTCAGCATCCAAAGAGACAATGGCTGCTTGGTCAGTTCTTTCTGTATTGAAAGTTATCAAATCAACAACTAATCTTAAATTATCAGCTCCCTGCCTATTTTTAATAAATCCCACCTGTTCTGGTCTGACCATTGTTGTAATGACTTGTTGTAGTCTGTCAGCTAAACTTGTCGTTAATATTTTGATATCAACATTTATTAGTGAAACCAGGTGGTAGTTAGCACAATTAGTATGGTCCTTGCCAGCTTTAGGAATGACATTATTATTATTATTATTATTATTATTATTATTATTATGAAGAAAGCGAACCCTGTTCGAATATATATGTTTGTAAAGTTGATAAAGTTTTGGAGCTAGAAAAGTAGCTAGAAAAGTAAAAGCAGAAGTGGTGCTCCATTGTTGGTGGCTGGCCATGGCAGCAGCTTGGGGGGCGGGGGGCACAGTGGCAATGGTGAAGGCAACAACAATGACAAATTCACCATCACATTGGCTCACAGTAGGGATGGCCCTGGGTGATGGTGCCTCCAACATGGTGCTGTCCTACACTTACCGCTCTAGGACTGTGGCATCTTCTTGGAGGGTGCTTTTCTATCCTGCTGACACACATGCTGGTACTATTTGTGATATTTGTAAGGTGCAGCAAATTTTGTAGAACTTGGCTATCTCTGATAGTTCTCACCAGTCCTTAAATTGCCCTGGATCTGGCACTCACAGCAGGGCTTCCACATCACTGCTTTTTCCTGGATATGGTCTTCCTGACTGTTAGAGCAATACAACGATGAATCTAATTACCTAGGGAGATCATGGGCTCTCCCACATTAGAGGCATTCAAGAGGCAGCTGGACAACCATCTGTCATGGATGCTTTAAGGTAGATTCCTGCATTGAGCAGGGGGTTGGACTCGATGGCCTTATAGGCCCCTTCCAACTCTACTATTCTATGATTCTCTCGTCTATAGACATCGACAATATTGCTCTGAGTCATCATGATGAGCAAGGCCATAGAACTCAGACAACAGTAGGCACTCACATCAACACTGCCCCACCAACACAGTGTTTATTTCAGGACCTGGATTAAAGCTGACTATGGTGATGTTTGACTTGGCCTCCACACCCTTATGTTTGCAATACCAAATAATTTGAATTCAGGTAATAGCAAGCCTGCTTTGGACCTATTATTTTTTGACTTATTAGTCTCTGCCTGACCTCTATGCACTCTTTTAGAATTCTGGACTGATCTGGAACTTTTCCATCATGTAAGTTTCTTCAAAGGAGGACTGAAGACTTTTTCCCATTGCTGACTATCAAGTCATATTATGCAAAAGGAGGCTTGGATGTCCTTGTCTTTTGGGGAGTGGCCACTGTGACAAGGTTTTGAGAATCCCTAATCTTTTTATATTGTCTGCTAGGCTTGCCACCTTTGAAGGGCTGCTTTTCTTAGCAAAAATATACAGGACAGCCATTGAAAATGGATCGGCCCACCACTTCCATAACTTCCCCCTTTTTTTCCAGAAAAGTGGTGGTTCAAACATGTTCACAATGGATGCAACATTGCAATTTGTAGTTGAATATCAAGACTTAACTACCCATTGCATGCAAATGCAATTTCCATGCATTTCCTGACAGCTGCTTCTATGCAGCTTTGGGAAGAGGTGATTTGAAGCAGAAAAGCGGTGGGAGAAGGGGATATTTGCCCCATTTGTTACCCCCACCCAGATTTGCTTCTCACCTTGGATAGCTCCTTTAGAGTTCTGACTGGTTCTGACTGAAACCCAGAGCAGATTCACTGCCTCACTGACATCAGAGCCACCAGTCTCCACCAAGTGCAGCATGTAGTTCTGCCTTCAAAATTTGAGTACAAAACTCTATTCTCAGGCTGCCTCTACAAGAGAGGTTTAAAGCTCTTTCAAGGCGCTTAAAAAAAATTACCTCTACAAGAACGGAGCGCAAATCGGGCGTAGAAGCGTGTTATCTTTCTGATTATGCGCATTATCGAATGCGCGTTAAATCGCGAGTTTTATTTTGCTCCGGCCGTTAAAGCGCATTTTGACTATGTGAACAAGCGCTTATGTGCATTAACTACTTGTAAAGCGCATTTTGGTCATCCGTTAATGCGCTTCGCCGCCTCTCGCAGCCTCTCGTGCAGAGGGATTAGGTGTAAATGCGCTTCAGCAATTATGCGCATAATCGCCTAACCGGGCGCAAAAGCGAATCCTTGTAGAGGGGACCTAAAAGTGTAATTAGCTTTCACAAGTATAGGAATGGTCTGGTATCCAAGTGTGATTGAAGTCTCACTAATAATCAGAGGATGGGCTCAAAGTATGTCATATTGCAATAAGATGTAGTTGTTTGTAAGCAAGATGGATGTTGGCTTGGATCTGGCTGCAGTGAAAAAATATTGTTGCTTTCTCTCTTTACCAAGGATCAGTTATCGGGGGGGGGGGCAGCGGGGGGAATTCCTGGCTATCTTTTGCAAGAGGCTTTTTCACTAGTCCCTCCCATTTGGTGCCATGTGTTGGCTTGTCCTTCTTTGCCTGGAAGGATTGGTTGATTTTACTGGGGCTGAGAAGGTATTGCTCACCTGCCCCTCCCCTCTGACTCAAGTCAAAACAAGTAACACAGTTTCTTTGGCACAGCCAGAGCAAGACAGTGCCTGGAAGAGGGAAGCAGCCAACGGGTCGGAAGTGCAGCAGCCATTTGGATATTAGAACACTGGAACGAATCTGGCACAGATCTTCACTCTCCGATTTTTCTCCCAATATCAAGGACTTTCAATCGAGGAATCCATCCAACAGGTAAGGGAGTCTGGCTGCTTTTTCATTCCAAAAGAGAGGGAGAACCACTGTCTGCTGAAGACCAATGTCACCCAACCTGTTCAAAAATGTCATCTGTCTTTTCTTTTTTAAAAATATGTGGGTTTCTGGCTTCCTGGTGTTCAAGAGATAATTAGTAAAAGAATGGAATGTGCTAATTGCTGTGAGGAATCCATTCATATTTGATTGCAGATTTAAAAAAGGAGCTCTCATTAAATCAGCTCTTCTCTTGCTCTATATGGGTCATTTGACACGTTACAGATTTACTAGATGGACGTCACAACTATAACATAAAAACCTAATACAGATCGCCGTGTGTATCATGTGCACTCTCTTTGCTCTGATCAGCTGTGGCTTTTGTGCGTGTGGGGTTGTGAGATGTAATCTACATGCAGCTTCCTTGTGATTTCCTACACAGAAGTTACTTTTGTATAGGAAATCCATAATGTGAGAAGCCGTTCTTAGTCTCTGCCAGGACCCTGGAAGCTCCTCTGCTGTTCTTTCAATCCATGCCTGTTTCTGGAGGGCTGAAGACCATAAGGTGGGAAGGCAGCCCAGTGAATGGAGGCAGCAGGGCAGAGAAAGAAATTGAGGAAAACAAAAAATATGCTCCATGCTTATGATGAGTTTCTTGCATTATGGATAGGGAGGAAGGAGCATTCTCCTTCTAGGCTTTTTGTTAGGAACTACATGGATACAGTAATATAGGAATCTGTAAGTTATTGACAAAAAGCTTCTTTCCTGATGTTTTCATCTAGCCAACAGCAGCTGGTGAAGTGGTGTGTTGACCACTGCTTAGTGGTAACTAAGAGCCTATCTACACTACTACTTTAAAACGGTTTAAAATGGTTTATAACAGTTTTGAGAACTGTTGGGGCCCAGGACATACTGCATATACAGTTTTCAAAATGTTTTCAAAGTGTTTTATCCTGTGTGTGTAGATAGGCTCCAAGAAACAGGGGAAGTTGATGCCGTTACCAATAGGATGTGGTGGCAGTGGTGTATGGGCTGCTAGGTTAGCACTGTACAGGTGTGTGGCTGCTGACTAGCTAGCATCCCCCGGCATGGGCCATGATATTAGTGGCCCACATTCGGTGTTGCTAACCAGTCAGCAATTGTGCACCTGCATGGAGCTGATTTAGCAGCCCCCATGCCCCTTCCTCTAATTTATGGTGCAGCCAATAAGGGCGCTAAGTCACCTTTCTCCTTGGCTACTATTCAGCAGTGATGGCCTCTTATTTCACAGTGCCCTGCGTTACTAACCAGTCAGCATTTTACAACCCCCTGGCCATCTGAAGTGACATCTGCTGGCTGTCTCCACATTATGAAATGGGGCAGGGCATATATCGCCTTGCTGTGCTTGGAAATAGTGTTTGCTTTTAATTATAAGAGTGCTTTTGAGAGGTAGAGAAAGAGAGGCGCAACGTCTCCAATGGGGGTGGAGAGAACCAGTGCCGCAATGTCGTGGAGGAACAAGGAAGTTCAAAAACGGCACAGGGAGGGACTCATGGTACTTCTGGTAGCTGACAGGCACCATCCAGTTGGGACCCATGGATTGTGTCCAATGCTAGTCCTACTTAAAGTCGACCCATTGAAATAAATGGGACTTAAGTTAGTTACGATGAAGAAGTCCCATTCATTTCAATGGGTCTATTTAAAGTAAGACTAACATTGGATGTAACCCCATGACATTAAGTATGATCACTTGTCCTTCAGTCCCTACACTGAAGGGAAGGAAACAGTCCGTACTTGTTGGAGCTAAGGTTGCTGTTTCCCAGGAATTTGGGGTGGTGGTTTCACTACTGCAATTCCCCAGAGCAGAAGCAAAGTGCTGGGACTACATTCTCCTGGTTCAGCCACAGCTAAAGAGCTGAAGAGCCTGTTCTGTAGGTTAAATAGGAATATATTTTCAGCATTAAATACAAATTGGTCCATACATTGGCAGCTGTGTAGAATATAGACTGAATATAGTGAAATAGGTACAATTGGAGGGTATGATACATTTTATTTGTCTATGGCACAAAGGCTGTTACAACCGCAACAATAAAACAAGAGATCTCTGTGACAACCAAAATCCTTACAAACTCATAGGGAGAAAATGCATATAAAAACTGGAGGGGATCATGTTTGGGAGCTCTCATATGGATGTGTGGAATCCTTCCTTCACTGGAAAAAGAGACAAGCCAGCTTCCCAGGGTGTGGGGTATCAGGGAGGCTCCTGGAGAAAGGTAGTGATAATTGCAATTTAGCACTGAGATCTTAATCTCTTAATCGTTTAATTAGTCAATTAAAGCTGCACACTTAATTAAATAAAATAATTCAACCAGTTGGCAGGCCTATTTCTGCCTGGGTGACTAGAAAACAAATGAAAAAGAGTTCACTCAACATGAGGTACTTTTAGAATTGCTCAGGGGGGTTGTTTAAGGATCCTCTGACTTTGGTAGGGGCAGGAGTGGGGCTTTGACTCACAGTCTGGGATTGAGTGCCAAGAAGATCTTTCCATAGGATCATATTATTATTGCACAGTAAACATGCAGTTGTTACTCAAGAGTCATTGTGGGGTCGGAGAGAATGATTTACATGTCTTTCCTGGAGTCGGCCTTCTGTTCCAGACGTATTGTATTTTCTGAGCACACTAATCTTAGTGATTTGTAGCTGTAATGAACGTGCCCTCACAGCTACCCCAAGCATGGGATGGGAATTGTTTGGAGTTCTATGTGGACTGTGTTAGTGGTTATGTCTCCATCCTCTATTGGCTAGTGTTGGTGACGTCAACACAATTTCCCATCCCATGCTTGCACAATTATATAATACACTATACACGCGCGCGCACACATACACACACACACTTGTTGTTTTTCTTCTCTAGAGTCCGACATGCCCCCTGCTTTGTTCCTGCACAGGAGAGCTCATGTATTCCTTCCCTACAACAATGCCCCACTACTAGATTGTTAAACTTTCCACCATTAGCCTTTTTGTTTAGTTCTAGGCTGTACACATCTTTTCTCTAACCCTAGTGTATATGTGTGTTTGTGTGTGGTGAAAGCAGTGAACAAGTTGTTTTGCTGAAGCACAGTCATTCCTTTCCACTAAGGGCATCAGCACTGCTTGAATTAAGGGCTTGGGGGAATAAAATTCATACTCCCCATCCCCTGGATCCCCACAATTTTAGCAAAATCATAGTCTCCTTGTAGCCTTTGAAAATGGCAACTAATGAGGCTATTGTGAGGTACGGGGTAAAGGTTGTCAGGACCCCCTGTAATTTGAGCACTTTAGGACAAGATACTAGCATTCAGTCCAACTTAATAGCAGTTTTCTTACACAAAAATATTTTTGGGTCGCTGTTATGTCTGGAAAGCCCCTGAGCGTGTGTCAGTAGGTATTGGTTGCAGACACACCCTGGAGCATGATTTGGATTTGTCAAGCTGAGTAGCTGGGCTAGAAATGCAAAGACGAGACGGATTCTTCAGAACTGCAGCTGGGATACCACCTACACATCAGATGTTTGGCTCCAATGTTTGACGCTGAGCTTGCTTCCTCAGAGTACGCATGGCTCACATCCCTTGTGTTCAAGTGGGGGAAGTACAGATGTATCATGGACATGGCGGCTGGCTCACACAAACATTAACTGCTTATTGGATGAAATTACTGCAAGTGTTGAGCCCAGTTGCATTCAGGCCAACAATCGGGTGGGAAAACCTCCTGCAATTTGCCTCATGCAACTGGTCCTGGAATTCTTACCCAGAATGCATCTGCATGGGATCAACCCATGAGGAAGTGATTCCCATGCCACTATGGGTGCCTGCAAATGGACCCCCTTAGAAGTTCACAATGAATTATGCATAAATATGCAGGTTAGAACTCTCAAATTGGCCTCTTTTTCTTTTTGGAAAGCTTTCCATTGCAGTAGAGAAGCTTCACCCATTACTGGTCCACTATTTCCCTGGGCCAAATCCCTCCCTCCCAAGTGGCTTTGACCACAGCAACATTGAGCCTTGTGAATGTGAATTTTGGGGTGGGGGGAGACAATTGGGAGCAGGGAAATGGCAGGCAGGGAAAAAGATTATGCGCCCCTTCTTCCTCTGCTCTCAGTAGCCTCCTCTGAGGTGTTTTTCTTTAATGTTAATTATAATAAAAGGTGTTTAGCCTCTAGTAGATGCATTTGTTTGTAATGTCTAGGTATACCTATAGTCTCACTGACTTCTAGTTGGAGATTATATCATGGCTGATGTTTTTATATCCAGTTTTGAAACTTTTTGTTGTTGTTGTTCATCATAAACCAGCCTTCCTCAATCTGGTGCCCTCCAGATGTGTGGTGCCCTCCAGATGTGTGGGACACAGTGGAGGCTGATTTAAGGATGCCACAGGCTCAGGATGGAGCACAAACATTCCAGATTTTGTTGGAACTTGCTTTGAGCTTCCCAGCAGCAATTCCTAAAAGTTGCAGTAGAACTGAAGGAATGGGCATCCTGAGAGTAAACAGACCACCTGATAGGAAAGCCCACCAACTCAACAGTTACAAAACTTTCTATTCTAATCTTGCTCCTTTATCAAGCCGGTATCAACATATGCTTCTCAACTTAGTATCTGACATATTACGTACATGATCAGAAGTTCAATAAAAACTGGGCTCTGTGCCCAGGGAAACTAGCTGTTCTCTTGGAGAAAGGGTTAACTTCTGATTGGCTGCCTGAAGCAAACTTACTCTTTGCTAACAAACAGGGGGGGGGGGGGGATTCTAGACCAGGGGTGATAGACCTGTTTGGTGCTGAGGTCCACACTGGAAATCTTTGCCATCACTTATTCAAACTCTTCTCTACAATCATGAGTGCTAGAAACATTTTTTTTAAATGAAAGCTGGGAAATCTCAGGATCCTGAAAAGTGTCTATAGGTTGCCTAAAGACCCTTGGCCTGTATGTTTCTCACATATCCCGTACTCTTTCACATCATTAGAGCTGTTTGTGCAGCATTGAGGAGGCCAGTAAGTAGGAAATAGGCTATTTGAGGAGAGCAAAAGGAGAGTGAAGGTGGAACATTTCGATTGGAGTTGGGCAGCTGATTGCAGAGTTAGGAGTGCAAGGATTGTACTTGAATAGCTTCTTCAGCCTTTTCTGTTTATTTCTACAATCAAACTGAATCACTTCCCCCCAAATTGCATGGATTCTGTGTTTGAGACAGGGCAATTGCACAGTAAAAGCTTCCTCTAAAAGCCTCCTGGATCTCTCTGGTTTTGGTGTTGTTCTTAAGCATGCTCAGGTGGTAATATCAGGCTTTGCTTTCAGAGAAATGAATAGGGAAAGGAAGGAGGACTTGAATTAATGCCTCTCTGAGAAGCCTCTTTATTTGAAGTCTTTGTTAACTGTCTAATTGTGTATTTTGAAAAATATAGCCTAATGGCAGCAGCCATTTTTTTTCTTGGCCATAACTGCTTTACAGGTGCTGTGATTTTCTTGCTTGGTCAGATGTTATGCCTACTCTGTAGGAGCCATGTAAGTTTTCACTATTTGTTCCCCCCAACCCAGTGGTCGGCAAAGGTTGCGACCATGTTTCTTTGTATAGGGGGACTTGCTTTCTGGATGTCCTGATGCCTCCATCATTAGTGGCAGCTGCCTGAGGGAGGAAAAGTACAGATTTCCTAAAGTGGCTAAGTCAAAGTCACATAGCATCCCATAGTAGCTTGCAGGGATCCACAAATTATGGTTGGATTTGCTAGCTAATCATTGAAACTTTCTGTTAGCCATGCCAGTGGGGCATGCTATTCTTGACTCCTGTACTACAGGGGCCTCCCTTTTGTATGCACTACTTGGTATGGAGCTGTTACAGGAAAGTGATGGGCAGTTTGTTACCAAGTGTGTTCTCTTTATAGAGGACAGTCCTCTCTTTGAAGGCATCTTCTATTTGAAGGGATGTCCTGTCCAATTCTAGTCTAAAAATAAAGAACTATAGGAACTGTTGCCCATCAACGCTTGGACAGCAGACTCAACAGACAGGCAAACATCACTGGTCACAGTCTTCCACATTATGATGAGATATCCTGTATTCCCTTCTAAATTATAACTACTTCTAAATGTGCATTCATACAAATAAAAATTCAACGAATGCAAATTTAACATATGCAAATCATTGAATTCTTTTAACTTCTTTTTAGGTGATGCGTTTCCTCCTTTTTTGATGATTCATTAGTGATCACCTAAGGAGGGGTGGGTGTCTGTAAAAACACCTCTCCTCCCTCCATTACAGTGATGCTGTGCCCCCAGTACAAGATTCAGCCTGGCACCATTTTGAAAGAGGCACATTCTGCCTTCCTATACTGCTGGTGGCTTTTTGAAAATGCATTTCTCCTATGGTAGAATATACTAGAGGCTTTCCCTGATAGCTGTGGAATTAAATGTATGGTCAGATGGCTATATTTGTGGATCCCAGTAGCCTGTGCAAGCAGATCCAAGACCGAATGGCCTTCAAGAATTTAGTCCTTTCTTGTGTGGGCATTTCATAAGTTCTGGACATTTGTCAACTTCACAATCAAAATTTAGGTTTGCCTTGACATTGCTCAGTGCCTTTAGCTCTGCAAAGCTGAACTCATCTTGAAACCAGGCTCCTGTGGAATGCTGTTGGGTTTTGTTACATGTTGGACTATGTGATATCCATGCCTTGGAGGGATGGAATACCATTGCCTATCAATCCCCACCCCTGAAAGCATACCAGGATTGCTCCTTGCCCTCTAATGCCCTTGCAACTGGCATTCTCTCTCAAGGGCTGATTTATACTTTACATAGCATACATGTTTCCCTCTCATGCACTGCACAACTACTGGCGAAGAGTTGATAGTTTTGAAAGGAAGACCCAGTGGTAGGCAACATTCTGAAGAGTTGTGGCCAGCGATGACTTCCTGGTGCTTGTCCATTAGGTGCACATTTTCTCCTCAAACTTTATTACACTGTTTACTAAGAGATATGTGATGAAGAAGAGGCAAACACAGCTGTTTCATAAAGAGTTAATTGGTTCCAATTTTATTTTGTTCCAAGCATTGTCTCCAGTGCCTGAGGCTACTCAGGATTCCAGGTGGTCTATTAATTATCCAGCAAATGCCATGCACCTCGCAGTGGATGGCAATTGCAAAATCTGTGGCTGAGACCTAGAACAAATCAAGTTCTTTCTCAAGTTCCATCACCAAAATTGAAACACTTATCTGCTCAGGGCCTGGATCCTCCTCTATGTAACTTGATCTCTTAACAATCCACAGTTTGTTTGGGCTGCCTGCATCTTCACTTCCTTAAGCCTCACTTTACAATCATGATTAGACCCAAAATGGAGACACCAAGTCTCTTGTCTGCTGTTCCATCTGATCTGACCCTGCAGTTTCTTTAGTCTGCTGTTTTGGACTTGCATTGATCAGATGTGCAGATTTAGCATATCTAGATCCTATAAACTCTCTGTGTGGATATGTACTTTAGGCAATATTCCACACTGAAAATAGATATGTAGTTGTTATTTTGCACAGGGCTCAAGGATCCAGCACGAATAGATAGACATAAGGTTTCAAATCTAGACAAGACAAAACTCTGACATCATGGCACCAATTGTGCTGTAGTAGAGCAGCCCTTTGAAATAAAATGGTTTTGCTATTCAATATGAAATGCCTCTTAATGAAATGAGACTGCTGTGAATAGTCAACTCCCAAACTAAAGACCTGACTGGAAATAGGGGAATCCAGATGTGCTGTCATATTCAGCATATCTATCTTACTCTCATTAAGTTGCTAGTCCTCATGATGTCTGGCCTTTCAAGAGCAATCTCCTGGAGGCCTTGGATGTTGGAATCATCTCCTTAAAAAATCAATAATCAATAAGATCCTTTTTTTGCACAGAATATAGCTTGGGAGTGTGGCTGTTGATCCCTCAAAGAACAAAATGTTTGCGGAATGTTAAACAAGTCTTAAACACATGTTTGAAGCGATCTAATTATTTTGAAGGGGGATACGATATAGACTTGAGATGGACAGTATAGGGTTTGCAGTATGGGAAAGCAGCCTGCAGAACTGTTGTGGTGAATCTTCGTGCCCTAACTTGTCTCCTACTATAATTGGAGAAGCAGGCTCTTCTAGCTTTAACCAGGCTTTGCTGGTAGCTACACCTAGAAGAGAGAAGTCCACACCCTTTAAAGAACTTTAATGACATTAATGTCATTGTTTGTTAACATTACTTGATTAAAACCCAGACATATTAGGAGCTATTCAAGAGCAAGGGCCATCCTGCCTTCCTGTTCCCACATGCCATAAGGTTCCCACATTTTGTACTGTTCACACATTCTGTAAAAGTTCAGTGCAATCATGTGAGGATATCACCAGGCTACCATCCGTTCTGGTTTTTGTTTTGTTTTGTTTTTAATAGAGAAGAAATAGTTGTAGGACACATGTAAGAGTCCTAGGAACAGAAAGGCAAGACTCTGGTAATATTCATGAGAAAGGTATATATACCTTTTCACTGTAACTCTTCTGTTACAATTCACACGATTATATCAGGCCCAGTGAAAACTGGACTTGAACAGATCTGGAAGAGATCAGTTTGTGATACAGCAATCATGTGACTTCTCCCCTGTACTCCCAGTCTGTGAGTCAACCCACTTTTATCACACTATTGCTCAACGCACATTTGACAGGGTGGCATAATAAATATAAATTATTTACAGATTGGCTGTATGCTGGTCAAGAAATCAGCTGAGATCACTTGGCCTGTACACTTGTTCCGCCAAAGTGATTGTATGAATTGGACCTTAGTGAAAACAGAAAAGTCACAATGCATTAAGGGTTTCTTTGACTCAAGCAACTGGCACAGTCAGTACTATACTGAAATTACAGTGGTATGTATAGTATTTAGGAAAGATGCTGTATGAATACTAACGAGTGTTATTAGAAGCTGTCCATACAAGCATGAACATTGATTCACTAGGTATTTACTTCTATTGCATATGTGGCATCCCTCCAGTTCTCTTTCATTCATGATGCTTTTCCTACATTCATCTACCTTGGTATAAGAAAAGATGCATGTGCAGCAGCCTCTCCAACCAGGCTCCCTCTAGTAGGGAAGGGATGTGCGAATCAGCAAAACATGAGTTCCCCAAAGTTCTCCAGATTCCACCTCAAAGTTCGTTCTGACTCAAGTCTGTATCAGATCGCGAGCTTTGTTTTTTTCTTTTCGCGTGCATACTTACCCAAATATACGCATCAATTGTGCACATCTTTGAAACGTATGAATTCATCTCATTGATTAAAGAGTATTTGTGCACATTTTTCAAAAGTGCACATTTTCTCTGCACATTTTGCAAATGTATGCATACTGTTGAATGCAATTTTTTGAGTCTGCAAATCACATTGCAAGCTCAGAAATGTATGGACTTCGACTGCAGATTGCATCCAAATCTGTGTTCAGGCCAGAAAGTGCGAACAGGGTAAATCCCAAATTGAAACAAATTTCTCATACACCCCAACCCTCCAGATATATTGGTCTATAACTCCCAGCAACCCTAGCTAGGCTGGGGATGCTGGGAGTTGTACACCAACACATTTGGAGGGTGTGAGGTTGGAGAAGGCTGATATACACTGTCATGTGGGAGGACCATGCAAATATCTATTTTGCTTGGTGCACGATAGTTGCAAGTTCCCAACATGCGTGCACTGAGCAAAATAGTCACTTGCGTGATCTTCACTGATGATGCTGTACTTGCATTTTCTACACTAATGTAGGATGTTTCTGGCTAAGAATCAGAAGACATTGTGCAGTTCTTTCCCTGTTTAATTTTGTTTTGTTGTGGGGGGAAAAGGATGGAAGGAGCAGTGGGAAAACACAGGAAGGTTACAAGTTGAAGAGACATTATCGTCTGCACCTCCTATAAAATTATGTGACTAAGACAGGCCAGTTGTATGCTGGGGTCTTGTCTGGACACACCCATTGAGCCTTGTGAGGCAAACATCATGTGTAATATGGCCCTCAGCTTGCCAGAGCCCTCCTTGTACCGTTTTTACTTGCATATGCTCACCCCCACCCAAAAGATAATGGACTGGAGTCACAGAGATGCTAAGGCCATAGCCTTGCTAGTTCTTGTCATGGAATTAGTAAATCATTGTACAGCCACCCAGGCCAATGGGACAGGCAATTCACTTGGAGGTAGAGAGGCTATAGCAGAAAGGCCAGTAGTTTGGTGAGAACTGAGTGTCCTACCCCAGCAACTTCTTGACCAGATTTAGGAAGTCAGCAGACCTGAGAATCTTTATCATTGCTGGTAGCATTGGATTGGTTCTCCTGCATCACCTGACCAAGAGGATTAAGTGATCTCCTGGCTGGTATTGCCTGCAGTTCCTCCACTCTGGCAATCAACCCTGGTAACAGGAAGCCAGGGCCTGACCCACTGGGATCCTGGCTTGAGCCCCACTGAGCCTGTGGTGCATTAACAGCCCAACTGTAGGATTGTATTATTCTGGGAGAAGTACACTCTGCTACTGCAGCTGTGCTGTTTACCTCTCAGGTTTTATGAATGGACTTGCTAAAGCAAGAAGAGTGACAAGCCCACACCTTCACAGCCTCCTGTGCCTGTTTGGAGTGAGCAATAATTTGGGCTGCCTCTACAAGAGGCATTTAAAGCTCTTTCAAGGCGCATTAAAAAATTTACCTCTACAAGAACGGAGCGCAAATCAGGCGTAGAGGCTAACCAGGCGTCAAACGGAATCCATCTAGAGGAGGTCCTAGACAGATCTAAGTGACATCACCCACGC
The DNA here is from genome assembly GCA_029215795.1 of Anniella stebbinsi. Classification (NCBI taxonomy): domain Eukaryota; kingdom Metazoa; phylum Chordata; class Lepidosauria; order Squamata; family Anniellidae; genus Anniella; species Anniella stebbinsi. The sequence goes on along the minus strand of JARDYH010000004.1, from coordinate 63,554,849 downwards.
CCCTGTTGCGCCTCTCTGCTCGCCACTAGTGCCGTGAACCTTGCCCATCCAACTCCTTTTGCCCTTTGTTTCCCAGGAGACTGGTAGTCCCAGGATAAGCTCCAGACAGAAACTCAGCATGACTTTCGGATTGACTCACCCAAGTAGGGGCGGGGAAGTGCTGGGCAAACACAGGTATGGCAGCAGGAGGAAGGGTTGGAGCAGCCCACAGCTGCAGGGAAATTGACAAGGTTTGTCCCTACTTAATCAAGTACTTTATTGCTGGGTCTGAGGACCATTGCAAGGGAAAAACAGTATCCATCATTTAAACTGTAAAAGGTTTACATATTTGAGGCAAAAATTGACATCAACACATAAGACAGGATGAATAAAATTAAGCAGAATTTCGTTTATACAACCATAAAACATTACATTTAAAAAGGCTAAAGCAAGAGTTAAAATCTTGTCAAGGTGCAATTTTAAAATGTTCAGATCTACAAGTTAATGATCCCTCTGCTTTTGGGTGACACCCCTTAGCATCTGCAATGGGATCTTGAACAACTGTCAGTTCTTTTGACAGAGGAGCTTGGGGTGGAGCAACATTCTTTTCTGGGTGAGCTTCTTTATAGCATTGCCAGGACCGGCATGTTGTTTGCTTGGCTCATCCTACCGGTGTTATGGGGAGGATCCCCAGGACTTTCTCTTAGCCTAAAAAGAGGCGTAGCAGGCGACCTAATTTGGCATAAGGTGTTTTTTTAGCAGGGATGGAGCTATGGTATAAAGCTATGCGAGAGAGCCAAGAACTGTCTATCAGGTTGCCTTCTGGAAACCCCGGTAAACTGCAGTTAACTGTGACAACAGCATGATTATTTGTTCTATAATATGGCAGTAGTAAGATATAATCCTGAGATTAAAGGATTGATTTGTATCTGCCTCCCCACAAATCTGCTTTGTGGTCTGGTTTAGATATAGGAACATAAGAAGAACTGTGTTGCATCAGACCCATCTAGGCCTATGTAGTCCAGCATTCTGTTCCCATAGTAGCCAGCCAGATGGCTATGGGAAGCCAACAGGACATGAATGCAATAGCACCCACCCACTCATGTTCTCCAGCATATTGCTTGTGATGTTGGAAGTAATATATAGCCATCATGACTAGAGATGTGAAGGCCCAGGAAAAAAAACCCTGGAAAAATTAGGGGGGGAATGACACCCCCCCCCCCCCGGACCACTGTTGTTTTTGGGAAAATTGAACAGCTTTGGATTATAAAAGATTTTCTTTTAGAATCCAAGACAAAGTATTTTAATATTGTTACCCAGATTTTGCTCCCCGAAAATACTTTCTAATAACAACACTTTTATAGAAAGAGTAGAGATGTAAAATGTCTGGAAATAATGAAGCCATGGGGATAATTTTTTTTAACCCTCTCTGTAAGATTCCCAGCATAGTTAGTTCTTCCATTCCTTATTAAAATTATTGATCTAAATTATATTTTACTGAATAGACATTTATGCGCAGTTTCCCCAATATGTGAGTAGAGTCACAATTGTGCATTCCTAATAGTAAATATGCATTCTTGACAGTTTGGTTTTGTTCTGTGAGTTCACTTTTAAAAGTTTTAAAATATGATGATAAATTTATGAGAAAAATAAGTTATGCATAAAATAACTTTAAGAACAGAAAGACTGCTTCATGTTCTTAAAGTAGCCCTCCCCAACTTGGTGCCCTCTGGATGTTTTGGACTACAGTGCCCAGCATTCCTGACTAGTGGCCATGCTACCTGAGGCTGATGGGAGCTGAAATCCAAAATATCTGGTGGGCACCAGGTTGAGAAAGGCTGTCTTGAAACAGCAAAGTGACTTTAGATCTGTAGAGTGCTAAAAAATAAGTATTGCTTATTTTGCATTTTCCCAGCATTTCCATCTTTTTCCAATCCCCCCGTAAAACCTGTTTTTTTTCCCGTGGCCTCAAAATTTCTGGAAATTTGACATCTCTAATCATGACTAGTAACCTGAATAATCCCCTTCTAAAGCTGTCCAAGTTGGTGGCCATCACTATATCTTATGGTAGTGAATTCCATAGTTTAACTATGCACTGTGTGAAGAAGTACTTCCTTTTATCTGTCCTGAACACTATTCAATTTCATGGGATGATCCTGGGTTCTAGTATTATGAGAATACTATCCACTTTCTCCATAACTGCATAGCCTCTGTTATGTCGTCCAGTACATGCTTTTTTTCTAAGCTAAAGAGTTCCAGACACTATAACCTTTCCTCACAGGAGAGTTGCTACAGAACCTTGATAATTTTGGTTGCCCTTTTTGACACCTTTTCTAATTCTACAGTGGCCTTTTTGAGGTGCGGCATCCAGAACCATCGCTATAAATTGCTGGTGGAACCTAGTAGCCAAGAGGGTCTCCCTGATCTGATTGTCACTCTGCCATGAATTCACTTAAGTGGCCTAAGGCAAGCCACTTCCTCCCAGTTCCCAGCCCTATCTGCAAGATGGGATAACAGCAATGACCTACTTTACAAGCTTGTTGCATGACGTTTTAAAGTATGTGAACCCTTTAAAAAGCACTATATAAATGCTAAATTGTCATATGATCAATTATAGTTCAAATTCTATGCTGTGTGTGCAGCTGCACTTGAATTGGAGGATTATTTATGCATGTGTTCCCAATGAATGAATGTCCCACTTTGTGTGCATCTAAGAACTATTACATGTGCAAGCAGGTTTACAAAAAGAGATCCATGACGGTGCATAGAGGTTCATGTATAGATGTATGTGTCTATGGGCATTTCTGCATAGGAGCATTTGCTGCTTTTGTTTTGCTGCTTTAGTACTAACCAGGCACTCAGAAGTCATTCTGCCACCCCACCCCCAATAAAAAAAAGAAGTGATGATTTAGACCCCCTCTAGATGGATTCCGTTTGACGCCTGTTCCTCCGATTATGCGCATCTTCTCGGAAGCGCTTTATCGTAAATGCTTGTATGCAGGAGGTAATTGAGCACTCAACAGGTGACCTTACCGGTTGTTTCAAATGCGCTTTACAAGTAGTTAATGCAGAGAATCGCTTGTTCACATAGTCAAAATTTGCTTTAATGGCAGGAGCAAAATAAAACTCGCTATTTAACGCACATTCGATAATGCACATAATCAGAGAGAAAACGCGCCCGCCTGATTTGCACTCCGTTCTTGTAGAGGTAATTTTTTTAATGCGCCTTGAAAGAGCTTTAAATGCCTCTTGTAGAGGCAGCCATAGTGTGGGTCAAGCTTGGGCTGACATTGCATCTTGGATTGTGCAGACAGAATGACCTGTTGTAGCCCAAGTCAGCTCTCTTTGGGCTTTTCTAGATGAGGATTTCTTGAGGAACTACCATGGCTCATTCACTCACATTTCCCATGTGATCCAAACGACCATGGTGTTCTTTTGTAATTCGACCGTGTTTTCCTGCAATTCTCCCAACTTTTTGCTTAACACAAAGATCCGTAAGGACGGAAAGAGCGGAGTCGCTGTGCATGTTCTTTGATCGTGTGAACAGGAAAATGTGGAATGGAAGTAGAATGGAAGGAATTATCCATGGGAAAGGTGAATGACATGTTGGAGATGACTCTCCTTTCCTGATTGCTTACTGTGTATTTCTTGTTGTGGAGCATTGCCTCCTTAACTTTGTCGTTTTGCTTTGTTGTTGTTGTTGTTGTTGTTGTTGTTGTATGTGAGTGGTATTCTAGAAGAACAGATTTGCACAAGGACTATGAATAAAAAATAATAAAAAAGTGTGAGACAGCTTTGTGATGGTGCTGGTGGGGGCAGGGGGATGCTGAGATTTTCTTTTTACGAAAGAGGAAGAGGGGAATCTTAGGGTGACCATAAAATTCAGCAGGTTAAAGCTGCAGGAGCTATACTAAAGTGACCAGATACAAAAAAGGGCTGGACTCTTGCAACTTTAACTGTTGTGATGAAGAGGGAATGTCACCAGGTGCTGCATGCATACAAATGACACCAACTGAAATTCCTTTTTCTACACAACTGTTAAAGATACAGGAGCCCTGTCCTCCTTTTCATATGGTCACTCTTGGCCAGCTCTCAGCTGCTCGCCAGTAAGCCCCCTTTCCAGCAGCCATATTTGTTAGGAAAACGAGCAGATAGTTAGCAGCCGTAGAGAGCTGCGTGCTCCATATTTCTCAAGGAATTCCAAAATATGGCACCTCTGGTAAACAAATTTTATTTTACAAAAGCGGTGGGTGCAGGTGAGTTACACACACCAATGTGCATTCTCAGAATAGGGAAAAGGTATTATGGGAGGGGCACAGAGCAATGGGAGGAACAAAGAGAGGCCCAAGGAAATGACACCTGGACACGTTTTGTCTTTATGTCCACCAAGAAAAAGGGGCTCAGTGTGGATTGTGAGTTGCAAAACCACAGGCATCAAGCCCCAGCACAGATACTGCCTAACCCCAGGAAAAGGGCTGTGTGTGGAAATCCCCCTTTTCTCTTTTCTGAATAGATATTTCAGAGACTGACGTGGAATGCAGGGCTTGAGTTTGCTGAAGGCTCAGTTCATACAGGAGCCCTTAACCAAGCCTCCACACGGTCAGAGGCCTCTAACTGATTGTTGCAGGTGTTTGTTCTGATAACTGGTACAGCAGGGATGAGGCAACTCTTTCAGCCCAAGGACAAAAAACAATTTAGGAGAAACACTCAGGGGCCCAAAAATCCTCCCCCCCCCAAATGCCAGCATATTGTAGTTAACTCTTATTGCCAGCAACTAGGCTTTAGGAGAGACATTTCAAGCTGCACAAAAGCTGGGAAACCAACAGTTCATTGGTGCTTGGAAAGGGGGTGGGGCCAGAGAAAAGGGTGGGGCCATCTTGGAAGTCCCAGAAGGCCAGAGTGGGACCCCAGGAGGTTCCCCACCCCTGTGCTGTAACAATCTGGGGAAATCCTCCTTCCAGCCTGTGTGTATGTGTAAAGCACACCTCATTCTTTGCATTCTTTGTGTTCGCAGACAATTCCAGGTGTGATCATACTGCGTCTTTCCAGCATCCAGAGCTTACCATGAAGAGTAAAAACAAGGATGAGACCAGCGACACAGACAGTGGGATCATAGTGCAGTCAGGTAAGTGACTAATGGGGAAATTCCAACCTTTAGAAATGCTGTACCGGCATCATCTCTTGGATTTGTTCCTGTGTCAACTTGTTTAAACAAGAATGACTGCTCCGTTGGGGTCTTCCTTCTGCTGCAGGCCTGTAAGCTGCCTTACCCTGAGGTCAGAAGATTAGTCTAGTCCTTGTCACTGCAGCTGCTTGAGAATTGTGGCAATTGAGGTGAAGCACAGCTGTGAAAAGATCCCCCTGCCTTGTTAGTCATGGTTGGCCCGGGATTCACTTTGTTTCAATACCATTTCCTCCCAGCTGCGCTGTGATGCAGCCCCAAATGTTCACATGGCTGTCCAAAAGTCCTGAGTCAGGTTCACATAGCTAGGAGCAAGTGATGTCAATAGTGGTGGGACCTTCTGCATGCAAAGCAGGTGCTCTACCACCAAGCCATGACCCCTCACTGGATTTATGCCAGTGCACAAAAACACCATCACGATGTATGGCAGCTCTAAGCAAGAGCTGAGATGGAAGATCCAGGCTGTAATTGCCAATAACATTGCATCACTGCCACCTGCAAAGGGTGTGTGTGCGTCTCTGTGTGCATCTTCCATTGCCACAATATTCCTGCTTTCCAAGGTAATAAAATCCTGGATTAAAGCAACTGTGGAAAGTGCCAGCGCAGTCAAAAAAGGTGATGTGCTGTCTGCATGAACTCTCAGGACTGCACGCCCTTCAATGGCAAGGCCCACCTCGCTCAGCATCCCTTGGTTTGGAAAGAAAAGGCAGGGCTGATTGTACTTGGAAGTTTACACTGAAATAAAAGAATTACAGTGCAATCTAATAAATGCCTACTCAGGAGTAAGCCCCACTGAATTCAGTAGGGCTTTCTCCCAGGTAAGCATATATAGGGTTGCAGCCTGAGGGAGTTCAGCATCCTCTTCCTAGACTGATTTCTCCTGCAATCGCCACTGCCTATTTAGAGATCTCATCTGAATAGGAATTGTTTCCAGTTTAGGGATCTAGTGCTAAACTGAACACATTTCCTCCTGAAATGCCACTGAGAAGGTGCAGTATGGTATCCGCCACCTCTGCCCTTTGAATCATACTTCTGGAATGACCTGTTATGGTCTTCCTGGGCAATGAGCCAGTATGGGCTGAGATCAGACCTTTATGTGGCTTGTGAGGAGGCAATGAGCTGACTAGTGCCTCTGATCCGTGGAAGAAGAAGGCGCCACATGGATGCCACTTCAATGAGTGCTACAATCGTCTCGGAATAGTGTTTTAAGGCTTATGAAGATCAAAGCCAGCCTCTTTTTTCCCGGTCTATGGGCAGGGCAGCAAATCTATTTGCCCAGTTTTCTAATAAACACAACCATCAGGAATATCACCATCCGGTCTTCACTTTATCTGATCTACAATGACCTTGAGCTGCCGGCAGCCTATGAAGTGGGAGCTAATTGGTCCCCAGCACTGTGCACATTGCGTAGCTCACCTGATGAGCTGTCAGAACAGCCTCTCCTTTGAAGTTCCACACTGGTTTTACGATAACTGTTAATGACATGGGCCTTTAAGATGCATTTGCAAGACCTGCAGCTGGCTCCAGAAAACAGCCAAAGGGCATCCTAGTCTGGCTCATTAAACATGACTGCTGCTTCCCTCCCTTCCCACAGCAACTGGCTGACGAGTCATTCTGTGTCTGTCTCACCCCCTTCAGGACCAGACAGCCCCATGTCTCCGATGAAGGACCTGACCCAAGCCATGCGGAAGCAGCAGAAGGCGCTGGAGGAGCGGCTGGAGGCCTGTGTACAGGAGCTGAGAAGGCTGTGTTTGCGCGAGGCGGTAAGGTGCCAGGCAAACGGCAGGGCTACTGCACCTGGCTGGGGGTGTAGCAGATGTGGTGTGAAAAGAAAAGAATGCTCATTGTTCAGGGGCGGGACTCCATCACCCAAGGAAATGGGAGAGGCTTTCCATAGAACTCTTCCTGGGCTTGGAAGATGCTCAGATAAGAAGGACGGGCAATGTAATCCAATGGCAGCACTAATATCTCTCCAAACTGGAAGAACGGGCATTTAAATGGCAAATATGGTTCAATGTAAGCAAGTTTTAAATGATGCACACTGGGGCAAAAAAATCCAACATCAAGTATAACCTGATGGGATCTGAGCTTGCGGCCACCGACTAAGAAAGAGATCTTGGGGTCGTGGTGGACGACTCAATGAAAATGTCAACCCAGTGTGCAGCCGCTGTAAAAGGCAAACTCCATGTTGGGCATAGTTATAAAAGAAATTGAGAATAAAACTGCCAGTATCATACTACCTTTATACAAATCTATGGTACGACCACACTTCGAATACTGTGTACAGTTCTGGTCACTATACTTAAAAAAAGATATTACAGACCTGGAAAAAGTGCAGAAAAGGGCAATTAAAATGATAAAGGGGCTGGAGCATTTTCTCTATGAGGGAAGGTTACAACAGCTGGGATTGTTTAGCTTGGAAAAAATAAGGCTAGGGGGAGACATGACAGAGGTGTTCGAAATTATGCATGATGTGGAGAATTCGCTACCACAAGATGTAGTGATGACCACCAATTTAGATGGCTTTAAAAGGAAGTTGGAGAAATTCATGGAAAATAAGGCTCTTGGTGGCTCCTAATGGCTATGTGTTACCTCCAGTAGCAGAGGCAATGAGCCTATGTACACCAGTTGCTGGGGAACATGGGTAGGAGGGTACTGTTGCACTTGTGTGCTGCTTTGTGAGTTCAAGGTCAACAGCTGGTTAGCCACTGTATGAACAGAATGCCGGGCTAGATGGATCCTTGCTGTGATCCAGTATAGCTCTTCTTATACTCTTAATAGAAAGTATTTGGGAGAAAAACATGGTTAAATGAATATCAGGAGCGTTTGCCCCATGAGAGAGGTTCCTGCATCATTAAAATAGTAAATAGCTTAGGGTGCAATCCTATCAGGATGGCTGTACGCCCCCGAACTCAGGGGCTTATGGCTATCCAATGCAGAGCGTAAGGAGCATCAGAGACTATCTTCCTGCTCTGTATTTTGAGTAGACAAGCTATTTTGCTCGTCTAACTGATGTGCGTCAGAGGGGGAGGGAAGGAGGCTGGAGAAGCCTAGGGGTAAACATAACCTGGGTGCTCCAGTCCTGTCCCCCTCCCCACCCACAAGAATGCCCCCTTTACCCCCTCTCTGAGGTCACTTTTGTGACCTAGTAGAGGCAGCTGGCATGGTTCTTTCTGCACCAGTTGCAAGGGGGAGGGGGCAGGGAGCGTGGATTCCTGGCTCTAAGGTTAGAGCACTGTTTCTGATCTCAGATCCAGGAATCTGAAATATCCTGTGGCCCCCCTCAGTTGCTGTCTAGGGGGCATAAGATTGATCTCTGAGTAAAACAATCCAAGTACCTTGATTGAGTGAGATTAGCCAGAAGCGAAAAATCCCCTTCCCTTCAAGTTCTCTCATGAATCTGAAAAGTTACACCCCCCCTTTAACTTGCATGAGGAAACTTTTCTCAAATGAGGTTCTCAGAAAGAAATTTTTAGGAGGCCTTCAGGTGCAAATCTAGCCCATCCATCCAACTACTATTAGTTGTAGCCATTTTGATGCCTCAAAGAAAGAAGTCCAGTGGGCCCAGATTAAAATAGTAACCTATCAATCCTAGCCTATTAGTGTCTCCTCTGAATCTCTGTGACAAGTGGGATATAAGTCAAAACAAAGAAGTTGAGATCTATTCAGGATACAAGAACCAAACCCAATGAAGTTCCTTGCTCTCCTAGCTGTTGTCAAGAGTTTATTCCAGAACGTTCTATTACTCCCAGAGTCAAGTTCTTCCTCTGGATCAATCCAAAGCTAACTCTTCGCATGCCTGGTAACCAATGTGCAAGAGGTCACTAGAAATAATTGCTTTGGGAAATATTTGGAATGAATTCAGTTCCAAGTATTTTGTGTGGTCATTTATCTATTGCATTTTCCTGTGCCAGAAGTTAACTCAAGGTCTTGGGATATTTAGGAAATATGGAAAAACTGCAAAGCTAACAAAATAAGAGACCTATTAAAAGAAATGAGATGCAATTTATGTGTTTAATTGTTACCTGTTTTGTAAGCAACCCTGAATGCCCATTTTCAGGCCATGTGGCAGGGTATAAATACAATAAGTGAAATAAAGTAATTAATAAAATAATATCTGAGGTGCTCTGCTATATGGATTAATTGGGTGTTGTCACATGTCCCCTTTAGCAGTTAGTTTCGGTGCTGGCTTCAGACATTTTGCTGCCTGAGGCAGAGCAGCATATGGTGCTCCCTGCTCTTTAAGTCAAGGGGTATAGTACCCAAGGCTGACCAAATTATTTTGGCACCTCAGGCAGAGAATACCCCTTCCCCTCCTTGGCAGTAATAATACAATTTACAGCAAATTAAATAACGAATAATTTGCTGCTGTTTCATGGCACCCTAAATCAGCTGCCTGAGGTGACCACCTCACCCTGCTCTCATGGTAGGGTTGGCCCTGTCATGAAGTTTGTGGCACTTTGCGCCGTGAATTGAATCTTCCTCTTGCCCTTTCATTGACAGGAACTGACAGGAATGCTTCCCATAGAGTATCCTCTGAAGCCAGCAGAGAAGCCTCCTAAAGTTCGTCGTCGAATTGGTGCTGCTTTCAAATTGGATGAAAAGGCCATTCTCTCAAGAGGAGCGGTAAGGGATCTTGCTATGGGCCTGAGATGCCCCCTGTCTTGAGTTTAGAAAATATGGGTCAAAACAAAGTGTCCAGTTATCTAGAGGCTGTGCTTCTCAGAGCAGATGGTCAGCCGTAGCTGGCCTCAAAAGGACCAAGTCCAGTTTTTGCTTGGCTCACTACACAAGATGCAAGAAACAAGGAGGGTTATGTCAAAGGTTTCACAATACAGATCCCCTGGGTGGACATTGCTCAGTGTTTGGCAGCTAGTAAAAGGAATTTTTTGAGGGAAGTTGTAGAATGGTGAGAATCACCTGCCTGGGACTTAGCGTGTCATGTGAACTATGACTTAGCGTGTAGTATGAACCATTCCTAACCATGGTGGCTACATAACCACAGTTTAAACATGCTCACTAACCATTTGCTGCAAAAGGGTTAGCAGACTAACCATGGCTTAGCGTGTTGTCTGAACAGGCCCTATATTTTGGTGCCTGAGATGAAACTGCAAAACCCTCCTCATAATAATACAATAACTATTTCCTGAATTTTCATGACAGTTAAATTCAGCTGCCTGAGGCAGCCATCTCACTCTGCCAAATGGTAGGACCGGTACAGGGGTAGTGGGCCAATCTGCAATGTCACCTAAAGACCTTCTGTAAAGAGGAGAAATTTCTGTGTTTTCCTCTGCAGGGGCACCTTCCCTTCTGCAGCTGAGGAGGCCAGTGAGTCTGCACCAACAGAAGTGCACAAGAACATCCAAGGCCTGTATTATGAACATGATACAGTCCTGGGTGCTCTTGTTCATACACACTTCACTCTTAGCCATGGTGTTTCATGGATAATGTACCATCCAGTGCCCATGACACTCTGAGCCTATCTACACTACTGCTTTAAAATGGTTTATAACAATTTTAAACCGGTTAATAACCGTTATTAACCAGTTTAAAACTGTTATAAACCATTTTAAAGCAGTAGTGTAGATAGGCTCAGTGTGACTGAGGGTGTAGTGTGCCTGAATCACAATATCCAGCGCCTGTGTAACACTAATTCTGAATGCTAGGCTATGCCTGCATCCCATCAATGCTGAAGAGTGTCCCAAAGACACCTTGGCGGCTGTGGAAGCCCACTCTGTGCATTGCAGGCTTGCAGCCTCCATAAAAAACTCTAGGCATAGGCACAAGCCAATGATGTGTTATGGTTAAATTTTTGCCTAGAAACCTCTGGGCAGCCACAGTATTGATACCACACTTTGCAGCTATAGTCAGCAGAAGCTGTCCTGGCAAGCCTTGCTGCTAGCCCAGATGTTCCTAGAATGGGAAGGAAAGCAAAATGCTTTGCTGCTCATACTTGAGCTATGCTAGTCATCATAGCTGACTACTGTTCTGGCCAGGGAGCCAGTGTGGTGTAGTGGTTAGAGTATTGGACTGGGGCTCGTGAAATCTGGATTCTAGTTTCCACTCAACCATGAAGCTCACTTTTGGCCAGTCACAGGGTTGTTGTGGGGATAAAATGGGGAGGAGGAGACTCATATAAGCCATCTTGGGTTCCTTGCAAGAGAAAAAAAGGCAAGATATAAATTATTATTATTATTATTATTGGCTGTAATACAAATGTGCCTGTCTTTGACCTTTTTCTATTGGACTTCCTATGCCCACTTAAACTCCATCAGACTACCACCCCAGGGATCAAAACTGAAACTAAAGAGGAATTCTAGTGTCTTCTGAAACAAAAAGTCAGTTTTTTTTTATAGCCAGAGCTATGAAAAGTAGTGTTAAAGATTTCTTTATGCGAAGTGCAGAGGGTGAGAAGCATACTGCTCCCTAGTGGAGGAGTCAATTCGACATTTCCACCTCTGCTTCCTGTCTCAGTTTGTCCAGGTAAACCAGTAATTCTTAACAGGCAGTCAGCCTTGATAGAAGGAGGCTTTGTTTTGGTTTGTTCACAGTTGGCACAGCCCCCATTGGAAACCAAGTTAAACCAATAATAAAATAAAGAACAGAAAAATCTATGTAGAGAAGGGATACCTTGCATTTTGCTTCCTGTGAATTCCCATTGAAAATAAGGTGTCAGAAAGCAGGAGTCAGCACAAAGAGAGCTTTAGAGGTGCTTCAGATTCAACGCTTTATTAGAAAAACCAAAGGGATATGGAAGCTTCAGGCTCTAAACAAACAAACTGAGTAAGGCCTCATTTCCATCAATGGCGTGGGACCTTAAGTTATGCAATTTCTTTCTCTCCCTCCCTCCCCTGTGGTCTGTTTTAATAATAATCTTAGTAGGAGGCAGCCGAGGTGTGGTGCTGCTTATTCTTTGTGCCTGCAGTGGGTGGCATAGGGTGTGGGTGCTGAGGAGAATTCTTCTTTTGCTGACCATAGCTTCTCTCTCTCTCTCTCTCTCTCTCTCTCACGCACACACATACACACACACACACACACAAACAGAAAGCATTTTTCTTTAACTCTTGACAGAGAGTTTCTGTTGACATGTCTTCACACTGGCGGCAGTTGCGTTACATGATGCAGCTGCCAATGTGAAGACATGTAGGGGCAAAGGCCCGTTGCCACGAACTAAAAAAGTCAGCCATTAAACGTGACTTTTTTAGTTAGCGGCAGTCCTCCCCCCCCCCCCATTTAAAGTTGTAAAAAAAAAAACAACCCCCGACATGCCTCTGCTGTCCTGCCCTCCCCATTTTGGTAAAAAAAAAAAAAATGAAAAACACCTGGGTGTAGGCGAGCTGAGGCTCCCAGTCCTCCCTCCAGCAGCCAGCGCGCCACCAAATGCTCAGCGGTGTAGGAACAAAAGAAAAGGCACCGTCGCTCCCCTTACGTCAGGACTGGCATAAGGGGCGAAAATACGCCGCGCGATGCCGGGGAGGCGTCAGGGCGCAGTGCTCCCAGTGGCGTGAAGAGGGAGCCTTTCATCTCACTGAGAGCTCTCTTTGCTCCCCTCTTCTACCATTAGGAACCTGTCGTACTGGAAATAGAGAACATCTCTAGTTCGGTGCTTCCAGATGAGCCTTTTATTATCACACAGCCCCATCTATGGAATTTGGGGGAGGGTTCCAGATAATGTTGTCTTCCATTTGTAATTTTTCCCCACCTTGTCTTTGGTTTTTTTTTTTCTTAGCACAAATAAATAAATCCGATAAGGAAAGAAAAGCAGGAAAGCTTTTTACATGCCTTTTGGCTGTTAGTGCTTGAATCCAGCCATCTGGATATTATTCCTCATCCAGATCGCTTAGCTCAGGAGACTGTTGGAAGCTGAAGCCCAGACATCAGTCCTATGGCACATAAAGTGGAACACACCCATTTAACTGCAGATTACTTAAATCCAGAATAATTACCACCCCTGGCTCAAGACTCACAAATCCCTAAACCGGATTAGAATCCCCACTCCATTCATAAGCATGCATTGAAAGAGTGGAAAACGACCTTTCTATTGTGCTCTCATCATCCTGACCGTGAGTAGGAAGGCTACAATTTGTTAAGGAAAGGATACCTAATCTGCATTACCTTGAGTGCCAAACCCTAGTGAAGTGTGTTCATTGCCCATGCTTTTCCCATGGGTTCATGAAGAACCATGCATGATCAGACAAAAGGTCCATCTAGTACAGCATTCTGTTTCCACAGTGGAAACCCACAAGCAGAGTATGAGTGCAACACCAGCACACTACCCCCATGTTCCCCAGCAACTGGTGTACATAGAATTACTGCCTCTGATACTGGAGGTAGCATAGAGCCATCATGACCGTAGCCATTGATAGCCTTCTCCTCCTCCATGAATGTGTCCAATCCTCTTTTAAAGCCATCTAAATTAGTGTTCATGACTTGTGATTCTCCTGGGCTGTTTCCAGTCCTTGAGTTCCAGAGCATGTTGGGCCCTGTTCCAGTGTAAAATGAAGGAAACAACAATGAAAATGGATCTGACTTTGTGTGGCAGGAATGGGGATCACGTTGTTGGGCTGCAACTCCCATCAACCTTAGCCAGAACAGCAAATGGTGAGGGATGATGGGAATTGTAGTCCAGCAACACCTAGAGTGGCCATACGTTCCCCATGTTTATTGTATGGTGTATATTGCACATTTAGATCTCTTCAGCAGCCCCTTGACACAATACAGCATTCACCGTGGAGATCTTTTAAGTGTAATATGTGAAGCTTATGATCACACCAGATTCCCAGGGATTATCAAGTTTGTTTCTGTACAGATTTTCTGTATCATTAGATCATGGAAAGAGGCATTCTTTCCGGATTATCTGTAATCTTCACCATTGCCTCCAATTAAAAAACCCTCCTTCCTACACTCATATTTGAACCAATGTTATGCTGCTCTCTGCGTGTGTCTTCACAAACTTTCCAGGTGCACAATGGGAGCAGGTTCGGGACATACAGCTGGCAGACTTTTTCACATTAGATATGTGCTGTGCAGAACTCAGATGACCTGCTCCAAATCAGCACATTACTGCGCGGGAATTCAAGCTTCTTTTCTGCAGCTAACACTGTGGGTTGGGGGATAGCATTTTTTCCAGCACTCAGACTATACATTGTTTAGAAAATCCTGCATGGTACCTGTAACATCACTGATGTTGATCAAGATAAGCTTCCTTCCTCTTACGCCAGCACTGTTTTGTTTGGCTTTTATAACTTCTAGAGGTGGAACACTAAACCGCAGGGAGCGTTCTTGTGCTCCCACCTCCTCCAGAGGATTTGAGCATAGCTAAGCTGCATTTTTCCCCCGTGCATCACTATTTTGGGAACTCTTTTCTTTCTTTGATCTGTAGGCTAAGTATGCCTTCCCCCCTTCCCCTGAACCAAAGCATTTAGCCTGCAATTAAAAAAAGAAAGAAAAGTAAAGACATTTCTTTCACCCACATAAGCAGTGCTCTCCCACATGTAGCAAAGAACACATGTCTGTTACGCGCACAGCACAAAACATGGTTGGGACGACATGCTTCTGTATAAGCCCCCAGGTTAGTTCATGATGTCTGTGTACACTACTTGAATATATTCAGAATTTAATTAGGGAAGGGAGGCCATCTATCCTCCTTTGTGGATTTGGTCTACTAAGACAGCCATGAACGTAGCCTTTGGTTGAATGGGTTGGAGCTGAGGATGGAGTGGTGGTGATGGGGGCTTGGAAGCACCCACCCTACCAAGAGTACTCTGCCTTTCTCATGGCTTTATTTTTTATTTATTGCATTTATAACCCACTTTTTTCCTCTTGCGAGGAACCCAAGATGGCTTACATGGTCCTCCTTCTCTCCTTCCTATCCTCACAACAATGCTGTGAGGTAGGTTAGGCTGAGAGCCAGTGACTGGCCTAAAGTCACCCTGTTAGTCACCCAGATCTCCCAAGCCCCAGTCCAACACGCTAACCACTACACCACACTGTAGTGACTTGGATTCTATGAAACTGTTTTATACTGAAACAGAGCCTTGGTCCGTCGAACCCAGTATTGTCAACACTGACTGGCAGCAGCTCTCCAGGGTTTCTCCCTACCTGGAGATGCTGGGGTTTGAACCTGGGATCTTCCGCATGCAAAACAGGCCCTCTACCACTGAGCTACAGCCCTCTCTGAAGACGATTCTATCACTTGGGTCCTCATGTATTCCCCTTAAGATATTAGGTCTCCCTTCATCGTTTGGAACAACATGTGTCTTCTCCTCCACAGGATCCTCTGAGCACATTGGAGAGAGACCTGGCCCTGCAGCTGCAGTTTGCCGAAGCTGCACGGTGTCTCTCCCGGGAAGAGAATCTCACCAAGCAGGTCCGGAAGCACCGGAAGAGTGCCGTGCTGAAGGAGGAAAAGAAGCTGAAGGATTTAGAGCAAGCCCTCCATGAGTACCGCTTAGCAGCCAGGCAGTCGTCACAGCACAGGGCCAGTGCTCCAGCCTTAGTAGGTGAGCTGGATTTACCTAGAGATTGAGCTTCTAGTTGGTCCAATGGCGATACGACTGTGAAGTATCTCATAAAAATGCAGAGCCTTAAGAGGAAGGTCTGAGAAGGTGGGCCCATTTTGCCTAGGAAAAGGCCTTGGCCGATGGGCGGAGAAGGGTGGGGAAGAGAGGTGATAATAATAAAATAGGCATAGGGCAGGATGATGAGTTTGTTTTATATGGTCACTGTAGGACAAAATTAAAACAGCTGTGAACTGAATTAGTAAATATCAGGAAGTGTTTCCAGAGGTGGTAGCTATGTGAGTCTGTTCCAGCGAAAAGAACCAAGAGTCTTGTGGCACCTTAAAGATTAACAGATTTATTAGGGTCCAAGAAAGCGCATGCTATAATAAATTTGCAAGTGTCTAAGGTGCCACAGGGCTCTTCGTTGTTATCAGGAAGTGTTTTTTGTATCTCTAAGAGTTGTTAGGAAATGAGACAGAGGTTGGAATTCAGTACCCATCCCTGGAAATCAGAAGAAGTAGGTCAGATGAACTTTTGACAGGTGTGGTTTACTTGGAATTCATCCCGATTCAAGGCAGGAAGCTGACCTTTTATGGCTTTTTCCTGTCTCAGTAATCTACAAACTGCAATTTTCTGTAAGCAGTTGCCAAAGAACTCAAGAAAGAACTGGGAGAGCCAGCTGGAGGAGGAAGCTTGTAGAAACCTGCAGTGAATGACGCAAAGACCTGTAGCATCAGATTAACCCCGGGAAGGCTTACGTAGATTGCTCTGAATCCTTTCTCAGTCCAAATCACTATCTTTTATACAAACAGGCTACAATCCTTTGCACACTTACTAGGAAGAAAGTTCCATTGTACACAGTGGGACTCACGTGCAAACAAAATAAACACACATAGGATCGTGTCGTTAGGGTCAATTCCTCCCCCCACCCCAACCAAATAGATGTTGCATGCATCTCGTTTTAGTCAAGGTATTCCACAAAGTAAATGGCTGTATTGAAGATATATCTATGCGTGTGGGTGAATGGTTCAGTGCATTTTGCACAAGTATTTGCACATGTTTAGTCGCTGCTTCCCTCCTGTACTGCACCATTTGGCTGAGGTATCACACACCTGGAACATAGGAAGCTGCTTTATATTGACCTGGCATTCATGACACAACAGCCCATGGGTTAAACAACCCATGGGCTGTTGGGGACAAGTGGGTGAGTGAGAAAGCACCTGCCATGTCCAGTTTTACTCAACAACCCACAAGTGGCTTCTTTGTAGACTGCTGAGTGCATCATTTGAACTCGAAACATTGGGTTATTTAGGGGCTAAACAACTTGCAGTTAACCCCACAACAAGCCTTGGTTAACTGCTCAGCAACCTATGAAGGAGTCACCTGTGGTCTGCTGATTAAAAGCGGAAGTGGCAGGTAGTTCACCTACTCTCTCCTGCTCATCGTGGCAGCCCATGGATTGTTTAACCCATGGGCTGTTGTGTCATGTGAACAGGCCCATTAATTCAGACTATTGATCCATCTACCTCAGTATTCATGACACTGAACTGGCAGCAGCTCTCCAGGTTTTCACGGAGGATTCCTTCCTCGCCTTACTTGGAGATGCTGGAGAGTGATCCTGGGACCTTTTGTATGCAAAGCAGGTGCTCGTCCACTGAGCTGCGGCCCTTCTGCCGAGAGACAGAAGGTTCATGCAGATTGTATAGGAGGTCTCACCTGCTGCTTGAGCTCTCTTACCTAGGGATGCTGGAGAAATTCAAGACAGACTAAAATGAGTTTGGATTTCTAAGAATCCGACCTGTGAAATATGCTGCAGGCCAGTTTCCCAGGTTGCGCGGAGTCTATGGACTTCTAGATTATTATTTGTTTTACTTTCCTGAAATTTACGTGAATTGATTTGCAAGAAAATACGCACATTTATGATGAGACATATGCCATGCAGAAATATATGCGCAGGGAAAATTTGAATGGAACGGGGGACAATACGCTAACAGAAATGTTGTAAATTGTTGAGAAGTATCGTATTTTTCCACATAACGGGGGAAAAATTGAATCCGACTGTGAACGGATCCCAGAACAAACGACATTGCACAATCCACGAAATATATGCAGGACGGATTTCACAAATCCGCATATCCCTGCTCCTACCTGCCTCTGATTCCAGAGTTCCTCTCGGTGGATAGTAAAATACACTCAGTAGCCGCCAGCCGTGCTCCAACAGAGAGTTAAGCATGCTTAAACTCTTTGGAATCAATCAGCCTCAGAGCACTTAACTCTGCATTGGATTACAGCCAAGACGCCTCATCCGTACTACATCTGAAGAGTAAAAAGAATTTTTAAATATTAATTCATAACGAAGCATTTTGCCAGTGTG
This sequence comes from Anniella stebbinsi, assembly GCA_029215795.1. Classification (NCBI taxonomy): domain Eukaryota; kingdom Metazoa; phylum Chordata; class Lepidosauria; order Squamata; family Anniellidae; genus Anniella; species Anniella stebbinsi. The sequence goes on along the minus strand of JARDYH010000004.1, from coordinate 63,536,812 downwards.
GGAAGAAGCTGCCCAAAATGCAAATCCAAATTCCTCTGATTACTATTAATTCATTGCATCAGGGAATATTTCTTTGAGGAGTGTAAGTTTGTGTACATGAATGCAATGTCTTGAATGATGTGGTTTGAGACTCTGGGAATTAGCTCAGTACTAATAAGGGGGAAGCGTTTATTTTCCCATCAGAGAGGCTGAGTGGGATTTATGAGCACATATTTCTAGGATGTGTCAGAGGGTTGTAAGAACTGCTTGAAAACCTGTACATTTAATGCAGAGGAGGTTGGTGGCTCCAATGCCTATGGGGTGGTGAATCCACTCCAGGTTTCAGTCAGAACCCTAAAGGAGCTTTCCAGTGTGTGGAGCACCTTGGAGAGCTCCTTTAGAGTTCTGACTGGTTCTGACTGAAACCCGGACCACATTGACATTGGAGTCATCAGCCTCCACTGCATTAAAGGAGGTCCTTCTCATTCCTTCTATTTCTTATGTTTAAGCTGTGAGTGCCGTTGCTTTTGTAGCCACTCATGCACAAGGTATGGGCGGGGGGTGGGGGTACTTCACAGTTTTCAGAAGTACACAAAAGCTTTAGGGAAAAAAGAAACCCTACCGGGGGGGGGGGGGGGGTTACACACCCCTACACACAAATCGGCCAATGGAATGCTGAATGACTGGGGGGAGCGGGAATGGAATGGGGGGCCTGGAATCCTGAACAGGAGTACTCTACCTTACAACATTTTCTCACTGCCTGTTCTTGTTTGTCCGCTAGGGTTCTCTACCTCTGATGAAAGATCTCAGCCAGATGCTGCTGTGGTAGAAGAAGGTAAGCTAAATCGCCACGCTCTTAGTGCTGTTATCGCCGTATGCTTGCGGCTTTCCATCATGTGCACACAGATTTGAGAATAACCTTAGGGCAGTGGATTTCAGCCGTTCCTAACGTAGGGCCATCTTCCCTGTCCTGGGGTAGTCTTGAAACCTCATCATCAGTGGAGGCTTCGCACTTTGGAGAACTCCTTTAGAGTTCTAACTGGTTCTGACCACAACACAGAGTGGATTCACCACCCCACTGACATCAGAGCCACCAGTCTCCAGTGCTCAGTATCTTTCTGACACCCTTCTAAGTCAATCAATTGTGGTCAATTACACTCCTTTCCCTGCATACTGGGAACACCTTTGGTAACACCATGAAATGATAGCGGATTCCCTGACTGCAGAATAGAATCCAAGTCTATATTTCATCATTCCAAATGAACAGTGTACCTATATGTTTTTCCTAAGGGGACAAGTAGTGGATTGGGGAACAGAATGTATTGGTGAGAAATGAGGGGGTGGGTGGGGGGTGGAGCGTTAACCCCAGTCTTCCAGCCCCAGTACAATTTGGATTTTTTCATTCATGATTTTAAAACACGCTTAAAGAGATATGCTCTCTGATCACAGCTCTCTTGTCAGGTTTGGCCCTAATACGTACCACATGATTAAAAATTTGGCCATGGCTGGTGCAGAGTCAAGCTTGAGGGCAACGTTTTACGTAATGGTTCTCCATCGTCTTGTCAAATTTGGTCCTGATTTGCACCACATGATTAAGCATTTGGCCACCACATCCAGGCAAGCTTGACAGTGGGGAAGGAAGTTACTTAACCGATCTTATCTAAATTCACCAAATATTGGAGAAGGTTCAAGTACAAAGGTGGCTGATTTTTTTAATGCGTATGGAAATCTGCTAAATTCAGTTCCCTGCTTTGGTTTGATCTAGAGATGGTAAGAGAGCTCAGGTTCAGCAAGTGGTTTGATTTTGAGTGGAATCTGCAGCCGCTGATTTATTTGTTTATTTACAATATTTATATGCCGTTCCATATCTAAAATAGATTCTAAAGTGATGAACATTGGAATAAACCAATAAAAAGATACAAAGATTAAAACAACGTATTAAAATTGTTCCATTTAAAACAGAATGCCAATACAAACCGTGGCTGGTTGGTTGAGGAATGCTTCCTGGAAAAGAGCTGTTTTCAGGAGGTGCCGGAAGCAGCCTAGTGTTGGTGCCTGCCTGACTTCCAGGGGCAGGGAGTTCCCAAGAGTAGGGGCCACCATACTAAAAGCTCTTCTCCTGGTGGACTCCAATCAAGCCATTGGTCCATGTGGAGCCACCAGGAGCAATGATGCTACTATCCAGGTTCTAGTGTTGGCAAGATGTAATTCTTTTCTTTCTTTGAAGAACCTCAGGTGCTGGACCCTCCTCTTCCATCAAAGCTCACAACCTCAACTCACCTCCAGTCCCCCCACAGTTCTCTTCCTCCCCATCCTGCCTTGCTAGAAGGACAGGCCCACTATCAAGCCCTTAGCGTGGAGTCCTCGCCCATCCAGAACAGCCCCTGGAAAGAGACCAGCCTGGATAAACCCTACGAGAAGCCTAAGAAGTCGCTCGATTCCAGCAGCATGCCAAGGTCAAGACCGTTTGCTAGGCCTGTCTACTCACACTTTTCTTTTAGGGTATCCCCCAGTTTGGGGAATGCTGGGAGTTGTCAGACTTTTTTTCTCTGTCTAACCATGCATAGGATTGCACCCTTAAACAGGGTGACCATATGGAAAGGAGGACAGGGCTCCTGTACCTTTAACAGTTGTATCGAAAGGGGAATTTCAGCAGGTGTTATTTGTATCCATGCAGCACCTGGTGAAATTCCCTTTTCAACACAACAGTTAGCTGCAGGAGCCCTGTCCTCTTTTGTATCTGGTCATTCTAGCATAGTTCCTGCAGCTTTAACTGTTGTGATAAAGAGGGAATTTCACTAGGTGCTGCATGCATACAAATGACACCCACTGAAATTCCCTTTTCAATAGAACTGTTAAAGATATAGGAGCTCTGTCCTCCTTTTCATATGGTCACCCTACTCTTAAAGTCACTGGCTCAAAACTCAATTCATACATGAATTCTTTGCATTAGCCCCCACCCAATCTGTACCTTACGTATGTGTTGTAAGGTTACCTCACTCTGCACTTTACAGGGGTGCTGTGAGGTTTATTGTGCTGAAGTATGTACCAGACTTTGAGCACTTAGGGAAAGCGCTATAGAAATACTATAGAAATTGAGCTTGTACTTCACTGGTTGCCAATCTTTGCAGGATTCATTTGTTTCCAAGGCCATGTCTGTAAGGAAAAATAATCTGAATTCATCCGTTCATAAATGAAGCACTGTTGGATGGCTAGTTTTGATTTGCCATAGGAGCAAGTGGTTACTTCTTGGATAAATCAGCACTCACCATTCAACACTGCTTCCTGTGCTTTTCTAGGCAGACCCAGTTCATGCTTTGATAGGCTGACCATATGAAAAGGAGGTCAGGGCTCATGTAACTTTAACTGTTGTAGAGAAAAGGGAATTTCAGCCAGTGTCATTTGTATGCAATTAGTTCCTGCTGAAATTCCCTCTTCTTCACAACTGTTAAAGTTACATGAGCCCTGTCCTCCTTTTCATATGGTCAGCCTATGCTTTGAGCACTTGCAAACATGACATTCAAGTGCCTTGGAGTGTCTCCTGCTATTTCTACACCAGTGTGAATGTAATATAGGATAGAAAATAGAAGATGACCATTTTAAATCAGAAGAACTATTTAGTCTCATATGAGCCAGTCCACATGTTTTTAACTGCTGTTGTTTTATTGTTTCGCTGCTTTATTTTGATCAGTTTATATTTCTGTAAAGCACCACAAAAGCTGTAAGACTGAAAGGTGGGACATTCTATATATAAAATAAAATGGAATGTATATTCCAGCCAATGTAGGCCTCGTGTTTGCATTACAAAATACATAAAGAAAGCACTTTTGTGTCATGTGTGAAAAGCATCCTTTGAGAACTACTGACCTAGGAACTTAGTAGCCCAGTCAATTAAACCAGGACAGCTGCCTTTGTGGACATGCTTGGGTCTTGCATCCTTTCCTTTTCCTCTTTTTTGTGCCCCCCCTAACCAGCTACTTTTGTTTCCAGGGAAAGGTGGTAGCCAAAGGAACAAGCTATTTTTTACTTGCCCTTTCATTGTGTGTTACACAGCAGTCCAAGTGTGATGTCCCAACCTGCGCCCAGCCCTACCGCTCAGAGGATGGTTGAGACACCTTCATGTCATTTTGTTCCAACTCGGAAGCTGGAAGTAAGGAGACAGGCTGGTTCTAGTGCTCCACCAACCCCCGAGTTCCTGGGAAGGAGAGGACAATCTCAACTCGTAAGGTATTGCATGGGCTTAGGCTAAATTGACGTATTCATGTGGGTGGCCTTGCCCTCTTGCTGCCTAACCTGGCTTTGGATTTTTGAACACAAGCAGACGCCATGGTGTGATGTTGCAGCGCAAGACGGTGCATACTATGGTTCTGTGATCACATTTCACAAATGCAAAATTTCATATAGGGCACAAAATTCAGCACTTTGAGAATCTCTTCCCCCCCGCCCCACCCCCCAAGTTTATTCTTCTTAATTTTATGGATGGATTGGTTAGTCCACAACATAGGTAATGAACAGCTTATATGTTGTCTGCAGCAAGAGTATGGCATGCAAAAACCTTCCAGGGAGGAGAGGCTGGAGAAAATAAGGGATTTTGCTATTATGGCAAAATTAACATATTATATTAGAACTGCAGGGAAAAAAAAGACAGATTTTTTAAAAAAATTCTTATTTTTTGTATATCCAAAGATCCAGTTTTGTTTTTCAATAACTTGATTTAGTGCTTTATAAAGTTAAAGGATATATAGAGAAAATTGTTTATTGGTAACTTTGGATTTTGTACAAGTAACGTATAATGCGTATATAAGTGAGTGTGAGAATGTACATACCTTATTTAAGTGATTCAGAGATGTCTTATTGATTGATGTATATGGTATGTATTGTATACTGGGAAAAAAGTTCAGGATGTTTGTACTAGCAGAACAAGCAGCAATACCTCTCCCCCACCCAATAAAAAATACAAAGTTTCTAGTGCACAGGGCTGTGAAGATAGCCTTGAAAGGCAGAGTGCATTGCATGGATAAATATTGAAAGCTAGAGGAGGGACAAACAAAATAAGCACTTATTACAAACAGAATAAATTACACAAAATAAGCAAGTTGCACATGCCAGTTTTAGTGGGCAAAGACAGACTTAGAAGGGGATCACTGGCAGGGTTCCAGGGAGAATATTGTTGGTGCTACCAATTATTTCTTATGGGTACTGTCAATGTAAGAAAATTTGGATCAGGACACTGCTTAACAGGGGAAATCATTGACTTTTCCCTCAGTTCAGTTACAACTTAACGGTGACACTATTTCAGACGTTATTTTAGCCTTTGCTTGAGAAGGGATTGGCGTATTGACTGCAAACAGAGACAGTGACCCTGTTCAGATGACACGGTAAGCCACGGTTGTTAAACATTTTGAGCGAAACGTTATGGCTTAGCGTGTCATGTGAACCATTCCTAACCAGGATGGCTACATAACCATGGTTTAAACATGCTTACTAACCATTTGCTGCAAAAGGGTTAGCGGCCTAACCATAGTTTAGCATGTTCTCTGAACAGGCCCTATGTGATATGTGTCGAGAAGAAAAAACCTTTGTTTCAAACAAAACTAAAAGCCCAACATTTTTTCAAATGTACCTCTTGCACCAAATGGTAATACTGAAGTAGCAAGAGGAGTGGGCAGTATAAAATTCATTGGAAGCTCTGAAATTCATACCTCAATCCTGTAGCTGGTTCTCTTAAGCCAGGGGAGGACAGGAATGTCATCTCCAGACATTTTGGACTTCAGCTCACCATTCTTGACCACTAGACATGTTGGCAGGGGCTTCTGGGAGTTGAACTCCGAAACATCTGGAGAGCCACCATCTCTCCACCTGTATCTTAAATTAAATAGGATTTGGGACAAGTGGTGTCAGGTTTCTGCTCTCTCACATGAGAACTCCAGGCATTTTGGAGTCGTAACTAGATTCTTCTGGTTCCTAGGGTGTCTTCATCCCGGGAAGGTTTGGAGTCCCGAGGAAGAAGCGCTTTGCCGAGGCGCCGCCCAACCTACTACACTGTCACTGTTCCTGAGTACTGCTTCTCTGCGCCCAAGTCCAATCCGGTCGTCAAAGCCACCTTTCACTCTGCTTCCGAAGATAGCAACTCGGACATCTCCAGTGTCTCCTATACTACATCTGCTGGCAGCAGCAGCCCTGACATCTCCTTCCTGAAGCCAGCACCCTCAATGCCCATGGAGGACACCTTGCAGCCATTCCAGAGCCAGGCCTGCAAGGGAGAAGAAGCAGAACACCACTGCCAGTGTGCTCAGAAGCTGCTGTCACCTCCAGGCTTCTGTGCCACGGAGTATGTGGCTGACAGCCGCCTGCCTGCGGGGAGGGAGCTCTGCCACAATCGTCTACCTTTCCTGTCTGGCAGCTCTGCCCACTTCCCCTACCAGGAAGAGGCGGTGCCGGTTAGATTCCATCGGTCAGTGGTTTCCCACAGCAGGGTGGTGCGTACGCCCTCCCTGAAGGACTGTCTCCCGATGGGCCCCCGAACCCTCTCCAAGGCCGTGGTGACAGAAGAGCTCAAGTCATGGCATGAAAGGACCCGGCTACGCAATGCACGGCCACATTCACTGGACCGGCAGGGGGCTTTCCGCATGCGTAGTGGGCCAGGCAGAGAGTTGCACTTGACATGTTCCATGGGGCAGCAAGTTCAGGTAAGGACTTAGGGCAGCAGCCTTTGGGAGAGTGGAGCCGGCTTCATCATCACCGTCTCTGCCTTGCCCCAGAGCTCCTGTAATAAGCCAGCTTCCCCCAACCTAGAGGACAAGCTTATGTGCTAATGCCATAGATATTCACCTTTGCCTGGATGAGCCTTTTGATCAGAAATAAATGCGCACAGGCCTTATAGCTGGGATGCAGAAACCCAGGTCCCGGGACCCAAATCCAGCCCTCCGGGAGGGATGGTGATTCCCAAATGGCCACCCCCCCTTCCCTGGGCCCATCTCTTCCCCCCCCCCCTCCCAATCACTGATCAGTGGGTAGTTTCCCAGTTATTGGGTATTTTTTCCCCATTATAAAAGGTTGAAGTGCCTCTTATAAGATGTAGTTTCTGGCAGCAAGAGCAAAGCTAAAACATGCTGCTATTTTTTGTGTATTTTGTCCCCATCCCTTTCGCCTTTGTCCTCTCCCACAACTGGAATGCAGCCCCAAGTACCTTTCTGGACTAGAATGTAGCTCTCAGGCTGAAAGCAGCTCTGAAGCCCTGGCTTATACTGTCTGGATCACTTTTCCCATTGGCCATTTGGCTGCTTAAAACTCCCCTTCCCAAGTTCCAGAAGTATGTTTGTATTGAAAACTCTTTGAGCATTTCAAATTACACATAAGTAGGAGAATTGTGGATCTGAGCCTATATGCATTTCCCGGTAACTGTGGGAAAAAGGGAATTTATCTACGTCCTCTTATCCAGATATTTAATAAATTTCAAGCATTGCCCACTTTCCTTCTCCTGAACCTCTTCCTCTTCATCTCCGCAGGGTCCAGCAGTCCTTCAGTTTGTTAAGCCCTTGGTTATAGTATTGGCCTGTTGGACAGGGGAGAAATGTTTATGCTGTTGCTTCTGCCCCTGCTTTGTTTTGAGGGTTCGAGGAACTTTTTACAGAGTTTTAAACTATCCAAGTCCCTTGGTTGACACACTCAATGGGAGGAGTTCTGTATCCTGTTTTTGGCTTAGAGAATTATGCCCCCTAGATGTGTGAAACTGTTGCACAATGGAGCGCAGGTCGTGTTATTTCTGGGGCATCTCCCTTGCCTACAGCACAGGGCAGAGGCCCACACCAAGCAAGCAAGAACTTGTCCTGAGATCCCTCCCAACCCGTTCAGTGCTCGCCTGCTCCCACCTGGAAGCAGAGCTGTGAAATTTTGAACTGGCAACTCTCTTCTGCTCTAGGAAGTATCTGCATGAGCAAATTAGACAGGCCCTTCAACTTCACACTGCATCTGTTTCTCTGCCTAATCCACTTTCAGTTGAACATGGGAGCCATCCAACAGCAGTACATCAGATAAATCCATGGTGATGCCATGACCAAAGTCCATTTACTGAAAGTCCGTCACTGAGGCACATGTTTATTGTTAGGCGGTTTAGCAGGGTGGCCCTTGGAACTCAGAATTACAGGTCCGAGACTGCTCTGGTTCAAACCTTCAGACAATTTTGTAATATAGTAATAAGAAGCTGCTGTGTGTACTCAGCTCACTGGCCCATGTAGCTTAATATATTCTACTCCCTTTCTCCAAGATTTCTGGCAGAGGCCTTTCCTAGCTTTGCTACAACCTGAGACCTTTTAACCTGAGGTGTCTGGTTCTGTCCTTCTTACATGCACCAAGTTATGGCCTCTCTATGTAGTTGTGGCAAGTTCTAAATGTTTCCTTTCCTCCTGGGACTTCGCTTTTTATAGGGAATTCCTTTAGGAGGTGCCATTCAATTTATCAGTATTGAATGGAAGTAGTAGCACAGATGGTACTGGAAACTTCGCTATTCCGTTGCATGGTGACAGGAAGGGAATTGGTTTTATGGTCAGAGAAAAATGTAACAAGTCACATTTTCCTGAAGCAACAAAGGTAGGACGTGGTCATCAGCTGTAGCAAGTGCCATTTATACTTCCTTAACGGAAGAAACTCTGTCTCATGGTAGCGGAGGTGCTCCTGGGATGCTGTGCTGGTCCAACAATTCCACTGAAGGCTTTCTTTTGAACCCTACAGGTACCTCGTATACATATCCTGAAACGCTCTCCTGAAGGAGCCCCTGTACAAGTCTATGTGCCAGAAAATGGAGAAATCATTACTCAGGTCTAGAGGCCACCGAATCTATCTGCCTACCTTGCAGAATTTGCTGACTCTCTTAACCCGGGATGGAAAAAGGATGCCTGGTGGGAGCAGGCTTGGCTTGTTCTTGGTTTGCTGCTCCTGCTACTTGGAAGAGAACATTTAGCACCTAACCCTGCAAACTACATGAGACTGTAGCTCAGCCTTTCCCTTTGGTCGTATGATGAACTGATGTACCAATGGAAGGGAGATGTTGCAACAGTCAGGTTTCTTGTGCTATGTGGAACACACAGGACACCCAATATCACACCAATGCTAACTAGTTAGCATTTGTCCATCTGCCTATTTATTAATGTCTGTCTGCTTCTGCCAGAACCATCATGGAGGGCCTGTAGGCTATGAAAGCAATATTAACCTGGAGAACTTTTCATGTCTTTTAAGAAAAGAGCCAAGTCCAGCCACGTGAATTTTCTCTCCCCTGTGGAAGTGGAATGTGTGTGTATCTGTCAGTGCTCTCCAACGGCTGGATTTGGATTCCCGTCTGTTTCTTATTCTTACATGAAGTTGTATGATGCATCCGGCAGGCCCCCCTCAAATGTAGTTTAATTCACATGCCCTGCCTTGTTCTGCCTTTCCGCAGGCTGCTGTAATTCACAACTTTTGCCATCTCTTTGGTTCTGTATGTGAATCGCAGATTCCTTATTTTCAGTTTTAATGGAAAATTATACTTAAAATGGTCCATTTTCATGGGTGAAATATAACATATTGCTCTGTTCTTGTATGTATCTAATGTCACTTCACAGAAGTGGACTGGTTTCTCCATATACAAGTCATCTGTCACAAGACTGGTGTTTTATCTAGTGATCCCCTCCTCTTGCTGGCCAGACTAGCAGCTTATTCTATTGCAAGACAGAAGAGCAATTTTGTCTGCCACAAGAAAACAGTCATAGATGCACTGAGCAGTATAAGGAGGAGGATGGGTATGCTGCTCATACAGCGAAACACCCAGGTCATTGCACAACATACCAAGGCCCTATTTGGGCCAGGACCCAGCTTTGTAGCTTAACATAATGGTTAATTTAACCATGGGCTTCAGCAACCCTTTGCCCCACCTACCTGAAACTAGGCCTGTGATTTTCTGACCATCCCAATACTGATGTACCACAGAGTTCTGACGTTTCCTGTAAGCCGTCTCTCTCAGCCGAAGCAATTTAAACCTAAGCAGTATTGCAGACAGTCGGGCATTTTCTGGCCGCCTCATTGTACTCCTGAAATTTGGTACTTTACTAGGGTTGTCAACTCCCCCCCCCCCCGATAATGTTCTCATGCATTTATCAGTTGCATGACAGCCCAAAACCCAGTTGGTTAAATTTTCATTGCATCTGCATTGTACAAAGAAGTTTTATCAGTGATCTGCTGGATTTCATCTTGTCATCCAGTTGTTAAAGGCACAGGGAACTGCTCTCTATTCATATATATTTTTTAACGAAACACAATTAGCAGAAGTTAAGGGATTTTCAATTCTTTTTGGCATGGTGACCCACCCAATTCCCCCCCACACCCGGGTATGACAAAATTTCAACTTGGTTGCCTCATCCTCTCAACCCACTTTTTTAAAGCTTTTCCAAAATGTGGTGATCTGTTGTTAGGGTATCTACAGAAGAGTCCTCTGGGTCAACTTCAGGGCATTAAAAGTGGCAATATGACTAAAACCAGCCTAAAACCTTTACCACTGAGATCTCCAAGTGCAGCCTCTTGGCAGGTCAGAGGATAATTCGTGCTCTGAGACCAAAAACAATGCACAAGAGGCCAATCCTTTTTTCTTTGCAATAGAAAACTGAATTCTGCAGCTTGTTTACATTAAAATGATGCAAATGAAGCAAATTTGTATAATCCGTTCTTAATAATCATGGGAAGGAACTAAGAGGCAGACAGGGAAGATCTATTTCCTAACCACTGGAAAACTTTGCTCTGCCTTTCTTTTGACTTTTCAAACTTTTGACAGGTATTGCGTACAAATGGATTAGTCTACTTCTACAATCTGAAGAGCTGGAAAAGCTGTCTTAGGGTGCCTCTACAAGAGGCATTTAAAGCTCTTTCAAGGCACATTAAAAAAATTACCTCTACAAGAACGGAGCGCAAATCGGGCATAGAGGCGCGTTATCTCCCCGATTATGCGCATTATCGAATGTGCGTTAAATCGCGAGTTTATTTTGCTCCGTCCGTTAAAGCGAATTTTGACTGTGTGAATAAGCGCTTATGCGCATTAACTACTTGTAAAGCGCATTTTGGACATCTGTTAATGCGCTTCGCCGCCTCTCGCCGCCTCTCGTGCAGAGGTATTAGGCGTAAATGCGCTTCTGCGATTATGCGCATAATCGCCTAACCAGGCACAAAAGCGAATCCTTGTAGAGGGGACCTTAAAAAAGAAAAGAAAAACAGATTCTCAAGCCACTGAATCTATGGAATCCCAGAATAGACACTACTGTTTGCACATCTCTGCTCCCCCGCCCACAATTGCTTACTACAGGGCTAATTTAAAGCCCCAAGCTTGTTTTTAATCCTTGTGTTTTGGTGCTTCCAAATAAAGAACTCCTAGTGCAGTCAGTCAGAAGGCAGTGAGCAGCTATTCCATCTTTTCTTCCTTAATGGATTTTATTTCTACTATGACAAAAGACAGAAGAAGCAGTGGGAAATCACACGAGGGCTACACATTGAAGACAATTTCATCTGAACTCCGCATAAAATTCTGCGAATAAGGCATGGTTATTGCACAATAAAAGGCTTGTCTGGACACGCAGCCTTTATTACTGTGGTAAACTACGGAAGTTAAACCACTAATTATGGTGCCATGATGGAGCATGTGTGGTATCTGCAGCACATGCTGTTCTTGATATTAAACTATTTGTACAAAGTATGCCTCTGGAAAGTCTGTGTCTCACAGTCAGTCCATACTCAGCTCTAAACAGTGTTAAATGTATTTGAACATTTTATCGTGAAGAGAATGCATTATTTGAGTTCTCGTGTTCTAACCTGTTTGTGCTGTCATTTGGGAATTACCTCTGCTTTACTTTCTCCTTTGGATACACTCACAGTCAGTGTTTTATCTCAGCCCTAAAACATGCTCTAATTTAAGTACAGGAGAAGAAACGTTAGCTTATGAGGAAGTTACAATTCTATATTCTCCCCCCCTTCTTTGCTTCTGTTTTTTTTTTTACCTCCCGCATTGAAGTAATTTGCTCAAATCCACAATTCCCCATTAACTTAGTCTTCTTTTTATTCAAAGAGCCTTTTGCACTTACCATATCACTAACGGCCATTTTTTTTTGTATTTGATTTTTTAAGACATATTCTCAGATTTCATTTTAATAAGTTTATTTATTAAGAGGAAGAACAAACACGTTCATTGGAAAACCATGTACATCAGGAACCTTAAATAACTTACATTATTTACACAGAGGTAAAAAATATTTCACACCCTATCCTTACACACACACACACACACGTGCACACGCGACCATTTTGCCAGATGATACGGCCCCCACAGAAGCCCCAAACAAGCACTAGCCTTTTGTAAAAGAAACCTTCCAGGACAAGAAAAGGCACCTGCTGTTTGAAACAATGTGATGTGTATATAGACCATGTGGTGGAGCAAATGACCAAGCCTTAGGTTAGTTATGCACATGAGCACTTTCACTGCAATCCTCTTCTAGGAATGGAGGGAGAGTGGACAACTACCAGGAGGCCTCCCTCTCAATTGAAATGTTATGCCTGTGTGAACACCATGGCTGAAAATTTCCCAGTGTTGCCAGGTGACCTGAGTAGATTATGGAAACCCACTTCTTAAACACATTGCAGTGCGCCATGGATGAATGTGCACATTCATTCCAAGGGGCCACTAGAAACAGATGAGATTTACAGCTTTTGTTACTTTTAATACTTTCCACCATGTGCTTCAACTACAGTCCCCCAGGAAGGCAAACTATACTTAACAATTCCAATAAAATGGCTCCCCCCAGATTTCAGTTCGAGAAATGTACACTTTTTGCCACATCCATGGGATCAGGAGTATTAAAAAAGAAAAGAAAAAGGGGCAGGGGTTTCTTCAATATGAGAAAATATCCCATACCTAAGTGCTGGAAATAGCATTGAGGCACACGGGACTATATGGCAAATATGGTCAATAATTTAACAGATAAGAAGAGTGTCCTCTGGCAGAATGACTCAGGTATATCTCAAGTATTAATTTACAGGAGGTTTCATATTCTTTGTTCTACACAAACTTCCTACAAGAACGAACGTAGGAAGGTTTAGGTGAACTGTGTGCAGCTAATTCACAATCTATTCCTAGATTTTTGCGGCAAACAAACAAAAAACACCCATTCACTTGTGACTATAAGCTTCCCTAAATAACCAGACAAGGGTAGCCATGTGAGGGGATGGAGACTGTGCCAATTTCATTACCAGTGGAAGATAGTACCTCCTCTGAGACTCAGCTGTCTCCCATCTCAGTCCAGAATGCTGAGTCAGGAGAAGACAGCAAAAGACACCACAATTCAATAAATATCACCCTAAACGCTTAAGAAGAGCTTATTAAAATTGTGTAGCTGGTGGGCAGAGAACAAGCCTTGGACCTGAACGTAACCAACCAACCAACCAACCAACCGTGAGCTGCTTTCAACCCTTGCTGTTGGGATCCTCAAGCTCAGAAATTAAGGTCAGTGATAATGGGCGTTCCCCAGACCAATTCAAGTCTCATTAACATAAAAACCTAAACAAAACCTAAAAAACATCAAAAACCTTGGACCATGAGGTAGGTTAACTCAAAACTAGCCTTCATCTTCTGCATATCTTTCACTCATGCGCATGCATGCACACACACACACACATCTCCTTTCTGCCCTCCCCCCCAAAATAATGCACAAGGCAATACACAAAACCTTTGAACACCCATAAAGAATTACAGTACAACTTCCTACTTGGATGAAAGAATCCGCAGCTTCACTGTGTGGAAGTGGGATTTTCACAATGCATGTAAACCAACCTTCCTTCTAACCTGGTGCCATCTAATGTACTGGATTGCAACTCCCATAATACCCAGCCAGCCTGGTCAATGGCCATTCTGGCTGGGAATTATGGGAATTGCAGTCCAACACTGGAGCAGGGACATTGCTGTAGAATGGTCTAAAGGCTGAGGGCCAGTAGTGTCCATTGGTAAACTCAAATGGGTTGAAAAATATCCAGTGAAAGTTCAAGTTGACTGAAGCACAGAGAACCAAGCCTCTCTTGCTTATTTTTCTTATTATAATGAAAGGAGAGTACATGGGAACAGGCTAGAATGGCTGCATTTCAAACAGGTGTAAACAAAAAGAGGTACTGGAGGCGAGATTAAGAGGGGCAGACTCATTTTCTTCAAGGGGAAGTCTTGTCACCCCAAGAATATAGGAACACATTGCCCCACCCTTGTGTTTGGCTGTTCAAGTGTTTCTTACCCTGTTTGAAAGCTGGAGGGAAAATTCTCCACACTTTTCTGTTCCCAGACAAAAGGGCATTTCTTTATTGGAGGGGAGAAAGTCAACTTCAGTGAACTCTGCCATGGCTGGAAGAGGCAAAGTAAAGAGCTCTACAGGCTGAAACAATGCAGGTTTCTCCAGGCTATCTCAGGTTGCAACCAAAGTATATTCCAGCAGCTCAAAGACTCTTTTTGTTGGCTATCTAACACTATGGAAAAAGGGTCCAGCATTACAATTTCTACAGAAAGTAATAATTCTTCCAAACTCATAGAAATCTTGATGCCAGATGACAATCACATCTCATGTTCGCAGTCACCACTTTTATAGGTCTCATTAATACAATAGAGCCCCCTTTTTTATATTGTCATTGCAGGAGTATTTGTGATCTTTAATGTGGGAAAACCAGCATCATGACCACCTGGCATCTGAAAATGAAAACCTTTGGGTGATTCTACTTTTGGAGTGAAAACTGAGAAACACCAACTACATGTGCTCAAATTAAGGTGGCTCATTTTGCCATCCCCACCCTGCCACCCCCTTCCTCCCTTTAAAAACAGCCCATTGCTGATGGAAATAAGAAAAAAAAGAATGTCAGCACTTCATAGACATTCATGAAAGACCTAACTAGAGCAAGAAACATCCTCTAAAACGTGACAATCAGCTATGCAGGAAATGCATCCAGGAAGCAGCTGGCATGTTTAGATTTCCTCTAGTCAGTTTCACTGTTCAGCCCTAAAGGCATAGGCAGGACACAGGCGGCTCCTGGGCAGTAGGAGATGGTGCAGCTCCCTCATGTTAAGGGTGAGAGCTCTCTCCCCCCCCTCCCCCCCGGTCCATAAACATCCAAACCTGCCTATTTTGCAGAGCTCATCACACATCCCAGGAGAGGTCTGTTTGGGTGGCGGAAGGATTCTGATTGGGAAAATGCTCTCAAACGTCTCAGCCTGGACTTCTTCGGTGGCTGCCAATGCAGGCACCGCTTCGTTTTACAATCTGATATCATCACAAAATCCTACCAAGCAAGGAGACTTGAGCACGGGAACTGGAAAGGAAAGGAGACGCCATTGCACCATCCAACCGACACATTTGCCAGTGTATCCAGCATCAAAAAGCCGGGGTGCCGCCTGTTCCTCAAGCCCTGAGAGTGGGAGATTCCAGTGGGAAGCCAAATGCTACCTCCTAGTCCTTGTAAGCCCGGCTCAACAAAGGCACCACCTCTTTCTTCTCATGACCCTCGCTGTGGTCACCATGTCTAGTCTTTTCACAGCTTCTAATTTGTGCTGCTCAGTAGCTTCCTTGCACTCCAGAGCTTCACTGTCCAGTCACTGGGGAATGAAGGTACAAAGGTGAGAGCGCGAAGCTTGCAAAATCAAAATCAAAACACTGTACAAGATGGGGGGAAAGGCAAGGCAGAGAGCCATGCTACATGTGGCACTGAGCACACTTTTAAAAAGCATGCTTCAGGCGGTTGCTTTTATGGAGTAGGAAAAGCAGACACAAGAGCCCAGAATTTGGTCCATGCTCCTGATCTGGGGCCTGTGCTGGGTTCCTGTACCAAATCCCCACCACCACCATGCAGCTGCTATTTGCCCCCATAGATACTGTTTACTGCAAACAGCACCTTTAGGGCCAAATAGCAGCGTCTGGGGGTGGGTCGGATTTGGACAGGAAAGAGGTGCAGGACTCCAATTCAAATCTAAAATAAAATCAGCCAGTTTAAACATGCTTTTTATAAAGCACATTTAACGTAATATATCATTTACATTCATCTGTAATGGTACAGCAGTAACAACAGAGCAATAGGACTAAGGCCTCTCCCATCTTTCACCTTTTTGTCCAAAGGCACTGGGGCTAATCCAGCAAAAATCTAGATTGAAAGCAACACGGAGAGAATACAAACATCTTCACTGTGCAAAGCCAGGCTACAAATTGGGGGTGCTTTGTAGCATCACCTCATGGAGTGATGTGCCCCTTCATTGGGTCCCCACTAACTCTCACACACAAGATTGTACTGAAAGTATATTTCATTGATTTCAAGGGAAAAGGCTCAGTTCAGACAACATGTTAGTCAACGCAGTGTGAAAACTCCACTCAACATTTGAGTTTTCAGGAGGTACTCCCTACACAGCATGTTCTAACTCCGCTGTTGTGTGACTGTGGGCTACTATGGAGTTGAGTAAAACCCATCGCAACGTTTGATTGACAATTCTTCCACCCTCTCTTCTCCCCTGGTCCTCCCAATGGTATCCCATCAGCCACTGCTGCAAAAAAACAATCCTGGCGGCTTTCCTAGAGTGGCACTCTCTCCTTTCGCTGCTCTTGCCAGGGAATTCTGTAGCCAGTGGGAAAAGTCAACTCAACGCAACGGAAAACTCCACGGAGCCCGCCACATGACAGTTGTGCAGGAACTCTCCTCTGCACAGCGTAGATATTTTGTGTGGAGTGTTTTCCAAAAAAAACCCTCCACCATTGCATGGAGTTTCCCTGCCAAACAACACATTTCTCAACGGTGGTGTAAAAACTCCACCATGAAGTTCTAAAACCACTGTTGAGAAACATGTCTGAACTGAGCCACAGACTTTTAAGTAAAGCATGCGGCCCTAGTAAGGCAACCAAGCTGGCAAATCAGGCAGAAACACAAGATGGGTTTTTAAGGCCCACTTTGAGGTGGACCAGGGAGTGACGCCTCCCTTGGAAAACACCTTCACTTACTGTCCTAAAGGGAAAGAGAAGCAAGTAAGCATTGCGTACCGTTAAGAAGCAGCTGAGATCAGCTCGCAGAAATAGGGGGAGGGAAGAGAAAGGGGACAGGGAGGGAGAAAACAGCAAGAAAAAGTAAGCAGGAGAGTAGAGAAGACAGGAGGAGGGTCAAGGCAGACTGGTAGCACGGCCCTTGATGGCAAGGACGCGTCGCGGAAGGCAGGGGGTGAGCCCAGGCACGTAATTCCATAACTTTACCCGGCAGTCACTGTGGCACAGAGAAAGAGAAAGAGAGAGAAAGAGAGAGGAAGACAGAAAAGGAAAAAAGAAACATGGTCGGAAAAGAAGAGATCAGAGACTCCATACAGGGAAGGAAGTGAGCGATCTGGTCTGGGTTGCCCGCCCAGGGGATGCCCTCTTGCCAAGGTTGTGGTGCTTGCTAGTGCTCCACTCCCAGCTCTGCTAGAATCCCTGCATGACAAGGGCAGATTACCACATGCCCCTGGAGCTCTGCTCTCAGGTTGTGATGACTGGGAAAAGCTGCCTTTATACTGCCTTAGTCGGGGAGGTGTGCCTGGATCAACTGAGGTGCTCGGGTACTAGTCCCTGGTTATAGGAAGGCACCCTTTTGGAGGGGGGGCAATGCCAGAAGCCTCACTTAGGGATCATTGTATGAATAGGCTGCACAGAGCAGGACGTCACTGGGGATGTATGAAGAAGCTAGGAACCAAAGAACCATCACAGAAAGCTGCTTCTTGGTGTCAAGCAACACAGTTCCATGGCTGTGGCAGATCCCATGGTGTTGAGCAGAAACCACTGCACTGTAAGGAGGCCTCAATGAACAGGGCTGTCACAGAAGCAATGGCTCGTCATGGCTCCTCCCTCAATCAGGCCCTTGGGCCTGCAACGAGCTCACCTCAAACAAAACCTTGTTATCTTGAACAGTGTAATTCAGCCTTCCTCCACCTAATGCCCTCCAGGTGTGTGGAACTGCATTCCCATGATTCCCAGCCAATTGCCATGCTGGCTGGGAAGTATGGGAGTTGCAGTCCAATACATCTAGAGGACACCAGGTGGGGTAAGGCTGTGTTAAACTAGATGTGATGGGACTGAGAGGGCAAAATGCTCAGGATGTCTCTTTGGGGCTAAGTGGACCACACACCCCCACACCCGCACTCACCTGGAAGCTGTGAATATGTGCTTGGAATTGGTGCAGATGGCGTTGATGGGACTGTCGTGCCCTTTGATCTCCCCAACAGGTGTGAAATTGTCGACGTTCCAGACCTTCACTGTCCCACCACGGCAGGCACTCAGCAGCATGGGCCGGCTGGGCACGAAGGCCAAAGCACAAACCCAATCTTTGTGTGCGTTGGGGATTTGCTGGGAAGCAGGAATACAATGAATTGCATTAGCAAGGGCCTGTCCCCCTCTTGTCACACCCAAGACATTCGACTGACAAGAGCTTCCAAGGGAGATGGGGAAGGGGTAAAAGCCAAAGACAGTGGAAAGGACTGGACACTACTAAACAAGAAGTGGAACCCTTTAACACCAACATGATAGGCAGGTAAGTAGATACATGGACGTTTACGACACAGTAGCAGCTAGGCCACATTTCTTGTCACAATAGTCTAGAGGTGTTTCCAAAGAGGGGGCTCTCGCCACGACCAAGCAGGGGGCACTGTGCAGAAATCCCATCCGTTTTCCCTTAGCAGGTTTTCCACGGTAAGAAAAATGATGGAAGTGGTGGGTAAACAGAGGAAGGTTGTAAGTTGAACTCCCAGGAAAAGCCTGTGAATGAGGCACGGCGATGGAACAAGAAAAAAATCATCTAGGAACACCCCTAGTTGCAAATGCTCGAGGATTCTTTCATCAGAGGCTTGTTCCCAATAATTAATTCAGTCTTAAAAAGAGGGCAGCCAGCCGGTACTGCTGAGGAGCCTGAATAAAACTGAATTAAAAAATAGGTCAAAAAAGGCACAGCTATGCCCTGGGGCCAGTTGTGATTGTCACCAACACCAGCATTACTGAACAGGCGGCTGTTACACTAGTGCAACCACATTCCATAGCGTACCTGGGATTGCAACTAGCACATTGGGGCAGGGCGGGGTGGGGAGAGCAGGGCTTCTAGTGCCATTGTCGTTTGTACTCATGCTGGGAAAACACACAACAGAAGTGCTAACTGAGAGGTGGTTGGATCCTTCTACAATAAAAGCAACCGTCAATGCTACAAGAGATTGTCCACCCTGTCCCTAAGAGTAACCTCCCTGCTTTGCCCAAGAGGCTTGTTGAGTGATGGCTGATAAGATGCTTGAAAGAGCCACTCATGCTAAAGACACACTGGGATTTTATGTGCAATTTGAACATAAGCAGAACACATACCATTCCATTAACTGGATTTCAACATCTAGAACATTCACTTTTGATTGGGGGGGCTCATTCATGGATGCCAGCATGGGTCCCTGTTACCCCCCTGTTCTACAAGAGGAATTTATGCAGCAATTGTATGTTGACAGCTTCAGCATCGTCTGTATCATACGAAAGGTAGACCACCTCTCTCTTGGCCTTTGCAAATCCAATTCCTTCCTACCTGGATGAGCTCCTGCTGCTCCAGGTCCCATTTCTTGACCCCGTTGTCCCTGGAGCCGCTGAAGAGAACATCTCCCTGAATGGCTAGGCACTCGATGCCATCGTAATGCGGAGGTTCAAAGTTGTGAGTGGGGCCAACGTTTCCACCAACACCTTCTGCAATCTCGAACATCTGCAACACAGGAGTTCTCAGAAAAGCAGCCTTTCAAAACTTACTGCCTAGGCTGAATCTTGGGCTTAGTGTCCAGTGTTCCTATCAGAGAAGAAAGAATACTACTCAAAGAAGAGGGGCCTATAACTTTTATAAAGGAAAGTATGTTACATGGAACAAAATATCTGGAGAGGTGATGTGGTTTAGCATGAACTGGGTGTGGCTAAGAACTTTTGGAGGAAACTGTGTGGGAAATGGAACACAGATTATAAGAGCCCTGTTCTCTCAGGAAAGACTGCTACAATCTATGGTTATTTGAAAGTTCCTGCTTTGCTCTCCAATCCTCTCCTCTTGCAACTAGTGTAAATAAATGCTAGCTTCGGGATTCAGTAGGGCTTAAAGAACTGACAAGTTACTGTCATTGCTGCCTGTCTTTCAGAACAGTTCCATTCCTCTCCTACTGATGAAGTGGAAGGTAGATTAAGGGATAGAGCAACACAAGGCACTTTTCTTATTTCATCAGTATTAGACAATTATTTATTCCATTTCTAATCTGCCCAATAACTAATGTTCTCTGGGCAGATTAAAAACAGTTCTATACACGCAGTAATGTAGCCTTAGCCAATCTAGTGTGTTGGACTACAGCTCCCATCATGCCCAATGGCCCTGCTGGTTGGGAATGACAGTAGTTCTAGTCCAACACATCTGAAAAGGTGCCAGATTGGGGAAGGCTGTACTGAAACACTTCAGACTTTGATGAGTCCTATAAGGGCCTCGGGGATGTTGCAGAGTTCTCCTGGGGCATCAGTCCTCTTCTGCAGATTGGCCATAATAAAGAATGCCAGGGCAGAAACATGAAACGTTACTTTTTCATTGCACTAAAATGGTGATTGTTAAGGTTGTAGAAATGCTAGGTTGGCCTTTTTCCAACGATAAGTAAAGGAGAAGCATAGTGCCATCAATTGGGGGGGGGGGGGAAGGGCTGGGCTACTGAAAATAAAGAAATAGGCAGCCTTCTCAAGGACGCTGGCAGCAGGGCTCTCAGGAAAACTGAACTTCGGTCTAATACCTTGACATAGTGATCTTTCGATCCTGTGATGACCAGGTCATGGTTGCTTGCAGTCCTGTTCACGGTGAGACACATCACAGGCCCAATATGGCCTGTTAGCTTCCCAATGGGCTGCAGTCTAGACAAAAAGGGGGGAAACAGTGGTGAAAACCTAGCTGTGGGTATAAGTTTGTAATGAGAGAGCCAATGTTCCTCTCTCCCCTGTCAAGCAACCCCAAGGGACCCTAAACATAAAGGTCTTGGGTATTCCAGGGCTTCTAGGAACCTCTCGGTTTGGTTAATTGAGGCACAACAACAGCCTCTTGTTATTCTCTTCTGGGCGTTCTTACATATTTGAAAACAGCTTGGAACTCTGGGCAGGGCAAACCTCTCCCTCTATCCTCCCATTAATAAAACTAGCTGATGGAGGGATGCTATTTCTTTCCCTCCCACCCTGTATAAACCTCCTGTGACATGCTTCCAGATAGCCTAGATCAGCCTTCCCCAGTCTGGCCCCCTCCAGAGATGTTGGAGGACAACTCCATCCTCTGCCAGATAATAGGAGTTGTCGTCCAATACCTCCAGAGGGCGCCAGGTTGGGGAAGGCTGCCCCAGATCAACCCGGCTGCAAGTTTGCCCTCTGACCTGTTCAGCTCCCAGATGCGGACGGAATTGCCGGTGGCTGCGTAAAGCGTGGTGCCCGTTGGATTAAGCGCAATCTGGTTGATCTGGTGCTCGCCTTGCACACTGGTGATGGTACGGGTAGTAGTCCCAGCACAGGCATCCCCGGAAATCACTTGACCTGATGACCTAATCCAGAGAGAGAGAGAGAGAGAGAGAGAGATTGTAATAGGTATGAAAGGCACTGTAGAGGCTCATAGGACCGTTAATGGAGTTCAACATCATGGCAAGAGAGAGACTGCAGATTTGCTTTTTAAGGAGGCAACCTCAACCCGGGCAGCTTTAAAAACAGATTTGGAAAGAGTATGTTTGGCCACTTATACAATGGAAGCACATGGAGGTCAGAGGCAACAGTAGGTTTTGAAATCCAGAGGTCCAGAGAGAATTATTCCCCACCTTTATACATACTAAACAGAAGTAGTTGCCCAATACAAAAAAAGGTACCTTTCAGGACGTGAACCTGCTTGTTTTCTTCTCCCTTCCTCCATAATAAGGGCTTATTAAACTACGTGGGTAGGGCAGTCCAATAGGGTCACACACAATGAGGCACACAAACACTTCTAGTTCTAACAAATAGAAAGGAAGGCCCACTTAAGGCCAAACTGGATATGATATTTGTTACTTGGTTAGCTTCGCTGTGCATTTATCAAAAAAGGTAAGTACCAGTGCAGCCCGACCCACCCTAAAGCTGGATCAATTCCATGGCATGGATGGAAGAGAGGGCTTTAACCCTTTTGCTCCTGCCTCGGTCACAATCAGGATTGGGGGTTCCTGCCATTGTGAATAGTAGGGGCTGGGTGGGTGTGTAGGTGTGATTCTGACCAGGATTTTGATGAGGACAAAGGGTTACACCTTCCCTCCCCCATACCACAGTTCAAATAACACACAAATAAATAAATGACTTATTATGTTGCTTACAAAATGAGCATAATAGACATATTTGCATACAAAAACACAAAAAATTTTGAGACTTAAAGAAATTGCAAACTGATGCAGAAGATAGGATGAAACTAATTTAAGAATGGAAAAATGAGGAACTGGGAGAAACAAAAATTGGCAGTTTCATCCATTCTACATCAAGGTACAAGGAAATATTTTGGTGTAATGTATGACCGCTGCTAACTGTGGCCAAGGATGCTGCTAAATCCTGTTTGGAAACCCCTGTACGAAGGTTAGAGAAAGCCTCAAACATGAAATTGAGAGCTTTCAACGAAGGTTAGAGAAAGCCTCAAACATGAAATTGAGAGCTTTCAAGTACTTACGTGAGAGTGCGGATGCACTTGGCAGAATCTCGGATGTCCCAAACTTTGATGTAAGAGGTAGAGACCGTGAATACCAGGCCAGAGTGGCTGCTGTACTTTATGGAGACCACGTTGTTTGGATGGCCTTTCAAAGAAGCAATTTCCTGGCCAGTCACCAAGTTCCACATCTTGCAACTCCGATCTTTGGAAAGAAGAGAACATTGTAGTTGTGTCAGAACGGGTCTTGCTTCTCACCCAAGAACTATCATCACCTTCTGCTAACAACTTACTTCAGTGATACCAAGATGCAGCTGCCTAGAGCGCCATTTTGGGTGGAAAGGCAGGACATAAATTAAATAATAAATGTCGACTAACACTTTTGGAGGATGGCAACAAGGGAGAGGGCCTTCTCGATGGTGACACCCCGCCCCCGGCCGCCCTGGGATGTGAAATGCTCTCCCCAGTGAGGTCTGCCTGGCACCAGCATTGTCATCTTTTTGGCACCAATATAAGACTTTCATCTACTCCCGGGCATTTGACGGTATATGATGGGCTCCTTAACGTAATCGTTTTAACAGGTCCTGGTATGTTATTGTTTGATTATTTTTAGCTGATTCAGTTTGTTTAAAATTTTTGTACATTAAAAGTTTTATACTATGTTTTATCGCGTAGTATCAGGGTTTTAACTTTTGGGAACCACCCAGAGAGCATTGGCTATCGGGTAGTATAGAACATTGAAAATGAATGAAAATGAATGAATTTTTTTATGTGCCTATGCAGCATGGTAAGATGGAAAAACAGCCAGTTGTAACTGAAATATTAAATCTGAATTGTCCAGCAGATGCACATTTTCCTTTTTCTGGGGGTAGGCATGGCCTTAACAGATGTGCATTACAGGCTGTGGTTCACTATCTTTACCATACATACAGCACCTGGGCTTTGTGTGTGTTGGCACCTGTGCATGGCGGCCTCCTTGTCCTCAAAAACAGTGGGGCTATGACATGTCTAAAGGGTGCTTCTACATATGGCTTCCATAAAGAAGCAGCTCAGAACTGTCTCCAAACAGAACTTCTGGTTCAATGTTAGTTAGTCCTAAACCAACAGAAGCAACCCCTGCCTTTTCATGCACACATATGCACACACACCTTTGGATCCAGAGAACAACAGTTCGTCAGTAGCATCCAGGCACAGTACAGGCTTGGTGTGTCCTTCTGCTACAGAGATGCACTGCAAAGGGGCTGTCCGGGCACTCCTGGAACCTCCCACGGGGTTAATGATGCCCCTTGCATGGGAGAAAAAGAGAATTAGAGAGAGAGAGAGAGAGAGAGAGGCTTCCTGCAGTTGGAGCAAGCAGACATCCCAAGAGCAACCTATCATGCATCAGTGATTTTGCACGCTGCTCAGGAGACCTGGCCTCCAAGAACAGCTGGGACCCCCATCAAGCTTCAAGAAAAATACATGCAGGCAATATACATGCAGAGTCAAGCTGAAGAGTTCCAGTCACAATCTTCTGCAATATTAAGGGAGAGATGAGATGTTTCTCACTGGTTTTACACTGCTGTTAATAGCACTGTGTGTGTACTATTAACTCATACTCTAATGTACATTCATTCCGACATGTACATTGGACACTGGAAGTTCACATACAGGATGTCCCCAACTTAGCACGAGAACACAAAAAGCTGCTTTAATACAAGTCAGATTACTGACACACCTAGGTCAATATGGTCTAATCCAGCAGGTGGGCAACACGTGCCCCTGTCACATCACCAAACTGGGAAAACTCAGGCGATCCGGGCAGACCGGGCCCCAGGGACAAACCTCAGGGGAAACCGTCGGCTTGCTCTCCTCCCGCCCTAAAATGCCCACGCTGCTCCCCATGACCGGAAAATGGGGGCAAAACCGGGTCCAGGGGGAATCTCGTAATTTCCCCCCAAATCCGGAAATTGTGCCTCCCCAGAGACTTTCTAGCCCCACCCATGGCAGACCCGGGCTACAGGTGGGCCATCTCACGAGATTTGAGACTGGAATTAGGAATGCAGGGGGCACTTTCCCGCCAAAAGCAGTCCAGTCCGGAGATCGAGCAAGCGAGCGCGGAGGCAGCAGGCTCGCTCCTTCCTCTTGGCCAGGCCTCATCCATCTGGTGGGGTTTCGCAGGCTCAGTGGTGGTGGCGGCAGCAGCAGGTAGCTGCTCTTCCTCTTCCTCCTTTGCGCTCTCCTGCCCTCCTCCTCCTCCACTTGTCTTCCTTTTCCCTCCCGTCCCCTCCAAGCCTTCGTCCTGCAGAGGAGAGCGAGATCCCCAGCCTTAACTTCAAGGAGGAGACTCTCTGCCCCCTGCCCCGCCTGCCCGCCTGCCGGAGTGCCTCTGCCCATGTGCGCACAGCTTTGCTCCAGCCAGCCCAGCAGCAGTCACCACCGTTTCCGTAGGCCAAAGCCAGGGGTGGACTGCAGGGCCAAAGTCCAAAGCCCCATGCAGGGTAGAGGTAGGAATGGCAAATCCCTTGCCAAGCGTGGCGTGGGGCAGGCAGAAGAGAAGGGGGCGAGGGGGGGCCGCTTCACACGCTGGACTTGCCCTCCTTGCCTGGGCGCCGTTTGCTCCCTCACTGCCTATAGCTGCGGCCGCGTGGCTGGCTGATGCTCCTGCAAGCTGTTGCCTGGCCCCATTTGCCTCCCATGTGTGGGGCTTCCCTTCCCTGGGGATGTTTGTTCCCTCCTGCCTGGGCCAGGAACTCAAAGACGTGGCTGACCCTGTTGTTGCGAGCTGCGTGTGAGTGTATGTGATTTCAAGGGAGGGTTTCTAAGCTGAAGCCACCCGTTTTTGAGGGGAAATGAGGATAGAAGAGGGGTGAGAATTTCTTGTCCCCCTCTTTTTATAAACCGGGGTGGAAAAATCCCATCCAAAAACCAAACCCCCACCCACCCCAGTCCGTGGAAAAATTGTCTTCCACAAATCAGTCCCTGGTGCCAAAAAGGTTGGGGACCACTGCTCTAGAACAAACGCTTCAACTCAACTCGTGCATGAAATAAGTGCTCCACCCTGTGGCCGGCAAGAAAATGTTTTAATTTGTTTCAGCAATAAGCTTAGTAATCGCCCTGCAAGGGGCAATGCATTTTCTGTTTTGAATACATGGGACAACCAAGGGAGAGGGAGTAAAAGAAAACACATGCCTAAAGATCACATAGGACTGAGTCAAAGAATTCACTTTCCCTGTCTTGCATCCGATTCACTGGAACAAATTCACTCAGACACTGGGAAAACTGGAGCCCTTGCAAGGTGAGCAGTAGGAGGAGTGAAAAGAGGACACCAAGGGGATGTCCATGTGCTGTCCTGATGCTGCAGGGTTCCACTGCAGGGATGGAAAGAGGAGAACGGAAGCAGGAAGAGACCATCCCCACAGAAGGAAAGGGGTCCCCCTGCCTTGGTGCTGTTCTGCCTTGCAGTCAGCAGGGATGGTATAGGGGTGGGCAAGAAAAGCAGCATCTCCCCATGAGTGATTTTAGACCATTTCGCATCAGGGGCAACATTTCTAGTTCCTGCATTTGTATCCTGGGTTCTAGCCAAGAGATTGTACTTTGTTAAGCATGCTGTAGGGTATTATAAAAAGTAAACATCCCAAAAGAGCATTATGAATTTTATAGCTTTATCATCCAGCTTTCTAAAGGGCAGCTGTCAGACTAGATGCTCCCCTTTCACTTTTGTTTCTTAGCACTGGAGGACAATGGCCCCAAACAATAAATCAAAGCTTTTCACTGGCAGCTACAAAAGAGCCTTTTTTTCTTTTTAATGTATATGGTAAAACCCCTGCAAGGTGGCTTCCAACTGTCTACATCAATGGCACAAAATTTCAGAACACAAATGATAAATAAGCAGGGAAAACTAAAATACAAATATTAAAATCCCTTAAGAGTTTCTGTACGGCTTTGGCAGGGGTCACACAGCCCAACTTGCGAAGCGGCCTCTTAAGGCTCATTGCGATTGGAGGGAGTGATAGCTAGAGTGCAGTATTCTTTCAGAGCAAATCCTACAAGGTCCCTGGGACACCAGTAAGAAGGAATTTCATCATCATCATCATCATCATCATCATCGGAGGGCATGCTCTTGGTGGTTCCTCATGGGCCTTTGGCTCGATTGGAGTCCACCAGGAGAAGAGCCTTTACTGTGATGGCCCCTTCTCTTTGGAACTCCCTGCTCTGGAGGTCAGGAAGTTGCCAACATTAGGCTGCTTCCGGCGCCTCTTGAAAACAACTGTATTTCAGGAAGCCTTCCTCAATTTTAATTTTCTGTTTTTAATCTTTCTTTATACTGTTTTATTCCTATGTGCACCACTCCAGAATCTATTTTAGCTATGGAAAGGTATATAAATATTGTAATTCATCATCATCATCATCATCATCATCATCATCATCATCATCCCAGGGTGTGTTATGTTATCAGTCTTGCAATGCCAAAAACCTGGATCACAGATCCGGGTTAATCCTCCTAAGGCCCATCAGCCTCTCGAAACACCAACACCACAAATTCTACACCAACAGTTGGGACCTAGTGCTTGGGACCTCCAGACACAAACCCACTGCTGGTTTGCTGGATGTGTGCGAGCTTGTGAGGGCCAGGAGGAGATTGCTCTCATTAGGAGTTGCTGCTGTTGTTCTTTTTTGCTTCAGCAATGCCAGTTGGTGGATGGGATTAGACAGTGAATTAAACTGAGGAGCAAATAAACATTTAAAACAGGAAGTGGAGCCCCTTAGTAGTAAAAGGGTGAGGCATGGCCGTTCCTGACTCCCCACTGGAAGCATTAGTCTGATGGAGCAGAAATGGGAGCTGAAGTCCAGAGAAGATCAGTGTCTTGCTAGTGCCCCCTGGGTGACCAAAACAACAAAGGGAAACAATCCTTGACCTGAGAAAAACTAAGAAATACAGAACAATGAAAACGTAGTAATTTTTATTTCATGAACACGATTCCCGATTTACGCAGGCCTGAATTTGTTTCTGGTCTGGAGCAGCCATTCCACTAAAGGTCAATTATATGTCACTAAAGAAGACCACAAGGCTGAAACATGTGCAGCAGTTAAAATCACTGTGCATCATGTATCCGGATGAATTTTAAAATATTTTAATGATGTGTTTTCTCATGTTTTTATTTTTTTTAAACTTTGTGATGCTTGTATTTTGCATTGTGTTCCCCGCCTCGATCCGTAGGGAGAGGCGGGTTATAAATAAATATTATTATTATTATTATTATTATTATTATTATTATTATTATGGTGATTAGACTTCTTGCTCTCTGCCTCACAATAAGGATTCCAGTTTGCTACAGATATGTTTACAAAAATGCAGTTAAAGCATTTCAGATTTGCTTTTGAGTGTTTGCTTATGGATAAGTGATAGCAAACAGAGTAAAATTTTGCAGTACTATATTAGAGCACTTTATTCCTAACTTTTCTGTTGTTTCTCAGTGCCCCATGTGTCACTACAAGGGTTCTCCAGGAGTGTTAAGCCAGGATTCTCTTCTCTTAGACTCCCCCGCCACCTCTATCTTTATGGGACTAGCCCATGCCTAAAGTTTACTTTACATCTGAGTTATTGAGAAAGATTGGAAAGGTATCACGGTCTGGCATACTATTGCTTTAGCACAAGATCCAATGACCAGAATAATTGGTGGATTTTGTTGTTCTGCACTCAAATATGTACAATATAAGACTACATTATGCAAGTTCAATAAGTAAACATATATTTAGCTTCCATAACAAAACAAAAGGATTTTAAAAAATGGGGCTGGAAATTTGGGCTCAAGAGATAGATAGGAACGACACAGGATACTGGGAACAAGAGTCCCTGGGACCAGGACTGGCAAGAGCTGGAAGCATTGGGGAGAGACAGTGAGCTGTAACTCATGGAGAAGTTGTTCACAACTAAAATAGCTCCGAGCTTTGAAGAGGAGCTGCCCGCACATTTTTCAATCTTTTTTTCTACCACCATGAAGACTAAAAGCTACTCAGAATTCTAAACAATGCCACCCCTCAAAAGCCAAACACATGAAATCATAGCATAATGACAACGCATGCAACTGGTTAGCTCCTATCCTTGGTTACTACTACATACATGCACTATCTGGAGATATGTGGCCAGTCCAGCCCAAACACAGATTGTCAACTTTTTGGGCCTAGGGAAACAGTCTGAAGCTTTCAGGGACATGTGTGTGTTGGGTGTCTTGGCGCTTAACGACATCATGTGCCTTAACTTTATGGGCAGAAATTGCTGGAATTACTGGGAGAGAAGCGGGAGCAACTACAGAATGGAAGAAAACATGTTACTCCAGGTAACATCTGATGTGGGCCTGACCAACCATTCTGTAGTCAGCTGGGAAGGCAAATCTAGCACTCAGAGAGGAGCAGCAGAACAAGGCAAGAAATACCACACTGGGTTTGTTTACATGCAGGTATTAAATGCAGGGAGGGGAAAAGGATGAGAAAGAGAAGGGCTAGAAGAGTTATATAATAAATAGTAAGTTTTATACCTCAGCACCTCCGAGACAGAGGAATCACTGTCATCAGACCTAGGGACAGAAAATTAGCAGGATTATGGGTAATTAAAACCAGGAGAAGGAAAAGCAACAGCAAAAAGTCAGAAAGGGGAAAGTTGTTATTGCATCCAAGCTAGCAGGGCAGACAAGAGGACAGCAGACCACACACACAAAGGGCTCAGGAGCAGAGGGGGCACAAGCAGAAACCATCTGAGTTTTACTAGATGTTCCACCACACCCTTGCAAGCCTATCTTTGCAGTCATCAGGGCTAGAAACTTGCTTTAAGAAGAAAGTGGAGATTCTCAGGCTGTTGAATTATTGTGCATGTGTGGTTCTTCTGCAAAATAAGAGAATATGCACAAACCTGGAAATACCTCCTGGGTAGCAATGGGTAGCCAGCTTCTTTTGTGACTACCATACCTGCTTCACATGTGGACATGGTCACTCTTATCTCAGAGATGACTCTACAAGAGGACTTGTTTGACATAGCTACTCATGTCTACATCCCAAGCAGGACTTTGATTTGATTAAATGCACTGCCTGTCCCCTGAGGGCCAAGGTGGCCTATATTAGAGATATCCCATGGTCTTAAATTGAGGCTGTGTCAATGATGCCAGAGCTGTCGTTCAGGAGACCTAGTGGAAGCTACAGCACGCTCCAGAAAAAAAGGCACTTACAGATTCAAACACAGACACACGGTTTGGAAGGCAGGACACACCTGACCCTAATCTGAACCTGCTGAATGGAGTTATCCAATGGAAGTACCTGAAAGGCCTAAGCAACTCACCACTGGGCCCAAAAAGGAAGACCAGCCCACACATACCCTCCCAAAAAGCAGTGGTAACTGAGCTGTTAAAAAGCCACCTGATAGGCTGCAGTCAGGTTTGGAAAGACCTTCCACACTTCCCAACGATAACCTGATTTCTAAACGCATTTGGGGAGATGGAGCAATGAAGATGCACTGAGGAGTCAAGCAACCATAGAACAATTGGGCAATTCTGGTGTTTCCTAGCTTTAAGTTCTGACTATGGTGCCTGGCCTTGTGTGGAGGACCTTGGTTCAGAGGCCTTCACATGACAGTGTAATTCAGGCTCCCTGCATATTGCAGGAGATTTCAAGGTAATCTTGCACCCAAATGCCTCGGTGGCAGAACTCCAGTGCAAAGAAAAACCCACAATTCCAGATGCTGCGTAGACTGGGATACGGGGACAAGATATTCCAAGCACCGGTAGCTACAACTGCCAATTTTTCCATTCATCCCTGGGATATGAGCCTTCCCAAGTCTCACAATTAGACTTACTTGTCTAGTGCTGAGCCCTGGCTCTGGTTGCTGGTGAGGCGAGAGAAGACGTTGCGGTCATTGCGTGGCCTGCTGGGAGGGGATGAGGGAGGAGTGAATCCAACATCTGGGTTTCTAGGCAAGAAAAAAAAAGAGAGTAGAGACTCAATCTATCCCACAGTTCTCATCTTCTCCCGGCACTTTTAGATCCTGCACTCAGAGCAATTCAGTTCCTGGATCATAAGCAAATCATAAGAACAGCTGCTTATTTTGCTTCCTACCCCCCCCCCCAGCACCCCCCCCTCTCTCTCTCACACACAGACTTTGTCGCCCTCACACACTCACCTGATAGGTTGACCCCGGTCATATGACTTCCTCCTTGTGAGGGGTGAGGTGTCTGCACCGCGGGACTGTCTAGGGCTAAAGGAGAGGCAGCCATAGTTAGCAGTTACCCTTTCCAGAGCTGTGCTCCTTCAGCTCTGAGCTAAGACTGAGATGATGAAGCCCTGTCCTAAGAGCTCTCAGAACAGATTCAAATATTCTGCAAGGCACCCTGGACAGACTGCATCATATTTTTGGAGAATCATTTGTTTGATAGCACCTTCACATTAAGGGCTCCCTGCACATGCCAGCAATGTTTGGGAGGTTAGGATGCAGAACATTCTTCCTGCAAATGCCAGCAATGCATGTGCAGAGATTTAGATGTGGGAGCACATTCAGATATGAAATCCCCTATGTTTATCATAGATCATAAGAAGATCATAAGAAGAGCCATACTGGATCAGACCAAAGGCCTATCTACCCAGCTTTCTGTTCCCACAGTGACCGAAGAGATGCTCATGAGAAGCCAATAAGCAGGACATGAGCACAGTAGGACCCACCTACTCATGTTCCCCAGCAACTGGTGTACATAGGATTACTGCCTTTGATCCTGGAGGTAGCATAGAGCCATCATGACCGTAGGCATTGATAACCTTATCCTCCATGAATTTGCCTAATCCCCTTTTAAATCCATCCAAGTTGCTGTCTGTTAATATATCTGTGGTAGCTAACCCCGTCTCCCACTATTTTGCTTCATTGGATGACCCTGGATTCTAGTATTACGATAGAGGGAAGAAAAGTTCTCTCTATTCACTTTCTCCACACCATGTATATTTTCGTACATCTCTATCTTGTCCCCACCTGACTTGTCTTTTTTCTCACTTAAAAAACCCCAAACATTGTAACCTTTCCTCAGAAGGGAGTAGTTCTTGCTCCTTGTCCATTTAAGAGCATAAGAAGAGCCATGCTGGATCACACCAAGAACCCACCCAGTCTAGAATTCGGTTCACACAGTGACCAACCAGCTGTCAACAGGAAGCCCAGCAAATGACACTGCCTTTGATACTAGAGATAGCACATAGCTATCAGGACTAGTAGTAATTGATAGCCTTCTCCTCCAGGAATTTATCAACCCCCTTGGTGGCCATCACTACAACTTGTGGAAGTAAATTCCATAGTTTAGCTATGTGCTGTGTGATGAAGTCTTTCCTTTTATCTGTCCTGAATCTCCCACCAAGCAACTTCATGGGATTTCCCTGGGTTCTAGTATTACAAGAGAGAGAAAAGTTTCCCTATCCACTTTCTCCACACTATGCATAATTTTGTACACCTCTCTTCGTAATAATCAGTATGGGATTAGTTAGTCACCCCCTTTGGAGTGGGGGCTGAGTAGGAATTGTACTTGCCACCAATTACCATTTTGTGTACAGGTTTTATGACTACTCCATACTGGAATTAAAATTTAGTGGAGGGTGGGTAAATAGGTCAATTGGTTTGGGGCAGGGCCGTGCGGGAAATTTAGGAGATGGAATAGGGATTGGTGAGCACTCTGGCATCTTTACAGTGATTTGCAAATCTGGAGGCCTGATCCTCAAGGGTTATGTGGCCCTCATGCCAGGATACGATTTGCCTTTGGATACCTTCCTGCCTCATCTACTCAGAGTTGCGTGGCACTGGGCGGAGATGATGTCGGTAGGTCTCCCCACACTTGCAATGGAGTGAAACCTAAGAAAGGGGCCAGGTTTGACCCGGCTCCTGGCTTAGCAAAGCGGCTCGCCCGTAATGGCAGGCTACATGCCTGAGGAAAGGACCTAATAGATTCCCACACCCCAGGGGAGGGGTGAACTTCACTTATTAATGAAGACGCCCTAGTTTATCCCAAAGCTCTGGTGTCCGTGTCTTTATTTCATGGGTTCCTTCTCCATCCACAAGCAGCCATACTCTTTGCCAGTTTGTAGTTGATGGGGACTATTACAGACTATGCATTTCATACCACCTGGTCTCTGAATTCACAACAGCATCCTGTGGAGGGAAAGGTGAATGCCTTCCCAATACCTAAGGATGGACAAATCTGTCTATTTCCAGTTTGGGTCATTTTGCATGTATTCAATCACAAGTCCGTTTCGTCCAATTTCTGCATCAGCCTGCGATTTTTTTAAATGCGCAAAAATTACATTACTTTTGTATGCGATTTCCCGTAACAGACTTATTTTTGTATACAACTTCTCCTAATATATGTATTTTTGTATGCCATTTTTGAGCTGAGAACAGTATCGTAAAATTTGGAGAAGTGCACAATCCAAAGGACAACTGTGTTCTAATTTGCATATTAGTCCAGGAGGTGCAAACTAGGTCATTTCACTTAAATATGTGGACGGAACTAAATTCTTTCCCATCCCTAAATTCTCCTTCTAAACCAAGAGCACTTGAAGCTGCCAGTAGAGTGAGGCCTGTGAGAAAACGTGTGTGTGTGTGTGTAGGAGGGATTTCACAAGAATTACAGCCTATGCAGATCTAATGAACCCTGCTATTCACGTTGCTACTCAACGTTCCTAGTCTTCATGTAAGACTTTGCCAGCAAAGGAGGCAGCTGTCTCTGGCCCCAGAACAATGCAGGTCTTTGCTTCCTCCTTGCCTCCTCCCTCTTTGGCCCACCAACTCTCCATGCCAAAGCAGTGAAGAGATTCTGCTTGTCAGGAGGAGGGCTCAATTACTGCCTACAAGAGGGGGGACTAAATGCATTTAGATAATTCAGAATTACTGGACCTGACCTTCTATGCCAGCAGCTATGACCACCACAATTTCCCCAACAGGACCTGTACACAGGCCAATGCCTACACTACCATGGCTTACAATGTGCTCCCTCGGATGGGCAGGCTGATGGTGCGGGAGACCTTCTCCTTGTAATAAGGATCATGGATGGAGAAGCCAATGCCATCCTCTTTGATCTCCATGAGGGATGCCAATGACTTGGTGATGTTCTTAGTGGAGATGTCCAAGGTGGGCCCCAGGCACTCTGCAGACACAGCCTTCATCTGGCCAGATAGCTTGGGCTCTCCCTAAAACAAAGCCCCAGAAGACACGAGTTTAAAAGGAGCATGGCAATATGGGAGCTTTTCCCTAGTCTGGAAAAAAGCTAGAACCAGAATGCTAGCATTTCTCAGTCATCTTTCTCTCAGAAACCAATTGGACTG
The DNA here is from genome assembly GCA_029215795.1 of Anniella stebbinsi. NCBI lineage: Eukaryota > Metazoa > Chordata > Lepidosauria > Squamata > Anniellidae > Anniella > Anniella stebbinsi. The sequence continues at coordinate 63,502,804 of JARDYH010000004.1, read as the reverse complement.
TGAATAAGCAGTTGTGCAAGATCTCACCATTTCATTCTGAATTTAATATGGACCATAAAAGAAGGCACTTCATATCACTGAGAGGCAACTGCTGTGCCATGTAGAAGTGCCCCAATGAAGTGGTTGTGCCCCCACCCCAAATACTACGAGGGTTACTTAGTTGAGTGGCTGCCCTGGGTGAGGGGGGATGTTTTCTCTTGATAAAAGTCTTTTTCATCTTAGTGATGGATGGGACACACACACACCAGTAAAGGCCTTGTTTTTAGTTCAATGCCATATTATTGGACCAGGACCAAAGCTCAGGCTCCCACCTCTATGTGTATTGTGACACTTGCTAATTGGCTAAATGTGGTACAAAAATGTTCATTTGGGCTCAAGCAGGAACTAGAAGGAAACCAAAGTGATACACACCTTTGAGGCTCTCCTCACTTGTCAATAAACCAGGGGATAAGAATACAGTAAGATTTAAGTGGCTCTGATCGACACTAAAACTATTGAAGAAACAAGCTGGTGTGAGCCACAAAATGAAAAGGACAGAGACATACAAATAACTAGGGACGAGTATGCACCACATGGCACCACACAGTGGAAATCTTTTCTGTTCTGTCCTTTCTTGCAAAACTCCCCCACTAATCAGATTTGTATTATACCAGTTCTGAGCTGCTTCAAATACGGCTAACTGTAAATCTGACCTCATGGGACACCTTCATCAGAAAGACTAACCGTGCAAGAACAACAGGGAGAATCCACAGTGGAATGCTGCCAGAAATTACTATTTAAACACCCCCAAGGGTTACGCAGATCTAAAAACCCTCTTTCCTGGCTGCAGCCTGGCTGTTTGTGCGGCTTTTGCCACACTGAGCCTCTCCCCATCTTTCCTTTTAAGTAAACTGTCCTGGAAATTTCTACTGAAGGGAGGTATAGAAATTGATTAAAGTACCAACAAAATGCCTAAAAACACATTTGCAGCTTTCAGACTTACCCTAAATTTGAAGTCATCCTGACTAGCAGAGCCCTTCATGGAGAAAGACTGGGAAAAGCTGTAGGACACAAAAAGAGTTTTGGTACATGCAGTTTTCCAGTAAGAAGCACAGGGGGTTCAAATGACACCCCTAAGTGACTCCCCTCCCAGCAGAGCCTCAATCGTGCACTCAGGTGTCCAGTTCATTCCAGACAGAAGGGCCCTGGCACTAACCATTAGGAAGAATTGTATAGCTATTCTGTTTCCTCCCCACCCACCCCTCAATGGATTTGCCATAATAAGAAAAAAGATGGAAGAAGCAATGGAAAAATGCAGGAGGGTTACAAGTGGAAGATGATGGTATCTAGACCAACCCCCAAACCCCCAAAATTCTGTCAATGAGGCAGGATGATGGCATGATAAAAGCCTCATCTGGAAGAACCCCTGCACCCCATTTAACAACTCTTGATGCTTAAACATACTTCATGGGTGGTACTCATGGTGAACAGGTGGAATTTCCACTTCATTCACCTTTTAAAAGCCACCATGGGTTAGAGAAAAATAGCTAACATGCACTTGCCCATCATTCTCTCTGCGGGGCACTCACCTCCCTTCAGAGGCCAAGCTGAATTCAGAGATTTCCTCATCTGTGCTGGCATAACCATTCTCTGTGCAAACGAAAACAAACAAACAAAGAAACATCCAGATCATATTCAACGGCACTTGGGTTCTTAGCATAGACTGCATCCCTCCCACTGGGGGATCCAGCAGCACCGCTATTCTATCAGTGACCTGATCAGGCAAAATGGCTTCAGGACATCCTTAACACACTCAAAAGAGGGTTGTTCCTATTTCGAACATGCCTGGTAGAGAGAGCTCACATCTCCAGCTTATAGAATCAGAAGTACAAGTAACGAACACAGGGCAGAGTCACAACTTGAAACCAGCCTTGTTGGTTGAAGGTGACAAAATCAGGGGTAGGTTCAGATGACCATGTTAACCATGTCGTGGCTGCAATCATCACATTGTAGCCTGGCTGACTGCAGCTTTTGTCACATGGAGCCTGCTTCTCTCAGTGGAAGGAAAGCTGATAGGAGAGCAAAGAGTCACTATATGAGAGGATTGCTAAGTGGACATCTGATTACAGCCGAAGAGTAAATGGAACTTCAAATTCCCACCTTGCTGCACATTGTGGATGAGCGCCTGGAGCTCAGGGTGGGATTCTGCCTTCTCCCGTAGGGCATCCAGGATGTGATGGTTCTGAGAGGAGCCAGTCACATCTGTTTGTCTCAGGCGTCCTTCCAGTAGCCGGATCTGAGCTTCCTTTTGGACTACCTGCAGGCTCTATTTGCAGAGATTGGAGAATCAAGAACAATCCTATCAGTGAAGGACTTCTAGCGTTTGGGAAAGAGGAAGGGCGAGGGGGTGGTAGGTCTGGACTCAGCTCCTCCCACCTGATCTGTGCTTAGTCATGCATGAGCACTGACCCCAAAGACTGTCAATGGGGCTCTGTGTTCTACCCATGGATTCTGAGATAGAACAGAATGTTGTGGTCACACCATCAAACCTGAACTTAGCCAATCTCAAGAGGTTTATATTTCTTAGAAAACCATATGGTTGGACAGAGCGCAGAGTTTAGAAAGAGACTTTGTCCAAATGCAGAGGTTAGAAATCCTTCAAAATATACTCCATTCTAAATTAAAGAGTTCAACACCCTTGTCAACCAGAACAGCTGACTGGTCTGTTTTGGATTTCTGAGCAAGAATCTGATCCATACAAGGGACTTTGCTTTGACCTACCTTGTCTATGGATGCCTTAAGGAAATTGTCCAACAAGAGCCGTGCTTCAGCCAAGGAGCAGGAACTGATTACCACAGAGGTGTCAGTAGAATCCAGTTCTTCCTAACAAGAAGAGGAGACCCATGGAGAAGAAGCGGTAGAATGAGATGGCTGGGGAAAGGTTGCATTTTGCTGCCTCAAGATGTTGGTTCTCCATGTGCTGAAGAGGCAGCTTCACAGGCCAGCTTACTCCCCAAGATTCAATAGATTTGTGCATGAAAGTAGTACTCAGTCTCACACTATCCGTTCACCCACTGAAGCCAAATCATTTGCATTGCAGTCTCTTTCTTTTTTAGAGGGCTACAGACCAGCAAGTTCACTAGGATGCCAAATTCTCACTGCTCTGAATAAGACACAGTCCCACAATATGCCCAGAGGAAAGAACAGAGTTCCAAGACTTTCCCAACTTCATAAGTTATATCCCAAGTCTCTGCCTTATATATCCCCCTTGTTCAAATGGGCTGAAAGCTAAAACGGTGTGAGGAAATGAGGCAAATTTTTAATCCATTAAGAATGCTTAGTTCAGACTTCTCCAACCCTCTCTGCTGTGGCACCTTGCCTGTGGCATGAGCTCCCTAGAGAGGTCCGCCTGGCACCTACGTTACACCCTTTTCAACGCCAGGTGAAGACCTTTTTATTTTTCCAGTATTTTAACAGTTTACCATCTTAGTCTTTGAACTTTGCTGTTTTAAATCTGTATTTTAAATCTGTATAAATCTCTGCATTGCTGCTCAGTTTTATCCTGGTTGTGCTTTTATATTGTGTTTTTATATTATAATTTGCTTTATACCTTAAATTGAACTTGATGGTTTCAATTTTTGTGAAATGCACAGAGAGCTTCGGCTTTTGGGTGATATATAGAAAGGCAATAAATAAATAAATGAAAGAATTTGTGCATTCCAGGTATGTTGATCTACAACCCCTACAATCGCAGAACTGTGGGAATTGCAGTCTAACACATCTGGAGGATACCAAGTTGGAGATTGCTAGCTTAGATTGTCCTGATCCACCCATTACACCTGAGAGCCTAAGCCAAGGGGGACCCAGCCAGGCAGCCTCAGCTCGCCTCCAAGACCACACCCAGAACCTACAGCACGCCCTCCTCCCAAACCGCTTGCCTCACCCACAGATGGGACACCCACCTTGGTCTCTTCAATTTGCATGATGGTGGCCTGGCAATCGGAGATGCTGTCATTGATGTAGTCAATGTTGGCAGCCAGCACTTCAATCTCCTCATTCAGCTCCTGCAGTCCCTTCAGCTCTTCCGGGTTCTCCGTCTGCAGTTTCTCCCTCTTCCCTAGAAGCATCTCCTGCATCAGCGACAGCTCCTCGCGTTTCTGAAAGGGAGAATAGGAGGCAGGAATGATCTTTCTTTTCAGCCAATGTGCTGCAACACTCCCAGCTGCCCCCAAACCTTTTGCTCCAGTGGGAGACAGCCACCCTCCCTCACCTTGATGAGCCGCTCCATATCTGATTCCAGATTGATGACGGTCATCCTCTGCATGACAATGTCAAAGACACGGCGCTCCAGCGATTGCCACTTCAGGCGGGCCGTCTTACTGAAAGTCTGGTTTGCCCCTTTCTTTGTTAACTTCTTCCTGCGCAGGGAAATCATGTAGTAAGAACTGAACAGTATGATGCTGCCATCATTCTAAAGCAAGCGTGGGCAACTTTGGGTGACCGGGGGCCAATTCTACTCCCCTTGAACTGCCACACGTTGTACTCCCCCCCATGCCACCCCCATGCTGAAAAAAGGGGGCAGAGGGCGCTGCATACGGGTCACGAGCCATGTGTGGCCCACTCCTTCCTGAGAACCTGGGAGCTAGACACACCATCCTGAGCACTCCTTGTGCATAGAGATGGGGACTACTCTGAAAGCTACTAAGCAAAAGGAGGCACAGTGTCCCAGAAGGCAAGATTTCCCTTGAAAAATCTATATATGGTGCATACAGACATGCTTCCTAGGTTAGCCTCAACTGCTAACTTGGCCCAATGTCTGACCTGATGGTTCGAGCCCCGTTTGTGGAAGAAGGAGGGTCTCCCAGAAAAGTGTTGATTTTCCGATTCCATTGGCGTACGATGCTGGAGACAGAACGAGAACCAGATTCTGGGTCTGAGGAGGTGGTGCTGGTGGAGATCTCAGCGCCTGAGTCCAGCATGGCTTGCTTCTGGTTCATCCTCCCCGCAACCCGATCAGACATGGGTTTGGTCAGACGGCGCAGAGCAGAAACCTAGATAGCAACCAGAGATTGTCCTGAAAACAGGAATATGGAGGTGGGACTAGACACCATGCAGTCTCAGGAAGGGATGCCACGATGCCAGCCACCTAATCCACCAACTGCAGTCCTGGCTGTCTTGACCCAGGCTAAAAGCAGACCCACTAGAACACAAGGACAAGACCTCAGCAACAGAGTATCAAGAAAGAGGCAGATGACTTTGAGGAGAAACTCCTTTTTCAAGCAACTAGAAATTATCCAAGACTGGATGAAGTTCCCAATAGCTTTGGACACACATGGCTGAATGTCATGCAAAATGCCACTTGTTGCCTACAAACAAGCTGAAATACTCTATACAGGCAAAGACTCAACTTGGAAACCTCACACTAACCAAGGTATGATGCCGCAGACATAATGCACAGCTTGTTGGTAAGAAACAACAGAGTTGCTCTGAGCAAACAGGAGCTGGGAAATGTTGGTATTATATTAGCATGCTAAAGAGACAGAGAAATTTGGTTTCTGTTCCCTTGCACCTGCAGGGTTCAAGTGATTCCTGAGGAGTAGAGAGAATGTCCTTGTTTGGTTCACGGATGTTTTCAATCTGAGTGGCTATTTGAAACTGGAGAGAAGCAGGTTTTCAGAATGCTAAGATACTTTATTGCCAAGCCCAATGTGTTTCGGCCTATGTTGTTTTTTAAGGCCTTCTTCAGGGGGTTGATAAGAGATGTCTGCAGAAATACTCCTAACAGGATGATAGTCTCCTACAATAATTACTGGCGACTCAAATAAGGCTCAAATAAAGCTAAATGTGTTTCTGGGTTACAGGGAGAAGTTTTGAGTGAGGCAAGAGGATGGCATTTTTTTGGTGGCAATTAAGCACTTGCTTTCCTTGCGGGCAGTAAGTCTGCCACTCACCTCTTGGGTTTTCCTGCGCAGTACGATCTCCTGCTGCCGCTTTTGAGATTCTAGTGCTCGAATCTGAAACTACAGGCATAGTGGAAGAAAAGACAGTTTAGGTGGGCAGGGACAGGCAAGATCTTTACAAAAGCAACCTCAACAGCAACAACATCAAACTGTTTTCACTAAATCTAAATGATGGAAGCAGTCTTTTTCCTCCTGACATGTGATTTGGAAGGCTCCCAAAATCAAAGTTCTCAACATCCCCAAGGAAGAAATTTAGTGAAGCCAGTAGAGGGCTGGCAACTTGTGCCCCCCCCCCCTCATATTTTTGGCCTACAACTCCTATCATCCTTCACCACTGGCAGTGCTAGCCAGGGCTGATGGGAGTTATAGGCCAAAACATCTGGATGGCCACAAGTTGCAATTCTAGCATCCTTGACAGAGGCTTTGCCCACATGTCTCCTGAAAAACTTCCCAAGGAAGAGACTTTCAGCGGTCTCTAAAAGCAGCACATTCTAGTGCCAGACTGCTCTTACCATTAACAACATGCTTCATTAACAACATTTCCCTCATGTTTTAACCTCAATCTACCTCCCTAAAAGGCTATTTGTTCTCCTTTCAGTGACCACAATGAACAACCATTGGCTCTCTTTTTTTCCTAATATCCTTAGTAGTCAGTTTCAATATCAACCCATATCCTTCTCACACCACCCTATAAACTGCCCCCTCCCCACAATGGAGGATCCACAAAACAAGCCTGGCTTAGTATGTTCCACTGGCTGTTGTGATAGGCACCACTACAGAACACCAATTAGCGCCCTGATATTTTTGAAGCAGGCTCATCCAGACCCCTTCTGTTGCACTGGCCTGGACATTATGGCTTGTGGGTAGCCAGAGGTTATTCCTCATCAAGAGATAATAGACACATATACAGCCAGTAGAAGTTGTGATGAGGAAAAGAATCATAAACAGTGCGGTCAGAAGAAATTAAATGCAGAAACTACTGACTGTGACAATCTCATTATGAGCAGTGGTCATTTCACAGTGGAGTTCTTGTTTACAACACAAACATCCTGGCACTAGGTAAGCCAATTAACACATGCAGTGGGATTAAAAACAATCCTTCATAATGACATCACATTTATATGGCCCTACTTATGGATATAGATGCTACTGTACCCCACTTAAAAACACACCACATTCTCATGCATTCACTGAAGGTACAGAGGAGGAGCAGATATAATGCAAAAGGCACACAACTGCAAATGATGAGAATATTCAAAATTGGGGTGAGCAAATACTTTTTATCAACTGTATCATTTGCAGTTGTGTGCCTTGTGCATTAGCTCTGTTAACTTATCATTTGTAGTTGTGTGCTTGTGCATTATATTTGTTACATTTGTCAACTGCTGCCTTCTACTTTTGTGTAACAGAGGAGAAGCAGGACAGTGCCAGCTAGACATAACTCTCTGATATCCATGCACCTCCAGGATATGACCCCAAATTCCACACATTCAGTTGAATGCATGACAAGAGCTCCTATGCAGATACAGTTGTACTTGGGCAGGGAGATGTCCTAATGACTGGAAACTCACGTGGAAGCCTCGACACAGGCAGAGCTGTGTGCTTCTATGGATCTCTTTCTCACGTTCAACTGACCATACTGGTTTTGCAGGACATGGCCAGAGTAGCTTGCCAACATTGCTGGCATGGCTAGCCAGTGCGGTCTTGATTCCACCCCCCCAGTCATATGTTTAGTAGACACGCAAGATGTTTTTTGTGAAGGCAGCTCAAGTCAGGTAAACATAACATCAGAGTTTCCATTTACATGATTGCTCTGATCTCATTGGACCTCCTTTTTCCTCTCTCTTTCCCCAATAATCAAGGGCTTTGAGTAAACTCTACTAGGAAAAGGCCTCCCAAAGTTGTAAATACTTGAGTTGAAAATGCTCCTCTTGCTCACCTCTTGCCTACGCTGCTCCTTCTTCAGCTGAGCAATCTCCCGGTTCCTCTTGGTCTCTGCCAGTCTCCGCCTCTGCTGCTCCTCACGCATTTGTTTCATCAGCGCCACCTGTAGGTGAAATGGCACAGGAGGACTCAATACTAGGCGTAAGGGGAAAGTTGGACATGCCCTGATGGCTATGACATCTCTGGGTATATCTAACTGGGAGATATAATTTGGTTTGAATTAATGTAAGTGTGATAGGCCAGGCAGGGCACTGGGCTTGGATGGGGAAGAACCAAATTCAAATCCCTGCTAGGCTATGGAGCTAATTCAACAGCCAAGAGCAAGCTATTGGCTTTTCACCTAATCAATCCTCACAGGGCTGTTGTCAGGATAAAATAGGACAAGGGTCTCTCCCCGAGACCTTGGAAAAGGACAGGAAAGAAAGTTCATATTGTTCCATGTAATATTGTTCAACAAAATGTTCTCTATCACCGACAGCCTCTCTGCTTTTTGCTTAGTCCAACACAGTTCATGACAGAAGTGCACAAGCAGAACCACTTGAACTTATCCAAACAGTCCAAACCTTTCAATCAAGCTGGGGAGAGGCTCTAAACTCAGTGGCAGAGAACCTGCTTTGCATGCTGAAGGTCCCAGGTTCAATCCCTGGTAAAGGCTATGAAAGAATCCTGCCTGAAACCATGGAGAGCTGCTGCCAGTCAGGGTCAACAAGACTGGGCCAGATGGACCAATGGCAGCTTCCTATGTTCCTAAGTTACCTTAGCTTTCTTCATCTCTGCCACTTCTGCATGCAGTTTTTTCAATTCTCGCTCATATCGAGACTGGTTCTTGAGGAGGCGAGCATGCTCCTTCTGGGCTGCCTGCAGCTTCTGCAGGTCCCTGTTCATCTCCCTTAGACGTTTTTCATAGTCTGCTTTGATCTTGTTGGCCTTCTCTTCTGTGTAGCATTCCATGGAACCTTAAGGAAAGAGGAAATTAACAAAGAAAGCAATGTCAATCTTTGGGCACAGGCAAATTACATTCTGTGCCAGTGTCACTGGTGTCAGAAGGACAGTTTCTGATGTAAAATATGCAAGTAGAAGGGATACCTGGAAGAGGCATGGCTAACTGCAGCCTTATTTAAAAACCTATGAAAATGCACTGTATGTGACTATATAAGTGGAAATCCCCCCCACAGCACTTCAGAATGTAAGCTGGGGAATTGTATGATTGAATCTTCCTCTCATTGCCTATCAAAGCAGTAGCTAGAATGTCAGTAGAAAGAGTTTTAGGGTAGTCTTCTTCCCAATATAATCAGGGATCTATTACACGAACAAAGCATTTAACAATGCATTCCAAAATGGTACAGTCCTGGGAAGATTGTATAGTGTGCTTTTTCTGTACATATAGCTCATCTCTCAGCCACAAGGGAGATAACGGTATGTAGGAAATGAAGACTAGTCACTTTTGTAGTGAATTGGGTTTCACGGATGCTTGACACATGCAATTGGTAACACTCCTGAATCATTCATTGACCATTCATTTGACCAATTAACATTGGACCATTCTGACACTGGGTCTGGGTAGAAGACACAGTTCTGTGGCCCCAAAACAATATTTCCACATCCAAAGCACAGATTTGGTTTGGAATCCAAAGACAAGCATCAGACCAATACATGCCTGGTACTTGTTCAACTGATCAAAATCTAGCCTTTCCCCAACCACATGCTCTTACTGAGGTTCTGCAGGACCCTGTCCCTCTCTAGCTGGGTGTCACGGATCTTGTTCTGCAGTAGAATAAGTTTCTCCTCATACTGGTGTTTCAGGGTCTGTAGGCGTCGTTGGCTGTTCTCCAGCTCATCTATTAGTTTCTGTTTGATCTCAATCTCACAGGTCAGGTCAGCCAGATCAGCCTGGAAATTTGCTGCTAGATAAATAAAAGGGAGGAAAAACTTCACCATCTTGAAGGTAGTGGGATCTCAGCTCATTATTAAAAGCCTTTTTTAAAATCTGAAATGAGCAATCCTTTATGGTACTGGACAGGAAGAAAAAAAGGCTAATGTGTAGGTGAGTTTCTTTTGCTGAAAGGAAGCTGGGGATGATTGCAATGGGAGTTACAGATGGACAGCATGAAGAGCTGGGCATTCAGCATTCCCAACTTCAACTGATGAAAGGCCCTCGACTCTATATACATCCTGAAGGCTCTGTGCTGTTGAGCATTCACCTGGATCCCTACAGAGACAGCACTACCCTGCGCTGGCCTTCATGCACCTTGGAAAGGTCAGCCCCTCCAATGTTTGCTGCACAAGCTTACCCTTTTCTTCAACGTCTGAGTCAGAATCTACCAGGCTTTCTTCACTTCCTGAATCTTCTTCTTCGTCCTCCTCCTGGCCACCTTCTTCCTCACAGCCACTCTCATCCCGTTCCTCCTTAAAAAGAAGGACACAGTGATGAGAAAGAGGAGTAATGCAACCCATTCCAAGACCTAAATCTTCCCAGTTCCTGCTTGTATTTCATGACCTGCCCTCCAGCTTCCTTGGTTCAGTAGCTTGAGATCTAGAGCACTCCTTCGTCAGAGACCTAATCAAACTCATTGTTTTTAATCCTGTCCTATAATTCTAAAATTTAAGGCAGTTTAAAACAAATATAAAACCTTTTCAAATGTGTAAAATCAGCCTTAAAAAAAAAGAAAGAATAAAATTCACTGATAAAAACACAACACACACAGCAGAGTCTGATTATATGCTAAAAGCCTGGGCAAATATGTTATCTTTTTGAACAGTTTGCATGTTACTTTGTTCCTAGGCCATAGTTCCTCTTTTTAAATGTCATTATTCCCATACACATCTGTTTATGGATCCTCCTTAGAAGACAGCTCAGCCTCCATCATAGCCAAACAATACCTCCGCCCAAGGGGAAAGAGTCAGACCAGGGCAGTAACAAATTATGGTCAAGAAATGCAAAGCATAAAGCAATCCAGGGTAATATTCTGTGTGCTAGCAGCCCTACCTTAATAATAAAACCAAGAGTCCAGTCCAAACTTGCATACATTAGCATATACTTATTAGTAGTGAACAGCGTTTCCCCCCTAAGACAGGTGATTGGCAACCCTATAAAAGGAGACCTCGATATTTGCACAGCTGTGAAGGAATGACAATGAACATCATCTGAGTTTCTAGTACAGCTGTTGTCCCCATGCTAAAAATCGGCCACCATCCTCACAGTTCTGAAGCCACACAATCCACTGAAAAGTGTGGAACACTCAATACACCAGGGGTGTGAAACCTCTTTCGACTCAAGGGACAAATTCAATTTTGAAGAAGCTTTTGGGGGCTGCATTCCAGTAGTGGGCAGGGCTGATAGCAAAAGGGATGGAGCCAATATGCCAAAAATACCAGCATATTTTGACTTAAAGCTATTACTGCCAGTAACTAAGGAGAGGCATTTCAACCTTTTACAAATTGCAGGGAAACCATGCAAAAGTCAGGAACCCTTCAAACAATCCGTGGTCGATGGAAAGGGGTTGGGGCCAGGGGAAGGGGTCGTGGGCACCTTGGGAACTCTCAGGGGCCAAATTGGGATTCCAGGAGGGCTGGATTTGGCCCCTGGGCCTGAGGTTTGACACCCCTGCAAAAGACTCCCAAAAGGGCACAGATGGGAAATGCAAGATGTCTTACCTCTTCCACTTCATTCTCGTCCGTCTCATCTGCCTCATTTCCCTGCTGCAGCCTCAACCTCTTCTTAAACCCTTCTTTCTCTGGGCTGCAGAAAGGAAGGTGATTTTATGTGAGCGTGGATTTATTCATTCATTTTTATTCCACACTGCGATCACACACAAAATTGGCCGCAAGGGCAGCTAACAAAATAAACACCACTAGGATCAAAACAATGAAAGAGAACATCACATCATTTATATCAGTAGTGAGAAGCACCAAGTGGACAGATTTCAGCCTGAATTGCATTCCTCTCTTTGCCTCTTCTAAAAGACTTTTACCTGCAGACAGTGGGAGTGTTCCCACATCACTCCAAGCCAACCCTGCGAACAAGCCACCATGGGTTCTTTGTTTACTTGCTAACCCAACAGACGATTGAGCTTGCCGTGCATCTTTTCCCTCTCATTCCTCCTCAGTCATCCTGCCAGCTCTGGCATGTATCCCACATGTCTCTGCAGCAGAACTCCTTGTTTCCTCAGTCCCTACCTTGTTTTTTGCTGCTCTGGCCACCTGGCTCTGTAGTTTTCCTGACAACCATGACCAAGTTATCCTGCTGGGTTCGGACAACACAACAAGCTACCACGGATATCAAGCCTATAATAAGCCATAGGTTCTCAGGGTGGCTTGTTCGTGAAAATAAGCAATCCCAGAGAAATTGCCCTAGTTCACACAACACAACAACCTACTATGGGTGGGTTGTCATGTTGTGCAAACCAAGGCTGCCTCTACAAGAGAGGTTTAAAGCTCTTTCAAGGCGCTTTAAAAAATGTACCTCTACAAGAATGGAGCGCAAATCGGGCGTAGAGGCGCGTTATCTCTCCGATTATGCGCATTATCGAATGTGCGTTAAATCGCGAGTTTTATTTTGCTCCGGCCGTTAAAGCGCATTTTGACTATGTGAACAAGCGCTTATGCGCATTAACTACTTGTAAAGCACATTTTGGTCATCCGTTAATGCGCTTCATCGCCTCTCGCCGCCTCTCGTGCAGAGGTATTAGGTGTAAATGCGCTTCAGCAATTATGCGCATAATCGCCTAACCGGGCGCAAAAGCGAATCCTTGTAGAGGGGACCCAGGTCTCACAAGCCTTCAGCAGGACAGGCCCATCCAGTATTTGTCACCCTTGCAACTTTTGAAGTGCAGGAGCTCATTGTGGCAGTATGTACAAGCATATACACATGCACACACATCAAAGAATAGCAGTATGTATCGTAATATTTACTAGGATCAGCATGACTGCAGTCCAATGCTTAATTACCTGGGAGTAAGTTCCGCTGAACTCAGTGGTGCCTATTTCTGGCTACATAGTTTCAATTTGTAAAACACACTGAAGACTTAAAAGACTTTCAGATAGCTGAAATGCACTCTTCAGCTTTTAATTAGAAATGCAAACTATCTCATATAGAAGTATCATTTAAACTGTTAAAGTGAAGTAGAAACTGCATCACAAAAAAATTAAGCACTATCTGGCTTCTGCTTGATTATTGTTCTCATTCTATGACTTCTTATATGATAATGTATCACAAACAACAGTAAAACTTGAAAGTGTCATTATTACCACATTCTCAGGGCAAAGAGAGTCCATCAATTACCTTGATGCTCTGACAGATGATGTCACCACTCTTGCTCTGAAAAATTTCCCAGAGCTACATATACACCACCAATTATGTAAAGGGAGAAGGAAAGCTATGCATGGAGTTATGGGTCGTGGACATTATAGCTCAGAGGTGCAGAACCTCAGGCCTGAAGGCCAAATCCGGCCCACCTGGAGTACCCCAGAAGGCCACACCCCTTCTTCTAGCTCCTCCCCTTTTCCCGATCACCAGTCGTTTGGTGGTTTCCCAGCTTTTGTGTAGTTCCCCGCCACTACCCTTCTAAAATGTTGAAATCCTTCTCCTAAGGCTCAGCTGCTGGCAGTAAGAGTTTAAAGGTAAAGTATGCTGGTACTTTTGGTATTTTTGGCCCTGCCCTTTTGCCTTAAGTCCATCCCTTTCGCCTATGGCTCCAGCCTACCATTGCAATGAGGCCCCAAGAATTTCTCCAACATGGAATTTGGCCCTTGGGCTGAAAGAGGCTCAATCCCCATGTTATAGATCATGAGTGTTACAGGAGTTTGGTTGAGCTTGAGAAGGACGGTGACAAGGTCTTGAACAGCTGCCAGGCAGAGGATCATATTTTACCTTTTCCTTCGCAGTTTAGTCTCCTTCTTCAGCCGTTCTACATCTTGCTTGGCACACTGGAGGACCTCCAAGGCCTCAGCTTCCACAGATGTGACAGGGCTATTTGGAGTTCCCAACCCAGGAACTGGAGACAAGCCCAGGGAATAGGGAAGCCTGGAGGAAGCCCGTGAAAGGCTGCGACGCAGTGACTCATTCATGGCTTCGCTCTCCAAGAGTTTTGTCCTGCACAGAAGATGACAACAACAGTCATCTCAGAATGTCATTATATATTGAGGAGCTGAGAGCTAGACAAAGGCAAGGGTGTTTTTTTTTTACACTGCTTGCCCAGAATTACATAAGGCATTCCATCTAATGTTATCATTTACTGACAGGGACTCAAAAGACCACATTGACATAAGGCAGGATCCTCACCTCATACACACAGTTCTACAAACAGAGAACAGAAAAGAACAGGGTGGACAAGGCCCAAAATACGGCATTCGGGAGTAAAATGCATAGCTCACTCATCTAGCAGGAAAAAAATCTGAGAAAAACAACAGGAGCAGAGAGGGGGGCACGAGTTCCTCCAACCCAACATAAAGTACGCTAGTTATGGCAATTGTTTTTTTTTTATTATTATATAATTTTTATTAATTTCAACAAAACAAACATACACAATACATAATATAAAACAAACTACCACCCTCGACTTCCCCCGTGCACCCCCCCCACCGAGACCTTCTCATAATCATTCATCCTCCTTCCAAAATTTTAATGATTCTTTTGAAGGCGATTGTCCCTTTCCCGATCTTAAAACATAATCCAAAAAGGGAGTCCATATTTCTCCAAAATCACTCTTACTGGACATTCCCCTCATTATTTTCATTTTACAAGTCAACATATCATTCAAAGCTATATCCCAGATTTCTTTATACCAATCTTCTATTATATAACTTCGTTGCCCTTTCCAATTTTTAGCAATCATTATTCTAACGGGTGCCAGGAGGTTGTTTACCAATTCTCTATTTATTATATGCTTATTCCTACTATCCCATATTGCTAGTAGAGCTAACTTCGGGTTTAATTCCAATTTACTTCCAATTATATCACTTATTTCTTTAAAAACCCTTTCCCAAAGTTTTTGTACTTGTTCACAGCTCCACCACATATGAAAATAGGTCCCAACCTCCTGACACCCCCTCCAACAAGTCTTGGACACTTTTTTATCTATCTGGTGAAATCTTACAGGTGTTAAATAAGTTATGGCAATTGTTGATGTGAGGAAAAAACAACAAGATGGAGGGGGGAAATCCTTCCTCACAGAAAGGTCTAGAATGCAGTTGACTAGAATTAGGGGAGGGGCCAAAGCTCTGGGATACGCCCATGCTTAGCATGAACAAGGTCCCACATTCAATTCCTAGACTCTTCAATGAAAAGAAACTCAGGAGCAGGGAAAGATTTCTGCCAAGATCAATTGGTGTCAATAATAATGGACTAAATGGACGAACAGTTTGACTCAGTAAAAGGCAGCTTATATATGCTCCAAAGCCATAAAAATTCTGCACTTATCCAATGAAAAAAAAGCTATTTAAAATCCTAAGAACTAATCAGCAGAGCATCAGAAAATCAAAAACGTCATGCTATTTTCTTAGCCTGTGAAATTTTGAAGCAGAATATTCCACTATCATGCTGTGGAATTTGGAGTAGATTTTTATAGGCACTTGAGCAATCAAGGGAGAGGCTCTGGGACAGGAAGATGTTATGGCAGGAAGCGTTGAAGGAAAGACAGAGGCCGCCATGAGAGAAGGTGAAGAAGTACTATTGCACCCCGTCTCACATGCAGAGTAGTGTTGCTCCTCTGCCGGCCCCATGGAATGCCAGAGAAAGACAAACTACCCAAAATATCTATTTGAAAGAGAGTTTTTGCCTACTTAGTCGCTCAGGGTTATACAGAACAAAACCCAGGCTGCATTACTGGAATAATGTTGTTCACAAAAAGATTACAGTACACAAAAAGCAGGAAGCTACAGGGTGAAAGGTACTGGCTGAGAGCTACTTGAACAGTAATTAGTAAAGTCAAACTACTACTCAAAAGTACACAACTACAAATATTTTATTTTCCTCAAGTAGGTATGGCCATTTGAGAAAATGAAAAAACAAAACAGCTCCCACATACCTGAGCTCCTCAATTTCCCGGATGTAGTTCTGGATTAGAGCACCAATAGCCTCATTGCCATCACCTGGGATAACAGAACAATGCAAAGGAACAAGTATGAAAGTCAAATCAATAAGGTAAGAGAAACCTAGACAAAAATAAGTAGGGTCCCAAAGAAATCAGAGAAGTCTCATTGTTATGGAACTGGTTAAAATGACAGGGCCAATAACCCTGTAAAAACAATCCTGTAAGAACAAGAGAGTGGCTGATTAGGGTCTTGCAGCTGTTTTCTCTCCAAAAGAAAAATGGCCAGATAAGCACACTTGTTTAAAGACAAAACTAACTTCACATATAGTTTGGCCCTTGATGAAACTGTCCCTGAGGATAGATACAGAGGTTCTAGCATTAAAATGTGCCACCTAAAAAAGCTACAGGGCTGACTGTACGTTGGCGAATGAAATGGACTGGAAAACCCAACCAGTTGCCCTCGCAGTCTCACCTGCCTTGGCAAGAATCAGGTTGGCTTCCTGGCTCATCAAGTGGGTGACCCGGACGTTGATCGCATCAATAGCCTCTTGCATGGCCTTCACCCGCATACGCAAAGTGGTGTTTTCCTTTTGCAGCATGGCATTCTCTTGGAACAGGTCACTGTAGCCTTCAGAGCCATTCTCTCCAATGACACGCTTACCCTTTGGGAAGAGAGGGTGAAAGCAAACTTCATTGGGAAGGGCTAGAGCTGAAGAGAAGAGAGCCGGGGTGAAAGGCATCTGCCCTGTGCCTATCCCGACGAAGGGGCAAACACAGAGTAGTCACTACGGATGTTGAAGAAATCCACAACTGACCCAACTAAGTTCAGATTTCTATTAATCTGACCTGCAGAATACACAGTGGACTGGCTTTTCCCAAGTCATGTGGATTGCATGGACATGCGGGGGGGGGTTCACTTTGGGGGAGATTCGCACTAATGCGCACTTGCACAAATGCACATTGGTTCATCCACACTGGCGCAAGAGCGCATCATGCAAATTAGCGCAAGTCAAACAAAATTCTGGCTCAAAAAATCTGATTCCATCAATGAGTGGGCAACTGAATAAAAGATGCTTGGCAATCCATGAAATACACGTCAAATATGTCAAGCCTTCTATGCAATATGGTTGCTTTGTACCTACAGGAAGATTCTGAAATTGGGGTACTTCAGCATATTTTATTCCCTACATTCATTCTGAGGCAGAGCTCTAAGAATCTCAGACAAGATTTATTTCCATATTACATTTCAGTCTTTGGTCGTCAAGTCCCAAGGGCAGGTTATAGCATTTTAATACTCAATAAAAGAAAGCTACAACATGAAAATACCAAAAAGGAGAGATTAAACACCACCAAAAGAAGCAGGAGTGAGAACTAAATCAAGATCACAGCAGCCTATAACTCAAAGGCCTGGCAAAAATGAATCTGTTTTTAATGTCTTTCTAAATGGCCAATAAAGCAGATGTGACAGAGATCTCTCTTGGAAGAGATTCCTGACTAATGCTGCATGACAGCATTTGTAGGGTTTACTTATTCTCTATCCTTATAGCTAGCAATTCAGTGGGAGTGCAGCAAGGCACAGTCAATGGGTTCAGAGGAATATGGAGTACACTTCTAAATGTTCATGTCTGTAGGACAGGGGTGGCCAGCATAGGGCCCACAGGCCACAATCAGCCACCCACCCCCGGCTCTTTCATGGACCTTGCCACCCGCCCAGTTGCTGCCGCTCCTAATTGCTGCCAAATTTCAACAGCACAGTGGTGGCAAAAAACACACACATTTTCACTTTAAAACAAGGTGCATTGGGAACATGTACCTTGATTTAATGAAAATCTGCACTCTCCCAAACTTTCTGAGAGCATGATTAGGCATTAAAACAAAGCAATTGCTCCCTGAACACTTTGTTCCAAAGTGAAAATGCAACTTCTTTACCACTGCCGAATTTCCGCTAAATCTCATTGGCAATATGGCAGCAATGGGAAGAGGTGTGGCCCCCGATGGGTTCCAGAGGGAAAAAATTGAGGTTCCCCACTCCTACAGTAGGTAAAGTTTAGAAACAGCCTGTGGCTTCAGCCTCAAGCAGTGGAGGCTGGTGACTCTGATTTCAATAGGGCTGCGAATCCCTTCTGAGCTTCAGTCAGAACTCTAAAAGAGCTATCAAAGGTGCTGAACCCCAGTCCCAAATTAGGTTCAGCACCTTGGATAGCTCCTTTAGCATTCTGGCTGATTCTGACTGAAACCCAGAATGGATTCACAGCCCCACTGAAATTGGAGCTACCAGCCTCCACTGGTCTCAGGCTACTGGTTTCCCTCCTCCCCTTGCTTGCAACTTCATAGGTATGTGAAAGCGTGGGAGAGGGTGAGGAGTGTTGTGTTTATGAGCTGAGGCAACCTGAGCTGAGGATTTGGGGTCTGCTCATAATAGTTTGGGGATTTCCAAACCAGGGGAATTCATATCCAAAGTCCTCGTTTTCCAAAACTTTTCTCCATCATGAATTGAAACTATACCTTTGGTTGATCTACAGACAAATGAGACCACACCAGTTTGCACTTCCTACTATTCCAACCTGCTTCCCAATGACCATCCCATAGAAAGGAATGGATAGGATGAGCCCTGGTTCATCACATAGCTTTGTTCTCTCCCATTATTTACTGGGATATTCTCTGTGCAATGGAGATCAAGATTACCCCGATTTTGAAGATGGAGAAACTGAAGGTGAGACAGACCTGCCAATGTCCATAAGCTGATGACACCCAAATATATTTCTCTATGCCTTTGACAACAGCGTCAGCTAAGGATAGTGTGTCTCCTCTGAATGAATGCTTGGAGGCAGTAATGGGCTGGATGAGCAAAAACAAACTGAAGCTGAATCCAGACAAGACAGAAGTGCTTACTGTCAATGGCCCCAACATGGGTTTGGAGGTGTGTCAACCAGTTCTGGATGAGGTTAAAGGCTGTGTTCGCAGCTTGGGGGTGCTCCTGGATCCATCGCTCCAAATGACAGCTCAGATAGACGCGACAGCCAGGAGTTCCTACTATCAGCTTCAGCTGATACGCAAGCTGCGCCCCTTCCTAGAGTTGGAAGACCTAAAAATGGTAGTGTATGCGCTGGTAACTTCGAGGCTCGACTTCTGCAATGTGCTGTACATAGGGCTACCTCTGTGCCTAGTCCGGAAACTTCAACTAGTTCAAAATATGGCAGCCAGATTGGTCACTGGTACATCTAGAGGTGACCATATTACACCAGCTTCAAAATCACTTCACTGGTTGCCAATTAGTTTCCGGGCGAAGTACAAAGTGTTGGTCATTACCTTAAAAGCCCTACATAGTTTGGGTCCAGGTTACCTGCGGGATCGCCTTCTCCCATACAATCCACCCCGCACACTCAGGTCCTCTGGGAAGAATTTACTACAGTCGGCCAAAACTAGGCTGACAACTGTTACCCAGAGGACCGTCTCTTCTGCCGCTCCCAGACTGTGGAACGACCTGCCGGGAGAAATCCGCCAACTTACCAGTCTTCCAGAATTTAAGAGAACTATAAAGACTGATCTCTTCCAGCAGGCCTACCCAGTCGAATTTTAAGACTTTATTGATATTTTAATAATGTATTCATTTTATATGCTTTTAATCAGTTTTATGTATTTTATATTGTTTGTATTGATGTTGTTCCCCGCCTTGATCTGGAGGGAGAGGCAGGAAATAAATAAATAAATAAATAAATAAATATTATATATAATGAATCAGCTGAGGGGTAGAATTGCTCAACAGAAAAAAGAAAAGACCAAAGAAGGCAATGAAAGTTTAATCTTTCCACAGCAGGATTTAACTTGGTGTGCAGCGCTTGAAATACTCAAAAGAAAAAAAAAGACACCACTGAGGACAAGGGGACTGTTTCTAGTGCTGAAGGCCTGTAGTTCAATCTCAGCAGTGGCCAGGAATCCACCTGTGACAGCAAAATGCTCAGGCTTCCTCCTTACCGCCTTGTACTCCATGAGCTCCATCTGGAGACGAGCGATTTCAGCTCGCAGAGCACTGATCTGCTGGCTGGTCTTATCCTGATTCACCACCACTTTGTTCTTGATGTTGCGAGCTCGATTGGCATATTTCAGAGTATTCAGAGTCTCCATAAAATCCCGGTCCGAAGGGCTCACACAGGCAATCATTATGGTTTGGCTAGAAAGGAGGGAGAGCAGACAGGGTCAAGCACAGGAAGGCTTCTAGTGTCCCAGATCCACCAGCCGTCTCCAAATGAGAGCAACAAGGTAGTGGGTCAAGACATTCCCAGTACAGCTCTTCCACCCAAGATGCAATCTAGCAGCTCAAGCCAACTAACTTCTGCTGAGTTGAACAGTGCATGTGGGGTGGAGAGAGACACGCATGAGGAGCACATCATTAAGAGTTTGGGCCCACAGGTCTTCTGAGCAGCCTTGGCTCTCATTGCCTTGGGCAAATTATCACATTTTCTGTCCAACAGATCCAAAAGGACATGTCAAGATAAACACAGAACATAGAGGAAAGAAGGCCAGTTGTTAAAAGAAACAGATGAGAAAAGGGGGGGGGGAGAGAGGGGATTACAGTGATCCCATGTTAGGAGGCTCAGTTGCCAAAATTCTGGATCAAAACAGCTTAAGCATATTATGTAATCATTCATTCTGCAGGAGCCAATAATCACATTGGGAACGCCGGAAAACATGAAGCTTAGCATGTGTTTAAAAATACATTTCTTGGAACATTTGCTGTGGTCCTGCCTCAAAACCTCCAATTGAGCACTCCCGTGTCCATGCAGTGTTAATCATGACACACCACCACCAAGGCAGCATTTTCACCCACAACCCCCAATGCCAGGAACCCCAGATAAGCACTTTAGGAAATTTTGATCTGCCACAAGCAGCTGTTCTAGTGCCTCTTCCCATTACCTGTTGCCGCCAAGGGAGTCCTGAAGGAGCCGGGTCAGCTTTGAATCTCGGTAGGGAACGTGCAAGGCTCTCTTGCTCTGATCCCCAAGGGCACTGATGACATTCCCCAGTGCTAGCTGCCAAGGAAATGGACAAGTCAGTGAATAAGGTTGGCACCTTCCCTTTTAGTTTGGTACTCCTGCTCCAGAAATTCCTCATGGGAAAGCCAGCAGAGCTCCAAACTGTTTTCTCCTTTTTGAAATTACAAGCCAGCCCCCATTTGACATATCAAGTCGGTGAGTAGGTCTTCCTTACTTAAGGGTAGGCTGGTAAAAGCCACCAATTTTCCATTACAGGGATATAGCACATGGATGTTGCTGCCAAATAGGCAGAGAAAAAGGCTTTCTTTCTAACTACAGTCCATAGAATGGATTTAACTGAAACATATATCCAACTGCAGAGAAATTTGACTCATTTTAAAAAGCAAGTTTC
Source organism: Anniella stebbinsi (assembly GCA_029215795.1). Lineage (NCBI taxonomy): Eukaryota > Metazoa > Chordata > Lepidosauria > Squamata > Anniellidae > Anniella > Anniella stebbinsi. The sequence goes on along the minus strand of JARDYH010000004.1, from coordinate 63,481,506 downwards.
TAGTCCTTATGTGGAGAAAATCTTAAAAAAAGTAAAATAAAAAAACTAAAACCACAGACCAGATTTAAGACTTCCAATGAACGGTGTTATTTTCCTTTATAGGTTCTTATAACCTCTGCTTGGACTTTAGTGATTATTATTCTGCCAACTAACTCTTTGTGGCATGTTCCCTTTACTCTTCCATTATTTCATTATTTTGTAAGACACAACACCTAATTTACAATGTATGGGATGGCAATGGCATTTTCCACATCCGCTAATGCTGCGTACATACTACAGGCAAAAAGTGTGTCTATATGTTTTCAAACACCACGAATACATTCATACTTAGGTATATATTTCAGATGTGTTAGGTATACACCTAAAATAAAATGCCAAAGCCATTGTGTGGCAGCCAAGCTAGTCCCTAGGGGAAGGCAATCCTTTTGGGCCCGTGGACATAATTTGAGATTGGTAGAGCACCATGGCAGGAAGGTGTGCCCACAGACAGCACAATGAATACTCCTGCTAGAGTCTCATTTCCATAATGCACTAGAAATGAGATCTCTTTTTGCAGTTCCTTCAGTGCAGAAACATACCCACCAGAAGGAAGACACAACATACTTCACACAGGCAATCCTGCTCCATGAGACATGCAAGGTACAGCAAATAGTTCACCGCTGACACCAAGCCAAGGGGTGCAGAAATTCTAAAACACCAAGCAGCTGAGGAAAAGAGCGCATCGGCCTGGAAAAAAATCACAGGGCCTAGCACCTGCCCTCACATCCAACCCTGACCGGTCTGGAGGATAAAAGGCCATACCAAACCACAGTTGATGGAGATTCCTTCTTTGGCTCTCTCGCCCGTCGCACCAGTCCGCTTCAACCTCTCTGAGCCAGCAAGGTCAACAAAGTGAAATTTCGCAGTTCGCGTCTCATACTCGCTAGTAGGCTGGGATCCCTCCAGGAGACTGTTGGTGTCTCCATTCACCTGCAACCGAAACAAGGCCCAGTATCAGATTTCAAGGCTTTTGCCAGCACACTATTATAAATACAGATGGTCGCTATTTTGCCACAGATCAAGGAGTGCATCCACTGAGCTCTCACCAGCGCCTGCTGCTATTAGGACAAAAGGAGTCATGCTTTCTATCCTGAGGTAACAGAAAACCAATTCAAGGTCCCCAATCCCCGCTTCCCTCATAGGTCATGCTGTATGTCCATTTCCTTTGTAACATTTATTTGTTTATTTATTTATTTATAATAATAATAATAATAATAATAATAATAATAATAATTTATTTCTTACCCGCCTCTCCGTTTAGATTGAGGCGGGGAACAATATGACAACATAAAACTGATTAAAACATGACACACATTATTAAAACTGCATTAAAACATCCTAAAAACATCCTAAAAGCATTCTTTATTATTTTTTTATGCTGCTCTCAAGGCGATGTATGAGATAAAAATGATACAGAGACATGCCCAAGACAAATATAAATGCAAAAAAAATATATTCTACACAATACTATTAAAAACAGATAATACCAATCAAATATATCACCAATAAAACCTACAGCCCTCAGTTTATGAAAAGGCCAGTGAAAATGAGTGGGTCTTCAGAGCCTTCCTGAAGACTTGCAAAAAAGGGGCCTGACCAATCCTAATGCAAGTTGATTCCAGAGGTGTGGAGCCATCACTAAAAAGGCCCTCTCACTTTTACTCATCAATCTAACCGCCCTTGGAGGCAGGCAGACGAGAAGGGCCTCTGCTGACCACCTCAGAGTGCAGGCAAGCTGGTATAGGAGAAGGCTCCTATTCCCCTCTTCCCTTTGACTACATCAAGGGAGAGTGCACAACCACTTGCCCCCCGCATGTGTCCTTACCAAGTGTACAGGGGAGCAGACACGCATTTGGCAAAGGTAGATGGTGAAGATAGCGTGGGAGCGGGAGCTCTGGACATTCATCTGGGTGCTGGCTGTGGTTCGGGACAGAGCTCCCTGCTTCAGGCACTGAATCAGCTGCAGGAATAGATGGGGTTACGTTTTCAGCTCAGATGCAAGGCCATGCACACACATACACAGAAGCGAACTGTACCATTTTCCAATCCTGCTTACAAAGGTTGCAGCGTAGCTTTCTGCTGGACAGTATCTCATCATCAGCTCTTGCAAAAGTCAACCCACTATAACAATCAGAGCCAAGCTAGATGCAAAATGCAGTCATGCATCTCTTCCTCCTGGCTAAAAAAAGCCTCCAAGTGAAGAGTGGTGGGGAGGGCTGGTGGAGCTCTTTAGCCTTTCCCCTCTGGCTGTTTCTCTGCTTAAAACGACCCCTTCCCCTCCTATAGGTTTATGTCTCATTGAACTCAATGGGACCTAACTCTGAGAAGACAATGTATAGGATTGCACTTAGTTCTTCTTCCAGTAGAATTGCTATATTATTTAAACTAAATAATTTAGCAATAAAAATCTGGTGAGACATGATTTACAAAGCCATGAGCTTAAAGATTTCTTGGATAGGTTGGATTTCACTGATTAAAAACACGCACATGAACCACCCAGAGAGCATATTGGGTGTTATGGAATCAATAAAATTAATAAAAATTGTGCTGCCATGAATTATGTATATGTTTAAAACCCTTCTGAATGCTCCCTATTTCACTGACAAAATTTTAATGAATGGGATAATGAAATATTAAAACTTGTCTAATGTTTATTATAAATCCAGTGGTGTGAAACACAATATACAGAAGCCCCTTAAGAATGGAGATCCAAATTACCTATCAGTAAATTGTACAGTGAGGCCTGACAGTTTCACATGATAGTACAAGCTGGGGTTGGGGTGAGGGGGAGAGAAGACAGTGGAGAGAGTTTGAACCATTTGTGGTATCTTTTACTGCAGGGGAGATGATGACTAGAATCTATTGGTAGATCTCTGGGTGATTTCTGGTAGATTAGCACGGGTTTCTGACTCCTAATGATTTAACAGTAACAACAACTAAAAGCCTTTTTACCTCTGAAACGAGGCTGCTGAATATTTTTTTTAAAAAATGGATGAAAACAAGAGCAGATATGTGTGCAAGTTCTGGTACCAAAAATAAATTTCAGAATTGAGCATATGCTCAGAGGCATCCTTTTCTGCAATTCATGTCTACTTTCCTGAGCCATAATTTTACACCTGGCTCTGGTTCGTTGACCTCAGGGTTCTAGCGATAAACAAAGTAGAAGATAAACAAAGTAGATTTGATAAGTATAAAGTCTGCCCACTCCTGTTTGAAGGTCTTCAGAGGCTATCAGATAAAGGACATAGCAAATTAACAGAAAGGTAAGAGTATCATTAAAAGCCTGGGATAAAGCCAGAAGTTATTGGAGTCTTTCTGTATCTCCATATGCTGCAGTCATCTACTTGAAAGTTTTTAATGGTCAAATGAGGGACATTTCGGTATGCCAGATATTGTCTTTTGTAAGATTTAAGTGGTGATGACCAACCTCCATATGGAAATGGCCAGAGACCACCTATCTTTCAGTTTATGTTTAGAACTCTAAAACAATGGTCTGACGACATATGAATTGCAGATTTAGATCAAATGAAGGGCATTATACCTAGAAATACAAAATTCAATTTCTCATTGGGAGATAGAATTAAATGTTGAATTGGATGGCAAAGGTTAGAATTGCTTGAAGAAAAGGGCTACTTGTGTAAACTATGAAACATGCACATTTTAAATTGATTGCTTGATAGTGTATAATCCATTGGCAATAAAGCCTGACACGGTTTGGGACCACAATACCTGATGGAACGCCTTTCCTGACATGAACCTACCCGTACACTACTCTCAACATCAAAGGTCCTCCTCCGGGTGCCTACTCTGAGGGAAGCTCGGAGGACAGCAACAAGGGAGAGGGCCTTCTCTGTGGTGAACCCCCAATTATGGAATGATCTCCCTGATGAGGCCTGCCTGGAGCCAACACTGTTATCTTTTCGGCGCCAGGTCAAAACATTTCTTTTCTCCCAGGCATTTTAACAGCTTAAGTTGAGGTTTTAACTGACTTTGTGGCCAGGCTTAAATAATTTAAAATGTTTTGAGTATCAGCTGTTTTATGTTTTTAAATTTTGAATATTGACTTTTTAATGTTCAATCTTTTAATTTTTGTAAACCGCCCAGAGAGCTTCGGCTATGGGGCGGTATATAAATGTAAATAATAATAATAATAATAATAATAATAATAATAATAGAAAAAATATTGGTCATGGCACACTTCCACATGTGGTTGAACTACTTTAAAATTAAAGCTTTCTGGTATGAGATATTCAGTATAACTATTTGAATGACTAGTTATGTATTATCTTTTAAGGTTGAAGTAATTTTGACTGGGAATATTAAACATTTTTTTAAAAAAAGCACTCTAAATTACTTTGATAACTATTGGTGGTTGCCAGGAAATATATGTATTGTAAAGATCTGGAAGCATTCATATGCTCCCAGTGATTCAATATGATTGAAAAAGATATGGGACCTAGTTGTTATGGAGACAAGTATTATTCAAATGAGAGAAGAAAGAATTCATGTGGATAAATTAACTAAAGTATTGGAGCTATTCATTGTCTTTCAGAAGAATCACACTCATGAACAGGGAACTGTAAACATGGGTTTGGCTGTGGCATTATTTGATTTATTTTATGCATTGTATAAATTTTAACAAGGTACCTGTAAGCTTTGAGAAATGTTGCGTGTCTTAACATTCAGAAGCTATTCATTTAAATTATAGACATTTCAGTATCACCTTTCAATAGAAATTCCCAAGACCGGAACTTATGTTAAAAAAAATGGAAACCCAATAAAATGAAAAACAAAACCACTCTCCAGTCATAATGATCCCCGTATCTTTTCACTGGAGATGAAAAAGCAGGTGGAGGGGGAGATGACAACTTTGATCAGAGAAATGGCCAGAGGAGAACAATGTAAACAGCCTCTTCTCCACCCACCAGCTTTCTTATGCCCTGCTGTAGCCACCGATTCTGCTTTTTGTTAATAAAAGAAGAAAAGAAAAAGAAAGAAACCATCATCAAAGGAAAGAGACACCAGGGCTATTCACACAATATGCTAACCCACACTCAGTGGCTGAGTGTGGGATGTTTTGAACTGTGGGTTGTTTGTTGAACAGTACGTTAACATGTTGTCTGAATGCAGTCAGGGTGGCTTATTAACCATGCGGTGTGGCTTATTTTCTCAAACAACCCATGGTTTGTTGTTGACTTGCTCAGAGTAGTTAACAAGTCACACTGCACGCTTAACAAGCCACCCTGGCTGTGTTCAGACAACACTTTAATCAACCCTGCTGAAAACATGCTGTGTTCAGACAACATGCTAACTCACGGTTCAACAAACAACCCACAGTTCAAAACAGCCCACACTCAACCACTGAGTGTGGGTTAGCATGTTAGGTGAACAACCCCACAGAAGTTGTATGTAATATCTAGTTTGATCCTACAAAGAAAAGAAGGGACATCTACTATCCAGGACAATCATGAGAAAATGTATCAATAAAACTCACAATGATTCCGACCAGCCAATGTATTAGCTAGAATATAATATGGAAAGGGATAACAATTTTAGTCAAGAGAAAAAATATGGAAAAACAGCCCCAAAACTCGAGAAGGATGCTCAGGGTTATTAAAGCCAAAATGCAGAGGGATGAGAGAGAGTTGACTCATAGCTGAAAACTGGGCTATGTTATGGACTCCACCCAAATAAAGCATGTCAACAACTGAGTCTGCCATACAGAATGTTTGCATCTCCCATGAGATCAAGATGCAGTTAGGCAGGAGTCAGAAACACAACTAAAGAACTCTTGTCTGGAAATGCTTCCATGGGAACAGAAAACACCCATGTCTTATTCCTGCAGTACATACTCAAGATCACTTAATGCAGATTAGTTAAAGCTTAGAACCCTTTAGCCACCTTATTCTAATAACTGAGGGAAGGAATTCCCCCCCCCCCCCCGCTGCATCCCAGTGCTCATACACATACATGCATACACATTCTTTAGATACAGGCATAAGTGACGTGGAATTCTGATCTGTGTTCACAATTGTGATCATGGAATCAGGAGGTAGTAGCTACTCCAGACTAATTACCTACCTCGTCCTGCGAGCCAATGAGACGTGATGTGACACCTGTGGTGTAAATGCCACCACTGGTATCCTCGTGGATTTTGATATTTGACTTCCGATGGCGGGAATCAGGGTCCCGTGTGCTATCAAAGAGGTCCAGGATCTCTTCATTATATAGCTGAAAAAAGGTACAGAAATACACATATATGTTTAATAGCAAGTTGCTCTATTCTCAAAAAGACCCGACAAGTATAAAATGACAGAAATGTGTGAGCCTTTGGGCACAAAGTGCGTTGAAGATCAAAGCAGAGCTATGTATTTGGATAAAGGCCAGCACTGTTGACTACATGCCAAAAGCTGCATAAGACTTAACAGGTCTAAACTCTATATTTGGAACAGAAAGTGTAAAATTGGAATATCTTCTTTGCTTATAAAACTTGGTGCTCCTCTTCCAACAGGATTTTGGTTTGCACTTTGGTGTTTTGAGGAGAAGTTGGTGACAGGGATGAAAAGTGCAAAGGGCTGAGATCCATGGAACCCCATGGGGCAAGTTGGGGGAATGCTGGAGTGTGGTGCACAAAGAGGTACTGTACAAAGTGAAGTGACTCCCTTCACCACCAACAAGTATACAAAAATCTGGACAAAGAGATTAAGGGCGTAGTCCTATAGATTGTGCCTTTGGTGATCAGAAGCCCCCAAACGTGGAGGCGTCCAATCACCCAAGGCAGGATGGGAGGAATAGCAGAGGCGATCTTCACCTCCCCGTTCTCCTATCCTGCAGATTTTGTTAGACAGGCTTTTAAACCCATCTAGAGGGAGCATTTCAGAGGGGGAGGGATGGAGGCTGGAAGAGGCTCAGGAAAATTCATATCCTGGCCTCTCCTCCCTGCCTATCGGAACACCCCCTTTCCTCCTCCTCCTCCTCCAAGGTCGCTTTTCCCACCACGGAGGACAGCCAGTGCAGTTCTCTTTGCACTCGTTGTGAGGAGGCGGGGAGAATGGGTTTGGATCTCCAACTCCAACTCCTGAGTTTGGAGCACTGTCTCTGACTTCAGAAAGGGGCCTCCGAACAATCTTTTGGTCTCTTGGATGCTCGTTCAGGGGCCATAGGATTACTCACTCTGACCTTAAATTGGCTGGGCCTACTGGAACTCCAGGCAGAATCCTTAATAAAACAAGTAGTTCTACATCAGTATTGGGATCTGTGGATTGGTGCATGAATCAACTGGATTCTTAAAAATGAAAATGCTTACTTATTGTCAAGAATAAAGGATGTCCCTAATGGATTCTTGTATGCGTGATAAAAAAAATTAGATTGGTAACTAATCCAGTTGGGCTAGCACTGGCAAATAAAGAAACAAGAACTCATTGCTGCTCATAAGTAAAAAGGTATCATATCTCCTAAATTTCCAAATGTAAGATCAAAGTTGATCTCTTCCATTTTCAACTGCATGTACAAGCTCTATGCTGTAGTCCACCAGCGATTATTCCATTTGTCTCCAGACACTGCACCTTCCTGGGTCAAAACAGAAAACTCCACTTCATTCTCCAGCCCCACGCATATTCTCCATACCTTATGCACTCTCCCTCTCCCACCACCAACTCCGTGCACAAAGACCAATGCACCTACCTCCAAGAACTGTGCACTGACTTTGAACTCTGGTGCTGGCACACCCTGTTCCTGTGCTGCCCGCTTGCGCTCCTCTATGCCACTGAACAGGTGGGCAATGGCCCGTGGAATTATGCCATTTTCCTCTTCAGTAATGTTCATGTCAAAGCCAGTGCCCATGGTGTAAGTCTTACCTGCACCTGTCTAAAAGGAAACAGAACAGGCGCTTTATGAATAATATCTCAGGGCCAAAGCTTGACTGCAATGCTCTCCAGTACTCAGCTCTGCTGGTCCTTAACCCTTCCACACAGAATCACTACAGCATTTAGCCCTCATCCCACTGTATAATTCTCGTTCAGATACCTCTTTCCCCATATTTGATCTGGTTCTTCCACCACCTAGAAAATCTATATGCAACTACTGCAGGGCAGAGAAAAATAAAATTGCTCTGGTGGGGATGGGAGAAGACCAATTTAAACCAGCTTAAAATTAAAGGCTAATTTGCAATCATTTCTCTTGTTTACTTAAGCACATTAAATTGCAAGGCATTCTTCTTGCGTCTAATTAATCCATTTCAAATTCTCTCCCGCCCTTTCCCGAGGGCTGGTGAGAGGCAGAACAACACCATGGCTAGAGTACTGGGACCTGGGAAATTCAGGTTCAAACCATCACACAGCTATGAAGCTCATTGGGTGGCCTTGAGCAAGCCAATATTACTCAGCCTTACCTACCTCACAGGGTTCTTGTTAAGCTAAAGTACGACTCCTTAAAGAGAAGGAAGGGTGCAAAAACAAACAAACAAGGCTCAAGCAGCAACAGTTTGGGGGGGAAAGGTGCAATAGAAACACAATTTTTAAAAAGCTATGATGAGAGATATGATATGGAATGAAAGGAAATATGTAATATGATAGGGGGAAAGATGTGATAAAACAGAATATAAAACTCAGTTAAGCTATGTTATATAAAACATATTGATTAATCCACTGGAGGAACCCTAGCCATTAAAGGCTGAACAAGAAAATCTTACGACACTTCCTAGAAGACTTTGACTGTGGTAAACCTCCAGCAGAAAGGACTTGCCCTGTTGATTGGTTTTGGATATGAGTTGTTTTTGTTTGTGCTGTCTGTTGATATGATTTATATAAATGGTTTTGCACTTTGCATAATGTCTTTTTTAATGATTTAATGTCACCACTCCTCACTGGGTTGCCCTCTCCCTTTGGCCAAATCCTCATAGCCGAGCAGAGAGAAGGCAAAGCAAGTGGTGGATGATGCTCTATCTCCTCAGTGCTCACTTTCTTAGACAGGATAGGTCAACGGACAGCGACATCAAGAAGCAGCAGGGCCAGGGGGCTCCAGGCCTGGAAGTGCCCCCTCTACCAGGGTGTGGGCCTCAACAGCTGCCCAACAATGCCAACTACTGATGTGCCTGGTGAACAGGTTTATGAGTACGCAGTCGTGTTTCTGCCCACGTTTTGATATTATGACTCTTCACTTTCAGGACCCACCTATTTTTAAAGTTTTGCAAACCAAGGCAAGCTAGATCTCACAAGACTCCATGACAAGATCCCCACCAACAATAACTTTAAGTAAGCGGCATGTTTAAAAATGGATTGTGTGTAGCAGCCCTTTGTTTGACACTAATGGGGACCTGAACGAAGCATAAAAACTATAGCTGGAACCTTCTTTATTTGAATGCACTAACATTAAACATTGCAATCAGAAGATCTCTGTTCCAGCTATTCAGATATAGCATATGTAGCATTTGATAAACATCTGTGAGCAAAATCAGCCTTCAGGAGAGTCACAGCCAAGCAACATTTTGAACAGTGATTTGCTGACCCAAGCCCTTATCAAAAACAGAGAGAATGTGCTTGTGCAATTATACCAGGACTTGTGGTTGAGAGACAGAGAAGCACAAATCTCTCTAAATGTCATACTATCTCAAGAAGTACCTGTTCCAGAGTTCCTTGTACATAGGCAGCTAGTAAAGATAGCTCATAAGAAGGACCAAGCACCATAAAAATGAGGGATATTGATCCCAGGGACAGTGGGAGCCAGTGCTACTGGCAGCATTTACAGGTCCAAAATATATGTCGGTACACATGCATGCGCACGCACGCACGCACACAATTACCATGTCTGGCTATAACTACAAATCCAACAGTCAGAAATGTAAGGAGGTTAAATAAAGAGTACTAAAAGATGCTAAAGAACCAATCCTTCAGTTTTTCAAAACAGACAAGGCCTTTCTGAATTCTGGTTCAGGTAGTATACTAACTACGGGACCAAATTTTTTTTAAAAAGCAAGATCAAAATGATTTCAATATAGAGACTGTGTCTTTTTATAAAATGTTTGCAGCCATGTTGGTCCATTAAAATAATAAGGAAAGCAAACCACTGACAGGAGACAATACCTTTCATAAGACCAAGAAAATGCAATTTCAGAATTAAAATAGAAACTTTTCTTTCATGGCTCATGAGATGGTAAGTATGTGATGGGATTGTGGTATGCATGGGAGGGATGCTTGGGCCCTGTCTGAGTGTACATCTCTACTGCGAGACTGAAGAGGTTTAGATATGCATCTAACAGACATTTGGTCCCTAATTCTATATGCATGGTCATGTTCGGGTAGTCCCTTGCCTGCCACACTACAGACAGAGGTAATTAAAGGATTATGCTGGTTCACCATCTGCATGGCAAACTTTGCACATGGAAAGAAACCTTTGCTCTTCCCCAAGTACCCACTGTGTCCCCTTCTCACAATTCAACAACCCCATTGTCACCAGTATTTCCAATGCTTCACAGAAGTTCTGCATACAGATTCTGATCTGAAAAAGAGCAGCCAGCAGATAGCCTGGCGAGGCTATAAACATTTCCATGTCTTGACAACCACCACGGTTGTTCCCTATTTTATTTTGTGGCAAGGCCACTGCAGATGGAACTGAAGGTACAAACTGAACAATGATGAAAACTGAGGGAGCCCAACCCACTCTGACCTGCTCACAGCAGACTGTGAAGAAGGCAAATCAGCCGCATACCTGGCCATACGCCAACACAGTGGCATTGTACCCCTCGAAGCAGCCCTCGATGAGCTTGTTCACACAGGTGGTGTAGATCTGTTCCTGCCAAGTATCCAGGTCGAAGACAAAGTCGTAGGTAAAGGCTTTGTCCTTTCCCAGGAGTACCTGGGGCTCGCCAGGCGTCACGGATGTGCAGATATGACATCCTTCGATCTTCTCCTTTGGCATCTGAGGACGGATCCTGCAACAACAATAAAAAGGAGTGAAGAGAGTCTCCCTTTATTTCATAATCAATTCTACAGCTTCACTAGAGAACTATATTTTGGTAACCTGGGTTGGGAGTGGGGAGATGTCACATCCAGTAGCTAATTCATGGTACAAATAGAATAGCCACAGAGGCTTCTGGTGTTAGCCAAGATACCAAACTCAACATAGGCCGATTTCATGTAGACAGATTCTCACAGTGCATCCCCATGAGACAACCTCCTTGTGTGCATGTGCTGTATTGTGTCAATTTATCACATCTAGAAGATACAGTTGATTTATATAAATGCTATTAGCCATCTTGAATATCTAATATTTTAGAAAGGCAGACTATAAATCCTCAAAGAGATTATATAAATGCTATGTTAGCAATAATATGGAGTAGGCAAAAACAACCCAAAGAACAAATTGGACATTTTTAAAAATCAAAACAGTTCTGTGGTACCTTGAATAGATGCATTGTGGCATCAGCTTTCATGGAGTAGAGACATGAAATGTTATCTCAGTTGACAGACTGAATATATATATATATATATATATATATATATACACACACACACACACACACATAAGTATGGGGGTTCTGTTACAAATGGGGCTAAAAGGCCTGGAAATGCAAGTGCTACAGTCTACTGAAAGCTCAGTCATACACGAGATGTATACAAAGACCAGTTTGTTATCACAGTTAAAGGGATGGGGTGGGGATCACTATTTTCCACATTAGACCACAGGAATGAAAGAAGAGGGGGAAATTAATACAGCCCACTGCCTCCATGGTGCTCAGGATAGCAAGAGCAAACTGAAGCAAGATAGGAGACTGTCCAAGAGAAACTGCTTAAAGAGGTTGTGACCAGCCTTCTGGTGCCCAAAAGACCCTGCTCAGCTTTGTTCATGTTGCATTTGTGCACTCAAATAAGGCTTTGAACTTTGTTTTCTTGAACATCAAAAGCTACTGCCACACAACAAGCAACTTAAGAAATGCAGGGGAGCTTTGAAAGCCATCTGCAATATGGCATGGGGGTGGGGATGGTGGGTGTCTACTGTACCAAAAGAGAAAAAAAATGGGTGAAAGAGTCCTACTGGGCCTGCACAAGACATTTAATGCACTAAATAGAGTTCTCTGCATTGCAGCCTTACAAACTTCAAAGTGAAGGTTGTAGTTGCTAGGAAATCATCTTCTCGTTGGGCAGTCCGCTCCAATGATTAATCACAAAACCAATAACAGTTGAGACATTGAGGATGAGGGTGAGAAACACATCCAGTAGGGTCAGGCTGTCTCGACAGGCCGTCTTACGACTCCCCCACCCCCACTCACACCACCTGCACAGTGAAAAACTGACAGCTTTGCATTAGAGAGATGGAAGCAGCTAAGCTATTACTCCATGTAACCCAGGCTTAGCGAGTCACAAGGTGACTGGTAATAGCACTAACATGACCTGGCAGGTGTCACCCCTTCTGAGCTGTTATGTCATAGCTTGCTGAACACAAGAGTGCCACAGGCACAAAGGGCTTTATTCATCTGATACAAGGACTTCACAAATCTGCATTAGAAAAGACCCATTGAGGGTCTTTTCCTTCCAAGCCCTTCAGACAAGCTGCTGCCTTATTCTCCACCCCCCAATACACACACAAACACACACACCTTCTTTGCAGGAGGAGGATATGTAGGAGTACTTCAGCAACAGGCATAGGGAGGCTTATCCCTGCTGTGTGTGGGACAGGAGTATTAGAAGGCAATGGGGGGAAGGAGGGGGTCACATCAGGACTGGTTTTAATACCCTCACTGTGGAGCCATCTGCCATTATCTCTTCAATAAAAAGCGGCAGTGAGATACAGTGGGAGCTAGTGAGGTCTTCTTTAAGCACTGCCCACACAGAGATGCTAGGGCATTATTCCAGGCCTGAACCAAATCTCAGTAGTGTGTCTGCACAGAACTCTCAGCCTCAAGGCCTCGTACAAAGCCCATTAGATGGAAAGAGGATGTGATCCTAAGACTTCACAGTTCACTTATGGTCAACAGGATTTTGAGAATGCTTAGAAGCAGCCAGGAATTACATAGATAGGGAAATGGTTCATTATGGAAGGTCATAGGAAAATAAGAAGCTGCTTTATGAAACAGACCATAGACCAAGTAGCCCGGTACTGTCAACAATGACTGGCAGTGACCCTCCAGGATTTCAGGCAGGATTCCTTCCCAGTCCTACCTGGAAATGCCAGGGATTGAACCTGGGACCTTTTGTATGCAAAGCGTGTCCTCTATCATATAGCTACAGCCCTTTCCCCAAAGTGTTCTTAGATCAAGGAAAACTAAAAAAAAAAAAAAACACCTTTGCACTACACTTGTCATGTTGCATGTGGTAGTTTTAAGTCTAGGCCCAACTTCAAAGAGAATCGTCTCATTGACAAGAGGCCTGAACATCAGGACAGAGAAATACTCAGCTGCTCCAAGTCAGACACTGGATGATACTGGATGTGATCTCACTGTTACAAGTGTGGTACTCCACTGTGAGGTTGGCAATACCAAATTGCTATTCCCTTCTGCAATTCTGTTTGTTTAATTACCAGTTCACCTTCCAATAACCGTATGTGTATGCAAACACACAAAGAAAACAACCACATGTTTGTAAAGCAGAAGCACTGTCTGCCTCACTGAAGCACAATTTTGGCAATGTTACATTCCTGACCTGTAAAACTAAAATGCATGAAACCAAAATCCAGATGAGCCACCGCTGCCAATTGCTTTTATAACCTTTTCACATCCGAATCACCAAGTCATGTATCATCTCTTGAAACTGCTGACTTTAACAAACCACTTCCTCTGTCCGGATTAGGTTTTTAAAAAAGTTTCACTGGTGCAAAAATAAAAAAATTGTCAGTGATATTTTGACAAAAATGTCATTTTGATCCCTTCACCAACATAGTGTCTGTTCAAAGTGTGCTCTCTTGTAACAGAGAAGGAGCTACAGCTCAATGATAGAGCACATGCTTTACATGCAAAAAGTCCCAGGTTCCATACCAGGGACCTCCAGGTAGGGGCTGAAACCCTAAAGAGTTGCCGCCAGTCAGTGTTGAAAATACTGGGCTAGATGGAGCAACGCCGGTCTGACTCTGTATAAGGCAGCTTCCAATGTAACAACTGGAACAGAGGCATGGAATCTTTCTGCAGTGAGATGCTATTTGCAAAGCCTGTGCTCAGCCCACATGATGCCAAGGACACCAGACAATGTTTTAAGAGACAGTCAGAGACTTTGCTTCTAGAGCTCTAACCCAGTGAGGGCGGGTGTGATGGCATCAGGTGCCACTCAGAGTCCCAAGACTGCAGCTTCTGCAAGAGGTGCATTATGTTTCAGCAAACCTGCATCCAGTTTGCAAAGGATGCACAGACCACTATGCAGAAACATAGAGGCTGCTCCACTAGTAGCCCACATATGAGCTTTTCGGAATAGGCAGGATGGAAAAGCAACAGTCCCTATGACATGATCACCATGACAACTGAGTCTCTGCAATGGCAGGGGGTGGGGGGGAAGACAACCCAAAAAGGGAACACACTGACATACTATACAAAACACCACTCCGGCAATTTCTCCAGTGGCCCTGACACACACAATGGCCTGGCTGTTTAGCTCCATCAGCAAAAGCCAACATTTATAGAGAGGGGAACCAATTGGGCTGGCATCCAAAGCACAAATGGGCTCTAGTTTTACAGTGAAAGCCATGGCCTCAAGGCCAAGAAGGAGCTTTCTCTCTTCCCCACCCCCTTGGCAGCCTCACAAAATAGAAATTTCTGATCCAGGAAGATCCCACAGAGAGGATTCTGTCTTATGATTTCCCAGTTTACCCCAAGTCTGTCCTAATCTTGTTTTTGATAGTTGAGTGCATCCTAAAACTATCCCTACTAACAACAAGAGATTAAATTCCTTTTCACATAAAGCTAATACGGTGCTTTGCCTAGCAACTTTCAGTCAGTAATGAACTCTCCAGAGCGTGAGTTTATTAAGAGACTTAACATTGTTTAATGATCCACCACTTTCTGAAGGTTTCTAATTCCCTTGCTCATTTATCAGACCAGAGGGTTCTCTCACATTGGCCAGAACAGATAGGAAGGTGGAGACACCTAACTTGTTATCTGTACGTTATTCTGATTTAGTGTGCTTCCAAACGAGGCCTTTATTGTGCAATTGCACTGCTTCATTTTAAGGGGGGTCCAGACAACACTCTCTTCAATTTATAGCTGCCCCATGTTTTTCCACCTCTTCTTCCATCTTTTTTCTTGCCAGAAAAAAAAATCCATTAAGGAAGAAAAGATGGAAAAGTTGTACAATGCCTTTGCGTTAGTACTAGGAGTCCTCCATTTGAAAGCATTATTCTGCAACTATGAGGGCTAGAAACTTAGGAAACATGGTAACCCAGTCTGGAACAACTTCAAAGTTGAGCATTTAATTGGAGTAGATAGAAAGCCCAGGTTAGTGGAGAAAAGCCTGAGCCTGTCAGGCTCAATCAGCAAATGCTTTTTCCTGCCACTCAGCTTGAGAGAAACCATTAGCTCTTCAATAAGAACATTAGTGGTATCCTGAAACTGCCTATATAAAGCCATTTCTGACCAGGAAGGAAATGGGTATTGGAAGTACCAAGTGGATCTGGACCTTAAATCACTTTTGCTAAGAGCATACATAATGAGCAGAGTGTCTAGAAATAAGCATGATTGTGATCACGCCAGAACATACATTTCTCTTTCTCTGCATCACAACTAACCCCAGCACACACTGGGGTGGATAGGAGGAGTACAAGGAAGGAAATCCAAGTGAAATAGGTCGATTCATTTAATATGGTTCTGTTAATAAGTTTGCAATAAGAAAAGTCAATGTTTAACTTTATGGGAATTTGTATGCACAATTTCCATGTGAATTGCAAATAAGTGATCTCTGAATTTACAATTCCATCTAAAATTTACTTCTTTCAGTGGTAGACATAGTCATTTACAAGGACTATCAAGATTTTTCACTATATTTGACATTCACATTTTTCAAGCACAAGCTTATTCCATCCTTTATCTGCATAGTCCAAACAAAGTTTTGGGTGCAGTTTTGTACACAATTTTCCCTAATAAATGCATTTTTGCAATAATTCCTGTAAGAGCTGATCTCACCTTTTATCACTTTTCAGGGTACTTGCAGGCCTACTCAGTTGAATTTTAAGAGTTTTATTGGTATTTTAATAACGTATTAGTTTTACATGCTTTTAATCAGTTTTATGTATTTTATATTTGATGTTGTTCCCCACCTCGATCCAGAGGGAGAGGCGGGTAAGAAATAAATAAATATATTATTATTATTATTATTATTATTATTATTATTATTATTATTACCAAGTCCTTTTAAACAAGGCAGTCTGCAGCCAAGGAAGTCCAGCTCATTGGCTTTGACTGTGAAACAAACCATACTAATTGTCATGATTGCCATTTAAGCGTAAATTAGTATCCTCTCTTTTATCAGTGAAAGGTTAATTGATAGGGCACTTGGTGTGCTCCTATACCTTCATACAATTAGAAGAAGAATCAGGCAACTCAAGAGATTTAATACTAGGGATGTGCACTGACCCCCCGGATCGGATCGGATAGCGGATCGGAATCGGACCTGGGGGGTCGGATCGGATCGGATCGGAGGCTGGTCGGATCGGATCGGACCAGATGTCCGATCCGGATCGGACGCCATTTTGAATGCTTTTTCCCATAGCCAAGTATTGTTTTACAAAAACGCCTATAACTTTTTCATTTTTAAAGATAGAAGGATGAAACTTGGGCACATTGTAGACTGGTTAGGGGTAGTTATCTGTGAGAAATTTCAGAAAGATTGGTGCATGCATTTTGTGGCAATTAATTTTTTAATAAATACCCAGGAATGCCTATAACTTTGTCATTTTTAAAGTTACACACATGAAACTTTGCCACATTGTAGGGGGTACCTTGGGACCTATGTGTGTGAAATTTCAGAAACGTAGGTGCTTGTCTTGTGTGGCAATTAATTTTTAGAAAAATGGGTAGTAGTGGGGTAAATACAGTTACGCCTCCCATTTTTTTATTTTTGAAGATACAAACAGGAAACTTGGGCACATTACAGGTACCACTTGCCTTGATATGTGTGTGAAATTTCAGAAACATTGGAGCTTTCCTTGTGTGGCAATTAATTTTTGAAACAATGAGGAAAGAAACACCTATAACTTTGTCATTTTTAAAGTTACACACATGAAACTTTGCCACATTGTAGGTGGTACCTTGGGACCCATGTGTGTGAAATTTCGGAAACGTAGGTGCTTGCCTTGTGTGGCAATTAATTTTTTAATAAATACCCAGGAATGCCTATAACTTTGTCATTTTTAAAGTTACACACATGAAACTTTGCCACATTGTAGGCGGTACCTTGGGACCTATGTGTGTGAAATTTCGGAAACGTAGGTGCTTGCCTTGTGTGGCAATTAATTTTAGAAAAATGGGTAGTGGTGGGGTAAATACAGTTACGCCTCCCACTTTTTTATTTTTGAAGATACAAACAGGAAACATGGGCACATTACAGGTACCACTTGGCTTGATATGTGTCCTTGCAGACACGAGCCCTGTAATGGATACTACCAAGGATCAAAGGGATCGAGACCAGAGTGATCCTTCCTTGCACGCATGGCTGCAAAACTCAGCTAGGCTCAGCCGTTCTGCTTGAAAAGTGAAAGTAGGAAAGGAAACACGAGCCCTGTAATGGATACTACTAGCAAGGATCAAAGGGATCGAGACGAGAGAGTGTTTCCTTTTCTTCGCGGGAAGCGGGAGGGGAAGACCTGGCCTCTGTAGAGATTTTTTTGAAACATGTAATTTAAAAATTCCATAGCCATCAAATGCCTGGACCTATAATTCTGAAATTTCTGACACATATCTACCCCTAACCCATCTACAAAGTGAGCAATGTTCAGACTTCTAACTTTTAAAATAAAAAAGTTATAGGCGTTTCTTTCCTCATTGTTTCAAAAATACCTTGCCACCACATGCCTGGACCCAGCTGTCTGAAATTTTACACACATATCAAGCCAAGTGGTACCTGTAATGTGCCCATGTTTCCTGTTTGTATCTTCAAAAATAAAAAAGTGGGAGGCGTAACTGTATTTACCCCACCACTACCCATTTTTCTAAAATTAATTGCCACACAAGGCAAGCACCTACGTTTCCGAAATTTCACACACATAGGTCCCAAGGTACCGCCTACAATGTGGCAAAGTTTCATGTGTGTAACTTTAAAAATGACAAAGTTATAGGCATTCCTGGGTATTTATTAAAAAATTAATTGCCACACAAGGCAAGCACCTACGTTTCCGAAATTTCACACACATGGGTCCCAAGGTACCACCTACAATGTGGCAAAGTTTCATGTGTGTAACTTTAAAAATGACAAAGTTATAGGTGTTTCTTTCCTCATTGTTTCAAAAATTAATTGCCACACAAGGAAAGCTCCAATGTTTCTGAAATTTCACACACATATCAAGGCAAGTGGTACCTGTAATGTGCCCAAGTTTCCTGTTTGTATCTTCAAAAATAAAAAAATGGGAGGCGTAACTGTATTTACCCCACTACTACCCATTTTTCTAAAAATTAATTGCCACACAAGACAAGCACCTACGTTTCTGAAATTTCACACACATAGGTCCCAAGGTACCCCCTACAATGTGGCAAAGTTTCATGTGTGTAACTTTAAAAATGACAAAGTTATAGGCATTCCTGGGTATTTATTAAAAAATTAATTGCCACAAAATGCATGCACCAATCTTTCTGAAATTTCTCACAGATAACTACCCCTAACCAGTCTACAATGTGCCCAAGTTTCATCCTTCTATCTTTAAAAATGAAAAAGTTATAGGCGTTTTTGTAAAACAATACTTGGCTATGGGAAAAAGCATTCAAAATGGCGTCCGATCCGGATCGGACCTCATCGGATCGGATCGGATCGGAGGTTGTCCGGATCGGATCGGATCGGATCGGATTTTCCCGATTTTGGGTCGGATCGGATTCGGATCGTGGATCGGATCCGATCCGATGCACACCCCTATTTAATACACTCCAGTATAGGGTGACCAAATGAAAAGGAGGGCAGGACTCTTGTATCTTTAATACTTGTATAGAAAAGGGAATTTCAGCAGGTGTCATTTCTATGCATGAAGCACCTGGTGAAATTCCCTCTTCATCACAACAGTTAAAGCTGCAAGAGCCCTGCCCTCTTGACCAGATACAAAAGAGGGCAAGGCTCCTGCAGCTTGAACTGTTGTGATGAAGAGGGAATTTCACCAGGTGCTGCATACATAACAATGACACCTGCTGAAATTCCCTTTTCAATACAAGTGTTAAAGACACAGGAGCCCTGTCCTCCTTTTCATATGGTCACCCTACAGTAGTCATTCTTCTGTGACCAACCAACCATCTCCCCATCTCCAGTTGTATCTACTAACTTGGATGTAAAGCGCCAATTTCCTACAATTTTGGGGTTTCACCAGATTTATGGAAGTCTTTAAATTAGCACACATGCCGTGAGAGTAAAACATATGTTCTTCATTAATACCAACTGTAAAAGATCTGCTTCTTTCCACCATTACCAGCCTACAGGCCTCTACTACCACTGTTCCAAAAGGTAGGCCACTGGCGGCGAGCAGAGTGAGATAAGAGTTTATGAAGGATTCAGATTTCAAAGAGGAACAAATGTATACAGTTTGTGGGGGGAGAGGAAGAGACACCAAAAGAAAAGGAGGAAATTATCATTTTATTTTGAATTCTCTTCCCACCCGGTTTTACACTAGACGCCCTGGTGGATGGCAAGTTGCAGGCCTCTGCTTTCAGGTTTCTTTCAAGACTAAATGAAGCAAGCAAGTCTGCCATATGTTAGCATGGGACTATGGAACAAACTGTCACAAGCTCAAGGCAGTGCTTAATATGGATTAAGTATCCCATTTTCTACAAGGCACTATAACTGCAAATGCTTCCAGTTAATGTAGCCTATAAAAGTGGGAGATATTCTAAAGAAGCCACTCAGGACACAATACGTAGCTATTCACAGCTCTCATTCCAACCCTCAAATGTAATGCATAACGGTTTTGGCCTTTATCAAGTGCATCACGTGCAGAAACCATGTGAGCACAACATGTGTACAAATCTATGAAAATCCAGGTTCTACTACAAATTATTATGCCTGCATAGCTCCTTTCATGCCCACATGTGGCCAGCTCCCATGTTCAATTCTATTTCGTTGTTATATGAACAGGAATAGAACTTCTGGGGGGGGGGGAGGGGATGTCCTCCCCATCACCAATCTGGCTTCAAATTTCACATTTCATCTAAAAAATCTGAACAAATGATAATATTATAAGGAACAGCACTTTTCAGACCAACAGCCCACCTAGCTCTGGCAAGTTGTCATTTTCCTGGGTCTCTGGTCAAGTTCTTTCCCAAAACTGCTATTATCCAAGATCCTTTAACCAAGACTGAACATATATTGAAGTTTTACATGCAAAGTGTGCATGTGTGTTGACACCAAGCTTTAAGCTATACACATCCAGGCCTTTTTTAATTTACAAGTTGGAATTTTATAAACCTTCTCTCTCATCCTCCCTCCCTCGAAAACAAAATATGAGCAATATCACCCCATGGAGAGAACTGAGGTGGCTGATTTCTCCACTAAGATCGTTGGACATACAGTACAGTTCAAATTCCTCAAATAATATGGCTTGAATCATTGCACATTTCTGAAATATTCTCCACAGGCAACTAAAATGCCACTTGTACAACAAGAATACACATTCTCTACACCTTGTAAGGGAGTCCACATTACACTTTGAGAACCAGCCAGATCCTTTAAACAAATACTCCCACTTCTCTGGGTGTAATTCAACATGTAAGAAGATCAAGGAAGAGGCTATTTAAGCCATAATGTCCATGACCAGGGGACTATTACCATGAAATATAGATTAGATGAGGCACAAATGATGAGACTTTAGGGCCCCATTTATCATGGGAAAAGCTATTATCTCCCAAATGTAGGCTGGGGAGGCAGGAATGACAGATACTAGCATAATCTGGGTTGACCACATAAAGAGCATCTCTGCTCTCCCTGTTTCTAGTGCTAACCTTTCAAACTTTGTTCTACCATTGTCCAATGGGTTGGCTGCACTATGCATTTCCCACACAGCAGTACTGAGTACCACTAGTACATCTAATCAGTGACTGGACTTGAAGCATCAATGTTGACAACATCAAGAAATCACTGTGGGCAACTCCAGACATTGTATTTGCATTGGTCAAGCTTTTAAAAGAGTTGAATTTTACTACATGGCTACAGTTCCTGGTTAAATCCATTTTCTTAAACTACCACATGTTGCTGATCCTGTCTTATACATTCACGTTTCTTTCCCCCTTACAACCTTTGTCTATTCTGCCTTGCAACACAAGACAACAGTGTGCCAGGAAGAACCTGTTTTCGATCTGGTTTGTGTTATGTTCTTTGTGGGAGGGAGACTGGAATTGTTTTGTCTCATTATACTTTTCTCGTCATTCTCACAAAGGGTTTTGATCAATTTGCATTTTAAAAAATGAAAATAGTTGAATTTGATGACCCTTAGAAATTATACAAATTAAGCATTATTGTAAAAAATCTGAAAAAATGGCATAATTAACTCTGCTTCTGGCAATCATAAGAACGGGAAAACTATGTGGCGCACTGAAGCCCCATTCCCTAGCTACTGTGAATCTTCCATAACCCTATGAGGATAGGATTCTAGAAGTTCACCATGACCAGGTCATACAGTTTCAAGCCTTGCGGGCTAGATGTATGAATTTCGTTTTCTTTTTTAAATGATGGAGCTGTGACTCTTTGGAGGTTAGAGTTCTGTGCTCAATACAAACTTCAGAATCCATCCAGATCTGTCTTTACAGGGAAGCAGCACGGGGAGGGGAGCATGTAGGAGTTAGGATGTACCGTAACTATTCCCAAGAGAAAATACATGTGCCAAAATCTCTAGAAACACGTCTGCAAGATGCATGCCTAGTCTCAGACTCTTTCCACATCCCATTTGCATTCATCTCAAGACAAAAGTGAGCACTCCCACATCTTCTAGAAGTAGCCAAAACCTGGCTTTTTGCTTTCCCTGACACACCAAAATGAATACTTGTCTAGGGGTTGGCCCTATCATTAGCCACGGTGAGGCAGCCGTCTCAGGGTGCAAATGCTAGGGCAATGGTGGTAGCAGAAGCCTGTCCGACCCTGGCCATTCCTCCAGAGCAATTCTTCCAGCATGGATAGGATCAAATTGCAAGCAATTCTTCATGGATAACATGCAGTAAAAAAGGAAGGCAAAGCATGCATAAACCCGAAGGCAAATATTTATGGCAAATATTTATTTCTGGCCCCATCTTTTGGGTGGGTGTGCAAATCTTTGGCCCTATGGGAAGAGGAGGCAGACAAAATTGTAATGTGGTTTATGTTTGCTCCATCTATGGATCTGAAACAAAACTTTCCTTTAAATAAATCCAATTTGGTGCATGTTCAGGAAGAAGTACTATGCACATTGACTTGGCAGGGGTGCCAGTTGCCACTCCGCCTCAGGAAGCAAAATGTCTCAGGCCAGCTCTACTTCTAGCTGCCTATCTACATAAAGCATTTGCACCATCTGGTGAGTGACCAAACCAAGCCTGGTCAAAATAATAATAATCCCTTTTATCCTAGGTCACATAATGCTTAACCTTTACATACACCTGTGACTGCAAGGGGAAGATAGTTAGCAACAGGAATTGCTCAACATTCACAGCACTGTCTCTTCATTCATAACCTCCCAGGAGAGGGGATCTGGGTTAGATTTGCATGAAAGCTCCACTTTGTACACACCATGTCCCAAGCCTGTCGTTCATTTCATGTAACAAGGCCGAATATTTTGACAGCATCTGGTACAGGATACTCCCTCAGAGCCCTAAGGGCCAGTTCAACCACACAAGAAGAGCTAGACAATAAATAGCCACATTTATTTGTTCTCTACAACCCAAAACACTGCCTCTTTTCTCCCACAGATATATGCTACATGTATCTTCTACAAAGATATATGCTAAAAAAATAATAATCTGCCACTGTCTTGCTAGTTTTGCATCTGTCAGGGACCCTGCTATTACACTTCCCTGGATGAAGGACCTGTTTTTACAAGCATTTCTGTAATACTACCTGGAGTATTCAAGAATTTTGCATATATATTCTTAGTAACACTTACTACATATAATGTCAGATAATATATTTATGTTATAGATTAGATTAGATTAGATTAGATTAGCTCTCTTGGCTGAAGTTGGCAAATTCGAGTGTGGTTAAAATGTTGTTCTATGGATACACAGATTAACAAACAGTGGCTTAAATTAACAATAGCATCTTTACCCAAACTAACACCACTAAATAACTACAGACTATTACAAATATACATACCCATAAACAATCTGTAGTCTTAATTCTTCCCTAGCAACCCAATTTTTTTACATGAAACTATAGGAAAATACTACATCCTCTATCCTCCTCTAAATCAATAGTGGGGATAATCCAGGTTTTCAGTAAAGAAAGGGAGTAGGAATAAAAGCACGCTGGGCTTTGTTAGCAGTGATATTTCTGTCTTTGTATTAATAGCATGCCAAGAGGGTTCCCTCTAAGGCGACTTGTGACTGCATTCAGATGCTGATCCAGTGGTAACAAGCCTACATCTCAACTATCACTGTGGGATTTGCCTACAATTTTCTGTACTGCAACAAAATCTTCAGCACATTACCATCCACAAAGTCAACACCCAGTCTGCACAAACGTTAACAGAGTCAAGAACAAAACAACGCAACTGCCTACCTTCATCCAAAACTGCCTGTCTTATGATCCTTTGCTCTACATCTTGAACTCTTGGAGTGTCCCCTGGCAGATTCTACCATTTTTTGTAATCAATGTATGTGCCACTTAGTACAGCTGCCCACAGTTTTGAGTTTATCAACCAGCCTACAGGGACATTCAGGGGCTCCAGGGCAGCAGCATCCCCAGCTTCACTGCATTCACTGTGGCACAAATAGCAACCTCAGCCTCTTGCATCCCTTATTTTACAGGGACATCACTTATTCTAGAATATCACAATCCCTGCAGAAGAGCAGTTATTTTAAACTTTGCAATACAACAAGCAGACCACTATCCTGGTTTGCATGTTATTTGTAAACAACCTCATTTTCTTCTGTTAAGGCTTTTTGAAAGGCATCCAATTAGAAACTCATATCTTTGTACCCTCTAATGCAAGGAGAAATGCAGCCATGTGTGTGTATACTCAATATCCTCAAGATATTTGCTAGTTAAAAACAAAATGTCTTGACAGACATATTTCTCAGCAGCTCATGAGATGGACACACCTAACAACATTCCTCCATTCACTTCACTGTGCATATTCAGTACTGCTACAACGGAGTGCAGGAAGAGATTATTTTAAAATTTGGTATTTTAGGCTACTTCGGTCTAGAAAAAAACCTTCCTCATTTTCATTGATTATTTTCACTGTGGTCTCACAGACCACTAGAAGACGCATCACAGACCACCATCCACAGTTTTAGAGCTGCTGCCACAGAACATAATAAATGCTCTATATTTCAAACCGTGCAGTTCCTAAAGCTCAAACTACACATTATGCAGGAGATAATCTGCGACTGGGTATCTGATACATGTGTGTGTGCGTGTCTGTGTGTACTGAAATGTAGCTGTGGGTAACTACCCCTTTTTCAGAGAGTAGGCAGGGAGGAAAGGTTTAACTTGCGGGAAAGCAACAGTTTGGAAGGGGAGAGATTTTGATGAGAAAATGGGTTAAATGCCCCATTTAATAACAACACCAAGAAACCCCCACCCCCGCAGCTGAGTAAAAATTATATATATATATAAAAAAGAAATTAGGAGAACCAGTGATGGATCTTTACATAATGTGTAATTTTGGCCCCATGTATCCCTTAATTTTAAATTTCTGTTCTAGCAGCTCTATCTTCCTTACCTCATTATTCATAAAGGTACATAAAGGCAGAGTTAATTGGCACATCAACACCTACATGCTACAGTAGACATTAACAGAATTCAACTAGGACAAACTCTGAACCACTACAGCGCTAAAATGCCTGTGTTAAATATCCCAGCATGCCATCACAATCTTAATTATTATCGTTAACAGTACCTTTGATGGGGACATTTTACTCATGAAAAAGCACAAGAGCTTTTAAAGTCCCATATAATTCTAGAATATTTTATCTCTGTAGAAAAGCTTAACAAGAGCAATAATCTGGAGAAGAGAGCTATTATAACTGTCATTGCTCCACACCCTTTATTTGTTTCACGTGTTCAGAGCCCTCAAGGCAAGATTTAGTGCAAAGAAAAGCAGAACTGTCTCAAGCTCAGCACAGGCAGGGACTGACCTCATCATTCGCTGCTGGAGCTCATGTTCTACAAACATGACTCACAATCTTTCTGCTACTACAGCTCTTAGAAGTGCCCCTAGCCCTGGCCTGCTGTAGTGTCCTGGACACCTTTCTTGAAAAAAATGCCCATAGTCCCTTTGCAAAGTGGCCACAAAATCACTTAAAGTGGATCAAGGCAGCTCTGTGAATGTAATGCTACTTAACACCACTGGATGGTTAACACAAAGGACAACACATAAATGCCTGGCAGTGGTGCATTCAGAGTAGGACCTTGGGGAAGACATCCAGGGCTCGAATCAGTAGAATGTGTAGGAAAACCAAATGCAAGTTTGGTTTGCATTCTGAAGTAAGCCAAGTAACGCACACTACCATCTAAAGAACACCAGCTGTTCAGTATCTAAAATAACCAAACTGTACCGCTGATGACTAGTAGCACAGTGGAAGAAACAGGTTTATGCTGAACAGAAATGTTGTTGTTGTTGTTGTTGTTGTTGTTTTAATAGGTACCCTGATTTTTTATTTTATTTTTTAATTTTGAGAAATACCGAGATGCAAGCCACTGCAAAATTAGCTTTCTCCTGCCGAGTGCTCAGTTTCCATAGACAATGTGCCCTTGCACTGCTAAGCAGCCTCTGAAAAACCTACAAGCTTGGGGCACTAAAGGGTTGTGAGTTCAAAATGTTAAAGATAAATCACTGTACAAATTAGATTGGGTCGCTTAAAAATGCAGACCAAACAACATTCTCTTCCATCCCTATTTGGAAGTATGTCCCACTGAAATGGGTAGGATTGATTTTCAACTAAGATAGTGAGTGCTGGAGTTATGTATCTTCTCTCTCCCCCACTCTGAGGAAAGGATGTATGTGGGGAAGCACTCAAAAGTATTATGTCCCCAGTAAACTTGCCCCAATCCCATTATGTATCCTCTCTCAGATCCATATTCATCCGAAGTACCTTCTCCTAACTGCAACCCATTGTCCAACTCCACCTTTCAATGGAAAACACTAACAACATCAATTCTGCTTGTTAATGCTTAAAACCCCAGAGCAGAGCATACAAACAGGCTGTCTTTTGCTAGCTCCTACTGTGTCTTTCTTGTGCTGACAGATTCAATGATGCCAAATGAAATCTTACTGACATGACATCAGACCTTCCAGAACCCTAGGAAGAAAGGCCCCATTTGTGCCAATAATTAGTCAATAGAAGCATTTACATCCTTTCCTGTGGGATAAGTATTAGACAGCACTCTCCCCTGGGCAATGTATATTGCACTTTGAGGCTTACTCTGTTTTCCAAATGATGGCTTTGCAGACAAGAGAATAACAAGACTCCCAAGACAAAGAAAGAATGGCTCATCCCAGACACCACCACCACAGGCTCCTCCATTCAATACCATCCTCCCTGACTTGCATTTTGCACATCTGATGTACATGCAAGTTCAGATGCCACATCCATCATGGCACACTTGAGATATCACAGCACTGGTGCAGAAGATGCTTTTCCATGGCTTCATCCCAATACACTGCTATAATGTTTAAAGGCCTGGCCAACTGAAATAGCCCTTCCCACCTTAACATAGCTTTAGCTTCAAATGATTTCACAGGAAAGACCTGCATGTCTGGCTCCACTTATGCGGTGCCAGGCCTTTAAATGCTGCAACTGCACCATGGGATGAAATCATGGAAAAAGCAGCTCTCACATCGTTTTTCATGATATGGATCTTGCAGAATCCTATGTCACACTGATGATGCAACGATGTTGTTAGTTCCAAACTGGGTTCCAAGTGGCAGTTCTTGCCATTCAGAAGCTTGTGCTATTCATGGGACACTGGCATGCCTACAGAGTGCTCAGTCATTAAGGGAGACACGGCAGTGCCTCCCTTGTTAAGGGCCGTCAGTATAAAACACGTTCCACCATGTTAAAGTCATAATTGGGGGGGGGGATCATTCTAACAGTCATAAAATCGACAATGTTTCACCAATCTTTCTGAAATTTACAGGTGCCAGAAAGAAATGTTCGTTTTACATTACCTGAAAATTTCAAGAAGATTGGTGAAAGATTGAGGGAAGGAGAGCAGTTTAAAGTAAAAAGATTAAAGAATCCCCTGAATCCAAAACTGAAAATTGAACTGAGGGTTTGTGAGTATTTTTGCGCAGCTCTCCTTCTGGGAGCCTTAATTAATCCAATGGCAGGGTCTACTTCCTACCGTTCTAGTGCAGGTGTAACTGCTTTTCTTTTTTTTAAATTTGCTTAAGTCGATTTTATTAAATTAAAACTGTGCCTCTTTAAAAATCCGGTGGCCATTTTGATTATGGCACATGCTCAGTAGAGTCTCACTCCCCCTCCCTCCTGCGTCAGCTACAATGGCTGCTTCCTCTAGCAAATACGTTGCTGTAGTATCTTCTCAGAAGTAAGTTCCATTGACTGAATGTAATGGTCTTACTCCCAGGTAAGTGTGTAGAAGATTGTAGCCTTTATTTTAAAAAAAACAGTCTGGAACCTTGGAAGGCGGAGAGGGAGAGATGTGTAAGAATTCCCTCTCCTTTACAGCACAATAACTCTACAATTAACAACTTGCTTGCATGCTTTGCATGTGTGTATGTTCATTTGATTATGGCTACTGATCATTAATTTTCATATCGATTCAATCCAAGGCATGTCTAATCAGAAGTAAGTTCCACTGAGTGCAATGAGTCTTATTCTCCATGCACTAGCTTGAAGGGGTGTGTGGATTTGGTTGTACTTCTCTCTGGGAGCTCTGTGTATTTAGGGACCAAGGCTTTTTGTGAGAGAAGGGGTTAAGCTCCCCCCTCTTTTTCTAAAAAAATCCATGTATTGGATTTTTAAAGAATTTTTATTCCTTCATTGTTATCATAATTAATAATAATAATAATTAGTAGAAGTAGTAATACGTTTATTAGTGTTACATTTATATCCTGGCTTTTTTTCCTCTTGCAAGGAATCTAAGGTGGCTTACATGATCCTCCTCCAATTTATCAGCACAACAAGCCTGCAGGGTAGAAGAGTCAGTGACATTCTGAATTCTCTTAGCTTTTCTAATATTTTTTTATCAGGTTGAACAAAACTATTGTGTATTCTTTTCTCCTGTACAAACATCTTTGATAGGCTTAATATAGGATTGATTGACCACAGGCTATTTTTAGAGCAAAAAAATAAAAATAAAAATCCAAACTTGGATAGATTAAAATTAAATTGAGCAATATTTCTAAACACCCACATGGCTATTCTTGGTACTGGGTCAGATATAGTGATATAAGAGGATGTTCAGACATTAGTTGATCAGTTGCAAAGAAGCTTCTCTAGTAAGGAGGAAGGGGAAAGCCCTAGACTGATCATTCTTTCAAGTGCCATATCTCCCCCCACAACAAACCCATGAGGTAGGTTAGGCTAACAGTCTATGACTGGCCCAAAACCATCTAGTGAGTTTCTTCTGCTGCTCACTTTCACAGAAATGTAAAACAAATGTTTGGTAATGTTTGGGTGTATGGCAGGTGCTACTTTTACCCTCACAACAACCCTGTAAGATAGGTTAGGCTGGAAATCTAGGCCTGGCCCACTGTCTGTCTATGTCTGTGTGCCTGACTCTTTCATATATACACACAGAAAGACATCCTTGGGTTTGTTCTTTACTTAC
This sequence comes from Anniella stebbinsi, assembly GCA_029215795.1. Lineage (NCBI taxonomy): Eukaryota > Metazoa > Chordata > Lepidosauria > Squamata > Anniellidae > Anniella > Anniella stebbinsi. The sequence goes on along the minus strand of JARDYH010000004.1, from coordinate 63,452,386 downwards.
TATATATCATAAACTACGTGTGAATAGAGAAGTCTGTCACAAATGATGCAATACACTAACTTTTCACACATCCTAATACATTCGTTTCCCAACTAACTTACTGCTAATACAGTCATGAATCTAACACTAAAATATGTTATTTTTACTATAGTAAGATTAAAGAATCCACATACAACAAGTGCAAATCAGAGAACCTACCATTTTTCATATTAGTGTTCAAGAATTAAGATTCTTTTCCTAATTACGCCTTATATGGAAGTTGCCTTTTTCACAGCAGCTGGGTCAACATTTTCATCGAGCTGACCACCTCCCCCACCCCAACCTCTTTCTTGGTCAGTCACAGATAGTTAACTCAAATCCTGTCAGTGTATATGTGAAGTCTGGCCCACTGTCTGTCTATGCCTGTCTCTCTCATATATACACACAGAAAGGCATCCTTAGGTTTGTTCTTTACTTGCTACATACCATAAACTATGTATGAATAGAGAAGTCTGTCACAAATTATGCAATACACTCACTTTTTGCACTTCCTAATACTTTGTTTCCCAACTAACTTACTGCTAATACAATCATGAATCTAATACTAAAATATGTTATTTTTACTATAGTAAGATTAAAGAATCCACATACATCAAGTGCAAATCAAAGAACCTACTATTTTTCACATTAGTGTTCAAGAATTAGGATTCTTTTCCTAATTACGCCTTACACGGAGGTTGCCTTTTTCACAGCAGCCAGATCAACATTTTCATCAAGCTGTCCACCTCCCCTGCTCCAAACTCTTTCTTGGTCAGTCACCGCTAATTACCTCAGATCCTGTCAGTGTATATGTGAAATTGTGATTCCCCCAATGTGCATCACTTTACACTTGCTTACATTGAACAGCATTTGCCCTTTTCATGGCCATTCTCTCGGTATGCAGAGATCTTTATGGAGCTCCTCACAATCCCCCATTGTTTTAGCAAGACTAAATAATTTGGTATCATCACCAAACATGGCTACGTCACTGCTCACTTCCACCCTCATTCTAATATTATGAGAAAGGGAGAACATTCTTCACAACATGCATATAGGAATGAGCAGTGAGATGGCCAAATTTGCTGCTGACCCCAAAATAGTTAGGGTTTTTAAAATGAAGTGAGATTACCAAGAGCTCCAAAAGAATCTCTCCATAGTGAGAAAATGGGCATCAAAATGGCAACAACAGTTCTGCATAAGCATTTGTAAACTGATGCACACTGGAGCAAAGCATCCCAACATCACATATACACTGATGGGATCTGAGCCTGCAGTGACTAAACAAGAAAGAAAAAAAACCTTGGGAATGTGGTTGACAGCTCAATGAAAATGTCAACCCAGTGTGTGGCAGCTGTAAAGACAGCAAACTCCATGTTAGGCATTATAAGAAAAGTAACTGAGAATAAAACTGCCAGTATCATACTGCCTTTATACAAATCTAAGGTGTGACCACACTTAGAATACTGTGTACAGTTCTGGTTAACTACAGAATTTAGTATCACAAGATGTTGTGCTGGCCAACATTTTGGATGGCCTGTCCTTCTTTCCATGTGGTCACCCTATGACATGACACTATTCCCCCTTCTGAAGAGGTCTGGACCTCAGACCACTAAAGACAAAGTGGCAGACCATAATAACAGTGTTCATATGCCCATTGCTTTATGAGGCTTCTACAGGCTACCAAACAGAGAACTATCAGGCCATAAAGTTGCCTAAATGGATCTGCCAGAAACCTGGCCTTACTGTTCGTGTTAGGTCCATGTCCTACAGCAAATGCTCTCAGCTGAACTTGATGGAATACCATCCTTTATCCCTTGGTTTAATTTACTGGAGTCCCCTGGCTGAGCCTTGCAGGGAACAATAGGGTAGACGGAGCAGACATACATAGCACACGCAGAGTGCTAAGAGTGGAAAATCTAAAAGCAAATATGTTGCTTTTAAAGAACCAAGGAAATTCAATGGGTCTTTTAAGTAAATATCTATGGATGGAAATGCAGCCCATGCAGGCTTGAAACTTGACCGCAAACATGATCACAATCTGATGCAAACAGGAAGAAAAAGCATGTAGCATAAAATGAGCTATAATAATCAATATAGTAAACTGTAGCTTATTATAATTTAGGATATTTTCCTGTATCATCTTGTGTGCTTCCAGAATTAATCAGGGAGTTTTTAGTCCAGTAGAACTTTTTTTCAGGTTCTCTCCAAATACAGACACAAAACATGAAATACTTATTTTCATGAGTCAGTCATAGAAAGCTTTTATTTCTGGACATTGGCTATTGAAAAGTTCAAATGAGACCCCTCAGATTTCAAATGAGAGAGCATAACTTCTGTGGTTCATTTATTATTTTGAAAAGTGGGTGCAACACATATCACTAGCTTTGATTTTATATTGGGAGTCAAAATGGTGTAACATCCTAGCTGATGCTGGCTTGCTTGTCAACTGTATAATATCCAGTCATCCGTTACACAAAGCCATGAAATTCATTAAACAAAAAACCTACTGTTTACAAAAACAACGTTAAGGCTCTACAGTTTCCAACCAAGAACCAAAAAGCAGGGAAATTGGGAGTTAAGGCTCCCAAGCCTTAACGCCACATCCTCCCTAAGGAGGCAGAAAGTGCAAGTGAAATTCTCATTCTCCCAAAGCAGATAAACCATGAGGACAGGATGGAGAATATGATATGCAGAGGTGACTGTGGGGTTGTGGAAAACCGATGAACAACTTAGGGCCACCTACTTCTATTTTTTTTTGTTTAGAGCAGTTCTTCCCCAACCTGGTGCCCTCCAAAGGTGTTGGACTACAACTCCCATCATTGCAAGTCAGTATGTCCCATGGTCAGGAATGCTGGGGCTTGTCATCTCAAACATCTCGATATGCAATATGATATGCAGCGGTGACTGTGGGGTTGAGGAAAATGATGAACAACTTAGGACCACCTACTTCTCTTTTTTAAGAACATCTCCTCATGTTGAGAGTTGCAACCCAACACATCTGACGGGCACCAAGTTGGGGAATGCTGTTCTAGAACAAGGGCAGGTAGAATGTAGATCTCCAGATGTTTTGGAATTCAACTCGTAAAAGCCCCTACCAGAATGGGCAGTGATCAGGAATGCTGCGAGTTGATGTCCAAAACATCAGAATAGCTATATTTTTTGCCCACGAGTTCTATAGTATGATGTTTTCCAGCATAAAGATATGTGATCCATTAAGAAACTCCAAAAGATGTGCAGTTTAAATAGACTATATTAAACCAAATGAAGCAACAATGAATGAATCTTGAATACCTAATCCAGATAGTCCTTCAGACATCAACATTAGTTTTCAACACATGGCATAAGATGTATGTTTCTAGAATATCAGATATGTGGTGTTGGGGAACTAACATAGAGGATTTCTCTCATGTGTTCAGTGTGAGATCAAAGGCAGAGCTACCACCTAATACTTTCATGCATAAGTATTTTTTAAAAAAATTAAGGATGAAATTCTTTTTGTCTTCCCAATAACATGGGAGTTACAATGCAAAATATCTGGAGAGCACAAGGCTGCAGAAGGTTGGTTTACACTTGAATCCTATACATATCTTCTCAGAAGTCAATTCCACTGAATTCAGTAGAGCTTACTCCCAAATGGAATAGGATTGCAAACTAATCTCATCTGAAAGGAGTTCAAGACAGCCAAACTAAACCTTTTCTGCTCCTCTGTCGCTTTGATGAGATGATGTATTGTGGAGGGATTGTGGGGAGTGAACAGTATATTTTGTAGAAACACATTTTAAGAAAATACATTGGTTCTTTGAAGGGCAGGATATTGACCAAAAGTTGAAAGTGCCTGGCACATGCTCTGGTTCTAGATCTGTAATGAATAGTGCCCCTTTTTTATCAAGCGTGCTGCTATATGCGAGATGTGTGTGAGAGAAAAGTATTGGGCAGACCCTGTATTTGGTAAGGATATGGAACAGCGTTCCCCGTCCTGCTGCCCTCCAGGTGTTTGAGATGACAAGTCCCAGCATTCCTGACCATGGGACATACTGACTTGCAATGATGGGAGTTGTAGTCCAACACCTTTGGAGGGCACCAGGTTGGGGAAGGGCTGCTCTAAACAAAAAAATAGAAGTAGGTGGCCCTAAGTTGTTCATCATCAGTTTTCCACAACCCCACAGTCACCTCTGCATATCATATTCTCCATCTGCTTTGGGAGAATGAGAATTTCACTTGCACTTTTTGCCTCCTTAGGGAAGATGTGATGTTAAGGCTTGGGAGCCTTAACTTCCAATTTCCCTGCTTTTTGGTTCTTGGTTTTTTGTTTAATGAATATATTTATGCACTGGCAGGGACCATCTACTAGATAAGGAAATCTTCTCCAATATGATAGCTGCCAACTGCTTTACAAAGATTTGACCCCTCATTTTCCTTCTGTTTTGCTCCACCTCAATTGTGATGCCAAGGGAGTCCAATGTTCACACAAGTGAGGTTTAAATGCATTTCTGAGCCTCTTGAGCTATTTGTGCCACATGTGGATGTTGTTAAGGCAGGACAGAACACAAGACATAAATAAATGTACACTATAGAGCTACATCAACTACAATCAGGGTTGCACACCAATTTAAGTCAGAGACAATTTAAGCTTCATAAGTGGAAAACGCCAAGCATTTCCTGCCTCTGGTCTAGTTTTTTAATTTCTTGGCCTGAAACAATTAAATATACTGGATAGCAACAGCTCCTACCACCACCACTGCACCCTGTGGAATCAGACAACTATACTGAGAGCACTCCTACTTAGAAATCAGCATTTTCTAACTCCCCTCCCTGCCTTCCAAGTATACCCACCAATTATATCCTGCACAGTCTTCCGGCTGCTTAGGTGACATCAGAGTAAATACTCGCAGTGTGGGGGGCAGGGAGCTACACTGGGGAAATTCTTGTGCTTTTAAACAAATCATATAGATCAACTGGTTATCTAACCAAGAAGTCACAGCCAGTCATCACAAAAAGGCAAACCTTTTGAGGTAATCATGCTTTTGCCCAAAGTGACTAGCACTGAAACAATTGGCCATTTCATCCCCACTGCCCCCCTTTACAGGAAAAGCTACTTGGCATATGCCAGAGTAGGAGAGGGGATTAGCAGCAGCAGAGGTCCCCATCTCTTTGAGAGATCAAGAGTGTGGCATGCTTCAGTAAGAATGTTTATAGAAGTGGCTGAGGACTGGAGGTTGCAAGGGTTGAAATAAACTTGAAATCTACTTCCTTCCCCAGTTTCACAAGCTCCATTTCCTGACCCTTCTCAGCACTGTCAAGAGTTCTCAGACGCTACAGGAAATGCTCAAAGGAGGCCAATTTAAGATGTTTTTTTTTAAAAAAAATTCTTGAAAACACTCTTCTTTGGCAAATCATTATAAGCTTCCACATAACCATTTTTAATTAGTTCTTCTGCCGGGCAGTTCTAAACTAGAGCCATAAAACCTGATTCTCAAACCAATACAATTGTCACCGCAGGGCAATCCTATCATCACTCCACTGTCTTTGATTGTATGTGTTATGGATCAGATTTACTGGTATCACAAGTTTGCTTTTTCAGTGGCCCTGAAGAACCAACCCATTATGGGTGACTGACCTGGAGTCTACACAGCCATTGTTTATAAGAACACTAACAGCCCAGAAGGGACTAGAAACCCTGAGGAAACCAGTAGCTGAAGCTCATGAGCATGCAACCGGGGTGTGGCGATTTTTGAACTAGGCCAGGCAGACTTTGCTACATCACAGTGCAAGTAGGCAGGAAGCCCACAAAGTACTGCAATTAGTTTATCTGCTGCAAAGTTACTTTGACAACTGCCAGACCCAGAGTTTTTGTACCCAGAAATTATTTCCACCTTCCAAACCAAACTGAGTTACCTTGATGCCAGACTCAAAGCAGGCATCATTAATTTGGTCCCAAATGCAATGTGGACATTCAGTGTTATCACAAATCGCACTGTGGTATTCAAGATCAATCTGGAGTGGTCATTACCAGACTTAAAACTTAATGAATTTAAGTAAATCAGCTTTCAAGACAATCTACAGATTAAACAACGCAATTTTTTAGTCTGGCCTTACGGCTCTTCTTCCTTTTAGAACAAACAGCAGTTGGGAAATTTCATCAACCAACAAACAGCTACCAACTTTGCATGGGGGCCACAAATACATTGTGCCAGTTATTAACGTTTCCTGTACACATGATGACTTACAAGAACCATGCAAATGGGATTCAAGTCTTGGACAATTTTGCCCCCCTGTAAACAAACTGATGCTCCATAGGTTTGACAATGCATAATATACCATTACATGGGGAGCAATTTTTAAAAAACCAAACCAATCTTTCTTTAACATGCGTCACTCCCTTGGTTTGAAATGTCATTTCCTAAGCAATGTAGAACTCTATAAAAATGAGGGTAGGCATAAAAAACACAATTTCTGCTACAAACATGAACAAGGAATATATCGAATGACACAGGAAAAAGCTCCTTTGGAACATTCCTTCTTCCTAAAGAACAAACAAACAGAGGCAAGAAAGCCCTACCTTCTGCTTTTAAAGAGACTGTCTCTACGTTTTCTGTACAGATTTCTCTTTCAGCCTACAAGTTGGCATTATAAAACGAATCCAGATGTATTTTTTAAAAAAATAATGTGAAAAAGATTAACGTTAAAGAGACATGTGGAATAAACACATCAACTGGTAAGGCAAGCCTTTCTGGGTTTGGAAGCAGGGAAAGAGAGAGAGAGCGGAAGCTGACTACACAAATCATAAAAAGGAACCCCCAATACACCTGGCATAGAATTACTATGGTTGCACCAACTTATTGGAATTGGAGAGCGCAGCCTTTGTTTTAACAGCCTTGACTTCTGCTTGTCTGACACACTCTGCTTATATTAAGTATAATTTCAGTGACAGGTGAAAGCTGTAGAACAGCCTTCCCCAACCTGATATCCTCCATATGCTTTGGACTTCAACTCCCATCAGCCATAGCCAGCATAGCCTATGATCGAGAATTCGACGAGTTGTAGTCCAAAACATCTGGAAGGCACCAAGATGGGGGAAGCTGCAGTAGAAAGATAATTACAGATGTGGAAGAAAATAACTCATAAGATGCAAGGCAGCATGGATTCGCTAAAGGTAAACTGTGCCAGACAATGACTGTTCACCACCCAGTTCAAGGCCATAGGACACTCATCCATCACATGTCAAGAATGGAGTGGTGTATAGAGCTCCAGGGAAGCATGTGATGGAGGCTAGTGATAGACTAATCTGAAATCCTTTTTTGAGAAGATAATTGGTTTTCTGGGCCAGGGAAATGCAGTAAAGCATTAGCTGCAGTACTGAATGAGATATATGTGTAGTAAAATGGATAAAGAACTGGCTAGTTACAGGGAAACTGAGAAAGGATTTTCTTAAAAGGTAAATCTTCAAATTGGAGAGAAGTTAAGGGTGGGAGTTTCTCAAGGATCCATCCAGAGGCCTATTTTTATTCAGTATTTTGCTTAGTAATCTTGGGTAAGCAAAAATATATTGATGAGATTTGCTGATGACACCAAGTAAGAAGACACTGACTGCGTTCACATGACACACTAAGCCATCCTGTGAATAAGCTACAGTAGCAAGTGTCAGTTTAACACTTAAAAGTGTGAGGATGACCTTTCTAAGTGGGAGATATTGTCTCCCACATACACACACTTTTGGTGCATCTACTTCTCCTGTCTCCTCTTTTTTAGGGTGTTTCTCAATTGCGTGAATGGGTTCCTCTTTTCCCTTAGTATTACTTTCTCCCTGATTCTTGACAAATGTGTGCAAATTTGTCTTTATGCAGTCCCACCTTGTCAATTTCCTTGTATGTTACCTACTGCATTTGCTCCCTTTGACAGCTAAAACTAACAAGGACATTGACAAGGCAAGATTACTCATATCAGACAGTTCAAATTTGTGCACTTGTAATAGTCTGAGGGGAAAAATAATTTCAAAATATTATGAAAACATTTGTGCAAAGTTATGGAACTCAAAAACAGGGGGGGGAAACAAGTCATGGTCCCTTCAAAGTGCCATATGGACATCAGTGAAGGGGCAGTCACTGGTGAGGGAGACTGTAGGCAGCACAGGCAAGATCACGAACACCAGCAGGGGTTTTTGCTGCTCTTGCTGAGTGGCTTTCTAGCCAATCCTGGTAACCCACAATAAAATTCCTCTCCCTGGTTCAGATGACATGACAACCCATCGTAAGTATGATAACTTCTAGAACAAGCCATGGGATATCAGGGTGGCTTGTTAGTGAAAATTAAGGCACCCTGCAAAAACCAGCCTAGGTTTGGACAACACAACAACCCATCATTACTGGCTGCCCACAATGGGTTGTTGTGTCCTGCTAATGCAGTCACTGCCAATATAGTAGCGATCAAGTAATAATAAAGAAAAACAGTGGGGCACACTTTATGTTTCAGCAAAGTGTGGGAGTCTATTTTCCATTCATTGTGTTTATCCCATGGTGCTGCTGCAACGAAGCTCTGCCACTCCATCACTGGGACCAATTGCTGGGGAACTAGCCTAGCGACATCTATGGGACAGAGACTCACATAATTGGCTTTGCCCACATAGTGGCAAGCCTTTAAATGTTAAGTCAGGGCCAACTTGATGGCTGATTGGTCCCTTCCCTTTTATATTGCAAACTGTAAGTCTTGTGAATGGTTAACAACACAGAGTTTGCTAGAGAGGAAAATCACCAATTAGAGCCTATGAACAGGTTACAATAACCATGGGGAAGCCACTGAAACAGCACGCCTGCAGAGAGGGTTCAATGCTACAACTCCAATCTCAATGACAGCCTACTATATGGACCAAGGTGTTTATATAAAGAGTTTCTGTAGCCCCACATAAGGAGAGTCATAGTGGATCAGACCACGGGTCCAGCTAGTCCAGCATTCTGTTTACACAGTGGCCAACCAGCTGTTGACCAGGGACCCATAAGCAGGACATGGTGCAACAGCACCATCCCACCCATGTTCCTCAAGCAACTGGCATATATAGGCTTACTACTTATATTTGTGAAAGTGCTTGAAAGTGGTGTGAATGCTCTCTATGTAATAATGGTATCAGCTTCTCAAGAGGTTAGCTACTCTAGATGCTGCAGGTTATGAATCACTCACCAATGGAGAGGTGGTTTTCAGAAGCCCCCCGACGGCTGCTGTAGCATGCGTAGCAGTCTTTTCTTTCGGCCTCAGGCCTGGGGACCAAATCTGGCACTCCAACATGGTCCAGATGGTCACACACCCTTCCTCTGGCCCCAGCCCCTTCCGCCCAACCACCAATTATTTGGGGATTCCCTGGCTCATGTGCAATTCCCCCACCCCCCATTATCAGAAGCATCAATTTGCTGACAGATGCAGAGGGAATGGAGAGCGTAATGCTAACTGCCCAAGGTAGCATGAGTGGATTCTATTCTCCTCTTTCACACTGTATTCTGCTTATCACTGGCATTGAGCACCCATTTCAAATTATTGTGCATTGTTCAGATTAGTAAAGAGTTCCAGCAAAATTTCTCAGAAACATTAGCTCATCACTCAGGCAGATGTGTGGCCTTGTGGTTGCCCTAAGAGAATAATTTTGCTTTCTGAACATGATTTCTCAAGCAAGCTAGGATATATTCAGTCTAGGGCTCTTTATATCAGACTGCTTGAACATTGTCTGGGATTTATCACAGTTAACTGACAGACTCAATGCATAACCTCAGTCAAATTGCATCACAGTCTTCATTCTAGATCTCTAAAGTGTATTCTTTATATTTATAAATATTTTATAAATTGAAGGGGTAATGAAAAGATGCCAGAGATCTTTGAGTTCGCTTTCCTCCTAAAAGGGCAGAACCAAAGACACCCGTGAAAAGTACTATCTCAACAGGGGCCAGGTTGCAAATACAGGGGAAAGATATGATGAGATTTCTAAACCCCCGAATATGTTCTGATCCAAGCCATTCTCTTCTTTCATATTTTTTTCAGTCATAGCTAGAAGAACTAGCATAAAACATTTCCGATGTCTGCTTCTCCAACTAGCAAATGCTTCTGAAAACCTATCCATCGATATGCACTGTCAGAAGATTAGAACTAGGCCTTCCTATGACTGGTCCCAATGGGAGGCAGGGAGGGGGAGATGGAGGTAGAAATGGTTGTGTTTTCTATATTGTTTTGGCAGGATGCAGGCTGGCAGTCTCAAGTTGCCCTTAAAATAAACACCTTCCCATTACTCTGCCACTCCCTTTAACTTCTAATATGGCCAACACTGCAGGAGAAAAAGCAGCTTCTATTAGATTTTATCAACGCAGAGAGCATGTATATCAGGCTATCATCCTGATATGCATATAAAGAGCAGAATTGCGTAAACAGAACCAGAGAATATTGATGGGGGTGTGGATGTCAGTCAAAGACACAGGAAGGCAGACACCCACCCACCACCTGCTTTTTGCTGATAGACTAAAATAGACAACTCACACCTCTTCTCTTTGGTTGGCTTTCTCACTTCACCTCAACCCCTCTCTTATCTCACCATAACTGCAGTTTGCTCCCCACCCAAAAAAATCACTTTTGGCATGCCCCCACCCACTAGTCCTCATGCCCTGCTGTATCTAAGCACATGTAACTGCAACAACATATATTCTTCCTCTGCCTCCTCGTTCTCTGTTGTCTCCCTTATGTCAAATTATAGATGGTGTCAAAATTCTGTGTCAATTATGCAAATTAAGCAGGCTTGCATACATCTGCTTTATTTATTGTACTTCTAGGGGAAAGAAAAAAAGATAAGGAGCTGTGCAGAACCTGAAGCTCAGGAAATCCTGCTCTTTCCCATCTGACTTGAGAATACACTAGGCACAAGTTTAAGGTTCTCTTTGAACCACACAGTCTAGAAACTTGGATTTTTTAAAACAAAAGCTAAGTTTCATAGGATATGAATTCTCTTCAGTAAGTACAAGTTTATGTGCTTGTGTGATGCAAATGTAGACAGTACTAATAGGTAAAGCCTCCTGAGAGATGAAAGATAATGCCACTCTCTGCCCTGCTTGTGCCATCCTCTATGCAAGGCTGGGAGAGAGATGGGGGTAGCAGGGAGAGAGAAAGAGAAAGCAGGTGGCAGGGAGAGAAAAGGGGTGGTCCATTGACTTTTGGCTCTGGTCCCATTCACCACTGGTTTCGGCCCCTGACACATTACCCCAAGCGAAAGTGACGTTCAACAGAAAAAAAAAGTTTCTTCACTCCCGTGCTGCCCTACAGTCTGAAAATGAAGGGTCAATTTTCAGCACTTTAACTGGTGGACTGGAGGTCTGCCCAACTTTGTTTCATTATTTTATACATATTCAGAGGCTGATCAGCTCAGCTGAAGGACAGTCTCCTGTATTCCTGGCTAGAATGCCTATCTCCTACAGAAGAACACAGATTTGGTAAGGAGGGGGTTGTTTTATAAACCACAATTCTCTTCTTCTGCTTTTTCTCTTGCCTTTTACACCTGACTCCTGAGCCTCTCAGAGAGCCAACATACACAAAAAACGACATAAGGGTGGAGAGCAGGAAAGAGAGGCAGGAAAACCAGCCTGTTTTCACAACTCCCAGGCCAATGGTTTAACTCTCTTCAGACAAATCTGGCTAGATGGGAAGCGCTAGGGATCACACAGCAAGAGGTTTCAGCTTTTGCCTTGCACAAAAGAAAAAAAGAAGCAGCTTCCGTGTGACAATGGCACCCTGCTACACAAGGAGCAAATAATACAAAGCTACATTTTTCAGGCTATAAACCTGCTCAAGCATCCTGGGTACAAAACAGAGGAGCGTTAGACAAAAGTCCTGTTAAGTCCAGTTGAGGGCCTCTGCAGCAGAGCCTCACCTGGACTCAGCATGACTGCTATCTTTCTGCATTTTGTTCAGAGCGTCCCTCCACCCTTGCAGAGGCAATGAAGTGTGGCCAAAATGGCAGTCCCTAGTCTCTGCGCTCAGCATACATGAATCAAGTATTTTTTTTGGACAAAGCCTCCCTCCCCACCCCAGCTCCAATTCAACAAAGACTACTTAACCTCACAGGATGACAGACAGAAAGACAGACAGGCTATAGTGGGATTTCAAGGCAGTATCTGAGAAAGCAAACTCTCCCCCCCCCTCACACCCTGTAAAGCACAACTCCCTCTCCAAAGCTCAAGGTTTCCAGATTTTTATTAGAGCATTCAAATGCACACAGATATAAAGGGGCTTGCATCCTCAGCGACGAATCAATGCAAATGCAGGGAGCCTCGGAGAGTGTGCCTCTGCATCAACACCGCCCTTCCCCTGCAACAGGAAACAATTGCCTGGCTTCAGGTGAACGGAGAAAAGAACATTGTACCTGCAATGCATTTACACTTGACATGACTTGCGCACACAAAAAATGATGAGGGAACTACAGCATTTGGTAAGAAACAGAGAGGGGTGGCGGTGGAGAGATGGGTATGAAGCAGCGGTGCCATTCACAGAAGGCACTGCATAGACAGATTTGCCCCCAACCCCACCCAAAATGACAGGATGATGTTCAAAGGCTATCAGGCACCTGCATAGGGCAGATTAAAGCACAAACACGGGTGTAGGAAAAATTAATTGCCAGCCAAAGAAAACAGATTTTTGTTGGAGGGAGATAAGAGGGGAAGGAACCGACTAGCCCATACGGAAACCTGACAGCAGTGATGAATTTATCAGAAACATCAATAATGGGGAGAAATGGAGTGCATGCTCTTATACAGCCACAGCTGAAAGGAAAGGCAGAAATACATAGGGCAAATGTGCGAAATACAGGATTTCCTTGTTTCTCTAGCTTCGGTTGCTGCTAGATGTAGAAAAAGAGAGGGAGGGGCAGCCCAAGGTTTTCAAAAAGGCAGACAGATAACTGCGGACACCCACCCCCCACTCCCGCTTTATATGTACTTATAGAAGTAGTGGGAAATTGGCTTCTCCAGAAAATAATAGAAAAGGGGTTTCATGTGAATGGGTTTCGGTTTTAACGCACAGGGAAGGCGTTATAAGAAAAAAGGGTGAGACAGAGGGAGAAAGGGATGGCTTGACTGGCCATGGCCAAAATATTGATGTGACTAATCACATGTGCACAAACACAGAGACAGACGGGTCCAGTAATTGGACAGTGGAGTCTCACTCTGTGTGACCCTCTGCAGCAGAGACAAAGAGGAACAATGCTGATCGGTGTGTGTGGAGAGAGAAAGAGTCATAGAGATATCCTCTCCAACACATACGATAGCGCTCACACGCCCCTGCGTGCAAACGAAGGCATACGCCTCTCCCCAAGGAGTCCCATTCGACGCTCGTACATCAAGCAAAACGAGGGTCCGCAGTTACAGGAGCCGAAGAGCCGCTGCGGCCAATCTGCCCATCCCCCTTCCAAAATGCACAAGGCTTCCAGCAAGAACCGCGCATCCACACAAACGCCCTAGCTAGCCAGACCCACTGCAGACCGCCACCGCCGCCCCCTCCTCCTGGTCACGACAGATCTCAATGAATGGGCCGGCCTGGAGCGCAGGGTGCGGGTGCAGTAGCGCGAGGGGGACCCCTTTGTCTGTCCTTTGCGCCCACCTGCAAATAAGCCCCCGCCGCCGCCCAGGAGCGACTCCCTGGTCTCACCTCACTGCCACCTTGACGCTGCAGCTGTCCCCCTGGGCGGCCATGCCTTCCTCCTCCTCTTCCTCCTCCTCCGCCTCCCCGCGCCGCAGCAGAACGCTGCCCCTCAACCACCATGGAGCACCGGCGTGGGGCCAGGGCCAAGACGAGGCTGCGACTCGGCTAAGAGCACGAGGCACGGAGGCCGCCTGGGGCGAGTGAGGGCATGCTGAGCTACGACAGTCTCGCGCTTTTCCTGCCTGAGGAGAGGAGGAGGAAGCGGCGGCGGCGACGCGGGAGACTGGCTACACAGCAGCACTCCTTGCCGTCCTGTCAGCCCCGCGCCAGCAGCGGGACTGTGGAAGGAGCAGTCGCGGCAAGCGAGCCTCGAACCGCTGGGCGCAGGAGGCGGGGAAGGCGGGAGAAGGAGGGGCGTCAGGAACGTGCGCCTCCCCCCCCCCACTCCGGACAAGGGAAAAGGTGGAGGATGGACACGGTCAGATTTGGGGCAGTGGGAGGAAAAAGAAGGGAAGTGGGAAATGGGAAAGAGCACAATGGGGCGCTCGCCGTCTGAAGGGGCGCGGCCAAATGGCCACGCCGGGAGTTTAATCGGAGGTGTTCAAGGGTGGGCTTTGCTTTCGGCGCTGGGTGTTCATCCCCAGAAAGTGAAGCGGTACCCCAGAAAATGCCCATCATATTACATCCGTCAAACTCACACATTCCTGTACCGCTATGTAAATAAAATGACCCATCTTACTGTAACAAATGTTCTAATCGCTCTGTGGTTCAGAGTGCTGTGGTCCTGTTAATGGGCATTAACCCACAGCCACATTTTCAGCTCCCCCCCCCCACTCCACTTTCCCTCACTGCCAGTGGTCAGGAGAAACCCACTCCTATTCCCTTCATTGACTGGTTGTGGGGAAAATGTTAAATTATACCTGATCCATGTGAGTCATGAAGATAGGAACCCAAAGAGGACCCCACCTACTTTTCACCGGGAATGAACACATTTATGAACACATTTATGAGTGGAGTTGGGAAGGGGCTCCCTGCATTCAAAACTACTGCAGCATCAGAGGGTGTTCCCCAATGAGGCTTTTATTGTAAAATCACCCTGCCATCCTCATTAATTGAACTGGGGAGGTGGAGCACGTTCCAGATGCCATTGTCTTCCATTTGTAGACCTGTGTTTTCCCACTGTTGTGTTTGCCTTTTTTCTCACCAGAGAAAAATCCATTAAGGAAGATAAAACAGAATAAGCTGCACAATACCTTTGACTGTTAACACTGGAAGTATCCAGAGATGAACACCGGCACCAGTTATTGAATACTATGGTAGTGGGTAAGTTATGGATCACACATGACCAATGGGTGCTCCAATGTTCATGGCGGTTTCAGCTACTATAGTTGCTTCCTTCCTGCATGGTTCTAGATAGAGAGCCTTCCTCCATTTCCCAGAGCATTGGATGGATGTTTACCTACCTGCAGAAAGGGAAGGCATGCATAGCAGGGGCTGGATTCATGAAAAAGTCATGTCTCTATAGAGGATATCAAGTTCTACCTTCGTTTTTGTAGTACATTACTGTACCACAACTGCTTTGTGAGGCAGGTCAGTTGCGCACACGTCTATCTGATCAGGATGCTGCCAACACTGCCCCCTTTTTCCTCTTCCGCTGGGCAGGGGGACCCCATAGTTATAAGCTAGTTATCTACCTGGGTTGAAGTAGCAACCAGCTGAGGCCTCCCTTTTGCA
This sequence comes from Anniella stebbinsi, assembly GCA_029215795.1. Taxonomy (NCBI): domain Eukaryota; kingdom Metazoa; phylum Chordata; class Lepidosauria; order Squamata; family Anniellidae; genus Anniella; species Anniella stebbinsi. Next base: position 63,436,978 of record JARDYH010000004.1, on the reverse strand, counting down.
GGCTGACAGGCTGCTTTCCTAGGCTGACCATATGAAAAGGAGGACAGGGCTCATGTAACTTTAACAGCTGTAGAGAAAAGGGGATTTCAGCCAGTGTCATTTGTATGCAATTAGTTCCTGGTGAAATTCCCTCTTCATCACACCAGTTAAAGTTGCAGGGGCCCTGCCTTCTTTTGTATATGGTCACTCTAGGATAGTGCCTGCAACTTTAACTGTTGTAATGAAGAGGGAATTTCACCAGGAACTAATTGCATACAAATGACACCCGCTGAAATTCCCTTTTCAATAGAACTGTTAAAGTTACATGAGCCCTGTCCTCCTTTTCATATGGTCAGCCTACTCTTACTTATTCGTAGACGTAAATAAGTAAACGCATGTAAAGGAGCCAAGTGGCTAGGTAGGTGAGGAAAGAAACCCCTCTTGGATCATCAGACTCACTAGGCCCAAATAGAAAGAAATGTTTATTAAAGGAATACAATCAGAGACAAAAAGGGAAAGCAGAGTGGGTAAAATAAACCAAGTAAAAAGCTTGCTAACATACACTAAACTCTTTGAAGTAAAATACTCACAATGCCGAGGTCATCGAGAGAGTAGCAACATGCACAGCATCTTTAGGTAGTCACAGGAAAAGGTGATCCAAGTTTTATTGATTGCAGCAGGTGGGAGAAGTAGGCAGCTAACAGGCAATGAGCAGGACTAGGCAAAGAGCAGATGAAAGAAGCTACAACTGCTTTGTCTCTGCTGCATCAGAGAGAGAGAGAGAGATCCATGTTCTCCAGGATGAGTCTTGGCAACCCTTTAGGTGTGTGCATGCCATGTATCATCTTCATTGCACTATAGCATAAAATAATATGATTGAAGAGTTCCTTGCGACTAATACTCAGATGATTAAAAGCTAGAGGCTCCGGGTAGTGTACTTCTGTTTATGACGTTATAAATAATTTGTTTCAAGTAGCTGTATTGGCTGGATTAAAACACTAACCTTATGGTTGCAGTCACCCATCTTCTTGCAAGCAAAGTTGCATTAGCTGCAGAAATTCCAATTTATGATGACTATTAGCCAGCTGGCTAAGCTGGTTATTATGTTCCTTCCTGTGAGTAATTAATTCACATTTTAACTATGGAGCCTTTGCAACGATGGCTAAAAGAAAGGCCTGTTGAGAAGTTACAAGTGTGTTTATCGGGCAGCTGCTGGATTCCAGCATCCCAGACTGCTGATGCCCCCTTGCGTATGGAGCTGGCACTGGTGGTAGGTGGGGTCAGCCTACCTCTGGCTGTGAGGTCATTATATTGGGCAAGACTCCAGACATGTGATACCCCTGACCTGAAACTGGGGGACCTTGGAGATCCTCCTCCTGATTTTTCCTGTAGTTCTGTAAGGGGTAAGGCCCTCCTAACAGAGGACTGTGGCACAGATGGGCCAATGTTCTGGTAAAAGCTGGAACCAAAATGATTTGCCCTTGATATGGTGATCTAACTAATCAAGGATGAATGTTCTATAAAGATCTACATTTGATCCCTGGCTGATCAAAGGAGCTAGAGGGTTGTACACAATGCTAGTCCTACTTAGAGTAGATTTATTGAAATGAATATAACTTAAGTTAGACTAACATTGGATACAACCCACAGAGAGAGCAGGTTTGGCCAATTGTGTGGAAGAGGTTCTGAATGTCTCTTGTGTCAGAGTGAATGAGACTCAGTTTCCCAAATTCCTGTTTTACTGTGCATGGTACACAGCCACCTCAGGGTCTGATTCTGGGATTTATGGCAAAACTCCATGGCAGGCTCATGCTTTCCTTTCTAGGAATCTGTCTCTTGAGATTGTCTGCCCCATTGTAGTCAGTATGACCTACTCCTTGATTAATATGCATAGGCAGTTCGTATTTTGGATCAGGTAATAAACAAACCCAGCATGAAATTATTTCATTGCTATTGACTCCTTGTTTCAAAAGTCTATCAATATTGGTTATTTCAATATATTTCTGGTATAGAAATGTAATAAATGAAATGAGCTTTGGCTATTGGTCGGTACAGAAATGTAATAAATGAAATATTGCTTAATGGATTTAATGCTGATCTAAGTGGCCATGATGTCAAGGAGAACTAGATCTCTTTCCCCCAGTTTTTTTAACAACACTCCAGTGCTGATTATAATGCTGCAAGTCATTTAGATTGTCCTCCTGGGCTGTTTTTCCAATCTGATAGAGGCAAGATGTGAAGCTTAATGGCAAAGATTTGCATAAATGCCAGGTTAATTGGCATTAACTGTCACATCCTTCTGTTCTTAGAGTTATCAGAAAATGGTAGTTGAAGAATTCTAAGAGTTTATGCTTTTTGTAGCTCCCAATTATAAATTCAGCGCTTCAAGAGGATTATCCTTAGCATCCAACAGCAGTGTTGTTATTGTGCTCTGTGTGTGTGTGTAGTGCGATAGATTTAATCACTGTTTCATAGAGACTAACTGTATGAAGGGGGGAGACTGGTGGACCCATCATATTTATTGCATAAGGTGACACGAACCCCTTTATGGCTGTTTTTAAAAATGCTTTTCTCTGGGATGCTTAGTTTTGACTGCCTAATTGACAGCTGGCAAAAATACTACCCAATCAAACAATGGAGCAGTAGGTCGTTTTCCTCTCTCTGAATGATAACTGGTTGTCAACGTGCATCTTCTGAATAAAGACTCTAAGTGGACTGTGTATTGGCTTGTCTTCCAGTTTCTATCGCAAGGGTGGTCCTGCACAAGTATGCTGGAAAACTGCTCTGCAAAGTGTTTGACCTTAAGAATCAGTTGACAGGCAAACGCTTGGCAGCCTTTGGGGAGGGAATGACATTGACAAGTCATAAGAGGACATTTGATCATTATTTGCCTTGACATAAAGAGCATAAATGAATGAATGAATGATTAATCAATGGACTTACCGAAGAGTCCATTTCCAACCTTACATTCAACCTGAAGACATCTTTTTTAATATAAGTATTTATTTGGTAGTAATTATTAAAAGCTTTCCTGTACAAATCAGAGTTGATAAATTGATTCTTATTTCTAATTGCTTGTATGTGCAAGTGCCTTTCCTAATGCAGTCAATATGGCATCACCTGGGGACAAAAAGGGAGTTTCATCAGCAGACTCCGGGGAACCCCAAGATTTGCTTAAATACAAAGAATCTTTAGGAAACTATTCCCAACCCCAAAACTGCCCCAAAAGGGCTGAGCATTATCAGTGGACATGGAATGCAGACTGGTTGTTGAGGGGATGTGGGGATGAGAGGGGGATGTAATGTAACCTTGATCAGCAGTACTCCATTTGGTTGCAGGTCTGACTTGTAGTATAAAAATTGTAAAGGGTGATCTAAATACAAAGAAAAGAATACTGGCGATTGAAGTGCAACAGATTTAAGCAGTAATGACATTGCAGAGCAGTAAAGTAATGAACAGAGAAGTAAAGTCATGGCACAGGATTATTTTTAAATTGTTCTAAATTGTCAGGGATTGAAATTGATTCCGATTAAGTGGATTATTTCCAAACCTAGGGTAGTATCCAATAATAGTCCTATGTACAGTAGACCCATTGAAATGAATGGGACTGAAGTTAGTCATGACTAACCTCTCATTCATTTTAATGGGTCTACTCTATGTAGGACTCACATTGGATACTACCCTTAGTTTGAGCCCAAACCTATGGCCAGGGACATACTTACTTTTGTTTAAAAGGCCTCCAGAGCTCAAGACCACACAAGTATTCAAGACGTGTTTTTCTCTCTCTAGTGTAGTGGTTTATTTGCAAAATATATTTCCATTTCTGCTTGTTTGGACAATACCAGGATCGGGCTATGCAAGGGAAGGTGTAAGCAGAAGTGGGCAACTTGTGACCCTCCAGATGTTTTGGCCTACAATTTCCATGATCCCTCACCAGTGGCTGCTGACTAGGACTGATGGGAGTTGTAAGCCAAAACATCTGGAAGGCCCCAAATTGCACACACCTCATGGACTGAGGGTTGACATTTGAGAAGGGAGATCTGAGTTTCATTTCCCTTAGTCACAAACTGCACTTGATTGCCTTAGCCCTCAGGGAGGACACTGAATGTGGAAGAAAGCAAAACTGATAGATTCGTCCAGCCAGGCAAAGGGCTTTGAGTGCTTATCACTTAGAAATCTAGCTTTCAATCCCTGTATTTTCAACCTTGTTTGTGATGCTGAATTTGGGTTGCCAACTCTTTTTTTCTCATAGGCTCTTCTTCTTTTAACAGTTACCTGGCTAGCAGGTTCAACATGGTCTTCTCCATGTTGGGAATAGCCATTCCTATAGAATTTGGCCAGTGCAGATGGGTGAACATTTCGTTTGGTTTGATTTTTTTATGAGAACGTGCTAAAATTCACTAATATCTTCATAAATAGAACAGAAAGAACTTGAGATTTTAAAATTTTGAATGTAATGAGAAAGTGAAACAGAGAGATTTCTTCCATCCTTACCTACCATCTTTCATATGCCTACTATACCTAGTGTGAAATCCAGAGCTCTTTGAAGTAAGCGATGAGATAAACAAAGTAATTCATGATGGAACACATTTTAAGTAGGTAGCATTGATCCTTTTTTTCCTAACTGAATTCTTGGTCTTTTCACACTAGGATGACAGGAGGCAGAAATTCAACAGAAAATGTTTTCTGACACTATATTTCATTTCCATGTGAAGTAGCAGCCTGTTGAATTTCTCTATGCAACAGTTAAAGATACGGGAGCTATGCAGAAAACATAGGTGGCAACCCTATAAGCATGGGGCTGTCTGAACACATGGAAACCCCCAGGGTGGGTGGGTGGTGGCGCTGTGTCAATTATACAATGCAGCAACCACCTCGCACCCACCCCAGGGCTTTACGGAAAAGCTGCAGAGAAAAAAAAGATGGGGACTTACCCTGACTTTTTTCTCCGGAGCGATGTGAGTATGACGCATCTGCCATCTATCCTCACTCCAGAGTCGCGGCAGAAGTGTGGCTGGGTGGACAGCGACCCCTGATTGGTTGCCGTCCACCCAGAGGCCACCAGAAAGCCCGCACTGCCTCCTCCAGTGGGGATTACTTACTATCATCCTGCATCAGCAATGCCATGGGGGTTGGAGGCAGAGTGGTGCCAACTTGGAGCCATGAAAACAGCCTCCAGTTCATGTCAAAATAGCTATGTTGACTATGAACAATGATTTAAACATTTTAGCCAACCAAGACACAGAGCAGTATATAGCGTTTATCTCAGAGAAATAGTAGATTGAAAGAAGCTTGCCCACCTATTTTGATATATATGTATCCACCTTTCCTTGCATGCTAACCCATCATATCATGTACTGTCATGAAGAGAGTTCATTCCTTGCTGACAAGGGCAGCATGAATCAGTGTCGGGGGCTGAACAGGGAGGCAAGCATTCATTTTTGCAACCTCAGGTCTTCTTGCTTGTCCCCATCTGTCCTATGACTATAATGAGGCCTGATTAAAATTTCCCTTTGAAATCTTGCTGCTTGAAAGAGCAGGCTGAAGAATGCTTGCCAGTGAACAGATCTTCTTGCGAACAAGTACCTCAGCCTCTGCTCCTAAATTACCCCTTTACTGTTCTTTATGTGTATGCATTTTAAAGAGGGACAAAGAGAGATGAGAGAGGCTACAAGGGGGAAAGTAAAACAAAAAGAAATAAAAATGAGAGCTGTGGTACAGGCTCAGCAGAGAGGGCTCTGTAGTTCAGAGCTTGGCAAGAGAACAAGAAGAGTACCTCTTCTTACTAGTCTGCTGCTGTAGCCATTTGCTTCTCTTCCTAATTTATAATTAAATCCTTTGCCCTGGAAACAATTCCTTGGACAGCTGGGCTTGTAGGTACTCCTCCCATAGCCCAGGCGGGCTGTATTAAGAGTTTGATCTCCAGAGAGAAGAGGATTCGCTTTAATCACTCTAGAGAGAACCCTCTTCTGCACCCTTTTCACAATGGTGTGGCTGCGTGGGTTGCTTCCCAGCAGCCCCTTATCAGTTCCTCGTTTTTTTGAGTTAACACATAAAAGCCCTGTGAGCAGCCAGTCTCTATTGATTCAGTACCTCCCTGGGGATGCATAATTTCTCGTATTTTAATATCTATTAACGCTGAGTTGAAAGCAGTTCTGGAAGGAGCTGGCTGCTGAGATTGTGTCAGACCGACACTGGATTCTTAAAAAAGACAGACTATATAAAGGAGATGGGGTGCCATGGCAAGAGGGGCCCTGTGAATCTACAGCTTTTGTTGCCTCCAAATTAGTAACAAGAATTAACTGCTGTTGCTTTCAGCTTCTATTTATTTGTTTACTATTTTTATTTATTATTACATTTATATTCCATTTTCCCCTCTTGCAAGGAACCCAACTTACAAGATAGCTTACATGATCCTCTCTACTCCATTTTATCTTCACAATAACGCTGTGAGATAGGTTAGGCTGAGAGTTAGTGACTGGCCCAAAGTCATCTCGGGAGCTTTATGGCTGAGTGTGGACTAGAACCAAGAACTTCTGAGTCACTCTAGCCACTAAAGCACACTGGCTTTTATCACAGACTGAGGCTGCCTCTACAAGAGGCATTTAAAGCTCTTTCAAGGCGCATTAAAAAAATACCTCTACAAGAACGGAGCGCAAATCGGGCGTAGAGGCGTGTTTTCTCTCCGATTTTGCGCATTATCGAATGCGCGTTAAATAGCGAGTTTTATTTTGCTCTGACCGTTAAAGCGCATTTTGACTATGTGAACAGGCGATTCTCTGCATTAACTACTTGTAAAGCACATTTGAAACAACTGGTAAGGTCACCTGTTGAGTGCTCAATTACCTCCTGCATACAAGCATTTACGATAAAGCGCTTCCGAGAAGATGCGCATAATCGGAGGAACAGGCGTCAAACGGAATCCATCTAGAGGGGGTCTGATATGCATATAACAGCAGGAGTAGTTTTCCATGACTTTGAGATAAACATGATCACTTGCTAATGTTTGCAATCAAGCTCCTTAAAGGCTGGTAAAAAGGTGACAACCCTATTAAAAAGTTACAAATAAGACCCGCTGGATTAGATACCCTTCCTCAAAACAGTCACAGCAAGATGGATTGAAGGCAGACTAGTTAAAATGGTAGGCTGCTTGTGTTGGATAGAGTATGGGACTACGAGTGATAATGACCTGCTTTCAAATCATCCCCACTCAGCCATGATGCTAACTGGGTGGCATTTGTGTACTTCTTCTGGTTGAAAACGCCAGCAGTCTCAGGCTCTTAGGGAAGCTGTATGGTTCTGAGTCATGCTATCTTTCAAAGGAACTTTAGAGATGAATCAGGGATACTTTGTAGGTCGGAATTGCATCATACACTTTCAGACTTGTTTGTTGTCCAGCTCTTCAGGTTTGAATTTGTGTGTCTGTCCTGCCTGGCCTGGGCCAAGGAAATGCAGCCCCTGCAGCAGCAGAGGCTAATCAACATTTTTCAGACGAAGATGCCTGAAATCGTTTGTGCCTTGCCTTCTTCCTCTATTGAATGGTACAGCTCTCCCTTCATTATTCCATCCATGCATCAAGCCCAGAGACACACACAGAGGCAAGCTCAGTGGCTGCTCACAGTAACTAAATTCCCTATAGTATTAGAGATTTCTACTCCAGAGGCTTGGGCAACTAATCTGAGACAATAAGATCCATTTAAATATAATATGAATCAGGAGCCTACAACTCTTCCAAAAGCCAGGCTTTCCTGAGCATCTTCCCTAAATATTTATTTTGATTTGCTTTAGGGAACCACAGTTAATCTTTTAAGGTGTGAGATGTTTCAGCGTACATTATTCCCATGTCTGATTTAATTAAATATGCTTGCGTGGGATTATTAAATTGTATAACTCCAGCTCTAGGAATGAATCTGTATTCTAAATTGCATAAAACATAAATGAAAGCTGTTTCAGTGCTACTAAACTGAAATACCATCTACATGACAAATTCCTTTCCATATTTGCTAGTTTCATAAAATTCGGCAGCAAAACCATCATACTTACTTTTGGATTGTTTGAGTATAGGTAAGTGCAAATCAGCGCTGATCAGTGTTTGGATTTTGTTTTTGACGGTATTGCCATATTTTTAGTTTTTTCTGTTGCTAAGCTGCCCTTCAAAGGTTTTTTGGGGGTGGGGGGGTGGGAAGCAGTGTATAAATAATATTTTAAATAAATGGATAGCATAGTTCTTGGTTCTTTCTGTTTATTAAAAGTGTTACATTTTAAATCACTTTTACTTTTTGTGCAGACCAGTGTCATCAGAGGCACTTTTCAAGTTGTTTGCCAAGGAGGCCAGAGGAAAGACAAGAGCTAGGAGGGAACCTTGATATGATACATTAGGAATCTGTAACGATATATCTATCTTACATGCTACAGGTCTCAGTAAAAATATGGAGATCCTGCTGAGGGAGACCTCATTTCCACCCAAGTGAAACATTCGGGGAGTCCCATTCCTGAAATCTCCTCTTTGGACAGCCAAGGAAAAAAGTTTTCCTTCTGCAGTCTTGACCACTTGCCAGTCATGTTGCAGATGGCAACCAATCAGGGGTCACCGTGAGTAGGCAGTGCAGTGTTTCTATGGTAACCACCCAATAGCAGACAAATGGGTACCACCATATAGCAGCACTACTGGAGGGGGGGGGAAGGCTGAGGGCAGCATTTTATAGTCTGGTATGTGGAATGGCCATGCTATGGCCCCTTTACAGAGATGTAGTTGAGCTTCTCCTTCTCTTCAACAATGTGGCAACAACATCCTCCACCTCAGTCGCTTCCACCTGTAAGGCAGCAGCCATCTCATCTCTTGCCAGTTTCAGAAAGGAATAGTGTGTAGCTAGGGAGCTGAGTCCCCCTGAGGTCAGAGCCTATAGCAAAGGAAATGGAACATTCGTTGAGTGCCTGCCAAGCCCTTAGAGAAAGAAGCTTCCTCAACATTCTCCTGTACAGCTGGATGACTAGCTGCTCTACTTCATGTCTCAAGGGCACCTAAACATCTGGCTCTCTATGCTGTGTCTGTCAGTCTTCACGTTAAAGAGCTAAAGGCTAAACGACACACCGTGTTAAATGTGTAGCATGTAGGTGACCCTAATTTTTTGTTTTACTTTAGTGTAAACATCCCAGGCCCTGATGTGGATTGGGACCACTGCACGCAGGCTGATGGGATTTAAACTTTCGATCCAGCTGTTCCCCCACCCAGGGTTAAAAAAGGGGGAAAGCCCTCAATCAGTGCCAGTGGAGGGTTTTCCCTTTTCTTAGCCGCCACATGGTGTGAGTGTGTATGCGTATGTAATTTAGGCATGGAAGTGGCTGGGTGGGGAGGTTTAACCCCACAACTCACATGTGAAGGGCCTGTGCCCTTACACTAAAGTAAAACAAAAAGACAGGATTACTTACATGCTACACATTTTGTGTAGCGTGTAATTTAGCTCTGAGCCTTCACCTTCTCAGACATGATGTCTTCAGTTTTCAAGGCTGCTGGGGAAAGAGGAGCAGAGCTAGGGTGACCAGACGCCCGGATTTGTCCGGACATGCCCGGGAAATGGGGAGCAAATCTGCATCCGGGCGGAAAAACTGTTTTGGGGGGGCCAAATCTGGAAATTTAGCCCCCCAAAAGGGTGACCAGATGGCCCTGGGGTGATCTGGGCCAACCGGGGGGCGGCGGGGGCAAACCGGGGCGGCGGGGGGTCACGCGGCGGTGGCGCGAGTCTGGCGGCGCGAGGCACTTACCGGCTGGGGCGTCTGCTTCCCTCCGGTGCTCGGAATCTACTGAGAAACAGGCTTCGCGACCTGTCCCTCAGTAGTGCGCCGGGTGATGACGTCATCACTCAGTGCGCTACTGAGAGACAGGCCAGGAAGCCTGTTTCTCAGTAGATTCCGATCACTGGAGGGAAGCGGACGCCCCAGCTTGTAAGGAGCACGGGGGCGGGCGGCGCGGGGACGGGCGGGGCGGGGCATCGTGGGGGGGCGGCGTGGCGCGGGGCAGCACAGGCGCACGGTGGGGGGTTGTTTTGGGTGGGTGGGGTGGCGGCGGAGGGGGGGGGTCCGGGATTTTGATCCTCAAAATCTGGTCACCCTAAGCAGAGCTCTTTGCAAAATATGTCCTCCAAAATGTTTCTTTACCACAAGCCCTGCCTCAAGCCAGGAGATAAAAAGAATCTCACAGGAGCACTTAGCATGAAGATGAAGTAAGGTGCAATAGCAAAAATAAAAAAGGGTGGGGGAGAAATGATTGCCCCATTAACCCCCCCCCCCAAAGTTTGGCAGCTCAATTAAGAGCCAATTTATATAATTAGGAGAATCAAGTAATAAAAGTTTTCCTGTACCAATTCATAACGAGGCTGGGTGTCTTCTAATAATGAAGACACACACACATAGATATTGAATAATAGCATTATGTGCAGAGAAGGCATGGGGGAGTGGGGCAAGTGAGCAGGTAAATGTTTAAATGTGTAGCCTCTTCTAGGAAAGGCTCCATTCTGTAAATTGTATAAACTCGCCCTAAGATGTGTCTGGAAAGGATCAGAAAGGAGCTCAAGTTTCCCCTGCACATTAAAATCCAGAGCACTAGCATATTACATAAGCAGGTCCCTGGCCACAACTCAATATCCATAAGGTGGTTTCTGTTCTCATTCATGCCGATAAAATGCCTTTCATCCCATAGTTAGCCTTGGCTCCCTCATCCTGTCCTCACCCTCCAGGCTAGCAGCATTCTAGAGCTGTCGAGAAACAGTGATTCTATCAGAAATTCATGAAATTGACCAAGCAATCTGAAGAGAAAACATCATTGCTGTTTTGCAAGGCAGTCTTAATGATTTTGCCATTTCATCAAAAAAATCAGTGAAATGAAATAGCCCGTTTCAAAGCTACTGAAATGGCATTGAAATTATCATTGTCATTTTGAGCCATATCTACAGCATTCATCATCTAGGGATATCTAAGAATTTAGTTTCTGTTCTCAAAGCATGCAGGCATGTTGCAAGAAGGAGCTTTTTGGGGGGAGGGGAAATTTTCAAAAATTCCTGAATTTTTTGCTCAAGTTTGAAAAATGCATTTTTAAAAAATGTACACTTTGAAATGCACCTTTTCTAAAAACAAATACAAATCTTTGCTCTTTTGTCAATGGGGGAAGTGCACACTTTTGAAAAATATGCAGAGAAACACACTGTTCCCAATGAAACAAACTGAAAAACAGGTCGAAAATGGGAATGAGCTAAAACAAGCTTCAACGAGAATTCTGGAGAATTTCGCCGAGCTTGAAAATCGCTGGTTTCCCCGTCCCTATCGCCATCCTGTTCTGTCCCTAGTCATTGTCTTTCCTTTTCCCTGTCCCAAACTGTAAACATTTCTAGTCAATGATGCCCACAGCTGTACCTCTTGGATAAGCTGGACAGTGGCTGGGGTAGGGGCTTCCAAGTTCCTTAGCGTGTTTCCGTTGTTGCTGCTTGTGGACTGCGGAACGTCATCATTATCGGCTTCTTGTGAGGCAATGGCCTTCTTCTTGGGAACCTTTATAGGAAGAAGAGCAGAGATATCTGAGTGGAAGCCCTTTGACATCAGCTGCCAACGTCTTTATCACCCTGATTCCCCTTGGCAATGGCAACATGTGCCCTTTATTCCCCACTGTGACTATATTTACAAGAAGACTGCTATCTCCATTACGATTGTGGTGTAATTTACAGGTGGAGATACCTTCAGTGCCTATCTTTTAAGAATTAATATGAAGTTCATATCAACTTGCCAGATGTATGCATAAAATAATACTTAGATACTTTGACACATCATAGAGTTCTTGCTTGTTTTGTGTTTTGTATTTTGTCTTCTGTACACTGATATCCTAAGAGCAGGGTGCAGAACCTCTTTCAGCCCAAGAGTGGAATTCAATTTCAGAGAAGCTCTCGGGGGCTGTATTCCAGTCATGGGTGGTTCCAAAGGCAAAGGGGGTGGAGCCAAAATACAAAGAACACCAAAACTCTTACTTTCAGTAACTGAGCCTGAGAAGAGGCATTCCAACCTTTTTGAATGCGGGGAAGACCGCATTAAAGCCAGGAAACCACCAAATGATTGGTGGTTGAGAGAGGAAAGGTGGGAAGGGTGTGTGGCCTTCTGGGGTGCCTGAGGGCTGCATTGGAACCTCAAGAGGGTTCCTGCCCTAATATATAAGAAGAGATCAGACAAAACACTTATCCTCTAAGGGAGCTGGTGTGGTGCAATGAAGTATGTTTGCTGCAAGTGGATGTACTAGCCACCTGTGGGGTTGTGGGAGAGAGCAAGTTTCCTTGCGTAAAAACCCTACTATTGGGGTGTTTGGATGACCACTCATTCTGTTTGGACATAGGACCTTCATTTGTCTAAGGCTGCTGCATGGACTGGATAAAAATGATGAGTCAGAACTCCAGGGTGGACACCTTTGCTGGCAGATGTTGCTTCCGCTCTGTACCTCTTCTTTGGAATTGCCGTTCTTTGTTCACTCATTTTTATGGATAATCTGGATGACATCATTAACACATTGCATTCCTTCTTTCCCAGTGTTTTTTCCCAGATCTGATTTGTAGCAATTTTTAAAATTTCAAATGCAGAGTCAGCCCATTCAGTGTGAATTGGCAAAGCTGTGTTGAAGGTTTTCAGGGCTGCTGTTACTTCAGTTGAACATTTCCTGCTTCTGCTCTTTTATTGCTCCCTGTTGAGTACTATTAATAGCTTATTAATTATCCATAGAATGGTCTCTTTTAACTACCCCTTATTGTCAGATCCTGTTCTCATGTGGGATTTCTTCCTATTTTTCATCTTTCAATTTTTATGTAGTGAAATAGTGCTATATTGCTATATAAAAATTAAAACATAATAGGAGAAAAACAATAATTTAAGTCCTCCCTATGGGAACAGAAACTGAAATTGAGGGCAATTAACTATACACACTTACCCAAGAGTAGCCCAATAAGCATAACAGGGTTTACTTCTGAGTAGATATACAAAGGATTCCATTGCAAGAGGCTATTTAAGGGGGAAATAGTGCATTAATTACTCAACAGGAAGCAATAAAACGCACTGAATCTGTAAACAAGAAGCTTTTAATTAATGTTGGAAGAAACTTCTGCTCAATAGGACTTGTAAATAAATTTGATAGAAGGATCTTGTTCATGAGGAAGGACATTGGTGGATAATATGGCATTATGTGAAGTGCTGGGTGAAACTTCTATTTTAATTCCTTTTCCAGATGACTGGAAAAATAATGTCTCCATCATGCTAAAGGGTTCTAGTGTGAAAGCCCATACATAGCCTTAGACACTGCTAGAGTTTTAAGTGGGACACTGAAAGCACAACTTAGGATGAGGTCTCCTTCTCAGACAGTCTAGTGTAGATAAACTAAAGCAACAGGGTTCAATTCATATTTACAGGCAGAATGGAAAACTGTTGTTCTGAACAGCTCTTGACACCTTGTGCTGGCACCTTGCTCATTCTCTCTTGTTGCTTTTCAGGCTGAATAGAGCATTTGTAGGCTGGGGAGAAGGAAAGCGACATGATGAATCATGGAGATATTTATATTTTGCTAGAGCTCTCACACAATTGCAAAATGGTTAAGAGAGCATTCCTATGGCACCACAATCCAACTCAAGACCTCTCCCACTTGTAGCTGGCATGAAGGGAACTGTGCTGGCTGCCTCCCTAAGGTTGGAAACTGAACCTTGGAGAGGGGGGAAGGGGGAGGTTCAGTGGGTGGGATGGGAGGAGACCAGAGAGGCCAGGATATGAGTTATCCTAAGCCTCCTCCAACTTCTGCCCTCCCCCTCCAAAGTGCCCTCACAATACAGACTGAAAAGCTTTTCCATCGATCAGAGGACAGGGAGCTGAAGATAACCTGAGCTGTTTTTCCTGCTTTGCTGGCTTAAACCTGGCAGGGCATAGGAAACTTGGAAGCCTCCAAGTATGGGGGCTTCCAAGCGGTGGGAGCACAATTGATAAGATTGCACTGCAAGGTAATGATTTTAATAAACTGAAGTCCATTGATCAAGGAATATACAGACATTTGAATTACAAAACCCTTTCTTCAGGGCAGCAGTTAACCTCACCCCATTCTGCCTCCACACACACTAGCTTGAATATAGACAGATCGGTATGGTGAGATGAGTGTCTTGCATTGGAAATTCCTTTCTTGTTGCCAGCATTATGGCTTTCAGATGGCAGAGGCTGATTGGAACTCACCTAGGACAGATGACTGATGAAATGGCCGTAGCATCCTCTCTCCATCCAGTTCATTCTCATATGTCATCCTAGGGACCAAAGCACTGGTGATAAATCCCAAGAAAATATGCTTATCTCAAATAACTATTTGCACTCTTTAGACTCAAACTATGGTTTTCATTAAATAGCAATCCTAGGTTATTGCCCAGAACATTGTTCTCCATCATTTTCCTTTCCATTTCCCCATCTGCTCTTCCCATCTCTCTCTCTCTCTCTCTCTCTCTCTCTCTCTCTCTCTCTCTCTCTCTCTGTGTGTACATGCAGTAAAATAGATGTAATTACATTATGCAGTCCTCACGAGGTTGATCCATGTGCGGCATTTATGTATTTCCTACAGCCGTGTCACTAGCACATAGGAAAAGTGTAAGACTGAGGTGGCCTTCAGTCTATTCAAATATGGACAAAACTGAAATAATCATTGAAAAATCCTGTGACTTGAGGCTAATAGTGAGGGACTCCCATTATTGAAGTGACTGTCCCCACCTGATCACGCAGGCTAGAAGCTTTGGGGGGTTCTCTTACATCCTTCTCTGCACCTGCATGTTCAATGACCAGAAGTGTTTTTTACCAGCTCTGCTTGGAAGCAGATCAGCTGTTTGTTCTTTCCCATTCAAAGACCCAGCAGCCATCATTTATCCTTTTGTGCTTTCAGAACCAGACTAGCATCATGTACCCATTACATGGGCCTTCTCTTTATGGTGGTTTAGAAGTTTCCGCTGGTACTGGATGTGACCTCCTGTCATGATGGGGTGAGGCATTGGGAACACGACATTATGCTAATGCTCTGATGTCTGCACTGGCTCCCTATCATTTGGGCTCTGTTCAAGGGGATGGTTGATACCTACAAAATTCTAAAGAGCTTGGGCACAACGTATGTCCACCCATATGTCCTACGGCATTCCAAAAAAGAGTATAAGGTAACCATCCATGCAGCAAGCTAGGAGGTATGGGTGCCCAACACTTCTGGAATCCCCTTCCCCAAAAGCCAAAATTCAGCACCTTTCAAAAGTGATTGAGACTTTTTCCGTTTTTCTTTTGCAGACTTTTAGTGAGTAGCAGAGCGGTGACTGATGAGGAAAGTGGAGTTTTAATTAGTGGTGGGTGGGCATTGCCCTCCCACATTTCCAGCTCCATCCATATGCTACAAGGAGAACATTTCCCGTAACTTTCGCAGGGAGGTGAACAGAGTTTTAAATGTTTGGAGGTAGGCGAGGGGCTTCCCAGTAAAGTGGGGGCCACCAACGTATTTTTAAAAAAACTTTCTTTCCTTTGACAGAAATTTGCTTTCTCCTGCAGTATTTATAGCAACACTATTTCACGATGCAGTGTTGCTCTAGATGCATTGCTGGGGCGGTGGGATGGCAGTCACCACTACTACCATTGTGCTTTCCCCAAGATTGCATCCAGAATGAGGCTACATCATGACATAGCAAGGCATTGTGGGAGAACATGGTGGCCCAGCTCACTCTCTGCCACTGATTGTGGCCACTTCAAGCAGACAGGAAAATTTCTGTAAAGGAAATAAAGGTCTGGTTAAAAAAAAAATGCTGCCACCCTCACCTTTACTGGTAAATCCCCCCTTCCTCCAAAAAATGTTAAAACATTCACCTGCCTCCCTAAAGATTAATTAATTATATCACTCCAACCCCCATTCCCGAAAACAGCCCAAAACTTCCAAACAAAGGCTTTATAACACTTCTCATTTAAATTGGCTCAGAATTCAGAAATTGTGCTTAATCCATTCTCCAGCAGCAATCTAGGTCCTATCAGCCATGCCGGAAGCAGTCCTCTGAAAGAACTCTTGCCCTCCGTTTTGTTGACAGAGACGGTTCCGTTCCTATTCCTGGCTCCCACCATGGACTTTACCGTGCTGTTGCGTTGTTATTGGCATTGCTGTTGCTGTTGTTCATGTTGGTGCCGCCTGCTGGTGGGAAGTCGTCAAGGAATACAGGGGAATCTAGATCTTCGCTTCCCATCTCGGTGAATTGCAGAGGCCTCTGGTTGGCCATATGGGGTGGTAGGGGGCTGCTGGGTTCCATGAAGGTGTCAACGTGTCCAAATAACCCCCCTGTCCTCTGAGTTCAAGGGGGAAAGAAAGGAGGCTGTTACTTTGGTCCTTAAGGGGTTTATTCGTTGTTCCAGGTCAAGGGTGGGGTGGAGGGAGAAGCTCTTGTTTAGCTTTCCCTGCAATTCCCAGAATCCTCCAGCCAGCCAGAATCAAGACGTTTCGGGAGCAATTGTTGGAGGGAGAATGGAATTGGGGGGATGTTCCAATTGCCTCCCCCTCTGCAGATACTTTTTATAAAGAAAGGGATGTGGTCAGTTATAAACACATTTGTTTAAGATGTTTTTAATGTAACATGTAATTTGGCTGTTAAACACATTGATTTTGTGTGTGAAAGTGGGAGGAGGCAGGCTCCACAGCACATATTTAAAAT
Source organism: Anniella stebbinsi (assembly GCA_029215795.1). Lineage (NCBI taxonomy): Eukaryota > Metazoa > Chordata > Lepidosauria > Squamata > Anniellidae > Anniella > Anniella stebbinsi. Next base: position 63,420,287 of record JARDYH010000004.1, on the reverse strand, counting down.
AATTACAAGAAAGTTTGCATTTGTTGCCATGTTGATCCCAAAAACAAACTGTGACAAACCCCTACTTCAGATATAGATTCACAGTGCCCCTTAAAGCACCTGGTCAGCAGGCACCCTGCTGGGAAACCTGAATAGTTTTATCTAGCCTTATTTCACTTCTTTGTCCTCCAAAATCAAACAACCTTAATCCCTTTTCTTGAATATGTTCAAACCTCCTTGGCTTTGTAATGTAAGTTACAGTCATTAAGAAGGTGGGGCCAACCACTAGGTAATTTCTTAGCTAGACCACTGACAGCAGAAATGAAGGCTATCACATTATTGGACAGACCAACCACCAGTCTCTGCTAAGGGACTAGGTTTTACTGAGCTGATTTCCCCATGAAAGACTACCTTTGTGGTAGCATCCTATATACCATCTAATTGGAAGCCAGATGCTCTCTCTCTCTCTCTCTCTCTCTCTCTCTCTCTCTCTCATACCATCCTCTCTGCAATAAGCTCTTCATATGCTCTGGAACCCAAGGCTCTACTGAGGTAGGTAAAGTGACAGATAAGTTAGACTGACATGTTTAAAAAATATATTTGGAATTATGTGTAAAATACAAAATGAAATTAAATAACATCAAAAATAGATTTCAATCAACTTTAATATAACCAACTCATTCTAAGTGGGCTTATGAAGAGCTCATTCAGAAATCTTGTGCATCTTCTCCCAGACTGCAAATTCTGCGTTTTATAGAACTTCAGCAGTTCAAAACATTTATGATAGCACCTCAATGTTTACATTAAAACAGTTCCTGGATTGCCCCCCCCCATCACATTTTAGTGTGACCAAGAAATGAAACTCATGATGGTGCAGTACAGAGAAGAGGTTTCTTTGTTCTCAGTGGGTCCTTTTGACTTCTATGGGGCAAAGAAAAAGGTCTGCAAAAAGATATGTGTGCGTGTGCATGTGCGTATATATGTGTGCACATTTTGAGGGATGGATGCATGGGATGCCTTAATCATCCCCTGACCTACACTAATAGGGATGCATTTTAATGTTGTGCGAAGATCACTTAGCTCAGATGAGTATTTCGCTCATAGGTATATAAAAGACTATTAACACTAGCTTAGAAAAAATAAGCAGGACAACACAGAGTCCGTTCTGCTCTTTAACATTCTGCCATTGCTACCAAGAAAACAATATTGTGCTGTTGGTGATGAGGAAACATACTTCCATGTGGGGGAAGCATGCAGGGGGGAAATGGACTCATTCTGTGCAAGAGCTGTGCAAGTGAGTCCCAGGCATGATACTTACTGCTCAATTTTGCACCTGGGAGTCAAGGACCATCTGAGATGGCCATTAAGTGGACGTGACCTCATTGTTCATACTCACCCTGTAGATGCCTTCCTCCATCGCTGCCTCCACCATGGCTCTCTCAAGCTCCTCCTCTGCAGTCAGATCTCCAGAGATGGCTCTTTTGATCTCAGGAGCGGCTTCTTCTTCAATGGTCCTCAGGCCAGCCTGGAAGTATCATTGGTGGGGGCCATTAATAATAATAATAATAATAATGATAATGATAATAATAATAATAATGATAATAATATATTTATTTATTTATTTCTTACCCACCTCTCCCACTGGATCGAGGCAGGGAAAAAACATCAATACAAACAATATAAAATAAAACCATTCACACCAGGTTGGGAAAGGAACGGAGTAGAAGACAGGGAGCAAGGGGGTGCACCAACCCACCTGATCCCCAGTCACTGAAATAAACTTGGGGGTTTAGGCTCATATTTTTAAACTCTGCCCAGACATCACCCTGCCAGCTTCCCGCAAGAGATAAATCAGTGCTTATGCTGACCAGACTAATATAGGAACAAGGAGTGTTTCTGGACTGCCAGCTTCTTGCACTAATCCATCACTGCTCTTCTTCTGTAAGCTAGATTCAGCATTGCAACGGACTTGCCATGCTTCGGGGGAATAGCACTTTTGTGTGTGTTTAGATCCTGCTGTGTTTTATCCACACAAGTGAGAGTAATGTAGCTGGGTGGGGTGGAGAGGACCCAACATGTGAGTATGCTGTTTTAGCAACATTTTTTTCCTATCACTTTTAAAATATGTACTAAAACATTTTTTCCAGTTTAGTAATTGCCATTGTGTGATTGCTTTAATCATTTTTTTTAATGTAGGCTAAAATGGTGTTTCAGCAAAAATTAAAAGAATGGAAGGGCGTAGGGAAATAAACATGCTGCTAAAATGCCACTGACCAGAAAGGTAAATTCCTGACTTGCTATTAACGATGAAAGAGGAATCATAGTTTAAAACAAATTCATGCCAATTGCTAAACATTAGGGATGTGCACTGACCCCCCGGATCGGATTGGAATCGGACCTGGGGGGTCGGATCGGATCAGATCGGAGGTTGGGCGGATCGGATCGGATGCCATTTTGAATGCATTTCCCCATAGCCTAGTATTGTGTTACAAAAATGCCTATAACTTTTTCATTTTTAAAGATAGAAGGATGAAACTTGGGCACGTTGTAGATGGGTTGGGGTAGTTATCTGTGAGAAATGTCAGAAAGATCGGTGCAGGCATTTTGTGGCAATTAATTTTTTAATAAGAAACCAGGAATGCCTATAACTTTTTCATTTTTAAAGTTCCACACATGAAACTTTGCCACATTGTAGGTGGTACATTGAGACCTATGTGTGTGAAATTTCAGAAATGTAAGTGCTTGCCTTGTGTGGCAATTAATTTTAGAAAAATGGGTAGTAGTGGGGTAAATACAATTATGCCTCCAACTTTTTTGTTTTTAAAGATACAAACAGGAAACATGGGCACACTACAGGTAACACTTTGCTTGATATGTGTGTGAAATTTCAGAAAGCTAGGTCCAGGCATGTGGTGGCAAGGTATTTTCAAAAATACCTTGCCACTACACGCTTGAAGCTATGCTTCTAAAATTCATCACACATGTGAACCAAAGTGGTATGTCTAATGTGGAGAAATTTCAGAAACATCGCTTCAAGCGTGTAGTGGCAAGGTATTTTTGAAACAATGAGGAAAGAACGCCTATAACTTTTTTATTTTAAAAGTTAGAAGTCTGAAAGTTGCTCACTTTGTAGATGGGTTAGGAGTAGTTGTCTATCAGAAATTTCAGAATGATAGGTCCAGGCATTTGGTGGCTATGATTTTTTTCGATTAAAAGTTACAACAACACAGAGTTTTGACAGATAAAAGAGGGAGGGGGAGGCGGGGGAGCAGGGTGCAATTGACAGCCCAAGCCTCTGTGGAAAAACTTTTGTAACTTTTAATCTAAAATATTCGTAGCCACCAAATGCCTGGACCTAACTTTCTGAAATTTCTGACAGACAACTACCCCTAACCCATCTACAAAGTGAGCAACTTTCAGACTTCTAACTTTTAAAATAAAAAAGTTATAGGTGTTTCTTTCCTCATTGTTTCAAAAATACCTTGCCACTACATGCCTGGACCTAGCTTTCTGAAATTTCACACACGTATCAAGCAAAGTGTTGCCTGTAATGTGCCCAAGTTTCCTGTTTGTAGCTTTAAAAATAAAAAAGTTGGAGGCATAACTGTATTTACCCCACTACTACCTATTTTTCTAAAATTAATTGCCACACAAGGCAAGCACCTACATTTCTGAAATTTCACACACATAGGTCCCAATGTACCACCTACAATGTGGCAACGTTTCATGTGTGGAACTTTAAAAATGAAAAAGTTATAGGTATTCCTGGTTATTTATTAAAAAATTAATTGCCACAAAATGCCTGCACCGATCTTTCTGACATTTCTCACAGATAACTACCCCTAACCCATCTACAAAGTGCCCAAGTTTCATCCTTCTATCTTTAAAAATGAAAAAGTTATAGGCATTTTTGTAACACAATACTAGGCTATGTGAAAAAGCATTCAAAATGGCGTCCAGTCCGCCGATTTTTTTCTGATCCGGATCGGACCTCGCCGGATCGGATCGGATCGGAGGGTCGGATCGAATCGGAATTTTCCGATTTTGGGGCGGATCGGATTCGGATCGTGGATCGGATCCAATCCGATGCACACCCCTACTAAACATGTCCATAACAAATCCTGGATTATTTTGTTGGCTTGCTTTCATCTCCCTTTGCTTCAGTGTGGGTTGGAAAATCTTTTGATTTCTTAGGATCAGGGGGAAACATGTAGGATTCCTCAGTAACATTTCCCATTTACCTGGATTTCAATGGCATTCTTTTTGGGCCGGTATCCATAATACTCTTCCTGACGCTTCATGAATTTTCTGAAGTGCTCCTGGATGAGGAAGGTAGCATAGAACTTGCCCACAGTTACCTCATCATCTAGAGAAGGACACACAGGTGAGACATTATGTTTGCTCAGCAACAGTACCTGGGCAGCCTGTACATCCCAGGCTGCTTGGGAACATGGAAAGGAGATTTGTGATAGGTAGCCTACACCAGCACTATAAAGGGGAATGATTGATCAGAAATTCTCTCTTGGTTGCCAAATGGAGGACTCACCTCCAATTGGTGGAATGACTTGATCCAAGAGTTTCATGCTGGTTCTCTTCCAGATTTTTTTGATAATCATCCGTAGCTCTTCATTGGCTTGCTCAAAGTTACCTACAAAAGCACAAACCAATCATATGGAATTGTCTTATATGGAGTTGGATCATTGGACCACCTTATTCAGTATTATCTGCTCTGACTGGCAGCAACTTTCTATAGACTCAAAGTAGACATCTTTCCTAGCCTGCTATCCAACCAGGGATTGAACCTGAGGTCTTCTTCATGCAAAGCATCTGCTCCAGCACTGAGCTGTGGGCCCTCCCTCCCTGACCTATTATGTCAACAAATCAGCCACGGTGATTTATCCCTGTCCTCCTCCTTGTTGTTGTGTTTCCAAGCCCTCCTGCTGCAGTGTAAGACTGTAAAGAGGTCTGCCAAGTAATCCACAAAACTTTATTCAGCAAATAAACATCTCTTTGCACCTGAAGAGAGTTTAAACACTAGGAACTTTCCTCTAGGCTAAAACGTGGCTAACTAAGCTTGACAATTGTCCTTACAACAAAAGGGAAGGTCCCCCGCCCCCTGAGACCCTTAACTTCAAGGAGGATTCCTCTGAAGAAGCCTTTGGTGAGAAGCTAGCCGAGCTGATTGCCTCTCGCCTTCTTTTATCTCCACCCATTTGAATCTGCGGCGGACTCTTGAGATGGGTCAACTCTGAAGTCCCTTCCCCCTCTCAGGATTGTGAGCGTTGTGAATTGTTAGCATTCTCGCTGATAAAATCCGGTGAAGATTCATCCCTAGCTGCTGAAGAGCCTGGGAGAAACTCCGCCCCCGGTTCCTGCGTAGGCTGGTACACTTCTAGTCCTGCTTCTTCTGGTTCAGAATCTGATTCCAATTGATAGCTTGAAACTCCTCACCCCACACTAGGGGGAACAGGCCTGGACATGACACCTGTCGTCCATCAGCAATTAATCATGCCCGATTAATCAATGCTATTTTAATTAATTTAAATTAAAATCTTATCTTACAATAAAATTTCATCACTTTTCTTCATTTCCCAGTCTTTTCATATACCATAGGGTGACATTGCTAAGTGGCTATTAACAGGAGTCATGTGGTGGCTGCCTTTGAGGGCACATTTAAACAGAGCAACAACCATATAAAGGCCACAGAAAAGGACTTGCCTATATAGGTAGGCGCTCCAGCTAGCTAGTGTCACATTTAAGGGGCTCTTGCCACCATCTACAGGCCATGTGTATGCGTGGCATTCACCACAGATGTCTGGTGTGCAAATGCTGTGTGTCCATGAGCTGTTAGAAACAAGTGCAACAGCACTCTCCACCCATGTTCCCCAACAACTGCCTATATACACCAGTTTTCTAGATTTATTGTCTAGATTTATTAAGTTATTCTTTGAACTTTGTTGGATTTTATTGCTTCCACTATTGTTGTTCTTTTGTTTGTTTCATTTAGTTGTTTTATTAGGATTGTGGTTTGTTTGTTTTTTCATTCTTTGTGTTGACTGTTTTTAAATAATATGTACTGTTGGTCACCTACAGTACAACAATATATCCATCCTTATCTTGTCTGGAGACAGCTCAAGATGGCCAACATTACACAACATTTACACAATGGGCTGGTTCGCACATAACGTCAAGCCGCTGTGGGTTAATTTACCCACGGGGCTTCTTGTTGCAGTTCTAGCCACCATTTCGAAAATACAAGCTGTTGCAGGGGCACACCATAGCTTGTTGTTCTGTGCCAACCCAACCACAGTAGGTGTTGGGGTGTTTAAGAAACCACCCACAACCCTAAAACAGGCCATGGGTTCTTTTTTTTATCCACCCAACAACCTACCCTGGCCAGGTTCGCACATAATAACAAGTCACAGCACTCCATAGAGACTTGCGGTTACGTGCGAATCAGGTCTACTTTTAATAGTAGTAATTAAGAATAATTAAGAATGTATTATTATAGTGTCTACATCAGCCTTCCCCAACCTGGTGCCCTCCAAATGTCTTGGACTACATCTCCCATTATTCCCAAACAATATGGCCAATGGCTGAGGAAGGTGGCCTATATGGATACGTGTTTTGATCTTAATCAGCCCTCAGGTGGATGACCTTCTCAACATTTGCCTTTTGCAAAGCTTAGGCTCTTTGAAGCACCAGCACACCAGAAGCTGCGTCTTGGCATGGTTCCATGCTGAAGCTACTTATGTTAATAAACAACAGATGAAGACCTGACCTGTTGAGGTCTTGTGATTAAATGTACTGGAAAGGCATTAGTTACTATTGATTTATAGCATCTTCTGTTGGGCCTGTGTAATCACGCAGTAATGGATTTTGAGGTCAGTAGAGCTTCTGCTGGCATATGAGGTGACTAATGTTCTTTAGGACTCAGAAGATGAATAATAGCTATGAAGGAGCACAATGGAGTTATTCAGGATGTAGCCATTAGTAGGTTTCATCTCTCACCTTCTGTCTTGATCTTGAGAGCAGTTCTCACCAGAGCAAAGAGTGTAGCATTGAAAGTGACAGTACCATCACTATTCAGGGGCATATTCATGCCCACCAGGCGCTGCAAAGCAAACACAATCACACATGACAAAGGCAACACAATATATCTACCTGTCTACCTACCTACCTATTTAGTGTGGACAACCTTTTTTCTGTCAAGGGATGCATTCCCTGATGGGTAATATATTGCGGGGGGGGGGGAACATATTAGAGGTGGGAGGGGCCAAAGCCCTTGTTGGGCATAAGTGCTACTCCCTTTACTCTCCCTCCCTCTTCCTTCCCATGCAGCAGGCTGCCAGGGAAGGGACAGAACATTCTTCCCAGATCACATGCAGAGGACTTTTGAAAGGCCCTATGCAATCCTAGGTCCACCCCAATCTATACACTCAGACACATATGCACAAATTCAGAGCACATCCAGATACCCCACCCATGATAGCCATTACAGCATCTTGCCCTTTATTTGACACCAGATATTTATTTGACACCACTGAACACAAGCCCTTAATTCCTACACCTCTTCAAAAATTTATGTGGTCTATTGCAATGGCGACTGTGGCACCATTTTGCCTACAGGACAGAAATGGGGGTTCAAGAATTCAGCCCTAGCTAGGATCGATAAAGAAACATTTCCTGACAACTGTTACCTTGCAAGCCACACGGTGTGGACAAAACTTCCCGAAGCCCAAGGGAGGCTGGATTCGTCTCAGCAGAGTCACCACATCTAGATGTTTGATACGGCCCCTGAGGAAACAGCAAGAGACAGTCATGTTTTATCCATTTGGTACAGAAATAGAACTTCAGTCCCTAACTCTGGCAGCTGGAGACCACAATCCTGTAGTCTATTTGCCCCATTCGTTTATCTCAGTGAATGTATCCATAACCCCTGCTAATGTTCTTGATCTGGTGGTGTAGTGTACAATAAGATAGACAAATCTGTCAATTTTGGAAAGATGAGAAACTTAAAGAAAACAATTAAGTTCAGTTCATCCCGGAGTTTGAGAATTCTTTTTTAAGTTTGCATGAATATGTGCACACATTTTGTGTGCATTTCCCCTAACGCACACATTTTCGTAGAGAGTTTTGTCTAACATACACATTTCTGCAAGCATTTTGCCTTAATATAATGCATTTTGAATGTCGTTTTCAGTATTATACATATTTCTGTCTGAACTTTCCTCTAATATATGCATATTCTTTTAATTAGAGAAGTGCAAATTTATGCAGACAGTAGAGTTTCCGTTCACATGTTGGTTCAAAAGTGTAAAAACTGAGCAAATTCCTTCTCCCCCACCCCATCATCCCTATGTAGAACTAAAAGTGCATGTCGTGAAGCTTTCTTGGAAGAAGCATGTACTTTTCCCCTTACAGCACACCAAAAATGGGAAGCCATCCATGCACACTGTGGGGGTCTCAACTCCCTCCAAGCCTTGTGGATAAATGAGGACCTACATAGACTGAAAACTTTGCTAATGTAGCCATGATATGTAAATGCGTGAAACTATGCAGACAGAGCTAGATGAGTCACTCTCCCTGCCTCATACAAAGTACGTTTGTTGCCATGGTCAATTTTGGCTCCCTTACGTAGACGCTGTGCAGACACATGCATGATACACATGTGCAAACACAGATATTTGTTTCTGTTTTGCACTGCATTGTTACACCAGCCCAAACTGTGAAGGGGGTCTCAGTTCCTTCTTTGTAAAAGATCAGCCCTCACAAAGATAACTGTATTTAAAGAAAAAGAAAAGAATATTGAACACATGATACAGCCAATAGGTGCTAGTTGTGTACTCAGGTAAAAAGATCATGCTGAATCTTTGGAAGTCCGTTCCCACACCTGAGAGAGCACCCGTTTTAACCTTGGCTGCCGTGTCTTCAGAAGTGTTAACCATTCTAAATGTGTCCTGCCATTGCCTGTAACAAAGTACTAGATGTACCACAAGTTAGCACAAGTCCCTTTTTAACAGGCAACTGTTGAGAATTATAGCCAGCAGTGACCACAGCAAGAGCAGGAAAAATAGCTCTCTGATTTCCTTATTATATACTTCAAATAAATCTATGGGAATTCCAAGTAAGTATCTTAGGGCAAAATCCAACATCAATCCTACTTACAGTAGACCTACTGAAATAATGGTTCTTAAGTTAACCATGACTAAACGAAGTTAGTTCAGTTAGTCACCACTAACTTAAGTTCCATTTATTTTAATAGGTCGAAGCAGGACTGATGTTGGATTATGCCTTTAGGATTAACGGTTTATATTCAGACTGAAACATCTGATAAAATGGGGAAAAAAGAAGAATTCCTCTTCCGTAGATTTGCCTTCCCCATCTTCATGCCCTCCAAATATTTTGGACTACAACTCCCATCAGACCCAGTCAGCATGGCCACCCAGCATGGATGATGGAAGTTCGTCCAAAACACCTGGAGGGCACCAGGTTGATGAAGGCTGTTGCAGACATAGATGTGATTTTATTTTCAAACGTCTTCCAATCACTAACTTCACACAATATTTCTCAAAAGTAACACTGAGCTTTCTTTTCATTGTCAGTGGAGTCATTAATAATTACAAGCTTCATAACAGATAGGTTCTCACTTGGCTTCAGGATCATATTCAGCCCAGATTCTTTTGAATTCATCTAGGTGATGTGGACCCAATATGGACCAATCCCGTGTGAGGTAGTCAAAGTTATCCATGATGACAGCAACAAAGAGATTGATAATCTAAGGAGAGATGCATTGGCACAACTTCAGTGAAAGATGGCAGAGGGTAATGGCACCCAGGCTTCCACTGGAGCAAAGACAGCTGACGGCCTGCACACAATCCATATGCAACTCATGGAAGCATAATCAAGGGGAGGGGGGTTGTTTGGCATCCAGTTTTCATGGCAGCAAACTATTCTCTGTGCTTCAAAAACCAGCTGTCTGATCTTCTCGGACAATAAGGCAAACTATTCAGCAACTCTACTATCCATATTTCTGTTTAAATGGTTTTAAAACAGCAGGCAACATTCAAAGTGGGAGGTGAAGCATATCATAGACATTCTGCAAGGTTCTACAGAATGGCCTCTGTTTGCCCTTCTAAAGACAATCTATTCATCTTGATACCTATTGCATAACTATCCATGGTTCAAAGGCCTGAACGAATTGCAGTCTGTTGATCAATGGGAAAGTTTGCATTTCAGTGAACTCGAGGGTCGCGAACAGTGAATTTCCTCAACTCTGGAGTTTGGAGATTAGCAGCTCCTAATATCAATTTATGGAGTCCTCTTAACAACCTGCCATCACTGAGAATGAAAGGAGCTATGTGAAGGGGCAAACCTAGGGCTGGAGAAAAACAATAGCTTTAAACAAAAAAAGAGATTTGAAAGTGGTTTGAGAAAGACACATTTCTCCTGTCCCACTGCCACCTCTGGTCAAAGAGGTTTTTGAAACAGTACAAAACCCTGCAAAATCTATTTGACCAGAGATGACTGTGGGAGGAAAGCATGCATCACAAGTAGCAATCCCCTCTTTCAAACCAGATTCAATGTCCCCTTCCCCAAAAACGCGGCACTCTGTTTCTAGACCTCAGACTTGGTTTGGGATAGTGGTTAAAACTGCTCCATTCTGAAGTTCCAAAGATCATCAAATTCACCAAGTCCTATGTGAGGGATAGAAATGAAGTCTTAAAACAAAAGTAATTACATTTCCTTCTCATGCTAATAAAGATGTTTTTTGAAGAGAGGTGCCTGGAGCTACTGATATGGGGAGCCAAAGTGTAGAAGAGGATGAGCACCCTTATCCCGGTAATCCTTTTATTGTGAATATGGTGAAAAGCTGAATTAACTCCCTATCACCTCTAGTTTGGCCCATGAGGAAGATGATGATGGTGATGATGCCACATTTATCAATATGCTGAAGACCAAAAAAGAACATACCAGGAATGCGCATAGCATGTAGAAACTGATGAAGTAGAAATAAGCAAAGCCTGTGCCACAAGTGTATTCTTCCCCAGGAGCATAGTCAGATTCGGGGTCACATAACTTCCCATAGCTAGCCGCCAGCAAGATCTCCTGCCAGGCCTCACCCGTTGCACACCTAGAGAAAGGGGTAAAAGTGAAACAGGGCTCCATTTCCAGAATGCATTAAGCAGATGAGAGGACATATCATGATTTGGAAAGAGGATGGAGACCAGCTGTCTTTGGAATCTAGTCCCATATATTGTGAAATGACAATTATGCCCTCTTCTCCAGGTTTGGAATTGCTGGAATTAAAAAGAAAAACAAAAACTACAAATGGGTTTCTAGTCTGATGCGTAGCAGAGTGATTGAAATCGTAAGAGCCACAAGGCACTAGATCTGCTCCAGAGCTTAATTCATCTCCAGGCAGATAGTGTGTTGGCAAATGTATTTATTCATTTAAAATATTTCTAACCTGTCCCCTTTCACTAGACCTTAGGGCAGGTACAATAATAAAAACTATTCATCATAAAACCCACAGCAATATAAAATCAGCATGAACAACCCAAGCAACCAAACCAAAACTGAATGACAGTCCATAAGACCCAAAGACTTGGCGGAGAAATGAAGCCAGCATTGCTGCCTATTGGGCCTCTAAAGGGAGGGCATTCCAAAACTGTGGGGTGCCACAGCTGAGAAGGCTCTCCCTCGCAGTACAGCTCTGAACAGTGGGGCACAGAGAAGAATTCCCTCAGCAGATGTTACTACTTAGGCAAATGTATACAGGGAGAGGTACTACCTCAAACATTGAGGTCCCAGGCTGTTTAGGGCTTTAAACATCATCCCTTTAAACATCATCCAGTGCAGTTCCTTTGAAACCAAAGTTATATGATTTCTATAAGCTCTTCCTGATAGCAATTGAGCTGCCGCCATCTACACTACTTGCAGCCTCTGTGTCATCCTTAAGGGCAGCCTGAAGTAGAGCACATGGCAGTAATCTAAACAAGAGTCAGGCAAGCTCGTAGTTCCCCGTTTCTTCTTCTTTTATGCAAATCCTGATGGAAATCACAATGCCTGCAAACTTATTTTTATGCAAATTGCGCTATTTATGGCTGTGATTTTGCACAAATCACGATTTCCATAAATATTCCCAGCACAAATTGCAGCTTTTGGACCAAAAAAAGAGAAAGATGCAAGGTCTCGCCAGGTGCCTGAAGACCGTCTGGCGGCTTGCCCCATATGCGCGCCAGGATTGGGCATCTGATGGGAGTCCAGTGAACAAAGCATGAACAGGACTTGGAGGAGTTCGTCCACCCTAATCCAAGTCAGCGCTTGGACAGCAGGCCAAGCCGGCTCACAAGTCCCCTGGTCACAGTCTTCCCCCAATATGGTGAGATGCACTGCATTTCTGTTTAAATTATAGTAGTTCTGCAGTTGCACCTAAACATAAATATGAGCAGATGCAAATTTTACAGACGTTCGTGTCCTCTTTTTAATGATGCTTTCACTTTTTTTGTATTCTAGGCCGTTATCACACGGGTGGTTTTAAGCACACCAGCCGCGACTTTGATCCAGTTCTTCAGCGTGGGACTCGCATGACGGCATCGCCCTTGCGCTGTTCTCGCACCAAGAGTGTTCCGTTTTTCATTCCTCTTTTGAATTATCCCTGAACAGGAAAAGTCCGAAAGGCACAGGCAGGTATTGCAGGTATCGCAGGTACCGCAGCAATACCGAGCATGTGTAAATCAAAACGCTAGACTCGCATAGGAAACGGAGGGGGATTTGCAGAAGCAAACCTGGGGAGGGGAATGTACATGTGATAAAGCCCGTAGTCAGAATTTAGGAAAGGCCTTAAATGATACAGACCTGAATAGCAGCAGCACTGCTTGTGGGAAGGTCTGGAAGTTGTTGTTCCGATTTATTTGGGTTCCATCCACCAGAGCAATTTTCCCAAACATCTGTAAATTAAAAAGGTTGTTCATCATTGGCTGGAATTCAGCTTCGTTGGAGGCATCAGATCCTATTGTGTGCTTCTCTGATGAATCTGTGCTCTTTGGACCAATAGCCTTATGTTTGTTATACTCTTCATTTTACTCACAGGCATGCACAGCACATTTCATCAGGGTGTGCAGTGTACCCGGGGTAATTTTTTTTAAGGCAAACATTTATTGAATACTTAATCATAAAGGACTTTCAAATTCATTTCTTTATTAAACACTGTCGATACTGATGCCCCACTCCGCATTCGGGTTGCCTGACCACGGGAGGGCCATTGAAGGGGAGGGGGGTGGAATGAGATGCTCTCAAGCCCCAGCATTGGTGAGGCTTTGTGGTGACACTGGCTGAAGGAGGGGCTTACAAGGCAATATTAGCCTTCGGGAGCCCTCTCCCTGGCCTCTTTGTAGTGTGGCTCCTGCTGCCAGGAGCAACAGTGAGCTGTTGGGGGAGGCGGCAGTGGAGCAGCTGGAGGGCAGTAGAAGACCATTCCTGCTGCGTCTGGATCCCCCTCTGTATCCCAGTTCAATGCCCCCCTCAGTTTGGTGTTTATTGCCTGAGACATTAGAGTGTGTCTGGGCACACCTGGCACACCCCTTGTGCACACCTATGATTTTACTACAGCTGTTTAATTTGGGTGCTTCCGAACAGACAGCTCTTAGCACTACCAGTCAAAAGGCATTCTGCAGCTACTCCATCTTTCCCTGTGCCATTTTCAGCAAAAGTGCCGTTTTCAGCAAAAGTGCCCCTCAGTCAAGGAACAGCCCATCGAGATGCCACCACACTCCAGTTATGCTGGGCACTTCCATGGCTGGCGGAGACTTCTCAGGGAGACGATTGCCCAACGGCACCGCCACAGGGTTCTGTGGTGAATAGGTGGGTGAATGACCAGGTGGGAGTGGGGTTAGGGCTCCCTGACACTGATGGCTGCTTTTTCTCCTCTCCCCCCATCCTTCTCTTCCCCACCCCAGTGAAACTGGTGTTCCTCCATGTAGCTATTCTCAGCAGGCAGCAGGGAAAGTTGGTGCGCCGGCTCAGCGCTATGGAACAAACCATGCATGAGGTTATGCGTTGCATTTCACGCCTGGAGCGGACCGTCTGGTGTTACCACCTTGCAGTCCCCATGCGTCCACAAGCCATGCCATCGGAGTGACCGAGCAGTGCCCCTCCCCCCCTTAGTAGTGCTTTCTCAGTCCCTCTCTGGAAGGTGTGCAGTAGACTTCTGCTTTCGCTCTGCTCCGGAACGCCATGCCCGCTGATTGTGTGTTTGGACGATGTGTGGTCACAGATGCAGAAGTCCCTCTCCTTCCAACTCTCCCTTTGCGATGCTTGCTGCTTCGAAGGGCCATGCTCTGAGATGACCTAACCATTGTGCCTTACTGGTCGCCTTCGCCCAGGGCGACAGTGCCTTGACTTTCTGATTAATCTGCCAACGCTTTGCAAAGCCAAAGTACCCATCATGTAACCCTTTCTATGATACTTCCAGAATAAAGATAGTTGACATTGCCATTGCAATGGGCCACTTGGGGTGGGGTGGGGAGCATCTGGGATGTGGGGAGGGCTTGCTGATGCCACACAGCCCATATGGAGAGGGATAGGGAGCGACTGTGCTTGAATGAACGGTGCTTGAATGAACATTGGGCAAACTCTGCCTGTGAGTATTTACACATCTCGACGAAAAGAAGCACTCCAGTAGTGATTTAAAAGAAACTGTACTTTAGGAACAGGTAACTTTCCAGCCTAGGATAGGATGGCTCAGGTCAGCCATCCCCTCATCCGTTCATGAGGCAGTGAAAAAGAAGAAGGAAGTAGAGAGAGTAAACAGGAAAGGGTGGAGCAAAAACATCCCAGTAATCCCCTCCCACCTTGTTCAGGTACACATTAACCCTTTAGCTCTAGGTTCAGTGACCTATAGCCCGAGTTCTGCTAATAGCATCGAGGATAGGGAACGATTGGGGATGGAGCTAACAAAATGTGTCTTTATTACCAAATAATAGTTTGAAAAGCAATCCAATGGCGGGAAATTCTGGTGGGCAGGGGTAACCAAGGGTGGGAAATTCAGGTGGGAGGTGCCAATAGCCACTAGGGCAGTCCATTCAAGAACATTTCCTCCACATCAAACCTACACTTCTTATCTGACTCTATTGCAAAACTCCCATATAAACAATTGTAAAGTGCAGTATATAAAGCCAGTAAATTGACTTCATGGCTGTCATCTATAGCTAAAGATGCAGATTCGAATAAAGGAAAATGCGCATATTCGGAGAAACAGGCACCAAAACGACATTGTATAGAGGCAGCCCTTGATCAAGATTGGGACTGCAGTGGGAGCAAAGGTATAAAGCCCCCACTACCACCATCACTCCATGGTAGGGTCCTCATCCAGATTGGATCCCCTGTGCTTATTTCAGAGGTGTTGTTGTTGTTGTTTAAGTGGTGGGGAGAGACAAAGCATCTTGTTACATCTTTAAAGCCAAGTGCAGTTCGGTCCTGAGATGAGAAGGACAGGAAGTCTAGGAGAAACCAAGCAAGCAGAGCTTCCAAGGAAGGGAATGACAGTATCACTTCTGACCCTTCTCCAAGAGTCTCCAAAGGCCCTTTTAGATATATAACTAGGATGTTGGCTGCACCTCCACTGAGGGAATACACTTGCATCCATACCTGCATCCCAATCACGGCATAGATAAAAAATAACATCACGATCAGCAAGGCCACATGAGGAAGTGCCTATGGGGCAAAACATAGAAGAATCCAAGGGTCATACATATTACACAACACCAGCAAATTAATGAGACAGAAAGTGTTGATCGCAATGCTTGTCTCTACCTCACCCAGTCTCATCCCGCTGCTAGGACCCTCCCTTTGCCTGGAGCCTGGCTCATCTAGCCTTCCAGTCAATAATCTGTACTTACCTGGAAAGACTTGATAAAGGTCCAGAGCAAATTCCTAATGCCTTCTCCTCGGCTCAACAGTTTTACCAGCCGTAGGACACGGAAAAGCCGGAAGAAAGTGATGGAGATCCGACCACTTTCATCAGGATCTATGGGAGGAAGCTGTGGAAAGAGCATATCCCTTAAGCAATGAGTGAGAATGAATCAGGTGAAGGAAACAAATGTTATTTGCCCATGGATTTTTTGAGTTAATCAAGGTTGTCTATATATAATAAGACAGCTACCATCCTTGATTTGATTATAGATGAGGGGGCTGACCTGGAGTGCATTACTAGGACCTGGGTAGATGGGCTGGAATGCGTTGCTCAGCTCTGTCTACCTTGGGTCCATGTGCAGCACCAACATAGACATGAGGGCCAGAGATGGGCAGGGTTGCTATGATATAGAAGGATTCACTCTCCCTCTTCAGGATTTCTGTCCAGCAGAGCTACAGTTTAGAGGGGTTGTACCTGATGTTGGCCACTACAGATCTACAATTCCATTGGTATACCAACCACCCCCATTGTCCAGTTGATGGAGGTAGCGTTGGACTTAACTGAAGGAATATCTACTACTCTCCTCCAGGTGCCCCCACCATCCAAGGTAAGGCAGGCGGTGACCAGAGAGAGACCCTTCTCACTGGTGGTGCCCCATTTATGGAATTCCCTCCTCAAAGAGGCCCACCTACCATGTACATTATCATTTTTTCCTTCTTAGGCAAATACGTTTTCATTCTCCAAGGCTTTTAAATGATTTCTTTTCTTAAATTTAATGTTACATTTTATTTGTGCATTTTATTTTATTTTTGTGGAAGCTCCGCTGAAGGGCAGTATATACATATTGTAAATAAATAAATAAATAAATATTTACCTGTGCTATGTCCTCTCCAGCACTGCTGGCTCCCTGGAGTGCCGGCGGCTTGGTCTGTAATATATCCCATGGCAATAAGCACAGCAATGATTCAACCCAAGTAGAACTAGGGCCTTAGGGCCAACAGCATGCTAAACTAAAAGATTGGATAAAACTACAAGGGTGATTACATGCTGACTAGAAGGTTTGATTACAGGAAGAAGATTCATGCCACCACCATTATACTCAAGTTCCTACCAGAGAGATGAATCTTCTGGTTCTACACCTAGCATTTTCTCCCTAGATTAACACCATGTCACTTCTAGAACTGTTGGACTGTTGGCTATACTGAAATGAAGCATGAGTGTGAGGTATAGGGAGTCATTGGTCCAGCATGGCAGGAATGAAAGGAGAAGAAGGATCAAAGGATAGCACCTTCTATACATCTTAAATCAGGAATAGGATGGTATTGGAGAACCTGGTGCCATCACATATATTATTTACACTACAAGTGCAAACTGGATTGAAACTGCTATAGCTATAATGACCTCTCCTAAGGAATCTTAGGAGCTTTGTGTGGGTATGAAGAATAACTCTAAGAATAAGAGCTAGTTAGGAGAGTGCATTCATTGTTGGGAAGCCATGACAGTTAAACACTTGTTGTGGGGAAGCCATGGCCATTCTTAGTGCCAAATCTAAGACTGTGCAGATGTTGGCACAGTGATTCCAGAAGCAACTACATCAGTGCATATTCGATGCACAATCAGTCCCATGACACATTAGTATAACAGTTCTCATGGGTCAGCTGTGCAACAGTGTACATCCAATGCCAAACTGATCCTTGGATTTATGCTTCTGCAGAGTAGAAAAAGCATCTTCAGTGTTCAGTTTGATATCTGGTAGCTACAGGATCTTCAGCTCTTGCTGTATCTTCTTCTAGAATAAAAGCTGCACAAAATGGGTCTGCAGGTTGAACCAGGAGTGGAAGTTAGATGCTCCATACCCTAGACTCACAGTGATACAGCTTGCTGCACATCAGAAAGCAAAACTGACAATTGCACTGACATTGCTGTCCCTGCCATCTGTTTTGTAGGATTGTTATTTTGCTACAACCACAAAAGTGTCACCAAAGCAGTATTAGAAATTTCACATAAAAAGCTGAATGCCAAAGCTTTTAGCTCTATGCAACAATGCAATTCACAAGTCCTACAGAATATATAAAGAATGTGATATAATCTTGCGAACCATTTATGTATAATATTGCAACCTCTTTTATTTCCGGACCACCTGTTGCAAACACATTTCTTACCTAGACTTCCAATTTTGATGGGAGTTGGGTGGGATGCAAGAGGATGATAGTTGAAGACCAGCAAAGGATTGCTTCCAAATCTTTTTTCTTTCAAGTACTGCAATGAACTCCTGGCCTCTGTCAGGAGGACAGTATCCTTTTCATACTATATCTATCTGAAATCTAGTGTCAGAAGACTTGAGGGGCTAGATAATGCTACAATCCCACAACCACTCCTTGGCAAATGAACTACAAATGTCCTTATCAAACTGCCGAGGGGAACAGTGAGAGAAACCTGAGAGCTCCTTTCTTATGGCTGATATCTTTGGGTGCTTCTTGAGTTCTGGAATGAATCGGCACTGCAGAAACACTACAAAGCAAGTACCCTGAAAAAGCAGGTAACACCGTTGTGTGCACCAGCCCTGCAATGTACATTGCCCTCTACTGCTCCTGTAGACCAACTTCACCCATATCATGATGGGGATGAAGTGGCACGTGCACGTGGATGAGACATGTGTCGAACATTGTCCATTGTCCTTCAAAACAATCCAACAGAAGTTGTTTCTGAGCCTGTGGTTGAGCTGGCACTGTCATGGAATGAACCATCCCAAGATGGAACTTCCCTGTTAAAGAGGAATTACTTTGTGTAAAACCTAACACTCTGGACACCTTATTGACCAGCACCACAATTGCAGGTCACAAGGGGAGGAAGTTGTGCATCAGGTTATACCTGATGAATGACCAGCTCCCAGATTTAAAGTAGTGCCTGCACAGGTACTAAGATCCTAATATGGACAAAGAATCTTTTCTTGCTCTCCAAGCTGTAGCTCTAGGATTCTGCTGCAAAATCACAGTGTTTTAAAAAGTGAGTGATTGATTGCATCTTGGCTGCCTTCCCCTGAACCAAGGTTTGCATCCTTACTAGAAGTCTGCAATTGGACCACACAGGGGTCTTAAAAAGTGCTTAGGAGTAAGTTTGATGCATTCCATTCCCTATAATCTACACACACACATACATACACACACACACACACACACACAAGTGCTGGGACTGCAGTAATTTCCAATCTGTTCCTGGCAGTTCGCATCATGGAAAATTATCAATGACTGTTTGAGGGGAAATCTAGATCACAGACAATGGATTAAAAGTGATTGCTTCTCCCCCCAAGGAACTATAATTCTGTGAGAGGGATTAGGGATCTCTAACAGAATTCTGACCCCCTCCCCCACTACAAATCCCAGAATTCTTTGGGGGAAGCCACAGCCATTAAATTGATATGAAACCAATAGATGAGTGCAGTGTAGATATGCCCTAGCTTTCCAATGTTAAGGTAGGAAGCAAGGTACCATATTAATTAAATAACTCTTCCAATAGGATTTCTTTGCTTCTGGGTGAGCACTAAAGTGCTAAACTAAGACTCCAAAAAGCTGCAGTGTGGACATGCCTTCAGGCTTGCTCCCGCCCAACACACCAGCTTTCTGTTCAGAGGCTCACACATCTTTCTCTCCTCCTGCTCCATGACAGTATCTCTGAAGACTCACTTTTGGCATCAGTCTCATGCAATCCACACTAACACTGCAGGACACGGCAATAAGGAATGGTCTAGGAAGGGAAAAAAGGGAAATATGAAAGAAAAAGTTGTCCACAACAAGCTCATGCAGCTGATATTTACAATGCCATTACAGCCACCGCTTAGGCAGTACAATCCGCCACTGGAAGCAAGAATGGTCTGTCAAGAGAACAAGAGAGTCAGCCAAAGAATCCCATAACTACAGTGCAAAGGTAGAGACATGGGAGACAGAGAGAGTTGGAGAGAGACTATGGATGGACTGGAGGATTGGGAGGAGTCATGTTTCACAGAGGGAGGTCATGGAAGATGCTATAAGAGCTACGACGAGGAAGACAGGTAGAAAGGAGGAAGGGATAAAGGACTTGAGGAATAAAGCAGAAAATAATGGCAATTGGACAGAATACGGACCCATGTCCAGAACACTGACTTGAAGAGAAGACTACTGAACTCAGGACGACTGTGTCTTGAACAGAGACTGGAGTTTTCCCATTATAACTGGAATTGTACAAAGGAGCCCAGAGAAGTCAAGATATTGAATTTACATTATCTTGCAATAACAAGTTCTGGGCACAGAAGCCTCCTTGACCAATTTTAAAATACCTGTATATTCCTAAATTAGATGCCTATATTAGACTTTGATGCATGGTCAACTACAGCCAGATGGACAAGAGACAACTAGTGAGCCATGTTTCGTGTGTGTGTGTATCAGGTGTTTTGGGGCACCTCCATAAGAGATTAGGATTATTCACATGTCCTTGCCCTAGTGGAGCTCCTACTGTGACACTTCATGCTTAGATAGTCAGGAGGGCTTGGCCTCCTATCTTGCTTGGCCTCTTATCTTGCTGAGTTCTTCTAAAAATGTTAGCCTTTTCTTTTGTACAAGGAAATAATCCAAAGATTGGACAGATTGACCTGGTGGGAGATATTCTTTCACAGAATTTAACAAGGCAGCTCATGCCAAGAAACAATATTTTTATCCATTAAGGTTTGTTTCAATTAATTTTAAATGCATTCATACAGACCATACTAATCTCCAAATGCAGACATTTTAAAATCCTGGCCCCATACTCACATTTGTGTTTTATACCTGCTGCATACGGCCATACTGAATCCTGCCGCAAAGAAATGAATGTAGGTTTCTGGATCACTGCTCTAATCTGTTCTTCCCCTTTTCTTAGCTACAACCCGTTTGGATAATGTGTTTCCATTACACAAAGTAACATATGATTGATCCCTATGGAAGGCCCACAGATAATGCTACTGCACTTTAGCATGTCTGGTGTTATTTGATTTTGGACATGAGACCATCAAAAAGAACATCTATTAGTTCATCTAAACAGCTCACTGAGCAGGGAGTTTATTAAACATCAATATACAAATAAATGAAACAATGGACTAGGAGGAAGGAGAAAGATAGAAAAGACAGGAAAACAGAAAGGAGCATAATGACAAGGTTTGTAAACCAAAGATATAATACCCTAAGATAGAAGAACAGTGGCACTAAAATGGATTTTTTTTAATGGAATCAAAACAGGGCTATGTTATCCTGCCAGGATGATGAGAAAAGGGTATTTTATGAGAACCATGGTCCAAGCATTAGCCCTTTTGCAACCCACAGCTATTCAACAGGAAGCAGCTTGCCAGTGTGGCAGATAAAGAGCCCTGTGAAAGACGAAATTAGGGCAAGAACCATTCCTGCCTCCGATGGTGAACAAAACAACAAGTTCCAAAGCAAGGGAAGCAGAATACTTACCAGGC
Source organism: Anniella stebbinsi (assembly GCA_029215795.1). Lineage (NCBI taxonomy): Eukaryota > Metazoa > Chordata > Lepidosauria > Squamata > Anniellidae > Anniella > Anniella stebbinsi. The sequence goes on along the minus strand of JARDYH010000004.1, from coordinate 63,398,922 downwards.
AGTCCCCACGACCCAAGACTGCATTCCTGAATTTCATCTAACTGGATCCCCTTTCACTGTAATCATTTTCCACCCAGTCTTTTAGCCATGTTTAGAGAGAGTATTAAGGTGGATAATTTAGTGTAAACTTAGTATATAAAATCTTGGGAGGCTCCTAGTAGGTCAAGAAGAACACCATCTGTCCCCCTCCCCAAAATGAGAAAAAAGAAAGAAGTTCAGCTGTGTCCTGATGGCTAAATCCATGGAATACCTCTGGGTCCTTACCCTTGGAAACAATGCCTAAAACAGGTTAATCTTTGTGCTGTTGATTTCAAAGACTGTGACACTTTCTGATATGATATCTTCAGACCATAAAAAGGCACAGAAGGTTTTTCTAGGGGCTGAAGTATAAAGGCAGACAATACTCATTGTAAGAGTGTGATGGTTCTGGTAGAGCTTCTCAATATTATGGGGTTAGGCATGAACACTACTGATAAATACTAGATCTGCATATTCCTGAAGCTGCTTATATAGCTACAGCTAACTAGAAATAGAAGCATTAGCAGTGCACTGAGCATAAGAAGGCACATGAATTCAGTAATATCTGCTCATGTGCTTTTTTTAATATGCCCATACAATGGAAAGTATGCATGTGCTATTCCACCTATGGTATACAAATATAGAACCGATCTACACACTAGGTTTTTAATGTTTTATAAGTGTTATGAAAACTCTTTGGGCCACATGACGCACTCCTTATAACGTTGTATATCTGAGGTTTTTTGAAACTCACTTCAGTTATATACAATGGTTTCACTTTTAATAAATCGTTTTAAGTAAAATAATGTGTCCTTCCTTACCGTTTGTGATTCATGGGGGCAGTGCTTCCTTTACTGATGCCCAAATGCTTAGCAGTTGATTGGTGGGGAAGAAAGTGGGGCTAAGGAGGAAGTGGGCGAGTGAACTACAACATCCACAATTCTTAGCCCTATACTCGCTAGGGAATGACAGAGGAACAAAGGAGGAAGTGGGTGACTGAACTACAACACCCACAATGCCTTGCCCTAAACACATTGTAAAAATGAAAGAGAAAGAGACAGGGCAGAAGAGTGTGTGACTGCACACACCGCTTTGAAGACTGAAGAAGTTTTCTCCTGTAATGTGAGTACTCAGTAATGTGGCCTAAGACGTTTTAGAACGCACCTATCTGGAACATTTTAAAATATTATTTAAAACGTTCCAAGGGACTGTGTAGATAGGCTCATAGTGTGTCTCCTCTGAATGAATGCTTGGAGGCGGTAATGGGCTGGATGAGGAAAAACAAACTGAAGCTGAATCCAGACAAGACGGAGGTGCTTACTGTCAAGGGCCACAACCTGGGGTTGGAGGTGTGTCAACCAGTTCTGGATGGGGTTACACTCCCCCTAAAAGGCTGTGTTCACAGCTTGGGGGTGCTCCTGGATCCATCGCTCCAAATGACAGCTCAGATCGATTTGATGGCCAGGAGTGCCTACTATCAGCTTTGGCTTATACGCCAGCTGCGCCCCTTCCTAGAGCTGGAAGACCTAAAGTCAGTAGTGCACACGCTGGTAACTTCCAGACTTGACTTCTGCAATGTGCTGTACATAGGGATACCTCTGTGCCTAGTCCAGAAACTTCAACTAGTTCAAAATATGGCAGCCAGATTGGTCACTAGTACACTTAGGGGTGACCATATCATATCAGCTTTGAAATCTATCCACTGGCTGCCAATTAGTTTCCGGGCAAAGTACAAAGTGTTGGTTATTACCTTTAAAGCCCTACATGGTTTGGGTCCGGGTTACCTGCGGGATCGCCTTCTCCCATACAATCCTCCCCACACGCTCAGGTCCTCTGGGAAGAATTTACTACAGTCAAAAAACTAGGTTGACAACCATTACCCAGAGGACCTTCTCTTCTGCTGCTCCCAGATTGTGGAATGGCCTGCCGGGAGAGATCCACCAACTCACCAGTCTTCAAGAATTTAAAAGAGCTATAAAGACTATCTCTTCTGGCAGGCCTACCGAGATGAATTTTAAGTGTTTTATTGGTGTTTTATTGGTGTTTTAATGATGTATTGGTTTTATGTGCTTTTAATCAGTTTTGTATTTTATGCTTGATGTTGTTCCCCGCCTCGATCCAGAGGGAGAGGCGGTATATATATGTGTGTGTGTGTGTGTGTGTGTGTGTGTGTGTGTGTATACATACTCTGGTGTATATCATAGCATCCATGCACATATATACAGAAAGCACAGCTCGTAAATGCAAGTGTTGCCATAAAGACACCCTAGAAGCACACATAGTAAGCAGATACTTGAAGCACGGTTGCCATGGACAGCAAGGCTGAAATTCTGCAAGTACCATGAGGCAAACCAGCTCAAGGTTGATTTTATAACAAAATTTGCCACTATATATTAATTGCCATGGGTGTATGTTTAGAGAGCACACAGAGATTATGAGACAGACGACATTTCTTGGGTATGATGCCATATCAGTCCATTAACTATGATCAAGGACAGGTCACAATATGGTGCTTCTTGGGAGAGATGCCCAAGGGTGACAGTATATACTAGGCTCATCCAGTTCTGTCTGTGAGATGGATGGCTACCATTCCCTCAGCTCAAGGATCACAGGCCTTCTTATCTCCTTCAGCAGGAAACTGAAGTTGAGCAATGGCTGCTGTGAATCAGACGTTCTGTTCAGACATGCAGGGATTCACATCTTCTGTGGAAATTTGGGAGGCTGATGCTGAAGTTAGGAGCCACTGTTTTCTTCCTCTCCTTCATTTCATGGCTGTCCTGACTGAAATATTCCCAGTCCCCAAACCTCCCTCCAGAGATGGTTGCCCTCGTTACACTTACATCAATCTGACTCAGGATGACATCAATGATGCTGCCGATGACAATGAGGAAATCAAAGACATTCCAAGGGTCCCCAAAGTAGCCCTGGAAAAGAAATAAGAAATTGGACTCCAAAGAAATGAGTTTAGGCAACAAAAGGTAGGGCCTTTCTGGCACCTTCCCAACCCAAGAACTGATGCTGAAACCTTGGCTTGTGTGCAAACCCCATCACCACTATTCCCCATCTGTCCGTTTGGAGTATCCTGACTGAGGAGTGTTACTGTAAGCAAAACGGCAGGCCAACTTCCTAATGGGAGCCTTATGCACCCCCTCCCCAATCACTCACCTTAGCCTTGAAGGCTATAAGTTTAAGGATCATCTCCACTGTAAAGAGGATGGTGAAGACCACATTGAGGACGTCTGACACCTGGTTCATTGTGTCCGATTGATTATAATGCTGTAGACATGGTTGAAAAGTAGATGATTTATAGAGCATTGGTTTCAGTTAAAAAGAAAACCCTTCATAAAGGGAGAAATGGCTACATTTACAAGCTCAGTCAAGGGGAGAAGACAGAGGTGCACATACAGAACACAGGCATCTTTACATTAAGGGGACAATGGGCATCTTTACATTAAGGGGAAATTGAGTCACTAACCCAGGGCGTTTGTGATTCCTGCTTTTTGGTGCGATCGTTATGGGCTGCATTACATGGGCAGAAAGGGCTGACCATGTGGTTTGAATTGAATACTTCTCTAAGCATGCTCTGTTCACCTTCACTGAGACAGTACCAGTGGCAGAAAACCCCACTTTCTTCAGGTATTAGCACTTTAAAAGTGGTTCTTTTCATGACAGAATTTTCAACGGATGTCGCAGGAGATGTCCTGGTCATTCACGATGTTGTTTAAGAGACTCGCAAACTTTTGTGAGTGGCCAATCACGAGTGTGCAATAAATCACTTGCTTAGAGGAACCCAATGAGTGAGCTGAGTTAATGCAAAGTTCCTCTTATCCAACATACTTCCTCTGGCAATGCCTCTCATTGGGCATTTGCATTTCTATACTTGGGATCCCTGGAACAGTAGCCACCAGGCCCATTCAATTATATGAAATGGTGCATCTATAATGTACAACTGTGGGATGCTATTTCTAAACATAAGATCAGCAATTGCTCACTAGAAGAACATTGCCTTGCTACTCTTCTTCCATAGGCAGGCTTGCCTCAGGATCCCATTACTACTATTACCAGTACCAGCAACACCATGCCACAGCTGGGCAGGATTTCTACTCATCCATACCTGCATGCCCAAGCAGATGGTGTTCAGTGTGATCAGGAAGAACATGAGATACTCAAAGTAGGAGGAGGTCACCAAGTACCATATCTGGTACTGATAGGGGTTCTTGGGAATGTAGCATCTCAGAGGGCGTGCTTTCAGTGCATACTGGACACATTGGCGCTGGAGCAAGAGACAAGGCAAGGTTTGTGAATGGGGCTAAAAAAGATAGGCAATGCCATTCAGACTCAGATTATGACATATAGCAAAACTGATTAGGTTCTCCCATAAATGAGGTATTTGATCCTTGACCTCCAGGAGTTCACCAACAATGCCAAATGTTTCATGTGGCCTGTTCTCTTCAGAAACAAACTGCTTAAACAGATTGACATCCAAGATTTAGGACTGGGGTTTGTAAGGAATCATTGACCAAAGAATTTTCTTTGGAAGGCAGCTCTTCCTGGAACAGCAAAGCAGGGGAACTCGGCTGGAAAAAGCAGCGACACCAAAGGCAGAGGGGTGGATGTCACCAGGAGTGTTGCTAGGCCTGGGTCCATTGGGGCTCAGCTCCACATCTATTTCCTAGGACCCCAAATCTATTCCACAGAGCCCTGAGTATCCATTGGTGCCAATGGAAGGTTTTTTCCTCAGCTTAATTGCCATGCAGAGGTCACTTCAAGAGAGATTGCAGCTGGGGTGGAGGGAAGGGTTAGTTCTCTGCTTCCCTCATGTTGCAACACTCCTCACCCCATTCCCCTCCCCTCCCCTGCATGGCAATGAAGTGTAGAAAAAAACTTTCCCCATTGTTTTGGGATGATCCCGGTCAGGGTGAAATATATTGATGGATATATTTCATTTGAGATAATTTGGATGGGAAATTAATTGACTGGCCTTGCATCCTGTGAAATGTAAATATATCTTCGTAATTATGTCTAAATGTGCACATATAAGTATAAATTAGCATGTGCAGATTTTAAACAAATTTGTGTCCTTTGATCCTGGTACCCGGATCTTTTTAAGTGCCTAGCAACGCCCCTGGGTATCAGCAAGTCTCCCTTTCTATCCAATACAAAAAGTTGTAGATTACTTAATGCTGCTAGTTTCATAATAACATATTGCCATCAGATATTTCCAATGCCATTGCATAGTTCAAAAGACTGCCAGATACAGAGTTGTTACCACTCCTGAATGAATGTTCCAGCTCCACTATACTTAGAATGCAAACGTCAGTGCCTGACTTTGATCTAGGCCCAGTCCATGGCTTCCTGGCATAGAATCCCAGAAGGATCCCTTGTTCTTCCGATATGATTCATACTCCACTTGCATAGAACCTTGGCTTGCAATACCTAGAACTGGCTCAGCTCATGCCATCCCTGCCCATTCGCCAGATGTACTATACCTGGTTCTTGTCCAGCTCACAGTTTTTGTACTCTGTTTCACCCTGCTCCTGGAAGGTCACAATAATAAAACCTACGAAGATGTTCATCATGAAAAAGGCTATGAGGATGAGATAGATGATGAAGAAGATGGCGATGCCCATGCGATAATTGTATATGGGGCCCATGTCTTCAGTGTGGGTGTCAATTGCTCTGTACAACAGCCTAGAAGGGACAGCACGGCAGTCAGGATTAATAGGCATCAGCAAAGGGGCTTTGAAAAACTGGGCTGTGGAAGTACTTTGCACACTGCAGCCATAGAAGGGCTTTCAGGTGAACCAGTGCCCACCAGGCCTCCTAGGACAGGGGTTGCCCACTCTCCTCAATGCTTTTCAAAATGATCAGTTTATAACTAAACAAATAAACTCATTTGCTGCATGAGTCCCAGCTATATTTTCCTCAAAATAGCACTGTGGGAGTTATCATTCCCTCTAGGGCCGTGCGGGGGGGGACGGGGGGGCCAGTTGGCCCAGGGGCACTTCGAAGAGGAGGTTCCCCCCCCCAGCATACACTACTGCTTCCGTAGCGTAAGTGGCCCATCGAGGAGCGAGGAGCCCGCCTTGCGGAAACAGTGCAGAAGCCGTCCGTCGTGAATACCATGGTCAGACGACAAGCTCCAGAGGGCCATGCCGCATGCAGGGCGGGGATATATGTGCCTAAGTTGCAATGGTTGTCCTTACTGCATCTCTTTCCTCAATCTTCTCCATGGCATATAATCTCTGGAGCGGAGGATGTGGTAATGATGATGATAGTTATTAATGATAATAATGATGATGATACCGTGAGGGTGATGATGATGATAATGTTTGATAATGATGAAGGACTGTTCTATTGTTGTTGCAACACTGAGGTGTTGTAGAACAGGTTTAATATGAAGGTGTTATGTAGAATGGACATGTTGGTGGGCATTAAAAAAACATTAAAAATACTTAATGAGCAGTTTGAAATGGTGGGGGGCACACACTTCCCATCTGGCCTGGCATATTACCAGCTCTGCATGGCCCTGATTCCCTCCCCCCATTTGTCAAACCACAATACTTGGCTGCAGAGGGAAAAAATATTTCCCCCCCAGGAACCTCCTCACTTGTGATATCAACTGCAGTGCTTTCACGAATGCTCTGTGCAGTTGTGGTGTGCGCGTTGCCTATGGCGGGCACAGAAACTTTTTCAACCCGAGGGCAGAATTCCACTTTGGAGAAACTCTCAGGAGCCCACTTCCAGAGATGGGTGGAGCTGAAGGGAAATGGGGCAGGTCCAAAATACCCCCCAAAATACCAGCATATCTTAGCTTAAAGCTCTTCCTGCCAGTAACTGGGAGAGGCCATAGCTCAATGTGATGGAGCACACGCTTTGCATGCAGAAGATCCCAAGTTTGATCCCCAGCTTCTCTGGGTAGGGCAAAGAAAGAATCCCACCAGCAATCCTTGAGAACTGCTGCCAGTCAGTGTCGACAATACTGGTCTAGATGGGCCAGTGGGCCAATTCAGTATAAGGCTGCTTCCTATGTTCCTATGTAACTAAGCCTCAGGAGAGCCATTTCAGCCTTTTAGAATGGGGAAAACCCTGCACAAAAACTGGGAAACCACCAAACAATAGGTGGTTGGGGCCAGAAGGAGAGAGTATGGCTTTCTGGGAAACTCCAGAGGGCCAGATTTGGCCCCAGGCCTAAGGTTCTACATCCTTAACCTGTAACATCCTTAGTGCTATGCATGAAAATGCCCCCTTCTGTGCCATTTTGCTTGTGCAACATAGCTAAGCTACTTAGCAAGAGTGGTGTACCAGCAAATCCCTCTAAATATTCCTAGCAGCCCACCTTGCACCCTTCCCTCATACTGGATTCTGCACTCACTGAGGCCATCCTTCAAAAGTGGATACAGTGAAGAGAGACATCATGGCCGAGAAGACATTATCAAAGTGGAACTCATTGTGAAACCACATCCGCTCATGTAGCACAGCCTGCGTTGGATCAGCATCAACATACTCGATGAAGTGTCCCCTGGGGTGAAAAACTTTATGTTAGTTACAGACAAGAAGCCTACATCTTTCATGCATTTATACTAGATTAGAGTGCAGTCCTATGTATGGCTACTTGGAAGCATGTTCCGTTGAGTACCATGGCTACTTAATCCCAAGAAAGTGTGTATAGGATTACAGCCTTAATTTCATTCAAGTTGAGTCAGTCACTTGCTCCTGATTTCACTACAGTAAAAAAGATATTTGCTCCAGTTGAGTTACTTTTGATTGATAAAAAAACAAATAAAAGTTCATGGTTTTGGTGCATTGTTACTAGAGATAATTTTTAAAAAGCAACAGAAAGATAGATTTTACTAGATCAAAAATCACAAAAGATTTCATAAACAATGGACAATGGAAACCAATTGCATATTGAAGCTATTGAACTTCCTTCATGAGAGATTTTAAAGGAAAGTCTAGGTTAGGCTTAGGAAATAATGTTCCTGCTTGGATGATACAGTATATTATCCTAGAGTTTACCTTCTAGCTTTGTGATAAGAACCACCAAGGCCTTTGATTTATTGTTTATTATTGCTGTTATTATTAAAAATGGATATCTGTTCAGCTGTCACCTAAGGGGGGAACTGGAGGAATGTTTACCACATATTAAAATCCAAACCACAAAGCAAAAGAAGACTTGAACCAGACTAGTAATCTTATCTCCCAAGAGCACGTGCACAAATCAAACTGCCCTGGGTTTTGAAAGGAAGGGCTGTAGTGCACAGTAGCACCATCTTGAGTTCAATAATTTGCATATGAAATCTCCAGGACCCAATTTTTAGCCATCTTCTTCACGGACAAACTAGATGTTAAACGAAATGTGTAGCTCCCCCCGAAAATATGGCAAGTGCCTCCTACTCTGTAGCATCTAGAATTTATTTCATGTTATGTAGTCATTTTTGCCCCTCCAACATCACAGCCTGTGGAAACTAATGATGTGGGGGGATGAGGTGAGTGGAACACAGACTATTAAGACATCACAACATGAGGTATGTTCTACTAAATGTTCTGGAGGAGATGGGCAGTGCCAACTCCAGATTTTTGAGATTCTTGGGCAAGTGAGTCTACCTACTCACCACCACTGTTAAAAGCTGCTATTGCTCTTCATCATTTTTCTCATCTTTGGTACCACTTGCTTGCTTGGCAGGCAGAGAGACAGAGAGCAAGTAGGCCATGGCATCTACTGCTCCTCCTTCTCACCACCACAATTTTCTGGACCAGAGCAAGAGGCAGGTGAACAAGCAGGTTGCAATGGTGAAGAGGAGGAGCAACTCCTGGGGTGGGAGTCCTTGGCAGGTGCCCAATCATGCCGCCAACACTGGAGATGGGGAAGCAAAATGTGTGGTTGCCGTTAGCAGCAGCAGCCATACATTTACTGCAATCACTAGTCTGGACCTCAGCTTTCCCCCTTCTGCAGTCCCAATTATACCGTTCTGGACTACAAAAAAATATGATCTAGAACCAAAGGGTGGCCTACCTGCATTCAAATTCGATAATCTTGGTTGAATCTGTACAACTGTAGAACTTCCCCTACATTTAAACAGAGAACAAAAGAATGATTGATTTCATTGCTCAAGAATTGTCAGTTTTGGGGGTGGTTTGTTGGTTTGTTTGCTTGCTTGCTTTTCTTTTCTTTTCTTTTGGCCTAATTGAGTTCTCAGCTCTCTGACAAGTGTGAAAAATGACCCTCCATTTACACAAAGGCCAAGTATAGGGAGTAGCTACTGTTGAAGGAGAGGAAGCAGCAATTCCTGACGGAGTGTTTAGCATCTTTGCCCTTGTGGTTGAAGTGCATGACCAGCAAACCATGCAGAAGTAGTCTGGGGTGGGTCTAAGATCTTGCAATGTTTGATTTATCCACTGAGTGAAAAGAAAGCTCACTACAATGACATTATTGTGTTAGCTCCTTCGATGCATGCATTTGTGGGCTATTATGAACTGCCCTTGAGTGCCTTCAACTTAATTTTCCCTACAGAGATGGCTTATGTATTCCTTACATAGACCAGAGTATCCTGCCCAATTGCACTTATACTCCAAACTAAAGCTATCCTTCACACCCAGGTCCACCATCTGAATCGGTAGCCAAGAGCCTTTCTTAAACATCAGCAACAGCAGAGGTGCCTAGAAAGCTGCCTTTAAGATTTCCTGTCCAGGGGATTCACAGCATATGAGGACCACTGGTCTATGCAGAGATAAGGAAGCTGAAGTAGCAAAATAGAAAAGGGCTCAATCTCACACTGCTGGACATAAGGAGAAGCTTATTTTCAGTTCAATCTTTATTCATTCCAGATACTAGGGGAAGTGGGGAAACCAACTCCCTTCTGCCTCCCCATCCTCCAGCAATCAAGGCTCCAAGCATTAACCTTCATGCTACAGTAGTTGGCATGTATGAACAGGAAGCATATTGCAAATCTCAGTTTACTGAATAAGTTTGGAAATCATGGCTGTAGACCATCATCCGGGCAGCATTACAGAATTTATGATTGTCTGGACTTGCCTGTCAACTGATAGATTTAAGGGGCGGGAAAGATTCTGGACAACATTCTCTTGAGGCATTTTGATGTTCTGTTATGTCCCTCTTAATGTAAGTGTGATTATATGATGAAAGTATTAATCCAGATTGCTGGGGTGATTTCAAGGTGAAGAGAGAACCCCAGGGCAATTAGTTGTTTCTGTTTCATCTTAGGATATATAACTTTGTAGACAGTAGCATGGTCATTAGTTTTGTGAAGGTCACACGGCACAAATGCAAGTTTAGATTCTAAACTCAGGAAACCCTGAATCAGTGATCTCTGAAAACTAGCAGAACTATCCTGGTTTATGCAAACAAGTTATTAACTGCAAACTTTGGGAATAGAACAGGATGGGCATTCTTTCTATCTATGAGAGATTTTCACCTTGAAGAGCTGCACCCCAATGCAGGCGAACATGAACTGCAGCAAGAAGGTGACCAGCACAATGTTGCCGATAGTCTTGATGGCCACAAAAACACACTGGACCACATGCTAAAGAGAGAGAAAAGGAGACAGGTGGATGGCTGGATGGATTTTATCTGTCCATCATTCACAGTGATTTTCTAGATTGTCTAATATCCCAATGCCCAATATTCAGCAAAATATAAGAATAAGTAGAAACTGCTTTGCCTATTTCATTGACACGTTTCGATGCATGCTACTAGTTTAGAGTAGCATACCTTATTCCTGGGTTATCCAGTAGAGGGCAACATTCCCATGACCATGCTCACCTTCAGCCCCTTTGCTCTGTTAATGGCCCTTAGTGGTCGCAATACTCTGAGCACCCTTAGGATTTTCACCACTGAGATTGCGCTGGACCTGTTGCAAGAAAGAAAAAAAACACTTCAGTGTTGCCTCAAACCTTTGTGCTTATGATACACAGCTTCAGTCCTGTCCACAAAAGCACTCTGAGCACTACATGAGGCTATTAATCACTGTATCTACTTTTGGTTTTGTTGTAGAATTGAGATCTGAGCAATAAAACAAAGAGCTTTTGCACTATATATCCTCTAGGTGGCACTGTGCTATAGTGGAATATTGTAGCTACTCAAGTAGGAAAATACATACCTTTTCTTTCACTTTCAGAAATAATACTCCATTTCCCCCACTCTAAACAAAACTCAGGAAAGTACTCTTTAAAAACAGAAGTGAAACTGTAGGAGCACAACATCATCTAAATAACCCTTAAACAACTGTGAGTAAAGTATCATGATCGCACATTAAATGCCACATGTAGAAAAGCTCTAGGTGTCAAGGATGATATAGCCTTTAGATTATTTTAAGAGATGGAATTGGGTGTTGTGGGGGGATCTCCATGCATGGAGATGTAGGTCAGAGAATTCTGTGGGGAGCTTCACTACCAGGGTGGCTTGAGAGAACTCTTCAGAAGAGCACTGTCACCCTTCCCCTGCCTTGGCACATACAGTTTGATCCTGAATCAACTCCCAATCCTCTGGCTCAAAGGGCAAGATTTATTTCAGAGCACAGAATTTGCATCAAAGGCAGTGGCAAAATGAGAAGTGGGATTTGTATAGTCCAAATGCCAATCCCTGTGCTATTGGCCTAACCATACATCCAGAGAGAATGAGGTTTGGAAGACAACAGGTATCCGAACTCTTATCCCTAATATTGCCAGCAGTTGACACAACCAGATACAGAAAATATCAGAACCTAAAAGCCTTGGAAGAAGCTTTGTGTGAAGAAGGAAAAGGCAGAACTGCGCAGCTCCTGAAACCCTTGCATAGCCAGCTAAGAGGATTACATCATATGAACTCATTGTACCTCCAATTTCCAGCTTCATCTCTTTTGGGGGCGGGGGGAAGGGGACATGGGCTTTGGGGAATCCTGGAGGGTCATATTGGGACTCCAGACACAGTCCTCATATGATGATATGCCATGATATCTCAGAGTGCAGGACATGGAATAATGGACTCAAGTTACAGGAAGCCAGATTCCAACTGGACATCAGGAAAAACTTCCTGACTGTTAGAGCAGTATGACAATGGAACCAATGACCTAGGGAGGTCGTGGGCTCTCCCACACTAGAGGCCTTCAAGATGCAGCCGGACAGCCATCTTTCAGGTATGCTTTAAGGTGGATTCCTGCATTGAGCAAGAAGTTGGATTCGACGGCCTTATAGGCCCCTTCCAACTCTACTATTCTATGATTCTATGAAGGAGAATAGTTATTTGATTCTCAATATTTTGATGGATGATAACACAGGCTGTGAATCTTATCTTCTGCTTTGAAAGCTTCAGTCTTCCCACCCTATGCAGCTCAGTCTATGGGGTACAAGGTGCCATCAACTTCTCTGTATAATAACTATAATAATATAATAATAATAATATTTATTTGTAACCCGCCTCTCCCTCCAGATCGAGGCGGGGAACAACAACAATATAAACATAAAAATCACAACAGTTAAAATTTTTAAAAATACAACATTAAAAACATCTTAAAATTCATCTGGATAGGCCTGTCAGAAGAGGACAGTCTTCATGACTCTCTTAAATTCATGAAGACTGTCAATTTGTCTAACCTCCTCCGACAGACCATTCCATAGTCTGGGAGCGATGGAAGAAAAGGTCCTCTGGGTAACACTCGCCAGCCTAGTTCTGGCTGGCTTGAGTAAGTTCTTCCCAGAGGACCTAAGTGTGCGGGGCGGATTGTATGGGAGAAGGCGATCCCGCAGGTACCCTGGACCCAAACCATGTAGGGCTTTAAAGGTAATAACCAACACTTTATACCTCATATTTCATCAGAAATAAATATATCTTTCTTATATTTCAAAGAACCCCTTACTCTACAGCAGGAATGCTGAACCTCTTTCAGCCTGAGGGCTGAATTCAATTCTGGAGAAGCTCTCCGGGACCTCATTCCAGTGGTGGGTAGGACCGAAGACAAAAGGGAGAGGGTCAAAAAGACCAGCATATTTTATCTTAACGCTCTTACTGGCAGCAACTAAGCCTTAGGGTGCATTTCAACATTTAGAATGGAAATATTGCTCGAAAGCCAGGAAGTCTCCAAATGATCAGTGGTCAGAGGGAAAAGGGAAGGGGACGTGGGCCTTGGGGAATCCCAGAGGGTCATATTAGGACCCCAGACACACTCCTCATTGGATGATATGCCGAAGTCCCACAGCTGCTGCCAATGGGGAATGACTGGTCCCATCTTGCTCCCTTCAGAGATGGCACTATTGCAGATATTGGCTCACAATCTACAAGAAATCCAGGAATGACCCACTGGGAGGCCTGTCCCTCTGTCCTATGCTTACTCAATCCCCATGGAGATGAGGGAGACAGCAACCACAAGCAAGTCCAGGATGTTGAAATAGTTGCGGCAGAAGGACCCTTTGTGAAGGAAAGCACCGTAAGTAGTCATCTGTGGGGAGCAGAAGACTTGATTAGTTTATGGCAGATTCAGTTCTGTGTTCCCATTTCTAGGAAGAGGGCACTTCTTTCAGGGGATCAAATTCTGAAGACCATTTGGACATGTTAGAAGCAGGTGTCTGAGAATTAGGCTGCCTCTAAAAGAGAGGTTTAAAGCTCTTTCAAGGCGCTTTAAAAAATTTACCTCTACAAGAACGGAGCGCAAATCGGGCGTAGAGGCGCGTTATCTCTCCGATTATGCGCATTATCGAATGCGCATTAAACAGCAAGTTTTATTTTGCTCCGGCCGTTAAAGCGCATTTTGACTATGTGAACAAGCGCTTATGCGCATTAACTACTTGTAAAGTGCATTTTGGTCATCCGTAAATGCGCTTCGCCGCCTCTTGCCGCCTCTCGTGCAGAGGTATTAGGCATAAATGCGCTTCAGCGATTATGCGCATAATCGCCTAACCAGGCGCAAAAGCGAATCCTTGTAGAGGGGACCTTAGACATTCACTATAAGCATAAATAGTTGGCAAGCCTGAATTTGGGACTATTGACTATCTGTACTGGTGGTTAACGATTCAAGCAACCCATTTATCACAAGCAAAAAAAAGGGTGGCACTATATGCACAATAATCCCCATTTTGACATCCCAAAATGGTTGTGTGAATTGGTTCTCTGTCTCTATCTGTGAAGTTGTCTATGTCAAGCCCTCTATCTAGTTCCTTAACACTGCTTCTTTTTCTATGTCTCTCTCTGTCTTTGATTATCACAGAGGCAATCTGCAATCTGTGTCCTCAATGTGTCTGTACTTCTCATTCTTACTACCTCCCTTTGTATATATGAGTGTCTGTATACTTGAAAGCCAAATTAAACAAAGAACCAAGATTAATTTATTATATAACCTATAATTAGAGGTTAATCAGCTATATCTACTTTCGGTTTCATCACACATTTCAGATCTGAGCACTACATGAGTGATTCCTTTCCTGCTTTTCCCTATATAACCTCTAGGTGACACTATGGTATAGCAAAATAGCAGAAATACACAAGAGGAAATTGTGCTTTCTTTTGCATTCCCAATAAAATGACGCATTTCCCCTGCTCTGAAAAAACTCGCTGAAAATGCTGGTTAGACACAGAAGCGAAACTAGAGGATCATGACATCATCTAAAGAACCTGTAAATAACCATGAGTAGGGAATGACAAGCATATGATAAAATCTGTAGAAAAGCCCTATTTAAAAAAGTTCTCAGGGCAGCTTAAAGTGTTAAAGAAGTTCAAAATTTAATAACTTGAGATGCTATATAGAAACTTTGTCCAAATGGGTTGAACTACAACTCCCACCCTTCCCCAGCCAGCATAGCCAGTGGGGGATGGTGGTAGTTGTAGTCCAACACATCTGGATGGCACCAGGTTGGGGGAGGCTGCTATACAGGGATTACTATGGACTTCCATATTATTCACATGTGGAAGCACCTAAATCCCTTAATTTAATCCCATTCCTGAAAGAGGCAGATAATAAATGAGCACATCCAGTCCTATGAAGAGGCACTTCATGGAGAATGGGTGTAACTCACCTTTAGAACGATTTCCACTGTGAATACAGAAGTGAAGCCAATGTCAAAATACCCTAGAATCTGAAGACAAATCCCACAAAGAAACAGGGTGTTATTATTGTTAGTACAATTCAGTTGTGACTCTTCCAAGCATTCATACCAAACCCAAGAAAGTAATGTGTGTACATGTACACTGTGTGTACACACACACACATACACACACACCCCTCTTTAAAACAATTTTGTTGGATTCTGGAATCTGAATCAAGGTTAACAGAAACTCCTAATTATTCACATTACTTATATGGTCTCCATGTAGCTCCAACCCAATCAGCATCATAAGCCTATATGGATAGTACTCTGATTTCTACAAACAACTGATTACATAAGTGTTTTGCTTATCTATAGGACATTGAGATATACATAGTTTGTAATTATGTTCACAGTGCAAGCCTATTCATGTCTACTCAGAAATAAGCCCCATTGATTTCAAAGGGACTTACTCCCAGGATAAGTGGTTACAAGACTGCAGTGTGAACCATACATTAATTATTACTGCACATATTCATACCTATAATTTCAAATATTCTGAGCGTCTTCTCTTTAAGAAGTAAGAGACCTAATAGTGTGTGGGGCAGGGCTTTCTTGGTGGTAGCACCGATGACCTCCCTAAAGAAGCTTACAGGCAACCTCCTTGTTGAGCTTTAGGCACACCCTCTAAACCTTTTTATTTACTCAGGCGTTTTAAGCCCTTATCTGGACAAAGATAACTTAGCTACAGTCTGATAACCTCTTGTCTGGATTACTGCAATGCATTATACATGGTGCTGCCTTTGAAAACGTTCCAAAAATTCAGCCGGTCCAAATCAGGACAGCAAGATTATTAATGGGTATTGGCCAACGTGATCATATTATACCAGTACTTTTTCAGCTATACAAAACAAAAAGGACAAGGTCCCCAATATCAATACACTCAATACAGTATCAATACAAATACTCCAGGTGTGAGAGACCTATAAGCACTAGACAGTTACAAAATGTATAATAATTAGAGGTACAATTGTGCCAATTGGTTTACAATTATAAACAGTCAGTCAGGACTTCAAAACAACTATATCAATTCTACTAGTCTATTTCAAAACAACTAAATTAGTTATTATGGAATCCTGGTATGTTTCCTTTTTGACTCAATGACCCTGTTCAGACGACATGCTAAGCCATGGTGGCTAAGCATTTTGAACTAAACATTACGGCTTAGTGTGCGGTGTGAACCATTCCCAACTACGCTGGCTACAAAACCAATGCTCACTAACTATTTGCTGCAAAAGGGTTAGCTGCCTAACCATGGCTTAGTGTGTCATCTGAACAGGGTCCATAAAGTCTTCATCAGGTACTCCTATAGACCTAACATGTTCAGTAATAATTTACAATAACTGATGATGTTGTAATATAATAATTACACTTCCTGAATGTGCAATTTCGTACAGTGGTATACTGGTCAGATAAAGGCAAAACAGCCTCCTTTATTAGTGGGTTAAGGGTGAGGTAATACTCGGATTTTTTTTTAGCTCACCCTGCCCAAAATGTGTAGATACTCTCAAGACTAAGTCACCAAACGAACAGCAAATGCTGCCACAATTTATTGTGTTGTTGCTAAAAGTTATATTATACCTCAAATGTCATTTTAGGCAGAAAGGTAATTGCATTTTATAACAAACCTGATTCTGACAATGAAACATGCTTGTGGATCATTTTAAAACTAATGGGATTTGAGTGTATTTTTTAAAAACACCGACACCCCCACCCCCACACACATGACTGTACTGCAGGCTTGATGTATCTTTTCATATTTGAAGCACAGCCAGTTCCAGTATAAGAAGTAGCAGTAGCTTCTTATAAGTTCAGGGGCAGTTCACACATGTAAACCATCTATTGCCTCTTAGCACTACCTTTGGCAGGCTGCTCCAATTCATACCGAACAGTTTTTACCAAAAATAAGAGGCACCTACAGTGCATGCAGGCTTTTCATGGGTCAGTCCGGATCATCTTCTGTTACAATGCTAGTAGCACAACCACTAGTCACCTGATTCCTGAAGGACTCCGCCCGTATTGGATCCTCAGCTGCCAGTGAGATGCTGCTGAGCAGGATGAAGAGGAGGATGAAGTTGGTGAACCAGGTAGCATTGACAATTCGGTGACATAGTACACGGATCCTGAAGAGGACGAAGGAGAGAAAGGGAGGCAGGCAAGCTCATATTCTGTTAAGGAGAATAATTCATAGTCCAAAATGCACCTGACTGCAAGCTGGAATATGGGCTAGTAGATAACACCTGGTAAGATATGTATTCTAGAAAGCGAGAAAGAATGCATCTTGCTGTTTCAGGGCGAGAGACGCTGTGCCATCAAGGGTGAGCTATTCCACCGGCTCCCCTATCCCCCCCCCCCATGCACCTGGAGACTTTAAAAGCAAGGCTGGGGCTGAAGTTTGGAAGGCGCTCCTTCAGGGGGAGAGGTGTTATTCCAACCAAGTTTTGTTTTTCTTAACTGTTATGTTTGCTGTAAACTTGTATTTAGTATATTTTTGAGTATTATTCTGATATTATTGTTTAGCATATTGTTTAATATTGTTGTAATACTTTGTTGAATATTTTTGTGGTCTTTCTGCTGTAATCTATTTTGTAAATCACCCAAAGAGCTTCAGCTATGGGGCAGTAAATTAATGCAATAAATGAAATGAAATCTCCTTCCTATGTGCTCCAGGTCACTTATGCTGTTTATTTATTACATTTGTACCTGCTCTGCATCCAAGGGGTTCAGAATGGCAGACATGGGACTCCCAGCTGGTTTCCCATTCATGTGTTGGCCAGGCCCAAACCAGAGATGAGATCATAATAGGTACCATTCTGGCCTCAGATGTTTCCCTGACTAGGAATCAAAGCAGTACTGTGGTAGTGAAAGCGACTGGGCCAGATCTAAACCAAGCAGGATATAACACTATGAAAGTGGTTTGAAAAACGTATGTGGAATGTGTCAATGGGCCCCAACAGTTGTCAGTGCACTTCAATACCATAGTGTAGATCCTGCCATGATAAACTGTACCACTAACAGGGGGATATTTGCCACAGCTCCATGTACCAAGACTTCCATGTTAGAAGTTCTGCAGTTTTCCAACTTTTAGCTATTACCATGCTGTCCCCCTCACAGCCCTTATTCAAGAGCCCATTTGGAATATGGCTTCTCTACCAATTCTTGACACACATCAAAAGATCAAGATTCCAGCCCAAGACACAAGGACAGGAATTGTTATCTTCTAGCACTTTCACTGCCACACATCAGCACTTTAATGGAAGCAGTGCTGGTTTGCTAACTATTCAGGTAAAGTATGAAGACCAAGAGGTTGGACTGAAGGTATTTCTATGGATTCCATCTCTGAGGTTGAAAAAACATGGTCAGATAGGAATCTGTGTCTGGGGCGACTATTCCCTGTTAGATCTCACAGCAGATCCTTGGTGTCTTTGGGCTTATAGTCAGTTCAGAACCCTATTCTGGTTATGTGTAGCTAAATAAAAGAGAAAGAAACTGGGCCTACTTGTTGGTTGGGCTAAAGATGAAGAATGCACTGGCTTCTGGCATGGGTACTGCCTTCTCCTTCAGCTGCAGCTCTGCTAGGGGACGTGGCCTAGGGCTCAGTGGGATTTCAGGCTCATCTTCCTCATCATCACCTGCAAGGAGCACAGTCAGTCACTGAAAACCTTCATGCCTGAGTTTTTTTCACTACATACACACCCAGAAACCTCCCAAAGGGTTTAAACTTCACTGCTAGCCACCATTGCTAGCCAGTGGTAGCATGTTCAGTGCTCCAACCACCTTGGTGTTGCTAGGTTAGACAAAACTACATGTTACACTAATTGCATAGTGTGTAGTGATAGCTTATCCCTTGTTGTCGTTGTTTTACTATAGTATAAGCACAGCCAGCCCCGATTCAAATTGGGACCACTTTGCTCCAGGAGAAGGGGATTAAAGCTTTTCCCACCACCAATTTCCCCCCAAAATCACTCCACACAACCTACAGGGGGGTTAAAAAGTGAGTGGAGTCTCCATTGGTGTCAATGGAGCCTCCCCCCCCCCCACTTTTTGTTTTGTTTTGTTAATCTCCTGCAAGGGGGGATTTTTGGAGGAAAATTGTTATGTGGAGGGAAGGTTTAGTCCTCTTCTCCCAGAACGTGGTGGTCCAAATCCAAATTGGAGCTGTGGATGCTTACACTAGAATTAAAAAGATAAGCCTTAGTTACACACCACACAACTGGCTCTTAGTTTCAAGTCCCAGTAGGAACCATGAACACTTACTGCTACAGCAGCTTATATACCTAGATAATGGTACAAACAACTTTCTTTTCCTTTTTAATTATTTGTTCCAGACCTTTGCCCTTTACTCTTACCAATAAGAGTATTGGTAATAAATCGTAATGTCTCCATTATTCCCCCCCCCACACACACACACTTGGAGAGATTCTGAACTTGCATACTTAATGATAGCTAATGAGGGACAAACGAACAGCAATGGTAAATGGCTGTAAGCGTTAAATGCACTCAAATTAGGTTCTTTAAACAAAAGTTTGGGCAGGGTTGAGGGGCAGTGGTATCATGACTGAGATTGTGGCATGCATGGGCAGAGGCCCTTCCCTCCATGCCATGATCCCAATGAAAATCACCCCACCCCTGAGCTGCTATTCCACCAAGTTTCCATTCCCTCCACCAGGCGAATTGCAGATAGGATATGCAGAGAGAAAGGGTTAAAGCTTCTCTCCCTGCATTCTGCAGTCCCAATTTTGATTCTACCCCTATTTAAAAATTATAATAATCAGGCACACTAAATGC
The DNA here is from genome assembly GCA_029215795.1 of Anniella stebbinsi. Taxonomy (NCBI): domain Eukaryota; kingdom Metazoa; phylum Chordata; class Lepidosauria; order Squamata; family Anniellidae; genus Anniella; species Anniella stebbinsi. Next base: position 63,379,044 of record JARDYH010000004.1, on the reverse strand, counting down.
TTACACATGTTTAACATCACATCTAGGTTGACCTTAAAACCCTGTGTTTTTGGATACAGCCAGGTAGGTCAGAAGAAGAGCCCCAAGATACAGAATGCAGACCTATTTCCTCCTCCTCCTCCTCCTCCTCCTCCTGTAAAAGGCAGTGTAAGTGAACTGCAGCAATTTCTCTCCCTCAAATCAGAGTCCCTTTTCTTTCCCCTGAGCCTACTAACTCATTTCTCCTATACAGCCAGCCATTGACTACCACTGGTAGATCCACACAAAGGGACAGACGATAGCTGATCATCTGCAAGTTTTGAGCCTCGGACCTTTCCATTAAATGGATCTCAGAAAAAAGGGGACAAAGCTTCTACCACTTCCATAACTGAAAGCAACTGCTACGAAGTGCCATTTTGTTTGTTCTTTTTTGTAAGTAAATAAATAAATAAATAAATAAATAAAAGCAGGGGTTGTAGTGGGGCTACATCAGAGGGGCGGCAAGGGCTGCAGGTGGCTCACGGTCCGTGAGTTGTTCACTCCTGCCCTAGAACATACACACACTTCCCTGTAGCTGTGCACTGCTATAAAGAACCTTCGCCAACCTGGCACAGCCAATAGCCATGCTAGCTGGGGATGATGGGGGTTGTAATTTGGAAGGTGCCACGTCGGGAAAAGCTGGACCATGTGGTTTCTTTCTGCTGTTCCTTACAGAGACTCTGAACAGATTCAATAGGAGAAGCCTATCAAAAGCAACAGTGCAGCATCAGGCATCTCTACATAGGCAATCATTCCTGGCTATGTTAAAGACCCTGATATCCACTGCATATATAGCGACACACGTCTACTCAAAAATGATCCCCAAACATGAAGTGTCTCAACGCTATGATGACACAGTGTAAGTCACTTCAGCCCAGAATTCAATTCTCTTGGTAGGAATGGAAGAGACAAACTGAGCTGAAACTTCCTCACCTGGGAAGTCAGCAGAGGGATAAGGATCCTTGATCTCATTGACGTTTGATTCAAACTCATCCACTTTCAGCTGAACAGAAGAAAGAAAAAAGAAAGGTCAGTGTTGCAGATCTGACCTCGCACATCCACCTCGCTGCTGGACGATGCTGAGGAACTAAAAGGATAGGGCAGGGAAGAAAAGGGAAGGGCCACTCAATGGGAAAAGAAAATGCACACAATTGAAACGGCCTGCCAGCAAGGCCATTCCACACACTACACATTCCCTGCATGGTGGAAAACATGTGTGTGTGAAGCCATTGTTTAGGTACAGTTCATGCGTCACAACAATCCAGTTTTTTTTTAAAGTGAGTTGTTGTGAATGAGCAAACGAGTGAGTGTGCTGGTGCATACTAAACAACCCAGGGACACTCCTTCTGTGGGTTGTTTGTCATGATATGCAACATAGGAATTTTGGCTTGTCTCTCCCCCAACAAACCTGAGAAATAACCCAACAGCAAACCATGGGCTACTTCCCTGTCTTGTCATCTCACAATACCGTGGAGGGCACTTTCTGGTTGCCAACTTCTTTCCAGGTTCAGCTGAAAAGTGCTGGTCTTGACTTCTTAAGCCCTAAATCAAGGGTTGGGAGCCTCTTTCAGCCTGAAGGCTGAATTCTGTTTTGCAGAAACTCTTGGCAGGATGGGGGTGGGAAGTGCATTCCCGTGGTGGGTGGGGTTTAAGGCAAATGGGGTAAAGCCAAAGGCAAAAAGGGCAGGCCAAAATACCAAAAATCTACCAGAATATTTTAGCTTAAGAGCATTTCCCCACCAGGGAAAATCCCACCACTTTACTGCAGCTTTCTGGCTTTCATTTTCATCCCATAATCACACATGCTTCATTTATACACAATTCCCTTCCCCCTCACCTTTCCCCCCTTTAACCAGAAGATCTACAGGTTTCATTTATAAAGCCATAAGATGATGCTGTCTTCTGTCTCTTTTTATTGTGCGTTTCCTCTTTTCATGGTGAAATAGGGGTCTTTTTATTACTACTTTTTTCCATTTACAATTAAATCTCAGAAAGAATGAGAGAGGCACTGGATGTTTGCAGTGTCATGTAATTGACCAGGATACTTCTGTGAGTGGCCAGTCATGAGAGTGCTATAAATAGCTCATTTAGAGGATCCCTAAGGCTCTTACTGTCAGCAATAGACAGTAAGGAGAGACATTAGGAGAGACATTTCAACCTTTAAGTATTGGGGGGGGGGGAACTGCTCAAAAGCCAGGAAACCACCAAACTGTTGGTTCTGTTTGCAGAAAGGGGGGTGGCCATCTGGGGAATCCTGGAAGGCCAGATTCTGGACACACACAGAGAGCTGAGTTGGCCTCTGCAAGAATCTTGTGTGCTGCTGGTGTAACCCCTATAGACTAGATGTCTATAGGGGTTACACCAGCAGCAGTCCTAACTCGGCGGGCTAAGAGAAGAAACAAACAAGGAGAGAACCTGTTCAGACAACACACTAAGCCATGGTTAGGCCACTAACCCTTTTGCAGCAAAAGGTTACTGAACATGTTTAAACTGTGGTTATGTAGCTACCATGGTAAGGAATGATTCACATGGCATGCTAAGCCATAACGTTTAGCTCAAAATGCTTAACCATCATGACTTAGTGTGTCATCTGAACAGGGTCAGAGTCAATTTGTTCTGTTGGGAAGCTGAATGATGGAGAACTGATTCATGATTTATGGCTCTTATCACCTTGTATAAGATAAACTCAACTGATATTTGTGTACAGCAGAATTGCAAGGGAATGAAGAATAATTTTTGTATCTTTGATATTTGTTATAATGATATTATTATTGCAGGGTTAATATTTTGAATTGCAATGTATAAGCTACAAATTGAGGAATGCCCTGTGGACTAAAGTTAAGGATGCTGCAGAAGAGACTACTGAAGTATCCAGCATCTTGTGAAACCAAAGACACTTTGGGACTGGCCTACTGCAAAATTGCATGCAAGAATTCCATATTTTTATTGGGACTCAGAGGGGCTAATTGTTGCATTTATTTGTATTGGGAAATTGATGCATGTTTTGTATAATTTAATTCTTATTACAGACATGTTTGTTCAGTTATATCTTTGCAAGTTTTATTCTGATTAAGCACCATAAGACCCACACAAGTAGAGGTTATACTGGCTGCCTAAAGGAGGAGCACTGAACTTTGAGACATCTGTCAGAGTGTCTAGTGCTGTACCTTAATCTATGTGAAATATTTGTAAATAAAGATGCAATCCTATGTTTAGGCAGAAAGAAGTCCTACAATTCCCAGCATTCACCAGCCAGCCATGCTGGGAGTTGTTGGACTTTTTTCTGTCTGAATATGCATAGGATTGTGCCTTAAATATTACAAAACGGCAGTAAGGTTTCAGTGACCTCATTCGAAAAGAAACCTGGGCGCATGTTGTGCCCCTGGAAGTTCTCATCACCTATAGAATTGGAGTGCATGTAACAGTATTGATGTTCTTATGGAATGTTTATTTTTACTATTTTAATTGTATTGTAAGCTGATTTTGTGGAGGCATTTTGCTCTCGAAAAGTAGGGTATAAATATCTAAACACTTTCCCCCCAAAGCATGGCACTGGTAGTTGTCACCCTTGGCTGACCTTGGCGGTGGTGGGGATTCCTTCTCCCTTGGCTTTCTGTTCCAGCTTCTTAGCCAGCAACTGTTTTTCCTCTTCAGATTTCTCAGGATAACCTCTAGAGAGAAGAACCGAGAAAGCAAGAGGAGAGGAAAGTGAAGCCAAGGGGGAGGCATGCAAGGAAAACCGTGCAGTGGAGCAAGGCATCCTTTCTCAGCTCCCACAGAGAGGACCAGAGCCCAGAGGGAGCTTGGGTCATGGCCAGCATAAGGCAGAACTGACCTCGCCATTTTCTTTCTCTTCCTCTCTTCAGCTTTGTCTTTCTGGGCAGAAGTCAATGTTTCAGCCTCAGCAAGGTTGTCCACAGCGATCGCCAAGAAGACATTGAGCAAGATATCTGGGATGAGGGGGACAAGGGCTAAGGAATTTTACAATGTGGATTTAGGTAACATAGAGCTGGTGAATTGAGCTCAGACCCTTCTTGAGAGGGCTCCATTCTGATAATGGGTGCACCCTAAGTGCAGTTTCCCATGTTATTTGATTTGTCAGATTAGAATAAAATCAGGGGTTGGATCCAGGATTGGCCTTCTGTGAGAAGAAAGAACCTTCTGCAAAAGAGAAAAAGCCCTCTGTCCAACTTTTGGGGATCCCCTCCCCCCCACACCACATCTCACCCCATTCAACAAACTCTTCTGACTCATTTTCAGCAGGTTGTAGTGGTCTGCCATGGGAAGGAGGGGATTGATCCAGTATAAATCTGGATCCAACCCAAGAAGTGTAGGACATAGGTCCCCTCTACAAGGATTTGCTTTTGCGCCCGGTTAGGCGATTATGCGCATAATCGCTGAAGCGCATTTATGCCTAATACCTCTGCACGAGAGGCGTCGAGAAGCGGCAAAGTGCATTAACGGATGACCAAAATGCGCTTTACAAGTAGTTAATGCGCATAAGCGCTTGTGCACATAGTCAAAATGTGCTTTAACGGCTGGAGCAAAATAAAACTCGCTGTTTAATGCGCATTCGATAATGCGCATAATCGGAGAGATAACGCACCTCTACGCCTGATTTGCGCTCCGTTCTTGTAGAGGTAAATTTTTTTAAGCGCCTTGAAAAAGCTTTAAACCTCTCTTGTAGAGGCAGCCAGAGAGAGAACAACAGGAATTCCTCATGCCAAAATGTGAATTCTGATGTGCAGAATGTACAGCTGGCTGTCACAGGTCCTCCCGGTCATACCTACCCACTCACATATCCAACTCATCTACAATGTGGACAGATAAGGGATTTGGTTCGGATGCTGTCAGCAATATATGTGGGATACCTCCAGATGAGGTTATTGTCATGTAATAGCCCAGCCTCATCCACAGAAATTGACAGAAGGTTCAGAAGACATGTCTTCAACTTGTAACCCCATTTCATGTTTGCCTACCACTTGTTCCATCTATTTTTCTTTCTACAAAAATAAATTAAGGAGGAAAATATGGAATAGCTGTACAGTGGGTGCTTCCCAATGAGGCTTTCATTGCACCATTGTCCTGCCCAGTTCACAGAATTTTAAGGCGTGTGTGTGTCCACATCTTCTACTTTTGTAACCCTCCCATATTTTCCCACAACTTTTCTAATTATTTGTCCTACTACATAAAATCCATCAAGAAAAGATAGAATAGCTACACAATACCTTCTAATTGGTAGCACTAGGAGCCTTCTCTCTGGAAGCATCCTTGGGCTGTGGAGTCAGAAAAGCACTGGATGCTCATCTGATGGTCAAACTTGCCATGCAGAATGAAAGGAAATTATTAGGGTCTAGTGGAGAAGAGCTTTACCTGACTCTGTTTATAGAGCTTTCCACCTAACAGAACAGTGATACTTGAATACTAGTTAAAGAAAGGATACAGTTCCCACTGACAAAGAGAATAATGAAATAAATGCAGACCAACATGCCAGGGTAGGTTGGTCCTCCATAAGCCATAATCCCATTGTACATAATAGTAGTCCACTGTTCCCCGGTCAGGACCTAGAAGGAAGCAAGAGATTTTGTAAGCACCAGGATACACTGAGCATGGCCATTGCGTTAGGCCTTCAAACCTATCAGAAAATCTAAGAGTCACAGCCCCTTTTCTCAAGTCTTGTTGTGCCAAAAAGAAATCTCTATACATCCCCAGAGCTAGAAAATATCCCAGGAATCATGATTTCTATTTCTCTGTTGTCACACATTTACTCCTAGAACATAGTCTAGAAGACAAAAGTCTTTACCTACAGAATCCTGCTCATAACAGGGTAATGAACCCCATGAGTTGTACCTGAAAGACGCTGATGAGAGCCTGGGGAAAGTTATCAAAGGTGCTACGCCGTATCACATCATCATCAAAGTCAAACTTCCCTCCGAAAAGCTGCATCCCTAACAGGCCAAAGATGACGATGAAGAGGAAGAGGAGGGTGAGGAGGGAGATAATGGAGCGCACCGAGTTCAGCAGAGATGCCACTAAGTTGTTTAGAGAGGTCCAGTACCTAGACGCACACACACACACACACAGAAAGGATAATGTTCTTGATCTGTGCACATCTTTGTGAAGATGTCAGGACACATGTATATCTTGAAGCCAAGCTCTGAAGTATTGCTTACTAGCTAAAAGAGGAGAATGTGAATCATTTGAATTAGTAACTTACTATTACTACAGCTGCTATTCTTGTTTTGTTATAAAAGAAGTAGAAACTAGTTCCAACATGATGGCTGCCATCTTGAATAGAGTGGAGAATGTGTAGCCACATCCAAGATGGCACCAGCTATAGGACATACTGCTGAATCCATCCAGTACAGCTGCTCAGTATGTTCGGTGGCATTCTCCAGTGTGACCACTATGCTATGTGGCTGCTTGAGTAGCAATATCATCTTTCCCTCCATCCAGCCTAGCTTCCGATCTACATGCCTAGTATGGGCCTATGACTAGTTCTCAGGATAAGAGACTAGAAGAGCCATATTCAAACATCAGTTCAGCCAAGGAATGGTTGGACCGCTTCTGACAGATCACTGCTCCCAGCTACAGATGGGCTGAGTTTATTTATTTATTTGACTTGCACCCCATCTTTCTACCAAAAATAGCCCTCAAGGCAGCTTACAATCACTAATAAAACTTGATAAAAGCTATAATAAAACAAATACATTAAACACAATAAAAACAATTCAAAACAATTAACTACACAACGATAACAGGTCAAAACCAGCCTCCAAACCAACAGCCCTGCTTACACATGAAAGGTCCTCTTGAATAAAGTGGCCTTTGGCTGCCAATGGAAGTACAGTGGAGAAGGAGCGAACCTAGTCTCCTTTGGCAGGGAGTTCCATAGTCAGGGAGCTGCCACCAAGAAGGCCCACCGAGTTGTCCTGTGTCTTATAGTCACCATCATCTTGGAAGTGGCTACACCTACTGAACTTGTACAATGCCAGTCATTGTACTAAGACACGTAAGGTATTAGTAAAAGTTCAGGATGATTTTAGAGGACCGGGACAAAATGGGCAGGTATCAAATCAAGGCACAATCTTCAGCATACTTACCAGGAAGTAAAACTTAGAGGGCAATGTGTATTTCTTTTAAATAGACATGGATAGGAACAAACTATAAGTCTCAAATGCTTTTCTTACTCTCAGCCTCAGTAAATGTATATAATGAGAGCCAAAACAGAAATTACCTTAAAATTGTGTCTAGCAGCTATATCTTTTCCCATGTTTACTCTAGAGCAGGTGCAGGGGCTCTGATCTGGATCTGAAAAGAATAACCCACTTGCTAGGGGCCCAGTCCAGATTGAATTTGATTTTATTTGTTGTTTCAACCGTTGTGGTCATATCAACCACAAATGCATGCACCAAAAATACATAAATACTGGTATACATACACGAAGTCTACAATACAAAACAGTTTAAATGATTTTAAAATCCATTAACAAAGCTTTACATTAAGAGATACCCATAGGCATAAAAGAATAAAAACTACAGTTAGATTAAAACTTTCAAGTTAAATTACATCATTACAGTTCATCATATTGGCCTCCACAAATCTTCTTCTCAACTTTTTTTTTATAATAATTTTATTAATTTTCAACATATATCACATAAAATAAACACAATACAAATATAACCCTTGACAACCCCCCCATGCTCCCCTTCCCTTGAGACCTTCTTTCTCTATTATTTTATACATTTTTCCAAAATTGCATTGATTCTTTTGAAGGTGTACAACCTCTCTTTTTCTAAAACATGTTCTAGAAATACTCCCCAAATACTTCCAAAATCATTATTTTTAGTTAATCCCATCTTAACTTTCATTATACATGTTAGTCTATCATTAATTGCAATATCCCACACTCCTTTATACCATTCTTCTATACTATAATTCCCTTGTATTTTCCCGCTTTTAGCTATCATTAATCTCACCGGTGTCAGAAGATTGTTTATCAATTCTTCTTCTCAACTTTTGATCAGCCACTGTGAATCTCGCAACTCTATTTGTCACAAATTTGTCAACATCAGAGAGCAGGGATATAACTTTAATTTGATCATCTGCCTCTCATGTATCCCTTAACAGGTTCGAAATAAACTTTATCCTAGGTTCGGAATATAGAGAACGGTATAATAGGTAATGATAGAGATCCTCTGTTACATGAGCGCCACATATACAGAGCCTCTGTTCAACTGGGATTTTACAACAGCATCCCTCTAAATATTGTGAAGGCATAGACTTCTATCACACCTAATTTCCCCTGCTGGTTTGCCTCCATGTTTTTTTAACCTCTGAGGCAGAAGTGCATCAAGCTTATGATCCCTTTCACCTGAATAGCTGCTCTTTCGCTTCTTCGCCCCTACGCTCTGTTAGCTCTTCCGCTCTGCTCCACTCCACTCCTCCCCTTCTCTTTCTCCCTCTAGTCAGGTCCTGGCAGATGACTACTTCAACCAGACCGCCTTTCTCCCAGGCAAAAATGGACTGACTCTTTAGTCTGGCTCATTGGGGGCATCGAGGGAGTACAATCCTGTCTCTGCAGAGATTCAGGTGTTGTATGATTTAAATAAATGCTTTTGAGCCTGGGATGCAAGGTTTGGGTTTTATATTGAGGCTTGGAGCCGGCTGTTGGGAGAGATTGCTTTTCCCTGCCAGGACCTGATGCAATCCATTCAAGCCCCCAGTTCCTTTAAAACTACATGGAGGCTTATGGCACATTAAGTGCCCTTAGGGAAAATAATCCAGGTTTTCAGTGTTCTTGGAAAGGTTGGGGAAGAGGCGGGATGTCAGCAGGACAGGTATGGCGTCATGTGGGTATCATACTGCAAATCCATACCACAGGCATGGTGAGAGTGCACTAAATCGCTGGTGTGATGGAGCTCATAGTTTGAAAATGCAGTGCCAGGAATGCCTTTCTAAATGAGGTGACTGATAACTCATGTAAATAATTCTCAAGCCCGCGAGTTAATTTTAGGAGATGCAACTGTGGAGAAAACAATGATTTCTGAATTACCTCTAGGTCTTGTTGGGGAGAGACTCTCCCTTTATTCTTTATATGTCTCTGAATCTGATCTAGGGTCCATTTCTTCAGAACCTGGAGTATTAAATCAAAAGCTAACATTTGCTATTCACAATTTGCTACTCAAATACTCTGCCTATAATCCAGATTGGGGGTCCTGCATCAACTCTACTCTAGAATAAAAATGAAAAAGGCACAGATTACTAGATATAATTTTAAAGTAATGTCTATTTTGGCCCAGACCTACTTATATCATGAGAACTGAGGACAACAAAACAGGTCATATGCTTCAGGAGCCCTGTAAATGGTAGGTGTTGTATTTGTGCAACCTGAACTTGGAGTGATGTATGACTGATGGGAATAGCATAGAGACTTCAGAAATGCTAGTACTGTGAGCAATTTTTTCCACAGTACTGTTTCCCTCCAAAGGAACACTCACTTCGTTATCTTGAAGATCCTCAGCAGACGAATGCACCGCAAAACAGAGATGCCCAGGGGTGTCATGGAGGCAATCTCCACCAGTATGAGCTCTAGGATGCCAGTGCACACCACAAGGCAATCAAAGCGGTTGAAGAGGGACATAAAGTACTGACGGAGGCCCAGAGCATACATCTTCAGAATCATCTCGATTGTAAAGAGGGCCAGTAGCACCCGGTTGGCAACATCTGTAAGCAGAAAAAACAGGCCAGTGGTGAATAGACCAGATCCCCTGTTTATCTATCTGTATTTTTAATTAATTATTATCTCTTTTTATTATTGTACCTATAGCCCCATCTTACTTTGTTGGCCTTGTGAATACGATTGTGTTTATAATGCTTATGTTTATAGAGCTCCGGCTATGGGGCGGTATATAAATGGAATTAAATAAATACTTTGCTGGTCTTGTGACCATTAATAAATTCTATTCTATTCTATTCCTCTGAAAGGGCCACCCAAGAGCCTAATTCCATTTCAGAGAGAGAGAGAGAGAGGAAGAGAGGGAGGGTAGTGGAAGAGTCCACCAGTACTTACATCACAATACACAGCTCTTCTCTCTGCTAGGAAGCAGCCCTTCCAACCCTCAGCTAACAACAGTCATAAAGAGTATGTGGAAGGATCAAACTCTCTGCTGCATGCTTCTGACATTTTTCTAAACTGAAAAGCAGCCTTAGAGGCAGCCATTTGGATGGGAAGAATGATGGAGATATGAGCGGGTAGTCCTTTCCCTTTCTAGTTCCTGCCATGTTTCTGCTCAACATTGTACCCTCCCTCCCTCCCTCCCTCCAGCTGCTTTCTGGCTGCTCTTTCATTCCCGATAGTATATTCCAAGGCTGCTTTTCAATGAGAAAAAAATACATGGGTAAAAAGCATGCAATGTACATGTAAGATAGCTTGGCCCTAAGCACAAGAGGTTGAACCTAAGGGGTGAAAGGATTATTTTAAGACAAAAGTCAAGGAAAAAAATGAAAGTGGGAGATGGGTAGGAAGTAAGTCAAAACTGGTATAGGGATAGGGTTATCAGAGGAACCCAGTTGGAGGAAAGGATGGAACTTGATAGGTTTTCCTTGTCTCGGTCCCAAGAACTCTCTTCCATCTTCCATCAGCTGATCCAACTTGGTCCTCAGTGAGACAGGCTAGCTGGTGGATTTTCCATATTTTTTATTTTTATTATTTGTGGAAATAGTCACTTGCAAAAATTGTGGCCACAACTTCTGTAATTTGTGCAAATTTGTGCAAACCAAAATTTACAAATTATGCAAATTGCATCCACAAATTGTGTGATTGCTATTTTCACATTAAAAAAAAAAAAAACCTAAAAAGACTCCAGAATTTAGGGGAAACATGTGGCTTAGCTCATAAAGGCAAGCCAAGCTGGGCATACCATGGAAGTCCATGGAGCCCAAAAAGGGCCAGATTTCCCAGCAATGGACATCCCTATAGAGAGATACCATTGGGATGGGGATTTTAGGGCACTCAGGTGTTCTACTTCACAGAGGACAATTCTCTATTTAGTACAGCTGGCAGAGGACAGTCCTCTATTTGAAGGTGTCCTCTCTTTAAAGAGCTGTTCAATCCAAGTCTGGTTTAAAACTAAAGAGTCATAAGGAGGGAGAGCAGCAGAGACCTTAAGGTTGCCCACCAATAGTTAGCACCTGGAGTGTAGTCTTCTTCACTGTGGTAAGATACATTATATTTCTGTTCAAATTATAGCAATTATTTCTAAATTTGCACCTATACACATAAATTTGCATATGTAAATCTTATGCAAATTAGTATCCTCTTTTGTGGTGATGCATAACTGACTACCCTAAGTGTAGATGGGGCTGGGGCTCTGAAAAGAAAAGAGAAGGTCATAAGATCAAGCAAGGAAGTTTAGGACTGGCAGCATCGGAGCCCCACACCTGATTCATCAGAACATGGGAATTCCCAGAAATAGAACGCCCCGCTCACCTTGGGCATGGGTCAGCCAGTCAGGTTGATTGTGATGCTCAGAAGCTATTGAGAAGGTGTTCAGGGCGACAATCAGGATCACTAACCAGTAGAAAAACTTGGACTTCACCACTTCACGGCATTTCCTGCGGAAAAGACGGTTCCACCGCCGCCAGTGCCGGCTAGAGGAAAAAGAGACAAGGAGAGTTAAAACAGGAACAGCGGCAAATCAATTCCGTAGGCCAGCCTTAGGGGACACAGCTCTTCTTAGGGCTCCAACTTGCCTAGCAGAATTTCACAGCACTTTTGAAAAGCATCACTCTCACCAGTATGGGTAGGCCTGCAAAACATAAGGCCATTGAGATGACAGCAACCCTTTCCACAACTATTTGCAGCTCCAAAGAGGTTTCCAAATGCTTATTGTTTGCATCTCTTTGTTGACAATATCTAAGACAACCTTCCCCAACTGGGGTATGCTGGGAGTTGTAGTCTAATACACCTTGTGGGCATCAGGTTGGGGAAGGCTGGTCTAAGGCCTGCCAAAGATGGGTATGGGGGGAAATTCCAGTGACCTCTCCCTCTGGGTTTAGAGGGCAGGTGCCACTTTTTCCAGAGTGCTGCAGCTGGTTAGTCATGCTGTACAGCCCGCCTGTGTCTAGGATTCCCTCAAGGCCAAACAACATGATACTTTATAAATGCAGCTAGAAATAACATTCCCCCCCCCACACTTTTCCACACTAAAGTAAGCTCAGGGATGAGACCTTAGCATGGCAGGTAGGAGGCTTTCACTCTTTGCCTCACCCTGCAATATGAATCCAGATCAGGGCCCCCACACCTACAATTTGCATTGGTAAAAAATAATAGATTAAAACAAACGTGGAGCAGTTGGGGGAATGTAACTCTTGTGTGCTGTTGCCAGTAGACACAGCAAGGAGGAGTGGAGATGGAGAGAAGTAGACAAAAACAGAACATTCATGTATGTATGTTTGTATTATTACATTTACATTGTTAGGCTGACCAGATTTTGAGACCCAAAATCCCGGTCCCCCCCATCCCCCCCACATAAAACAACCCCCCCCGCGTGCCCGCCCCCCCCCGCGCGGCCCGCCCCCCCTCCCGCTCCCCCTGCCCGTGCTGCGCCGCCCTTGCGCCAGCGCGCCTGCACCCCCCGCGCGCCCGCCCCCCCGCGCGGCCCGCCCACTCCCTTCGCCCGTGCTGCGCTGCACCGCCCGCGCGCCCCGCCCGCCCCGCTCGCCCCACGCTGCTCGCGCCGCCCGCCCGCCTCGCGCTCCTTACCTGTGCAGGCCGCGTCCGCTTCCCTCCAGTGCTCGGAATCTACTGAGAAACAGGCTTCACGGCCTGTCCCTCAGTAGCGCGCCGGGTGATGACGTCATCACCCAGCGCGATACTGAGAGACAGGCCGTGAAGCCTGTTTCTCAGTAGATTCCGAGCACTGGAGGGAAGCGGACGCGGCCTGAACAGGTAAGGAGCTCGAGGCGCGGGGCTCGAGGCGCGGGGCACTTACATGTTGGGGCGGGCGCTTCCCGGGCTCCTCCGACGCCCATCGCCGCCGGGTCCTCGCTTGCTGCACCGCCGCGTGACCCCCCGCCACCCCGGTTTGCCCCCCCCGCCCCCCGGTTGGGCCGGTTTGCCCCTGGATTCCCGGTTAGGACCGGGAAATCCCGAGCCATCTGGACAGCCTAATTTACATCCCCAACAACAGGCCATATATTTGACCATTGTTTCCCCCTCCAACAAGCCATGCCACCTGGATTTGAAGGATACAATAAGCCATGCCCAGGCGGGTAATTAGAGAAATCGTGCCCTGCATGTGCAAGCATGCGCCGAGGATTAAACAAATCACGGTGGCTTGTTTAACCATCGTTGATCGTGTGAACCAGGTCAGTGACTGGCCCAAGGGCCGGGCCACACTCACCCATTGGGCTTCATGGTCAAGCGGGGACTAGAACCCAGATCTCCTGAGTCCTAGCCCAACTCTCTAACCACTACACCGTACTGGAAAGAAAGGTGGGGAACTGTGAGATGGAGATACAGGGATACTTGAGGTGGGGGACAGAGAACTTCTATGAGGTGCAGTAAGCCAAAAGAGAAGCATGTGGGGTGCAGAGAGGCCTGTGGGCTGGGGCTGAGTGAGAAAAGGGAGCACTGAGGGATGGTGGTGTTGCGGGACACGTGAGGGCACAGAAGATAGGAAGTGGTAAGGAGGGTGGGGAGAAAAAGAGAGCGGTAATGGAGAGATGTGGTGCAGAGAACAGAGTGTGCTACAGGGCAGAGTGGGGGAAATGAGTTGTAATAGAGAGACCTGTGGTGGTACAGAAATAGAAAAGAGAGCATGCACTTGAGAACAGAAAGAAGGATGGGATTTTTAAAAATGGAAAAGACTTCAAAAACTTTTTGAAAAAATTGAAAAACATTTCCAAGGACAATGTCCCTTTTTAAAAAAAAAAAAAAAAAACAATAAATGTAAAAGCAGCACACAGAGTTATTTGATTTGTGCACTCCTGCACTGCAGGACCTGAGCATGTTGGATTGAAACGCATGCTACTTACAAGAACAGAATCCATTTATTCATGCCCTCAATCTCATACAAGCTCTCCGTCTCTGAGCCACCTTCATCTGATGGCATTAGCCCTGAGGAAGAGGAGGAAAGATAAGAAATGTATTGCACTAGGTAACAGAGGCACAGGTTAAGTTCCAACGAGTTTTATTTACAAAACTAGAAACGTACGCAGTCACTGCTGCATAGCTCTGTAAATCCATCTAGTCCAGGCTCAGGCAGTTCTCCTTCTTTCCCACTTCCCGTACTTATCCTCTTAAATTACATCTCCCAGCAAGCAGTGCTCTAAGCCCTGTTGATTCCAGGCAGTATTGTATCCAAAACTACCACAAAAGCCCCAAAATAATAATAAAAAAATCAACAGATCTGGAAGGCAGGCCTGGCAATTTGCAGACATCCCAATCTCAAAAAGTCCCTTTGTAGAACATCCCCATTTGTTCCCACCCCTCCAAATACACAGATGTTCCCTCCAAAAAGAAAGGGTCTTATGACATCTTAAATCTAACAAAGACTAACAAATCTTATGGCCTAAGCTTTCAAGGACTGAAGTCCACTTCGTCATGTGTTCCCACGAAACCAAAAACAAATCAAACAAATAGAACAACAACAACAACAACAACAAATACACAGAGAAAATAGTCCACCATGCTAGCTGGTAGCAAGACAGGTGATAAATAACCAAGCCAATGGTCCAGATATCCAACACAAGACCCAGCCAAAGAAATATAGAGAATCCAATGAAGGCTAGGCAGGAAATGAAAAGATGGGTGGAAATGAATAAGGAGCAGGATTTCCCCTTCCTTCTAGAGCATCAGTGGGGGCTGGGGGCTTTGATTTCAGCGGGGCTATGAATCCATTCTGGGTTTCAGTCAGAATTAGTCAGAACTCTAAAGGGGATTGGGTTCAGCACCTTGGATAACTCTTCTAGAGTTTTGACTGAAACCTAGAGCAGATTCACAACCCCTCTGAAATTGTAGGACATCTCATGCAACTTATTAAGCTCCTGGAAAACATTAAAATGGTTGTGTTCATCCTCAATGGACAAGTATCATTATAGGCTTGTGGAAATGGGAAAATGCAGTCAAAGGGAAGAGAAGACGTAATACCATTGACACAATTAGCTTTATTTATTTCAAGTTTTTTCATCCTCAGCCGAAAAGGCTCCCAAAGCAGCTTACAGTAAAGCAAGGCAGTCCCTTCCTGCAAACTTGTAATATAAAAAGACATGACACACAAGAAAAAAGAAATGGGGAGGGAAGAGGGGGGAATTTGTTCTTATAGCAGGGCTGGTGGAATGGCCCTGCTCTCCCTCTCATTTCCCTCTGTCCAGCGTACTGGAATGGCTGCTGGTGGTGATAATTAAGGGAGGAGGAGTGTGAATGGCTTTTCAAAATTACATTGCAGGTGTGGGGTGGGGCTGATCTGGACTGGGCCCCTGCGCCTGCTCTTTGTATTCCAGTGCATTTTTCCAATGCAAAGAGAAGGTGCATGTTCCTCAATCTGGGGGCTGCCCTCATGATGCCGGATTGGCACTGCTTCCCTCTGAAACCCTGCATTTTTCCTCTCCCAGGGTGGTGTTGGATAATCCCTATGCTGAGGAGGGAGCACGGGATTTCTAGTGGCCATCTGGGTACCTCTTCCCAGGGAAAGGCGATCAATCGCCAGTTTCCTTCCAACAGGGACGGAACCCAGATTGGCCCTGGAGCAACATTAGGCTGACTATATGAAAAGGTGGACAGGGCTCATGTAACTTTAACAGCTGTAGAGAAAAGGGAATTTCAGCCAGTGTCATTTGTATGCAATTAGTTCCTGGTGAAATTCCCTCTTCATCACCACAGTTAAAGTTGCAGGGGCCCTGCCTTCTTTTGTATATGGTCACTCTAGTATAGTACCTGCAACTTTAACTGTGGTGATGAAGAGGGAATTTCACCAGGAACTAATTGCATACAAATGACACTGGCTGACACTCCCTTTTCTCTACAACTGTTAAAGTTACATGAGCCCTGTCCTCTTTTTCATATGGTCAGCCTAAGCAACATCAGACAGCAGAAGAGTCATACTGATGTTGCTCCAATTGAAAAAGTCAGGGTAAGTCCCTGACATTTTCAATCCATAGCTTCACAGGAAAGTCTTGTGGTGGCTGCGAAGCTGCACTTGTGTCATATAACTGACACAGCACAGATCTGCAGCCACCGTAGGGCTTTCCCTACATATAGACAGTCTGCTGGATTGGGACCACAGTGAAGCAAAGGGTTAAAGTCCACCCCACCCCCATGCTGGATCAAAGGTGCAAGGCCCTCAATCTGAATTGGGATCACAGTGAAGGAAAGGGTTAAAGTCCCCCACCTCACCCCCATGCTGGATTAAAATCCATCTGCATAATTGCTGATTGCCTGGATGGTGTTGTGCCAGGATTAGCCCTTAGTCAAAATGGTCTCTCCAGGAAACTGCCTGTTAGAATTTGCAGCATTCTGTCCCAACACATTTTCCCTGTAAACCCATTCACTTCAATTAGCCAGGCAGCACTGCTTGATAAACGTAGTACCTTCCCCACGTCTCCTGTCGCTATCCATGACTTCTGCATGGGTGATCCAGTCCATGTAGCCTTTCATGTCCTCCTCCAGTTGCTGCTTCTCCCTCAGTTTTTGGAAGGTACCCCGTGATTTGGCTTTCTCACGCTCTTTGCTGAACTCCCTGGGGAAAAAATCAAGTGAGACCTGGTATAACCTAGCAGTTAAGCACATGAGCAATGGCCAGGCAGTTCCAGTTCAAGTCTCAGCTTGGCAGTGGCTAGATGGCCTCAGGCAAGCTACTAGCTCTCAGCTTCAAACACCCTCCTTTCTACACCTGGACATAACAAAACTGTCCTAGATTACAGGGTTGTTCACAGGTTTACTGAGATAATATAAGTGAAAATGCTTTGGGTGCCAAGAGCCTTTCTACACAAGACTTTTATTGTGTGCTCATGATTCCTCATTCACGGTATTTTGTGGGTACATCATATCATCATTCTCCAGAGCCTCTTCCATGCTTCGCAACTATTATTGCAGTTTGTTTTACTAATTAGAAAAGTGGGGTATTTTTCACAATGGCATTGCAGAAGCCTCATGTATTTGTGAAATTCTGCTATACCAGAGTGCCACCTAGTGGTTGTGTAATGGAACATATAGAAAGGCAGAGAAAGTAAAATCCCAGGAAAAAACTCATGTAAAGGAGCCGATCTTAATCCAGCTAAGAATCTGGAAGCAGAAGCCTTGGAAACAGTGTGAGCCTCATGTAGAACCCCCCCCCCCCCACCGATGGAATGGATGCATGTGATTTTATCCACAATCTATCCCTTAAAATAGTTACTGGGAAGTTACTGAGCCTAAGTGGGGTGAAGTAAGCTGACCTAATACCCTCACTAATCCAAAAGCTTGGTGTGATGAGAATGAGGAGACACAATGCAGCCATTTCCAGAGTTCAATAGTGCTGGCACCATTATGTAAGCAAATCTGAATTTTCAGAGTTTCTTTTCATCTTGTAGTTTTTTGCCCCAAGACTCTGTGTGTGTGTGTGTGTGTGTGTGTGTGTGTGTGTGCTGAGCTTAATATTAAGCCTTAAATTGTCTGCCTCCTCCAGAGGAATTACTGGATCTGATTATCATATTAATTATTGGCAGGCAACAAATAAACAGATAGGTGGAGTTGGTGAAAAAACTAATAGCCCCATCCTACAAGTTGATTTGCTGGCAGATCTCTACCTATAAAGCAGAAAGTATGTGTGTGTGATGTATGTCTGTAAATGTTTACCCACTTCCAGATGAGTTAGACACTTGAAATTTGGCATGCTGATAGGTCTGGCTGTACAATGTACCAGAAAAATCTAAAAATACAGAAATGTAGGTTTTAAGTATTTTTAAAGAATTTAATAAAAACCAAGGGTTATGCCTACAACTCCCAGCATGCCTTGGGTGGGAGGCCAGACTTACTATGTGCAAACTCACTATGTGTAAACCATGTCACTATCTCTCAATCCTCAGTTCCCACTTTCCTGACCTCTCACTAACTTTCTTTGTTCACCTTCTACCTGACTTTCTCCAATAGCCACTAACCCCACCCATCATTCCATTCTAGCTTCAGCTTATGCCTACAACTCCCAGTATGCCTAGGGCATTATAATTTCTTTAAAAGTTAACTCACAGGTCAGCACTGGCCTATTACTTTAAGATGTTTACCTTGCAGACATATATCTTAGGGGGCCCAAGCAATGCCAGGTATATCAGCTAGTAGTTGTATAAACTCAGGAGGGTAAGGTCTGTCATGCCAGTGCAACATCATCACTTGTGCTGCTAGTTTGCTAAATGTTCCTAGACATTCAATGATGTTGCAATCAGAACAGCATTACATTGCTTGAGTGTAAGCTTCAAAGGTGATACAACAAGAACAAAGTGCACAAAATGTGTTCGTCCTTCATCCCCTGATATTCTATTGTACCATCAAGGCCAGCAACAGTGTTCGTCCTTCATCCCCTGATATTCTATTGTACCATCAAGGCCAGCAACAGGAATCAGGAGCATCAGAATGTGAAAGAAGGGAAGGAACTCTCCCTGTTTTATTTCAGCACCGTAAAGCAGCACCCAAGATCATCCCCTCCTTCAAGAATTTCATGATTCTAAAGACACACTCAGGACAGACTCCCATGCCATTGATGCTGAGACAGTAGATAAGATCCCATATGTTCAGAGTTGCTTACCCACTGAGCACACCCAAGATCAGGTTAAGGATGAAAAACGACCCAAGTAAGATGAGACTGACAAAGTAAATCCAAGGCCATTCATTCCCAATGGCATCATTTACCTAAGGCAGAACAGAAATGTGAAGATAAGGAATTACAAGTTGGTTAGCCGACATGGCATTTTGGGAAATCTCCACCATGGGAGGAAGTTTACTCTGGAGCCAGGGAGACAACCAAGACAAAACTGGGAGTAGACTCTAACTCATTCATCAGACCTTTTTGCCCCCTATAAAACTTGGAGACCTGGTGGACAACTGACTGCTAAAGGTGAGCAGCTCCTGGACCCTTTCTAGATTTTCTGCAACATCTACTTTGACGTTTGTAGTTCGAGCCACTGCTGATTTTAAAAGATAGGCATGTTGTTGTTTGTATAAAGTGAGATCCAGCCGATTTCATACCGTTTGGTGCTCTTGGGATTGGAACCCAAATTTTAAGCATCCTCTGAGACACGATGTGTATCCTGTGCAGATGGCTCTCTGACGAGTGGAATGTTTTTCCTGCTCTAAGGGTACTTCACTACCTGGGAGGTGACATAACCACATGCCCATACCTTCACATCCTTGTACTTGCCACATGGCCAATGAGCCCTACAGTACTTCCCCCCCCCCCCCCAGTAGAGGCCTACCCAGTAAAGGACTTCCGTCCACCCTTCCATGGAGATACACTGATAGACAGTCAGCATTGCAAACCCAAAGTTATCAAAGTGGGTGATGCCATTGTTGGGTCCTGGCCACCTGCCCTTGCATTCAGAGCCAGGGATAGTGCAGTGGCGTCCGTGGCCTGAGTTTGTACATGGCGATGGCTTTTCATTTTCCTCAGTGGCCAAGATGTCTGAGGAAGGAAACAAAGGGTCAAATGTGAGTCTCTGCCAAAGATGGTGAGTGCATACTCTTATCTGCATATCTTAGCATGGACCCCAATCTTACTGAAGCAGAGTTTCAGGGATCCAGCAGGCTTCACACCTGCATCCAGTCCCTGTTTCTTCCAGAGCACCAGAGGCACATATTTTGCTCCATAGACATGCCTCAGAGTGACGTTCCGGGTATCTCTGGAACCTCAGATTGACTATGAGCAGCAGATCAAGCACATCCCCTACCTGTCCCATTGTAGTAGCAGGTCTTGTGCATCTTGCCCTTGAAGAGCTCCTGCCCTACAATGGCATAGATAATGAGCATGAAGACAACAAGCACAGCAATGTGAAGCAGCGGCAACATGGCCTTGATGATAGAGTTCAGTACCACCTGCAGACCTGCAATAGGGCGGAAGGAAACAAGTTATCCACATTGTCTTTAGCCTTTAAAAATACATTTTCAATCACCATCATACACTATCCTATGATCTGATCTATGATTTAACCTTTTTAAAGCTCATGGACATTGCTCTGCATTTCACAGAGGAGGAGTGATGACGACTAGTACAAGTTCACACAAAAATCAAGTTGTGGTGTTATGGTCAGAGCAACAGACAAACAGAACTGGAGTAGGTCTCTTACCGTATCACCCTTTGTTTAGCATAGTTATTCCCAATCTTGGGTCACCAAATAGTGTTTGACTACAAGTCCCAACATCCACAGCAAGCTTGGCCAATGGTTGGAGATGAAGGAGGTTGTAGTACAGCAACATCTGGAGACCAAAGGTTGGACAGCACTGCTCTAGCAACATGGCTGCAATTTTCTTTCAGGAAGTACTGCAGGGGCAGGCAACTTGTGGCCCTCCCAATGCTTTGGCCTTCAACATCCCATCAGCCCTAGCCAGCATAGCCAATGGTGATGGATGATGGAAGCTGAAGGACAAAACTTCTGGAGGGCCACAAGTTACCCACCCCTCTGCCAGAGGAAGAAAAGAACAGCCTGACCTCACCTACAACATGTCCTGCTCTCTGCGTTGCATTGGCCATGGGACTACTGCACCTGAAGTCAAGAAATGAAAGAACAGAATGCTGCAACACCCACAGCCTCCCACTCACTTTTAGTTGAAGTCAAATGAGACAAAGTTGGTGTCATTGAAGGGAATTGAAATAGACGTTCTTGACGCCACAGTCAGTGTTCTCCGTGAGTTAACAAATTCAAATTCTAGTGTTTGTCAACCCCCCAGATTCATGAAATAATATGATCGATTAAGTTTCCCTGGTCTGCTTTCTGTTTGCCAAAGCATCTGACTGTCCCCTCTTTGAATATGGATGATGGGGTTTTGATGGGATTTTATACTTTTAAAACTTTCTGAAGATGATCTTGCACATTTCACCTTGGCTAGCTGTGGTTATAATCTACTTTCCATAGTCTTTGATAAACCTGTCTCCCCCCCCCCCCGCTTTTCATCAAAGAGCTTCATGTAACAACAGCATCCATTTTTATTTCTTGTTTCTCTGATCATCTATGGAAGAAAAGGCTTATGGGAACTGTGCCCCATCAGCTCAGCTCTAGCCTTTTACATGCACCAATCCCTAAGGAAGTTTTACGCACTTGGTACTCCTGACACCAAGCGTAAGGGCCGCAGCACTCGGAAAGCTCTCAGAGCTTTGACGTCAAAGCCACCCTGCCCGCTAAGAAGTGCTTTGTCCATTAAGCTGATTCTCTCCAGGATCACTGTGAAGACTCTACAAAAGAAATGGCAAGCAAAAAGAGGCAGGTGGGAACAACAGAGTAGTAGCAAGAGGCAAATACAGAACTTAAGCAAAGGCATGCCACCTTTCTGCTGTGTCCTGCAGAGGAAATGGAGCTTGGCTCCTATGGCTTCCTTGGGGGCAGTGTACATATTGTGGCTGTTATGTGGGGGCTACTTTAAATTACTCCAACCAGATTAAGCAAATTGTAATTGCATCGCATCTAACAAGAATGCTTTGTGGTCAAATGGCAAAAATAGCCTGATTTGCCCAGTGAGATGCTGCATGACAACAGCTCACTATGTGATAACTATACCCATGTGCAGGTGGAGTGATTTTATGTGTCCTCCATGTGACAGTGACTATTTAGAAGAAAGGATGACAGACAAGAGCAGCTTTCCACTATGGCTGACACCATCATATTTCAGTCCAATGTTGATTGGCTGATGCAGAAAATGAACTGCACCACTTCCATCCACCTGCCTTCTTTGCAGTACATGGATCTGGAATTTATCGGGGGAATGTATGCAGTAGGTAAAAGTTGGAGCAGTGATTCCCAACCTTGTCCCACCACATTACCACTCCCATCATCCTCAGCCTGTGTGCCCAGTGATCAGGGTTGATAGGAGGTGTAGCCCAACATCTGGGGACCCAAGTCTGAGAACTGCTGAGTTGGAGTAAACAGATGTCTCCATGGGCTCCCTACTCTCCTCACTGCTGACTCATATGGTCAGTGAATTTCCAGTGAGAGCTGACTTTCCACACCCGGGGAAGCCAATGCCTCCATCCCACCCATCCCAGGTAACTGGTTCCTTTTGAGATATCTGATTGTTGGGGCCAGATCCAAAGTAGGTGAATGGGGATCAGCAACAGCAGCACAGATTGTTCTGAGCCAGACAATCTTAAGGTGCATTCACAAACAGAAGCTCTATTTATTTTCTCCGCACATGAAGAACAGAGAAATATTGGTGTGAACTAAGCATCAGATGACATTTCTGGGACACCAGCTACCCCTTTTTCAGTTGCTACGATCACAAGAATAGCAGTAGCTGCCTCCATAGTTCACACTCATTTTTCTCCAGGAAGTCACATCCATGATCACATGGAGAAAATAGGGACTGATTTACACTTCATGCAGCAGATGTGTGTGTATACTTGGGGTTTGCTACAAACACAGTGTGAAATGGAGACATGTCTCTTCAAGCATTCAGGCCACAGCTCCCTGACACATGTATTTACAGGCATATGTCTTTCCTCCTCACTTCATGTTTGTCACAGCAAACCCAGTATACATGCAGGAGACATAAATGCTACATAATGGGCTGGTTCACATGATCAAATAAGTTATGGTGGGCTATTGCGCATGCCTGCAGCCATTATAAATATTCAAGCTATGGCTGCAGCTTGTTGTGTCCTCCCAACCTTGGTGGCAGGGGTTGTGCCCATGGCCTGTTCTAGGGTTATGAGAGGGTTGTTTTATTTTAATGCACTTTGTACACAACCTTAAAAATTAAACAACAAAAAGCTGCAAACAAGCAAATGCTGCAAACAGGCAACCTGCAATGCTGAGCATGTGCAAAGAGGCTGTGCAGAGAGGCTGTGCAGAGGGGGCACCAGAGGGATAAAGTTCCTGTTTTCCCTATGTTTATATTTTGATCATACATGGCAATCCTATACCTCTCTATTCAGAAGTAAGCTCCATTGAGTAAGCTCCATCTTACTCCTAGGTAAGTGTGTAAAGAATGGCAGCCTCCAGGTCCATTAGGAGTGGATACAACTGCAACTTAACATCAGTTCCAATGGAATGTAGACTTTTTCTTGCAGAAACCCACCCACTCCATCACCCACAGAGAAAAATAAAATAGTTCCTTTACCCCAAAAAGACTATTGTAAAATCCAGCACATTCCAGCCATTTCGGAGGTAGGCATCTGCATGGAATAGAAATCCATAGGCAATTATCTTTAGTGTTGCCTCAATGGTAAATACTAGAAGGAAGAAGTATTCTAGCTTCTCCTGTAAGACACAGAAGGGAGAGGGGAAATATATGCCAATGTTAGTGATAACGGTCTCAGTCAGATCCCCAAGTTGCATAGAAATGTTATTGTAAAATCCAAAGACATGTGAGATGTTCTTCTAAATGACCACCACCAATTCTTTTGGCATTTAAAAAGTCGGAGTTTCTTAGTCCTATGGGAATTTCTAGATTTTTTCTCTAAGGCTCAATTCACACACAACTTTCTGTTGCTTTCTCCATGTCATGTGAATATAAGCACATAGATTTTAGCCACAACTATGCACTATCGAGTACATTTCAGAACTCAAGAAAGTTCTGCAGCTGAAAGCCATAATTGCCCAGATATTGTCTGAGTCACAGCAGCACTGGAGCCATTCAGGGGAAGACCTTCATACTATCACCAAACCCTTCCCATTCTCCTAGCCGTGAATCTTTTCTCTTCTATAACATCATTCCTGTTTATTATATAGGATAATTCAGTCTCTAACTAGCCTTCTCCACATGAAAACAGGCAGAGACAATCCCAAATCAATTTCATTTACCACCAATAAACCTTTTTTAAGTCAACCAAGGCTGCATTTGGACTTTGAGCTAAACCATAATGAACCTAGGGCTACCTCCACAAGAGAGGTTTAATGCTCTTTGAAGGCTCATTATAAATTTTACCTCCACACCAGCGGAGCGCAAAACGGGCGTAGAGGCGCGTTATCTCCCGGATTATGTGCATTATCGAATGCGCGTTAAATAGCGACTTTTATTTTGCTCCGGCCGTTAAAGCGCATTTTCGCAGTGTGAACAAGCGATTATGCGCGTTAACTTCTTGTAAAGCGCTTTTTGGACATCAATTAATGCGCTTCGCCGCCTCTCGCCGCCTCCCGTGCAGAGGGATTAGGAGTAAATGCGCCTCCGCGATAATGCGCATAATCCCCGAACCGGGCGCAAAAGCGCATCCTTGTGGAGGGGGCCAGAGTGAACCTGAGTCTTGCACACTTAACACACATACCCGCCCACTCTCCTCTTCTGGGTGAGAAAGAGTTCAGAAGCTTTCATTTCCATTTCCATTAATCACAGCATGTCATGTTGTCTGGATTGACAAACTATGGTTATTGTTGAACAAACCAACTTCAAACCAAGGATTTTGAAACTGACTTGTTTAAACAAACCATAGTTAACCTTAACCACAGTTTAGGGTTCAGATGATGTGTTAAACTGTGGTTAATTAAAAGTGAGTCAGAGATTTAAAAATTATGGGAGGCAGAAGTCATGAAAATAATGCTTAAAGAAAAAGTGTCAGTTATGGAGATTTTTTTCATTTTCATTTCATTTAATACATTTTTATACCATCCAATAGCCAAAGCTCTCTTAGCAGTTTACAAAGATTAAAAACCAAAATACATTATACATAGTGTAAAAACCATTTATATATAAACATATAAACAGCGAGGAAACACATATATCTAAAACAATTTTAAACAATCAGCATTAAGAAAAATCCAGGACCTGATGAAAACCTCATCATATGTTGCTAAATGCCTGAGAGAAGAGGAAGATTTTAACCTGGCACCAAAGAAAATAACAATGTCGGTGCCAGGTAGGCCTCATCAGGGAGATCGTTCCAAAATTGAGGGGCCACCACCAAGAAGGTCCTCTCCCTTTTTGCCGCCTTTTGCGTTTCCCTTGAAGGAGGGCCTTAGATGATGAATGGAGATAAATGGAGATAAATATCAGAGTGGTCTAGAATACACAGGCTTTGTTTTTCGAAATGATTGTGGTTTGTTTTAGTTATTTGCTTTTAGTGTACAGGAAGATTGAAAAGAAACTGAGGAGACAGAACTGCACCTGTTAATGGAACTCTTTCCATGCTTGACATCACAGCTACTTTAAGACCTGCTTCCTTTACTACATTCTCTATGAGATGGATCTACACTGATAGGTTTTAATCACCGGGAATTTTTTATGTATGTGGTTACAGACTTTCCAGCGGTACATTCTATTTGGGATTGTCTAAAAAAACCCAAAAAAACACACACACCCTGTCTCTTGCCTGCCTACCATTATCTGGTTCTTTGCCCAAAAACTGAGGGGGAAACCCCAGGATTTCTCCCCTCATGTTTTCCCTTAGGCCTTAAAAGATTGCATATTTTAGAGATCTTGGCTCCATCTCCAGGCATCTCTTGGGCTTTCAAATAAATGATTTCTGAGGAACTAATATGAATTTGGCTTTGTGATTTTGTAGGATAACCAATGGACCTTGTTGTTTTTTAATGTAGTGCCCCCACCCTGCAAAAGAACTATGTTGAACCAATTTGTATTCCTGCCAGTACTTTGTGGCCTGGGAGACATAAGCTAACAAGGGCAAAGAGAGATGAAAGCGCTTTAAACACCCTTGAGGCAAAGACGCCGCTGACTACGTTTAATCCTAGTCCATTCCCGGCTGCTTAGTGCTGCAGCTGAATCAACGGACAGGATGGCTACCTTTGGCCGTCACACAGCTTAGAATAGTTACTGTATCTGTATTTTTTTTCCCGCCTCCCCCATCTCCCCCCACCCAGTTCACATCAGAGGCTGCTGTTGCCTCCTTCTCTCTTGCAGCTGCAACTGTCCATCACCCTAATTTCACTTCAGGATTGCCAGGGCCCCATCCCTGTCAGGCTTTGTATGTTGCAGAATGAAGCAGACAGAGTTTAGAGTTGTTTGTCTTAATTTATATATTTTGCACTCATTCCCAGTCAAATATACTTTAAGTAATCCTTAAGTTACAAGTGTGCCTGGTTCCAGTGCTTGCATTGCAGGAAATGGAGAGGGTTGTTAACCTTTGTTGATGTTTAATCTTATAGTGACTGATTTGAAAAGCTATTGGGGTGGGGAGAGAGAAGGTGCCTCTACAAGAGCGATTTAAAGCTCTTTCAAGGCGCATTAAAATTTTTACCTCTACAAGAGTGGAGTGCAACTCGGGGGTCGAGGCGCTTTTTCTGTCCGATTATGCGCATCATTGAATGTGCGTTAAATGGTGAGTTTTAATTTACCGCGGGAGTTGAAGCGCCTTATGTCCATGTAAACAACCGATTATCCGCATTTAAACACTTTAAAGCACGTTTCATACAACCGGTAATGCGCTTCACTGCCTCCCATGTATAGGGATTAGGCGTAAAAGTGATTGCGAGAAGATGCGCATAATTGGACAACCGGGCATCAAACCGAATTCTTGTAGAGGGGACCAGAGACATGATTTGGCTGAAATTGACGACACTCTGGGATGGGACTTGTGGATTTCATTATGGGTTTCCTCATATTTTCCCCAGTACTAAGTGATTCTTCCATCGTCTTCTCCAGTTTGGGATGGCTTCCTAAATAACCAGAACTGCTAAATGCCATTCAGCACAAGAGTAATGGCTTGTTTTTTTAAAGAGCTTTTTCGAGGCAACGCTCCTTGTAACACAGTGGGTCTTAATTTGGCCCTCCTGGCTGATTGACTGGGAAGATTGTCAATATGCATCTTGGATAGGTCTCCTCAGGGCCGTACAGAGCTGGTAATATGCCCAGGCCAGATGGGAAGCATGTGCCCCCCATTTCAAAAAAGGAGGACAACATGGCCTCCCCAAGGAGGCGTGCCCACCAACATGTCCATTCTACATAACACCTTCATATTAAACCTGTTCTACAACACCTCAAGGCACATATATCCCCTCCCTGCATGCAGCATGGCCCTCTGGACCTTGTAGTCTGACTGTGGTATTCATAACAGACGGCTTCTGCGCTGTTTCCGCAAGGTGAGCTCCTCGCTTCTCGATGGGCCACTTATGCTACGGAAGCAGTAGCATAAGCTGGGGGGGCACCTCCTTGTCGAGTTCCCCCCTCAAAATTGTGGGCCCCGGGTCAACTGGCCCTACTGGCCCCCCCTCTGCATGGCCCTGGGTCTCCTGTGCCTTGAATAGCTTGCACAGCATGGGTTAGTTGGACAGATGCAGCATTGCTGGTCACTGGAGCCCAGACTGCTCACCACTTCCCTGCCTCAGAACTTTTAAAGAAACAGTAGCCTTGTGCTGGATGGTTTATAGCAACTCCTGTTATATAGAAAGCCATCCCACACATGGGAAAAGAATGCTATCCAGAATACCTGCCAAATTAGCCCAGAAAGGGCTAGAATTTTTATGTAATCAGGAGCACAACAGAGGAAGGATCCAGGCATACCCACCCACAAGAAGCATCCCTGGCACCAATGTTGTACTCTTCTCAGTGCCAGGTTAAAATCTCTTTATTAGCCCAGGCATTTTAAATTTCAGGTGTTTTTTTAAGCTGGTTGAACTAGTTTTTATGTCTCCTAGGCCCTTTCACGGCACTGAGTTGGGGCCGACTCCCCCCAAACCCCATGATTTTACTCACCCAGGGTGGCACTGGTAATCCCAATGCCAAGGAGGAGCGCAGGGTTTCCGGCAGTCATCTGGGTACTGGGGCTGCCCCCACCCACCCTCTTCCTGGTGGAAGGTGACCAATTGCTGGTTGCCTTCCACCAGGACCGCCTCCTGGATTGGCCCTGGGAACTAGGTCAGAAAGCGGAAGAGCTATACTGACCTTGCCCCCAATGAAAAAATGTGTGTATATCCATGACTTTTTCAAAGCACAGCTTTGCAGGAAAGCCCTGCAGTGGCTGTGAAGCTGCATCTGCATCATATAACTGACACTGTGCAGATTCACAGCCACAGTGGGGCTTTTCCTGTGTATAGACAGCCCCTCATTTTTATTGTACTGATGTTTAGATTTTATGGCTTAGATCCAATTCTGTCATCTGGCTGATGGGATGGTTTTTGTCTGCAGAACCAGAAGGGGTGCAATTCCCTCTCTCTCTTGCATCCCCTGGGCACCCTCAAAATCCTCTCCGGAGGCTGGGAAGCTCTCCAGAGCAGATATTTGTGCAGCACAAAGGGCTGCAGGGGGGAGGAAAGAGGGAGAAGTCCTTTTGCGCTATTGGACCTTTGGTAGCACAATGTTGGATTGACCCCCATATGGTTTTTATTGTGTTGAATTGTTGGTTTTTATGTACACCTCCCCCAAATCGTCTTTGGGATTAAAGTTCTTTCTATATTTTTTCAAAACAAATAAACCTGATCCAAATGCATCTCTGCCCACCAAGTCATTCAAATGTTTGAGATTTCACATGTTAAAGCATAGGGCCTGGGACCTTGGAGCATCAGTCTCTGTAAGTAAGTGGTTGCATGAGATGGGGAAGGTCACTCTGTTAAACACTCCAACAAGAGCAAGAAAGAGAGGGATTTCTTACCAGTCTGGAATTCACTTTGTTGGTGTCATCTTCAGGCATGGGCAGGTAGATAGCCAGTGCCACACAATTGGCAAAGATGGTTAGCAGGATGACAGTTTCGAAGGGCCTGAGGATTCTTGTTAAAGAAAAGCTTATTATGCCTGAGTATTTGTGGCATGAGCCGGAATAGTTAAAAACTATTTTAAAAACATGCATGATAATAACAACTACTACTTAATGAGGATTCTGGAACAGATGATCTCATACTAAAAGATAGAGGCAGAGGATGCTAAGAATATGGTGCTTCCAGATGCCAACATCCTACCTCATTCACATAATTTTACAGGGGGGTCCAGAAATCATTGTCTTCCACTCATAACCCTCCAATGGTTTCCCACTTCCATCTTTTCCTTGTTTCAGAAAATCCATGAAGAAGAAAAAGATGGAATAGCTGCACAATGGCTTCTAATAGGTAGCGCTAGGATCCTCCATCTGGAAGCACCCTATGACTATCTTTATAATGCTGTTTTAGGTTGCAGTCACATTGAGATGGCCATAAACCTCTGAACTCGGCTTATTGCCATCCAAGGCAGAGCAGGAGGAGTGGCAGAGGCAATATTTGCCTCTGCACCACTCCTGCGCTGCATTTTGGCTGAATTGATTTTTTTGCCCATCTACCTGGAGCTCTGTGGAGTGGGAAGGCTGAGGCCTGGGGATAGGGCACAATCCAGCATCTCCAGCCCCCTTCCTGCTCCACCCACCAGCATGCCCCCTTTCCCTCCTCTCCGAGGTCCTTTTGTGACCTCAGAGAGGCAGCCAGTGCAGTTCTCTCTGCACCAGCTGCAAGGGGCAGGGGGGAGGGAGCTCAGATCCCAGGCTCCGAGGTTGGGGCGCTCCCTCAGACATCAGATCCAGGAATCCAAACTATCCAATGCCTCCCCCCAGACTCTGTCTAGGGGCCATAGGATTGCTCCCTCCATCATTAAAATGTTTTTGCATTAAAAAAAATCTTCTCCTTTTGGTGCTTAAGCAATCTCTAAAATTACAAATCATTCCCCCCTCACCATGTCCCAGTAAATTCCTCTTACCCCTGAGAACTCTGGGTATGCAGTTCTCTATTGTGACACTGGGATCAGATGCATTAGTAAGGTAAATCTCTGTGAGGGTACTTTCTCAGCTCTGCCAAAAGCACCACTGGGACGTGAGAACCTAATTTCTGGCTGCAACACAATTTACAAGATGCTCAGAGAGTTGGGGGCATGTGAGGTTCTTTGAGATGTAACTAGATGCAAAGGTCTCTCTCTCTCTCTCTGGCTGCCTCTACAAGAGAGGTTTAAAGCTCTTTCAAGGCGCTTAAAAAAATTTACCTCTACAAGAACGGAGCGCAAATCGGGCGTAGAGGCGCGTTATCTCTCCGATTATGCGCATTATCGAATGCGCGTCAAATCGCGAGTTTTATTTTGCTCTGGCCATTAAAGCGCATTTTGACTGTGTGAACAAACGCTTATGCGCATTAACTACTTGTAACGCGCACTTTGGTCATCCGTTAATGCGCTTCGCTGCCTCTCGCCACCTCTCATGCAGAGGTATTAGGTGTAAATGCGCTTCAGCGATTATGCGCATAATCGCCTAACCGGGCGCAAAAGCGAATCCTTGTAGAGGGGACCTCTCTCTCTCTCTCTCACACACACACACAGACACACACACAGTCCTGCCCCTTGTTTGTAATTATATATCTCTTGACCTTCACAATGATGAATACCGCTTCTCCCCACCTCTCACCCCAAAGGCATAAGTACCCACTCAGTCCTCTCACACTCAAAAAGTTCTTAACTTGCCCCGCCCTGCTGTACATCCTATGCATTCAATAAGGCAAGCACAAAACAAAAGCTAATTGAATGAACCCAAACTTCAATGCCATCACTGAGAGTGGAATGTGAGACTTGGTGGTTGAAGTGGGGGCAACAAGGAGTTCTTGGAAGAGATTGATCTAAGCATCTCTAATTTGTTATAACATAAGATAAACAGGGTAACAGCCTCTATTGGACATTATTTATTCACCTTTGTCAGTAAACTGGTACATAAACTAGGGATGTGCAAAACTCCCAAGAGGAATTCTGCCCCAAAATTTGTTTACCTTCTCTAGAGCCATGGTGTAGTAGCCAATGCTACTCCAACACAGAGTAGACCCATTGATATGAACGGGCTTAGGTTATGTAGCATGGCAACAAATCATGTTCGCCTCAAGGTGGTAGTGGCTGGCGATGGGGAATGTTAGGAGCTCCTGCCACTCTCAAGCAGCAGCAGGAGTTCCTAGCATCCCTCGTCCCCAGTCACCAGCTTCCCCCCCCATGGTGGGGGCGGGGGAAAAGTACGTGCACGTCCCTGGGAACATGTGGAACAATGTAATTGGCAGTACCCCACCCAGGGACAGCATGCGCTCGTCCCAGGAAGCACATGGGGAGCTGCGGATTGTGGCTCCCCACCAAGGGACAACATGATTGGTGGCTCCCCAAACGCTTCCTGGGACGGGATTATTTCCCTTGCCTATAGAGCCCCACAGGGCAAGAGTGGCAGGGGTTTCTGCCGCTCTTGCCTCACAACTCTATAGGCAGGGGAAATAATCAATCAAGCCTGCCACATGACACAATAATCAATGGTTGTGCAGATAATCAACTCTGCACATCGTTGATTATTTGTGCTGGTTATTTCTAGAAAATAACAAACCATGGGGTGTTTTTCCCCCTGACAGACAATAGTCAATGGTAGACTATTTAATCTACAGTGGACTATTTAATCAACCATTGACTATGGTGTCGTCTGAACCCATACTGTCCACCCCATTGTTAAAGTCTCAAATCAGTATCCCCTTGACTACTACAGCATACTTCATACTTTAAAAACAACTTACTTAGCATTTCTATAGCACTTTCAAAATATTCAAAGTACTTCAAATTCATGATTTCAGGAATCCTTATCACAACCTTGCTTTTCATAGATCAGTGTTATTATCCCGGTGGCTGAGACAGTGAGTTCATGACAGAGATGAGATTAATAATAATAATAATAATAATAATAATAATTCTTACCAGCCTTTCCCTCTGGATCAAGGCAGGGTACAACAACAATTATAAAACATATATATATATATATATATATATATATGAATATAAAATGAATACATTATTAAAAGACATCTTAAAATTCATCTGGGTAGGCCTGCTGGAAGAGATAAGTTTTTACGGCTTTCTTAAATTCCAGGAGACTGTTATTTGAACCTGAAATGTCCTAGTTTACACTTCCATCTCTTACTTCTTGCACTCTAAGTGCTACAGTCTAATTTCTCTCCCCTACAGATTCTTCTGCTGCTGTATGCTAACTGGTCAAATTCCTTGTTCCTGGCTAGCTATTGCGGGTCCAAGATTAACATATTCCTTCAAGGGAAGAACAGAAACAATCCCCCAGTCTCCTCCAGCACACCATGCCTGAGAGATGGCATCACTTGGACTTAGTTTCCTTGGAGTTCAAATTACAAGCGAACTTAAAGACACACGCCTTGACACCCTTCACACCATCCTTTTATCCAAAAGCAGTTAGGATACAGCTCCATTCTCCTTCCTATGTCCATCATTTAACCAATATCAGTCTTTTTGCCCCATTACCATTTGCTCCATCCTAAACAGACTACTGAATTTGTACTAAAAGTAACCCAAACTAGCATGACCCTTTCCCTAACTTCAGTGATCATCTGTTTTATACCATTAACTTTAGCATGGACTCGTAAGGCTTAAAGCAGAGGGTGCAGAAACACAGACCTGGGGGCCAAATCTGGCCCTCCTGGTATCCCAATCTTCGGGGATTCCCCAGGTGACCATGCACCCATTACACCAACCACTAATCGTTTGGTGGTTTCCCAGTTTTAGTGCAGTTTTTTCCTCATTCCAAAAGGTTGTAATGACTCTTCTCAGGCTTAGTTACTGGCAGGAAGAGCTTTAGGCTAAAATATTATGGATTTTTTTAGTTCTGCCCTTTTTGCTGCATAGGGTGACCATATGGAAAGGAGAACAGGGCTCCTGTGTCCTTAACAGTTGTATTGAAAGGGGAATTTCAGCCAGGGCCGTGCAGAGGGGGGCCAGTGGGGCTAGTTAGCTCGGGGCCCATGATTTTGAGGGGGCACTCCGACGAGGAGGTCCCCCCGAGCTTACAATACTGCTTCCAAAGCGTAAGCGGCCCATCAAGAAGCAAGGAGTCTGCCTTGCGGAAACAGCGCAGAAGCCGTCCGTCGTGAAATTCTGAATGTGAAGAAGTGATGTCTTACATCTTGAATAAAAGTGCTCCCCATTACCTTTTTTATAAATCGTTCTAGTTCATATATGTATTTAGCACTGAATCAGTGCCATTGATTAAAAAAAAATACTTAATGAGCAGTTTGAAATGGGGGGGCACACACTTCCCATCTGGCCTGGACACATGACCAGCTCTGCACGGCCCTGATTTCAGCAGGTGTCATTTGTATGCATGTGGCACTTGGTAAAATTCTCTCTTCATCACAACAGTTAAAGCTGCAGGAGCCCTGCCCTTTTGACCAGATTCAAAATAGGGCAGAGCTCCTAGGGCTTTAACTATTGTGATGAAGAGGGAATTTCACCAGGTGCTGCAGGCATACAAATGACACCGGCTGAAATTCCATTTTCTATACAACCATTAAAGATACAGGAGCCCTGTCCTCCTTTCCATATGGTCACCCTACTTTTGCCTTCGGACTCAACCACTATGCGGCCCCTGAGAACTTTTCCAAAATGGAATTTGACCCTCAAGCTGACAGAGATTCTGCATCCTTGGCTTCAAGTGACCAAAAGAAAATCATCTAGTCCAAATCTCCAACCTATTATTATTATTATTATTATTTACATTTATATACCACCCCATAGCCGAAGCTCTGGGCGATTTACAAAAATTAAAAAGACTGAACATTTAAAAACCAATATACAAAATTTTAAACTATAAAAGCCTAAAAACAAACTATATATCATTTAAACTATCCAGGGGTCAGTTTAAAAAGCTCAACATATGCTGTTAAATGCCTGGGAGAAGAGAAAAGTCTTAACCTGGCTCAGAAAAGATAACAATGTTGGCAAGTAACCTAAGGCAGTACCAGCCCAGACACATTTCCAGCTTCCAACTTCTAATCCACACCCTACAGGTTATCATGTGCTACAAGCAGAGAGCAGGAGAGAATAAGAAACCATATTGCAGAGATGCCTAAGCCATTCAAGAAATAGTTTGGTTGAACAATTCAGATGAATCAAGCAAGTGAGTCAAGTTGCACACTATCAGGTTTTTTTTGTTTTTTTAAGAAAGCCTCATAGGGTTGATAGCCAACCTGACCTGGGGAAAATCATTTCCTGACTTCAAACACGGTAATCAATTAAATCCTGATCTGAAGCAAAACAAATCTGACTAGCAGCCTCAGAGAGAGAAAAAAGCATTGATCTTTTAGCAGAGGGTCATCCTGTTTAACATTAATTGACTCCATTTATTACAGCCTCAAAGATACCAGGGGGATGGTGCTGTTCCTGAACACAATATAGTTCAACTGAGGAGCCAGCTGAAATAATAATCTCCATTGTACCCAGCACTATTTTGCAATCCGTACAGTTCTTTGCATCCATAACTGTTCTAAAATTGATATAACGTTTCCAATAGCCATCCTTAAATCTATGAAGGACCAGTTTGTATGAAAACTCCTGATTTACACTCACAAATGCACATCCACCTGCCAATTCAATCTGGGACCATCTCAGTGCTTTGCTCTCTAGGTCTTCCCTGCTCCCACCCCACTCCTGGGCCTCTCTTTTCAGTGACAGAGATAAATGCAAAGATCAGTTGCTTTCCAGCGCCTCTGGGGAATAGAAAAGCATCTGCTAGGTAGAGCTTAGACTTTCACAAGAGAGTTTCATTGTTAACACGTCGTCTTTCCCCGCCCTTCCTCTTCGCCTTTGCTTCCTCCAGGTATCAGCTGTTTACACACAGCTGCTGGGCTCTCCAGACCATGCACAGGTCAGCCTAGAGGCCACCCCCACGGTCCCCCCCCAAAGGATACTTCCATTCCACAATAGCGATGCAAGCCTTGCGCACTGGGTTCTGGAGGGTGAGGCAGAGCAGAGACCTGGGAGGCCTGGGGGGGAGTTCCAGTGCAGCTTTCTTTGCCTTTTCCTTCTGTTGCTTCTTCTTCTGGCTATCATCCTGGGCAGAAGCAGGCTCCATAATCGTTCTTCCTCCTGTTCTTCCTCCTCTGGTTACCTCCTCCAGCTGAGCTCGCCTCCCCTCCTCTTCCTCCCCCTCCTCGCCCCACAGCCAAGCCCCTTTACCCTGCACAAAGGGAGGCTGAAGCCCCCTCTGGATCTTCTTTCTGCTGATCCAATCTTCTCAGTGCAGTATGGGCTGCGGGGCTGGAAACTGCACTCCCACAGACACAAATACACCAAGCCCGGGTTTATAATTAGCCACCAGCCGGGCTCCCAGGACTGTCAGATTTCCTGAGACAGCAAAAGGGCCCCAGCAGCTGTTCCATCTTCATACTCCACTCATGGCCATTTTTGAGCTACCAATCCAGGTCAGGGGAAAGGATGTGGGTGGGGTCGGTGGGCTTCATGCACATCAACACCAGAGAAGAGAAGTTTGAATTCACTTCAGTTGATGTCCCTTTCCACCCTGACGCTTGCCTTCTCTCCGAACGCACAAAACAAGCTGCAAAGATTGCCTAAATTGGTGTATGGGTATAACGGCTGCTTCACACAGAAAGCTGTTTGTGCGCGGTGGCTTGCCAAGCAGATTCATAGTAACACGGTTTTCGCCATGTGGCCATAAAATATTCCTGCTGGGGTTGTGTCACAGCATGGAGGAAAGCCATGGGTTGGCTTCCAACTCATGTGGCAAGCTGCTGCACAAGAACAATGCGCTGTTTGGAGAGCCACTACATTGATTCAATTTTAAGTGGCCTACAAAACTTTATATGGGGGAGGGGGCTATGGGGAGGGCAAAGAGGTGAATGAACTAATTTATAATATGGGAGCTGGAGTCTTGCAAATCTTCAAATCAGAGTCCTCTGTATCTCATCATCTTCTCTACTGTAATCATGGCTCCCTGGAGCATGTACCTGTATCATAGAATCATAGAATAATAGAGTTAGAAAGGGCCTGTAAGTCCATTGCGTCCAACCCCCTGCTCAATGCAGGAATCCACCTTAAAGCATACCTGACAGATGGCTGTCCAGCTGCCTCTTGAAGGCTTCTAGTGTGGGAGAGCCCACGACCTCCCTAGGTAATTGGTTCCATTGTCGTATTGTTCTAACAATCAATAAGTTTTCCTGATGTCCGACCAGAATCTGGCTTCCTGTAACTTGAGCCCATTATTCTGTGTCCTGCACTCTGGGATGATCGAGAAGAGATCCTGGCCCTCGTCTGTGTGACAACCTTCCAAGTATTTGAAGAGTGCTATCATGTCTCCCCTCAGTCTTCTCTTCTCCTTTCAGTCTCTCCTCATAGGGCTTTGTTTCCAGACCCCTGATCATCCTAGTTGCCCTCCTCTAAACACGCTCCAGCTTGTCTGCATCCTTCTTGAAGTGTGGTGCCCAGAACTGGATACAATACTCAAGATAGGGCCTATTCAGTGCCGAATAGAGGGGAACCAGTACCTCACGCGATATGGAAGCTATACTTCTATTAATGCAGCCCAAAATAGCATTTGCTTTTTTTGCAGCCCCTTCACACTGTTGTGTGATATGTTACAGCAGCTGTCACTAGTGATGAGTGAGCTGACCCTGTCATAATTCCTAATTTTCCCACTGAGTTATAAATTCAGTGGTATAAATTTCTGTTATTATGATATTTTTGGAAAACAAATAGCAACAAACAACTGAGCATGCCCAAAGATGATGGGGTCTGGCTGCTTAGTCAGGCCAACTGTGCAGAACACACAAGTGGAAAAATATAAATAAATTAATAATCAATAATTGAATTACAAAAATGTTAAAGTACATTGGATGGAGTTCCAGGCTTGTTATACATTTGAGAATTATGAATATGCTAGATTCAACTTAGAAACAGACTTGACTTTGGCAACAAAAATATTTTTATGTGCAAAATTATGTGTGTATTTAAGGCATAGTTATACAACTTGTTGTGTCTAGTGTCTAGCCTATAGGATGGAGCATGGGTATCCTAAGCCCTGTCAGCAAAAGCCTGGCAAAGCAGGGGGAGTGGCGGAAACTTTTTTAGCCTCTCCACCTTGCAAAAATGCATCTTGAATTAGATGGGCCTCTGAGCCCATCTTTCATTTTGCTGGGGGTGGGAGGGCTGAAAGACCTTTGGATGTGATGGAGCCATGGACTCTCCCCTCCTCGCCTACTGGCACACCAAAGTCCCTCCCTCTTCTTCTTCTTCCCAAGGTTGGAGCTCAGGAGAGGGAGCCTCTCAATGGCAGCTGGGAGGGGCTTTCGGTGGAGATCCATGCTTGGATCTCCCCCTCCAAGGTTGTAGGTCTGTCTATGGCTTTCGGAAGGGGGCATCCTCAGCATGCTATGTTTCTTCATGCTTTGTGTAGGGACCTGTAAGGTTGCTGTCTA
This sequence comes from Anniella stebbinsi, assembly GCA_029215795.1. Taxonomy (NCBI): domain Eukaryota; kingdom Metazoa; phylum Chordata; class Lepidosauria; order Squamata; family Anniellidae; genus Anniella; species Anniella stebbinsi. The sequence goes on along the minus strand of JARDYH010000004.1, from coordinate 63,341,703 downwards.
TTATGATCGATAACCTTACAACTGTGGTGTCGTGAAGCTGTCCTGAGACCAACGTCTTGGTGGCATCCCTCCCCCCATCAACACCAAACAACAAGGACACGTATAGGAACGTTCATTCCCACCACGGGAACCCCTATCCTCCTGCAGTTTCACAAAGCTGAAGCCTTTTTGTGGCTTGGGTATGAGTAAAGGGCTTCTTTCAGTGACTTCATTGTGTTTTTTTTTAAATTGTCACACATTTTGATTGCTTGTTTCTAGAAGCTGTTACCTGCACTGAGCTTGCCTTATCTTGTTCAGCCTTGTTGCTCGTGCCCAAGATATCCTTATGTGAGATGCTAAGATTTAAGATAACTTTACAAAGAATAATTTGTCATATGACGTTATTTAACTAAGAGAAATGTATCATTCTTTAGTATTGCCTCAACTCAGCTACTAACTAAGTGGCCTTTGATTGATTGAAAGAAAACATTACATACCATGGTACAAATGTGAATCTCCAAGACAAGTGGTTATGGATCACCACAGTCAATTTGATTATTTATTTATTGCATTATAACTGCATTCAGTTATAACGTAAAAGTGAAGAGTGCTTAGATGATATGCAAGATGAGGAGAAGATCCTGCATTTAGGGTGACCATATGGAAAGGGGGACAGGGCTCCTGTATTTTTAACAGTTGTATTGAAAGGGGAATTTCAGCAGGTGTTATTTGTATGCATGCAAGAGCTATACTAGAGTGACCAGATACAAAAGAGGGCAGGGCTCCTGCAGCTTTAACTATTGTGATGAAGAGGGACTTTCACTGGGTGCTGCATGTGTACAAATGACACCTGCTGAAATTCCCTGTTCTATACAACTGTTAAAGATACAGGAGCCCTGTCCTCTTTTCCATATTCCCACCTTAGCATCTCTACATCACTGCTGTCATAACAAATCAAACATCCATAAAATGTCATGCCTTGCCACTGAATTGGATCCAGACTTAGTCACTTCTTAAAGTAGACCCATTGAAATCAATGGGATTTACACTGGTAATGATCAGGTTAAATTCCATTGATTTCAATGGGTGTGCTCTAAATAGGATTATATCTGGATCCAACCCACTGTTTGCAATGGTTAGTTTGGGAATTCCGGTCTACATTATATTTTTCACATGGGTGAGGAGAAATGCTAATTCAGTTGGGACCCTTTTGCAATGGCAAGTGTGACTTTTGGCTGTTTTTTCCCCTGGCAAATAAATAAATCTGAACTAATAAATAAATGGACAGAATGTCATCTTTATTTATTTATTATTTATTTATTTATTACATTTTTATACTGCCCATCAGCCGAAGCTCTCTGGGCAGTGCACAACTAAAAACCATAAAATACAGCAAGTATAAATTTAAAATATTAAAAAGTTAAAAAGGAAATATAAAACCAACTACATTAAAACTGGGGAAAGCCTGTGTAAAAAGGTATTTAAAAGATGTTACGTTTTCCAAACCGCACGAGGAAGGGATTTCCAGAGGGTGGGTGCCGCTACAGAAGAGGTACCCAGATGGCAAGCCTTCTCTGTAGTGGCACCCACCATTTGGAAAAACCTCTGTGTAGTTCGGGAGACAGAAAATGTTGCATCATTCAAATGACTCCTGAAGACACACTTGTTCACCCAGGCTTTCCCTGCGCCTTAAATAAATTTAACTTAAATAAATTAACATTTTACTACACCATTTTTACTGCTCTTTTATTGTTGTTGGAAGTGTTTTAATACTTTGTTTTGATCTTGCATTTTAATGTTGTGAACCGCTGAGAGATTCTATTATATTCAGCAATACAAAAATGTTACAAATAAAATAAATAAATAAATAAATAAACTAAATACAAGTTATCTCTGATCAAAAAGCCAAATATTCCTTTGGCTGATAGGAAAGACGAAATTTAGTCCTAGCCTGCAGCCTCTCATTCATATTTGATCAAAGATTCTGTTGTTTTCACTGAAGTCCTGAATGAGAGCCATGAAGTGCTTGGCAAAGCTCCCGATGCTTGTAATGGACTATGGATCACAGTTTATTTAAAAATAGCATCAGGGTAATTGCTTCAGACAAACATTCATTTTGAAACCAATAGGAGAGCTCTGATATACATGACATCATCATCATCATGGCAGTGTTATAGGGGGCCACATATACACCTTGATCATCATCAGGACAGATAAGGAAACCAACGGTTTTCTGTGCTCACATGAGTACAAAATTGGAAGGCGGGTAATCTCCATCTCTGAGTTGTGGTCACCTTCTCAAATATTCTGCAGGGATTCACTGGAGTAATGGAGGCTGAAGGAGCAGATGATGTTGCGTGCTACCTTCTTCAGTGTCACTTGCAGACATACTCCCAAGGGTATCAATCATGGCTAAGAATGAATGCGCTCCAAATTTGATCACTGCAACACCTAATAGTGACTCACATGTGCCAAACAGCCATCACAGATCAAACCTCACAGAGAGAATCATACGTCATCTCAAATACTTTTCTGTGGAGGCCATTCATACCAGGACAAATTGAAGTGATAAGAACTATTTGGTAGAAGTACCACAGCCACCCTTAGTCCTTTTCATCCTCGATCTAGGTTCATCCTGACTACACACAATCCGTATATCCAGGTTTTTGAGAAGTTGGTGCTCAGGGATCTTGAGAAGATAGCTTTGAGTCCTCCAAGAAAATGGCACAATCTATCGAGGAGGGACCAGGACATGGTTAACCAAATTTCTAAGGATCAGTCTATTGTTATCAAAGAGGCAGATAAGGGGGGAGCCATTGTGATATTGAATAGACATGACTATGTGGCAGAGGTCTATAAACAGTTAAGGGATACGTCATGTTATAGGGCCATTAGAGCGGATCCTACTAAACATTGCTTTCATCATTAAAACTGTAATCAATGAAGGCATACTTGAGGGATATATTGATGACAAAACTGCCACATTTTTGTTAAATTTCCTCATGTGCCCATGTTCTATATCCTGCCTAAAATCCATAAACCAGGTTTTCCTCCCCCTGGACAACCGATTATTTCGGGTTCCAATTCTGTTCTGGAGCCTATAGCCCAGTATGTGGACTCATTTTTACACCCATTTGTCAGCATAATACCATATTATCTGCGTGATACCATGGACTTTATAAATCAAGTAGTGAGCTGGTCGATCCCGGCAGATTCGATTTTGGTGACAATGGATGTGGATGCATTGTATACAAATATTCCCCATGACAAAGCTAGGGATGTGATAGAAACTTATTTGAACAGAAGGACTACGCTGGACCCACCTACACAATTTTTGTTACAATTGGCTGATGTCATTCTTGAAAAGAATTATTGTAGATTTTCTGATGATTCTTTTGTACAAATAAAGGGGGTGGCAATGGGCAGTCCGTTTGCGCCCAGTGTGGCTGATATTTTCATGGCAACCTTAGAAAAAACAACTATTTGTAATCCGCGGGTTAATCCTCACTTTCACAACATTTTACTCTATAAACATTTCATAGATGATATTTTTTTTATTTATGCTAATTCAGGATCTTTTCATGATTTCAGTATTTGGATTAATAACATACATGACCAGAGTAAGTTCACAGTCCATAGTGATAGGGACTCTGTTTCATTTCTGGATACTACGGTGTTTCGGGAGGCAGACCAACTTTGTTTAAAAACTTTCAATAAGCCCACGGACAGGAATTCACTCCTATACTATTCCTCATTCCATCTACCACACCTTCAGAGAAACCTACCGCTTGCACAACTGTTGCGGTTTAAGAGGAATTCCACGACACTCTCTCATTATTTACAACAAAAGTTTAAATTTTGAAGATCTTTGGTTAATAGAGGCTACCCGAGGTCCATGATTGCAAAAGCTGAAGAAAGGGTTGATGCGACTCCGAGATCATCTTTATTGTCTGTATCTAAAAAGGCCGGGGTAGAAAGGGTTACCTGTGCGTTTGACTACACACCAGCTTCATCAGCTATTATGAAGTCTATCCGTAAAAAATGGCATATTATCAGCCATTTGCCAGGATGTTCCAATTCACCATATATTGGGTGGAAGAAGACAAGAAACCTACAAGATCAACTTATCCGCACGGATATTGACCCTCCCAGACCTTGAAACCATATTCAAGGACATTATATTTGTGGAAGATGTTCTGTGTGTCATCTTGCTCTACAGATCAAGGAATTTCATCATCCTAATAATAATGAATTCATTTTTGATTTACGTCACTTTTCAACTTGTACCACTGATAGAGTGATTTATATCATCATCTGTCCCTGCCAACTGCTCTATGTGGGTAAAACCACATGCAATATCCGGACTAGAATAATTGAACACCGTTCGAAAATTAAGAACAAAATAGAGGAAGCACCGTTGATGCAACATTTTGCCATGCTTAATCATTGCTATGACGATTTTAAGTTTCTAGTAATTGATCGAGTTTACCCCTTTAGATTTCATCATCACGATATTGAAACTTTACTTTTACAGAAAGAGGCAGAGTGGATTTATGGTCTGCAAATGATGCATCCTAAAGGATTGAATACACAACTTAACTTGGCAGCATTTCTGTTTTAAATTGTTAATCAGCTCGTTTACTGCTGCTGGAATGTTAATTACTGCTGCTGGAATGTGAATATAAGCTTCCCTCAGTAGCAATCAGTTTACAGCTGCTACAGGGTTTTTGGAAACCAACGCTGGGCTTTCGAATGGTAGGGTGCTTAGGTCTTTCTGATAAGCAATTGTTAGTTTTATGTGTGAGGTTTATTTAATACTATAATATTTTATCATACTCTTTCTAGGTTTAACTTGGAGGTTTTGGCCCCACATAAAAGACCACGGCATGTGCTCCTGATTGAGGTGGGGAGCGTGGTTCGTTAGTTTTTATCCTTTTATATGTTATTAAGCTGATGTGGAACTATTGGTTCTATAATGGACTGTATTTGATATTGTGTTTTCACTACAGCATTGTCTGAAGGAGCATAGAAGTATGGCGAAACAGGTTTAGACAACCGGGTTCCTGTCATAATAATTGCTGATAGGTGTTGAAAAGAACAATACAGATGATATATGCTGGAAAGGAATTTACTTTGGGTTGCTACATGCTGGCAAGAGAAGTGGGATTAATACAATGACCATGTGTTTGTAGAGACAACCTTGTACTTGATTGGACAAATGGATCTATGGTGTTGTGACATCATTAATGTTAACTGATGTTATACAGATTTTTGGTTTATTATATTAACAATCTGTATTGAATTATTGTTGTTAGACTGAATCAATACTGAAGACCAGGATACATTTGGGCTTAAATTGTGTAGTTTTCTGTATTATGAATAGTGCAATAATTGTATTCTTACCATAGTGTGTTGTAAACACTTGGAAGTTTGGGTATATATAGCAGTTATAGGCAAATATAAATATTGCTAAACTGATTAGCTCTGGTTTTAGTGTATTTTGAGGTGGTTGGGTGCTCTTCACCCTTGTTTTGTACATTATTCCAACCACTGACTACTGTTTTTTGGAGTGTTATAGGGGGCCACATATACACCTTGATCATCATCAGGACAGATAAGGAAACCAACGGTTTTCTGTGCTCACACGAGTGCAAAACTGGAAGGCAGGTAACTTCCATTTCTGAGTTGTGGTCACCTTCTCAAATATTCTGCAGGGATTCACTGGAGTAATGGAGGCTGAAGGAGCAGATGATCTTGCGTGCTACCTTCTTCAGTGTCACTTGCAGACATACTCCCAAGAGTATCAATCATGGCTAAGAATGAATGCGCTCCAAATTTGATCACTGCAACACCTAATAGTGACTCACATGTGCCAAACAGCCATCACAGATCAAACCTCACAGAGAGAATCATACATCATCTCAAATACTTTTCAGTGGAGGCCATTCATACCAGGACAAATTGAAGTGATAAGATACTGACTGATGAATGTGCAAATAAGTGCATAGCCATCAGTGAGTAAGATGGGGCGGCTGCCTGCAATATTAAGGATTAGGCCAATCGTTACCCTTTATTGATACTACTCTTGTTATGTCTGAAATTTGGTATATAAACCAATCCCCTACTTTCTAAGGAGATCTAGACTAGGCTATTTTCTGGTTCAACTGATGTGCTGACATTGATAATGTTAACGATATAGGCATTTATATGGAGCCCTTTTGGAGTGTTCAAAGCACTTTACGTGCTTTAGCTCATTCATCCTCAAAATAACCCTTCAAAATGGGTCGGTATTATAATGCCCACATTGTAGGTGGGTGAAGGGATTAAAAGAATACTGGCCTGCCAAAGGCCTATTAGTGAGCCTGTTGTGATCGAGGTGAATTTTGAAGAGGTGGGGAGAGAGATGCTCCAGCTCAAATTACAATTCTCTGTGATCTCAGGGATCATTTCACACAGGAAACCATTGTAGTTTAGTTTGGGCAGGGTCTACACTACTGCTTTATAATGATTATAATGGTTTTGGCAACTCTTGGGATCCAGGACACATTCCATAGACCATTTTCAAACCATTTTCAAAGTGTTACATCCTGCACAGAGTAGATCTGGCCCTGCTCTTGTCCAGGTCTGGTTCTTGCCTGTTTTTTCTTCCCTGTGATTTCTCAAATATTTTTAAGGTCCCTTTCTCTGGCTTTTGGCTTTCTATCTGCCGAGTCAAAGGAGAGGGGACCAACTGGGTCTCTCTGCCAGCGGAAGATCTAGGACCAGAACCATGAAGCCCTCTTTTCTCCCATAAGAGTGCCTTCAACACACTGCACAGTGGTATGTGCTGTTAGACATACCTCAGTGAGATCATTTCAACATTGCTAAGCTGACCATGTGGGCAGCTTCCCAGCCAAAGAGCCACCCACCCTGTGCCACAGTCCTGGGAAAAGGGGAAGGGCTGCAGGCATTTTGATTAGCAGCCAGCTGTATGGAAGAACCTGCAGCTGTTCTAGTCTATCACTGATTAATGTGACAGGAGGCTATTGTAAAGACATAAAATTAAACTCCAGCCTTAACCTAAATGCTGTGCAAAGCAGAATTCACATTGCAGTTCCCAAATCCTCCAGAACAGGGAATACTGAACATCAGCTGAAGTTATGACATTGGACTCTACCCTTTGAACAGCTTGGGCTCCATAACAGCAGTTGGCATAGATCTCACTAAAACTATCACCTCATTTTTATCCGTTGTGGGCTGGTGCTGATTTGACATGCACCTCATGGCCACCTGACCTGCATTATAATACCTGAGAACACAATTTGAAAAAGAATAACTCCCCCGTTCACCTAAACCAGAATGTCAATGAACAGTGTGCTGGTGCATGCAACTCATTTGCTCAAGCTTTGCCCCTCCGTGTGAGGGGGTAACAAACCATGAAAGGGAGAGCTTTGTGTGACGTCTCAACCAGGGTTTATGGCTTATTGTGCTTAAACAAACTAGGATTTGTAAACCGACATTTACCACCACTTTGGTTTATGTTTTAGAATGTTTTGGTAATGTTGAATATTTATATTTAAACTGCCTGGATATATTTACGTGCTAGGCAATATAGAAATATTTTATTTTTAGATAAATAAATAAACCATGGTATAAAGTTGGCATATGATCATGGCTTCTTTGGATGCAAAAAAACATAATTCCAGGTTTGGATGCCATGCTTAAAGCTTCCCCTTTCCTGGTTTGTTCAGCCACTTACATGAATGGGAGGGACAAAGCAACAAAACACTGCTCATTTACATTCTAGTTTATCAAGCCATAATTCATAGCTTAAAGTGACATGTAAATGTGGCTATGGATCATAAGACCTCAGATTCTTCCATAAGACTGGACTACCCACCTATTAGCCTACAGATAAAGCCATCCAATCCAGGCCCCAATATCCCACAAAAATAGAGCAGATATACTACAGACTGTTGCCAGCAAAGCAAGTACCTCCAAATGAATCAACCTTTGGGAGCAGGAATTTATTGTACCTGTCCCCTTCCTTCCTTCCAAAAGGTGGAGTTCAGTTTTGATGTTTTCTTATTTATTGAATTATTGAATAACCCTGCAAATCCATTAGAAGACCCTCAATTATTTTATTGGTGAGAAATATAGAAGATACAAAACATGTTTTACTTGAAAGCCTGTGTAAAAGCAGTGTGTACATGTGCAATGGCACAATTCTCTTAGAAGTTTAACAAAACGGGTCGGGGAAGAGAGTTAAAAAGCCAAATACTCATGTCCCCATGGACAACCTAGTTGTCTAAGAATAACACGTAGACACCTGAGCAGTCAAAACACCTCCTGCAGAAAGGTTAATTTAGGTGGGGAAAAGAACATTTTAACCATAGCCTCTGGAGACCTCTAGTGGAATACTGGAACATAGCAATTACCACAATAAAAATGTTATTGGGGTGGAAGATATAAATCAATAGGGAAGGCAGTAGTTCACAAAGTCAAGATTAAATAATAACACTGTTATCTTTTCAGCACCAGGTCAAAACTTTTCTTTTCTCCCAGGCACTTTAACAGCTCAGGTTGATGTTTTGATTGACATTGTGGCCAGGCTTAACAGTTAAAATGTTTTAAAGTGTTTTAATGTCAGCTTTTTTATGTTTATGGTTTTAAATTTTGTATATTGACTTTTTAGTGTTAAATCTTTTAATTTTTGTAAATCGCCCTGAGAGATTCAGCCATGGGGCGGTATATAAGTGTAATAAATAATAATAATAACTACTAATGTAGATAACGATAATGAAGCTGGGGTACGCAATTCTTTATAACATATAAACAATTAAGTTTTATTATTATACATATATAGACACACTAGACAGTGTGAATACAGAAATGCACTAATTATTGCATAACACAGTTATTATTAACAAGATGAGGCAGCTGAATAGGAAATATCTGAACTGACAGTTAACCAGTAGATAAGGAACAACATGCTGAACAAAAATGTTATATATATGAGACCAGATATTTTTAGTCTTATAAAAGGATTTTTTACAGAGTTAAACAGGTTTCTTCAGAGTTACAAGTAGTTCATATAAGGTTAATCGGTTTCTTTAGTGTTGTAAATACATACACAGTTGCTTTCTTCAGAATAATAAACAATTCATATAAAGTTAAACTAATCCAAACTAATCATACAAAGTTAACAGTTGCTTTCTTCAGTATCATCAACAATTCATGTAAAATTAAACGATTCATACAAAGTTAAAAGGCATCCGGTATATTTTCTCACTCCGTTTCACAATAAGCTTCATCAGCAAATATCGTTTAACAACTGAAAACATATGAATAACAGTTAATAGAAATTTGATAAGACCCCAGCAAAAAGCTATAAAAATTATATTATCTACATGTTGTTATAAAGTGTTTAAACTCACCACCCTCTAACAGACTGTTGCCATGGATGATAAGGGGAATACATTCCTCCACTCCATATGGAGAATCACTATAAAAAAGTGTATATATTGATGCAAACTATTCAATATAATAATAGTATCAACAGAGCAATAGTAAAGCTCAAACCTTGAAGTCCCAGTCAAACAAGTAATGTCTCAGGTGCAGTGAACTCTTCATTTCAGCTGATGACTGTTAATAGCTTCAAGGTCGTTTTTATAACAAGCTGATAGCTTAAATGAAAACAGCCAGTTGTTAACCCAAATATGCTGAGTAATTTATATTGAGAGTAAGGCCATTGGGCTGCATTGTATTTAGTTTGAAAATCCATTCCACCTCTATTCTTAAAAGTAGACTCTCATAATCACACCAATTATGTATGTGTGAGTAGACCCTATCAATCACCAAAAACTTGAAGTCATCATACCAATGGGAATGATCAATGAAGTGCTGCACTAATGGTACTTCTAAAACACAATGTTTTAATTTGGAGTGATGCTCAACGATTCTTGTCCGAATACAGCCTGTTGTTTTTCCAACATAAGAGTACATGGGCAAAAAATATAAATGACCTGTTTAGTCAAACAAGTTGAAAACTGCCGTAAATAGAAGATACGGTTATCAAAGGGATGTTGGAATTCCCTTGTTTGGATTGTTAGAGCACAAACAGCGCAACCATCACATCTAAAATGTCCACAGACATCATCCAATGGCTTATTTGAAGGGGTGGAAGAACCATGTACATTGGTCTATGCTCCTTCAGGGAAGAACAAGATTTTTTAAAAATGTAATAAATAAAAATTTAGCCCTGTGTCCCTACTCTTTACTTGCTAAGCTTATTATAACATTACTGACATTTTAAATGATTGAAAGACAGGATTCTGGTAACCTATGAAAAGGAGGACAGGGCTCCTGTAGCTTTAACAGTTGCATAGAAAAGGAAATTTCAGCAGGTGTCATTTGTTTGCATGCAGCACCTGGTAAAATTCCCTCTTCATCACAACAGTTCAAGCTCCAGGAACCCTGCCCTATTGACCAGATACAAAAGACAGCAGGGCCCCTTCCACAGGATAGTAACCATCTAAAATCATATAAAACAACCAAGTGTCCTGTGGCCTCTTACAAGACTAATACATTTATTCTGGCATAAGCTTTCATGAACACTACTATCCACAAAAGCTCATGCCAGAATAAGGGCACAACCCTATATATAATTAAACAGACAAGGCCTATAACTCCCAGCATTCCCCAGACAGCATGACTGGCTGAAGCATACTAGGAGTTGTAGGGCTTTTTTCTATCTAGATGATATACACAGGATTGCGCCCTGTGTTAGTCTTTAAGGCGCCACCAGACTCTTAGTCGTTTTTGCTGCAAAAGACTAACCCGGCTACCACGCTGGAAAATATTAATAAGAAACAGATAAAAGAATCCCTTAACGATAATTCCTATTTATAATATAATCTGCGGTGCTTTCCTTAATACCCTAAATTCCTTTCCTAACAGAAGGCGCACACAACCCCCCGCAATAGCCTACCGCTACCCAAACAGCACTACAATATTCCCTCCCTCCCTCTGACACTCGCTCAAAATGGTAACGTCAGCTAATGTCACGGTGACTAAACCAGACCTTACATCTCGCGAGACTAACTGGTCTAGTTCTGGCGGAAGACGGAAGAGGCGTGTCTTTTCGGTTTCAAGCAAGGCAGCAAGATGAGGTACGTGTTCGTTTTGTCTGCGGGCCTCGGTGGGAATCCGTTGCCATCCGTGCTTCCGCAGCTCGGCTGGGCTGTGTTCAGCAGGCCCCATCGAGGGGAGAACGAAAGGGTGTTTTGGAGGGACAAATCTTTAGAAGGGGGAGCGCAAAACCGGTGCCGGCGGGGTTACTGGAATCCCTGCTGCGCTTACCTGGCTGTATCCATTGGCGATCTTACTTAGAGTAGACCCATTGAGATAGATAGGCTTTAAGTTAGACTAACGTTGGAGACAACGTGTAACGTCCCTTCTTTAGCGTACTTCCCTAATACCACTTAATGGGGACTAGCTGCCTCTGAGCGCGCTCCTGATCCCAGGGTTTAAAACGTGGGTTCTTCTCGACCCCAAGTTATAAACCTCTTAGCCTGCGAACCGGAGCTGCTTATTAGGTATTAAGGGTTCACTCCTATATATGTTTAGACAGAAGAAAAGTCTTACAACTCCCAACATGCCCCAGCCAACATGGCCGGTTGGGTCATGCTGGGAGTTCTAGGACTTTTTTCTGGCTAAACATGCATGTCCTGAGTTCCATTGAACTCGGGGATACTAATTTCCGAGTTAACCTGGTTAGGATCAGGCTTCTTGGGATGGTGCTGGGATGCCTATTGTAGACAATTCAGTTGGGAAGCAAAGGGATTGTGTGTAAGGCAGTTTTGTTGCTGGCGAGTAAAGAGTGCCTGATCAGATCCAGTATAGAATTAGCATAGCTGGCCCTGGAAGACAGGGCTATTCTTGCTGGTTTATATATCCAATTGAAGACAGGCATTTCCAGTTTCTGGAAGAGGCTGAAGGTTGGTAAGACTTCTCTTTTAGGGTCTTGATGAGACAAGCAGATGATGGAGCGATAATGAGTCAGAGTCTACCTTGGGCCCCCCACTAAATGGTCACTAAGGGCACAATCCTATGCATGTTTACACAGAAAAAAGTACAACATTCCCCAATCAGCATGACTGGCTGAGGTATGCTGGGAATTATAGGGCTGTTTTCAGTCTAAACATGCATAGGATTGTGTACTAAAAGCCTTTCACTAACAAAGGCCTGATCTAGTTGGGTCTTATTGTGGTAATGCAGAACAGGGATTCTCCGTATGGGCACTGGAAATTTGAAACTGGAGTATGGTGCAGTAATGCTACTGTCCTCCAATAAGCATAAAAAAGCTGAGGAATTCTGAACAAATAGTAATATCTAAATCTGCTTACGGTTGTCATTTTTGTTGGACTCTATCCTGTACGTACCATGGGGGGGGGGGGGCGCATGCATGAGCATACATAGTAATGTGCAACACAGATGATATACATCCAATTTATTTTTCCTCAACGAAGGGGAGGACCGAAGAAAATCATACATAGAATTCGTGGATGTATATGTGTGCTGCCTCTGTCAAATGTTACTTGTACATACAATGGGAGGTACCTGTACCTATTCCTGTATTGCACATACAGGATCCCATGATAGAGAATATGTGAGCTGGTCCCAGGTGTTAACAACATTAGACTTGAATTATGAAATACAATTGTGCTAGGGTGAAGCAAGAGTTACATTAACACTGCATATTGGTTTATGTTTTTTTCATCAACTTGCTTTCAATTCTGGGTAGAATATTCTGTATTGTAGCAATAGTAGTAGGCTTCCTTAACTTTTTTAAAACCTTGTGCAGCCTCTCCTTGGAAAACCTAGGAATGTATGTGGAATAGGGTTGATTTATCAAAATGTCAAAGTGCCTTTTTTGTTGAGGATCAGTATAAAGACATCCTAAGAAGACTTTATATGAAGCCTGAATCTGATGGTTGAGAAAATCGTAGTTTCATTTACTTTCTCTTCTCTGTCCCATTGCTGTCCTTATGGCAGCCAGGGAAAAAAACCATTCATGCTTGGTGAGGGCACATGGAGAGATATTCTTGGTGGCTGCTCCTCTTTCTGCCAGAGCTTTGGCAGAACCCAAGGCTCGATGTTTCTGGAGGTGATGCAAAACATTCTTGTTTGTGTATTCATATCCTCTTCCAAAGTCAAATAAATGTGCCTGATGTGGATGTTATGTTTTTATTTTATTTTAGCAAAGTCTCCCGTGACACGCTGTATGAAGCTGTGAAGGAAGTCCTTCAAGGGAGTCAGACGAAGACACGCAAGTAAGACATTTCCTGTACCTGCACACTAGGCTTTGCTTTTCCTTGTAGGCTTAAAGCTACAACTCTAAGGCTGGAAGGAATTGTGACCACCTTGCAGAGGGGAAACATGGAGGCTAACTGATGCCAGAGCACCCCACCATGTTCCCTCAGATCGCACGAGTTGAAAAGTATCCATAGCAACATCCACCTGTGACTGTCAGAAATGTGGCATCCAAGTTGGCACAGATGTGAGCAATTTTGTTTGCAAAGTTCAGGTGAAAATTCTGAGAGTAGCGAGTTACTGAATCCCGTTAAGACAAGACGCCTTGTGGGTTGGTGGTTCCCAGGCCCAGGAATTGGGGTGTTTGCCTGTTTTGTATGGGGTTGCACTCCCTCCAAAGGAGCAGATCCGTAGTTTGGGGATGCTCCTCGATCCATCTTTGTCACTGGAGGCCCATGTGGCCCGGAGCACCCATTATCAACTTTGGTTGGTACGCCAACTATGCCTGTTCCTGGATAGGGATAGCCTTGTCACGGTCATTCATGCACTAATAACTTCACCACTAGACTACTGTAATTCACTCTGTGTGGGGCTACCCATGTGTGTGGTTCGGAAACTGCAGCTAGTGCAGAATGCAGCAGCTAGGGTGCTCACAGGGACACCTAATTCTGCTCATATAAAACCTGTATTAAAAGAGCTACACTGGCTTGCCTGTTAGCTACCGAGCCACAAACAAGGTTATGCTGTTATCCTACAAAGCCATAAACTACTTGGGACCAGCATACCTAGCAGACCGCCTTTCCTTATATATTCCTGGATGACAACTAAGATCCTCAGAGGAGGCCCTACTGGCCATTCCAAGATGAACAGAATGCCGCCGTGAAGAACCTTGGCGGTGGGCCTTCTCTGTAGTGGCACCCACCCTCTGGAAAACCCTCCCTTGTGCAGTTCGGGAGGCAGAAAACGTTACATCTTTTGAACGCCTCCTGAAGACATACCTTTTTACACAGGCTTTCTGTGTTTTTTAGTGTAGCTTGTTTTACATTGCCTTTTTAACTTTTTAAATTTATATTGTTATTTTTTATGGTTTTTAATTGTGCATTGCCCATAGAGCTTCGGCTGATGGGCAGTATAAAGATGTAATAAATAAATAAAATAAATAAATAATTTTGCTCCTGAGTAAGATATAAAAAGTGCAGAAGCCCTGTCTGCTTTTCCACCCTGGAAGGGAAACTTAACTGAAACATATCTAAATGCTCTCTGTACTTCTGGGTAAATACAGGAGCAAGAATAACCAAGGCTGGTTAATCAAATATTGACTCACCTAATGAAACCTGGGATTCTTAGCATTCCATCGTGTGCTCATTGCACTGCAGAAGTGAAGGAAATATAAGCATCTTGCCCAAACCCACATTATCATAGAATAGTGGGTGTATGGCTTAATTTGTCCCAAAACTATTTACGTTAATCTGTATGTTACTGGGTTCTGCTTGATTTTAAGCTGAATGTGTAATTTTTAATTTTCTGTTTCTTTAGGTTCCTGGAGACTGTGGAGTTGCAGATCAGTCTGAAAAACTATGACCCACAAAAGGATAAGCGTTTTTCTGGCACTGTCAGGTTTGGCACTGTTCCTGTTTCACCCAGCCTTCAGCCTACATCCCTCTCCCTGTGACAAGGCTCTGAATTCCGGCTCTCAGTTATGCAGCATGTTGACTGCTAAAGCACATGGCAGCTGGGTGTAATGCTGAATTGCACGGGTAGTTCAGAACCCCCCCACTGCGGAGTGGGTGTGGCTGGACGGACCCCTACCCTGGGTCTTAAAACATGAGGGGAGGTGTGGTGAGGCCCTTCCGCTGATCCCACCGATCACTTTTAAGAGGCCAGATGTAGAAACTGGTGGGTGAAGACTCGCTGGCCGGCTGGGGTAAGGCTTTTCAGCCGCGGTTCTGAACGTTAATTTCTCATTTCCTGTTGCTGTTGTCCAATGTGGGATGGTGTCGATGATGAGCCTGTTTCTGCTCTCTCTCAGGCTCAAGTCTGCGCCACGGCCCAAATTCTCAATCTGTGTGCTGGGAGACCAGCAGCACTGTGATGAGGCCAAAGCAGTTGACATGCCTCACATGGACATTGAGGCTCTGAAGAAACTCAATAAGAACAAGAAGCTCGTGAAGAAGCTGGGTGAGCAAAATGGGAAAGGGACTTCTGAAGCACTGAGGACAGTATACAGCTTTGGTGTATAAAACTCACATACAGGAGGGAACATGGCCCTACGCCCTATGCAATGAAGCTTAATGTTGGGCAGTGCTGAGGTTTCTCTGCCTCTATGGGGTAGGAGAAACTCCCGTTCCCCAGCATGAATTTCATCCCCTCATTGTGTCTAGGCCAGGGATGCAGAACCCACCCCAAGGGCTGAATTCCGTTTTGGAGAAGATTTTGGGTGCAAAATTCCAGTGGTGGGAAGTGCTAAGGGAATGAGCTTCCCAGGGAGGCTCGCCTACATTGTGCTCTTTTCAGCATTGGGTAAAGACCTTCTTATTTCCCCCCCCCCCCCCCCCCGGCGTTTTAGTCTTTTAGTTCTGTTATTGTATTTTAAATCTCCGCATTGCTGCTGGGCTTTATTTTGGTTTTATTTTTCTACTGTATTTTTAAACTTCTAAATTTAATATTTTTATGCTGTAGTTTGCGGTTTTGATTGTTGTGAACCACCCAGAGAACTTTGGCTACTGGGTGGTAATAGAAATGTAACAAATAATTAGGGGCAAATATGTATTGAGGAAAACTTTTGGATCTACTGTGGCTTGGAAGCAGCTTACCTAAGAGTGGTGAGAGTGATCATGGATCCCAAGCTCTACAAACAGAACTCATTTACCCAGTCCTTTGAATTCATGGTCTGAAAGCTAAACTTAGAATCATACAGCTGGAAGCTAACTGAAGAGGATTAGAGCTAAACTGCTGTCCTAATAAAGGTGGACATCACATATGGATTAGATTGGCTCCCATTTTCCTTGAGTACAGGTTTTGATCACAGATTTAATTTCCCCCCCAAATCCTGGGTATGTACGAATTTCTAACTTTTGTAGGTATCTGCATTGCACATTTTTAAGGTGTGCCGTGAATGGTCTCAGTGCCATGTATTAAAATCTCTCTCTTTCACAGCTAAGAAGTATGATGCTTTCCTGGCCTCCGAGTCCCTGATCAAGCAGATTCCTCGAATCCTGGGCCCAGGCCTGAACAAGGCTGGCAAGTTTCCTTCTCTCCTTACTCACAATGAGAACATGGTGGCCAAGGTTGATGAGGTCAAATCCACAATCAAGTTTCAAATGAAAAAGGTAACTTTATAAAGGCTACAGCAGTTGGTAGTAGTTTTGCTTAAAGACTTGTTTGCAAATATTCTCTTAAGTAAAGGCCTGTCCACAGATAACAAAGCTGGCTTGTTGAGGGGTGAACTCTAGGAGAGGGCTTTCAGTTGTGTTGAATGAGTTGGGTCCTTTGGTTTGGAGAATTTGGCTAGCGTTCTCATTTACAAAATAAATCAGTTGAGTGTAGTGTTGCAGGCAGAGGGCAAAAGAAGGTAATCCAAAATCCATTCACCTCTTTTAATTTTGTACAGCGTTATTGTATTTCTGCAGCAAATTACTCTATGTATTCAGCTCTGTATTAAAAGAAAAGGTTTTTGCTGCCTAGGCTCCCACAAACATGGATATTGTTACAAATGGTTGCAGGCAGACAGCTGGTATCCTTCTCCCAGCTCTTTCAAATATTTGTCTCTTCCCAATTCAGTGGAAATTTCTATGCCCTGGCCCTACCAGATTGGTCTGACTAATGTTTTAAGTCCCAGTGGTTTAAGCATTTGCTCAAGAACCCTTCTAAATCAGAGCCAGAATTAACTGAAATAATCTAGTCTAGCAAAAGTGTTGAAAATGAAAATAGAATGCCTGAATATTTACCCTATATTCAATGGACTAACTGCAGTCATGGTAAATGAGAAATCACTTTCTTCAGCAAATAACTTCTCACAACTAAAATATAACTGTCGATGCAATCCTGTGCGTATTTACCCAGAAGTAAGTTGCACTGTGTTCAGTAGTGCTTATTTCCTAGTAATTATTTTAGCATTTCAACCTGAGTGAGCCACTGTAGTCTGCAATGTAATAAAACGGGGAAGTAAAAAGTAGTTCTTTAGCCTGGGAAAACCTGCCTTGTCTTTAATGTCCTGATCATTTAGGTGTTGATGTCCACTTGCATCGCTAGCCAGTTTTCCAGAACCTGTTCCACTAAGGTGGCATTTGGAATAACAAATGGAGTGACGTCATGGTTTCCTGTTTGGCATATTTTCTCCTGTTTCTCTCAAAACCTGTCCATTCTACTGAATGAGTGATTATTTTCCTGTGTCCTCCCAGGTGCTCTGTCTGGCTGTGGCTGTTGGCCATGTGAAGATGACTGAGGACGAGTTGGTCTACAACATTCATCTGGCCATCAACTTCCTGGTATCTTTGCTGAAGAAAAACTGGCAAAATGTGCGGGCGTTGTACATCAAGAGCACCATGGGGAAACCTCAGCGCCTGTACTAATGAGAATATAATTTGTTTTTGACTCATTTACTCAGTGTGTGGCTTTTGGTATTATAAGTCCTAGTACCGGGAATAGTTGTCTCTTTCTTTTAAGATGAGATCTCTCTACATTTCTCTTAAGCTGAGATGTCTGCATGCCAGAGTGGATGCATTCTGACTCAGCAATATGCAGGATTCCAGAGGCTCCTAGCATATTGTGAACAAGTTATGTGTTGGTGCATGCAGCTCATTTGCTTCGGCTTTCCTCCCCACTAGAACAACTGTTAAAACAAACCAGGAAGGATTAGTTTTGCATGTCCTCTGCGGGGGATCATGGCTTGTTCCTCCCTTCACAAGTATCACATACTAGGATTTCTTTGTGGTTTGTGATTCTCAACACCTGGCTTGTTTTGGAGCAACAAGAGGAAGCCTGATTTAGACGACATGATAAACAAAGCATTCCTGGTTTGTTTAATGGCTGCACTAGTGGGGATAAGTAGGAATGAATGGACTGCATGCTGTAGCTCATTTATGTTAAGCAAGGATTTTCCAGAATTCTGGTTTATCATTTATATGAATATAGTCAATGTTGGGTTAAGAACAGAGTACCCATAAAGCTTGAAAAGACCAGCTTGGTCCCTTCCAGAGCCAAGAACTGAGGGCGCAAAGATTCTTTCTACAATAAGATTTGTTATGAGTTTTTTTAAAAACAGCTCTAAATTGTATGCAAATTTAATGGCTGAGAAGTAAATTGGGGGGAGGGGGGATTTGTACACCTGCATAAGCTACTCCATTACTGCCAGTGCATAAATTTCCCTCCATTTACTTACTAACCTGAAAATATGACCAAATTTTTCCTCCATTAACTTCCCAGCTGATTTGTGTGCATTTCTCTACCATTTACTTCCTAGTCACCTCATATGTGCAAATTTCCCTGACTTTTTCTTAAAAACAAAAAAAAAACACCTTAAGAGGATTACAGAATTGAACTGAGCAAATGGGTGCCTGCACTAGCAGTACTTATGCCCCCACCCATGGGGTCCCATTCACTTTGTTCCATGCAGCTGCCTTCTCATGTTTTTGTTTGTTTGTTTGTTTGTTTTGTTTAAGAACTGTTCAGGGAACCACAGCAGTAAGTTCCAAAAAGGAGGATCACATCGCCAAGGGGGAGATCTTATTCCCCCCCCAAACTTTTCATGCACTTACTCCTTTGGCCGGCCACCCCCACATTTTCAGTGCTGCTGAATTGCACTTCTATGTCCCTCCTTCCCCTCAATATTATTTCTCCTCCAGTCCTCAATGTACACAAATTAGCCAATATGCCACCTCTTGTCAATTTCCTTGTATGTTACCTACTCCCCTTCACCATTCCTTTTGACAGCTGAAACTGACAAAAGAAATTGATCAGGCAAGACTCCATATTTTGGACAGCCATAAGCGTACTCGCAAAAGGGAGACTAAATAAATATGACCCTAATTGTGCATTTTTGAGGTACTGAACAAAAAAAATGCTGGGAAATGAGTGTCACTGCTGAGATCACGAAAAGCAAGCAGCATGGGCTTTTTGCCACTCTTGTTGAGTGGCTCTAGCCAGTTGTTGCAACCCATGATGAAGTCAGTCTCTTGGGATCAGATAACACGACAACCCATCATGGTTGAAAAGAACCCTACAGTAAAGCCATGGGTGTCTTGACGTGGCTTGTTCCTGAAAAATAAGCCAGCCTGTGGAAAAAGTGTTCCAGGTTCAGACTCCACGACAACCAACCATAGCTGGCTGCCCATGATGGGTTATCATGTGCAATCCCAGCCAATATAAGGCATCTTGTGTTCCTATGATGGAATAAAGGGTAAGAAGTGGGGTATGTCCCTACAAATAGATGCAGAGAATTCTGGTTCAATTGAGGAAGGGCTCAGGTGAGATGGGGCAGGGCAGGGCAACATTCAAGAAGTGGGATATGCTACAGGAGATTGCCGCCTACCAGTTTTCAAACTCTTAGCTTGCTGAGATTTTGAGAGCAACTAGTTTCCTTAGCTATGGCTACTTTTTTTTTAGTATTCTGGTAAAGGTCTCCCACATTGTAGAAGTACTTACACATATAGATTCCTATTTACCTATGTCAGTACCTTGATTATTTTGTTAATTGTACTCACTTCTTCACAAGCAAAGAGGGTTGCATGAGCCTGGATATAGTTTCTGGGCCTCCAGTAGCTACCACCTAGTGCAAGAGTTTCCTTTCATAAATGTGCTTATTGTTAAAAGGGCTATGAATTTGTGGTGCTGATTCAAGACTGCATTGGGGAAATGACATTTGTAGTTCTGATAAGAAGCTGATGAAACCAGCTGGAGTGTAAGCCAGTTCCACAGACCTCTATATCAACATCTCAAACACTTCTTAATGCTGGTTGATCATCAACCCTCCTGTTTTGCTGCCAAGCAGGAAGAGCCTATATTAGGAGCTACCAGCTGAGAAAAAGGTATAAGAACAGAATGTTTTACCACAGGTTGGCGAAAGCTGTTCTGCCCTCCAGTGTGTGGATGGGGCTTTGCTGTTTCTTCAGCTGCAATTAGTGTTTCTCTGTAACGCAAATAATCTTTGTATGCAAGCATCTGGCAAAGATCTGCCTTCCCCTGCCTTAGAGTAGCTGCTATGAATCTTCGGTTTATTTAAAAAACAAAAAAACCCAAAGCTTCAATGGCATCTATGATAAAACTTACAGTGCAATCATATGTGTTTACTCAGAAGTAAATCCTATTGGTGTTCAGTGGGGCTTCTCTCAAGTGTGCATAGGATTGCTGCCTAAAGTGGTATTTAAATTGCAAAGATTGCACAACATGCGTCCGTATACCCATGCTATGGGAAAGATGAAGTATCAGTGCTTGCTTGGGAGTATTTTTAGATCCTTTTTTTTAATGCCATAGTTCTGCAAAATTTAAGTTGAGTAGACCTCAGCTATGGTTCTATATGTTGGTGTGTGCCAGCACAAGGGCTCTTAACTTTACAGCATAAAATATTCTGAACAAGATTAAGTACCTCTAAATGTACATCTTCAGCTTTCTGTTGAATGGAAACTGCTACTTACAGATAGAAATGTGAGCCCAATTGTAATTCTTAGGGTCTATATGTCAAAAGGGAAATGACTCAAGCTCTGCCCGTCCCAGAAAATGCAATCTAATATGGATAAATTTGATACTTGGCATGAGAGAACAGGTCAGTTGAATCATTGATACTTGCTCTCAAATTATTTCTATAGAGCCAGGAAGTCTATTGCCAAATTAGATTTCAAGAGCTGAAGGAGATTGGAGCACTGCAATTTATCATCTATGGCTTCCGTTAGGATTGATGTTGGGTACAACAATTTAAATATCAACAGTATGTATAGAATTATTGGATCTCCTTAAACGTGTTACCTAGGAGGAAAGCTTAAATATGGGCAACTTGTGGTCCTCCAGATAAGTTAGGAAACAATCCAGTGATCCCTCAGACAGATGCTGCTACGATTTTAGGAAGGGGACTTCAAAATCCAATCCTTCCCATCTTCCTCTTTGCAGCCACCATGGAAAGAGCTGCAAGGTCACAAAAGAGGCCACAGATGACCTCAGAGGTCAAAAAAGTGGGCATTCTGGGGGCAGCGGGGAGGAGAGGCAGGGATCTACAGAATCCTAGGGCCTCTAGGGCCCCACCCTGGCAGTCTGTCTAGAGGAAAAAGTAAAAAGGACAGAGAGGTAAAATTGTCTTTATTGTTTCTCCCAAAATATGTCTTGATATACATTTATTTCTTTACTTGTATTTTTAAATTGCCCAATAACTGAAATTCTCTGGGCATGTACAATACGTTAAAAATACTAGTGCTGAAACCACTGTATTATTATTATTATTATTATTATTATTATTATTATTATATCTCAATTTTTCCCCAATACTGGGACTCAAGGCGACCCCCCCTTGAAATAAATAAGCTTAATTTTTTTTACAGTGTTTGGTTTTTTTTTTTTTAAAAAAAAAATACATCAAGAGGACTGTTCTCAATAGTGATTGTAAGGTCCCAAAATAATGTCTATGTAAGTGAAGTGTGCAGTTTTAAGTTTAACTGTACAGACTAATGTGCACATTTGTTCTCCTGCCACCTGGGCTTTGAACGTGGGAGCATTGCTTGCTGGGATCCATATGAAATATGTCTAGTATGGGACAATATAAATGTGTCAGGTTTCATACTTTTGACCCAAAGCGTGCAATTTTAGACTTAAACACTCCACCATAAATGGGAGTGAAATGGTTTCATGGCACAGGAAAAGGTAGCCCACCATTGCCATTGGCTGAATTGGCTCCAGGATCCCTCTTCCCCAGAGCCAAAGATGCTTCCAGACAGAGTTCCTAGTGCTATCAATCAAAAGGCATTGAGCAACCATTTTATCTTTTCCTACTTCATGGTTGGTTGGTTTGTTTTTCTGATAAGAAAACTGATGGAAGAAGCAGTGGGAAAACATGAGCTGGTTACAAATTGAAGATAATGACATCTGGACCCCCAGTAAGATTCTGTGTCTTAAGGCAGAGTAATTGCAAGAGAAATGCTTCATCTGGAAACCCCTGAAGAGAAGTTTGGAAGAGCTGTGCCTTTGCATCTTGATTTGCATTGCCTGGACCATGTGACATAAAGGAGCCCATGAAGCTCCTTTCCAGCCAGGGACAACCACTTATCTTTAGGCACAGATGGACATCATCAAAGCTTAAGTCTGATAAAAAGGAACAAAGCTGCTTTGAGGAAGGATTGAAGGTGGTAGTGCAGGTAGTGGGGGGAGAATTTTGTTGAAGAGAGTAGTTATATTATGGCTGTAGTTCAGTGCAGAGAAAAATCAGTCAGAAATCAGGACTGCCCTTTGGCATTTGGCTGCCTGAGGCAATAGAGAAATGCCAGCAGGGGTCAAACTAGCCCAAATACTACATAAGTTGTGTGGGAGCTGATCATGGATTCTCAACAGAAAGGGGATTACAGTACTCAAGGTTTAGTCCATTAATGTTTTAATACAGCCTTCTGTAAATTGGCGTCCTCCCGATGTGTTGAAATACAATTCCCATTGCTCCATCCACCATGGCCTGGGGTGATGGGAACTGTACTCCAAAACTTTTTGGAGGGCACCAGGTTGGGGAAGGCTGTATGATGTCAGCATAAATTTGCATATGAATGAAAAAATTCTAAGGGGGAAGGAACATTCTTTTCATTTTAGATTATGCATATAATCTATGGGTTTTAAACAAATAAAATCTTCGTTTCTGAATCCTGAGACATTTCTCTTTTGGATGCTCTCCCACTTTTGCATCAATTTAGAAGAAACATTCCTATGTGTGGGAATGAGACGTAGAAAACACACACACACACACACACACACACACACACACACACACACCCTAGTTAATTGGTTTTTAGTTGATCCATTCTCAGCGCATGTTCCCATGCATCTGATCAAGTGGGCTGTAGTGCATGAAAGCTTATGCCAGAATAAAATTGTTAGCCTCTAAAGTGCCCCAAGGTTCTTTGTTGTTTTTCCTGACACAGACTAAGACAGCTACCTTCTGGAAATTGTTACGCATGTTCTATTTGGGGTTACTGCGGAGAGAGCTTCTGTTTAAATGTCTTGAATTGAGCTGATGTGATTTCTGAAACCATCTGTTTTCTGGAGGCAACAGTAGCCTTCCCTCTCTCTGGGCCCTCTTAGTTAGCCCAGTATTCCCAGCCTTTGCAGAGTAATCTCTTACTCTCCTGGCTGCAGAATGGCCCAAGATGAGAGAGGATGGAATCGAGAAAAGGTTCCAGCTTTAAGCTTCGCTAACATATGGCTTGAAAGAGCTGAAACCATGACAAGCGCACAGTGTTTACAAGACGGCAGGCATCCGGCTTATAAACAAGGGGCTTCTCCGGCAGCAGCAAAAGTGCATTCCAAAGATAGCAGGCTTGGTGAGAGGAAAGTCTGCTTTCAAGGCGGCAGCAGGAGCGGCAGCAGCAGCACTACAGCCCGGTCTTCATGTGTTGGCGGCTGTGTTTGGGGGCATAGAACTAGCCTGTGTCCTTGTTTCTGTCCAGCTTGGGCTCTTCTGCTGCCTTCATCCAAATAGGGAAACGAAAATCCTCTCAAAGGGGTTTCCCTCTGTGCTCATGCTTAGACTTTGGCATCTCACCACTTGATCACCTTCATGTCCCTTTCCAGGTAGGTTGTTTAGCCTTATTATCTGATACACAGGTGGGGAATGGGTCAATGAGCACTGCCATTTTGTGACAGGGCTGGGCTCTCTCTTCATCCTCTAGCGCCTCAAATCCCTCTGTTTCAACCCTAGACCATGTGCTGAAGTGAGCTTTGAAATGAGATTCAGGGGAGTAGAAAACAAATATATATTTCTTCAAGGGCCTGATGCAGCATCAAAGAAAAATGCTCTTGAAGACAATCCGCAGCCCTGAAGTTTATCTAAGTGGCCAGATGAGCAAGACTGATGAAACGTGTGGGAGAAAGGGGGATTTCTAAACAAGAAGAATGATGGAATAAAGTTTTGGGGTGAGACAAAAAAAGTCCAAGGATAACTTTTGTGTAAAGTAAAAGACTAAATGTCAGATATATGCTATACGGTGCTTATGATTTGCTTTCTTCCAGCTTTTTCTTTGCTGTTTAATGGTGTTTGTGTGCGCGCAAGCATGTGAATGTATTATGTAGTGGTTATCCCATGTAGTATGGCTTTGTATGATGAGTTGTACATCACTTTGGGAACCATGCAACAAAGTTATTTTCAATAATAATGCTTTCCTGACTCTTCTGAAGTCACATGACTTTGCACAAGTGGAATCATGTGCCCAAATCCAGTAGTTTGCACAAAATGTCTGTCCCCCCCACCCCCGTTAACCCGTGGGGAATAAGCACATGAATGCAGCCCATGTTCAGTAGTCTAAAAGGAAAGGAAAGCCAACTCTTCCAAACCTGAATATGTGTTCAACAGGTTTACATGGGTAGGGAAAGATATTTCCTATGAGAATAATCTATAAAGAATAATTTGATGGTGGAAATAACAAGTGCCAGACTTCATCCTTATCCTTCCCTTCTCTGGATTTTGAAGCTTAACATTTGAGGGCTTGATATGACTAAGAGTTCTTAGTTGGGAAAGGGATGACCAAGCCTTTCCTGCTTGTTGCTGCTATCTTAGTTCTATGCCCTTGGCCTGGATTATAGTTTCTTTCCATGGGATAGCCTTAGGAGAGGGAGCTTCCAATAGAGTCTGTGTACTACAGTGACGATAAATGGGGTGTGAGAAAAAATAAGTCATAAACAGGTGCTCTCAGAAGAGAAGAATGTCCCACTGGGCATGGCGGGGGTGGTTATCCAGTTATGAAATCTCCATAGCCTCCTCCCTCTCTTGCCTTTTGGACAGCTACTTCATTAAAGCAGTCTTGGGACCCTCAAAAGGAAGCCTGGCCTCAAGATGAGGCGAGTCAGTAGCCGGTCATGGTGGTTTGAGCTCCCGTCTCTATGCTGACAGGATTGCTTGTAGTATGACCATGCCTCACAAAGAGTAAATGCTATCTGACGTGACCCTGGAGACTGTTTGAACCAAACAAGTGAAAATGTTTCATGAAACACGGAGGTATGTATTTTGTGAGTTGCGTTCATGTGACGGATTATTGGCAGTGCATAATTGCTCTTATATGGCCGCTCTTTCTGTGAATAGATACGTAGCTAAGAGAAGATTTCATTTAACCCAGCCAGCTCCACCTCCACCATGGGCACTGGGTCTCACCGATTTTCAGGACACATTAATACATGTTGGGGGAAAGTCTGTGTTGCACGCACATATTGCTGAGTCCATAAAAAAAATAATCACTTCATTATCTCTATTGTTTGTGGGGTGGGGGTGTAGAGAGAGAATTAAGATGCTGTATGTATGCCTCTATTATATGCTTTATATTTTCAAAGTATGAAACTATGAAGCACATGGGAAACGTGGAATGAGAATATCCTTCTTTCAAGAAACAAATCTTTCCTTACAAGCCAGCTTTGCTGATTTGTATGGCAAGCTGCTGCACTGTAATGATTTGCTGTGTACAGGCAGTTATCCTGGGGTGCAATTTAAAACAGCCCCATGCTGATGGCAGTTTTGTGTGTGCAGGCCTTGAATACTTGTCTACACTTCCTGGGTCAGTGCTGAATTGAGTTTGATTAGCCAGAAGCTAGTTTCTAGTGTTTACACTGAATACATCTGGACATCTGTGTAGGTAATCTGTTCATATTTCACCACTTGGTCTCAAATGAACTTGTTTCAGAGCTCCCTTGGCTTTTCAGAAAGGGATTAAGACACATCTCTTTAATTTGGCCTTTAAATTGAGATGTTCTTTTAATGTGGTTTTGTTATTTTCATGTTTTACTGTTTTTATTCAAAATATTGTACGTTGCTTTGGTGACATTTGTGGAAAGGTAGTATATAAATAATGATCATGATAATCAAAATAAATACATACATACATGGGTAGGGTTTTAAAATTGTTTTTGGTTGGCTGGGACTTGCATAACTGCAGGGCTGCTGGTCTATGAGATCAGAAAATAAAACATTAACTTTTAAGAGAACAATTTCTGAGGTAGCAGACTGTCAAAACCACTGCCAGTGGGATGAGGGAAGAAAATCATCTGACAAAGTCTGGTGGTAGATGTCTGGCCTGGAGTACCTGGCAGCTCTCTTCCCACAAGTATAAGCTGCAGAACAGTCAGAAGAACTGGGATGAGGGATCTTTCGCAAGATCACTTCACACAGAACAAATT
Organism: Anniella stebbinsi; assembly: GCA_029215795.1. Lineage (NCBI taxonomy): Eukaryota > Metazoa > Chordata > Lepidosauria > Squamata > Anniellidae > Anniella > Anniella stebbinsi. Next base: position 63,315,090 of record JARDYH010000004.1, on the reverse strand, counting down.
TCCAAAAGTAATATCACTTTGGTTTAGGAAATTGCATATGCTCCATATGTAGAAAATGCATATGCTCCACCATAGAAAATAAAGACACATGTCTAATTTTCCACATATACTCACACAATGGTAGATCCATATTAGACTACTGCATGTGGGGCTGCCCTTGGATATTGCTCAGAAAATTCAATTAGTGCAAAAACAGATGCCTAGGTTATTGACTGGTACTGACTACAGTGAACACATCTCACCAGTATTGAAAGAGCTCAACTGCCTTACTATGTTTCCGGGCACAATTCAAAGTGCTAATTTTAACTTTTAAATCTTTTTAGGGCTTGGAACTAGGGTACCTATAGAACTCCCACATGAACTAGGAACTAGGGTACCTATAGAACTCCCTATAGAACTCTTCACCTGAAGTCCTTCTCCACGTGCTCCTATCTTCAGAGGTGAGATAACCAAATAAAGGGTGGTATCTACGGTGACCATATGAAAAGGAGGGCAGGGCTCCTGTATCTTCAACAGTTGTGATGAAGAGGGAATTTCAGCAGGTGTCATTTGTATGCATGTAGCACCTGGTGAAATTCCCTCTTCATCACAACAGTTAAAGCTGCAGGAGCCCTGACCCAGAGTAGATTTATGGTCTGCTACTGTTGGAGGTTCAAAGTTCTTTCATTACCCTGAGAAGGCCTGGAGCTCATGTAGCTAATCCCTCTTATTAGTTTCCATGGGGAAAGGATGTTCCAAAGACATGAAGATGTTAGGCTGCAAAGTCACCCCACACCCCACACCAACTCTTGCCCTGGGTGACCATATGAAAAGGAGGACAGGGCTCCTGTATCTTTCACAATTGTATAGAAAAGGGAGTTCCAGCAGGTGTCATTTGTATGCATGCAGCACCTGGTGAAATCCCCTCTTCATTACAACAGTTAAAGCTGCAGGAGCCTTACCCTCTTTTGTATCTGGTCAAAGGGGCAGGGCTCCTGCAGCTTTCACTATTGTGATGAAGAGGGAATTCACCAGGTGCTGCATGCATACAAATGATACCTGCTGAAATTCCCTTTTCAATACATCTGTGAAAGATACAGGAGCCTTGTCCTCCTTTTCATATGATCATCCTAGTGGTAGCTTCATTTATTGTATGCCTCCCTAGAGAGGTTTATGTGACAATCACAATGTTAGGGTTTAGGCACCAGCAAGTGAAGACTTCTTTTTTTATTTGCCTAAACCTTCCCATGAATTGTAAATTTGTGTTATTCTTCACTTGCCATCTTATATTGTTCTATTTTGTGGTGTTTTATCTGTTGCTGAACTGGCTGTTTTTTTTTTAAAAAACTGTGGTTTTATAATTTTATGCTGCTTTCCTTTTTTGTTTTATTTTTTGTTATTTTTGTCATTGTTGTAATTTAATTGTTTTATCATATTGACCTGGTTTGCATGATCACGCAACCCATGGTTTCTACCCACTTCCACTATCCTAAGCAACCCAGGAATGCCCATTCCTGAATTGTTAGTGTTATGTGCAAACCTGGAAAATTTGGGTTGTTTAAACAACCTAGAATTAACCCATGGTTTGTTGTTGGGTTAACTCAGGTTTAAGCCCTAATCAACCCAGAATTTCCAGGTTTGGAAGTAATGCTAATTTTGGAAAGGGGAAACGAGGACTGTGCAGGAGGCAGCACACTCAATCGCTGCCACACAATCACAGCTAACTATGTGATAAACAACCCATAGTTAGCTGTTACATGCAAACCACTTGCTTTGAAAACAAATTGACTAAATGTTGGAAATATAGAAAATTAAAAAATAAATATACACACAGCTGATGCATGAAATTTCCAATGGAAAAGTGATATGTCTGCCCGAAAATAGATGTGTATAAAGTGGCCTACAGGGACAGGCTAGGAGCTACTGCATCAGTCTGTCCATAACTTGGGGCATTAGCTGCGGGAACCTGGATTCAAGTAATCTCTGCTTTGCCAGACTGCTAATGACAGGCAGAGCAATTTTAACCCCTACAAATAGATGACTGAGGACCAACCTAAACATTCTCCCTAGCATGCATTGTGGAGCTATGAGTGCTATTTCTCTTGACCTCTGTGTAAGTGCACGGGGAACTCAATTGGGATGGAATCTGATGGAGATGTTTCTTCTTTTGTTTGCTCCCCCTGTGGGCGTGGAATCCTGAAGTGAAACAGTCCCAATCTGAATTGGGGCCATGTGTGCTTACATGAAGATAAAGAGCTCCACAATGCAAGTTAGAGAGAATGGCTGTATTCGGACAACACATTAGTCAATGGTGGGTTGAGTAGCCAACCCACAGTTGGTTATTTTGTGGGTACTCCCCACACAACATATTTCTACACAACTGTGGGTGGGTGGGGCTGGCATTGGGTGGACTAATAGGTTCAATTCGGACGACACAATAAAAAACTGGTGTGGGGGAAACAATCATCAGTTGTTTTTACTATTGTGTCATCTGAATGCTGCCATAGAAAACTCAGCACTGATCCTCATCCACACCACAGTTGATTATTTATTGCCATGTTGTGTGGGGAGTGCCCCCTAGGATTAGGGTTAGTCAACCCACCATTGACTATCATGTCATCCGAATTGAGCCATTGTCAACCCAGCATTTGACTGACACAGCCCCTGCCCCTCTCCCCACCTTCCCTCCTCCCTCAGTCCTCCCAGTTCTATCCCAGCAGCCTCTGCAAGTTGCACCAGTTGTAGCAGAATGGCAGCAGCCGCTTTGGTTACTCTTGCCACCTGCCTCTATGGTCTTGTGTTTTAATGCAATCACCACACGCCATTAACACACTCACCCCTCCACACAACACTTTAAATAACTGGCTTTGAGCTAAACAACTTGCAAGCCAGTTGTTTCTCTCAGTTGCTTATTTGGGCGGAATAGCATATCGTCAGTTTTTTTTGTGAGCGGTGTGTTACCCTCCACACAACACAATAAGCAACACAACTGATGATTGTTCCTCCGCCCCCATTGCTTAATGTGGTGTCCGAGTGCAGCCAGAGTTTAGTTTGGTACTGAGGAGAGTTGGGATGCAGCACAGACACTCCTCTGCCAGCGAAGAGAACTTCCACCATGGGGTGGGGGAAGGAGTCCACCACTCCAGAGACCCCCATAATGCCCAGAGTAGATTTATGGTCTGCTACTGTTGGAGGTTCAAAGTTCTTTCATTACCCTGAGAGGGCCTGGAGCTCATGTAGCTAATCCCTCTTATTGGTTTCCATGGGGAAAGGATGTTCCAAAGACATGAAGATGTCAGGCTGTAAAGTCACCCCACACCCCACACCAACTCTTGCCCTGGATGACCATATGAAAAGGAGGACAGGGCTCCTGTATCTTTCACAGTTGTATAGAAAAGGGACTTCCAGCAGGTGTCATTTGTATGCATGCAGCACCTGGTGAAATCCCCTCTTCATTACAACAGTTAAAGCTGAAGGAGCCCTGCCCTCTTAACCAGATACAAAAGAGGGCAGGGCTCCTGCAGCTTTCACTATTGTGAGGAAGAGGGAATTTCACCAGGTACTGTATATGCATATACAAATAACACCAGCTGAAATTCCTTTTTTTTCTATGCAACTGTTAAAGATAAAGGAGCCCTGTCCTCCTTTTCATGTGGTCACCCTGGCTGGCATGAGCTGTCCGGGCCTTAGAAGTAGTGGTGATCCATCACTCCACTCCTCATTCCCAAGCCCGTTAGTATTGCTTTTTGGGCAAGTTTTCTTCAGCCTCCATTTTCTATCTGTGCAATGAGGTTCGTTTAGTTAAGAACGTAATTGTTCAGGTTCTACCGTGTTGCAAAGGAGGAAAAATTAAGCAGACTATGGGTGACTAGGTGAGACTGCTGGCTAAAAAAGGAAAATAAAATCTGGACAAAAAAAGTATCTCACCTCCTGGTCTCTCAGTTGATAACCAACATCACATTTTTCTTTTTCATAACTGGAACGGGGAGATAAGCACCAGCACCCCATATCAAAGAACCAAGGAGATTTCAAGGCTTATCTGAAGATGCCATTTCCGAGTGAGTGAGAAAGGGGGCTTTAAGAACCAAGATAGCTTTTCTCTGATGTAGTTATTCATGATGAGGCTTCTTAGGCAGTTGAGTGGCAGAACCAGGAATTGACCCAGCAGGTGCTTCTAATTTCCAAAGAAGTACCCTGTTGAATTGCAGGTCTGTATACTGAACACTGAGCATGCAAGAGTGGCACTTTTTATTCCAATTGCCAAGCTTCACCATTGCTGGGGCGAAGAGGGCCTCAATATACTCCACGGCTTTCTGTCAATCACGTTTTTTGCCTCTCTGTTCCACTGTTCTGAAATACTAAAGCCTTCCCAGCAGATGGCCCCCTTTCTCTATCTTTCGCTCATTTTCATTTCTCCTGGGTCAGAAGATACTTAACACAGTAGCAGCCTCGGATACTGACTGCAAGGCCCCATTTGCCAATGTAGTTGAAATGTGATGAATGTAAACGTTGCCAAGGGTTTGTGACTCATAGCCTTTTGGTGGGGGGGGGGGGGGGTTGCCTTCCTAGGGAGCCTCTCTGTCCAGTTGACCAGGGAGGGAAAAGGTCACAACAAGGACTCTGCAGCGTTGGCTGCTGGCCGCCTGGTCCAGCATGGAGAATGGTGTGGTGCTGCAGAGGTAAGGTTGCTGAGTCCCCGCCAGCCAGGCATCTGTGGAGTAGGTGAGGCTGGGAGGGAAGCAGGGTGATGTCTGCCTGCAGCGTCCCATGGGACCAGATCATGCTGCAGATCCAGCATGAAGCTACTTCTCTTTTGAGACCCATGCTGGCAGAGGTCCCAAGAATCTCTCCTGGAGTGGCAAATCCCATCAGGCTTTAACCTGTGTGACAAGGGCAGCCAGAGAGAAGAGTGTTTGCCTGTTGCGGTGGGGTGTTCTTCCCCATGCTGGTGGAACTCAGTGTTAAGTAAGCAGGCCCGTTTATCCTTTCAGCAAAGAGACGCCCGTACAGCATCCGACAGAGCGGGGTGGACTTGCACTGTCTTTGGATACAGGTAAGGTAGCACAGCAGCCTGGGGGTGGAATAGGGTGGCCATATTGGCATTGCCCCCCCCCCCCAAAAGAGGATACGGATTTGCATAAATGTTCACGACACTGATTTATATGTATAGATGCAAATTTAGAAATAATTACTGTAATTTAAATTGAACTACAATACATCTCACCCTAAATTGTGACCACGTGATCTGTATGTCTGCTCAGTCTGCTCTCCAGGTTCTAACTGTTGATGGGCAGCTTCAAGCACCCTCCCCCAACTGCACTCCCATTTTACAGTTCCTTATCATTAAATCGGACTTAAACTGGACAGCCCTTTAAATAGAGGCCTGTACTCTGATAGTCTTTCAAATAGAGGACCATCCTCTGTAAAATAGGATGCACAACTATCTGAGGATGGAAGAGAGAATCTATAGGATGGGGTTATTCCTCACTTTCACAAAGCGCTTCCTTGATGTGGTTTGTTAGGATTCCCGAAAGCCTGGGTCTGTTAGTGGCTAGCAGGGTCTTTATCGCTGACCAACTGTCTAGGGTTCAACCCCCTAATCCTACCGTAGGTCAGCTGCCCTTCCAAGAGGCAGCCCTCTGACAGGTGAACTCTTGTACCTGTTGTGCAAATAGAATGCGTTCTTTTGCATGGCTTTGTTACAGGCTGTGAGCAGCATCTCTTAGATCAGTTACTGGTCCAGTGCTCCATGACTTTCTCAGGCTCCTATTGGCCAGGACAGAACCCAGCACAAACACACTCTCACTTTTCTAGCGCCCTTGGGCTCTTGTCGCTCACTTTCTTTCTTGGCCTATCATCATAGCACTTCCCGGCTACAATGGAGCAAATATCCACCTGGCTGATCTGCACATGTTTATCTTGCACGCAGTGGTAGCTTGAAACAGGCTCTGCATGGTTATTTACACTTGCTGAGATAAATAACATTATTGTGGCTTGTTCCTGCACTTGATTCTCCAGGAACAATGGCCAATTTGGAAGGAGACTCAGAAAGAATGGTGGATGAGAGAAGGCAGAGCTCTGGTAGCACAAACAAAGTGAGTAAAGCTAGCAGTATGTTACCTTTGTTTACAGATAGCCCAACACACGTGTGGAAGGCTATACTTCCTTCCTGCTGATACGGCTCATTGCAGCCCATGGTATGGAGTTGTATCATGGTGGTTTCTACTTGTGTCACTCTTTTTCCCCAGAAGAATCTTAGCCACACTACCTTTCGAGGGGTGGGCGGCTGCATTTACATTTGCATTGCCTGTAGCTGCTGTTCTCCCTTCACAGCCTTGTGCTATGAGACCCCAAGTGCAAGCAAAAAAGGATAGCACTGGGAGCAGGGAACTGGCCGTGCACTTTGAAGAAAGTGGTGAGAGCGATGAAGGTTGGTGAGTGAGTCTTCACTGTTGCTTTGGCATTTGCTCTCCTCCCCTTGGAGTGTCTTCCTCCTTTGCTTTCGATCTGTTCCTTACCTTCCCCACCCTGTTAGTACTTTAATATCCTTTACATCTTCCGGAGACTGCTGTTCATTCTCCTCCATCATGCTTCTCCCTCTCTGGCTTTTCCTCTTTAATTTCCAGTTCCAATGCTCTCCTTTGTCAAAGAATCAGCATGTACCTTTCTCAGTCCCAAGGAGAGCGGTTGCCTTCAGTGAAGCTTACCAGGAGATCTCCTTAGTGTGCTCTGCACAGGTCTTGGCCTACCATCCCCAGCACCCATCTGCTGTTGGTGAAACTGTTCCTATTCATGTCTTTCTTCACCCTCGTTGCTCTCTTCTGAATTCTTCTACTTTCTTGAACTTTATTGTACAGCCTTTCCAACTGAAAACCACAGACTTTAGGCAGCTAAAACCCACCTCCGCTTTGAGCTGTATATCCAGTGTTGTGAGGTGCACTGCGCTGTTGTGTAAAGGTCTGCACATTTCATATGACTTCCAGTTTCAAGCCTTTCTCCCCATCCTCCTAATACTTTTCTTTACTCTTTCTTTAATTGTACCATTTTTCAATGGGCAATAAGAATCGCTATTTTACAATTGCACCATTAAAAACAAACCAGCCTTCATTGTGAGAAGTGTGTTTATTAGGACAAGCGTTGTCTCTTTGCAGGAATACTATGTTGGCATCATGTTGGCATCTGCAGTTCAGATGACATTATGCTGATGCATGTTAGAGAGTGGGTGCTGGAGGATGAATGTGCATTGATATCATCACCGATCTGAGATAAGCATAAAGTACAGACATGGCTATAGCTGATTTGGCATAGCTTAACTAGTCGAAGAAAAATGCAGCCTGATCAGGTTCTATAGCACGGACGATGAACCTCTTTCAGTCTGAGGGCAGAATTCCGCTTTGGAGAAGCTTCCCGGGGGCCGCATTCCAGTGGTGGGCAGAACTGAAGGCAAACGGTAGACTGACCAACTCTCCGGTTTTGCCAGGAGAGGTCCAGATAATGATGCCATCAACCGGAGTCCAGGGAGGGGGATTTTTATATTTATTAAAACGGGGCAGGGCCAAAATACAAAACCTGCCAGCAAATTTAACTTAACACTTTTAGTGTCAGTAGCTAAGCCCTAGGAGAGGTATTGCAACCTTTTAGAATGGGAGAAACACACACACACAAAAGCTGGGAAATGACCAAATAATTGGTGATTGGAAGGGAGGGGAAAGCTAGGGCTGGAGGAAAGGGGCATGGGCATCTGGAGTCCCAATCTGGAGGCCAAGATTGGGACCCCAAGTGGGATGGATTTGGTCTGCAGTCCTGACGTTCTGCATTCCTGTTCTATAAGTAGACTCCTATTATAATCTGTAGAGAAGGTATACCCAGAGCAGTGTGTGTCCCATGATTCCATGAAAGCACAGAAAATCTGCACAGTGAGACACTGGGTGCAGACTTCAGCTTCCTGAGTCACTGACACATTTCTAAGTATTCAGGTTGTAAATATATGCTTGAAAGTGAATGGGCAATGTCTATTAAAATCTTTGAAGCCGTAGTTTAGTCCAGTCATTCGGGACGAGGATTGAGTGTCCCTGTCTCTTCCCATCACGAGCATATTTCACCAGTTCTTTTCACCTTCACTTTCACCAACTGTTTCTGGGCCCATTCAAGGTGTAGATTTTTTTGACCTAAAAAGCCCTGTATAGCTTGGGAGCTCGGTACCTAAAGGATTGCCTCCTCCCAAATATACCTAGCTATACTTTAAGATAATCAGTGTTGGCTCTTTTCCAAGTACCCCTTCAATTGCAAGATCAGAGGGAAGCTACACAAGAGAGAGGGCCTTTTCTGTTGTGCCCCCCCCCCCAGTTATGGAATGCTTCCTGTTGTGAGGCTTGCCTCACACTCACATTTGGTGCCAGGGAAAGACTTTTAATCATCCAGGCTTTTAAAGTGTTTATTAATGCTTATAATATTTTAATTCAGTTGTATTGAAGTATTGAAAAAATAGTCTCACTTTACATTTTAGTCGTATGTGATTGCTCTTGTGTTGTTGTCTTAGCTGATATGGGTATTGTTGTTCATATTACTTTTTACTTGTTGATTTTAGTGTTTAATTTGTTTTATAGTAGATATGTTTTAATTTCGAATTCTTTTCTCTGAGAATATTTTGGTATAGAGCAGCTTGTAAATAGAATGAATAAACAGTGATGCACAATAAGAAAAAATGGGCAAATTTGGCATGATTTATATTTGCTGCCAAGTTGAATTTTATAGGAACAGAATTTGGTTCCTTTGGTATGGCATTGAAGTGTTTGTAGCGCACACTATATACAGAAAGGGAGAACTCCAAGTGATTTGTACAAGACAATGGTCTCCTTTACCTCCTTCTCTTCCTTGAACCTTCATTTCCGCTTAGTCTTAGTTGCCCTTTTGCTTACATTCTCCTGTCTTCCTTCCCACAGTGGGCCTCCTACTTTCTATCATTTCTATATTCAGGAACTCCATTGGAACCCAGGAAGAGAATCAATCATCTGGAAATGATGTTATTCTTTGTGTTATGTTGGCTGCCTTATTCTATTTGCTGGCTGAAGTCAAGAACAATGGATGCTTTAGTGTCTTCTTCACCAGGGACTCTATCCTGAGAGGCAAAAAGCTAGATTCAAAGCTAGTCTTGTCACACTGCAGAGGTTTTACTGCAAAATGGATATGGATGCAATTAAAACCTCTAGATTTTCTAACAGTTTCCCCCATATAAAACGCCTGCATGAAGAAGAAAATATTTCACAGAAATCACCACGCCTGGTCTTTGAAAAGCCCTTACTAGCCTGAGATTACAATGACATCCAACTTTGGAGAAGGAAGGAAAAATAATACTCCAAGGGAACAGAGATTTTCTTTATGTGAAGAACTAGCTGTGGAGGATACGAGGCATTATATGATACACTGTAAATTATATAAGAGCCCTAGGAATAGACATTTAGATAGATACTTAGCCCAGGTGTCCCAATGTACAGACCTGGATAAAATTAAGTATCTGTTTACATCAATGGATAAAATGGTCATGTTGAACTTAGCCATATTTGCGATGAAGGCGATGAAAATTAGGGAAAAACAGGGAAGTTGAGGTGTAAATAAGCAGAATTAATATGAAAGGTGGATAAATGTATAGAGATTAATTGTAGTTGTATCGATGTGGGTAATATTATAGGCTGTATATATTGTATCATATTGTATTTTAACTGTATTTTGCAGCTGGCAAAAACCCTAATTGGGTTGCCATAATAATAAAGTGAAAGTGAAAGCTAGTCTTGTCTTTCTCCATCTGATGCTGGATCTATAAAACCCTGGCAGCTGTTAGCAGTAGCTGGTATCCTGTAAATCAACTATATGATACACAGTTACCTATAAATCAAGCACTTTTGACCAGTCTCCAGCTACTAGTCTTCCATGCCTTGGTATTTTCCAATCAAAATAAAATAATCTCACAGGGACAACCAAGAGTCTTTGATTTTCTCTCTGGCTCTTGTTAGAAATGCCCATTCTGTTTGAGAAAAGGACAATACAATCTGGAAAGTTGAAAGCAAGTTTCTTTATTGCAAAGCCTTTTGCAAAAGGGGTGTGGCTATACAAGCTTGGCACACACCGAAAATCACAAATCATACAGCATTTATTCCCTGTCCCAGCCGGAAAAGGTCCTTCCTCTAAAAGGTTACAGCCTATCTGGTATGCCTGATTATAATACTAAAATCCCCGCCTTTTGTTCATTCCCCCTCTCCCCCTATACTCTTGCACCCACACACTTATTTATTAAAGCTGCTCTTTCCTTATAGTTGCAATCGATCTTAGCAAAGCTTTGACCCCACGGTCGTAATCTAGTGGTTAAGTCTATTTCTACTTGCGTTCTTTGCTACACTTCTGACCACACAGCCACCTGTTTCTACTTGCCTTAGCTAAGTTCCTCAAAAACAGCAAATGGAACAATTTTCTCGGTGCCTTTCTTCATGGTTCAAAAGGTCACACACCTGATAATTTTGCTCCACTGTCTGTTTCCATCTTTAGATATGTTCTTCTGCTTCTTTGCTTGATTACTGTGTATTTGGCATTTTATAAGTGCCTCTTGCTTTAGCTATTGAATATTAGATTAATATATGTGCCTAGCCTTTATATGTGTTTACTGGATTATATAATTGCTTAACCCTGTATGTTGCCTGAAAAAGCAACATTTCCCACACTCTGGTTTATGCTCTGTTCCCAGGCAATTTTTTTTTGTCTTTCCTTGTCTAGACACAGATCCCTCTGAAGACCCGCTAAGTACCTCTGTGATGGAGCTTTCTGTGCTGCAAAGATTGGGCCTACATAGGTAGGAGACTTCCATATGCCTGACCATTTCTTGTGAGCAGAAAGGGCTCTAAAAATATGCCACCTATTTCATGAAGGTGGTATTAAAATTATCTTACCATCCAGGTGGAAGCAAATTGCTGCATTTGGGATTATTTCAACCCTAGCAATAGGACCTCAAAGAATACTGTAAGACAGCCTTCCACAACCTGATGCCCTCCAGATGTTCTGGACTTCAACTCTCATCAGTTCCAGCCAGCCTGAATGCTGGGAATTGTAGTCCAAAGCATTTGGAGGGCACCAGATTGGGAAGGCTGGTTGTAAAGCCATAGGAAATCTTACCATATTATTGCCAAAGCTGTTGTCTTGTACAGCTTGGACTAATTCCGGCACTGAAATTCATTCAAATTATTCCCATCTAGATCCTCCAAACTAGGGTGACCATATTTTGGAAACCAAAAAGGAGGACAACATGGTCAGCTCCCAAGGGGGCATGCCCACCAACATGTCTAGCCCCAGGGGGCATGTCCAGCACCAAGGGGGTGTGCCCACCTGAACATAGCCTTGGTCACATATCTGATTTTACAGCACACAGTTAAGACAAATCTGTTCTACATAACATCGTAATGTTAAAATCACTGAAATAAAGAACAACATATCTGAAATTAACTTCACTTCTACTTTTGTAGCTTTTGCTGTACTTTGAAGCTTTTGCTATACTCTGTGTGACACATTCTCCCCTTCCCTCAAATATATTTTCTGACTGTCCTCACTCTGCTGCAAACTGCTGCTGCTTTTAACAGGGTTTGCTGCCGGCTGGCTGGCTTTTTTATTTTTAAATTTCAATTTTTTAAAAACCTTATGTATGATTGTCACAAATTTTTCTACGCTAACATTGGGTGAGTGTTATAGGTGGCAGACACTACTTTGCCCATTCACACTTCTCGCTTATATACAGTAGCTTCTCAAGGCTTGCGCGTTGACACCACTTCTCACATACAGATTTTGAACTCCTGTCTACTTCCTGCACAAACATGCTACTCTGAGACCCTCTTTCTAATGCCCTCCGTTGCCTGCCAGCAAGTTACAACAGGTGTCTCTGGGTTGAAAGTGCAGCCTGTGTTGTCTCTCTCTAAGCCTCCAGCCTCAAACAATCTCTCTCTCTCTGCCAAAGTTTCCTGATGGCCCAGCCAGGCCGCACACTTATGGCCAGGGGTATTGCTTATTGTTTGGTCATGTCTGGCGATTATTACTTTGAAAAACTCTGCCACCAGCCGCCTCCACTTGCTCAACTCTGATGCACTCTTAAAACACTCTGGGTGGCAAGTCAGCCTCTCAGGGCCAAGCTACAGGTGAATCTGGGTTGCCTTCAGCCTCTCTCTGCCTTATGCCAGCCAGCCAGCTTCCAGCCTCAAACAATCCCCCCTCTCTCTCTGCCAAAGTCTCCCAACAGTCCAGCCAGGCTGTGCACTTGTACCCTGTGGCTGGGGGTAGGGTGCCAGCTTATAGCTTGGTCACATCTGGTGACTCTTGTTTTTAAAAAAACCCCACCGCTAGCCACCTCTGTCTACACCAACACTGGACTCTGAAATGCTCTTAAAAGGCGCTCTGTGGCACGCCAGCCTTTCAGGGCTAAGCTACAGCTATCTCTGAGTTGTAACTCTGTCTGAAACTGATGCCAACCAAAGCCTCCAACCAGCCAACACCTGCACCAACACTTGATTCTGAGACGCTCTTGAAAGGCTCTGTTTGGCGTGCCAGCCTCTCAAGGTTCAGCTTATAGCTATCTCTGAGTTGTGTCTTCAGTCTAACTCTGTCTCTAAGAGATATGCCAGCCAGCCCAAGCCACAAATCTATCTATTTTTCTCCGACATGCACTTCAAACGTTCTACGCTGCAGACAAAGCCTATCTCACAAGTGAACAAAGTGAAATGGAAGGGATAGCAAAGCAAAGCAACGACATGCTTGGTTCCAACATCCGCATCAACAGGACATCCGCAAAGATGAGAGCCCCTCTCTCAACTGACACCTCACTGTTGGTCAAGATAATTTTTCTCTCACAACCCTTCATTGCCCATGATGTGGAACTCTGAGAAAAAGGTCTCTGGCCTGTTCCATTTTGCCCTGTGGGCTGCTTTGACTGACCTCTCCTTTCCCACATTTTGATCTGTGGATGCCTTGACTCTGCTGAGTTCCAGGTGCCCAACTGCCCACCAAATCTGCAACAGGAAAGGTGCCCTGCTTGCCCTGCACTTCTTAGCTAAAAACTTGAGATTCCCTTGATTCCAAGGGCTGAACATTCTCAATGTGCAATACTCTAAAGAGGAGGTTTGACAACCTGAGTTTGAAGGATTTGGCTCCAGCGGTTTTTGAAAAAATAATGTTAAAATCTCAAAACTTACAAAATTCCTAAAAATCAGTGGTTGAACAGATTTGCTTCAAACTTGGCAAGGCTAAAGCTCTATCTGAGAACCATCATGGTGCCAAATTTCATCTCTTTACCTTTAAAAATGACTGTTTAATATATATATATATATATATATATATATGCCTCAAACTTTTAAAAAATCCTAAAAATCAACAGATGAACGGATCTGCTTCAAATTTGGCATGGCTAAAGCCCTTCCTTAAAGCTATCATGGTGCCAAGTTCCATCTCTTTGTCTTTAAAAATGGCAGAGCTTCAGCCTTTGGGTGTAATTATCCAGGTTGGAAGCCAGAGACCCTTCCCCTCTGTTGAACTGTCTATGCCTTGCCAACTCTCTAGAGTCTCGTTCCTCATAGCTTTGTATGTTTTTCTTCTGCAGGGTGTCTTTGACGGAGCAGGATGTGGAGGTGAGTTCTGATGTCCCCAGGTGGCTGGACATACCTTTGAGTTTTTCCACAAAATATTCTAGGGTTCTCATAATCAATAGATCAGCAGCTGATCTCATAGCCACTTTGGCACTGAGCCACTCACTCAGGACTTTAGGATGCTCTAGCTAACTGCCTCTGGGTCCTACTGCCTTTGATGGGGAACATCCCTCCTCAGCAAGAAATGCTCAGATACCTGGGCAGTGTTGCTCAGCCTATATTGATACAGTTGACAAATCCCTACATACCAGAGTACTTTAATAGTTCCTATTTCATTCCTGGCATGCTCCAAGGAACTTTACTAGAGAATATTCAATGGGGAAAACCACACAGTTGATGTGTATTTGTTTGTGTGGGATCCAGGTGACTTCCTTCAATGAAACACTTGTATTTCGGGAATAATGCATTTCCCTAGAAGATAAATTGTAGTAGTTTGATAATAGGGAAATGCAATTCTTTCTTCAACAAGCAGGGCCAGTTCTGATAGTTGTCCAGAATTATTATGATTTTGAAACCTGCCTGGAATGTGGTGTCACAAGTGTCCACAGGCACCTATAAGGCAGCCATGACATCACTGGTGATGAATGACACACATCTTCCCCATTCACACTCTGTGCCCACACCTTTTTTGACTCTACCACAGCCTTCCTCAACCTGGTGCCTTCCAGATATTTTGGACTTCAGCTCCCATAATCCCACGGTCAGCATAGCTGGCCATGGGATTATGGGAGTTAAAGTCCAAAACATCTGAAGGGCATCAGGTTGGGGGGGCTAACCTAACATGAACGTTCAGCCTGAGTAGTCTGCAGGCAAAGTCTGGAAAAGCTTTTATGTTTAAAAGACACACACGCATGTGTACACTGCAACCTGACTTTACCTTGAAACTTTTTTCAGATTGACTGCTGAGGCGAAACTGTCAAAGAAACCCTTAGCACTATGCTATTTTTCCCCCATTCAGATAATTAAAACATTTCAGCAAAAGACAGACACATATGCTGAGCTGGTTTTCCTTCTCTCCCAGTCCAGTCCATAAACATTTTTTGATTTTGAAATGGGGCTGTAGAGTTTTTCCCATTGAAGTCTATGGCTGCATTTAGAATCTCGGTTGAGTTTCCTCAGTGGGATGCTTCGTTTAACCTGCTTCCTTTCCTCGGCAGGCAGCTTTTGCACACTTGGCTCTGGCCTTCCGTTGCGACATGTTTACTCTGAGGAGGAGGGTGCAGATAGAAGAGCGGACACGGAACACATCTGAGGAGAATATTCAGCAGGAGCTGGCACAATGCCGGGCAATGTTGCAGGTAAGTGAAGCCATTTTCTGGCCTCTCTTGACCATCTCTTGTTGTGTTCCTAAGGGTGGGAAATTGGGCTCATCACTAGCAGTGCATTTCCCCAGAGAACTAAAAAAGGGGAGGGAGCAGTGGAGACTAGGCTGGATCCAGACACTGTTCATTGCATTTGCACCCCATTGAAATCAAAGAGAGTTAACTCATGTCACGACTAACTTGTCCCATTGACTTCAATAGGACCTAAGTTCAGCTTAGGATCCAACGGTATGTACAATGCCATTGACCAGGTTAGGTTTAAACCTGGGGTGCTGAACCTCTTTCAACCCAAGCGCCAAATTCAATTTTGGAGAAGCTCTCAGGGGCCACATTCCATTGGTAGATTGAGCTGAAAGCAAAAGGGGCAGGGGCAGAATCCCAGCATATTGTAGCTTAAAGCTCTTCCTGCTAGTAACTTAGCCTAGGACATTTCAACCTTTTAGAATGGGAAGAAAGCCAGGAAGCCACCAGACGGTCGGGGGCAGGGGAAGTGGGAACCGCATGGTGATGTGGGGAAAGGGGCGAGGCCACCTGGGGAACCTCAGATGGACAGATTTGGCCCTCGAAGCTTGAGGTTCAACACCCCTGGTTTAAACATTTCCACAAGCAACTTGATTCATGGGTAATGTATAGCTCTAATCCTTAGGATTGCCTTTTTGGTTAGGTCCATTCAAGAACCCCAAGCAGGGCTTTAGCTGACATCCAGTTAACTAAAAAATGGCTGTCTTCTGTTTTTTATCTTGCCAGAAGTTGGACCAGGCCTGTCTGGACACCAGGCACAAGGAACTGGTAGAACACTTGCAGAGCAGTCTGACAGTCCTAGCAGCAGCAATTGAACGGGCAACCATTGCAGCAGAGAAGTTAGGAGCCGTCCATCAGGTCAATTTCTTTTGCTAGATTCACAGATGTAAGGCAAAGACACTAAAAATAAACATGACTTTCAGCTCCTCTGTCTATGCCATGTGTCCCTGCAGTTGCAGGACAGAACACAAAAGAGAAGTCAAACATACATTTTTACCAGTGTAGATCTTGCATTCCAGTCAATGGCCATGGTAGGTGGGGATGATGGGAGTTGTACTCCAACACATCTGGAAGGCACCAGATTGGGGAATGTTGTCCTACAGGGTGGTCTCCACCTGAGGGATTATAATGTTGCCTCTAGATAGATTTACATGACAGGCCACATTGAAAACTAAAGAAATAGAGGCAGCAGTACTGCACTGAGGCTTTGAAGCGCTTTAAAAAGAGTCCCGTACTTCTCTTTTGGGAGCTACTTTAGTACAATGACTAAGGATGCAATCCTATGCATGTTTAAGCAGAAAAAGCCCTACAACTGGTTAAACATGCATAGGATTGCACCCTAAGAGAATGAGGCTCTGACCAGGAAGTCCCTAGTGCAAATCTTGCCTCTGCTTTTAACTTGCTAGGTGGCTTTTTGGCAATCCACTATCTCTCGGCCTCAGTTTCCCCACCCACCCCATTTGCCATAGAGGATAGTATCATAGAATCATAGAATCGTAGAGTTGGAAGGGGCCTATAAGGCCATCGAGTCCAACTCCCTGCTTAATGCAGGAATCCACCTTAAAGCCTACCTGACAGATGGCTGTCCAGCTGCCTCTTGAAGGCCTCTAGTGTGGGGAGCCCACGATCTCCCAAGGCAATTGCTTCCATTGTTGTCTGCTTAACCATCAGGAAGTTTTTCCTGATGTCCAGCAGGAATCTGGCTTCCTGTAACTTGAACCCATTATTCCGTGTCCTGAATTCTGGGTTGATCGAGAAGAGATCCTGGCCCTCCTCTGTGGGACAACCTTTCAAGTACTTGAAGAGTGCTATGATGTCTCCCCTCAGTCTTCTCTTCTCAAGGCTAAACATGCCCAGTAATATGATTTTGAAGGAATATATGTATTTTGAACACTCTAAAAATGCATACTATTAATAGTAGTAGTAGTAGTAATAATAATAATAATGTTCTTCGTTTTGATAGATACTTCACTGCAGTGTCCCTACCTCCAGCCTTCCTCAATCCGGTGCCCTCCAGATGTGTTGGATTGCAACTCCCATCATTCCTAGCCAGCATGGCCACATCTGGAGGGCCGCAGATTAGGGAAGGCTGCATTGGTCAATGGAAATTTGAACAACCAGGAAAAGTCCCATGTGAGCTCTATGGCCAGAGTTAAAAATGAAGTGTGAGAAACCTCTTTTCAGGTAGGGTAGCCACTTATGCATCACCACAAAAGAGGACATACATTTGCATAAATGTGTATATACTCATTTATAAAAAGAAATGCACATTTAGAAATAATTACTGCAATGTATATAGAAAAACAGTATATCTCACCATAGTAAGGAAGACTGTGGCCACATGACCTGTGTGCCTACTCAGTCTGCTGTCGATGTACCGCAGATGGGTAACTCTAAGGCACCTGCTCTCCTTTCCTAGAGTTCATTAACTTTAAACTAGACTTGGGCCAGACACTTCTTCAAATAAGAGGCAATGAAGGTTTATGGCTCCAACATCAGTGAGGTGGTGAATCTGTTCCAGGTTTCAGTCAGAACTCTGTGCTTCCCACCCTGGATGGCTCCTTTAGAATTCTGGCTGGTTCTGACTGAAACCCGGTGCAGAGTCACTACCTTACTGACATCGGAGCCACCAGCCCTCACTGAATAGAGGACACCTTCATATAGAGGAAAGTCTTCTGTAAAGTAGGACTCATTGTGGCCCACCCTACATTAAGCCTTCTCCATGAGGCTTGTGCTGGCTTTTCCGTTTCTGCCCTACCTTGCCCCACTGCTTTGGTTTAATCATCCCTTCCTGTTGTTCTCACAGGAGGCGCGCATGAACCGGGCCACGGAGGTGATGGTGCAGCATGTGGAGAACCTGAAAAGGCACCACCTCAGGGAGCACACGGAGCTGGAGGAGATGAAGAAGCTGATCCAGCAAAATTCCCGTAACCGACAGCTGGCAGAAAACAGGGGTGAGATGGGCTTAGCCTTGCTGTGCAGGGTCACGTATGCAGCTTTCGTGCTCCTTTGGAAGGAAGGCCAAGACAGGGGGAGTGTGACTCTGTTGATTCTCCTTGTTCCCTCGGTGGCTTTCGATACCATCAACCATGGTATCCTTCTGGAACGACTGGCTGAGTTGGGAGTGGGAGGCACTGCACTGCAGTGGTTCCGCTCCTACTTGGCTGGGCAGCTCCAAAAGGTGGTGCTTGGGGAACATTGCTCGGCCCCATGGACTCTCCAGTATGGGGTCCCATGGAGTCAGTCTTGTCCTCCATGCTGTTTAACATTTACATGAAACCGTTGGGTGCGGCCATCCGGAGTTTTGGAGTGTGTTGTCGTCAGTACGCTGATGACACACAACTCTATTTCTCCTTTTCATCTTCAGCAGGTGAGGCTGTGGATGTGCTGAACCAGTGCCTGGCTGTAACAATGGACTGGATGAGGGCTAACAAACTGAAACTCAATCCAGACAAGACTGAGATGCTGTTAGTGGGTGGTTCTTCTGACTGGATGGAGGGTGTTCAACCTGTTCTGGATGGGGTTGCACTCCCCCTGAAAGAGCGGGTTCGTAACTTGGGGGTTCTCCTAAAACCATCTCTGTCACTTGAGGCTCAGGTGGCCTTGGTGGCACGGAGTGCCTTCTACCAACTTCGGTTGGTGGCCCAGCTACGCTCCTATTTGGACAGGGATAACCTGGCTTCAGTTGTCTATGCTCTGGTAATCTCCAAGTTGGATTACTGCAATGAGCTCTAAGTGGGGCTGCCTTTGAAGACAGTTCAGAAGCTGCTGCTTGTGTAAAATGCAGCGGCCAGATTGATAACAGGAACCAGAAGGTTCGAGCATATAAGACCTACTCTGGCCCACTTGCATTGGCTGCCTGTACGTTTCCAAGCCTGATTCAAGGTGATGGTTTTAACCTATAAAGCCTTATACGGCTTGGGACCACAATACCTGGTGGAACGCCTCTCCCAACACAAACTTACCCATACATTATGATCAACATCTAAGGCCCTCCTCTGGGTGCCTACTCTGAGGGAAGCTCAGAGGATGGCAACAAGGGAGAGGGCGTTTTCAATGGTCCCCCCCCCCCCAATTATGGAATGATCTCCCCGACGAGGCTCGCCTGGTGCCAACATTGTTATCTTTTTGGTGCCAGGTCAAGACTTTTCTCTTCTCCCAGGCATTTAACAGCGTATGTTGAGGGTTTTGTTGTTGTTGTTTGACCCAGAATAGTTGTTTTAAATGGATATTGTATTTATAATCTGTTTTATGCTTTATACATTTTGCATATTGTATTTTTAATATTCAATGTTTTTAATTTTTGTAAACCGCCCAGAGAGCTTATGCTATGGGGTGGTATATAAATGCAATAATAGTAATAATAATAATAATAATAATAATAATAATAACTATAGCAAAATACAAGGGCTGATGTCCAGGCAAAGGGGCCCATAGGAATAAGAAGGCACCTGACACTGGAGTGATTTCCCAAGGTCCATTTGTGAGGGGTTTGGCTTTTTCCTACTGGTGCCCACAAAGGCCTGTGCGTGTCCAAATGGATTGTGAAAGTACTTGTTTTTTGATAATGGGTCTCCGGATATCACACCAGTAAGAAGCAAGCATTTGTAGTTCATTGATCCAGTTTAACTGTAAATACATCAGAGGTAAGGGCAGTGAAGGCTGGTGGCTCCGGTTTCAGTCAGAACCAGCCAAAACTCTACAGGGACTATTCAACCTTGGAAAGCTCCTTTAGAGCAGATACAAAAGAGGGCAGGGCTTCTGCAGCTTTAACTGTTGTGATGAAGAGGGGATTTCACCAGGTGCTGCAGGCACACAAATGACACCTGCTGAAATTCCCCTTTTTAATGCAACTGTGAAAGATATAGGAGCCCTGACCTCCTTTCCATATGGTCACCCTAGTTGTGCCGGGTAAGCTGTTTGTGAACTGACTTGAAGCTTCATTCAGCATGACAGCATGCCCTATAGGAACAGGTTGTTGCAGTGTTTCTTTTTAGATGGAGCCTCTTCTCCCTATTTAAATTGACGTGGACCTCTGAAACAAGCAAAGTTATTAAAGGGAAATCTGAAGCTTGTAGCAATCAGCCATATAGTTAGCACTTACCAGCTCATCAGTGCAGGCTGTGATAGGATAACTAGATGGCCTACCAGCTACCTCCAGACTACCAAAATTCACAGGTCTATGTTTGAGGGCAGCTAAACTATACCTGATGTTAAATGGCCTTAACCATGCAGGATTTTTTAAAATGCATATTGCATCAGCTGGGGGGCTGATAATTAATGGGTTTGGAGCAGGTATGGTGGGGTAAATGAACCCTTTCCTCTCCTACTGCAAATCCATGGAAAATCCCTCTTTTGAAGTTGGTGTTTTCTTTGGATGTGAAATCTTCACTTTGGGATAGGGTGACCAGATAAAATCCAGGTCAGGGCTCCTGTAACTTTAACAGTTGTAGAGAAAAGGGAATTTCAGCCAGTGTCATTTGTATGCAATTAGTTCCTGGTGGAATTCCCTCTTAATCACAACAGTTAAAGTTGCAGGGACCCTGCCTTCTTTTGTATATGGTCACTCTAGTATAGTGCCTGCACCTTTAACTGTTGTGATGAAGAGGGAATTTCACCAGGAACTACTTGCATACAAATGACACTGGCTGAAATTCCCTTTTCTCTACAACTGTTAAAGTTACATGGGCCCTGACCTGGATTTTATCTGGTCAGCCTACTTTGGGATTTCCCCTAAAGTTAACACTAGCTTCATGAGAGGGATTTTTTTCAGACCCATAGGAGAGGAGGAAAGGGTTAATCTCCCTCCATTGCCAACTCTGATCCCCTTAATTATCTCACCACCCCAGCTGATGCAATATAAATTTTTAAAACTTGCTTTTAAGGATGCAAAGACATTGCATTTAACCTCAACTGTAGTTTGGCCCTTAGTTAAAATTGTTTTGTCATTGTTCAGTTTCACTAAGGCGAGTGAAAAGGCAAGGAAAAATCCACTTTGGGTGGTTTCCAAAACTCTCATTAGTGTTTCCCTTCTAATATATTATCGTGTGAAACACTTCATCGCTTAACTTTTAAATCCTTTTATTGAGATTTAAGTGGCAGGCAGTGCCAGGGAAGAGATGTCCAGAAAGCGAATCCTTTTTTAGGGGTGGGAGGCAGCATTCACTTAAACAACTCAGCTGAGTTTTACATCACCGTTGTGTGTGTGAGAGAGAATTCACACTTTGATGCAGCAGTTTTGTTTGTCACCTAGCCCTCTTCAGAGATTGCGACGGTGTAGTCCTTGGAGGTGACACTAGGATGGCATGCACTGGCCCCAGTGAATTTACCTTGAGTGAGTTTTACTCAGGGCAGTATCCAACTCTGCTGCTCTGGTACTGCATTTGACATACCACTAACATAAGTGACCTCTAGTGGAACACCAATAGCATATGATGGGGTGACGGGTTTTCCAGGGAAACCTATCCCTCCAAAATATGCACTTTTAGCCTTGCGCTGGAGGTCACTTACACTGCTATGTTAATTGCCTAAGCAGAACAGCAGTGTTGGATACTGCCCACGGAAAATAGCAAACTCAACCATGTAGGCATGGACAAGAGTTCTCCCTCAAAGCAAACTCTCATTCCATGTGAATGAGCTTTTTGCACATGCGCAATATGAAAGTGCATCTTGGGAGCTGTAGTTTAGAATTGTGTAGTTCCTCCTTGGAGCCAGAGCTGTGATGGCAGTGACAGTGATGGGGGAAGCTGCTAAGGAGACTGTAAGATGACTAAAAATTAATTGTGGGGTAGGGCACTGCCAAGTCCTCCTTCTTGGGGAGCCACAGCAGTGGCTGTGAGGAGGGGAACAGCACTTTAGGGGTTACTTAGGCAAGGAAAAGATTAATCCAACCAATGCAGGACACTCACAGAAATGCCAGATTAGGCAAGGGAAGGGTTAATCCAACCAACTCTGTGGATGTGTGAAAATGGTTTTATCTAGATACAGACTGCACATGCTCAGAAGCTCACAATCAATTCCAAACTGAATAACAAATTCGTAAACCACCAGTCCAGATAAGATTTACAAACAGGTGAGGTTGATCCATGAGCTG
Organism: Anniella stebbinsi; assembly: GCA_029215795.1. Taxonomy (NCBI): domain Eukaryota; kingdom Metazoa; phylum Chordata; class Lepidosauria; order Squamata; family Anniellidae; genus Anniella; species Anniella stebbinsi. The sequence continues at coordinate 63,293,005 of JARDYH010000004.1, read as the reverse complement.
ACTAATTACAAGATTCGTTGACATCACTAATTGTAATCACATCTGGATGATTGCAGTTACAAGACCAGGAACTCTGATTGCATAGGTTTCCTGTTTGCGGTGAAAACTATAATTGCTACAGTGGGAGTTATGTATAATTCACAGTTTCATCTGAACAGGGAAACTATAGTTGCCAGCTTCAGCACAAGGCAGGATCTTAAAGTCAGCTAACTATCATTTCCTGGTTCTAATGAAATAGTAAACTATGATTAATCAGGGTACAATCTTATGGATGTTTAAGCAGAAATAAGTCCTACAACTACCAGCATTCCCTAGCTGGAGAATGCTAGGAGTTGTAGGACGTGTTTCTTGGAAGCTTAAGCCATCTGAACTGGGATGCTGTTACTAGACACTGACAATAGCATAAAGTACATTCTGAGTACACACAAATGTGCACAAGGAAATGAGATAGTATAATTAATTAAATATTATTTATTTTATTTATATCCCACCCTTCCTCACAAGGAGTCTAGGGTGATTTCAATCCATACAAAATCTTACAACATATAAACACCATTAAAAAAAGTACAATTTAAATATGACCCCAAAAGTGGAAACACGTACAAACATTTGGTTACAAAGGTAACAACTAAATAAGACTGAACAAAGATTAAGAAGATGCAATAAAGTCTACATGCCTGTATTAATTCAGAATAGTCACTGAACCAGTATGCCTTGAGTCTCTGCCAGAGTTCTCACAGTCTAAAATCTGGGAGCCAGTGTTCATTTAATCCCCAGTCGAATAGTATGTTTGCTCATAGTGCGTTCTGCATGAGTTTTAAGCACAACTGGTGTTTGTTTAGAAAATAATGGCAACTGACAGTCTTTTAGAATAATGGGAATCAAGTTTATGGGAGGCACCATCAATCCGAGGGACCAGGATACACTTCCTGTATGACCAAACCAGGACATAAAACAGCCTAAAAAGATGTAGTAATTGTCTTTAGGAACATAGAAAGCTGCCCTGATATTGAATCTAATTCAGCATTGTCTACAGCAGCCTTCACCAATCTGTTGCCCTCCAGATATTTTGGATGATGACTCCCAGCATTCCTGACCATTGGCCATGCTGGCTTGGACTGATGGGAGTTGGTCCATAACATTTGGAGGACACCAAAGGTTGCTCTGTGCTGACTGGCAGTGGCTCTCCTGGATAGCTTTCCAAGTTTTTAGACAGTGGCATTCCCCCAACCCTACCTTAGAAGCTGGGACCTTTTGCATGTGCTTTACTGTAAGCTATGACCCTTGCCACTAAGGGCCTGTTTTTGTCTCCATAGATGATAGTGAGCAGAGACTGAAGCATCCTACAATGCGAATGTTCCAGCAGGTAAGGAGGTGGTGTGGGGAGACTCTGTCCATCTCCATGGAATTCAGCACCAGCCCTTTATTCCTTGAAGTAGTAGAAGGCAAATGGATTAGTCATTTGGCTTCATCATCCCCTGAGAAGGGGCCACTGAAAATACCCACTCTGTTGAAAGGGGTAGAGATTCATCGGCTTTGGTGCTGCACCAAAATAAAACAACCCCTTCAGTTGGAGCAAGGCCTTGTGTTGGCCCTGGTGTCTTGTTCGTGAGCCAAAGAAGCCGCAACTAGCTGACAACAGTTGCAGGATGATGGTGGAAACTGTGATGTGAACTCCATCTTGGTTAATGATAGGTAAATGGTGGCCAGGGGATTGATCAGGCCCTCAAAGACATCCCATCTGCCCCTTCCATCCTAAGGACCCTTCCCTTTTATTTTGTGACTCAGCCACTTTCCTTTGAGATGAGCAAAAGGCTCTGTAATGCCTTCCTCCCCAGGATGAACAGCAAGAGAGGCTTATGCAACCTCCCCCCCCCCCCAGCTGTCCATCCTATGCATTTGTGCTTGGCTTGTGCATGTGAGAAAAATGGCTAACTGGGCTAAACGACTGTCCAGTGCATGAAGAAGAGAACAGAGGAGCCTGTTTTGTGCTTCACCCTGGGTAGAAAGGATCTCCATCTGTGTCCCAAGCCCTGTTTAAACCCAATGCAAGGCACACACATTTAAATACAATACATACCTCTTACCTGTGCCCAAGGCCAGTGTCACCTTTACACTGGGTTGTTAGCATCAATGACACCTGCAGAATTAGCATTCTAGCCCAGCATACACCTGGGTCACAGATGCCACACTTGTAGGCACCAGATAAAGTATCCTGCATAGGGAAGGGGTGCATAATCAAGAAACGGCTTTGCCAAAGATTTACACTGGGAAGAGGGGGGGGCTTAAAGAGCCCTTTGCCTGCAGCTTGGCTTGCCCGGATGATGTGAGTCAGTAGGCAGAGTTGATATTTTTGGCCCTTCAACGTTTGCTTGGTTCAGAGTATGGTCCCTATTATAAATGACCTGCTGACCAGAGGTCAAACCGTTTAGAGGAGAAGCCAGGATAGGCAACCTGGTTCCCTCTGGCTGTTTTGGACTGCAAACCCCCATAATCCATGACCATTGACCATGGTGGGTGGGGCTGATGGGACCTGTAGTCTGAAACATCTGGAGAGCACCAGGTTGCCTACCTCTGTATCATCCAGAATCTTTGTTGGGAAAGGGCTCTAAGGGGACGTTGGAAACAACTCAAAATCACTTGAACCTCAATGTAGATGGCCCAATATGTTCATGATTTAATTGCATTAAACATTAATTAAATAAAGTTTAACTGAATAAGAAAAAATGCCTGCTGCTTATTCCAGTTCCTTTGAACTCATTAGCCAGACATGGGAAAGCAGGAATGGGCTGCCTTCTCCCTGAGCAACTGGGGAGAACACCACCTGCACACTTTTCCTTATATCCCCACAAGCAAATAGATTAGAGGACTCTTTGAATGAATACTGAAAATTCAGGGAATGGTCCTAAAATATTCCTGAGGGGGCCATCCCCACCACACCACAGAGCTCCATTCCTGCTTTCCCATGTGGCTACAGACCTCCTAATCAGGATTCTTTCTCCGCATCCCAGGGATCAACTCGTAGGCGAGTCAGCATTGCAGTTATTCCCAAACAGTTAATGGTAAGGAATCCCTTCCTCTACGTTGTTTTTTGCAAGAAGAAACATGCTGATCTTGTTGCTTACTTGTTTGCATTACATTAAAACACATAGACATTCCGCTTGCCAGTCTGCTGTTTCTTTTTATTATTATTATTTGCTTGCTTTGCACCCCATCTTTCTACCAAGAAAAATGGCACTCAAGGAGCCCATCATGTATTACGCACATGGTTCTCACTCTGCTCAGGACAATGTTTCGAATCCGTCCACGAGTTTATTCCAATCTAAAATGAGATCATTTGTTTCATCCCTGCAGTTAAAGAAGCTGGCATTTATTAAGCTGCATTTATTAAGGCTTATCAATATCGAAAGCTGTGTCATTCCAAAGTGCCATTGGAATGCATGCTGGGAAATTGGTTTGTCTATCCTCAACATGTTTCAGCTCCCAGCATGCACCTTTGGCCCTGTGGGTGATGACAAGAGGCAATGTAGCTGGTGATGCTTTGGTATTTGTTGATCTTATTCATTCCTTGGCCATGGTTTCCCATTGGACAGCACCACAGTCAAGACCAGTCTCAGTTAAGGTTCATAATGGGTGCTCTAGATGAAGTGCCAGCTGTTTTAAGACACTGTACAGGAATGGGATCTCCTGTCCTCTTTCAAGCCCCAGCAAATGGACAGGAGATTCTCTTCACTGTAAAGCTGAACTGGGAGGCTATCCTCATCCTATCCTCTTCGGCTTTTAAAAGAAAATAGTCACACACAAAGCCCCAATTGTCAACAAAAGGGGCACAAATTCAAGTCTCTTTCTAGTTTAAAGAGGGAGGGAGGGAGGGGAAAATAGACATCATGGTCTCTATTTGCTTCAGTGAAAAGCTTTTTCCTTCCATGTGCCCCACCTTTATCTGACTTTTTGCTTTGTGCAGCTTTTTGCTTTCATTAAAGTGAATAATCACTGGTAAAAGTGCTCTGTGGCAGCCTCCACGACATCTCACTAGTTGTAATGACCAACATTCCTGATAGTACTGCTAGCCATACAGCTGAAGTGGGCAACCTTTGGCCTGAAGGCCACATTCCTGAGCATCATGTCTGTAGCATCATCTGGCTCTCTGGATGCTGCAGGCCCTTCCCCAGTTTGTGTGTGTGAGCATATGAGTGCAAGTGATAAAACAAGTATGAGGAAGAGCCATGCAATGCTGCAAACCCCACTCTATTTTGACTTTGGCTTCACCTACTGTACCTTTGACTCTGGTTCCATCCACCATCAGATGTGGCTCCCATCCACCATTGGCTGCAGCCCCGACTGGCTTTTCCTGTAGATCAACAACCCTTCATAGAAAAAAACGTTCCCACAGCCATGAGTCGCCCTCCCTCCTCTTCCCCAGATCCTGGGAGTTTGGGATTCTACATCTGGAATTTTCTTTAGTTGCGCTGGTTTTTATGCTGTAATGCATGGAGGTTAGAAACTTACTAAATTAAGGCTGTAGTTCTCAGGACTGTATCAATTCCCTACCAAAGCTGCTAATACGGTGGAAATAACATTGAGGCACAGAGTACTTGCAGCTTCTTTGCCACAATCTTCCCTGGTTCACAATCTTCCCTGATTCTTTTTGCAGCACTTTCACAGCCCTGAAAATGGCCAAGGCTGTGAGGGAGAAGCAGTTAAACCAACAGCAGTAGAGGAGGAAAGTCCAGAAAGGTAGGGACAGGCAAGAAGAGAGAACATCATACATATCTGGAAAATTGTCTTGCTTTGTCCCTGGCATGACTGTTTACATGTGCTTCCTCCGCACAGACAACCCCACTGCCCCCAGGAAGACTCTGCTGGTAATTACTTTCTCCTGCACATGGGAGCTTCCAGCTTCTCACACCAGAGCCTGCAGAGGACAAACAGCACCGAGAGTGACATAGACAGAAGCCACTGCATAGAAGGGTAAGGAGGTCCTACTAGATTCGTCGTTGGAAAAAGCAATACAACACCGCTGCCTCCTGAAGGGCCTGCCTGGCCCCTTAAATGAGAGCAGCCATCCGAGTGATGAGGGCCTTATCCTGTGATTTGAGAGGTTGGCTTCCCAGCTGTGGACTTCAGCTTCAAGTTGTGCAGCAATTACTTTTGCCACGAGTGCACTGAAGTTCCCTGCAGGCAAACATGTACTGTGTAAATGTCATTAAAAGCCTGGGTGCATGCATCCAGCAGCCCCGATGGGATCACAGCTGCCATCCCATGTACACAGGTAGAAACATAGGATGCTACATTATACTGAGTCAGACCATTGGTCCATCTAGCCTTGGAGTGGGTAACTTGTGGTGCTCCAGATGTATGGGCTTACAACTCCCATCATCCCTCACTTGTGGCTATGCTGGCTAAGGGTGATGGGAGTTGTAGGCCCATTTATCTGGAGGGCCACAAATTCCCTACCCCTGATCTAGACTGATATTGTCAACTCCTCCAGGGTTTCAGGCAGGATTCTTTCGTAGTCCTACCTGGAGATACCAGGGATTGAACCTGGAGCCTTCTGAGTGCAAAGCAGGTGCTTGCATGGGGAAACTTGGTGTTTTAGGGTGTGATTGGACACTGACATGTTGCTTATCTGATGTGGGAAACACCAGTCTACCTGCAGTAAAGATGACTGACATGTAAAGAGAAGCAGGCCTCTGGTGGCATGGTTGCTCTGTCTCAGGTCCTCTCCAAAATAGGATTCAACCTTCAGAGAGGGTGCCCCAAAGAAGCTGCTTGAGTGGGGTGGCTCTCTTTGGTTGCTCTGAAGTTTCATCTGGTATTACTTGAGATGGACTCCTTTCCTGGCTGCACTGTGAGCCTCTTTTTCTGGGGTTGGCTGAGCAATAAGGGGGATCCCTACTGTCTTTCTTCCCAGGAGGGAATCAGAGCTGAGGAACAGAAGCAGCATCAGCAAGACTGTAGAAGAGCCCAATGAAGAATCAGGCAGTGAAGAGCTGAACGAAGAGTGTGAGGAACTAGAGGAAAATGCTCGCCTGTGAGTATACAATGTTTTCTGTCATCCACAGGGCCCTCTCCAGTGACATATAGCCTAGCAAGAGTTTTAAAATTATGTCATGAACATTGGCAACTTCCTCTTGGAAGCCATTTGTAAGAGAAGGACAATAGAAACCAAGAGGTTCACCCACCTTTTAGCATTATTGTATTTATGAGGGCAAGGCTGGGTGATTCTAGCCTTTCTCCACCACACAGGAAGTTTTCTTCACAGTTGTGAAAATGGCTTCACGTCATCCACAGACTTGGTCATCACATCTCCAAAAAAAGAGACCATAGAGCTGGAAAAGGTGCAAAAATGAGCAACCCAAATGATCAGGGGGTTGGAGCACCTTCTCTATGAGGGAAGGCTACAGCGATTGGGCTGCTTAGTTTAGGAAAAAAGATATAACACCAGCCTTCCCCAATCTAGTGTTCTCCAGATGTGTTGAACTACAACTTTCATAATCCCCGGTATGAAGGGCCATGCTGGGAGTTGTAGTTGAACACCTCTGGAGGGGCCCAGGTTGGGGAAGGTTGTGATAAGAGCTTTATAAAATGATGCAGGATGTAGAAAAACTGGATTGTGAGAAGTTTTTCTTTCTTCTTCGTAATACTAGAATTTGAGGGGCCCAAAGTGGCAGGAGATTTGGTATAATACAAAAGGATGCCCTTCTTCTCACACCGCATCATACGTTTATGGGATTTGCTGCCACGTGATGTGGGGGCCATTAGCTTGGATGACTTGAAACGGGGATTTGACAAATTCCTGGATGATAAATCTATCAATGGCTACTAGTCACAATAGCAATATGCCTCCTCTGGGTTCAAAGGCAGGATGCCATTGAAAACCAGCTGCTGAATGCAACGACAGAAGTGAGGGCGATTGTCTGTAGGAAACCAGATGCTGGACTGTATGAACCATTAGTCCAATCCAGCAGGACTCTTTTTATGTTTATTTCCCCCCCTTTCATACAAAAACGAATTTGGGATCAGGTGCAGAATACAGCATTTTGAAAAACTTATCGCTCTCTTTTTAAAAAAGGAATAGAAATGGCAGAGAACATCCAACGGTGAATCTGTTTTTAATAAAGCCTTGAAAGTTATTAGGGCGCCAGGTTCTCCTTCCAGTACCTGCTGTTTGCAAGGAGGCGGAGATGGAAAGAGTAGCTTTCTGGCCCCACCCATTCTTCTTCAGGCCACACAGACCTTCCCCCTTTGGTCTCGCCTTCCCCACTCCCAGCCTCTAGACTTGCTATTTCTCTCCCCACAACCCCTTTCCCAGATGAAAGGGAGGACAGGGCTCCTGTATCAGCTGCATAGAAAAGGGAATTTCAGCAGGTGTCATTTGTATGCATGCAGCACCTGGTGAAATCCCCTCTTCATCACAAGTTAAAGCTGCAGGAGCCCTGCCCTCTTTTGTATCTGGTCACTCTAGTATAGCTCCTGCAGCTTTTACTGTTATGAAGAAGAGGGAATTTCTATGCAACTGTTAAAGATACAGGAGCCCTGCCTTCCTCACCCTACCTTTCCTCACTATTTCTCTCCCTTACCAATCTCTAGCCGACCTCTTGGGCTGCCTCTACAAGAGAGGTTTAAAGCTCTTTAAAGGCGCTTAAAAAAATGTACCTCTACAAGAACGGAGCGCAAATCAGGCGTAGAGGCGCGTTATCTCTCCGATTATGCGCATTATCGAATGCGCGTTAAATCGCGAGTTTTATTTTGCTCCGGCCGTTAAAGCGCATTTTGACTATGTGAACAAGCGCTTATGCGCATTAACTACTTGTAAAGCGCATTTTGGTCATCCGTTAATGCGCTTCATCGCCTCTCGTGCAGAGGTATTAGGTGTGAATGCGCTTCAGCGATTATGCGCATAATCGCCTAAGCGGGCGCAAAAGTGAATCCTTGTAGAGGGGACCTTGCTCTCTCTTTCTAGCCTCTAGCGTTGCTTTCTCTCCCCTCTCCCCCTTTGCCTTGCTGTTTCTTTTTACCCCAGCCTCTAACCTTGCTATTTCCCCTCCACACCTGTTCATCTCATTGTTTCTCCCCCTCTCAGCCTCTAGCCTGGCTCTTTCTCTCCCCCGCCTCTCTTTAGCTCACTTTTGACTAGCCAGGCCCCCATAGCAGCCATTATGTAAGTAGCCACATCCTCCATTTGAGTCATTTTGTGGTGATGCCCACAGGAGTTTCTCTAATTCCCAAATGTGCCCACAAGTCCAAAAAGGTGGGAACCCCTGTCTTATGGCTACAGAGAGAATAAATTATAGAAAACAAACATATGTAAATTTGCACAACCAGCTTGCATAGTTTAGATCTTTTTTGATGTGGGGTGGGGGTACCAAAAAGTAGTTACCTTAGCATAAACTATATTTTTCTCTAGCGTAGAGTACCTACAAACCCACAAATACTGAAGGTGGAGCTTATGGAAATATCTTATGAATATATCTTCAGATTTGAGTGAAAGATTTGATGTTTCAATTTTGAGGTAGGACATCAGATTGAAGAGCTGACTGTTTTCCCTGGATGATGATTTTTTAAAAAATTATTCTTAGCAGGTTCAAAGGATCTAAAATGGAGCTCTGCAGAGCCTGGTTCTCTATGCCCACCTACTATTGGGTTTTGTTGTGGCTGTTTTTCCTTGGGATTGTTTGCCTTGTCCTGATCCGGATTCTGGAGCTGCAGAAACAATATCCATTTATAACCTCTGACTCCTAAAGCACAGAAGAAACAGAGAAACTGTACCAGGGCTTTGTGCTACCAAAGTCACAGACAGTTTGCTTACGCAAAATAAAAATAGTAAAAAAAGATGCTGTTGAGTGTGTGTGACCAGGTGAGCATTGTCGTGGATGTGGGGCCAACAGGTTGACTGGTGTGAAAAGATCTAGAGCTAAGAAGATCTTCTGAATCCGAGATGCTTTTAGCTGTCACTCCGTTCGTGGGCTTGGTATAAGTGCAATGAGTACCTTTGCTGAGAGGTGCTGAGTTGGGCTAATGCTTACAGTTCTGCAAAGAGATGCGATCAAGATATTTCTCCTATCTTTCGAGGTTAAATATCCTTCAACATCCATGTAAAATGTCAGGTGTATTAGGACAATCATCAGGCTTGTGTGTGTTGGTGAATGTAGCATGTTTAAGGGTTTGTTTACACTGAGCTTTACTGCAATGCACTCTTTGGCTGTAGAGCTCGGACCTCCTTTGTATCTGGTCGCTCCTTTTAACTGCTGTTCAATTAGGCTGCCTCTACAAGAGAGGTTTAATGCTCTTTCAAGGTGCTTTAAAAAATTTACCTCTACAAGAACGGAGCGCAAATCGGGCGTAGAGGCGCGTTATCTGTCCGATTATGCACATTATCGAATGTGCGTTAACAGCGAGTTTTATTTTGCTCCGGCCGTTAAAGCGCATTTTGCCTATGTGAACAAGCGCTTATGCGCATTAACTACTTGTAAAGCGCATTTTGGTCATCCCTTAATGCGCTTCGCCGCCTCTCGCCACCTCTCGTGCAGAGGTATTAGGTGTAAATGCGCTTCAGCGATTATGTGCATAATCGCCTAACCAGGCGCAAAAGCGAATCCTTGTAGAGGGGACCTTAGAAGAGAATCCCATATTTATTCAGCGTTAGTGGTTACCATGACCTTTGTCAAAAAGGGGGCTCTCAGGTTTTATCAATGTCATTTTGTTTGTATTGCAACAATATGATTGAAATGTATAATTGCACACATTGCCCTGTGAGACTAAAAAACATATTTAAAGGATCTGCTGTATGGAGCTGGCAATGATTGCATCAAATCATACTGCAGATGGGATGATGCGCTCTGCAACGTTCCTCTCTCCCAGCAGGTGGTGCTGATATTCACCCAGAGCAGTTGAAGGGTATTGCAATAAGGTTGGAGAGTGAATTTGTGACTACACTTAAATGCTCACTTTTTGTGACCTCCCAAGGGTTGAGAATCAAAATGGGGCAGGTCTTATTATTTAGGTACACAGAATATGGCAGGGGTGGGATGAGAGAAGGATGTATCTCCGTGAAGCCATTTTGTGTGACAAATAGCAAGGTTCAACACCCACTGTTCTTTGAACCTGGTGGCTATGTGTTATTTACTTCTGGAAAGGATGCGTGTAGAGGATGGTAAGAAACCACTGAGAGAGTCAACACAGCCATTCAGAGGCACTGACATTTCTCCTGCAAACACAACACACCTTCCTCCAACTGGAGCCTCATGAAGTAGGGAGCTCCTTGCCTCTAACTATGTTCAGATATATCACACTGTTACTATTACACAGCCTCTTCATCAATGTTATTGCAAACAGCTCTCCACCCAGATCAATTTAGTCATCCCAGTTTGACAAAAGTCATGTGCCTAGCTAGTCCAGCATTCTGTTCATACAGTGGCCAACCAGATCCCTGTGGGAAGCCCATAAAGTAGCCCAGGAACACACAGCACCTTCCTGCTCATGTTCCCTCGCAACTGGTATACATAGGTATGCTGCCTCAGATACTGGTGGTAATATATAGCCATTAAGAGGTTTTTCCTCTAAGAATCTATCTAATCACTTTTTAAAAATCTTCCACATTGGTGGCAATCAATATATCTTGAGGTATTGAACTCCATGGTCTATGTGAAGAAGTACTTCATCTGCCCTGAATCTCCCACCATTTAGTTTCATGGGATGATCCTAGTATTATAGGAGAGGGAGAAAAACAACTCAATATCCACCTTTTCCTCATCAGGCATAATTTTGTTCACCTCTATCATGTCTTCCCTAATTCACCTTTTTCAAAAAGCTAAACAGTCCCAGAAGTTGTAATTTTTCCTCATAGGGGGGTTGCTTCAGGCCTTTGTTCATTTTGGGTGCCCTTTTCTGCAATCAAAATGATCAAGACCTCCATCACACCTAATCCCCCTCTGGTTTGCCTCTGCATTTTTTCCCTTTGCAGCAAAAGCATTCCACACCTTCGTTCCTTGGCTTGTTAGCTCCGGCTGCCTCTACAAGAGAGGTTTAAAGCTCTTTCAAGTCGCTTTAAAAAATTTACCTCTACAAGAACGGAGCGCAAATCGGGCGTAGAGGCGTGTTATCTTTCCGATTATGCGCATTATCGAATGCGCGTTAAACAGCGAGTTTTATTTTGCTCTGTCTGTTAAAGCGCATTTTGACTATGTGAATAAGCGCTTATGCGCATTAACGACTTGTAAAGCGCATTTTGGTCATCCCTTAATGCGCTTCGCCGCCTCTCGTGCAGAGGTATTAGGCGTAAATGCGCTTTAGCGATTATGCGCATAATTGCCTAACCAGGCGCAAAAGCGAATCCTTGTAGAGGGGGCCTCCTTCTGCTCCACTCTACCCCTCCCCTTCTCTTTCTCCCTTCAGTCAGGTCCTAGTAGATGAGTACTTCAACTAGACTGCCTTTCTCCTGGGCAAAAATGGAACAACCTTTTAGTCTGGCTCTTTGGGGGCATCGAAGGAGTACAATCCTGTCTCCGCAGGCGTTATATGATTTTTAAAAAAGGCTTTCGAGCCTAGGGTCCCCTCTACAAGGATTCGCTGTTGCACCCGGTTAGGTGATTATGCGCACTATCGCTGAAGCGCATTTACGCCTAATAACTCTGCACGAGAGGCGGCAACAAAAGGCGCTTCCTTCCCCTCCCCTTCCCTCTGGCTGGCTGGCAGGCTGTGGGCAGCAGGCGAGCGCTCCTCCTCCTTCTCGCCTTCCTTTACCCCCTCTTCTTCCTCCTCCTCCTCCCGCCGGGCCCCCCCCCCCACGGGCGGGCGGGTGGGCTCTCTTCCCTCCTTCGCTGCGGCTAGGCAGCCCCCTCCTCATGCTGCTCCGGCGAGTGGGACAGCCGGCAGGCGGAGGGTAGTTGCCCGCCTTCCCCACGTGTCTCCCCAGCTTCAGTTCGGCAGCTCGAGCCCACCGCAACTTTTGACAGCGGCGGCGGCAGCAGTCAAAATGCGCTTTAATGGACGGAGCAAAAAAACCTCGCTATTTAACGCGCATTCGATAATGCGCACAATCGGGGAGATAACGCGCCTCTATGCCCCATTTGCGCTCCGCTGGTGTAGAGGTAAATTTTTAAATGAGACTTCAAAGAGCATTAAACCTCTCTTGTAGAGGCAGCCAAAAACTCGCTATTTAACGCGCATTTGATAATGCGCACAATCGGGGAGATAACGCGCCTCTACACCCCATTTGCGCTCCGCTGGTGTAGAGGTAAATTTTTTAATGAGACTTCAAAGAGCATTAAACCTCTCTTGTAGAGGCAGTCTAGGATGCAAAGTTTGGGTCTTATGCTGAGACTTGGAGCCAGCTGCTGGGAGAGATTGCTTTTCCCTGCCAGGACCTGATGCAATCCATTCAAGCCCCCAGTTCCTTTAAAACTACACGGAGACTTTGGGCACGTTAAATGCATTTAGGGAAAATAATCCAGACTTTTAGTGTTCTAGGAAAGGCTGGGGAAGAGGCAGGGTGTCAGCAGGACAGGCACGGCATCATGTGAGTACCATGCTGCAAATCACACACCAGGCATGGCGAGAGTGCACTAAACTGCTGGTGTGATGGAGTTCCAAGTTGCAGTAGCTAGTCTGAAGGGCTTTCAAGTGTTGTAATGGGATTATTTATTACATTTATATACCGCCCCAAAGTGTTGTTTGCTGCTAGTCCAAATGGCAGACTGGCAGCTACCACAGTTATTGTTGTAGGTGATGACACAACTCCACAAAAAAGGAACTGGAACTTACAACCCACAAGCTAGTGGGAACCTCTAACTCAACAGCCCTTTCACTACTTCCGTCTACTGCCAGTTTGGCACTGCATTGCCAAATAAGCTGTGGAGGAGCTATCTGCAGGAGGTGGTGCTTCAGTGCCTGAAGCACCACCTCCAGGAGTGGTGCTTCAGGCAAACAGCTTGCCCAGTGGATTAGGCTACAGGTCGTGGCATTTGCAGTGGCAGCTACACTGCTCTTTTGCCTATGTGAATCAGGCCTTGGAAAAGGGCAAAATTAAAACTAAGGCCACAATCCTACCCATATTTAGACAGGAAAAAGTCCTACAATTCCCAACATTTGTCTTGCTGTAATATCCTTTAAAAGTGCAATCCTATGCATGTTTGGGGGGGGGGGGAAGTCCTACAACTCCCCGCATTCCTCAGGCTGGGGAATCCTGAGAGTTATAGGACTTTCCCCCTGTCTAAACATGCACAGGATTGTGCCTTAAATTGCTTAAGGAGTTTTTGAAGTGCCCGGCCACGAAGCCCCGCCTCCAGGCAATGTAGCTCTTGTAATCTCCCGGCCAGAGCCCGCGACGCTCTCGTCGTCCCTTCTTCTCCGCCCGCCCCCATGAGTCCGGGGGTAGGACTATAGAACAGCTGCGGCGTTTTCCCATCCAGAAGCGCAACGGGGTCATCTCGGCTGGGGGGGTTCCCTGAGCAGCCTGCACGAACGAGGTCGCGCCCAACGGGGAGAGGAGCCCTGGCGGCGGCGGCAGAAGAAGAAGCAGCACATCGCTAAAGGGGAGGCAAGCTCGCGGTGCAGGGGACAGCTAGCTCGCTTGCCGTTGCCAGCGTGAGTTCCGGAGCCGCAGAGACTGAAGCCCACTCGGTGCTCTGCTTCCCTCTTGGCTTAGCCGCATCGCAAGGCAGAAAGAAAGCGCCGCGTCCTCCTCGTGCGCCACGACCGCCAAGGCTAGACGTAAGTGCTCGTGCGCGCGGTCACCCGGCAAACAGCCGGGGCTCAGCCCTGGAGCGCGCGTGAGGCAATAATAAAGCAGCGGGTGCCAACAAGCATGTGCAAAGTGCAGAGCACACAGTTGTCCTCTTTTCTCTCTCTCCTTCCCTCCCTCGCCGGAAGAGGGTGGCCTAGCAAAAAAGCTCCGGGTTGGTGGGTGTAAAGTTGCCCCTGGCGGCCCAAGAAAGACGCAGTCGACATCTTTCCTGCCCGGTACCAGGCAGGAGGAGGTCGGCAAAGCGCTTGGAGCAGTGACCTTATTCTTGGGAGAAGGAGCCGCCTCTGCGGGCGACGCTTTGGAGAGGGGCTTGCTGTTGCAACCAACTTTGAGCCGAGAGCTTCCCTCGCCTTGCAAAGCAGCAGAGCCTGAGCAAGAGTCTTCTTCTTACGCGATCTATTGATTTTTTGGGTGCTTGGGTGGGGGCGCAATTAAACTGCCTGAGACCTCTCGGGTTCAGGAGGCACCTACCCTTACTTAGGCAGCGTGTGAGCCCATAGCTGCGAGCCCCAGCTTTCCCCCGCGACCTTCTCAATGATTTTGGATCCCGCAGTGTCGCCGGGTGACGCACGTTAAACGTTTTGGACCAGCTCGATCGGTTACATGGACAGATTTGGCTTTCTGGACCACGTGCTCAGGGGATGGAGAGAGGTTCTTCGGGATCTCCAGCTGGCTGTAAAGTGAGGCCTGCGAAAGGACGCCTCTGTTATCCTCCTTTACTGGGATTCAATCATTAGCAAGGAGTTGGTTCTAAGCCCTTTCAGTCCTATAACCTAGGTCCTAGGAAGTAACAGTGCATTTCACTCGTTTATTTATTAAACCTCACTTTCTAATTCCTAAATTACGAAGGGCACAATCCTCTGCATGTTTAGACATAACAAAAATCCTACAACTTTGGGAATTATGACTTCTTAATTCCTAAACATGCAGGAGTTTGTGCCTTTGTAGAGTGAGTGCATCTGGGCATGTGCAAAGTGGTCTTTCTGCACAGTAGCCTATGTAGTATTGGGTGAAAGGCTCATAGGTTGTAGTATGGACTTCAGTCTTGGCTTCTTCATTCTATAAATGAGTGCTTGGCTGCAACGGATAGAATTGCTCATGTATATCCCCCTCCCCCAGTTGTTTCCTTAATTGCTGGCAGAAACACTTTGCCATTACTGCATCTCCGTGCCCACTGGAAAAGTTGTGTCAGTTGAATTGAGCTTACTATGGGTCTCCCTGTGTCTAAGGTTTGCTCAGTCTCAATCAGGGCCTATCATTTTTAATGGTCCCCAACAGTGAAAGAGCAGCTGAACCTGCCGTTTTAATTCCTCCATTGGTCCTATTGCCCACTTTTAAGCAAGACTCTCCTTTTGGACCACAGCAGGCCTCTTATCTTTAAGAGCAGCAGGGACCATCTGAGCTTGTGCAGACAGTGAGCCCACTACAACATATGTGCCCTTTAGCAGCAGAGGCTGTGTTGGGTTTGGTTTTTCAGTCTTGATAACATTGTACCTGGGCTAAGGGAGTTGGCACTTCCTGCTTCTCATGCTTGCTTCTTCCTGGGTTCAGGCAGTTGTAATAGCTGAACTGAAGTGAAACCCACCTGTCATTTACTGCTCTGTTGCCTCTTATGAATAAAAGCCCAGGAGACGAGACCTCTGCTGAAAACAGGAAATGCTGCCCAGTGCCTTGTTCTCCTAGACCAGAGGTAGGTAACTTGGTGCCCTCCAGATGTTTTGGCCTACAACTCCCATAAGCCCCAGTCAGCATGCCCAATGGTCAGGGATTATGGGTTGCTTACCTCTAGGCTGACCATATGAAAAGGAGGACAGGGCTCATGTCACTTTAACAGTTGCAGAGAAAAGGGAATTTCAGCCAGTGTCATTTGTATGCAATTAGTACCTGGTGAAATCCTCTCTTCATCACAACAATTAAAGTTGCAGGCACTATACTAGAGTGACCAGATACAAAAGAGGGCAGGGCCCCTGCAGCTTTAACTGTTGTAATGAAGAAGGAATTTTAGCAGGTATGAATTGCATACAAATGACGACAGCTGAAATTCCCCTTTCTCTACAACTGTTAAAGTTACATGAGCCCTGTCCTCCTTTTCACATGGGCCCCCTCCACAAGGATGCGCTTTTGCGCCCGGTTCGGGGATTATGCGCATTTTCGCGGAGGCGCATTTACGCCTAATCCCTCTGCACGGGAGGCGGCGAGAAGCGGCGAAGCGCATTAAAAGATGCCCAAAAAGCACTTTACAGGTAGTTAATGCGCATAATCGCTTGTTCACACAGCGAAAATGCGCTTTAACGGCCGGAGCAAAATAAAAGTCGCTATTTAACGCGCGTTCGAAAATGCGCATTATCGGGGAGATAACGCGCCTGTACGCCCGTTTTGCGCTCCGCTCGTGTGTAGGTAAAATTTATAATGAGCCTTCAAGGCTCATTAAACGCCCCGTGTGGAGGAGGCCATGGTCAGCCAACTTACCTCTGTCCTAGGCAGTAGGAGAGGATGGGTGCTGGGCTGGGGACACAACAACTTGTGACCATCCAGATATTTTGGCCTTCAACTGCTATCACCATTGACTATGCTGGCTAGGACTGATGGGAATTGGAGGCCAAGCCAACTTGGTTGGAGGACCACAAGTTACCCATCTCTGGAGTAGAACATGAAACGGAGAAGGGATCTGAGCTGCTAAAGGGCTGTGTCTGAGCAGAATGGGGTTTCCATTGGGAGATGGAGCCTGAGGCTTCTGAGTTGTTTACATACTCTTAGCTGCATTGGGGAGCTGGGATATGGAGGTGGGGGATTAATGCGTAAGGCATCCTGTCAAGCTTCCGTTCCCTGCTCAGAAGGAGCAGAGAGAACCACTTCCTGGAGGGGCCAATTAAAGTGCGGTGCTGAAATATTTACACAGCGTGCAAACAGAGGGTGCCTCTGGCTCCCACTTAGTAATCCACATGAGTCCTTTCTTTTTAGCAGCCAGGTTGTGTGCCTTTTTGATGCAACAAATATATATGAAAAGGTATGGCTGTAGGGGTTTTTTAGGCCTTACTCTATCATTTGCACCTGCTTAATTGGTGTTCATTTGGATTTCCTGGCAGCCTAACTCTTCAGCAAGAAAACAATTAAGTGCTTAATCTGGGAAAGGAGTGTGTTTGCTTGCTGTTACCAGTTGTAATGCAGACGGAGAGCTCCATCAGACATGCTTGTTACTGGGCACTCATGGATTTTCGCAGTTCCCTCTCACAACAACATTGTCTGCCTCCCGCCCCTTCTAGCCTTCTTCACTTGACAAAAAACACCCCATTTTTAAAGATGGAAGTTGCTGCTATCTCCTGCTATGTGCAGGAGAAGCAGTGCGATCAAAGCAGCCCGCTGAATGGACCATGTGCACATTGTTAACTTCCTCTTTCAAAAGAGGAAGTAATGAGAGACAAACATGCGGGCGGAGAAGCGACCACGATTTTCTCCTGTGTGATGATGTTCTAAAAGCCTGTAACCCAGTTCCCTTGGAACTTCCATCACACAACAAGCAACCTCCCAGGGTGCTAGCATTTTCATTAGGCACAAAGTGAGCATTAGCGTAATCTCTCTCTCTCTCTCTTTCTTTCTTGTATAGTTGGCTTTGCTGGTCCACAGGAGGAGTAAATGCCATGGGAGGGATGTAGGAATACATATACTTCTGTCTTCTGACTCAAGATGAGAGCAAGAATCAAAAAGTTTGGCTCTACATGTAAACTTCTCTGGTTTATCTACCTAAGGTACAGACTGTGCTTAAACCAAACTCTTCCTCTAAATATCTAAGCAGAACTGGAGACATTGACTGAACTGTTTTCTGTAGCTGTGGACATTACATGCTCTTGCATTGGAAGGCAGTGCGGAGGGGGCTAATGTGTGAGCATGCAACTTGTCCCTTTGTTACCAGATCAGCTCTCTCAAGAACTGAGAAAGAAGGAAGCCGGGCAAAAGCTCAACACTTCAGTCAGGATATTAATGAGGAAGGAGAATTGTCTGAGGAAAATACAAGGAAAATGTAAAATTTCGCTAAGCTTGATTCCCTCTCCCTGCCCCCCTCCACTCAGCTGGTACTCTTTTGACTGTTGCAAGTGCCATGCAAAATATGATTGCATCAGTTAGGGAACATCTTGTACTTAGAAACAAACATCAAACAATGTAAATTACACCAGCATTGGCTCTACTAACGATTTAGGAAGATCAAAATGCAAAAGGGACATCTAAGGAGCTGATTGTGTTCATCTGATGGTAAACTGTAGAACTTCTAACACTGAAGTCTTGGTACTTGGAGCAGTGGCAAATAGCCATGGCAGAAAAGAATTGATGTAAGATGTCATAATATCTGATTTTTATCCAATATAGCATGATTTTATTGTGTATACAAATCAGGGACATAGGCAGCAATATTTATTAAAGCCTTTCCTCAGATTTTGGGAAAGAGATGGAGTGATCCTGCACCCCTAGACATTGTCTGAGGGGACATAGATACTGGGGAATCCCTCTTTCAAGCATGGTGACAGTGCTCTGACCTCAGAAGGGGGAGTCAGAGATCTAGGCTCCTTCTCCTACACAGCCCTCATGGAAAGAACTGTAGTAGACTCACTTTCTGCAAAAGCTCACATGGGCCCTCATGTTCCTAAAGATAAGGTGCCTACTGTGGTGTAAAAGGAGAGTCTTGCTTGAGGGTGGGTATTGGACCAATGGAGGAATCAAGGTGGCAGTTTCAGCTGCTACATCTTCTTTTGCTGTTTGGGACCATTAAAAATAATAGGCCCTGCTTCCAGATTGAGACTGAAACTGTAGCTGCAGGAAAGGGATTTCAAGAAGACTCCAGCCCCATAATAAAAACAATTCCACTGATGCAACTTTTCCAGCAGATGCAGCAATGGCAAAGTGTTTCCGCCAGCAATTAAGGAAACAATTAAGGGGGGGGGTGGAATATACATGGGCAATTCTATCCATTGAAGGCAAGCACTCATTTGCAGACTGAAAAAGCCAGGACTGAAGTCCATACCATGACCTAAGAGCCTTTTCCCCAGTACTATATAGGTGATTGTGCAGAAAGAGCACTTTGCACATGCCCAGATGCACTCGTTTTACTAGGGTGCAATCCTCTATATGTTTAGACATAAAAAGGCCTACAGCTCTCAACATTCTCCAGCCAGCGTGTTCAACCTCAGAGTGGGGGGGGGGGGGAAGGGGTGTTTTGGTGGGCTTGGAGGGGAGGGGATGAGCTATCCTGAGCCTCTTCCAGCCTTCCCTGTAGCGAAAAATGCAGGGCGGGAGGATGGGGAGGTGAAGAGCACCTCCGCTGCTCCTCTTACCCTACACTGGATGATTGCAAGCCTCCAAGTTTGGGGGCTTCTGATTATTGAGGACACAATCGATAGGACTGTGCCCTAAATATAATTTGTTAGGAAGAATCATAAAGAAAACCTCCAAAATGGATTCTAGCTATATTTTTGTGTATAAAGAGGAAAAAATGTTAAATGTACTTACTACCCTCTGTCAACAACTAGATTTGAATTTATTGTGTTTGTTTGTCATTGTAAATAAAAAATATTTAAGAACAAAATGTGATTGTATAACTATCCTTAGCATCCACTGCAGCCTTCCCCAATCTGGCGCCCACCCCAGTTGTGTTGAACTACAACTCCCATCAACTCTAGCCAGCAATGGACATTGCTGGCTGGGGATGATGGGAGTTGTATCCCACACATCTGGAGGGCGGCTGCTCAACTGGATAGGATCTATGACCTAGAGAGCCTGCTCCCTGACCCACTTCTGCCTTTCATTTTGGAACTTTATCATTCCTAAAGACTCTCTGCTCCAGCAGTATATACATCCAGGCCTTTCTTTCTTTCTTTCTTTCTTTCAGCAACATGTGACTTGCAGTAAAGCCCTGTCTTTTCATCAACTGCATTTTACCGCTATCCATTATTATCTGCTGCATCAACACATTTTCCTCCACTATTCTTCAATCCCCACCCCCAATACAAGCATACACTTCCATTAAATGGGGACAGAATATAGCTCTAAAAGCCCTACAGGATTTCACATTAAGGCTAAATTAAGTTGGTGAGATATTTTCACAGATTGCATGGAAAAGCCTTAATATTTAAGCCTGGCTTTCATCCGAGATTTACTTATTGTGCCTGTATTAAGTTGTCATTATTAGCCAGCAAATTAATTTCTCATTGAAATGCCTCAGATAAAATTAACGCTTTAATTAATTTGCATCCTGACCCAGATAATCTGAAATGAGTAGTTTCTCTTCAGTTACAATTAATTTGCTATCTCTTCCCCCCCCTCCACGCACACACACACACTTACACTTCTGTCTCTTTTCCTCCTGGAGGAAAATTGCCCCTGATCCATAAAATTAAGTGTAGAAGAACAGCTTCCAGTGACACCAATTGGTTCCCCCCCAAACTTAAGTGCAGTGTGTGTGGGGAGATTGGAGGGGACACAGATTGCAGGGAGGAGGCTTAACTCTTCTAAATTGGGATCCCCCCTGCATGCCATCTAAAGTCAGGAGAGAAAAAAATCCTTCCATTTGGCACCAGTGGAAACATCTTAATAAGATTAATTACCATGCAGGACAGGGATTATTTTGGGAGGTGGGTGGGAGGACAGGCATGTTTAGGAGAATGGTGTTGCTAGTTATGGTATAGAAATATCTAATGAGCACCTGTTGCATGTGTGCAGTTACATTCCATTTTACATGGCACGTTAATTGATATTGTGATAATTTGGGAACGAATGGCATTTTTCTGGGTGTAAATGTATATGATTATTGGTTGAATACTGGGGGATAATATCTCCTTACCAGAGTTGCAATTTTGCGTGTGGAATGTTCATGACAAATGAGAAGTAGTTGCATTTAATAGTTGCATTTATTGTGAAGAGTCCCTATAGTTGCTTTATGATTAAGGGGTTGGAGCATCTCCCCTATGAGGGAAGGTTACAACAGCTGGGATTTTTTAGCCTGGAAAAAAGGAAGTTAAGGTGTACAAAATTATGCATGGTGTGTAGAATGTGGATAGGGAGACATTTCCCCCCTGTCTCAAAATACTAGAACCCAGGGTCATCCCATGAAGCTGTTTGGTGGGAGATTCAGGACAAGTAAAAGGAAGTACTTCTTCACTTCAGCGCATTGTTAAACAATGGAATTTGCTACAAGATGTGGTGATGACCACTGTGCTGCCACAGTTTCAAACACTAGGCTTAGATGAGCACACTCTTCTCAGGCGATGGTCCCCTCTACAAGGATTCGCTTTTGCGCCCGGTTAGGCGATTATGCGCATAATTGCTGAAGCGCATTTGCACCTAATCCCTCTGCACGAGAGGCAGCGAGAGGCGGCGAAGCACATTAACGGATGACCAAAATGTGCTTTACAAGTAGTTAATGCGCATAAGCGCTTGTTCACATAGTCAAAATGCGCTTTAACGGCCGGAGCAAAATAAAACTCACGATTTAACGCGCATTCGATAATGCGCATAATCGGAGAGATAACGCGCCTCTACGCCCGATTTGCGCTCTGTTCTTGTAGAGGTAATTTTTTTTAAGCGCTTGAAAGAGCTTTAAACCTCTCTTGTAGAGGCAGCCTAGTACCACCACTTAAATACCTGAGGGAAAGGGTGTTAAGGGTTTCGAATAAGGTTCTCTTGTGAGTATGTTGGCTGAAGGTGTAATGATATCTGTTTCTTTATTAAACTTATAGAGCAGGTTACAAAGCTAAGCTGACACGTGGTTTGTGGTAGCAAAAATAAAAGAAAACGTTTATTGTTGTTAACAGTTCTTTTAAATCAATTTAACACTTGCCTATTCTTAACACTTCTAATAATTTACTAATAATCCTAAATCTTAATAATCTCTTCACACACACTCCTGACTAGATCACATACACAGCTATCTTCCACACAACTACCCTCTACCCAACCAAGACAATAAGATGATAAGACGTAAAGATAAACTGAAACACTCACACTATATATATACTCCTCCCCCCCCCCCCGCTCTTTCCCAGCATCATCAGCCACACCCACTCAGTCTAACATTCCTCACTCTCCAGACATACTAACTCAGACATACATAGAGAGATGGAAATGTGGGGTATCATCTAGGGTGACCATATGAAAAGGAGGACAGGGCTCATGGAACTTTAACAGTTGTAAAGAAAAGGGAATTTCAGCCAGTGTCATTTGTATGCAATTAGTTCCTGGTGAAATTCCCTCTTCATCACAACAGTTAAAGTTGCAGGGGCCCTGCCTTCTTTTGTATATGGTCACTCTAGTATAGTGCCTGCAACTTTAACTGTTGTGATGAAGAGGGAATTTCACCAGGAACTAATTGCATACAAATGACACTGGCTGAAATTCCCTTTTCTCTACAACTGTTAAAGTTACATGAGCCCTGTCCTCCTTTTCATATGGTCAGCCTGGTATCATCACAGCCACCAATTCGGATGGCTTTAAAAGGGGGTTGGATAAATTCCTGGAGGAGAAGGCTATCAATGGCTACAAGCCCTGATGGTTGTGTGCTACCTCTGGTATCCAAGGCAGTAAGCCTATATGCACCAGTTGCTGGTGAACATGGGTGGGAGGGTGCTGTTGCACCATGTCCTGCTTTGTTGGTCCCTGGTCGACAGCTGGTTGGCCACTGTGTGAACAGAGTGTAGGACTAGATGGACCCTTGGTCTGATCCAGCATGGCAATTCTTATATTCTTATCTTTTATGGAGAGTCCCTAAAAGAATGGGTGCTCTTCTATGTCACCTCTTATTTTTGCAGCTCTTGCCTGCCCAGGGATTAATAATTACTTATTCCTTTTAGTACTCTTTTAAATGTCTTCCTGGGTCAGGCCAGTAGGCTACTTTGTATTCAAATTGCTCCTGGTGCCTAAGTGCTTTGCACCAATAAAGAAATAACTTTGTACCCATTCCCCATAACCCCACTGTAACGTGGGTGTTTTGACCTCTCATATGATTAGATCTGGTGAAATTGTCCCAGGAAAGACTGACAATAGGAGTGATTGATGGTGATGTTGGTTTAGGTCCCAAACTGTAAGGCCAGTGCTAAGTCTTCTGTCATTCTTTCTTGTTCACCCGAGAAGATTATTGTCCGTGTTTTGTTACAAAAACCAACCAAGTAAACCCACAAGGTCTATAGATAAGTGCTGCACAACCTTAATAGTTGCTTTTTCTTCTGGTAAATCAGAACATTTGGGGTGGGGGTGGGGGAGTGGAAAATGTTTCCTTCATGGCAGCCATGCCTGGTTTCTATAGGAGTGAGAAGCTGATGTTTAACAGCCAAGAGCCAAGCTGCTTTATAACAAATCCATTTAAATACTTCGCAATATAGTCCCGGAACAATTTTGTAATCTGTAGCTGGGACTCCTGGGAAATGAAACTTGGGCAGCTTGGAAAACAAGTTTGGATAGTGAATTCCTAAGTCAGAATAGGGAGAAGGATTTTGGTCTCTGTTTTGCAAAAGTGTGTAACAGACAAAAAATCTAGATAGGTGGTTTCTGGCATAATCCTATGCACGTTTAGACAGGGGGGAAAGTCCTACTACTCCCAGCATTCCCCAGCTAGCCTTTTCCATTTAAACATGCATAGGATTGCCCCCATAGTGATGAAATTGTAGCTTGGTATGTGGAAAACCTGGGTTCAGTTTATTGCTCTGCCACCAACTTCTTATGTAATCTTAGCAAAGGCCTTTAGATTTTCCTGTTCATTTTTGTTTCTAGGTGTAAAAATTAAGCTGTCCTACATCAAGTGTGTGTGTGTGTGTGTGTGTGTGTGTGTGCGCGCATGCACGTGAAAGAGAGAGAATGTATATAAACATGTAGCAGTTATATTCAAGAAGGCAATGAGTCCGAAGTTGGATAGGGATCGCCATTCCTCTCATTCGCTGCCCTGTGCTAACCTGTTCTGTATGATCACCTCCTGCTTTCTTGTGAATTATGTACCTCCTTAGTGGATAGGATTGCCAGCTCACGAGTTTCAAAGGTATGATAACTCAGTCAGTTAATATGAAACCTTCTGGTGTAAGAACCTTTGTCCTTTTGCCAATCCTGCCCAGTTGTTGTAGTTGAACTGTTAAAATCTATATATGCAAGTAACCTCGACCTGTGAAACCAGCAGTTAACACCTGAAATTGGTTATTGCATTTGAAAATGTAACAGTTGGAGGAGGTGTGATCCTTGTCTATTTGAAAAGTTGGTGGAGTGTGCCTTAAGATATTATTTGTAACATTAAAGAGACCCCAGCCTCAATTCTGAATTTCAAAAGAAACTTGATGTCGACATGATTTATGAAGAATTGGGGATGTATGGATTTTATTAGATCTGTTTCATGTGTGTTTCGTGGGTTGTCAGGTATCTTTTGTTCCGTCATTGACAGAATCAATTTGCTTTAACCAGAATTTAATTCCACTTGTTCAAGTGTGCATTAGTGCAAATCTTGCCCCCCCCAAAAGTTTTTTTAAAAATGGTCTGAAAGGCCACAGAATCTGCGCAACATGGAAAAAGTCAGTCTGCTGCAGAATCCACAGTTCAGATTTGTAAAAATTTGTACCCATTTGTATTGGTTGTGGATTTCTTCAACATCCCTACAAAGGATGTGATGTGGTTTAAGGCAGGGATGGACCACTTGTGGCTCTCCAGATGCTTTGGCCTACAACTCCCATGATTCCTCATCAACACCTATGCTGATTGGGTTGACAGGCCGAAACATCTGGAGGGCCACATGTCACTCATCCTTGGCCTAGTGGATAGGCAGGTGAGGAGGTGGATGGGAGTGCTAAATCAGTGCCTGGAAGCAGTAATGAGCTAGGTGTGTCCCAGTAAATTGGAGGTACTGTTAGCACAGGGGTGGACAACTTCTGGCTCGCCAGATATTTTGGCCTACAACTCCCGTGGTCCTTCACCATTGGCTATGATGGGTAGGGCTGGTTTTGTTTGTTTGTTTTTACCAGCTTGCTATGCTACAAACCTCCCTGGATAGCAATAGCCATATTTTGTTTATCCATGTCCTGTCCTGGGAACCTCCTGTTTGTATTACTGCAATGCTTTGTATGTGAGTCTGCCTTTCAAAATGGTCTGGAAAGTTCAGTTAGTTCAGAATATAGTTGCCAGATTGCTAACTGGGGCAATATGAGCACATCATGCTTGTGCTTTGCCATCTTCACTGTCTGCTTCTAGGCCTGCTTGAAATTTTTAAAGCTCTTCACGTCTTGGAATCTGGGTACCTAAAGGACCACTGCAAGCTTTGAGATCTTCTTTGGAGACCTTTCTCCAAGTGTCCCTGCTGAGTGAATTCCTGTGGGTAGCTACAGCGGAGAGGGCCTTTTCAGTGGTGGCACCCCAAATGTGGAATGCTGTTTCCAGAGAGGCTCACCTTTATAGGACAGTCTGTAAATACTGTAAATAAATATATACACACCTGCTCAAGCCCAGACACAAGTGTGGGGCAAACCTGTGTTTTGAGATCAGAGATCCAGGCTAAGGACTGGTCTGTGCATCATTTTCTCCCCATCAAAGGCTGCTTCTGCATGGCAGCTTTCCATGCAGCAGCTGCAACAGAAGGGACAGCTTGTCATAGGGACGTACCCACTTGTGTGAAAAGTCCTCCTATGAGGAAAATCAAATGAACTATTGCCATTCAGCTCTAGAACCCTGGATTTCCAATGTCATGAAAAATAGGCCAGAGGCTGTTTAATTTAGGTAAATTATCCCTGAGTTTAGGTAAATTAGGTAAATGTAGATAAATTATCCTTGAGTTATGCCTGCTGAATGAGTACAGGATTGCTATTTACATTGCCCTTACACTGGCAGAACATGGAAATCTGCTGTTATACCAGCACTGTACCACTCGAGTAGGGGTGAGCAATTTATAAGCTGACCAAATTCCTTTATTACAGTCGACAGACCAAAGGCATCACAGATATTGTTAACTACATAGGGAATCATAAAAATAAAAACATTGTAAGAATAATAATAATAATAATAATAATAATAATAATTTAAAAAATACAGAAACTTTTATTCTAATATATTCTAAAATAATCAGGCTGATATTAAAACTCTTGTTTGTATTGCCAAATTCAAAAACTTAGCCACCTGTTCTGTTATAGTCTTTGACGAACCTTGTAGTAACAGGTTTAAGAGGTGTTCAGGTGATCTTCCTGGGAAGGCGTGTATAATAGGCCAGATTAAATCAGCTCTGGCCTGGTGATAATAATCACAAGATAGCAGAACGTGAGTTATTGTTTCCACCTCAGATTCATTGCAAGGACAACATCTATAACATCGCTGGATTTTCTTAAATCGACCCTCCAATAGTCTTGAAGGAAGTGCATTAAATCTGGCTAACGTGAAGGCACGCCTATATTTTGGGATTGATAGCCATTTTAGATATTGTGCTCCATTGCTGTTGCTATGAAGCGTCAGCCCCAAAGACAGCGGGGAGCAGGGGCCCTTAGAAGCCGTTCTTAACTCCTGCCCGTCAATGTCCAGTAGTCTTTGCTAAGTTATTATTCTTGCATTTTTTAATCCTATTGTAAAGAGGTACGGGATTGATAGTCCTATGCTAGAGACTTTGTTCGCGACTACTTTTATCCAAGGTGGTACATGAGAATCAAAATGTATTTTGTAGACAAGGGAGTCAGTGGAGACTGCTAAGTGGTAACGAAGCCAGTAATGCACCGAGTGAACCCAGGCTAAGCATTTTAAGGAGTTAAGGCCGGCTTCAAGATTTAAAGGAGCTCCTGCAACACATCTGGGTACTCCAAAAATTGTCCTGAAAAAAGAGTTTTGGATTCCTTCGAGAGTGCCTTTTGTTAGAGGGAACCAAATTGGGGATCCATACAGGACTTGCGACACTATAGTTGACTTGTAGACTTGCACTACTGCTGGTATTGAGTTCCCCCCTTTAGTAAAAAAAAAACGTGTCAGTGCTCTGCCTCTTTGTTCTGCTTTTGCCTTTATGTGCCTCTCATGGCACTTCCAATTCAGACCTTCATGGAACCATAGTCCCAAATATTTGTAGGCACACACTTGTTCTATTCTCTTGCCTGCCATAGTCCACAGATATCTTACCTTCCTTTTTGAAAACATAATCACTTTGGATTTGGCAATATTAATAGTTAGAAGGTTTGTTTCACAATAATCTGCAAATCCGTTTAGTAATCTTTTAAGACCCAGTCAAGTTTGGGATATTAAAATAACATCGTCCGCATATAATAAAATGGGGATTTTTGTTTGTCCAATCTTTGGAGGATGAGAAGATATAGAGGCCAGCGAGATTGGAAGGTCTGCAAGGTATAGGTTAAAGAGAGTAGGAGCTAATATGCATCCTTGTTTCACCCCCCTTGTAGCTAATATCTCTTTAGTTACATGACCTTGTCTTGAACAGCGAACTTGGGTTGTTGTATTAGTGTAAAGCATCTGTATCAAAAAAAGTAGTCTGGCTTCTATGTTATACCGCTTTAATTTCTCCCATAGATGATCACGCGGTATTGAGTCAAAAGCTGCTTTGAGCCAAAACATCTGGAGAGTCACACTACTCATCAGTTCTAACTACATAGTCAATGGTGAGGGATCAAAGGAGTTGTAGGCCAACCCTTCTGGATGACCACAAGTTGCCCATCTCTGCGAGTGAGCTACAGATTGAAAACATTTTCTTTACTGTGTTCCATCCACCATCTGGGCTATCCATATTAAAATCAAAACTTACTTTAGGTCCAGTTGAGCTTCATGTCAACTTCAGTGTCAACAAGGCTTGATAACATTGTATCCATTTTCCACAGATTTCTTGACATCTATCACATTGACAAGCATGGGGTTAAGCCGCATCCTGGAACTGAGAGAGTATTGTTGCACTTTTTTCCCCTCTCCTACACTAGGGTCCCCTAAATGGAAGGTGGCCTGATCTGCACTGCGTTTATTTTTGTGTCTATCGTAAACTGAGAAAAGCAAAGGGACCTATTATAGAAAATGTGAGTTGCAACGATTACATGTGCAATTGTGCTGATGGTGTATTCATGGTTTTCGGTCTTGTAATGTGCAGTTCTCTGAATGGAGAGGCAATCACAGAGATGCACTGTCTATCCCCATGTAGCCACATTGGAATGCAAGCTCCGTTGGAGCAGGGGTTTCTTGTGCAGAATGATGCTATGTGCTTTTAAAAATGGCATTTGCATTTTTTGGTCAAGGCACTGGTTTTGAGCTATGATGGGCATCAGTTCAGCCCCCTAATTTTGTCTGCCTAAGAGCCCATACTCAAGAACACCTAGCATGGATTATTTACTCCTTTAACTGTCTCATTGTATTCACACTTAGGGAGGTTAAGGAGCACAGTGCCATGGCTTCTGCCCCACTTATTCAAAGCATGATTGATTATATGTGAAGAGGGCATCCTAATGTGCCTCTGTGAGTATGCAGCTCAAGTGTGGTTAATGCAGAATGCAAGGGTGTGTTCTTATGCATGTGGCATGGGAGTGGCATGAAGTTTCTAAATATTTGGAAGGATCTAATACTAGGCGTATGACTTTCAGAAGTGTTGAATGCTCATAAATCTAAAACAAAAGCCAGTGTTTGGCACCTCTGCAAATCAAGCCACACACAGGTTGCCTCGGGGGTTTAGGTGGTTTTACTTAATAGTGGTTGGAAGTAGAAGGCATAGGGAGGAAAATATCAACAGCACTCTCTGCCTAGCAGATTATGCATGCAATCATTGATGAAAGGTAGTTCTGAGATCAAATTGCTTCCTGCAGCTGCTCCTGCAGTCTGCTGCTTCAGATGAGTCTCTGTATATAACGAATATGGTGAATAGGCAGAATACGATAGAGACAAATGGGATCACCACAATTTCCTTTATACTCATTCGATGTAGTCAGTGCTACAGAGCGTTTAACAACCTATTGCCAAGCCTGTCTATCTAACAGTGCAAGCATTTCTTCACTGGTTGAAGGAAGTGGTTGGTTGCTTAGCATATTGCACAAATAATTGCAGGTTAATTGGTTAATGTTCTTGAGTGACTTTCCTAATCTATGCCTTTATCTGTAGAACCAGGTTTCTCTGAATCACTGGTGTGTATGTGTAGGGAGGGGGAATGAGATCTACCTGGCACCTGCTGAAGGACTTTGCTTCAGGTCCAAGTTACATGCTAAGATGAACAAATGGCTGCTGTCACCCCACGTGTCCCTAGTAAATTTCATAATATTAAGCATCAAAAGAAAAACAAGAAAGAGCATAACATTTAGAGATAAACAGACACAATAGGAAACAGGTAAAGGAAATGAAGACATATAACATTGATACATTCAGATTCCTCCTACCATACTCTGCTTTATTAACTGGCATTTGAGAGAAGATGCTGAACAGACATGGGTTGTCTTAGGTCATAATAACATGAAAGGGCTCTTCAGGCCATGATGACCACATGGGGGGTGGGGGGAGAGAGGCCACCCTGACATCAATGTGTTTAGTGTACTGTCAGAAAGAAGAGCCTATATTTGTACAGCCATAGACATACATGTCTGGTTCGCATGTAATGCATGGGTTGTTGTTGAATCATGAGTTGTTCGTTATGTGCAAACCCTGCACTGCATTTTATCTATGGGTTGTTAACCACGAAAAATGCACAAAGAGAACCCATGCTTTGTTGGTTTGTCAATTCTGGATTGTTTGTGGTTAGCAACCCATAATTAAACTGCAGTGCAGGGTTCACACATAATGGGAACTCATGATTCAGCAACAATCCATGATTCAACAACAGCCCATACTCAGCCCATACTCTGGGTTGTTGTTACATGTGAACCAGGTTATAGGCTGCCCACCTGACCAAGAATCCATTCTCTGGCCATATTGACTGTTAATGATGGGAGTTGTAGTGCAACACATCTGGAGATCACTAGGTTTGGGGCAACTGGCTTATGCACAAACAGCTATATGTGCACAGGCTTTCCTTTCTGTGTGCGTGGCTATTGACTGAACTGCTCTGTAGCGGAGGTGCAGAACCTCTTTCAGCCTGAAAGCCAAATTTCATTTCAGAGAAGCTTTTGAGGGCTGCATTTCAGCAGTGGGTGGGGCCAAAAATGGGTGGAGCCCAAAATACCAGCATGCTTTAGCTTAAAGCACTTACAGCCAGTAACTAAGCCTTTGGAGAGGCATTTCAACCTTTTACAATGGGAGGAGAACTGCTCAAAAGTTGGGAAACCATCGAACAATCAGGGTGGGGCCAGGGAAGGGGACATTGGCTACCTGGGGAAGCCTGGAGGCCTGGATTTGGTCCCCTTGCCTGTGGTTCTGCACCCTTGGTCTGTAGCGTGAGCCTCAGAGATTCATTTTATTAGGCATGAACCCTTTGTCAATATGTTGTGCTTTCTATGGTCTTTATATCTATCATGAAATGTGATATTTTTCTGTGCAAGTTTGATTTCTTGTGTGTACCTGAAATATTTTCTAGACTTGAAACCTTGGGATGGAGTCTTTGTGGAAGGGCTCTGTACTCTGTTCGAACAGCCGTTGTTTGAATAGAGTACAGAGGACTGAGCAGCATATAGCACAACTTCAGGACTGAGCAGCATAAAACGCAACGTGAACCAAAGTACATGTGGAACATCAGTGTTCCCAAAATGCTGACAAAAGTGTATGCCATAGTGATTTTGTTAGTCTTTAAGGTACCACAAAACTCTTTGTTGTTTTTGCTGCAAGACGACTACTTTTGAAATGGTTTCACCATGTTACTGGGTGTTTTGTCCTGCAGTCAGAGAAAAGTGCAGCAAGTGGGACAGGGACTAATGTTCAAAATGGAGGATGCATGTTTTTAAATGGTAGTTGTGAGTTGATACTTCCTCTTTAAACATCAAGGAGTGAAAAAGGAGGGAGGGTAGTGGGGGAGCCCTCATAAACCTCCTTGAATATGGAGTCTCCTGGCTTGTATCCTGCTTGCTAATTCTTGCTTGTACTGTTGCTTCCTTCCATCCCACTGGGTTTTTTTAAATATAATTTACAAGTCAAATGTATCTAGACAGCTTCCTGCCTTGCATAACACACTGGGTAAAGGTCTTGAGAGTGAGTAGGACTTAATCATACACAGAAAGATTACAGTGTTGCTTGCTATTGTCTGATTTATGTGGGGGGAAAAGTCAACTCTGGGTGATGTCAACACAGGCTGATGTATCCCAACAAATGTCTGAAACATCATGGTTAGCATTTTAACCAGCTTTTTGCTGATCTGCATTTAGGGTTAGACTCTAAGGGCACAATCCTATGTATGTTCAGACAGAAAAAGTCCTATGGTTCCCAGCATCCCCCAGCCAGCATGGTTGGCTAGGAAATGCTGGGAATTGTAGGACTTTTTCTGTCTGAACTTGCATAGGATTATGCCCTAAATAACTCTTCAATGTTATCTATTCAAGTTGTCTCCCCCTTCCCCCGAGCCACAAGCACAAACGACCGAAATGAAAGTCTTGTCAGAAGAGAACACAGCAGTCTGGGTTGTCAGACTGCTGTGTGGTACACGTACTTTGTATTTCATGCCTGCTTACCTCACGGGGTTTGGAAAGCTGGAGCTCAAGAGGAAGTGGGAAGGAAGGCAGGAATGAGGTAATGTCCTTTTCCATTTTCTAGAGTGACTAACCAAATACCGTTCTTGGACTTGTATGAGCAGTTCCCATGATAAGCAGCAAGTTTGACAAGCTGTGCAAATCACCACAGGTTTTGCATGTTATCAGGTAGTACTGAAAGAGGAAGCATGAGTGAAACCCTTTGTGTGTTTCCAGACCAATGTGGGGGAAGCGGGAACAGGCACAACTTATTTGTTTGACAAGGCCTGTGTATCTAGCATGAGGACAGCTCATGCATCTTCTCTGGAAGAGATAACTGAAGTTTTCTCTTCACAGGATTTACCCCCAAAATGCAGGAAAATAAAATATGAGAAATATGTTCTTTGTCATAACATGAGAAGTCAATCTGCCACAACCCAACCTCTCTTTTTTGCACACCTGGACAACTCTGGATACTTGCCAAAAGTAAAGGAAATTATGTTGGTTCATAAGAAAAAAATCCAAAATCCAAAGAAAGACTAAGTATGTATATGTATATATGTATAAAAGAAAAAGAGAGTCTATTGATTTAAAGAACTGGTGGAGTTTTATCCCATATCTTGGATGTGTAATGTAGCTACCACAGTTTGAAACTAGATATTCCAAGAAATTTTGTGTGTTATGCCACCACCATTCTGAATATGCAACTTCCATTGAGAGTGGTTGGAGTTTGCTCCATGTTGTCTGAACCTGGGTTAATTGTGGGTTAAACAACCCAAAGTTAACCTACAATTACCTGTATTATGCGCCAAACTCCTTCCTTTTCTCTTGACCTGTGGAAGATTGGAGGTGAGACAAGATTGGTTTGTTCTTTGGCTTTCCTAATCAATATGAATTATTATGGAATAGAAGTTTCCCAGACAGGAAACTTGGATTAGACTTCACCACATAAATGGAAAAGACTCCTAAGAAACAGGAGAACAAATTAAGCATTTAATTTGTAGATGTAGCTTGAATTTCTAGAGGAGAACCTGTATATTTGTAACAATACCATTGGATGCAGTTCATACA
This sequence comes from Anniella stebbinsi, assembly GCA_029215795.1. Classification (NCBI taxonomy): domain Eukaryota; kingdom Metazoa; phylum Chordata; class Lepidosauria; order Squamata; family Anniellidae; genus Anniella; species Anniella stebbinsi. Next base: position 63,260,635 of record JARDYH010000004.1, on the reverse strand, counting down.
TTTGTCATTTACTGCTTATTTAAATGGAGGAGCAATGTATTTATCTGCCTTCTGTGATACAACTGAACAGAGCATTTAAAAGTACTACAAAGGAGCCGTCTCATTTTTCTAATCGCACCCATTGGTTTCCTGAACAACGCAGTGACTATTTCTGCATGCTGTACTATTTTTTCTCTGCTTCATGGTTAGAAGCTTCCTGCCTATCTACTAGGGGTGTGCACGGACCCCCCGGATCGGATCGGGACCCGGATCGGGACCTCCAATTTTGTCCCGGACCGGTTCGGACAAAATCGGAGGCCCCCCGGACCGGATCGAGTCCGATCCCGACCCAAAAATCGTAAATTTTTGGATCGGCCGCCATTTTTTTCCCCATAGACTTGCATTGCAATGCAAGTCTATGAGGAAAAAATGGCGGCGGGTGGGTAAGGGGGGGCCTAACTCCCTCCCCCCCCCCGGGGCCGTCCGCTGTGGACGGCCCCGGCAGGTAAACCCCCTCCCCCGCGCTCCCTACCCCCCCTGGGGCCGCCCGCTTCCATCCGCTGGCGCCCGCGGGCGCCAGCGGATAGAAGCGGACGGCTCCGGGGGGGGGATAAGCCCCCTTCCCCGCCACTTACCTTCTCGGCCCGTCCGGCGCTGGCGGCTACTACCAGCGGGCTCCGCGACCTACTCTCGAGTAGCGCGCCGGGTGATGACATCACCCGGCGCGCCACCCTGGAGCAGGCCGCGGAGCCTGCTGGTAGTAGTAGGCGCCGGCGCCGGACGGGAGCCGCCGGGCCGGGCAGGTAAGGGCCCCCCTCCCCCCTCCCCCCTCCGCGCGCCCCCTCCTCCCCTCCACGCACCCCCTCCTTACCTTTCCGGCCCGGCGGCTCCCGTCCGGCGCCGGCGCCTACTACTTCCAGCAGGCTCCGCGGCCTACTCTAGAGTAGCGCGCCGGGTGATGACATCACCCGGCGCGCCATCCTAGAGCAGGCCGCGGAGCCTGCTGGGAGTAGTAGGCGCTGGCGCCGGACGGGAGCCGCCGGGCCGGAAAGGTAAGGGCCCCCCTCCCCCCTCCGCGCGCCCCCTCCTCCCCTCCACGCACCCCCTCCTTACCTTTCCGGCCCGGCGGCTCCCGTCCGGCGCCGGCGCCTACTACTTCCAGCAGGCTCCGCGGCCTGCTCTAGAGTAGTGCGCCGGGTGATGACATCACCCGGCGCGCCATCCTAGAGCAGGCCGCGGAGCCTGCTGGGAGTAGTAGGCGCCGGCGCCGGACGGGAGCCGCCGGGCCGGGCAGGTAAGGGCCCCCCTCCCCCCTCCCCCCTCCGCGCGCCCCCTCCTCCCCTCCACGCACCCCCTCCTTACCTTTCCGGCCCGGCGGCTCCCGTCCGGCGCCGGCGCCTACTACTTCCAGCAGGCTCCGCGGCCTGCTCTAGAGTAGCGCGCCGGGTGATGACATCACCCGGCGCGCCATCCTAGAGCAGGCCGCGGAGCCTGCTGGGAGTAGTAGGCGCCGGCGCCGGACGGGAGCCGCCGGGCCGGAAAGGTAAGGGCCCCCCTCCCCCCTCCGCGCGCCCCCTCCTCCCCTCCACGCACCCCCTCCTTACCTTCCCGGCCCGGTGGCTCCCGTCCGGCGCCGGTGCCTACTACTACCAGCAGGCTCCGCGGCCTGCTCTAGAGTAGCACGCCGGGTGATGACATCACCCGGCGCGCCACCCTAGAGCAGGCCGCGGAGCCTGCTAGTAGTAGTAGGCGCCGGCGCCGGACGGGAGCCACCGGGCCGAGAAGGTAAGTGCCCCCCTCCTCCCCCCCCCGCTGTCCACTTTCATCGGCGGGCGCCCGCTGGCGCCCGCCAATGGAAGCGGCGGTGGGCGCCAGTGGGCGCCCGCCGATCCGCCGAACCGGTTCGGAGCTTTTTCGGACCGGTTCGGATTGGATCGGCCGATCCAGCTGCGGGATCGGAAATCGGATAATTTATCCGATTTCCCACTGGACCGGACTCGGATCGTGGATCGGGTCCGATCCAGTGCACATCCCTACTATCTACCCACCCACCCACAGTTTCGGCTCTTAAAAACCCTTGATAGATGCTGGGAACTTCTTTTACAGTGCAACATTGTATACGTCCAATCAGAAGTAAGCCCCATTCAGTTTAATGGTCTAGAGTTTTACTCCTTTCTAGTTTGCAGAAGACAAAGTGTATAAACACTAGGGATGTGCACTGGATCGGACCCGAAATTATCCGATTTCCGATCCCGCAGCTGGATCGGCCGATCCAATCCGAACCGGTCCGAAAAAGCTCCGAACCGGTTCGGCGGATCGGCGGATCGGCGGGCGCCCACTGGCGCCCACCGCCGCTTCCATTGGCGGGCGCCAGCGGGCGCCCACCGATGAAAGTGGACAGCGGGGGGGGGAGGAGGGGGGCACTTACCTTCTCGGCCCGGTGGCTCCCGTCCGGCGCCGGCGCCTACTACTACTAGCAGGCTCCGCGGCCTGCTCTAGGGTGGCGCGCCGGGTGATGTCATCACCCGGCGCGCTACTCTAGAGCAGGCCGCGGAGCCTGCTGGTAGTAGTAGGCGCCGGCGCCGGACGGGAGCCACCGGGCCGGGAAGGTAAGGAGGGGGTGCGTGGAGGGGAGGAGGGGGCGCGCGGAGGGGGGAGGGGGCCCTTACCTTTCCGGCCCGGCGGCTCCCGTCCGGCGCCGGCGCCTACTACTCCCAGCAGGCTCCGCGGCCTGCTCTAGGATGGCGCGCCGGGTGATGTCATCACCCGGCGCGCTACTCTAGAGCAGGCCGCGGAGCCTGCTGGAAGTAGTAGGCGCCGGCGCCGGACGGGAGCTGCCGGGCCGGAAAGGTAAGGAGGGGGTGCGTGGAGGGGAGGAGGGGGCGCGCGGAGGAGGGAGGGGGGAGGGGGGCCCTTACCTGCCCGGCCCGGCGGCTCCCGTCCGGCGCCGGCGCCTACTACTCCCAGCAGGCTCCGCGGCCTGCTCTAGGATGGCGCGCCGGGTGATGTCATCACCCGGCGCGCTACTCTAGAGCAGGCCGCGGAGCCTGCTGGAAGTAGTAGGCGCCGGCGCCGGACGGGAGCTGCCGGGCCGGAAAGGTAAGGAGGGGGTGCGTGGAGGGGAGGAGGGGGCGCGCGGAGGAGGGAGGGGGGAGGGGGGCCCTTACCTGCCCGGCCCGGCGGCTCCCGTCCGGCGCCGGCGCCTACTACTCCCAGCAGGCTCCGCGGCCTGCTCTAGGATGGCGCGCCGGGTGATGTCATCACCCAGCGCGCTACTCTAGAGTAGGCCGCGGAGCCTGCTGGAAGTAGTAGGCGCCGGCGCCGGACGGGAGCCGCCGGGCCGGAAAGGTAAGGAGGGGGTGCGTGGAGGGGAGGAGGGGGCGCGCGGAGGGGGGAGGGGGGCCCTTACCTGCCCGGCCCGGCGGCTCCCGTCCGGCGCCGGCGCCTACTACTACCAGCAGGCTCCGCGGCCTGCTCCAGGGTGGCGCGCCGGGTGATGTCATCACCCGGCGCGCTACTCGAGAGTAGGCCGCGGAGCCCGCTGGTAGTAGCCGCCTGCGCCGGACGGGCTGAGAAGGTAAGTGGCGGGGAAGGGGGCTTACCCCCCCCCCCCGGAGCCGTCCGCTTCTATCCGCTGGCGCCCGCGGGCGCCAGCGGATGGAAGCGGGCGGCCCCAGGGGGGGTAGGGAGCGCGGGGGAGGGGGTTTACCTGCCGGGGCCGTCCACAGCGGACGGCCCCGGGGGGGGGGGAGGGAGTTAGGCCCCCCCTTACCCACCCGCCGCCATTTTTTCCTCATAGACTTGCATTGCAATGCAAGTCTATGGGGAAAAAAATGGCGGCCGATCCAAAAATTTACGATTTTTGGGTCGGGATCGGACTCGATCCGGTCCGGGGGGCCTCCGATTTTGTCCGAACCGGTCCGGGACAAAATTGGAGGTCCCGATCCGGGTCCCGATCCGATCCGGGGGGTCCGTGCACACCCCTAATAAACACATATACTTTAATGTTTTACTATCCTAAGCTCTTGAGCTATTTCCAGCTTAAACTCTGCAGGGATGTGACGGAGGGTTTATTGTATTGCTGAGAAACTTTCTTAATCTTCCAAACAGAAGGATGACAAAATTGTTGACTGAAGTTATAATTTTGGGCAATGAAGTTCCTTTCAAGTGCTTTTCATGTCTTCAGCATGCGTCGCATAGAGCAGCCTTCCCTAAGCTAGTACCCTCCATATATATTGGACTACTGCTGTTCATTGGCTATGCTAGCTGGCACTGATGGGAGTTGAAGTCCAAAATATCTGGTTGGCAACAGGCTGGGGAAGGCTGGCACAGAGGTTTTTACTGGCATCAGTCAGCCTTTCTTACCTAGAGTGCTGACTTGTTAGGACTTAGGTTCAAACTACATATTGTGCCTTATCATCATCACCGTAATCCAAATTGAGCTGTGAGGCAAGGGGCTGCTGTTAATCAGAGAAACATGTGGTAGTTCAGGAGTTCCACTTATATCGTGAGTAAATAGCAACTGTGGGGTGGACAATTTGGATCAGGGAAACAGTGCAGGAAGAAAATATGAAATACCTCAACCACTTCCCCAATCAAATTAGCAACCCCACCTCCTCATGACTGCATTTAAAACAAAACATTGAGAGATTCAGGTCTGGCACTACCATTTTGCAAAGTGAGGTGGTTGCCTCAGGTGGCAGATGCTGGGAGGCAGAAGCAAATTGTTGGAGGAGAGAGCTGTATGCCAAGCAGCCAGCCCTGTGACCCCTAAACCACCTGCTGCCTTCAAGTGCAGTGGAGGTGCTGTCCTATTGCCAGTGTTGAAGAAAGATTCAACTGTCAGTCCAGTTGGCTTTTGTACATGGCATGAGAGGTGGCACCATTTTGTTCTTTTTCTCAGCAGCAAAATGTCTTGGGCTGACTCTGGAGAGATCAATCATTGATCTCCAGGCATAAAAGGCACTGTGGCCCTTGTTGCTTAATCAAAGTGGTTAATTCCTCATTTTGCTACCTTCTTTTTCATATTTGACCCTCTGTATCTCCCAGTGGGTTTGTTTGGATCCAACAGCACAATATGGTGGCTTAGAGACTGAGCTGTAAGTCAGAAAGTTCCAAGTCAATATCTTGCCTCCATCATGAACTCACTAGGTAACCTTAGGCAAGCCCCTATCTCTCAGCCTCAGCTGCCCCTCCCCCCTGCAATATACAAATAATACTGACCTACCTATCTTACAGGGTTGTTGTGAGGGGTCTGGAGACATGGAGCAATCTGAACGTTCTAAAATGCTATATAAATGCTATGTAATTATTACCATTGTTAATACAGTATTGAAGCTTTACTGAAGTCAATCTTTTTTGAGTGACGGCCAAACTACATGACACTTTTGAGAGCCAAAGCATCCAGAAGCAATTTTCAGCAGAAAACAAGTGCAGGGACCAGCCTAGTTTGGCAGCTACATGCAGATTTTGGACCTACTGCTGCTTTTTCTCCAAAAACAAAAACAGTCAAGCACCCATTTAAATACGTGACTGACATCATCCTACTGTATGGGTATGAACCTAACCATCTGAGACCCTCCTCCAGTGTCTAATGGCGGTAATACGGAAATAGTACAGAATACTAGGAAAAAATAGTTTATTCTTTTGTGCTGGCCAAAGCATAGCAGGGAGCCCTGGCAAAATGAGGCATGTAACGAACTAAGCTCAGGATTGTTAGGTCTCAAGTCCTGATCTGTGTAGTGAAACTTTTGTGTGCTCCTGTGCTTTCAAAGTTTCACCTCAGGCTAGGAAACAGAAGGCCACTGGTTCTCTCTGATGGTTTTTCTGCATAAAGTGTTGATGATACAAGACTAATACATAACTACTCCATGGCTTCATCAGAGGGTTCCTGAAATACCATGGTGACTGTGATTCATAGCTTGGTCTGTTAGACACTACATTACACCAGATCAAGAGAAAACCTGTCTGAGCCACCTATTGCTTAACAGAAACAAGGTCACAAGATGGACATTTTGCCATGGAGAAGCACTCTTGTGCTCAGTCCTAAGGAAAAGGAATAACACAAGGGGCCGAAAGGCAGACGACCTGTTTTAAAGGGTCTTGGGAAGCAAATGCACTTAAGAGAAAAGCATGAGAATAGTAGGTGTTCATCTGGCTGCTAGTGCTGACTGTTAGCACAGGAAGGAATGCATAGTCTCCTGTATTATTGTGAAAGGGCAAGGGGGCATTCTACCTTATGGCTGAATCATACTCAATGCTGATTTACACCAATGGACACATGGGACACCCCTCCTGGGACTGTTCCAATTTAGAATGCAGGTGAGAGTTGCATGTTTGACTGCTTCCCTATTGTAAAAACAAAACAGACACCCTCCTTTTATGTAAAACTAGCACATCAGGGAGAACCCTTCTCTTTTATTTATTCCTTTTTTTTTACAAAAATTGTCAAGAGTTTGTTTTTTTAGGTTAAGGGATCATTCACAATGTGATTCTGTCACCTGCATTCTGAAGTGGTACAGTCTGAGGAGGGCTGTATCATGTGCTCTTTCTGTACATGTAGATAAGCTTAGTAGAGTCAGGGAGGATCTTGGCAACTGACCAAGCATATCTAATGAAGGCCACCTCCTTCATGAGAACTCTTCTAATGTCTAAGCTTGAGTATGTCTTGAGTTGAAATGCAACTGTTTTCCTGTCTTAGGACACAACTAGGCATAAACCAAGCAGTAATGGATCTGTCATGTTTCCTTCCTTCTCCCAAGTCTCAGCCAAAACTGGAGGCAAGGGGCTATGTCTTATTGTTGGGCCTTGCCTTGTGGAACCATGTCTCTGATCTTCCAAAGATGCAGGGGTTGTCGGTGTTCATCTGCTTTTTCCTTCTTTCTTTTCCAGGCTTCTTTCTTGTCCAGTAGGATGAGCCATCAGGATGGGGAGCAACCCAATCTGTCCCATTCCCTCTTTGATGCCTTTCTCCATGCCAAGCAATGCAAAGAGGTGCTGGACAGTTTCGAAGCGCTGTGCAGACATTTGGACCTGGAGCACACTGGCCAACTCCAGTTCTATCACAAACTCAAATCTTGTCTCAACTACTGGAATGCCAAGGCTTTGTGGACCAAGCTGGACAAGAAGGCTGGACATAAAGACTATGATCAGGGGAGAACATGCGCCAGCACCAAGGTAAGGAGCCAGAGCATGGTTGTTATGCTACAACCAGAAAATGGGTGCTTGATAGGACTTGATAGTGATCGTTGTGGGCTTCTCACAGATGACCGTGGCTGGTTTTGTGGTGTTCTATAGTTGCCATTGCTCCATCCCTAATTACTGACTTGCTCTGTTGCTATGGAGTGAAGATATTAGTTCTTCCTAGCTCTGTATGCATTGTGGTAGTGTTTTATCACTACTGCTTGGTTCTTTGTTTACAGAAGAGACAAGGATACAAACCCTGTAAAATGGTAAAAAAATACCTGAGCGTTCCCTCCGCCCCCTATTTCACTTCTGCACTTTAAGATTAAGATATTTGCCTGTGCATGTATTTATAGTTACATGCTCATATATCTATATATACATACACACACACACACACACACACACTCCCTCACCATCCAACCTATTTTCACTTAACACATGAACAAACATGAATTCAGAGATATCTCAATATAGTTTTTTAGTAATATCTCATGAAAACTGCAAATTTGTGTAATCTTTCAAAATATGTAAGCAACCTTAGAATAGTGAAATCTGAAAAAGCAGGAAAAACAAGCCATTCCTTAAAAGGTTTTAGGCATGAAACTCTGTAGCTCAAAGGACTATCTTCCCCACTCACCATCACCAGCTACAGATTACAAATAGAAGTGACCATCCAATCATGTGGAGAACCCTTACCAGCTGTTGAAGCCCTCAACCTTCACTACACATGTGTGGCAGGGGGGATGTATCATATTTGTGGCAATCCACATGGTAAGCTGCTTATCTGCATGGACTCCTAGATATCTTCCCTTGGGAGTTAGGTTATATTTCAAGAAGATTGTATTTTCCTAGCACTTAAGCCACCCTATGTTGTTGCTGGGAAAACATGATTTTTTGTTCAGCTTGTGGAGCTGTTGAAGAAGCATTGCTGGGTGCTGTGAGCACAATCACTGATGATGAGTGACATCAGTCTCTGTTTCACCTTGTGACCCTAAACCTCAGCCGAGGAACAGATCCAGTTTTGAGGGTACCCTGGGCAAAATGCACAATGGCTGGCCCTCTCCTCCATCAGTGGGTCTTAGCAACCTTGCCTGGTAGCACTGAGCAACAGCAGCAGCAGTGCTCCAAGCATTGCCAGGCATCTGGGTCTAGTCACTATTTTAATTTCCCACAATGTTCTGGAATAATGCCATATCAGGCAGAAACAAAATGGTGGCTAGACACAGTTAGGAGAATGGGGCATGGATCTCTTTTACTAAAAGAGGAACCCACATAAGACTTTAGTGGTGGGCTTTGCCAGGACCCTGAGGCTCTGGCAGTGTTCAGACATGCCCACTACTGACCCCTTTGTGGCTTCAGCCTGCAAAAAAGGCAACTCACATCTGGGAGCTGAAATTTAGTAGGCTCAAGGCCAAGTGTGGAGAAAAGCTCCTTGTTTGTTTCTTCCTCAAGAATCAGACTTCGGACACAACCTGGAGCAGCCTTCCTCAACCTGGAGCTGTCCAGATGTGTCAGACTACAGTCCCATCACCCCCAGCCAACATGGCCAGTGGCACATGTGGTAGGGGCTGGGGAAGGGGAGACACACTTGAGGCAGGGATAGAAAGGAGGGAGTAGGGCTACACAAATATCTCCACACTGGAGCCACTTGCAAAGGTTATCTCTCTCCATCCACCACGTGTGGAGAAAGTATAATGCCTGTGACGTTGGACCAGCAGGGTTTTCTGATAACACAGAGGCTAGAATGCATGTGGCTGTGCTTTAAACCGATGGTCGAGATAAGCCTTAAATGGATGCATACGGCCCTGGGAGCAGGATTCAGAAGCACGTAGCGGATTCTGGAATGCCCTGCAAAACATCTGTCTGGATCTGCAGTGACTTGTTCAGAGCAATGTCAGGATGGGAAGCAGCAGGGCTTTGGGTGCTCAAGTGCCTGATGTTTTGAAATGTCAACATCTGGTGCAAAAAACCTTGTGGGTGTTTAAGAGCTTCCTGTATGGCTGGATCTATAACAATGCTTGATTCAAGCGCTAACTTTCCACTCATGTGAGTGAAGGGCTGCTTTACCAGGAGGGAATGCTGAAGCAGGCAAGTCATTCTGCATGGGCCAGCCTAGCTCTGATAGTGTGTTTTTTTAAAAACAACAACAACAACACAGAAGATGTGTGAATTGCGATGGTGCAGTGGACAAGCCCACAGCCTTCAAAAACTATATTTAGAAAAAGAAAGTGGGGAGTACATCTTGTTAAATGGTTTTTAAAACATACAGAAGAGGAGAAGCAGGATGGAGAGGAACTGTGTCATTCATCAGTGATGATGCCACACGCCCTATTGAGTAGAAACCAGTGGCATTTATTCTGCCACATTAAACAGGGCACTCGCAGAGCTGGTTCACACTTAATGCCAATTCATGGGTTGTTTAATTCATGAATTGGTGGGGCCTGAGCAAGGGTGTGAGCACACTGCCTCCCACATGCCCATCACTTCCACTTTCAATTAGCTTTAATTAACAACTCAGGAATGCCCCATTCCTGGGTTGTTTGATGTGAGGTTCAAATCTGGAACTCTGGGTTGTTCTAGGGTTAAACAACTCAGAGTTTAAACACAACAGCAAACCATGGATGATTGTTAGGTTAAACTTTGGGTTGATGAACCCTAAATAACCCAGAATTCCATCAAACTACCTAGGAATGGGGCAATCCTGAGTTGTTGATTAAAACTGATTCAAAACGGAAGTGGCAAGTGTGTGAGAGTCTGTGGCTGCATTTGAACAACACAAAAACCAGCAATGTTTTTAGGAGTCAACTGTCAGTGGATTGGTCAACGGTTGTTATTTGTGTTGTCTGTCGGGCAAAAAACACCCCACGGTTAATTTTTCTGGCAGAAAAGCAACTGGAGAACGCTGCAGAGTTGTTTTCTCATACAACCAGTGGTTTTTGTGATGTCCGAACCGAGCCAGTGGTTTTTCCAACCCGTTGAGTTGATTTTTTTTGCTGGGCTACAGAGTTCCCAGGCAATAGTGGCCAAAAACAAGCTGGCTGCTCTGCTTCAGCTGGCACAACTTGCAGAGGCTGCTGGGAAAGCTCCTGGGGGACTGAGGGAGGAGGCAGGGTGGGGAGAGGGGCAGAGGCTGTGTCAATCAAATTCTGGGTTGAGCAAAGAGAAAAAAGTATTCGAATGCAGAGAGTCCCTTGAGTCTTCTTTTGTCCCTGAAAAGCCATTTTGTAGCTGCTGTTTTGATGTGATGCCACTTGGTCCTGCTTAGGCTCACAGCTGGCTGCAGCGGTGTTGACTGTGTGTTTGCCTGCCTGCCCCAGGGGCTGCAGTCATGGCAGCTCCTCAGAGTTAGCACCGATGACCCAGTGAGAACTTTATTTCAGTGCCTGATCATTGGGGCAGGCCCCTGTGGACTCCGCACGGCAATTGAGCTGGCCTTCCTTGGAGCCCAGGTGGTGGTGGTGGAGAAGAGAGATGTCTTTTCCCGGAACAATGTGCTGCACCTTTGGCCTTTCACCATCCAGGACTTGCGGGTTCTGGGAGCCAAGAAATTCTATGGCCGCTTCTGCACAGGCTCCTTGGATCACATCAGTAAGTATGAGATTGATGAGGGTGGGGATAGTGCCAGCAATACCATAGATACAATATTGATAGGGACCCAGCAATACCAGCTCATTAGTAGTAGTGGTGGTGGTGGTGGTGAGGAGGATACTTTTAAGGACAAGGATTTCTTCATCTAGGGATCGTTTACTGCAAAATGTAGCATTTCCATTGCCCGAAAGGGAGTTCACAAGAATGTGCATGTCTCACAAGGAGAGATGGGCAGCATCTAAGGTACCACATGTGTGCCAGAACTATAGAGAAACTGCCCATCATTGTGGGCACCAATTCAGGAATAATGACAACTGATAAATGTTACAAATATATAAATAATTAGAAGTACATAAATAGAATAACTAGCATGCCAAGGGAGATGGGGCCAGAGGAATTGATTGCTTGTCAAACTAGCTTTGCTCTGACTTGAATCCTGTTGGCTTATTTTTGCTCATTGTTGTTTTTAGCCTTCCTATATTTTCTTGACAGATTTTGCTCCATGGGGTGGAATCCAGTGAATCTTTGGGACTCAGTATCTTCCTTGCTAAACCTGGTGGAGCCTATCAGTCTCCATCACCATGGCTTTTACAGGGAGATCAAGAAACAGGCTACTTGAAAGAGGAAAGGAGGTGGCTGGGGTGGTATTTAAAGGCAAAATTGCCTGCGAGGAGCTCTGGAATGCGCACATATGGTTGTTGTTTTAATGGACAAACTTGGTTCTCCCCTCCCTCTCTGTCTGTAGGTATCCGTCAGCTGCAGCTGATCCTGCTGAAAGTTGCCTTGCTCTTGGGTGTTCAGGTTCACATCAATGTGCAGTTTAAGGGACTCATTCCACCAGCAGCAAATTCCAGAGGACAGGGTGAGGATGTCAAGGGTCCTGCCTCCTTGAGTTCATAAAGGAAATGCATCCTATCCAGGCCCCTCCCTTACCACCTGTACATGCAGCCATGAGATGTTAATGGGGTTTCCTTTAAAGAAAAAAGAACTAAGGGGGGGAAATGCACTGCTTTCTAGGGCACAGGGACTCCTGTTATCTATGCTATGATGTGAACTGGCTTGTCTCCATAAGATAGAGGCTTCCCTGCTGTCACTTTGGAGGTGGTTTATTTTGCTGCAGCTTGAGTCTGAAGTGCAGAGGACTTTACAGTTGAAACGTTTAGGATCAGAAAGATTGTATCATTTGGGCTCCAAAACAATCCATTAAAAATCATTTGGCAAAATAAACTCAGATTTACAAATGCATACTTGGGAAGATCCCTCCTGACGTCATGATAAGAAAGTCTTTAATGAAAGAATTAATTTTCTTGCCTGTTCCCCAAATGTTGATTATGCCATAGAAACCAAACCAGAAAGAAACCAGGTCCCATTCCCTTCCCCTCTAAAGTTTCTGGTCTCTCTTATCACACAGGTTTGTCAGACTGCTGTATTTGTATGAGTTTTCTCTTTTTGTTGATGGTTGCGGGGTCCCTCTTTGAGCAAAATCCCATCTCCAAAGTTCTTTAGACAAGCAATACTTTGCTGCCACCATCAAATCACCAATCTGCCTCCCAGCGGAGCTTTTCAGAGTTGTCCGGGGGCTATTACATGCTGGCCCCAAGGATGTGCTACAACCATCTGAGGCCCGCTGTACTGAATTTGCTAGGCACTTCCAGAATAAAATCTTGGGCATCTGCCAGGACTTAGACTCCAGTGTTCCAGCAGGTAAATCTAGTGAAGTGTCCAGAGCACAGGCTTGTCCTGTTTTCTTGGATGAGTTTCGGTTGATTCAGATCGAGGAAGTTGACAAGGTGCTTGGACAGGTTCATGCAACCACCTCTGTATTGGATCCTTGCCCCTCTTGGCTAATAAAAGCTAGCAGGGATGGAACAGCTGGCTGGGCCAGGGAAGTGATTAAGCTTAGGTGGCCTCGGTGGCACGGAGTGCCTTCTACCAACTTCGGTTGGTGGCCCAGCTACACTCCTATCTGGACAGGGATAACCTGGCTTCAGTTGTCTATGCTCTGGTAATCTCTAAATTGGATTACTGCAATGCACTCTACGTGGGGCTGCCTTTGAAGATGGTTCAGAAGCTGCAGCTTGTGCAAAATGCAGCAGCCAGAGTGATAACAGGAACCAGAAGGTTTGAGCATATAAGACCTACTCTGGCCCGCTTGCATTGGCTGCCTATACGTTTCCGAGCCCAATTCAAGGTGCTGGTTTTAACCTATAAAGCCTTACTCGGCTTGGGACCACAATACCTGATGGAACGTCTCTCCCGACATGAACCTACCCGTACATTATGATCCACACCGAAGGTCCTCCTGCGATTGCCTACTCCAAGGGAGGCACGGAGGGTGGCAACAAGGGAAAGGGCCTTTTCAGTGGTGGCCCCCCAATTATGGAATGATCTCCCTGACGAGGCTCGCCTGGCACCAACATTGTTATCTTTTCGGCGCCAGGTCAAGACTTTCCTCTTCTCCCAGGCATTTAACAGCATATGATGAGGGTTTTTGTGTTTTTGTGTTGTTGTTGTGCTTTGACCCAGAAGGATATTGTAATTTTAACTTCTTTTTATGCTTTATGCTTTTAAATTTTGTATATCGGTGTTTTAATTGTTCAATGTTTTTAATTTTTGTAAACTGCCCAGAGAGCTTCAGCTATGGGGTGGTATATAAATGGAATAAAATAAATAATAATAAATAAATAAGTGAGGAATGCCATTCTAAGATTTCTGATTATTCCATTATGATGTGTTCTGCAAGTGCCGAGATAGGGTTGGGCTGATCTTGCCTTCCAGCCAGTGAGCCCTAGCTCCTAAAAATGGTCTCTGCTTCCTTTATAAGTATGCATGTCTGAAGAAAGAGGCAAGGCTCTTGATTTCATCCTTTTATTGCAGGTGGTGGCTGGAGAGCTGCACTGCATCCTGGCTCCTCTCCCTTGAGCCAGTATGAATTTGATGTCCTCATCTCTGCAGGTGGTGGCAGATTTGTGCCAGAAGGTAAGCAATCACTTAAGGCCTGGGCTGGACGACATGATAACCAACAGTGGGTTAAATAGTCAATGATGGGTTAAATAGTCCGCGGTTGGTTATTGTGTCATGTGTCAGGACTTTTTCACACCATGGTTGGTTATTCGGCCAAAATAACCAATGCAAATAACCAACGCTGTGCAGAGTTGATTATTTGAACAACTGTTAGTTATTGTGTCATGTGTCGGGCACCATCGACTATTTCATTACACACAGTTGGTTATTTTTGGCAACTACCAAGTTCCCTGGCAAGAGTGACCGAAGCGGTGGCTGCCTCGCTAGTCCAGCTAGCAGAACTCGCAATGGCTGGTGGGATACCAGTGGGAGGACTGAGCGGGCGAGAGAGGGCAGTGGATGTGTCTGTTAAATACACCATTGACTAATAGTTAACTTGATGCTGGCCTTAATCCACACCATGGTTTATTATAATCGTGTTGTGTGGGGCATACCCCCTCGATTATCAACCGTGAAGTTGACTATTAACTCACCATTGACTATTGTGTTGTCTGAATGCAGCCACGGACTGCATTCTCCTTCCAAGACGCTTGATGATTGTAGGATAATTTTCTTAGCAGGGATATGCGACTAGGTTTGTTTACTCACTTTTTTTCAATACCATGTAAGACACCTCCAGGCTCCTTCCCATCAGCTTCTTAGGGCTACAATAACTTCTCTCCTTAACGTTGGCATTAGAGAAGCAAGTGCTACAGCTGAGGGAGAGAACCTCATCCCTGGCTTGTGATGAGCAGGTGCCCCCCCTTTTTCTGGGCGTTGCACTTCTAGAAGCCAGAGGGTGAATCTACTCGCTTCCTGGAATTAGACATGACAGCTCAGTGTAGATGCAGTCTGATTTAGGGATTTGGGGCCTAACCAAGAATTGTTCACAAAGGGAAAATGGGTTTGCCGTGCAGATTCTTGTGATTGCAGACATCTCCTAAAAACCTCAAGGAAGCACTGCCTCCCACTCATTCTGGTTGTGGGGGAAAGGATTGAATTAATGTGTTCACTGGAAAGTAAAAGCTGAGTAAGTGGAGATAATTGGTTGAAATTGCCTATGTGTTTAACTGTGTGTGCTGTTTTGTTTTGCTTTTTAGATGTAAGATGCTTACAATGTTGTAAACCAAAAAGCAACTACTAAATGTAGTACCTTCTTCTCCTTTTCTTCCCCTCCTCCTCCTCCTCCTCCCCTTCCCACTCTTTCTCCTTCCATCATTTTAGAAGAGAGGGGCATGGACTTTGACAGAGAAGACTTTAGATTTGCTTTTCAATGTGTCGTCTCTGCTTCTCCTAATAACCCCCAACACCAAATTAAGGAGGCCCTATTAGTTCTGAAGAGGGCTTTGAGGTATGATGGCCAGAGAGCTTGCCCAGCTTGAGTTTGCTCCACCCTCTTGCTTTATAGCCTACTACAGCAACACCAGCCATTGATCTCCATAGTTTGGGCCATAAAAAATCTGAAAGGCATCTCTCCTGCCTTAGGGCAGGAGAGGAGATGAAGAGCAAGGAGGGGGGAGGAGGAAACGTTCTCTGTAGCCACTGCGGTACCTCCAAACTGTCTCCAGTTACATCATTTACTGATGCTTGTCCAGGCCATTTCCAAAGCAGGCTGGCGACCACAGCAGTTCCGTATCCATCCTCTTTCATTCCATTTCCCACGTCTTGGTAGGATTGTTGCAGTGTTCTTTTTCTCCAGGACTTCCCTACAATTCATCAGATATGAGACATGAGTCAACCTTTTTGTAATGCCACCAGCCCCAATCTGTTGGAGAGAAACCATAAGAAGCAAGGCTGCCTGCTTTCCTACCATGGTGCTAAGCTTTCTCCCAACGTTCCCTCATAATTCCCTACACTATGTCCTGTTGACAACTGGTAACTGCCATCTTCTTCTTCTTTAATAGGTTTTACTCCACCTTTCGGGGCTTATCCTCTTGCAAGGCAGCTCACATATAATAACAAAATGCAATAGCATTCCAGATTATTAAAATAGCATAAAATATCAGCATTAACATTAAAAATAATAGTAGCAGATAATTCTTTGCTAAAACAGAGCTCTATCATATTATCCAAATGCAGACTGGAATAAAAATATCTTTAAGGATCTCCTAAAAATCAACAAAGAAGGGGGGCATACATGTCTCTCTGGGGAGGGTATTCCAGAGGTGCAGGGCCATTGCAGAAAAGACCCTGTCCCTCCACAGAAAGTGTCCTCTGAGAGATGCTGAAATTTAGAGGAGCTGTGAGCTGGGGTTTAGGGTTGACTCCTGCACTGCTGAAGATACAGTGACTCTTCTGGGATGACGGCACTGGCCCCATTTTGGGTGTACCCTGACCAGAATTGTTTCCACAGGCTCTTCTATATATCCTTCACCCTGGACCTTTCCTGAACTGCCAGCCCTTCCCTTTTTTTCAGGACTGACGGGAGATTTTCCGGTTTGTTTGTCCCTAGGTTTTAAGCGGAAAGAGACTCGTGGGAAATTGGCCATTGGCATCACCACCAACTTCATTAATCACCACAGCAGGGCCGAGGTGGAGGTGGCCGAGATCAGTGGAGTGGCTCGCATCTACAACCAGAAATTCTTCCAGAACCTCTACAACAAAACAGGTCTGGGCTGAAGACTCCCCCCCCCCCCCTTACAATTAATGATGAGCTTTCCTTGTGCCTTCAAGCCTATATAATTGCATAGTGTGTAATGAGAGAACACAGGGAAACCCAGTCAACAATTGAAGCTGAATCTCTATAAGTCAGAGACCCTATGGAATGGCCGTTCCCAGGTCCAAGAACTGGGCTGTTTGCCTGTTCTGGATGGGTTGCATTCCCTCTGGAGGAGCAGGAATGTAATTTGTGGGGGCTGCTAGATCCAAGTCTGTCATTGGAGGCCCAGGTGACCTCAGTGGCCCAGAGTGCCCATTACCAACTTCAGTTGGTTCGCCAACTATGCCAACTACGCCAATATGCATAGCCTCGCTATGGTGATCCATGCGTTGGTAACCTCGCGATTAGACTACAGTAATGCAGCCTGTGTGGGACTGCCCTCGGGCTTGGTTCAGAAGCTGCAGCTAGTGCAGAATGCAGCAGGTAGGGTGCTCACGGGAACACCCAGCTATGCTCACACAATGTCTGTGCTAGAAGAACTGCACAGGCTGCCTATTAGCTACTGAGCCCAGTTCAAGGTTATGTTGCTTTCATACAAAACCCTAAACAAATTGGGATCACGATATGTAACAGACTGCATATATAAATCCGGCCAACCTTTAAAATAATCACTGGAGGCCTTGCCGGTGACTCTGAGATTAACGGAATGTGGGCCTTCTCAATAGCAGCACCCACCATTTGGAAAAATCCTCCCCTGTGTAGTTTGTGAAGCAGAAAATGTGGCATGTTTCAAATGCCTCCTGAAAACGCACTTGTTCACCCAGGCCTTCCCTGGCTTGTAATTAAATTAATCATGCTCCATCTTACTGCTCCTTGTATTGCTCTGTACTATTATTGTAATTGTTTTTAATATTGCATTTTAAATGTGATTTTAATATATATGTGACAGCCACTTAGGGATTTTATTATATTTAGCGGTATATCAGTATCACAAATAAATATAAACAAACAAACAAACAAACAAACAGAAAGGGTCAGCTCGTCTCAGTTACTGTTTTTACCACTCTCCATATCATCTTGGGTCCTTGCCATTTTTATGAATTCTTACAGAAGCAGAATAAATTATGCAAAATATATGCAGTTTTGCTATTTGTGGTATTTTAAACAGGTTAGGTTTTTCTGGACATAGAATGTGGATTGCTTTGTCAGGTATATAGTGTCAATTATATAAAGGCTGCGTTTGGACAACACTTTGGTGGGAAATGAGTGGTAGCATGTTACTTTAAAGCGTCATGGTAAAAGTTGTGTGGGTAGAAGAGCGCATTCATCTGCCACACCCTGAGATCCACAAATAGAGGAAGGATATCTCTCGTGGTTTGATGATACATGTCAAGCCACGGGAGACAGCCCCCACCCCCCCCGGCCCTATGAAGCATTTGGAGATTGGCGCGAGGTGAAGGAAGGAGCCCGGGCTCTTCCCTGAGAGCATCAGGTAAGTTCTTTCCATCCCCTCAAGCCGATCTACACATGGATCATGGGGCAGATGTGTGTGTGAAAGGACGTGGATGTCCTTGGGAACACGTGGGGAGCCCCCGATCGCTCCGCCCCACCAAGGGATGGGACTATCGGCTGCTGCTGAAATGCTTCCCAGGAGGGGATTATTTCCCATGCCGATAGAGGTGTGCTGGGCAAGAGCGGCCGGGGTTTCTGCCACCCTTGTGTGGTGACTCTGTAGACATGGGGAAAACTCCAGGGAGCCCGCTAGACGGTTGTGCAGGAACATTCCTCTGCGTAGCATTGATACTCTGCGTGGAGTGTTTTCCAAAAACACTCCAGTGTTGCATGGAGTTTCCCCGCCAGACAACACATTTCTCAACGGTGGTGCAAAAACTCCACTGTGGAGTTTGAAAACCACCGTTGAGAAACTTTTTGTCTGAACTGAGTCAAAATCTTGTAAGAACATAAGAAGAGTCCTCATGGATCAGACCAAGGCCCATCTAATTGAACATCTGGCTTCCCAGAGTGGCCATCCAGATGCCTCTGGGAAGTCTACGAGCCAGAGATGAGGACAATAGCCATCCCCTGCTGTTGTTTCCCAGTAATGGTTATTTAGAGATATGCTGCCTCTGATACTGGAGACAGCATATAGCCATCGTGACGTATAGCCATTGATAGCCCAAGCCTCTATGATTTGTCTAATCCCCTTTTAAAGCCATCTGTTTTTTTAATGATGTATTTGTGTTTCAACAATACTAGGCATTGACTTGGAAAACATTGTCTACTATAAAGATGACACTCACTACTTCGTCATGACAGCCAAGAAGCAGAGCCTGCTTCAGAAGGGAGTCATCTTAAATGTAAGTAAGAAGATGGAAACTTGAGCAAGTACCACATAGAAGGGGATCACGACCCCAAACCGTCTTTTGAATTCACGTGCTTTTGAGGTGAAAGATCCTGCTAGGCTTAGAGCTGGTTTATACAACATCTTGATTTGGCTCTTGCAGTTTTTTTGAGAATAGTCTGCTTGTTAATGCACATGAGTGATTTATGCTTGTGTCCAACTGCATGACCTGCAACATGCATTTCACTTCATGCAGGAAAAAGTCTTCATGAGTTTAAAAACAGTGGTCGTGTGAATTGTCCTTTAGTAAGGGGCAGCTTATGCAATCAACAAAATCAAAGGGTAACTCATTTGCTGAATTGTATCCGTTCAGACTGGACGTTGTGTGTTTTGAATGTTCTCCTATGGAAAACCCCTACTCCCTTCAAACAGAAAAATAGCATGTAATGGAGGAAGCACAACTAAATTGTTTTCTCCAACGTGTTAGCTCTTGATGTGCAGAAAGTATCTGAGTGCAGGCACGCACGCACACACACACACATACACACACACCAGCTTAAAATATTACAGTCCAAGAAAAACATTACCACCTGATCCTATTGTATTACTTGTCCCTAAGCAATGCATTTAGGTTATCAGTTGGTATAATAGCTAAAATTCCCCAAAGGCCTAGTTGTTAAGGAGACACTTTGGCAGCTTGTTTATTACTCATCATAGTCCTGTGCTATCTTCCGACTGAAGCTTGGGTGCTAAGTAGAATCAAACTGTGGACAATGCTTGGAATGAGAATCTGTTTGGAGAAAGATAGGATTGGAGGTACAACAGATCAGGGGAGATGCACCAGTACTCTATAATGGCCTTGAACGAGGGTCAGTATGCCTTACTGTGGTTATCTGGGTGGTTAAACATAAGAACCCCTCCTCTAACAAAGTTCTGATGCCTTTTCACTAGCAGACATTTTTATGACCCATTGCTTTATGACTTTGAACCATCCATATCCCAAAAGACTCCAGGAGAGTCACACTTAAGACACCCACTCCATACCTCTGTAACATCCCAGCAAAATTAAAATATCGTTACTGTGGAATGTATCTTGGCATCCCTTCTTCCCTAGGACAAACCAGACATAGAGAGCCTGCTGTCTTCAGAGAATGTGAGCCAGGAAGCTCTTCTCGCTTATGCCAAAGAAGCCGCCAATTTCTCCACCAACTACCAGCTGCCCAATTTGCAGTTTGCACTGAACCACCGAAGCCGCCCCGATGTCGACATGTTTGACTTCACCTGCATGAACCGCTCAGACAACGCGGCTCTGGTGCGTGACTGCAATGGCGTGAAGCTGCTCATCGGGTTGGTGGGGGACTGCCTGGTGGAGGTAAGTGCCTCCTTAGTGAGACCAGAATAAACCTATAGATAGGGGTCTTTTCACAGTGAAAGGGAGGTGCATCTCCAGCACCTTTCACTGAAGTTTCTCACTCAGTTATGTTTCCATTAGAGCCGATCTGCATGTTCAGAAAAATCGTATGGTACAATGGCTCCAGACTGTACCACTTCAAAATACAGGTGGGAAAAGTTGCATTATTGAACGCTCACCCATTAAAAATTCTCTGGTAGCGAAGCGTACCCAAAAACAATTTCCCCTGTGCGAGGGTGTTTGTGTTGTTTTTAAACTGGAGAGCATTCAAATATGTCATCTCCTCTCTGCAGTGGTACAGTCCCAGGAAGGCTACACCATGGGATTTTTCTGAGCCTGTGATTCAGCTCTCATTGCCATTGATTTCCATGAGACTTACATAAAGGTAATTGCATGCAAGTTTGCACCTGCTGTAAATAAGGCTGCACTGATTGGAAAACTCACTTCCCTCCTTCTACTGGGTGTCGACCATACTGACTGGGAATTATGGGAGTTGGATCTGGAAGGTGCCAGGTTGGGGAAGGCAGCCGAAGAGTATCCTTCGGTCAGGGACTGTACACACTGTTCTTTAATTCTGCACTTTTGTTTGTCCAACTAGTCGGGAGGCTCATCCAACAGCTGGGAAATCTATCCAATCCATCACAACTTCCTTTTCACTGACACATACTGCTATGCTGCCTTTTTGTCTGGCGAAGTTCGTCTTGCCAGCTGACACCCGTAGTGGGGCGGGGGAGCAGCAAGGGTGGGCTTCACTTAGAACAATCATTTCTCCAAAATATGCCGTGCACAGCAGGGGGGCTGTGAAGTCATCATAACTGCCTGATGCATCCCAAAATTCCGGTTTCCTGCTGCATTTGGCCAGTGTCAATGTCCGTTGAGCTGCAGGACAATATCCAACAGACCCATCTTGCTGACCAGGCTCAACGCTTCCCTCATTCTTTCTCTCCTTTGTTCTCCAGCCATTCTGGCCCTTGGGCACCGGTGTGGGCAGAGGCTTCCTGGCAGCTTTTGATGCTGCCTGGATGGTAAAAAGATGGGCCTCAGGAAAGCCCCCTCTGGATGTGCTGGCTGAGAGGTGAGCACTTGGAGAAGGGGTATTCTCTGTCCACAGTGATGATAGCGATGGCTGGGGTTATTTTTTTTGCAGACGGTTCATGTTATTTGTTCCATGTAAGGAGGAAGGATATAGATATATGGAGCTAGCGCTGCTTAGCTCTCTTATTGCTCTTTCATTGCACTATGGGTAGACAGTCCAGTCTGAGCTGTTCTGCTTTAAACTCACTTGTGCTTGGCTACCAGAGATGGCCTAGATTAGGAAGGGGGGCAGTAGCCTTCCAGATATTGTTGGACTCCAACTCGCATCAGTCCCAGCAATCACAGGCAGTTGTCAGGGATGATGGGAGTTGTAATCCAACAACATCTGGAGAGTCACAGGTTCGCACCCCTAGCCTAGAGTCTCTTCGCTTCTGCTGCCCCCTGAAACTGGTTATACCTCCTCAAAAGGCATCCATAGAGCACCAAGAGGGTCAAAATTACCTTACAAACAACCTACTAATCACACTTCTATCCCTTGCGCCAGTGAGCTAAGGATGGTGTACATTTTATCCTCGCAATATACTGAGAGGTAGTGATTTACCCAAGACTACCCAGTGAATTTGATAGTTGGTTGGAGATCTGAATCCAGGTTTCCCTGATCTAAATCCAGCATATTGCCCAGTACACCACACCACTTTTCAAAAGAAGCTAAAAGTGTATAGGTCTTCACTGGCCAGGTTTTGCATAGCAGGGTACCCCTTCTCTGAGGCTTTGGGTGCTTCCAGATGGACGGCTGCTATCAGCACTGTCAGTCAAAAACATTGTGCAGCTCTTCCATCTTTCCCTCCTTATTGGATTTTCCAATAAAGAAAAGACGGAAGAACAAAGTTGGAAAACATACAAGAATTAGGAATGGAAGATGACGACGTCTGGACCCCCTGTAAAAATTCGTGAAGTAGGCAGGGTGATTGCGTGAGAAAATCTTGATCTGGAAGCACCCTTTGGCTTTCAAATATTGTGACAAGGTTATTGCTGTGTTAGAAATGAATAAATGAAGAGGTTGTAGCTGAGAATAATTTTTAGTTCTGTAATTACGGCCATTGGATGGCCAGTGATGTGCACTACAATTGGGCCTCAAACTATTTCCTGTTGCTCAGTGTCTAAACGGTGGGCATTAATTGGCGTTTGGAGAGCCAAAGTACACATTACAGACATCCATGTGTATCTTTTCACCAAAGTTTTTTTTTTTTAAGTAGCCTCTGGAGGCTGCAAGTTTCAGCAGAGGGGAAGATGGGGGAAAGGAAAGGGGCTTCTTAACTCTTAATCCTTCCGGCCATTTATCTGCTCAAAATAATCTCCCTCCCAGCTGCTTTTTACTGGTTTGGTGAAAAGTCTCACCATTCAGGAGAGACCACAGGGCTGTGTGTGTAACACACAGTAGGCCAGAGGCCTGGGGCACAAAATGGAGGATAAGTGGGGTTGTTTAATGAAGTTGTGGGAACGCACACGAGTGCAGGAGAACTTATTGATGCTCCTCATGCCACAGAGCCAGGCAAGATGGGAGAGGAGGGAGTTTAGTGAAGAGAAGGAAGAGGGGGTGATGATCTTACTGTTTTACCTGAAGGCGCCTAAATGCTGAAGGCTCACTGTGTGGAGCCCAAGTGCATGTTGCTGAGGTACTAAGAGGGGGAACTTTCCTACTTAATCTCCACCCAGAGAGAGCTTGTATCAGTGGCTGTCACAGACTTCGCCCGACAACACCAATAAGAACATCAATCAGTACAGCATTGACCCTGCCACAAGATACTCAAACATCAACTTTAAAGCCATCAAAGCCTCACAGGTACCTGGCCTACAACTGGTGGGAGCTTGGGCAGGGGAGGATGAAGAAAGGGTGAGGAGAGGAATCTTCCTTAAAAGCTGTTAAGAGATTTTCCCTTGATAAAGAATCACGTCGAAACACGTTGGGAACACAACCAGTACAGCTATCTCTTGTTTGTTTTGGGTTTCTAGCCTTACAGCTGTTTTTCTGATCTCTATTGCTATTGTTGCAGGGGAGGAGGATGCAGCAGCTCCGGCCCCATGGCAGTTTTCTTCTCTTTGTTTGCCTCCACAAAGTCTCAGCTTTCTCTTTTGCAACTTTTTAAAGTTCTGCACCTCCCTGAGCCATGTTCCAACAAGTAACAGAAACGTATAAGGACGCTGGTGCATGCTGTGATAGGATTGGTGGAACAGTCTGCTCTGAAGGTGTTCTTGTATGCTGTTCTGGCACTGATGCTGTTCTCAGCTGAGGAATACACTGTTGTGCATTTTCCAAGCTGAGAAGAGGAGGGTCAACCGAATTGACCAGGGTGACATTGGGGGTTTGAAGACCACCTGGTTCTGCTCTGCTTCCAAGCCATGGTCAGAGATACCAACTAACTGGGAGCATCTACTTTCAGGTTCGCAATCTGTACATCACAGGAGAAATTGAAACAGATCAGAAGAAGAGGAAAAGTCATGGCAGCACAGAGATGGTCTGTAAAGGCAAGTCTGGGTAGCTTTCTCCCTGGCTACTGGTTGTATGGATCCACTTAAGTACAAGCCTCCTGCCTGCTCATGTTCACTGTTCTCCTTTAGATGCAGCGGCTTCTGGGTTTCTCTGTGGCCATGGCCCACACAGTCTCTTTACTGCACATAGGCCATAGAATCATAGAGTTGGAAGTGACCTTGGAGGTCATCTAGCCAATCCCCCACTGAATGCAAGACCCGCAGTGCATGATGCAATTACAACATTCCTAACAGATATCTGTCCAGCTTCTCCTTAAACTCCTCTAGCGAAGGAGAGCCCATCACCTCCTGAGGTAGTTTGTTCCCCTATCGAATAGTTCTTATTATTAGGATATTTATCCTAAAGTTTTGCTGAAATCTGCTTCCCTGCCATTTCCACCCATTGCTTCTTCTATCTTTATTGCCATCCTGCCTGTTAGTTCTTCACTAGGGCTCTGCTTTACACTCAGATGTCAAGGTATGTGGGTGGACCTGGGTGGATACTGCTGCCTCTCAGACTTGGGGGCTGTCTATACATGTGGAAAGGCTCATGGAGGCTGCGAATCTGTGCTGCTTCAGTTATATGGCGCAGCCACAGATTCGCAGCCACCACAGGACTTCCCTGTGAAGTTGCGCATTGGAAAAGTCGAGGACTTACCTTAACTTTTTCAGAAGGAGTGAGGTCAGTGCAGCTCTTCTGCTGTCTGACGTCATTCCAGGGCCGATCTGGGGGGTCCTGGTGGAAGGTGACCGGCAATTGGTCACTTTCGGTTCCCGGATGACTGCTCCGTCCTTGGTGCCCGGATGACCCCGACACCACCCCGGTTAAGAAAAACCGTGGGGTTTGGGGGGAAGGTGGTACCAACTCAGCGCCGTGAAGACAGGGCCCTGACTGTGGGAAAGCACCCCAAGGAGTCACTCTTACGTACCGTGCCTATTTTTCTGTATACAATGGTATACTCTGTCCTAAGAAGAAAAACAAACCGTGATTCTTTGATGAGGAGAGCTGAATTCTGTGGTCTGGATGCATAAAGAAAATGAAGCAATTTGCTTTTTTGTTTTGCCAGTTCTACTTTTGCTAGTAATGGGCAAGGACAAGGGGGCACCCTGGCGGCTTTGGACATTTTGTCCAGATGTTGCTGGCTTACTTTTCAAGCCTTTCTTTGCCTTCATAAAGACTAGTAACTTGCTTTTTAAACTGATGAATCTTGAGATTCTCCCTATGTTGAAATCTGCATGTGCAAAATACACACACAACTCTGCACATAGATCAAACATAAAACTGGAAGGGACTCTGTGGGCCTGGGCAGGATGCCAACTCCTGCAGCATTGTGGACAGATGCTTGTTGGGCCTTAGGCCTGCTCTGTCTTTTGCAGCATAGACTCTGCAGCCAGATTTCCTTTGAAAAGAAAAAAAAAGGAGGAGGAAAAAGAAAAGAATCTGTAGTAATATTAGCTACGTTCAACTTCAGAGAGACTAAGGATACATACCAATGTCAGCAAATTATCATCTTTATAAATGAACCTTTTTCTTTTTGTTGCATTTTTGGGTGAACGCTATCTGAACTCAACAACTTGTTCCGTATTCCCACTCCCCACATAAAACGTTTTCTTTGATTCTAGTGCAAACCAGGATTAAAAAGTTTCTGTTTCCCCACACAGTCAGACTAAGAAAGCAGAAATGTATCTGTCTCTTGCATAGGCACCTCTGTTCTCCCTCCAACCAGGTATAAACACAGATTTATCACAAACCCCCAAACTATTTACCTCTGTGGGAAGGATTCCCTGCTGCACAGCACGTCTGTCTGTCTTATCTATCTGTCTATCCACCCATCCATCCAGTTTCACAGTGATATTCTGCTCCGGTTATAGCATTTTGTTATCCAGCCTTCTACAAAATAAACTAAAAATGCCACAGATCTTGCTGGATCTATAAGCATGTGAAGCTATATGTCTCCATCCCTTTAGTTCTTCCTTGCCTCTTTAAGTTACAGTTCTCTCTTGTTTCTTCTCTGTGTTTACTCATATTTCCTCCTGTGCTGTCGTTGTTTTCTACTTCCCAGTGGCTGTCTCCTGACTGGCCTTGCTTTGCTGATGGAATAGCTTGCGGGCCTTATGGTGGGTAGGAACAAAGTGTGTGTGAAAGAGAGAAAGGAAGAAATAACGTGACTGCTCTTCACTGTAGCCTTGGTTAGAACTGGAGTCTCTGGATCTCTCCCTACTGTGAAGCCATAGCTGTTTCACTTCCTCTAAGCATTCAGGGGTGCAGATCTAAGGCTCAATTATATGTTAGTTGCATGCTGATATATAACTAAGCCATAGGATCTGCACTACAAATTGCTATGATAGGTCATGTGCTTGCTGGGCTGGCTCCTGCATGGGATTGGGGCAGGGTCAGTTGTACCTGGCTAGTCTTGCATTGCACAGTTCTTGATTTAAGTAGTACAAGTTACACCTCAGTTCTTCCAACTGTGTCAGAGCCGTGGCTTTGGGGCAATGCGGTCTTAGAGTTTCTGGAAGGTTGTTCCAGCTAGCAAGCTGGCTGGAGCTCCTAACTTAGCTGTATCTGGAGTGCAACAGCCTGTCTAACAATTATTACTAGAGTTGTGCAAACACTTATCTTGTCTCCTGGTAGCAGTGTGATTTCTTTTCCTGATCCTGAGATCCCCTGGAAGGAAAATAAAGCTGACTGCATGACAAAATCCTGGTATGCTAAGAAGCCACCTGCTGTATAATGTAGAAATCCTGTAACTGGAGACAACTTGGGAATTAGTGCAAGGCTCCACTTCCCACCCTGCTCTTAGCTCTTTGTGTGTTCTTTCTCTCTCCTCTCCATAATTGCCCCACCCTCCTCCAGATACCAACAGAGCCTATGAGGAACTCCTTAGCTGGTGTCAAGCTAACACAGCAAGCTACAATGGCATCAAAGTGGAGAACTTCACACACTCCTGGAAAAGCGGCCTGGCCCTGTGCGCTCTTATACATCACTTCCGACCAGATCTTCTGTGAGTGTCCCCTGTGGGGAAGCTGAAGGGAGAGAGTAGTTGCTAATGCAGGGAAAGGAAAACTGTATAAAAACATGGGAGATGGCTATGTAATGCTCTGTGCCTTGCTTGAAACAGCTAGAAGTCAAATCAGGTTGTTGTGGTTGGGTCACCTTTTGAGCACAAGGCTGCGTGTCATGAGAAATTTGGCTAATCGCTGTCAATGCTTTTGTTCAACATTGGTCTTTACTGCATCTCATGCACAAACCACTGTGCATTTGTAGAAGTATTTTAAATTTCTTGAGCAGATCTATTTATTTTCCTGTTAAGTGCATTTTCTAAATTAGGGATATTTAAACACACACGCACACACACACCAGTCTGACTTGGCCGACATAAAGGACTGGATCTCTTTCAACAAACTGTGCATTCCAAAGGGCTAAAGCAATAACTAGTTCATACATGCCTGTACATTGCTTGATTTCCCAAGACTTGATAATTCATAGCTGAATATGTGAATGGGCTGCACTGGAAAGCAATTATATATTAGGTGTTATGCAGTGATCTGCAAATTTTATCAGTGGAATTTGGTCTATGGATGCTCATTCACCCATGGAAATCACCATTTGATGCAACAGTCATCAAATGATGAACATGCGTGCTGAATCAGTCCAAAGAAGCTCTGGGTAGGTGCCATGGACCAGGTGGACTGAGAAGACCTACAGACTTGACTTGATTTGCTCCAGATCTTAAGAAGCTCAGTAGTTATCAGCATCTGCTCTTTTTAAAATATGGTGCCACAAGCACCATGGTCAAGGTGGAACATTTTCTACTGTGTATAATTCCACTTCAGAAAAGGGCCCACAGAATTGAAGGCCCACCCAGGTCTTTCTTTTGGGTGGAGATTCAGAACTACGAAGATGTTTCTGTGTCTCAGATTTTAGGGCAAAATGGGGTCGAGAGTGGAGAAACTTTGGCCTATTGGTAGCTTTTGCCCTGCTAACATAGTGGTGCATTAAGGTACCCTGAAGCCTCTTCCCCGGAGCATACAGCGTATAATATTGGCTCCGTCCCTCACCCTAATCATAGAGAATAAGAGGATGGTCCTTAAAGTAAAGTGTGGGCACAGGCTTCAAAACATGCAACTGCTCATGTCTATGTTGCCCCTGTGCCTTCTCCTCTGAATGTCTCTCAATTTCTGGGGGGTGTTGGGTGTTCTGTGGTGAATGACCACAGAGTCAGGGACTCCACAAATGAAGGATAGTTACTTTGCAGTCTTGACTGCCAGATCTTGATAGAATTGCTGCAGCATTTCATTTGCCCATATTTGGTGACCCAGTGAGGCAAAGCAAATATTCCCTCTCCTCTAGTAAAATGGAACAGGAGTCAGGTTTTCTCAGGGGAAAACTGTTACTGGAGGCAATGCAGTGTTTCCAAAAACATAAAGGGAGAAAAGATGGAATGCAGTTTATGTGATTGCCTGCTGGTACCATAACACATGTAGCAGGTCCTTCACAGAAACATCTTGTCATGAGCTGGGAACCATCACACCATTCACTTTCTGTCTCAGTTCTGTGGATACATTACTTCTTTATTTAAAACATTTTGTCCTGTGCATAAGCCAAAATAAAAAAGACTACCAGAATTACTTATATATCAAGAAAAAATGAATATAGTCCCTACCGTCAGGCTTACAGTATAAGAGACATGACACAAAAGGAAAAAGGGATTGGGAAGGGAGAGAGGAGGAAAACACAAATCCAGGCACCAATTCTTAATGTTATAAAGTTCTTAGAATGACCAGCTGGAATGGAAAGCAGTTCAAGGAGAAGAGGAGCCAAATGTTGCAGTTCTGCCAGCAAAGCTGAAGCAGATCCTGCTTCTTCATCTTCCTCCCTCCCTCCCTGCAGCTTGATGGAATGGCTGCTGCCAGGTGGCAGTTGATGGCAGGAGGAGTGTGATAGAACTGGCTTCTCAGCAAAGCTGATGCGGTCCCTATTCCCTTCTCTTTCTCCCTCACTGCAGCCTGATGGAATAGCTGCTGCCAAGTGGCAGTTGATGGTGGGATGAGCCTGATTTTTTTCTTTTTTAAAAATGGTTTCTCTACACCTGAGCTAAGTCTTGTCTAACGTTGAAATTCCACCTCTAGAGACTTCAACGCACTGGACCAGAATGACCCCATTGGGAACAACCAGATGGCCCTCGATGTGGCTGAGCAGGAGCTGGGGATCCCTCCAGTCCTCTCCAGCACTGAAATGGCTTCTATGTCTGAGCTTGAACAGCTTGGCTTGATCACCTACTTGAGCCAGTTTTATGATGCCTTCAAGACCTCTCCGGGTAGGTAAAGACTCCTAAGAGAACCAGTTCTGAGTGCAGCCAGTTAAAACCTAAATTCTGTACCTTCCCCTGTCCAAGGGTATTACAGTCCACACTAGATCAGGGGTGGAGAACCTCTTTCAGCCCTAGGGCCCAATTCAGGTGTGGGGGCTAGGCTCAGACCCAGGAAATGCTGTGTTCTCTCTTACAGAACCAGAGGAGAAAATGGCGAAACCTCTGACACCACGTGGCACCAAGGGAGCTATTCTCTTCCTCAGCAAGCTTCAGAAAAGTCTCTCTCTGTCACGTAAACGGAATCTGGTGAGTCTGTCTGCCCAGCAGCCATTACTAGTCCTTGACCAGAATTTCCAAGTGGTGCCTTCTTTTGTTTCTTATACGCTAGCTAGTGGCCCTTTGGCATCTGATTCAATCTATTCCCAGATAATTCTAGCTCCTGTCCCACATTAGATATCCCCAGTGAGTAAGGAGCCTGGGGATTGAGTTTATCCTGGGAACAAAAGACTCTGGGCCATCTGTCTTTACGTCTGCTTCAAATACATACTATTTGATTGTAGGAGAACTCCACAATGGATGCAGAAACCAAGAAGATGAAGCAAGAGGCTGGAGTAAGTTCTCCTGTCATTGCGCTTAGTATTTCATTTTGTATTAGGCAGGTTTTGAAGAGGCGCCATTATCTCTTTCTGTTGGGCGTTGAATCTCTAGAGCAGGGCTGGGAAACCTGTGGCCCTGCAGATGGTTTGGACTCTGTGGCGTTCCTTCCCAGGTTCCACCATTCTCCAGTTTCTACCTCAGAAACGGAGAAGCAAACCCCTCAGGAATGCCTGCTTTCACCTGGTTCAGTTGGCCCCACTGACACCCGAGCCCTTTCTCCCTCCCTGGGTTCCAGAGACATCCAATGTGCCTTGTTGGTTCCCTCAACACACTACAGAAGAAGTAACAAGGAAATAGATTGAATACTGGTAGCATAATAAGTCAGTCAGCATGTTGGAATTTGTATTTTTTTCAAAAAACAAAGATTTATTTAAAATACAAAGATATTAATATTAATCAATGCTTGGTCCTAATTCCCTCCCTACTCTACCCCTTCTAAAATCCTATATAGAAACCTCACTACTTAGATTTTGCTTCTTTACTCCTTAAGCCCTATCTATCTGACTAACTGTCAGATCTCCCTTTATACAACCTTAGAATTCTCCCCCCCAAGCCCCTCCCACCTTTCACTTCCTCTCTAGCATACTATTAACCGTATCTTTCCCGGGTTACGCTTAACAACATAAGCATCTGCATCACAATAACAGACATATGTTACAGACTCCAATCATCCCTTACCATTGGCCATGCTGGCTGAGGCTGATGTGAGTTAGAGTCCAGCAACGTCTGGAGAACAACCGGTTTTCAACATCCCTTTCGATTGACTTAAGGCTACTTCACATGTGACAATTCCCACATGCAAGGTACTGTGTTGCAAAAAATAACATGAAGCCTACATGAAGATCATAGTGTGTTAAACACCTACATGCAGTTTCTCTCGGTATGCTGGGAAACAATGACCAACTGGAGCTTTCCAGTGCATATATGCAGCAGAGTGTAGTAACTCCATTACACAATGGTTTGCTTCGCACGAAATGGATGGCTCATCATCAGTTATTTAACCCTCGCTTAACCTGCAATGTACATTAGAGGTTAAGCAAAGGTCATTTAACCCTCAAATAACCCATGATGACCAGGTTCAGACAACACAACACGATCATGGGTTGCACAGTCAAAGTGGCTGCCACACATACCAGGCACGCGCTGCAGCGTGTCATGAGTTAAATAGCTGGCTCTGTTATGTGAACCTGCCTTATGATTAAATGTGAGTTACCTGTGAATTCTGACATGGAAATATCTTTGATGTAGGAATCTGTTTGTGTGTGGTGGCCCTTAGACTAAGCAACTGGGAATGGATCTTTACTGCCACTGAAAATCAGAACCATAAGTGAAAACTTCCAGTTGTGTCCCAGTGTAGGAACAAATATTTTATGAGAAATTCCTAAACCTCATTATTTGAATCATTACTATCAACTATATCATTTTTCCTGACCCTTTAACCCAACACTGGAAATCCAGTGCATATAGTTTCTTGACTGCAGCTGCCATATGACTAATAACTTTAAGCTTGCAGTTAAAATACTAATCCTGAGGGTCAAATCCCACCTGTGAAAATTGGAATTCAAATGTCACTTGGGAAATCCTCCCCACCCCCCGCCCCCACCCCCAGTTCCAATTTTAACTTTGCTAGGGCCGATAAGAAGCTTGATCGCAAATGCTCAAATCTACAGAGGCCTCTTCATTTCCTTTCTGTCTACAAAGCCATTGTACCAGAATTCTGGCTGGAGGAGAGCACTGGTGGCTGAAACAGGCAGATGTGCAGAGAACAGTTGTTAAAACAGTTGGATGCTGCCCATGAAGCCTGACCACTGTCAGGGGGATTGCTCTCATTCACCGGAGCTCAACGTGCAAGACTGCTCGTTCTGCTGCCTATCATGATGAACCAGCTGTCAGGCCATGAGGAAGACGGCGGTTGTAACTGGACAATGGATTAAGATTTTATTGCACTCCGTTGGTGCAATTACATACTGGCAGGGAGCCTGGCAGCTCTCTCCTCTTGAGGCTCAAACACTCCCTTTCCTTTGTCTGATGGAGAGGAACAACTTGCTGGAGGTTTCAGCCAATGTCTAGCTGGGGCTGTCCTCTCTAAGGGCTTGCTGCCATGTTTTGGAGCAGGGGTGCAGAACCTTGGCCCCAAGGGTTCCAATTCAGAGGGCCCCACCCCCTTTCCACTGACCACTGGTTATTTGGTGGTTTCCCAGCTTTTGTGCAATTCCTGCCCCCTCAATTCTAAAAGGCTGAAATGCCTCTTCTAAGGCTTAGTTACTGTCAGTAAGAGCTAAAATATGCTGGTATTTTGGCCCTGCCCCTTTTGCCTTCGGCCTTGCCCACCACTGGAATGTGGCCCCTGAGAGCTTCCCCAAAATGGAATTCAGCCCTCTGGTTAAAAGAAGTTCAACACTCTTGCTGTGGAAAGAGACGTTTACTGGAACTTAGTTTGTGATACTGCCTGATAGGCATGTCTCGCTCAAGATGGAGCAAGTTTGTGGCTACATGTCAGAGGCAGCAAAGCCGAAGTGTAATTTCCCTAACACCTTTAGGGACACCACACAATATGCATGAACATATAAAAGATAATGACATAAGAAGAGCCCTGCTGGATCAGTCCAATGGCCTGTCTAGTCCAGTGGCCAGCCAGATGCCTATTGGAAGCCTACAGCCAGGACGTGACGGCAGTAGTTCTCTTTCACTGCGGATCCCTAGCAATGGGATTCAGAGGCATGGTGCCTCTGATCCTGGAGGTAGCGTATAGTTACCATCATACCTGGTAACCACTGATAGCCTTATTCTCCATGAATTTGTCGAATGCTCATTTAGAGCTGGCTAAGTTAGTGGCCAGCGCTGCATTCTGTGGTAATGACTTCCATAGTTTAATAAAGATATCACAAAGGGGATACTTACTCCCATTATGACCCAGCTGTGTGACTTTCTGGCATCTGAATTTGTTAGCTGACGATGCAAGCTTAACTTTCCTTGAAAGTTTGCTGTATAACGCTTTGGTCATTTCTCGGCTGGATTATTGTAACCTCCTGACTGGCCTTCCTTCTTCTCACATTAGCTTGTTGGCTTCTATTCATCATTCTGCTGTAAGATCGCCTTCTTGGCTCCTCGCTCTGATCATGTCACTCCTCTCCTGAAATCTCTTCATTGGCTTCCTATTCATCTCCAATATAAGCTTCTCCTGTTGATTTTCAAAGCTTGTCACAGGCTAGCTCCTTCTTATCTTTCTTCTCTTATTTCACATTATTGCCCCATTTGTGCTCTTTGCTTATCGAATGCTATGTTTCTTACTCGCCCAAGGGTCTCTACTTCTCTGGCTTGGCTTCGTCCATTTTCTCTCGCTGTCCCCTATGCCTGGAATTCTCTTCCAGTGCACTTGCGGACCATGAGTTCAATTACAGTTTTTAAAGCTCAGTTGAAAACTTTTCTTTTTTCTAAAGCTTTTAGAACTTGCTTTTGTTTTTACTTTTACACTGTTAGTTTTATTGTCCCCTGTGCCTGTTTGGTGCATCCCCTTCCCTTTCTTACTGTTTTATTATGATTTTATCAGAATGTAAGTCTACGTGGCAGGGTGTTGCTATTTTATTGTTTTACTATGTACAGCACCATGTACATTGATGGTGCTGTATAATAATAATAATAATAATAATAACAACAACCAGACACAGGGGAGGAAAACAACCTAGGCATTATTGACAGTGGTCAGAGCAATAAAGGCTGCCGGTAGCCCAAAAACATAAAATAGAGATGTTTTCATGGTAGGGGCATATATGTCTCTTGCTTTTCTGTGAAAACACTCAGACAAAACTCTATCAAAAACAGGACAAAAATAAAAACAACGTTATAAGTAACAACAGGCAATAACAATCAAATAGCAGCAGTGAGATTATTAATATGTAGCAATACAAAATAAAAACTACAGGGTATAGCATTAAGAGTTTAAAACAGCAGATCATGCATTGAAAGCTGACTGGAATATAAAATTCTTTACTATTTTTCTAAAGACAGATAAAAATGGGAGCCTGACAAATCTCACATGGGTAGGAATTCTACAGTTTCAGCACCACCACGAAGAAGGCCTTGTCTTTTACACCCATTTACTTAATCTCACCCCTAAACTTTGGCAATCTGTTCTGTGCAGAAGTCACATGACTCTGAGTAACTCAGAACCCTTTTTAAAGACATCACCCTGGCAGCAAGTGGGTGTGACATATCAAAGGGTCAAAGGGAGCCATTTTCAAAAGCAATCAAATAGAAAAATAGGTCTTGGACATCACAGTGTCTGAGGCACGTTAAGACCCAAACGATCCAGCTATCAAATCCCATTGTGAAGGCTCATAATTCCTGCAATGGATTTGCCCAGACATAACCCCTGTGGAATGTCTGGATTGTCAATGGAGAACAGCCATGGTTGTGGTCTGTGCCAACTCTTCTCTGGATAATGAAACAAGGATGGGTGGGCGCAGAGGCTAGTCTCTGACCTGGTTAACACTTGATAGCACAGATCAACACATGAGATTTGCGCTGAGAAGGGAGCCTGCAGGAAGCATAAGATTGCTCTGGGCACGTGGCCCCTAAAACCACCATTTGTCTTCTGACAGAACTCCCCCATCTCCCCTGTGAGGAGCAGTGATGCCTGCTATTTCTGTGGAGAGCACGTGTACATCCTGGAGCGCGTCAGTGCTGAGGGGCACTTCTTCCATCGAGGCTGTTTCAAGTGTCACCATTGTAAGACGACGCTGCGGCTGGGGGACTTTGCCTTCAATGAAGATGACGGTGAGTGGAGAGGGGTGGTTGGAACTGAGAAAATGCAGTAGGTAAGCCGGAGTGGCATACCCCCTGGTGCAGTCAGGGCAGTGTTTGGGTTCTCTGAAATCTGATTGGCTACCTCTTTTTGTTCTGGGTTTCCAGTTCCCGTAAGCACAGTTCTAGATTGGCCCCCAGCCCACCCTCCTTTGTTCACCTTGAGCAGCCTGGATCTGCCCTTGCAATGGCATTTATTGGTGGGACAAATAAATGCGAGCAACATATCTCGACCTGATTACAGCCATCTTCTTGTACACTTAGGCAATTTCTACTGCATGCTGCATTGTTCAGCCTCCACAGATACAACTGTACCCAACAACAGAACCTCTGTCAAAGCAGTTCATAAGGTAAGTGGGATTGCTGCCTTTTTGAAATTAGAGATGTTTAGTGCTTCCTAGCTGATACTTAACCCAGTATCGGTCATTCTGCCCTGTCGCATTCATGTGGATAGGGGTAATCTGGTAGAGTAGCCTTCTCTAACTTGGTGCCCTCCAGATGTTTTGGATAGAGCTGTGCACAAGCGGCCTCTCAAATCTCTCCACTCTATTTGTGGGTATAGAAATTGGGTGGACAAGATCACCGAATTTCTGCAGGGGGAGGAGAAATTCTCCAACAATTTCTCTCAGGTAGGCCATCACCATTGGCAAGAGTTGTAGAACAGCTTTCTTTTTTTTCCCTAAGGTTTTTGTTTTTTGCACTGCCAGTCCTCCACAATGCCCCATATTCGTAGCATCACTCCAAGGTATTGAGGGGAGGGAATGCAGCCACCACAAAATATAATGATGAAGAAAATGTGGAGAAAATTCTGAAAACTGTCCTGCAATTTCTATGAGTTAAGAAAAGAAAAAACTCAGGAATTTCCTGAAAGTTTTCTTTCCCCATGAAAGGGGCTTCCATTTTTCTGCCTCATTCTCATGGCATTTATTTGGAATGTGTGTTGGTGGTGTTTTTGACCTTACCTAATCACTGTAAGGTGGCTGAGGTGACAGTCTATTTTTTTCTTTCTATTACGCATCTCTCCATTGCTCTACAGTCTCCCAGGCTGCCTGCACTTCCTGATCTGAAAAGGCCCTAGTGGAGGAATACATTTATGAAGTCTTTCCATTGGCGGGAAATGCAGGAAGCCAAGGAGGCTACAGGTTGTCAGAGAGATGGTTGTACAATGAAAGACAGGACGCTCACACACACACCTCAGTCATTTCACAAGTATGATGAGCACAAGAACCCTGAACTAAACCCATGTAATTTTTCCGAAATGTCTTCTCCTTTGAATTTCTTTTCGAAAATAATTTCTTTTCTGTCAGATTGAATGAGAATGGTCAGAATTCTCATGGGAGAAATTTTTGGCTTAGCACTAGTGTTGGACGGTAGCTCCCAGCATACCTGATCATTGGTCATGCTGGCTGAGGCTGACGAAAGTGTCCAAAACATCCAGAGGGAACAAGGCTGGAAAGGCTGAGTAGACACTGACCTGGTTCACATGATCACCACAGCCCACCATGCCTTATTTAAGCCACAGTTGCTTGCTGCGTATGCTGGTGTATGCTGGGTGGCTTTTTAACATTCCAGCCGGAATTGCAGTTTGCAATCCGGTGGGGGTGGATTATACAAAAGTTGAACAACCCTTGCATAACGCTAAAACAAACTGTGGGTTATGCGAAGGTTGTTTAACTGCTGGTTTCAGATGACATGACAAGCCACGGTCACAGCTTGAATATTCAAAATGGCAGCCCACCATGCGCTGTTTAGCTAAAATGGCTGAGCAAACCTGTGGGGACCACCAAGGATCGGTGTTGGGAATGATGCTTTTCAACTTGTTCATAAATGTTTTGGAGTTAGAAGTGAGCAGTGAGATGGCCAAACTTGCTGATGATGCCAAATTGTTTAGAGTGGTTAACACAAAAAGGGATTAAGAACAGCTCTAAAACTGTGGGATGGGCATTAAAATAGCAAATGCAGTTCAATGTAAGCAAGTGTATTGTGATGCACACTGGCGTATTCCCACCCCACCCCCAACTTCACATATACACTGATGGGTCTGAACTGGCAGTGATTGACCAGGAAAGGAATCTTGGGTTGTGGTGGAGGACTTGATGAAAATGTCAACCCAGCGTTTAGCTGCTGTAAGACAGGCAAATTCTTTGTTGGGGATTGTTAAGAAAGGAACCCAAAATTAAACAACCAGTATCATAATGCCGTTATACAAAATGGAATACATTGTATAGTTCTGATCACTGCACCTCAAAAAGGATATTGTAGACTGGAAAACTTTGTAGAAAAGAGCAACCAAAATGATCAGGAGGTGGAAACAACTCCAGTATGAGAGAGTTGGGGCTTTTAACCTTAGAACAATAATGAGTAAGGGGGAACATGATCTAGCATGGCTCCTCTTAAGGACTTGCAATTTTCTAGCTTGGAAAAGCTGACAGTTTTGTGTTTGGCTGCTCTAGGATTCCTTCCTCTACAGGCCTTTGAACTTGGCTGTTGAGGAGGATAGGATGGAAACAGATTCAGATCAGCAAAGTCCAGATAAGAATCTGTCGTCCTTCATGGATCAGCTGCCAGCAGGCGAAGCTGCAGAACATCTGAAACTAGATGCTGAAGAATCCAGCCTATTCCCATCCAGAGAAAATGGAGGTGCTGTCACAATTAACTCATCTGAGCGACCGCATCAGCAGCCCGCTTTTGTGGGGGATGAGAATTTGGGGAACTCTGTTCCTGAGGCTGACTTGGCTTTGCAAGTTCCGGACCAAAGTGTAAACGGAGACAGGGCCAATCCTAAAAAAACCACATTTGACTTAAGAAATTTGACTGGCAGCCGGCCCCAGGAAGAGGCACATGAGATCCTGCTTACGGGAGTGCATAGAGGTGGTATAAATCCTGCTATTTCCACAAAGGGACCAACTAATGCAAGCTCTAAACTAGAACAGGAGGAGCGTGAAAACATCCAGAGGAGAAAGATTTGCCTGTCAACCCTGGAGAAGCATGAATTATCTAGATTGAGTCCGATTTCATCCTCATTTAATTTTCCAGATATGTGGCTGGAAGAATCTAGAGTCAACAAAGAATTAGAAGGTAATTTTATTTATTTATAGTTTTCCACATCTGAAGGTTTTGGGCAAATGATAAAAGCAGTTGCAAAGACAACTCAGCAAAACAGAATTAAAGTACATGAGTTCTGTGGGCTGCCTAGATGGTCTGAAAGCCCCGCAGTGGCTGTGAGGCGGCACTGTGTTGCTTATAAGATGCAGCAGCCACCTCACAGCCATCATGGGGCTTTCAGCGAAGCTGCGACTTTAAATAGTCGGGGACTTACCCTGACTTTTTTCCATGAAGAAAGGCAAGTGTGGCACATCAGCCATCTATTCTCTCTCTGGAGTTGCAGCAGATGCATTCCTGGGAGGATGCTCACCCTTGATTGGTTGTCGTCC
Organism: Anniella stebbinsi; assembly: GCA_029215795.1. Taxonomy (NCBI): domain Eukaryota; kingdom Metazoa; phylum Chordata; class Lepidosauria; order Squamata; family Anniellidae; genus Anniella; species Anniella stebbinsi. Next base: position 63,222,756 of record JARDYH010000004.1, on the reverse strand, counting down.
ACCTGGGTAGACCCCCCTCCATGTCGGGATTAGCTGCCGGCACCCTGCTGCAGAGAAACCGCGGGGTTTTGCTTAAGGCGGCAACAACCCAGCACCATGTAGGCAGCCCCCCTGTTAAAATCAGTTTATTCTTTCCCTGATTTGACCCTCAACTCCAAAGTCTAAGAGCAATTGTTGCCATGTGCACTTTATTGCATAGTTACATATTCAGATCCTGGCTTCAGATCATATCCAGTTGAGAGATAAAGTTTAGACTTTGCAGCTAGAGTTGGGAAATACAAAGCGTTATATGCTGCTTCATTGCAACTCATTTGGGATTTCTCTGTTATACAGTCCCTGATTCTGTTATATTGTTCTTTGTGTTACTGAACATTTAGCCCACATATGGGGAACGTGTGACCTTCTGGATGTCATTGGGACTGCAACTCCCATCAGTCTTAGCCAGGATAGCCAGTGGTGCAGGATGATGGGAGTTGCAGGCCAACATCATCTGGAGGGATACTCGTTTCCCACACCTGATTTCACTTTTGTCTGTTGCTGCTTTAATGGAAACATTTAGAACTTTGAACACCTCCTTCAAAACGAACATGGTCCCATCATGGCCCAGAGAGAGAAGCTGCCCTCTCTGTCCCTCTTCTATGATAAGAGAGCTCCAGTGAACTCCCAGCCTTTAAAGCAGGGGTGGGCAACTGGTTTTGGCCTGTCACTCCCATCAGCCCTAGCCAGCGTAGCCAAAGGTGAGGGATGATGGGAGTTGTAAGCCAAACTATCTCAAGGGCCACAAGTTGCCCAGCCCTCCTGTAAAGTAAGAAAGTGGTGCTGGATCAATCTCAAGCCAACACAGGTTGTTTACCAAACCCTTTTCTGCTTTTTGTCAAAACCTTCACCTGTCCCATTTTGCACCGTCTTCTCCCTTAACCATCTCATCTTAGGGCCAAGTCACACATGGCCCTTATTGATTTTTTAAAAATGAATTACAAGCATGTACAGGGGGTGGGGATATGATTCTTACTTTGGATAGTGCAAGACGAGGGAAGACTTTACTCCTTGGTTGTGTTCTGACTGAAAATGTCTTCCCTTTGCTACCCATGCAACGTGGAGCTCTAGGAAAAAAGTTCCCAAGTTGTATGGGGTGTATGTGGGAATTTTCAGTCGGAACACACAACTGAGAAGTAGAGATAAGTCTTCCCTCACCATGCCCTGCATTCAAAGTAAGGATCACCGCACAGAACTCCTATTTATAATTAATTTATCAAAATATCAAGACGTAGCTATATTTTATGGGAAAAGTGTAGCATGTAGTTTGGCTCATAGACTATCAACCCACTGAAAAGGAACCATGTCGTCTGGTCCATCAACAAGCTGTTAATGCTTCATAAATGATGCGTAGGGGTTATGGTACCACTGTCCCTCAGCCTCTACGAAGCAGTATAGTTGGGGCTCAGAGATGCTCATGTTTCACACACTACAACAGCTTTCCCCAACCGGCTGCCCTTCAGATGTGTTGGACTATAACTCCCATCATGCCCCAGCCAACACATCTGGAGGGCACTGGGTTGGAGAAGGCTGGCCTATATTACAAGGACACCTTCACCCTTACCCTTGTGTGTACTGCACAGTAGTATTTGGCCCCAATTTTGAATGGCACAGAGCAGACTCTGCTTTTCACTGTCCATAGACAGGAAATGAATGCAGTATATCCTTGTGCCTGACAGCCTCCCCAATTAATTATATCAAAAGAGGTCTCCTCACAGATATTTGTAGCTATAAACAATGCATATCCTCCTATAAGCAGACCCATCCTTTAACCTAGAGAGCTCCCTGTGGCACCATCTGTGTACAGGTGAATGTAAAGATAAATAAGATAGCTCTCTGCTCTTCTTTCAACAGATTCCCTTGAAATTGACAGTGACAGCGAAGAAGAGGAGGAAGAGGAAGAAGCAGACAGCCAAGAGCTTGGAGCAGATTTTGTGAGTCTAAAAGCCTGGACTTAACTCAAATCACTCTTTGCCACTTCCACATGTTTCTGTCAAGAGGGTTGTAGTATCACTACATTAACAGTAGCAAAGAACTTTTCTTTCAATGACCTGATTCGCTTGTCATGGAAAGCCAAGGTGGTTTAATTCACCCCCAGGGCTCCAATAAGTGGACCAGCTGCCATTTTAAACATGTAAGCTGTGGCAGGGGCACACCACAGCTTGACTTGTCATGTGAACCCAGGCGTTGTGGGTTATTTGAAGGTTAAACAACCCTTGGATAATCCTAGAGGAACCCATGGGGATACGTTGCAGCTTGCAAATTCAGAATGGCAGACAGCGTGCATCTTAGATCCTTATGCGAATCGGACCAAGGTTTTAAACTCAGCATGGTCATTTTTTAAAATCTTCCATTAAGCACCCCACAGCATGCTCTCTCTCTCTCCTCCCTCTGCACTACCACAGGTCTCTCTAAACCTACCTCTTTTTCTTCCTCTGCAAGCACACATTTTCTACTTTTTCTCTGCAAAACTCTTATTTTTCTGCTTTTTCTACCCACAGATTCATAGGTGGCCTTGCTTTTCTCCATCGCCCATCACCCCTTGTGTCTCCCTTTTAAAAAAAATAACCCTGCCCCACCACAGATGTCTCTGCGCTAGTGACCCCCTCTTTTTCTTTTCTCGTTTCCCACAGGCTTCTCTGCACCCTCTCCTCTCACTGCCCCATTTCTGCCACAGGACACAAAGCTTTTACTCTCTCAGTAGTTCACATCAATGAAGGAGCCTCCCAGGCAGGTTGGCCATGCAGTGTGACTCCCCTAAAAGCTTATACCAATCCCATCATACACCTCTGAATCCACAGAGAGCAAGAGCAATGTGGACAGCTGCAAACTTTTCATGGGCATTTTTAGGCCTCAGATTTCCCACAAAGCCCTGGAACAAGACCACAAACAATGATGTATTTGGCATTGCCCCACGGGGCTGCAAATAGGCGGGGGCTGCTGTTGGCCTGTAGGTTCACAGGAACAGTGGTAAGCCTTTGTGTACTGAAAGGATGACTGGTGAATCCCTCACAAAGCCTGACAGACAACCCTCCTCATTGTGAATACTGGGAATGCCCCCATCTACCCTACAAATCATGACTGGAAAATGAGTCAGTTCCCCAAGGCTTCTGGAAGCTGTAGGGTAGGCTAGGTTCTGCCATTAATCACTCTTGATTCTATGACAACATCTTCCTCATCCTTTTTCCTAATGCCCCAGTGTTGTTGCGTCAGGCTCCATTTTGTGTGTGTGTGTGTGTGTGTGTTTCATATCTGATGTAAAGTGAGTGGGGAGCTATTGTTGGCTATGGCTGGAAGGTAAGCAGTGATGCCCTAGCCTGAACCAGCCACTGAATCTGTTAGAATAGATGGTGGATAGCAATATATATAAAGTATCCTCCTTTTGTTTCTTGTCTATGTGCTGTGGTCGCAGCGTTCCTTGGGCTTGACCGAAGAAGCTCAATATCCAACCTGGAAAAAGACGTTGGTGCGACGAGCCAAAGAAGCTCAAATGAAGAGGTTCTGCAAAGCTCAGGTATACTTGTGCTCCATTGGTTGAGGGTTCAAACTTCTACTGCAGCCTTCCCCAACCAGGGGCCCAACAGATGTTTTGCACTACAAATCTCATCGGCCATGTTGGCTGGGGAAGATGGGAGTTGAAGCTAACACATCTGGAGAGCCCCAAGTTGAGGAAGGCAGCATAATTTGCTACCTTACATATAACCTCTCACTTAGCCTCCCCACATTCCTCTTGCACTTTCTTGCTCCTGGACTCTGTCAGTTGTTAATTCCCCTTCTCATATATGTAGCTAATCTCATCTGCATCTCTTATAGCTGCATATAATTGCCTCATATTTGCAAGATCATTGGGGTTACATGCAGATGTTATGCGTATTCTTATGTGAAATGCTTTCTGTGTAAGAAAATGCTTTCTGTGCAGGTTGACCATTGGGCCATTCAAAAACCCATTACCATGATTTGATTTGATTTGATTTGATCAGTCAATTGATTTAATCAATAGAATTGTAACGCTAGAGAGGGGATGGTGATGATGATCACAACCAAAGTTAGGCTGCAATCCTACAGTCGGTGGGCTGGCCTCCAGCAAACTGTAGAGGTTACATTTATACCCCAGAGAAGCCCCTGCTCTGCCAGGGGAAAGCTCTGCCAGTGGTGTTTGGGCAGTAGTAAGGGGGAAAGGGGGCATTCGGAGGATGCCTTGGATTTACAACACTCAACGCCCACCCTCAAGGGCTGAAAACTACACCAGCCCTGGAGTTGCGGGAGTGATTTCCCCTCCCATTAGTGTAATTGAGAAAAAAGTGGGGGCGGGGGAGTGAGGGTGGGACATTGGGAGAGAACTCTTCCCCACCCCTTTCAACATGCTCAGCATGAGCTAAGCAGGGCTTAGGAATTTGCAGTTACTCTACCAAGGAGTCTCTCCTTCACCATAGGATAGCTTTGTTGGTTATTACTTCACAACCATTGAATTCTAAATTTATTGTAACTGCTTATAACTAACAACGTTATGGAAATATAAAATTCATGGCAGCAATATTTAAGGTTTTGACATTTCTTCTTAGCTTTTATTTGCAGCAATAGAGATTGCTCAGTGAAAATATTTATTTAAAATACGCTGAGTAGTCTGCACATTCACAATTGTGGCCATGCTGGTAGGGGATAATGGAAGTTGTAGTCCAACACATCAGGAGGGCACCAAGTTGTAGGCAGCTGCCTTATGTTTTTAAAGGATGCCATGATTCAACACAAGGGCTTGTTCTGTTTCATGGACAGTGAGACCACTGTCAAACTCTGTCAAATAAGTGGTCAATTAACTGCTGTCTCTGTCCCTTCCAGCTATTCCAGAAGCTGCTCCCCAGTTGCAGCCTGGGTGTGGGTCCCCCTTTCTTACACTTTGAAATCTTCCCTTGTTCTGACTAACTCTGTATCTATTGGCCATTGCAGTCGATCCAGAGGCGTCTAGAAGAAATCGAAGTGACTTTCCGACAGCTTGAGAAAAAGGGAGTAAAGCTGGAACGCGCTCTACGGGAAGAAGCAGGTAAGAGTCTGGGCTTCCTCCAACAAGGATAGGGATGAGACTACAGCATATGGAAATGGCAAATTGGATCTTATGTCAGCTGACATGTGAAGGTAACTTCTCACCTCCTTTGTCCTACAGGGTCTGAACTAAAGGCACACTGGATCAACCAGTTGCTTTCCCTGGTCCAAAAGAAGAACAGCCTGATGTGCGAGGAGTCTGACCTCATGATCGTGTAAGAGGCCCTGGGATGTCTTGCCAGTTTAGACCCGGCACTCATGACGCTAGGGGACAGGGCTGGCACAAGATGTTTTGCTGCCAGAGGCAAAGGTCAATCCTACTTCGCTGCTGGGTGCCTCTACTGCACCTGAGGGCAGCCGGGTAGCTGAGGGGCACAGAACAGGCTCTGTGGTACACATACAGCAGTGTCCTCAAACACCTTGCCCTGCCCTCCCAGAAACTGCCTCCTGAGGCAACTGCCTCACTCTGCCTAATGGGAGGGCCAGCCCTCATAGGGGAGTTGGCACAGCACTGCTGCTTCGTCTGGCACAGGGGCAATATGAGAAAACCCAGACCATATGGGGGTAGGCCATGCTGTAGCTCCTCCTCACATCAGCATTATTCCTCAGGGAACTGGATTAATACTGGCTGGGGAGGAACTTCAGTGTGGCCTCCTCCTGTGTAGCCCTCAGCTTCTCATGTTACCAGAGTGGCTGTGTTGAAGCTTCCACACCACCAGGGTATCATAACAATATGCTTTCATTTAATCATTTTCATAGCGCTAGAAGATTCTTTCCTATGCCCGATAAGATGATTTGTTGGACATGGAGCATGAATGAAGCTGCTCTGCCAGAGAAAGAGAGAGAAAGAAACCCTATTAAGGCTTTATAAAAAGGAGTGGGTTTTTGAATCACATTTAAGCCTACATGTATACTGCTGTACACGCAAAGGCCTGCAGCAGGACTGTTATGACATGTTGACATTACGTCCTATCGTAGCTCTGTGCTACAGGCAGAATTACAATATGGCGTAATGTCAATATGACATAACAGTCCTGCCCTTATAATGAATAGGGTTAGAGAAAGGGTTTGCATTCACAGCAGTTCATATCCCCTAATCGATTTCACTGTCATTTTCGTCCCCCTTCTTTACTCAGTTTTACACAGCTCATTCAAAACAAAACACCTCACTACTATAATTTGCTGTTCGTGTTAGTATTCGAAAATGAACACCTGCAACTGACAGAATATGACCTAAACATATGGACCCATTGCAGTGGATGCATAATTGGCACTACATCCAGCCCTTATGTTAGATGTCTACAGTGTGGATGTAGAAGAAATACTCCCCTGGTAAAGCCCTGTAATTAGTAAAGCCCCAGCCAATGGCACAAGTATCCGTTCTCACAAGAAACACCAGCAGCCTCCCTGGGAAACTACAGGTAGACGTGCCTAATTCATTACTACTGTCACCCTTGCTCAGTAGTTTGTTCTCATTTAGTCTTAAACGTATATGGTTATTTGAGCTGACAATATAATGTGCATCGAGGGCAGCTAGCAACAAAGGGAGAATGAATGGCGAGGCTTCTTGTGGGGTGGAGGGAAGAGATCTCTCATGTTACCATGAGCTTTTCCTCAATTATGGACAACAAAGGTTTATAGTTCTTTTACCCCTTAGGGTGCAAGAGCTGAAGCTAGAGGAGCAGCAGTGCCAACTGGATCAGGATCTGCGGCAGTACTATAATATGGATGGTAAGAGGGAGTAGAATAGGGGAGTATAAAGTTCATGCTGGGACTGCAGGGGTGAACAAAACCTGTAGGTGGAGGACAGGGAAGTGACTGACATGTTCCAAGTAGAACAGGGTGAGCAAAGGAGGAGACTTGAAGATGTACAAGACAACAGGCATGCCAAGCCATTTCTGCAACTCTTTATATCAGCCTCCCCCAACCTAGTGCCCTTACAATGTGTAAGACCACAACTCCCAGCATCCCCCAGCCAGCAAGGCGGGAGTTGCAGGAAAGCACCGGGTTGGGGAAAGCTGCTTTATATTAAAAAACAAAGAAACATAAACTGCTGTTGCTCAGTTCTGATCAGGCACGGGCCTGATTTAAAGACATAGACGTGTGAATGCTCTAAAAGCTGGACACCTCCATTCAGAGAGTAGAATCCAGGTATGTTTGGGGATTCCAATAGGACTTAGTAGAAACAAATGCATTGCCTGCTGGAACCCTTTTCTCATCATTTTGTTTGGCAGACAAAGCCGGGCTGCAGCCTAAGATTCAATGCTCTCTGCAGATGACTTTTTTGGGTCATTTGCTACCTGGTATCTTTAGATGTCTGTACATGAAGCAGCTTGTTGCCTTCTACTCTACAAATCATGCCTCATTCTTTTACCGATAATTATTAAGGGCCTCAGACTGTTTGACAAAGGAGCCTACCTAAGTAGGTAGGTAGAGCCAAGAATAGAATTGATAGTTTTGCTCATTCTGTTCTACTTGGAGGTTGCTGAGTCACTTACTAGGTAATTTGACATCTTTGCCATTGGTATATTATAGGTGCCTGCTTTAAATTGAAAGCCTGTGCAAATTTCAATTTGAGATAAGCAGAGATTTAATGAGCAGTGAAGAAAGCAGTATGCATGACTTCTTCCTCTTCCCACAGATAACTTAATGTGGATTAATTATCCTGAAACATCTAACCAGAGTATTTGTTCTCATGATCAGTTGTTAACGGGATAGATTTTCTTTCTCCCCTGTGTGTGTGTGTGTGGGGGGGGGGAGGGGTATGCTGTTTTTAAGCCCACACTGATGACAGAGACTAGGTTGTTTGCATTCAGTCAGAATGGGAGTGTGTAATTCTGGCAAGGCCATCTTAGAGACAACTGTCCTTGTTTGATTGATCTCACTTAAATGTGGAGGAGTAATAGAAGATATTCAAACGTTGACATTGAACAGAGAACTTGCTTCCATTACAGCAGTGGCTCTGCAGATGTTGTGGGATTCCGACTCTCATCTGGAGGGCTACTGGTTTCACAGCCCTGCTTCACTACGTAGCCCAATACCATGACAGTGACTTGCCCTGAGCTGTGTGTGTATGTCTGTATTTTTAACAGAGCCTTCAAAAACCCTTGAGCACCAGATGGCAGAGAAGAAGATCCTGTCTCAGCTACTGGAGGTTGTGAATCAGCGCAGTGCCCTAATTGAGATGCAAGAGAAGAAGCGTCTCAGTGAGCTCTCTGAGCATGCGCCCATGATGGGGGAACCTCTGGAAGAGTTCAGTTGGCTGGACTGAAGCCTGCTGAGACTAGAGGCCGTGATCTTTGCCCAGAGGTTCCGTTTGAGTATAGACCTGCACAGGGAAGGAAGTCGCTCTTTGACAAAGCTCTGTCTGAGACACTCAGTGACATGTTACCTGCCAGATTGGGGAAGACTGTACAGATGCTGCTCAAACCAACATCGAGGTCCAGGATGTTGCAGTGCCAACTGTGTACTGTGAGCAGCATCAGACACTTCTGCCAATTTACCCGCCTAGGTCACCTTGGGAAGTCCCAGAGTTGGGGCATATGCAGAGTTTCCCTGGAGGAGAAGCCCAACCTTGATGCTGCTCCAGCTACAGAGCTGTGGGTGTTTTAAAGAATAAGATAGGAAATAGAATAGTTTTATTTTTGCAAATAAGAAGTTTTATTACAGCGTGTCTTAAGATTGTAACCAGTTTGATGAGGTATTTGGAGGAGAAATAATGGAGAAATGTCAGTATTCGGAGAGACCTTGTATATACTGCAGCGATAGTATGCAGAAATGTAGCTGCCTGCGTGCTCCACTGTGGTACAGGGCCAAGCTCAGCAGGGCAGCTTCTCTTTCATGTTAAGGAGTGCTGTAGTCCTATACCTGTGGAGAAGGTAGTAGGGGCTGTATTGTGTAAAGGGGCAATGCATTTTTCAACAGTCTCTTTGCCTTTGTCCAATCCCCTTTCCTGACAACCACACCACACTATTCCTTCTACTCAGGGCAGGCTTCAGGGAGCCTTGCTGTGGAAGTACGGCAGCTTGCCTACCTCTCCCTCCTTCAAACTCACCAGACACAGGGGAAAGGGTAGAAACCTCCAAAAGTATATACCCAAAAGGGTATTGCTGGGGCAGAGGGAGACTTGCTGGCTGGATGAGCAAGGTTGGAGATAGACGCCCCAAAATTAAAAATGGCACAACCATGGGAGAAGGATGAGTTCCCATCACAACAGAAAGCCAAGCAGGTATCTATGCACTCCTTCAAATAAGTAACAATTCTAAGACCCTGTTCAGATGTGTCAGTGGTTAAGCATTTTGAACTAAACATTATGGCTTAGCGTGTCATGTGAACCATTCCTAACCATAGTGGCTACATAACCATGGTTTAACCATGCTCACTAACCATTTGCTGCAATAGGGTTAGAAGCCTAACCCTGGCTTAGTATGTTGTCTGAACAGGCCCAATGAGATGCTATGCTTCCCATCTATAAAGCCACATAGGTGTGGTTTGAATGCGATACCCCTGCAACAGATGAACTACCTAAAGAGATACATGAAAACAAGACAGCATTTATTTCACAGTAAAACTACTCCTGCAGAAAGGCCTTAAAAGAATTGATGTTAGTGTTAAATAACTAATTAATTAAGCTTCTGTTTGGATGAGAGGACTTTCTGTTCTAATGAGATGGTAGCTAGGTCTGGATTGGAGTAAGGTCACTGTTCTTTTTAGGAGCTGTTTCTCCCATTTCAATAAAGATGCATAGACTGAACAGGAAGTGCTCTCCTGTCTTTTCTCATCCAAGATCATTTCACAAAAGAATCTTTTAAGATTTTGTGTGCGTCTTTGTTGGCTTCTCAAAAGCCTGGCTGTCTATGGTGGCTGCCTCTTTGTAACTAAATGAAAATGACCTTGAAGGGGCATGATGTAGTTCTTCTGTTAAAGGAGACAACCCAGGAACCATATTTAAGCTGTTAGGAAGAGCAGGATAAGCTTAATAGGAAGAACAGGATAAGCTTGCTAGATAAAGAAATGTCAGTGTACATCAAATATACTGTTCCGGGCAGGGCATGATTGCCTAAATGTCTTCAGAGGCCTAGGTAAGACATTTTGAATTCTGCTTCTTACAGTGTTCTTATGGAACTATGGTCAAGAGCTAGTTCTCAGGTACCATAACTATCCACTTCAAAATACCACATTTTGGCACACTGGCTAACAACTACTTTCACCAGTGGGACACCTTGAAGGGGGGATGGAGGAAGGAAGGCTACTCTCCATCAGAAAAACAACAGAGAAATAGGCCAAGCATCACATTCCTCCTCTCATTCATTCCTATACACACAGGCATCCACCTCTCCCTCCAAGATGTTTTAGTGGTAGAACCCCTGCTTGGCATGTAGAAGGTCCCAGATGCAAGCCCCAGCATCTCCAGGTAGGGCTAGAAAAGGATCCTGCCTGAAACCCTGAAGAGCTGCTGCCAATCAGTATTGACAGTACTGGGCTAGATGGACCAAGGGTCTGACTCAGTCTAAGGCAGATTCAGTGTGTTTCACAGTAAGGAGCAAAACGGGTGAAACTCAGCCCTGAAGGCTGCCAATCCCAGCTCTAAAGGCAGCTAAAGTTTGGTGCAACTGGGGGACCTTTTCTCCACAAGAAGACTATTCACAATACTATATAAGAAGCTTCACAACTGCACAGCAGGCTACCAAGAACTGTTCACTGAAGATTGGTTGTGTAGCATACAGTGCCAAGAGTCAACAATGAATGAACATGTGAAGGCTCAGTGGCACAGTAGATACTTTGCATGCAGGGGTGTGTGTGTGTGGCAGGCTCAATCACTAGCATCTCTTGTTAAAGGATCAAGACCAACAGGGTTGGGAAAGAGCCCTTTGCCTGAGGGCCTGGAGAACTTTCGCCACTCTGCATAGGCAGTATTCAAAAGACACTTCAGACTCATTGTCTGGCCTGGGCCAAATGCTTCAGCTTCAGTTCCCCCCCCCCCCCCCCTTTGCTGAAATAGGAACCACTTTGCAAGGCTGCTGCAAGGAAAAGTATAATGTTGGTGAAAGAGTTTTGTACATTAAAGGGCTACATGCTTGATTAACGTGTCAAGAACAGGATTCTATCCACAAAGCTAGTTACTGCTTTCATAAAGCTGACAGCAAATTTATTCTAGCTGTACTAAGCACAAAAAGCAAGCTGTGTGTAACTAGTGATGCTGTATATTTTAACTCATCTGCTTGATACATTAAGCAGTGGTTGTAAACCATTTAGAGATTTTAATATATGAAGTGGTATAAAAATATAATAAAATAAATAATCCTGCCGTTTACAGTACTACTTTAACTGAGTCAGTCTGCATCTTACACTATTTTTTAAAAAAGCTGGTTTCCAAACAGGCATAACTGAGCGACATGTAATTCAACTAGTTTCAAAATTCCCTTCTGTGCAATTGTCCTTATGCCATAATTTGAGTAGCACTGTCCATAAAAAGCTTAATTGCCCTAAAATCCAGCTAAAAAAAAGAAATCTAAAATCTAGCTTTACAGTACCAAATGCTCATTTATTATCATGCACTTAAAATTACTAGCAGCATAGAGGGGCTTGCTGCTCCCATTTTCAGCAAAAGTCTCTTGGTCCCTGACTTGGCTCTAGCACCAAAAATGCTTCATCCAGAGCTGAGTTTGTCCTGGAGTGTCTGCAGCCCCACCCGCATTTGCTCCTCCGTCCCCTGCAGCACCTTCACTTCAATGGCATGGAAGAGGTAGAGGATGGCCGAGATGAGCAACACCAGCACGGCCAGCAGACTAAGCAGAGAGAAGGAGAACTTGGGGAAGGGCGACTGCAGGGGTCCGCCGAACATGGAAATCAGGCCCATGGCTCCTTGCAGGAGCAGCAGGAGCACAGCCAGGATGGCCATGCGGCCACAGGAGTACTGCTGGCGCTCTGCTGCGTGCAGACCCACCCGCACCTCCATCCGGGCTTCGTTCACGATGTCCACCAGCGCTGGCTCTAAAGAAAGAAAAGGGGGGCAATGAGAAGATGGAGCTCAACCACAAACATGTAACGATGCCAGCCAGGTTACTAATTCTACTCATTTGGGTCTAGCCAACTAGCTTGGAAAAAAAAGGAGGCTAAGGGGAGACATGACAGAGATGTACAAAATTATGCATGGTGTGGAGAAGGTGGATAGGGAGACATTTTTATCCCTCTCTCAAAATACTAGAACCCAATGGGGTCATCGCATGAAGCTGATTGGTGGGCGATTCAGGACAGATAAAAGGAAGTACTTCTTCACCCAGCGCATAGCTAATCTACGGAATTTGCTACCACAAGATGTAGAGATGGCCACCACTTTGGATGGCTTTAAAAGAGGGGTGGATAAATCCCCAGAGGAGAAGGCTATCAATGGCTATTAGCCCTGATAGCTATGTGCTACCTCTAGTATCACAGGCAGAAAGCCTATGTTCACCAGTTGCTGGGGAACATGGGCAGGAGGGTGCTGTTGCACCGTGTCCTGCTTGTGGGTGCCTGGTTGACAGCTGGTTGGCCACTGCGTGAACAGAGTGCTGGACTAAATGGACCCTTGGTGTGATCCAGCAGGGTTCTTCTTATGTTTTTAACTCAGGGACTACAGCAGGGGTGTCAAACCTCTGCCCCGAAGGGCAAATGTGGCCTCTCAAGGAGGGCAAATGCAGCCTTCTGGAGTTCCCCTTACCTCACCCCCTTTCCCCAACCACCATTGGGTGGTTTCCCATCTATTGTGTAGTTGCTCCCCATTCTAAAAGGTTGAAATGCTTCTTTCTCCACATTCCACAACTAAGGATTAGTTCCTTCCAGTAAGACCTTGGTATTTCTGGCCACACTTTTTGCTTTCAACCCTGCCTTGCAATGCAGCCCGAGAGCGCCTCTGAAATGGAATTTGGCCTTCAACCTGAAAGCGGTTCTGCACCCCTGGACTAGGAAGACAGGCTGCTACTTTATCCAAAAAGATCTCTGTGTTCTTGACTATGGCAGCAAGAAGGAGCCATGTAATGACCCCAATGGCCATCCTCCTCTCTCTGAGGAGGCTAACAGAGTGAGAAACAAGCTTGAAAGGTGCCCCTAGGTTAAGGATCGTGGTTGGACCAAAAAAGTAAAATAATGACACTGGCATAGAGTCTAGATATCAGCATCAACTCATCTTGTTCCAGATCAGCGAGACTTGGGCACTCACCAACAGTGGGGCGGTTTAGGTCTTTGTCTGGTCGTCTTTTATGCACAGATAGCGTGGCCATGACCGCTTCATGGTCAGAGTAAGGAAGGTCCTTGTTGGGAGTGGTTCCAGTGGTAGTCTCATGATAGCTGCATCTGACTTCACACTGAGACAAACCCTATAAGAAGGGATGTCAGGCAGAATGGTGAGATGCTCATTAGTTGAGTGAGTGAGTGAGTGAGTGAGTGAATACATCAAAATGCTCCCTGAAATTCTAGAGTTAGGTTGTGAACTACAAGTGAAAAGGAGAGGAGTAGAATTACCTCCTTACTGGAGTCCCCTTTGAAGAACATGAGCAGCTGGAAGGATCCTAAACGGTCAACTGAACTAAGCTTCTATACCAACCTTCTGAACCTGGTGCCCTCCAGGCCAGTGGTCATGCTAGCTAGGGATTATGGGAGCTGTAGTCCTAACATAGCCACCTTGAGTGCCATTTTTGGTGGGAAGGCAGGGTACAAAGCAAGCAAGCAAGCAAGCAAATAAATAATTAAATAAATAAATAAATAAAATAAAATAAACATATCTCGAAGGCACCATGTTGTGGAAGGCTGCTCTGTACTAAGAAAAACCTCACTCTACCCAGATCTGTTCTGTCCTGCACTTATCTGAACATGTAAATATGTCTTTCCAAGGAAAGCGATTCTGCAACAACAGACTCAGGCAACTGGCTCCCGTGACTAGTTCCTTTAATCTTAAACCTCAACTCTTGCAGATCAAAATCCATCCCACCATGTCTGCAGCTTTCTTGCCATCAGCTTTGTGGCAAGATTTTAACGCATGCTGAGGATAATTCTCAAGTTCTCCTTTAATCTTATTTTCTTGAGGCTAAACACATATGCCCAGTTTTTTTCTATTTTTCTCAATGACCTGAGAAAAATAGAAAAAAATGGCCATCTTTACTACCCTCTTCTGAATTTCCCCCCAATGATGCTACTCACAAATGTCCAAAGTCAAACTAAGAAATTAGCCACAATTGCAGCTTCCCTCCCACAGGAAAGGCAAGATCAGACAGTCAACATCCCGTTCTCCCTTGACCCCAGCAGTAGACAGAGTCCAGCAACGTTAGTCGCTCCCTCAGTGGGAGGGGCCGTAATTCTCCCACCCTCCTCCCAGATTGTCTTTACCTAGTGGCAATGACAAAGCTCTTGCAGAACTCCTTGGCTGTGTGTGTGTGTGTGCGTGTGTGCGTTTTAAAAGAACAGTTAATTGAGGTTAAGGTGCGAGAAAGACTTCTTACAGAGTTTTCTCTTTATTCCAGCCATCAACTCTTAGTCAGGGAGTTTTAGTCATCGGGCGCTCCCTCCCTTAGGATAGGCTTGGGATTTTGGTGCAACAGCTGCGGTTCATGAAAATAGGAAGGGATCCAATAGTCCAAGCTAATCTAGCCCAAAAATGCAGCATGTTCTTGTAAAAAAAGTGCTTATTGCTCTGCACATTTCAGCACTAAAGCCTCAAGTCTCATCTCCATACCTTGAAAAGCCGCTCCCTGGAGAGCAGCTGCAGGACAGAACATGGCCCAACACAACAACAGGAAATCAAGCAAATGGTGGCCAATAGATGATTTGCTTGGGGACATAGCCAACCAGATAGAAGATCGTTTTGGGGACTAACATATATAAAGATGTCACCAACCGCAATAGAAAACAATTTCACCTCTATTTTATGCTGAGAATATTGAGAGACAAATGTGTTCAGTGGTTCGTGTCTGACCTAGATCGGAAAGCCATTGTTGTTAAACTATTTCCACACCTTGTGCCAAATCATTATGATCCCATCATTGCAATGCTGTATCCCTCTTGCACATGTATACCTTCCAGGACAAACAATGACATTGGTTGCGGCATTTTGGATAATGTGCTATAAAAAACAGGCAGTATCACTATGAAAGTGGTATTATGGGAGGTGGATTGTGCCCCAACATTCATTAGTGCACTTCAATACTGCTATAAAGCAGTAGGGTAGATCTAGCCCTGATCTCTGTATGCTACTTAGGTCCCCTCTACAAGGATTCGCTTTTGTGCCTGGTTAGCCGATTATGCGCATAATCGCAGAAGCGCATTTACGCCTAATCCCTCTGCACGAGAGGCGGCGAGAGGCGGCGAAGCACATTAAAGGATGTCCAAAATGCGAGTTACAAATAGTTAATGCGCATAAGCGCATATTCACACAGTCAAAATGCACTTTAACGGACGGAGCAAAATAAAACTTGCAATTTAACGTGCATTCGATAATGCGCATAATCGGAGAGATAATGTGCCTCTACACCCCATTTGCGCTTCGCTGGTGTGGAGGTAAATTTTTTAATGAGACTTCAAAGAGCATTAAACCTCTCTTGTAGAGGCAGCCATAGTCCTGTCTTGCACATACCTTATAAAGAATGTAGTCAATACGAATCCCCTGGGGATAACACTGCAGTTCCTTCGTGCTTGTGAAGCAGTTGGCTGGCACCAGAGTTGAGCCCTCCTCACAGCCCTGAGAAGAAGACCAGAGTCTGAATTCCCTTCAGTTCTAACATGGAATAATAGGCTCAAGTTACGGGAAGCCAGATTCCGGCTGAACCAATTACCTAGGGAGGTCGTGGGCTCTCCCACACTAGAGGCCTTCAAGAGGCAGCTGGACAGCCACCTGAGCCGTGGCAATCATGCAAACCCAGTCACTGTAGCTGAACAGCCATCTGTCAGGTATGCTTTAAGGTGGATTCCTGCATTGAGCAGGGGGTTGGACACGATGAGGCCCCTTCCAACTCTACTAATCTATGATTCTAACCAAAGATTCAGAGCACCTGTAGTAAGCTGCCTTGTGGAAGACTGCCAGCAGCTGGGCCTGGCTGAGGCTGCAGGCAATCACAGTTTTCAGGAGGGTCAAGAGAGATGGCCACATGAAGCACGTTGCATGAACCATATTAAGGATGCCAAGCTCTTGGCTGTGTCAAGGAAAGGTGACAGTTTCTAGGTCCCAAGCAGAACTTTCTTAGCTGGAGGCATTCAGGAACCTCCAGCAGGCTGAGCTGAGAGGGAGAGCAGGGCTATTCCACCAGCCCTGCTGAAAGGCCACCTCCTGAAGGCTCTTCCTCCCTCAGCTGTCACAAGCAGCAGACATTCCAGCAGCCTGAGATGAGGGAAACGAAACAAAGAGCGTGGCCATTCCACCAGCTCTGCCAAAAGAATTAAACGCCTGCCCCATTCCTCTTCCCTGTGCACGGTGGGGACTGTCTTGTTTAATTGATTATAAGTAAGCCACTCTCGGAGCCTTTTTAGGCTGAGCAGCAGGATAGAAACACTTCAAATAAATAAATCAATAGTTAATTTTATTGAAGGGGAAAGAGGCACCCGGACACAAGACAACACAGCCCTCCTTTCTTGACCATCTCAGAAGATGGCATCCAGGTGCTCACCTCAACCCTCTCTGCAGCAATGAAGGAGTCCTGGAGCCCTGCCCAGCCTCGCAAAAGCCGAATGCCCACGTCCTCTGGGTGCATGTTCAGATCCCCGCCAAGCAGCACCACATCAGCCCCTTTTGACGTATGCCTAGGGAGATGGGACAAAGTCACAGAATGGGAGGCAGCGAACAGAACCCATCAGTATTAGGATACTTTTTACCCCGGTGAAAGAGATGTAGACTGTGTTAAACTGCAATTCTTCCACACATCAGTGGCTATACCTGCATCCCTTTCCCCCTCTCCCTGGAAGGGCTGGCACGAACTGAACTGAGCAACTTCCATGCCAGAGCCCTTTAACACTGCCAAGGAGCGATCTAACTACGGAACAAAAGACAAGGGACCTAGCACACATCACTGAATTCCACAGAGTGTCCACTGTAGCACAAACCTGATCATAATTAGCACTTGGAATCTCCCACTGTTACTTACTGTATAAACTGGCCAAGTTCCCAGGCCTGGACTACTCGATGAGCCAGGTAAGCATCCTTCTCCCGGCAATACTCTGCATGGAGCTGGGGAGGAAAGAGAAGACACACATGAAATTCACATATGTATAATATGTAGGAAACCAAGAGGCAACAGCCTCCATGCTCACCTCAGTTTTATTTTTATTTTTTTTAAAGCTGATCTGGGGACCTTTTCAAGTTCAAACCAAGAAACACAAGGCAGAAAGAGCAAAGAGCTCTTGAGTGGCTTCCACCGAGCATACTGAGATAAAAAGACAGAAACAATGCAAGACTTCTTTGGTAGGTGGTAGGCATTCACAGCTCCAGGCACACACAGGGCCCTAAAAATGATCAAGATTGTCAGCCAAGAGAGCAATCTGGTTGGATGCAAGACTAAACCATGGTTTAGCAGTCTTGGCATAAGCCTCTGGCTTCTGTGCTCCCCTCCCTGCCCCCCTCATGACTGTAAGGAGAGCAGAAACTTTTGTTTCTGTTTTCAGTTAGGAACATAGGAAGCTGCCTTATACTGAATTACACCACTGGTCCATCTAGCCCAGTATTGTCGACACTGACTGGCAGCGGCTCTTCAGGGTTTCAGGCAGGAATTTTTCCAGCCCTGCCTGGAGATGCCGGGGATTGAACCTGGGACCTCCTGCATGCAAAGCTTCCCTCAATTAACTTTCATTTTTTTGTCATGTCCAAACCTGGAATTGCAATTCATCTTCACTACAATTTAAAGAAACAAGCCAGGATTGTAGAGCACTGTTTAGAGTTGGCTGGCTTCCCTAAATCATAGTTAAGACTAACTACTTTGTCCACATAGCTGCAAGTAATGAGTAACCGCAGTTAGTTGAAAATGGAAGCAAAAAGCTTCCGATCCCCTCCTCGCAGTGACCATAGAGGACAGGGGAGTGCAAATGAGGTTTGTTCACAGAACATTAAGCCCTAGTTTAACATTACTTCCAAATGCAGCCAGCCTGCATGGCTGAAACATCCTCAAGTTCCTTGTTCACATAGTGAGGGGTTGTTATCACCCAACAAGAATCCTGGGATAATAATACCCTCTAATAACGTAATTAAACCCCAAAAATATTTCCACATGCTGCAGCTTTTGGGCTAAAATAAACCAGGTGTGGCCAAACGTCCTATTTAATACCAAGCCTGTGACATTATACTCGTTATGATTAAGGCAATTTACCATAGTCGATTCTTGGATGCATTTCATTTTGCTGGCTATCTATTCCTCTTCAAAGCTAACAATTCCCACAAACAGAAAGGAGTTTATAATCCATTGGGGCCGAATTCACTGCCTCTGGAGATGGCCACTTGAGACACTAGGCTGAGGGGTTACTGCTTAGCCAGCAGCTTCTGTTCAGCTATCCAACCTGGCCTGCATTTATTGTAACTGGCCAGGACAGACATAGCCATACTAGTCAGGGTAAGAACAAACAGCAACTACCAATGATGCATATGTTAGAGAGAGAACACAAAAATATTTCCTTTTTCTCTTAAGGTATCACCAAAGAACCTAAAAAGCCTTGGCTCTCATGTACGCCCCCTTCTGGCAAATCAGTTGTAAAAACAGCCAGCACCACTTATGCAGTCTAATAGGAAAGGGTGAGCATTCAGCGATCACTGGATTCGTTCAGCAATCTCACACCATGGAAAGAGTTGTCTTGCATTCCCCATCAAACCGTCCTCACTTCCAGGCTCCCTGCTCCACAGTCTATCTTTGTACCTAATATTTTTGGGGCGGTGGCTGAAGAAGTCACCCATAAAATGTTGAATGAGCCAAAACACTCCCACAACAAATAAATATACTCACATGCGTCACATAGACATTGAAAATAATCCCCTGGATCTTTAGCACCACGAGCCCCACAGATTTGCCAGCAAACCAATCTCCGTGCTGGAACTGTGCAGGGGAGAGGGAGGAGAAAATGTACAAGACACGAAGGCAAAGCTGGTCCCCAATGAAGCCATCATGACAAAAGGGTGCCGCTCCTTGCTCCCTTCCCTAAGCAAGACGTTACCCACTCACCATGTAAGGGTAGCCATTCGCAGAGTATTGATACAGGAAAGCGTCCAGGATTTGGTGTCTGGAGAAGACGCAGAGCCCGCTGCCAATCACCCCGCTATGAAACAGACACAATCGCCACAGTCATCACAGACAGTCAGGGGGCGCTCCCCCCATCCCCTTCACTCCCATTGCTATGCATGCCACCAGTCCACTCCTGCCCACCCAACCTTTGAAGCCATCAACTGGGATTCCTGGAGGAGGCCACCAGGAAAGGACTAGCAGTCAGGATGCCCGAGAATGATTCCTGGCTCTAAGAAGGGACTGGAGGTCTTGTGGCACCACTGGAGATTCAAGGGTGGAATGAGCTGTTGCCTCACCAGTTACCTGTGTAACTGCAGACTGAAGTCAAAGAACAGGCGCCCACAAAAGTGTGATCTTAGGAATGGATTAGTCCATCCAATATGGTGGCCTCCAGATGTTTTGGACTTCAACTCCCATCAGCCCCAACCAACATGGCCAATTATCAAGGGCAACAGGGGTTGTAGTCCAAAACATCGGGTTGGGGAAAGACTGGTTTATGAAATAGTGCCAAAAGGTTGTCAAAGGTGTGAACCAGAATGTTTGGAAACCATCTATGATGGAGTGGCCTGTACAAGATGCATCTTAACAACACGGAGAGATATAGAACTAGAAGACTACACCAGCTATTAAGAAGGGGACAGCAACCTGGTGCCCTCCAGATGTTTTGGACTACAGCTCCCATAATCCCTGACCACTGGCCATGTTGGCTGGGGTTATGGGAGCTGTAGTCCAATACATCTGGAGGGCACCAGGTTGCCCACCCCCTGGATTTACTACTCACTAACCTCACAGAATGTTCTTGGAATTCCATATGCCCCAAGCCGCGTTCCCCACAGACAAACAGCTGCAGGCTGGTTATACACCAGGTATGTGTTGACATGCATCAAACCCATGCATCCTCATTTGTATGTGTTGCAACCACTGTGTGCAACTGAATCATGGGATCTGTCCTGCAGGCCAACAGGATCGTTTCCATGATCCATGTGCCAGAACCTGCACAGTGTTAGGAGTTGCCCTGTGCTGTATCATTCCTCCTTTAGGGAATATAAGATGCAAGTTTGACCATGCTGCTTGTTATCTGCTGAATCAGAGCTGGAGATCTAGTTAGTGAAATGCGAGTAGGGCTCCAAGTGGAAGCGGAGACTCAATTGTCCCCTCTTGGTCCGATGTAAGCGCGTCTGAGCACCCTGCTGCATCTGCTCATAAGTGATACCTACACTCTCAGTCACTAGCTGCACCTCCAAGGTCATTTGCCCTGCCCACAGGACCAGCAGCATAATAGATCCCAAGAGAAATGTATAGGGACACACCCTCGAAAAGCATATTTGCAGGCTGTTAAGTCAACCTGCCATACCTGGTAGGCAAAGATTAATAAGGGAGCAAAGGTAGTTAAAGAGTAACGGACAATTACCGAGCAGGTAAAGCTTCTGCACAAGCGGCACAGTTTGAGTGATTTAACAGTGGCACAGACTGCTAAGAAAGCACCTTCTGATCAAGACTTAACACCTTCCACAGCCAAGGTGTCCTTTACCTTAACCTACCTGTCTGCTTACAAGCTCACAACAAACAAAACAAAAATGACAGTAGCTTTCCCAATAGCCCACAGTTGAGAGGATACCTAACCCTCTTCTTACCTTTTGAAATAGTAGGATGAAGGGTAGTGGGTACACAGTCTCTTTTTCAGCTCCCAATAATCTTTCTGACTCCACACCTGGAAAAACAGAGAAGCTATGAACACAGTTACCACGAACCTAAGGACAGAGGTGGCAAGCTGAACTGGGGACCAAGGCCCCCATGCCTAGCTTCAACTAATCCCCCCAGTAAGTCTCCCTTATTAATCATGCTTATATAGAACTGTAATTGTGTACAGCATTTTGCAACCTCACAACAGCCCTGTGAGGCAGGCCATTGTTGCCCTGTTCTACAATAAGCGGAGTCTATCCATTTGCCCATAGCCATGCAATATGTCCATGGCTGAGCTGGGATCTGAAATTGCAGTTTCAAACCTAACAAGATCCACTGAAGTAGACTGAAGTCCTCACCTCCTGTAAGAGCGCCAGGTCAAATTGCTCCTTGCTGAGGACATCACCAATCAGTTCAATGCGCTCCTGCCGTAATTTACTCAGGTAGCGAATGGCCCTGGAAGGGGTGGAAAGGGAAAGAAACTGAGTGAAACTGCAGCTTCCATACGGGATCACTCTTATGGCAATTCTAGCCCTGCATTATTTGAAGGAGGTAAAGAAAGGAGCATCATATTGAGGACTAATCTTGACACCAATAGACGTGTCCCATGCAATGCAAAACAGCATCTTCAGAGAAGCAATTTTAGTCCGGACTGCAGCAGGGAAGGAAGGGTTAAATTCCCCGTCTGCTGCAATCCCACTCATGATTAGCCTACGCCCCCCCCCCCCCCAAGTTGCTACTTGAATTTTCAAAAACATACACACGGAGAATGCATGGACACGTTTAACATCAGGTCTGATTTGCCTTTGTGAGCCATCAATATGGTTGGAGGCACTCTGCGAACACAGCACAAGTTGGTCTTGCTTGAAGGCTGAGCAAAACCATCAAACGTAGGATTCAGAGAGAGAAAATTATTGGGCATGTTTCAGAGAATGTGGGGAGGGGTGAGTGAATTGCGGGTGGATAAAAAACACTTGAGCAGCCAAAGCCAAAAACATTAACATTCTTATCAGATGGAGAATATAGAGAGAACACAAACTTGTATTTCATAACTGGTTCTCTCCACCAGTTTTTGTTTGTTTTTTTGCCTGCTCAGGGCTGCAAATGCCTACAAATGTACCTAAACAGAACAGGTTTGCTGTGGAAATGCACTCACAGCGTTCTGTTCAGATGTACCATTTTCTCTCCAAGATCAAGCTCAAAGAAACATGGGTCTACAATTTTATTGTACACAGCAGTGGCTGGCCTGTGTCCATGATGTTACCAAGAAGCCTCCCCCCATCGCAGGAGCAATTTTCCAACTTTAGAAATACAAATTTATTTATGATTTGCTTTTTTAAAAAAGGCACCAAATGAACATTTAAACACACAGATGTACAACAAGCAACACTTTAAAAAGAAGTTTTTTTAAAATGGCAGACAGACAGAAGCATGGAGTGGAAGGACAAACCTGAAGACTAAGGCCTGGCCTACACATGCAGCAGAATAAGGCGGCAATGAGGGGAAAGAGTGGTAGAATGGACTGTATACTTCCGGATGGCAGGCAGGGAAATCACTCTTTCTTAAATGCTCTCCAATGTTTTTTTTAAAAATGCTCTGCAATTTGAAAACTAGCCCAGAAGGGAATTTATTTATTATTTATTCCATTTATATACTGCCCCATAGCTGAAGCTGTCTGGGTGGTTTACAAAAATTAAAAACATTGAACATTAAAAAAAGTCCCGATATACAAAATGTAAAACCATAAAAAGCATAAAAACAGGTTATAAATACAATATCATTTAAAAACAACTATTCTGGGTCAAACCTGGCACTGAAAAGATAACAATGTTGCCGCCAGGCGAGCCTCATCGGGGAGATCATTCCATAATTGGGGGGCCACCACTGAAAAGGCCCTCTCCCTTGTTGCCACCCTAACCCTAACCCTGACCCTGAAATAGAATCCTTAATGTGCTAGGTTTCTTTAGTTGCAGGAAACCTAGTACATAGGAGAACAATAATAAAAAATAGAATCCCCCATCTCACAGCATGATGTGATCCGGTTCACTCTACAACCCCATTCTGCTGCATATGTATACAAGGTCTAAGTAACCACTGGAATCAGAAGCAGGTATGTATCATCTGCAGTGAGGGGGGGGGGGAAAGCTAGGCTCATCCCACAAAAGGGGGAAAATACATTAATTTCCTGTTTCAACGTCCATCTGAACACAGCCTGAACACAAGTTTATTGCTTTGTGTACAATAGACAGGTAAATGGGAATCAGAGGTTGCATGCGTTCACACAGCATGCCTCAGCTGACTAGTCTCCTCTCTCTTACTGTCTTAATCGGCAACATTCACCTCCCCGACAAAGAGACTTGTTATTGCAATATAGCGCTGCACTGATGCCAGCCTACATGAGGTGTGCTGGTAGAGGGCAGAAGGGCTGGGGAGGCTGTTCGCAGCGCTGGATCTATCTCTAAAGCAGAGAATTCAATGGAAATCAGAAAGACCCAATAGCTAATTATGCTATGCAGACAAGATATGCGGGTCACATCCTAGAGCAGCATCCCCTAACTTGGTGCCCTCCAGAGGTTTTAGATGACATGTCCTAAAATGTGGAGTTGTAGCCCAATGCATCCAGTGGGCATCACATTGGGGAAGCTTCTCCCAGAGAATTATCATCCCAAAATGTACCATCCTATTATTTCATCTTTATGATATTTATTATGCTCTTTTCATTTAATAACCCTTCCTTGACTGATCAGCCACGTTTTTTATTGGTATTCTGTTTTAAAAAACAAACAAAAATATGATGTTTTGTCCTTTGTATCTTTTATTGTTCACTGCTCTGGAGTCTATTTAGATGTGGAGCAGTATATAAATGTTGTAAATAAAAATATAATAAATAAAGACAACCCCAAAGCAAGGTACAACTAAGAAAACACAATAAAATCATAACATTGACCAAGCCCACAATCAAACAGGGGAGATCAGTAAGACAGGTCCATCACAGTTTACAAATGCAGCAAATCAAATTCACTCAAAAACTTGGAAAAACACAGAGGTGCACAGTTGGCACAGAAAGCTTGTAAGATTCAGTGCCGAAGGCATATGAAGATGAGGCAGCTCCAAAGGTGGGGTGCACCTATATCGAAAATGCCCTCTTTCAGGCTCCCACGAATTCAGCTCCAGGAAATGTGGGCATTGTCAAGAGGGCATCCCCATTTGATGCCCTCTTATGTACCTAAGCAGGTACTTAAGGGAGAAGGTGCTCCATCAGGTATCCAGGTCCTAAACTATGTAGGGCATTATATGTGAGAACAAGCACCTTAAATGTGGCTCAGCAGGTTATTGGTAGCTAGTACAACTCCTTCAGAACTGGTTTAATATGTTCCTGGTAGGCTGATAATGACCCCTCCCCCAAAAGATCAGGAAAGCTGAATACAAAGATTTCTTCACACATACATTAAGCAATACCCTCACCTCCACCCCATGATTTGTGCAAAAATGCACATTTAGCCAAATCTCTCCAGGGTCTAAACCAAAACAGGAACAAGAGAGAAATTTACAGCACTGCCTGCGTAGCATAAAAATAGCAGCACCAGAATATGAAAATATCAAGAAATAGCAGCTTCACAGGCCTGCTGGGCTCTGAACACCATCATAGTTTTCAGATTGCAAAGGGGGGGGGGAACTGACAGAGGAAGGAAATGCTTGCCCAAGCTGTCCGAGCAAAGAGCAGAAATCAGAAGTCTCAGCAAGAAGACACAATCAAACCTCCACTGACAGAGAACACTGCCCCTCCCCACCCATCATGTTCTCATCCAGATCAATGTTAAGCCTCCCTTCACCTGCCCCAAACAAAAACAAATGGGCCAACTCACCAGCAATTGAGGTCAAAGACCCGCAGCTGCAGTCCAGGGTCCTTCTCCATCACTGTAGGGACAAGATGCTATAGCAGTGGGTTCAAACTGGGATCCACTGGATTCAAAACATCGCCAGCTTCTGCCTCTAGCTCTCCACAGTGAAGAAGGGGTCAGACTTTGCCTCTCACCCTGTGCTAGGAGTACAGAGATTATGACTGCACGGTCATCACTAAAACCTATAGTGCTAGCTGTGGTGCAAGCAAGGAAGAATGAAGTGGGTGGGGCAGCTGGTGGCACTAATTCAACGAGGCGCATCTGCTCCTGTATGCCAGGCCAGGAGATGCCTCTCTCGGCTAAACCCTTCTGAAGCAGCATATGGAAGCCCTTGAGAGGAGGGAGAGGTGCAAAGCTAAGACCTTCAGCTTAGCGGGGTTATGCAGCATTAAAGGGACATTCTCAGGTCAAACGTGGCACATCTTTTGCCTTTTCAGTATTACAGTGTCTCTCTCTCCAGCAGTGATAAAGCTGTGGCTGTCATTGCCACCTAAATGCTTCAGACTCATCAGCCAGTAATAAGCATAAACACTTATACACCCTTAAAAGTCAATTAACATTCATGATGAAGGCCTATACTGTTGTAATCATCACAGGATTGGGCGCTGTTGTTGTTTTAAAGGCCTTTTTGAGTGGTTCCAACAAGAGGCCTAACCCCTTATTATTTTTAACACATTTCATGAGCGCTTTGTACACAGCCATAACAAATCACATAGGGTATATTGTGATACTGTCTTTGGCTCAGCACCACAAAAGCATGCCTGCTGAGCAATCCCTTCATGGGAAGTGCCACGGACAAGCAGCAAAGTGCTCAGAAAGTCAAGTCTGAATTCTGGAATTTCCTTCAAACATCTGATTTCAAACACACTGGAAAGTCTTACATCAGTGACTAAACCTACATGTCCCAACATAGCACAATGCTTCATGACCATTAATGATTTTCACTATCCTTATCGGGATTTGGTATTTTTTTAGACAAAGATCAAAATATACTCAGTACAAGTTGCCAAAGAATTCAGGAGGAGTCTAGGCAGAAGACTGCTCTCCAAACTCTAAGAACATGAGAAGAGCCATGCTGGATGAGATCAAAAACAGAACTAGTCCAGCATTCTGTTCACACAGTAGCCAACCAGACGACCATGGGAAGCTCACAAGCAGGACATTAGTGCAATAGGATCCTCCTGCTCATGTTCCACAGCAACTGGCACCAAGAAGCATACTGCCTCCGATCCTAGAGGTAATATATAGCCAACATGATTAGTAACTATTGATAGCCTTAACCTCTATGATTTGGTCTAATCCCATTTTGAAAGCCTTCCAAGTTGGCGGCCATCAATACATCTTGTGATAGTGAGTTCCATAGTTTGACTATGCACAATATGAAGAAATACTTCCTTTTATCTATCCTGACTCTCCAAGCATTCAGCTTGGCTGAATGATCCCATTGTCTAGTATTCTGAGAGAGGGAGAAAAATGTCTCCTTATCAACATTCTCCACACCATGCAAAATTTTATGCACCTCTATAATGGCACTGTCAGCAAACCTGGCCACTTCACGGGTCACCCCTAACTCCAGATCATTTATAGACAAGTTAGAAAGCTTCAATCCCAATACAGTTCCTTGGGAGACCCCATTGTTTATATCCCGACATTTTGAGGACTGACCATTTGTCCCTAGCCTCTGTTTTCTGTTCTTTAATTGATTTCTTTTCCATAACTCACACCCTAGTGCTTTCAAGTCTGCTTCTCAAACAATTCCCTCCCACCCTCTGTCTATGACTTCCTTTTGTGAAACTTCCTCCATCAAGTGTAATCAGTAATAGAAGGAAATCATGTGTGTTTGTTGCTAGGTTTACATGCCGCAAGGGTAGTAGACATTGTATAAGTTTTTAAACAATACACAGAGTCAGTAAAAAAAAATGGCAACCGCATGTCGAAAAATGTGTACACACTCATTTTTGGCATACTCTGTCATACAAAACTCCTCATCCGTTTCCTGCCGCAAAACCTATCTTTGACTGGCCCTTCACCTTCTGACTTCTTTATGCAACCCCACCCACCCCTCACTAGACTGAACTTCTCACAATGTCTCTTTCCAGTGTTTGCACAAGTACTGCATCATCTCTCATTTCTAGGTAGTGAGTCAACCACCTAACCCAATTTTCTCAGAAACTGTGTATATATAATACATATACACACAGGCCAGTTTGGGTGGCAAATGTTTCAAACTAGGTGTTCTTGTGCTAATAACCAGACCTGTTCTAGGATGCACCACTTACATGCCTCAACACTTCCTTGTGTAAGAAATAAGCAATTTAATTAAGAGGAACACACAGTCCCGTATACAAGGTTAAATACTCTTACATTATAGAATAATAGAATAGTAGAATTAGAAGAGGCCTATAAGACCATCTAATCCAACCCCCTGCTCAATGCAGGAATCCACCTTAAAACAAACCTGACAGATGGTTGTTAAAACACCATAGTTTGAGAATTTCCTTTAGGCAAGTATCTAACTGATTATAAACACATCTTCAAGTCCTGTGGTTCAAGTTGCATGTAACACTGCACCCCTCCCATGCCAAAAGGTCTTCAATGTGCTTATACTGAGACTACTCCTATCCCCAAGAGTTTACAATCTATGGTCATGTAGAGCTGCACAGATTCACATATTTATGATGGCATAAGCTTTTCTGGGCTGTAGTCTATTTCATCAGGTGGATGAAATGTTATATGAAGTTATAGGTGTATGGCAACACTATTACAGGACCAAATAAAGTCCACAGCTTGGCATTGATACATGTTATCATTTACCAGCAATGCCCTTCTGCAGTCTACATAGGACAAATAGACTGGTTTCTACACATACAGACACAACATATGGATACAAACCTGACATCGGAAATAGCAATATTTAAAAATAAGTGGCTGAACACTTCAACCTTCCAAGGTACTTATAATGGCCATTCTGGAGCAAAGGAATTCAAGGCAAGACTGCAACATAAAACCGCTGACTAACTCATCAAGAGGTTCAACTCTATCTCTTGGTGGTTGAACATGGGCAAAGGTGTGCATTTTTGTAAAATTATACTACATCTGTCAGCTCACCAATGTAAGGATATCCGCGTTATAACCCAGCAACTGTTTTGTGAATGGCCGCTGTTAATAAGGTAATTATCACTGTTTGTACTTTCTACATTTCATTTCCCTCCGACTTCACTCTTTACAATCTCCCCCCTCAGCCAGTTTTAACATTTTAAACGTGTATATTTTATTTTTATGCCACCTTTTTTCCTCCTGCAAAGAACCTAAGGTGGCTTACATGGTTCTTCTCTTCTCCATTTTATCCACACAACAACCCTGTGAGGTAGGGTCAGACTGAGAGTCAGTGACTGGCCCAAAGTCACCCAGTGAGCTTCATGGCTGAGTGGGGACTGAAAACCGGGCCTTCTGGGTCCCAGTCCAACACTCTCTCCATTACACCACACTGGATCCCACTTCTTCTGAAAAATAATCTCAAAGCAGCTAAGTAATAGTAAAAGATTAAAACAAATTAAGGAAAACGGAAGTTATAATAAATCATACTAATAAAACATGACAGCGTAAAATCAATTCCCCTTAATAGACCCCTTTCCCCGTGCGCTGCATTTCATCCGAGATTTCAAAAGACCTATCATGCAATATTAAATGGGTTCAGGATCGTGTCCCATGGGACCATAATTCAACTTGCCTTCTGGGCTTCGATCCCAATCAATTCTAGACGACTCTGCAGCACGCCAAGCACTCCACTTTAACAAGTACCTATCGATCCTCAATCAATCAAAGGCAAACTATCACTCAACGTGGCTGGAACAGAGAAAGACGGAAGCAAGGGATTTTTCGAGAAAGTGATCTCTAGAGAAGCACCGCATACCTGGTAGGAAGCGGTACAACACACAGCTGGGCCAGCCCAGTGCGCACTCTCTTCCTTTCATGATTTGCGCAGAAATCCCCCCGCCGGCAAGAGTCAGAGCCAGCAGTGACCAAGGCGCGCGCGCTGCATCCCGGGGTTTGTAGGCCTTCGCCCACAAATAACACGAGTTTAAGCCCTTTCCCTTTCCCCAGTAGAACTACAAGTATCAAGAGGTGGCGCTGTTGGCTCAACTAAAAAAAAGAAAGAAAGAAAAGAAAAAGAAAAGCGTGGACGCTTGGAAAGGAGAGAAGCTATCATTAAAAATGAACTACAAGTACCGAAGTGCTTTGCGACAGGCAGTGGCACCATGGGTACGATTCCCCCTCCTTTTTTGGTACAGTGATGTTTTAAGAGCTGAAACAAGAAACGCAGTCTTGTGGCACCTTAAAGACTAACACATTTTTTCTGGCATAAATTTTCGTAGACACGGATTTACTTGATGCATGAACTGTTAATCTCATGTGATAGATGGGATGTGTGTAAAGGGGGTGGCGGGAGAGAGAGAGGTAAACTGTTGTCAGAAGTAATTGAAATGCAAAAATTACAGACAGAAGTTTGTCCTTTACAAAACATTGTTGGATGATAACACAGATATCATTGTAATGGTGAGCTGATTAACATACATCGTCTGATAAAAAAACTACCCACCTTTGTCTTTATTCAAACCACAGAAAATAAGAGTTGAATTCCCCGTCTTTGAAATTCCTTTAAGCTCCATCACACCTAATTCCCCCCCTCCCCTGGTTTGCCTCTGTGTCAAGAATGGCCACCTTAAGGTCATTCACAGGGGGCGAGATCACATGACCACAGAGAGAAAATAAGCCATGGTGGCTTATTTTCCCTCCCCACCGCATGCCAGTCATGAGCTGCCTAATTACCTCATGGGCCAGGGTGGTTTGTAAACCACTCCAGTCACCCACAACCTGTGCCCAGCAAGGGCAATTATGCTAATGAGGCAGCTCTGGCACACACAAAGAGGGAACATAACCACCCACCATGGCATATTTCCCTCCATGATCATGCAAATACGGTCAGGGTGTTCTTGGAGGTTGAAATATTCCCCTAGTAGTTTCTGAACACTACTATTCTTTGTCAGATTTGTGTCCGCTATTGTGGCCTGTTTTTTCCCCATGGAGAATGCAGTAAGGTATTGCTGCCATATTTCATATTGGAAGATGAGCAGATGTATGAGCCCTTAATGTTGTGGATGGCTTTATTAGATCCTATAATAGCACTGTCAGAGTAGATCCGTGGATGGATTTGGCATCTGGGTCTCCAACAGGGTCGGCTTGCAAGGTCTGTTGTTGTTGATTAGTATCATTTTTTTAGGTTGGGTGGTTGTTTATAAGCAAATACAGCTCTGCCACCCAAAGTCTGAGAGGGAAGGGGCATTGATCAAGATGGATTGAGATCACTGAAGATACATTTGGATAGTCTCATCTGGGAACTATAGGTGGCAACAAGATTTGAGAGTTGTAATAAAACATATTTATTTCCAGAGGTAGCCATGTTAGTCTATTGCAGTAAAAATAATAAAGACTCTTGTGGCACGTTAAAGATGGACATATTTATGAGCCTCTATAAAGGTATATTAAAATAGCAGTCGCAGACTCCACAAATCCTGCTATTAAAGCCTCCAAGCGCACTCGTGTTTCCACTTTTCATCATTAACTTACCAAGCTCTGTTTTAGAACTGATCAAAATGAAACACATCACTTGGAGTTTTATTTTTATTTTTAAGATATTGTAAAGAATAGTGGTTATGTTTGTAAATTGTAAATTCAGTATTGTAAATACTGAAAACGGTAAATCAATTGAAGTTTACACAGTTTATTGGCATACCCCACATTTTACACATAGACTTATTTATTCATGGCACTTTCTATTCAAGCTATTGACAAGAGTACTGTGGAGGGAATGTGTTGCATATTAAGTGCTGTTTGGAAAGAGAACTGAATTTTCCAAGGGTTGGTTGAGGGATGAACAGTCCTTCCTTGCCAAACATTTTATTGCTACAGTAAATTGCTGAAAGAATAAAACCCTATCTAGTCTAATTCTAACTTGTTGAAGTGTGAGATGTTCTCCCCACACCCCTTCCAGCAACAACAAGGCCTGCTCCCTCACTAGCAATCTGGCAGATGCTGCCTTGAATAAGAAACTACTTTGTCCTGGGTACAGTGAAACATATTCTTTGTGAGATCTGGCCTTGACAGAACCTAATAACAATACCAAGAGTCTGTTGACCTGCGCAGCATCCAGCACATTGGACGATATGATCTACCAGCAATGTCCTTCTTTATTCTACACAGAACAAGCAGAGTAGTCCCTACACAAAATAATGTATTCATTCACTTTTATTCATTTAAAGTATTTCTATACTGGCTTTCTGAAACCAACCCCCAGTTCATGTACAAAACAATAAGACAGTAATTAAACAAACAAACAAACAAACAAACGTAACATTGAAAACTGTAACAACTTAAAAAGTCAAGTTAAAATGATGTGTCTTGACCATCTTCCTGAATAGAGAGTTGCAAGTCCAAAGTGAGTGCATTCCAGAGTTTGGGAGCAACACAGGACAAAACCCTTTCCTGTGTGCCTGACAAGTAAGTTTCTACAATTGAGGGTGTTTTCAAAAGGACCTCTTCTGCTGATCTTAATGACCAAGATAGGCGGTCCTTCAGATAGCTAAGTCTTAAGTCATTTAGAGCTTTAAAGGTTCAAAACAGCTTGAATTGAGTCCAGAAAACAACTGGCAACTTGTGCAGATCTTTCAGTGTTGGAGTGATGTGATCACGATACTGTACACCAATTAGCAGCCTAGTCACCGCATTTTGCACTAACTGAACCTTTCAGACATTCTTCGAGGGTAGCCCCCACAGAGACTGCATTGCAGTTGTCTAACCATGATGTAACCTAGGAATGGATAACTGTTGTCACATCAGAATGACTCAGGAATGGTCACAGCTGGCACACTAGATGTAGTTGTGCAAATACATTCCTCATCACTGTTACCACCAGGGACAGCATCAGATCCAGGAGCACTCCCAGCCTACAAACCTGATCTTTCAGGGGAAACGCAATCAATCCTGTTTCTGGGCACAATTCAATGTGCTGGTTATGACCTATGAAGCCCTATACAATGGGATCAGGCTATCGGAAAGACCACATTCTCTCATCCCAGCCTGCATAGGTTTTAAGATCTTCCAGGAAGGCCCTTCTCTCAGTCCCACCACCTTCAAAGGCACGTTTGGTGGAGATGCAAGAAAGGGCTTTCTTGGTGGCTGCTCCCAGGCTCTGGAACTCCTTGCCGCAGGAAGTTAGTTGGCTCCCTGGCTGCTGCCCTTTTCCCCTCAGGCAAAGGCATTTTAAATTCAGGCAGGCCTTTGCTATATAAGTTGGCCTGTTACTGAAGGGGGTTCTATTGGGTTGGGTGCTGTTTATTTATTTTGTTTTTAATTATGCTTTTCATGTATTTGGTTAATTAAGTATTTGGTCTAATCTTGGTCTTAGTATCATTAGCTGCCTTGAGTGCTATTTTTGGGTGGAAAGGCAGGATATAAATAAAATAAAATAAACCTCATCCAGAACAGGATTCCGAACCTCCAGGCCAGGCTTTCCACTGTCAAACAGCACCTCCATGTTTTCGGGGTTTAATCTCAGCTTGTTCACACTCATCCAGCCCGTTATTGAACTCAGGCAACATTCAACTCGTTGCGATTTAAAATATTCTCATATCCTTTTATGCTGCAATTACAAAATGACTTTTGAACGCCTACTTATGTCTTCATAGTCTTTCCTCTTTAGATTCTTTCCTTTCAACTCGTTAACACCCTGCCAGTTGCTGGAAGAATATGAACTAGGCCTCATGTGTATCTGAAAATGCCAGATTCCACTAGACAAGTTAAACTGGCCTGGAGCATGTTCACAAAATACCTTGGAGTATGTTCACAAGATCATGTGAATAAAATAAAGAATCCTTTAAGGCACAATCCTATGCATACTTAGACAGAAAAAAGGCCTACAACTCCCAGCATGCCCCAGGCAGCATGGCGTAGGATTGCACCCTTAACTACCTTTTCATTCTACCTGAAAAGGCAGTTGATTGTACACAGCATGTGATGGGAAAGGGAAAACCATACAGGCATTGTTTGCAAAAGTTTTGTACTTTGTGAATATTTTGCCATCAGCAAAGGAAGTTAGTTAAGACTAGTGGAGACATCAACTGTCCCCAGAAATGCAGGTTGCTTACCTGTAACTGTAGTTCTTCGAGTGGTCATCTGTGCAGTCACACATATGGGCTCGCGCCGGCGCCGAGCTCGCTTCGGGAAACTTCTATCTAGCTAGGATTCTTGGCGGGAACCCCTCCCCCCACCGTCCTACTGCGCATGCTCGGGGTCCCGCCTACCTCAGTTCCCTGAGACCGCAAGGCCTCGCGACCAAGGCAATGATAAGGTATGCAATATATTTAAACTATTTGAGCATGCCAGAGTCAACTTGACAGACAGAACAGCGATGCCAAGAGGGGACGGCGGGTGGGTTGTGTGACTGCACAGATGACCACTCGAAGAACTACAGTTACAGGTAAGCAACCTGCATTTCTTCTTCGTGGTCTCTGTGCATCACACATATGGGCGAGTAATAAGCCAACTTACCGGAGGTGGGAGAGGCAAGCTGCATGGTCATTGGCATATTGAAGATAGGACCGCCCTGCCAAAGGAGGAGTCCTGGCGTGCTCTAACGTCCAAGCGGTAGTGCTTCACAAAGGTAGAGGCATTCGCCCACGTGGCCGCCTTACACAGGTCTGGGATCGTTGCGCCATGAAGGAATGCCGTTGAGGCCGCCTGTCCCCTGGTGGAGTGGGCAGTTAGACCCGTGGGTACATCCTTGCCAAGGAGTTGATACGATAGTGCAATAACGTCTACAATCCATTTGGAGAGACGTTGTGAGGATACAGCTAAGCCCTTATTCTTTCCTCCAAAACAAACGAAGAGTTGGCGTGATTTGCGGAACTCTTCCGAACGCGATTTGTAGAAGGCTAGGGCCCTTCTAACGTCCAGGGCGTGCAGTGTAGAGCATAGCGGATCAGAAGATGCCTTGAAGAAAGTAGGTAGCACAATGTCCTGATTGATGTGAAAGTCGGAGGCAACCTTGGGGACAAAGGATGGGGGAGGACGAAGGACGACCTTGTCGCGAAAAAACTGCGTGTATGGAGGGTCGACAAGTAATGCTGCAAGCTCTGACGCACGTCTTGCGGACGTGATGGCAACAAGAAAAACCGTCTTTAGTGTCAATAGACGAACATTAGTTGTAGCTAACGGCTCAAAGGGCTTAGTGGACAGTGCAGCCAACACGAGCGATAGACTCCACTGCGGGAGCAAGGGGCGAGTGGGTGGGAAAAGATTGTGCAGACCTTTAAGGAAAGCCTTGGCAAGAGGGTGCGAGAATGCCGAGACCCCGTCGATGGGGGGATGGTGGACTGCAATGGCCGCTAGGTAGACCCTGATAGAGGAGAGCCGTAAGCCTGCAGTATGCAAAGAGTGAAGGAAGGCGATGACGTCGGTAATAGTAGCCGAACCACTACCGAAACCCTTGCTTGCTGCAAAGACTTGAAACCGTCTCCATTTTGCCAAGTAGGAGGATCTAGTCGAAGGTTTTCGTGATGCGTTCAGAATAGTCAGTATATCTTGAGGTACAGCTATTCCCCGCCAGAGGGCAGGAGTCTCCACGCTGTTAGACGTAGGGTTTGTATGTCCGGGTGTAATATCCTGCCGCTGTCTCTGGACAGGAGATCCGGAGCGACCGGAAGACGCCACACTCGATGAGCAGCTAGTCTGCGTAGAGGCGTGAACCACGCTTGACGTGGCCA
Source organism: Anniella stebbinsi (assembly GCA_029215795.1). Taxonomy (NCBI): domain Eukaryota; kingdom Metazoa; phylum Chordata; class Lepidosauria; order Squamata; family Anniellidae; genus Anniella; species Anniella stebbinsi. Next base: position 63,188,055 of record JARDYH010000004.1, on the reverse strand, counting down.
CCATGGTGCAATCAGGATGGCGTTGGCCTGATGGCGTCGTAGCCGCGTGACCGTTTTCGTTATAAGGGGAATCGGAGGGAACATGTAAAGCAGACCCTGTGACCAATCCCATAGGAAGGCGTCTCCTAGGGAGTCGCGACCTAGTCCTGCTCTTGAGCAATATGCTCGACAGACTCGGTTGTCTGGGGTTGCAAAAAGGTCGATCTCTGGGGTGCCCCACCGGGAAAAGATGCGATGTAGAATACGAGGGGCTAGCTCCCATTCGTGAGTGTCTTTGAAAGATCGACTTAGTTCGTCCGCTTTGACGTTGGATGTCCCTGCTATGTGCAGAGCCGAGAGTCGAATGTTTCTTGCGATTGCCCAGTGTAAGATGTCCATGGTAAGGTGGAGGAGGCGCGGGGAGCGGGTGCCGCCCTCCTTGTTGATATACCACACTACGGACGTGTTGTCTGAGAGAACTCGCACGTGCTGTCCTCTGAGTTGGGGGAGGAATGCTCTCAAGGCTTTCTGCACCGCGAGGAGTTCTAGTTTGTTTATATGTAGGGAGCTCTCTAAAGGTGACCATCTTCCTTGTATAAACAGGTTCTCCAGGTGTGCCCCCCAGCCCTGGAGTGATGCGTCGGTTGTGACAACCCTGGAGGGACCGGGATCGACGAAGGGCAGGCCCTGTGAGAGATTGTTTGGATTTGCCCACCAAAGGAGCGAGCGTTTCACATGATGCGGAATGGTAAGTACCAGCTTTCGTGGATCCTGGAGCGGTGAATAGTGACTCACTAGGAGTTGCTGGAGGGGACGCATCCTTAGACGTGCCCATCTGACTACAAAGATAGCCGCAGCCATAAGGCCTAGTAGCCGTAATATAGTGAGGGCTGTTGCTCGCGTGCGGGTATGTAGTCTGCAAGCTAGGCCCTGTAGGGTCTCCAATCTGTCTCGAGGAAGGAAGGCTCTTGCGGTAGTGGAGTCGAGACGAACACCTATGAATTGAAGTGCTGTGGTAGGTTGAAAGATTGATTTTTCGTAATTTATTTGCAGGCCCAAAGAGGCGAGGGTGGACTCCACCGTGTCGATGTCCGCGATGGCTTGGTGGCGGGTTGGAGAGACGACTAGCCAATCGTCTAGGTAAGGATAGACCTCGATGTCGATGGACCGGAGGTGTGCACAAACCACTGCCATACACTTGGTAAAGACTCTTGGGGCTGTCTTTAATCCGAATGGCAGGACCACGAATTTGTAAAGTTGGGATCCGATGGCGAAGCGGAGGTACTTTTGGTGCTCCTCGAGGATGGCTATGTGAAAATATGCATCCTTGAGGTCGATCAGCGTAAACCAACTGCCTCGTCTGAGGAGTGGCAGGATGGTAGAAAGAGTGATCATTCGAAACTTTCGTGGCCTGATGAATTTGTTCAGGCTTCGGAGATCCATAATAGGACGAAGTCCCCTGTCCTTCTTGTGCACTGTAAAATATCGGGAGTAGAACCCGTTGTTTGAATGATTCGCTGGAATAGGTATGATTGCGCCCTTTTCCAACAAAGCCTTTGTTTCCTGGCGCAGGGTTTCTGATGGAGGCGTGATCTTTACAGTGCCTAGCGGAGGAAGGACTTCGAAGTCTATTGCGTAGCCCCGTTGAACTACTTGGAGGACCCACTGGTCGGTGGTGATGGATGCCCAAGTATGGAGAAAGGGCTGGAGCCTGTTTTGTGACAGAAGGGAGTCCCGCAGAGGTAAGTCAAAGGCGACGTTTTTGTTGGGGTTGTTTCGAACGAGCCTGAGAGTAGCGGGGAGCGGTTTTGTGTTGCTGGTAAGAGGTCGACGCGCTCGGTTGCTGGAAGCGCTGACCACGGTCCTGACCTTGTCTGGGCTGGTAGGGTAGGGGCCGATACCACTTACGGGCCCGAAAAGTCTGCGCAGGGGGTTGGCTGAACCCCATCTTTTTAGCAGTCATCTTTGCCTTGTGGATAGTATCCATGGTAGAGTCGGTTTGCGCATTGAACAGACCTTCTCCGTCAAAAGGCAAATCTTCGATGCGGTTCTTGGTCTCGATGGGGAGATTAGAGGACCGCAGCCACGCATGACGCCTGAGGGCAACCGCTCCGATCATGGCCTTTGAGCCTGAATCCACTTGATGCCTGGCAGTGGTCATCTGCTGTTTCGACAGGCAAATGGCCTCCGCCTGAAAAACACGTGCCAGCTCTCGCTGATCGTCCGGCAGGTAATCAGTTAGGTTGGAAATTTTCTGCCAGAGAAACAACTGATACCTCGCCATCATGGCCTGGTAGTTAGATGTTTTCATCACCAGTGCCGCCGACGAGTATATCCTCCTTCCAAACAAGTCGAGTTTTCAGCCCTCTTTATCAACAGGTGCTGCGTGAGATCGGCCAGACTTTCCCTGGGAGGCCTCTACCACAATGGAGTTTGGCTTCGGGTGGGTAGCCAGGAACGGTGCTTCCGTCTCCTTCACCTTGTAAAGGGCGTCAAGACGCTTTGACGTGGGAGGCAGAGTCGCTGGATTAGACCAAGATTGTTTGGCCGTTTTAAGCAACGTAGGGACCAATGGGAGCGTCAATTGAGGGGTTGGCTCCGTTCTCATGACGTCGTAGATATCCCCCTCCTCATCCTCGGGCTGTTGGACGTCAATCCCCAATGATTGAGCGAGCCGTAGCATCTGTTCATTAAAGCCTCCTAACTCCATTGTAGGAGATGCCCCCTCTTCAGTAGCGACTTCTTCAGTTGGAGACGGGATTGATGGTGCAGGTGACAAGATGGAGGACGGGTCAGACTCATAATCTTCTATCGATGGCGATGGTAGCGAGTGTCGGTACCGAGAGACGAGAGATTGCTCCGGTACCGAGGATACTTGCGAATGGTTGCGTCGACGCGTCGGTGTCGGGAGTAACGACGCCGTGCGGCGAGGTGGTACTGGCGGAGGCATGCTGTGGGAAAGATCTGAGCCGTGGTCCCAGTCCTGGGAGACGGAGCGCGATCGCCGATAGTGCATCGGTAGCGAAGCCTCGGTACCGACGGGGTCGGAGTATTCCTCGTCGACGACGATGACGTCGGAGGCGAAGGGTAGGATGTCCGGCGAAGGCGGTCCTGTCGGTACCGGCGACGGCAGCGAGGGTGGTCGGGATGGCGACGCAATTGGCGTCGAATGGCCCGGCAGGGATTGCGTGTGCGCTGGAGAGCGACGCTTCGACTGAGAAGGGTGGTCCACTGGTAGCGAAGAGGGGCGCTTACGTGGCATTGATGCCATGGACGCCGACGGTAACGAGGCCGGTACCGATGAGGATTTCTTCGGTAACGAGGCCGGTACCGTTGAGGATTTCTTCGGTAACGAGGCCGGTACCGATGGAGGCTGTTTTGGTAGCGCGGTGCTCGTCGGCCTTAGAGATGCCGAAGAGAGCTTCTTCGGTACCGCAGGCTTCGATGTCGATGGTCTCGTCGACGTCGATGGCGCCGTTTTCGTTGTTTTCGTCGAAGCCGATGAATGCTTCAATTTCTTTGCCGTTTTCCCCTTCTTATGCTTCCGAGGAGGGGAAGATGGCGGTAACGATGCCTGAACTGAGGTCCGAGAGGAGGACAAGTCAGGAGTTGCTGGGCGTGAGCGTACAGAGGGCGGTTGCCCGCGCTCCCCAGAGGATGATGGCCCCGGTTCCATGCGACCAGTAGTTGGGCGGTCAATGGCGGAGAGGGCCTTACTCCAGAGCAGGCTTCGTAGCCGGTCGGCTCTGTTCCTTCTGGTTTGTCTTGAGAATTTCATGCAGTGGGAGTAGGACTCGGTAATATGGCCTTCGCCCAAACAACCCAGGCAGAGCGAATGTCCGTCTGTGAGGGCTAGTTTGGCGCGGCAGCCAGAGCAGCGCTTGAAGAGCGCAGTCTGCGCCATAGGCCGCAGAGAAAAAACTATCTAACAACTACCTAATTCAAACTTTTTTTTTTTTTTTTTTTATACTAAACCTAGCTAACTAACTAACAAGAAGGTAAATTTAAGGTAAATTTAAGGTTTTTTTCGTCTTCTTACAGGTTTCCGACAAAGGAAGAAGTCTCCCGCGAGGCGTTCAGCTAAGCGGTCGAAGAAGAACTGAGGTAGGCGGGACCCCGAGCATGCGCAGTAGGACGGTGGGGGGAGGGGTTCCCGCCAAGAATCCTAGCTAGATAGAAGTTTCCCGAAGCGAGCTCGGCGCCGGCGCGAGCCCATATGTGTGATGCACAGAGACCACGAAGAAGAATTTGTGCTCACACTTGACAGTGGGGCTGAAGGCCAAGAATGAGCAAGGTTGAATACCACTTCCCCATGTAGCAGGGGATACTCCTGCATAAGGACTTATGCAACATGTGCATCTTGATTATCTTTGTCAGTTCTCTGCCAAAAATTTTATGCCTGCTTACTTCTCTAGACCTTAGACTAGGGGTGAGCAGCCTTTTGGGATTGGGGGCCACACTGGCTACTATGGAACCCTCCATGGGCTGCACAACTGCTTGGGGCTGATGAGTGAGGCCACAACATCCTCCTACACACACACACACACACTGCAGATTCTGCTGGGAAACCAGGAGTGCCAGAGGACTCTCCTCATACACCGTGTGGTGGTGGCAGCAAGGTGTGTGGGGCGTGGAGCAGGACACTGGCAGTGAGCCACACAGGTGTCCTCTGAGGGTTGTAAGCTGCCCATTCCTGTCTTAGACACAGAATGGATTTAGGACAAACAAACTAAGGTAGTGAAACCATCACATGGTGATTTTGGGTGCTGTGATTTTTGTTTGAATGTTCCAATTAGAGATGCAGTATCTAGTTGGTTAATCTATTATACTAATTGATTTTTAAAAAATCTTTCGATCAATTAAAATGAGGCCCCTGATTAACAGAGTGGCAGATTTTAAAGAACTTTTATAATTATTTTAAATATACGTTCTTACAAAAATCATGGGTGTCAGGCACCATCTTAGAAGAGGTATCCCCCTTCTCACTCACACAGGAAGGAGATTCTTCAGATGTTGCCTACTGTCATATATACACACATCGGAAGAACAAACTATTGTTTATTCATATGCAAATTTCAATCAAACACACATGATTGCCTAAGATTACTTTAAATCAGATTAACAGCCCTAGTTTTAACATGCACTAATGTGTGGCTTGTTTGTGAGAGAAAGTATGAAATCTTTGTTGAGCTGGTCCTGCCATATATGGCAGTGATGTGTCACAGCATTCAAGCAAATAGCCATACGCACAAAAACCACATGGTTCGCCTTCATAGTGATTGCTCTTCATTTGTAGCTATCAGTTGTAGCCTCTCTAGAAACATATACCATGTGACAGAGTTAGTAGCTTCCATTATGCATTCCTAAATACCATAATTCTTCACAGAAACACAGAACATACAAAATAATCATTCTGGGGTTTATTTCAATACAGTGCTTTTTTCTTCATAGAAAAACAAAAATGAGGCAAATTTATGTGGGCTTGCACGTTTCACCAACATGGGAAAGGGTTCTATGCGGCAACTGATGTACTTGTGTAGAGCTCTTTCGTGCTAAGGGGGATCTGGTCCAATCAGGGTCCCTCCTTGGGTGGAGCTGATGTATATGTGCAGAACCCTTTCCTATATTGTCCAGGTAAGCATTTTCAAAGCAGGCAGTGGATGGCATGACTACATCACACACGAGCAGCAGTGTACGCTCACACAATCTCACTCCCATTTTTTTCCCCGGGGGGGGGGGGGATTAGAAAAATTCAAGAAAAAATGGAAATTTGGGGCAACATTAAAAAAAAAACCCTATGAAATATGTTCTCTTTTGAAATAAGTGAAATGCTTTTTAAGACAATGTTTTACTCAGAATATATAACATGGTTTGTTTATGTAAGACAATCTACAGCACTAGAGAATGGTAATTCCTATGTATGTTGTGTATCTGTGTTCCTGTGTATGTTCAATGTCTTCAATGCTGGTATAAAGTTTTACATGGTATCCAAATATGCTACTAGTCCTTAATATTGGGACTGTTGGAGAGCGTTTCTGTCTAAAATAATATACTTTCTTTTGTTTACTTCAACATTTGTGGTTTCTATGTTCAACCTTTTTTTTTTTTGTACTTTTAAGAGGACAAAAATTAAGATACATATGCCTAGCTAACATAGGTTACAGAAGTTTGCAGTTCGCTCACTCTAATTGGGATTATGTTCCGAATTTTGATTGTCCATAAACTAAGGCTCTAGTCCTATCCACACTTACCTGGGAGTAAGTTCCACTGAATTTCTGAATAGGCTGTTAGGGTTAGGTTTTCACCCAAATCTCAATTTTTTCCCCTGGCTACAAAAATTCCAGAATTTTTTCATCTCTATCATCCAGTATTCTTTCAATGTAGAAGTGCATGTGTGTGGGGGCGGGGGGACTGTTACACCCATGCGCAAAGTCTAAACTTCCCGACTGGTTTGCAATCAGGATTTGGTTTGCCCAAATCATAATTTGCCAATTCAGATATAGGCCTATTCAGACAACATGCTAAGACATGGTAAGGCCGCTAACCCTTATTCAGCAAATGGTTAGTATGTTGAAGCTGTGGTTATGTAGCCACCAGGGTTAGGAATGGTTCACACAACATGCTAAGTCATGATTTACACTACATGCTAAGCCATAATGTTTAGCTCAAAACACTTAACCATCATGGCTTAGCATGCCATCTGAACAGGTTCAATATGCATTACACTCACTGTACATATGAAGGGAAGAGGCCTGCTTCAGGCTGCTGTTTTTAAAATATAGTGTGTTTATTTATTCGTGGCAACCCCCCCCCCCAAAAAAAAACTTTTAACAGTGTAAACTGTTTTAGGGACTGGGGATGTTTCCTGATGATATCATGGGGTGCCAGCCCCTAGCACTGTGTTGGTTTCTGCTGCAAATGTGCAGAACTGGTTTTGTCACGAGGTCAATTCTGGAAAGGTACAGTTGGACTGAAGACACTGAAGTGGTTTCCAAACTAGGCTCACAATCTTCAAGTTGGACTTGCATACTCTAAAGTTGAGATGCTATCATATATCTTCAGTCACAAGTATTAGACACGTTTTGCTTTTCTTTAAATCAGAGATTTTCAGGAATTGAATGCAATGCAAAATGCTTCACTTGCACACTGATATTGAAGACATGCGGAACACACACATACATTATGGACACAGGATTGGATCCAGACTCTGTCATACTTGACAGTAGACCCCACTGAACTAAATGGGGCATAACTTAGTAATGACTAACTTAAGACCAACTGCAGCTTTCTTATTGCTTATGAACAAACAAGGGAAAATAAAAATATGGTCATGAAAAGGTGTTTCAGCCAACCCATGAACAAATAAGTTTAATAGTTTTCAGCAGACCATAGCTTTCTAGAAGCTCCATTGTCTCATCTATTTGAAGATGGACATACAGTAAACACAACAATATATGATACAACCCATCACAGCTGGATTAAAAAATACACAAAATATAATACATAAAAATGGTTTTACACTGTGGACTGACAGAGCTCTAAAAAGGTGACCATAACCCTGGTAAGCTTTACAAAGTCTTTAAAAAAAATAAAACAGTACTTCATGTGAAATTCATAAATACATGGGATGTGGGGGGAGTTGGTTATTGAGTTTTAGGGTACCTGTATTATGACCAACTAAGAAAAATTCACGAAGCCAGCATTTCCTTAGCCTTGCAGCCATTTACCGAGGGACACCAAACGGGCAGTGGTTTGTGTTTATAGTTGTGCCCGCAAACTTGAGGCCAGTGGGTGCAGGGGATTCTGCAACAGGAAGGTTAGGGATGTGATCTAACTACATGATGCACAGAAATTAAGAATAGTATGGTATTGTAGGATTGGGGGGGGGGGGAAGGATAAGAAATGTAACATAGTCCAGTTTAAGAGGAAGTTTATTCCAAAGGCTCTAGCTGGGTTGAAGATTGTGGATAAAATACAATAAACAGTTTTTAATATAAAGAAATTCGGGGTTAGGCAAGACTAAGGCCCTGTTCCACTTTCCCCATGTGTATACTGAAGTCTGCCCCAGGGATGTGTAAATATATGTGTGTATATATATAGATATATGCCTTCTCTTAAAAAGGCTTTTTTAAAGCAGAAAAGGGATATTTTATTCTATATGGGCTAAGGAGAACAGGGAACGTTTTAACCTTAATTCCCAGAGTTTTTGATCTAGGAATGAAAATAAACATGCTACATATAAATTCGCCAGCACTCCTGTCCTTACAGATGCAGAGATTCTGGCTGTAATCATAAGGAATTCAACATCCCATCCCCCTTTTGCTATACCTCCTCCCACTCTAGTTACAGCAGCTGATAACTGATTCTAAGGATGCTGTACCTCTTCCCCAAATGCTCAGGGGTCTCAAAACGTACCTGAATGTCAAAGCTGGCTTTAACTGGGCAGCCAGTTCTTCCTAAGAGTAATGCTCAGGAGAAAAGGCTGTGGCACTACAGAGACCAGTTTGCCCAAAACATCACGCACTGCCATGCATGGGACATCAGCTTTGCCAAGGATGGTGCAATAGGATTAACAGGTTGGGAGGCAGAGAGCAGAGGAGATGCCCATCTGAATTCAGCTTACCCTTATTTTCTGGAATTTCCAGCACCTGATGCTCATCCCCCAAGAGTGCAACACCACGTTGCAAAATAAGGCACTGTTCCTGAGCAACTTGTGGCCTGGTGCTCGAACAATCCAGTCTTCACGTACCGTTCCCATTAGCATTACCACCTCAGGGGTCTCACATAACACAGAGAGGAGTGTTCATTTCAACATTCTAATGGAGTTTTCCAAAAGTCCTTGGGTGGCATCATTTAAAAACACTTCACAGGAAAAAAATCTTACATTAATTAAAAATGTCCTTCAAAATAAGTTGGGAAACTACTCTGTCAGTTGTTCTCATGGTGTCACCTCATAGCTGCAAGTTGCACTCAAACGATAGTCCAAAGGCTCCTAGGACATTCTTAGTCTGTTGATCAAAGTCTGAGTTAGCCAATGCCTTTGTACCTGGTCCTTCAGGCAAAAGGTGACCATCCAGGTAGTCCAAACATGGGCACTAAGTCAACAACGCAGTGGTGATACAGGCCAAAACTGAAGATGAGGCCCAAGTCAGTTATGAAAAGGAGAGAATCAAGACTTTATTAAAAGTCTCCACGACATCATCTCCTACTTCCAAAGACAGACAATGGCAGAAAAGACAAGGGAAAATAAAAGTGATACTCGAGAAACAAGTGAGGAATAAAACATGTGAGGGAGGATCTCTAGGTTTTAGCCTGAACGTTTTGTTCCAGGACACGAACCAAACTCCCTGCCTCATCATGATGGTCACAATCCATCTGTTGTTAACAGACTTTCCTTTCCAACCCAATTCTAAATACCCAGTTCCCTCACTGGCTCAGTTCAGACAACATGTTTCTCAATGGTGGTTTTAGAACTCCACGGTGGAGTTTGTACGCCACTGTTGAGAAATGTGTTTTCTGGCGGGAAAACTCCACGCAACGGTGGAGTTTTTTTGGAAAACACTCCACGCGGAATATCCACGTTTGCAGAGGAGAGATCCTGCACAACCGTTGTGTTGCATGTTGTGTGGCAGGCTCCAAGGAGTTTTCTGTTGTGTTGAGTTGACTTTTCCCATTGGCTACAGAGTTCCCTGGCAAGAGCAGCGAAAGTGCTACTCTAGGAGAGCTGCCAGGATTCTCTCTTTTTTTTTTTTTTTTTTGCAGCATTGGCTGATAGGATACTATCGGGAGGACTAGGGGAGGCCAGAGAGCGGAGCAACTGTCAATCAAACGCCGCAATGGATTTTACTCAACTCCACAGTAGCCCACAGTAACACAATGGTGGAGTTAGAACATGTTGTGTGGGAAGTACCCCCTAAAAACTCAACTGTTGAGTGGAGTTTTCACACTGCATTGACTAACGTGTAGTCTGAACTGAACCACTATCTCTACTACCACTATGAAAATGATCCTCTCCTTACAACACCTTAGAACAGGCTCCATTTAAAACTAGCAAGGATGAGGAGGGAAAGGCACCATAAACTGGCAATGAAAGAGGAGACAAACAATCCGAAGAGGAAAAATAATTTTTTCCTCTTCATTTTGAGCACTGGAGATTGCCTCCTCTTTCATTGTCTGTTTAAAACTAGACAAATAGTCAGGAATGAGAACTGGTAGAAGCAGACTTTGGCCTGTGCACTCCAATTCCTCCCAGAAATGGCATCTTCACATTTTCCCCTCCCCTGGCAATGGGTTTCTTGCATTGTATTGCACCTTTATCCCAAGCACACATTCTGAGGCTCCTCCATATAGATTGTACTGGGTCTGTGAGAAAGTATTGAGTGAGGATTAGTCTTTGTGGATTGATTAAGAGTATATCAGACTAAACAAAGGATGGAGCAAGGAGATTTTTTTAAAATGAAAACCAAACAACTAAAAAAAATTACCATGTAGCAAAGGAAAACACTGAAGAACAAGATAGGAAAAGCTCAATGGTGAAAAAGGCACAACCTTTACATTCTGTTAGTTCCTCTATTATTAAAACTACAAGCTAGCATTTAGACGAAGTATAGCTGAAACCTATGGGCCTGGAGTTGCCATGTATATTGAGGGTACTGAGATCTTGACATTATTCATGTAACAGGATTCCTAAAAGCACCAATCTAAATGATAAGCCCACTATGATAGACTCCAGGCTTAAGGTAGAGGGGCTCATGTACAATTAAACCCTACACAGAAACTTTACTCAGTATTTCCAACAGCAAACAGTATCACTTTCAAATGACAAGGGATTCTTAATGACAAGTTGTACTGTGTTTCATCATTCAGCATCTCCCTGTGTTTGGGATGCCAGATTACTCAATTTTTACTTTGGTCCTAGCAACCTCCACAAGGATATGCTAGGTGGGAAGAACACAATACGGGGAAAAGACTTGCATTTCTAATTTATAGATCTTGCCCTTTCTTGGGTGACTACCACAGATGAACAGAGAAGCACAAGGGAAATTAATACCTTAACAGAACAATGCCCAGGCAGCAAGAACTTTGGTCTAAGCCTTTTCCATATTGTTTCTGACATTGCAAATGTTTAAAATAAAAAAACTCCTTTCTGAGCTGGTTAAAATCTCACAGACGTTTAGAAAAACTTCCAGGTTACACAGCCTTAGCCAGCCCAAATATTTCAACAGTCATCTCATAGCCCACCTAGAGCAAGCCTGCATCATTCATTTCCTCCAGCTGAGCCCCTCACCCCTTCCTCCTAAAACATACTCTAACCTTTTAACATCCCATGAACAGATACCTTGGAGACCCTTCTTTTCTTGTTGGGGTTCACACACACGCACACACACACACACGGAATCTTGTAGCCATACTCCCGCCTGTTATCCAAACGCCTGGGACTTGGATGCAACATTGCCACACTTCTGCCATAAATGTAGTTTGGGGGAATGCAGTAAACCCTGCAATAGAAAATGCCCAGGATATTGTGGGAACTAAATCACTTCCTTGTAATTAACCAATGGGTTATATATGCCATAACATGTTGCAATCTGCCAATTCCCTGCGTTGGCTCTGCACGCACACTGCGGCAAGGGACTGAAGAAAACTCTTCATCTTCTTTGTCAGTGTCTAAAACAGAGTGGGATCATTTACAAGGCAGCATATGACTTTCCATCTTCAGCAGCCCTCATGTAACTGTTCTTTTCTGCAGATGAAAGCAACTAGGGAAAGCTGGATTTGAGGACAAAATCCGGATCTCAGCATGAAAAACATAGGCACGTTCAGGTGTTATGAAGAGGTTGGCAGTCTCGATTCACCAGATGCTGTTCTAGTACTGTGTGCTGGGAAAGGCATCAAGAGGTACTAGGCCTCGGAACCAACAACTCCTGAAATACTCAAGACCTAGCCCACAGGAACAGTCCTCCCTGCTGCCTCCAGATACAATTCTCTTTCCACTTTATGCCTTCCTGTAATGCTTTTTCTGTTTGTTTTTGTAAAAAATTGTTCCTAAGTAGAAAACATCTGTGATTGTGAAACAGTCTTTTTTGGCATCGCTTTTTTTTTGTTCATTTTCAAAAGACTTGCATCAAGGCATCCTATACGGGTGGCTTCTCTGACAAGACTTCTCTCCTCCCTCTTCCTTAAATTTCCCAGTCACCCTGGAGGGGTCTCTAGTCTTTGACCAACTTGTACACATGATGCTGGGCCCCATGCTCACTGGTGGATACCTCAAAAACAAAGGCTATGCAGAGCAAGGTTTCCTGGGTATCTCTATTTGTAACAACCTGAAATAAAAAGGAAAACACACTCAGTGAAATCATGGAAAACAAAATGGGAAAGTCAGATTTTGAGTTCAAAGAAATGGTAGGAACATTTAACCTTAGTTAGTTTAACAGATCACAGAAATTTACTCAGCTACTCATACATCAAACTAGGGATGTGCACTGGATCGGACCCGATCCACGATCCGAGTCCGGTCCAGTGGGAAATCGGATAAATTATCCGATTTCCGATCCCGCAGCTGGATCGGCCGATCCAATCCGAACCGGTCCGAAAAAGCTCCGAACCGGTTCGGCGGATCGGCGGATCGGCGGGCGCCCACTGGCGCCCACCGCCGCTTCCATTGGCGGGCGCCAGCGGGCGCCCGCCGATGAAAGTGGACAGCGGGGGGGGGGAGGAGGGGGGCACTTACCTTCTCGGCCCGGTGGCTCCCGTCCGGCGCCGGCGCCTACTACTACTAGCAGGCTCCGCGGCCTGCTCTAGGGTGGCGCGCCGGGTGATGTCATCACCCGGCGCGCTACTCTAGAGCAGGCCGCGGAGCCTGCTGGTAGTAGTAGGCGCCGGCGCCGGACGGGAGCCACCGGGCCGGGAAGGTAAGGAGGGGGTGCGTGGAGGGGAGGAGGGGGCGCGCGGAGGGGGGAGGGGGGCCCTTACCTTTCCGGCCCGGCGGCTCCCGTCCGGCGCCGGCGCCTACTATTCCCAGCAGGCTCCGCGGCCTGCTCTAGGGTGGCGCGCCGGGTGATGTCATCACCCGGCGCGCTACTCTAGAGCAGGCCGCGGAGCCTGCTGGTAGTAGTAGGCGCCGGCGCCGGACGGGAGCCGCCGGGCCGGAAAGGTAAGGAGGGGGTGCGTGGAGGGGAGGAGGGGGCGCGCGGAGGGGGGAGGGGGGCCCTTACCTTTCCGGCCCGGCGGCTCCCGTCCGGCGCCGGCGCCTACTATTCCCAGCAGGCTCCGCGGCCTGCTCTAGGATGGCGCGCCGGGTGATGTCATCACCCGGCGCGCTACTCTAGAGCAGGCCGCGGAGCCTGCTGGAAGTAGTAGGCGCCGGCGCCGGACGGGAGCCGCCGGGCCGGAAAGGTAAGGAGGGGGTGCATGGAGGGGAGGAGGGGGCGCGCGGAGGGGGGAGGGGGGCCCTTACCTTTCCGGCCCGGCGGCTCCCGTCCGGCGCCGGCGCCTACTATTCCCAGCAGGCTCCGCGGCCTGCTCTAGGATGGCGCGCCGGGTGATGTCATCACCCGGCGCGCTACTCTAGAGCAGGCCGCGGAGCCTGCTGGAAGTAGTAGGCGCCGGCGCCGGACGGGAGCCGCCGGGCCGGAAAGGTAAGGAGGGGGTGCGTGGAGGGGAGGAGGGGGCGCGCGGAGGGGGGAGGGGGGAGGAGGGGGCGCGCGGAGGGGGGAGGGGGGAGGGGGGCCCTTACCTGCCCGGCCCGGCGGCTCCCGTCCGGCGCCGGCGCCTACTACTACCAGCAGGCTCCGCGGCCTGCTCCAGGGTGGCGCGCCGGGTGATGTCATCACCCGGCGCGCTACTCGAGAGTAGGCCGCGGAGCCCGCTGGTAGTAGCCGCCGGCGCCGGACGTGCCGAGAAGGTAAGTGGCGGGGAAGGGGGCTTACCCCCCCCCCGGAGCCGTCCGCTTCTATCCGCTGGCGCCCGCGGGCGCCAGCGGATGGAAGCAGGCGGCCCCAGGGGGGGTAGGGAGCGCGGGGGAGGGGGTTTACCTGCCGGGGCTGTCCACAGCGGACGGCCCCGGGGGGGGGAGGGAGTTAGGCCCCCCCTTACCCACCCGCCGCCATTTTTTCCTCATAGACTTGCATTGCAATGCAAGTCTATGGGGAAAAAAATGGCGGCCGATCCAAAAATTTCCGATTTTTGGATCGGGATCGGACTCGATCCGGTCCGGGGGGCCTCCGATTTTGTCCGAACCGGTCCGGGACAAAATTGGAGGTCCCGATCCGGGTCCCGATCCGATCCGGGGGGTCCGTGCACACCCCTACATCAAACCCACTAGTTTTAGATCAAGTTACAGAAAGCATGTCCTTTCTGATAGATAGTTTCTGGTGTTACCAATTAAAAGACATTATGCAGCTATTCTGCCTTTTCCTCCTTAACTGATTTTTGTGGAAAGAAAAAAGATTAAAGGCTACAAGTGAAAAAAAATCCACCAAAGTATAAGGGAGTTGATTCTTTCAGTGATGTTTCATGCTACATTTTGTACTCAGGTACAGGAACTGGAGTACAATATACATGCATAGTACACCAATTGTAAAGAGTGTACACAATATATAAATCACCACTTCCCCTTTTAAATTACAAGGAAATGGAACTCCTTTCCAAAGTGTTACTTCTATGTATATTAATTCGCATATACACATCTCAATCGACCAACATAAAATACGTACCGAAATAGGCACCTACACTAAAACAGCATGAGAATCTGCTCTTGCTTTCAATGTTCATATATATTTATTATTTCTATTCCAGATTTTCTTTTCGTTTCACAATCTAGCCACTAAATTTCATTGTGATTTACTTGCTGGATTAAAACTCTCAAAAATGGAAGCCACAATTTTAAATATAGGGGTAATTTACAGGTGAACATTTGGCATCTGGTAACTCACCAGAACAGATTATAAGACGCCCAGAATAAAGTACAAGACCTTGTCCTTGTCAAAGAACCTCACAAGTTGCACTGAACAAAATTCTTCTCATGTGAAACACCTACATAACTTGACAATCACTAAGCTATCACCTCCTTGGAAAAAAGAAAAGAATGATGGCCACAGCAGTGAAAGGAAGAAGAAAAATAGGCAGGAAAGGGATACTGTTATTGGTCTTAAGTCAGGTCTCTTTCCTAACGCCAATCACACAATTGCCTGATTTGCACAATCACTATGGCTTCAACAAGTCACAGGGACATGTATAACCCATGGCGCATACCGGGGCACCATTTACCTAATTGTTAATCCATAGGTTATTTGAGGGTTGTTTCCCCCTCCAACAAGCCATGCCACCCAGGATCGGATGACACGACAAGCCATGCTTGGGCAGTTAATTTGGCCAATGATGCCTGGCACGTGCCGTGGCTTAAACAAGCCATACGAACCAGGTCAATGTAACTTGTTGAAAAGCACTACTGGAAAGCCCATGTGCTGGAGTGGTTAGAGAGTGTTGGACTGGGACCAAGGATATCTATGTTCTGGTCCCTACTCATTCATGAAAGTCACTGGATGACTTTGGGCCTCTCAGACTCTCAGGCTAACCTACCTCACAGAGTTGTTGTGAGGATAAAATGGAGAGGGAAGGAGGATCATGTATGCTGCCTTGGGTTCTATGGAGGAAAGGTGAGATATAATTGTAACTAATTAACTAACTAACTAGCATAAATGAGAGACTAAGGATCTAAAGAGGTGGGTGAGAATTCAGGACAAAAGAAAAAGGAAGCAGTTCTTTACCTGCAAAATGGTGAAATTCTCCAGGACACTGTTCATCATGTATTTTTCTGGGAGGTGTTTCAGTTTATGGATGAAATTGATCATATACTCGCACATGGGGGACCTATGGATTCGGTACACACACCTTCCATTTTCCATCCGGGCAAATTCAGTCTGCAGAAAGACACACAGAGATCAGGCCTTAAGGAGCCCATATATCAATGAGATCTGTGGGACACTGAGGATGTAAGAATATGAAGATTTAATGATTTCTTGCATTTAGGATGGCATGTGCAATTCTCAGGGAGAACTGGGGAGATGAAACATTCGAAAGAGGAAATCAGCCCTTTCCTCTGGGGCAGGAAGGAAAAAAGGACCAGTCTGTTATTCAGATAACCCACTTCCACTTATTACAGAGAACATACACTTCTAGCAATTACAAGTCTCAAAGATGGAGAAGAGGAAGTAGGGCCATTCCACAAACCCTGCAAAAAGACCACCTCCATTAGGCTCCTCCTTTCTTATCTGTCACCACCAGCAGCTATTCCAGCAGGCTGTACAGAGGAAGATGACAGAAGAAACAGGGTCATTCCACCAGGCCTGCTGAAAGACTACTTATTTTTTTCCTCTTCCCTTCCCTTCCTGTTCCTTTTTCTTTGCACATTGTGACTTTTTAGATTATAAGCCTGCGGGCAGGGACTTTCTTTTGAATGTATGTAAGTTGCTCCTGGAGCCTTTTTGGCTGAGAAGCGGGATAAAAATATATTAAGATAGATACATAAAGCACTTCCCCCTGGGGCTGTAAGTTCATCTGGGTTTGTAAAAGAACCGCAGCCTCCAATCCCATATTACCCACTATGCTGTTCACCCTCTTTGTAACATCTCCCTCTTGCAGGTCCCCCCCCCCCCCGCCATGACAGGCGCATGACTCACCTCCACCTTCTCAACTACTTGCTTCCCAAAAGAGCACACCTTGGTGGAGACTGTGATGGTCATGTTTTCTGCACTGCTATACTGACTGCTTACACCATAAAAAGCACCAGGACCATCCTGAATGGTGCTATTCAGATCCGCCTAGAGCAAAGAAAAGGAATTATTGGTTTCTGCTTGAGGCAAGCAAGTCTCTGACAGAGTTCTGGGATGCATTCACTGAGGGGCAAAGATGCCAACATGAAAAGTGTATCCAATTTTCAATTATATAAGCAGTTAACAATAATAATCTGTTTTATAATCATTTATCCTCACTACCACACATTGAGGCTAGTTGTTATTATGACCATTTTGCAGATGAAGAATGGAGGCTCAGAATATGTGATTGGCCCAAGCCAAATCTCTCTAGTCTATGAATGAGCTAGAATTTGAAGTGAAGGCTTAGAAGCAGTCCAGCACTATTGACTGGACCACACCAGCCCACTTATTTTTAGCCAACAGTTGAAAAGATGAGCTGCTTTATGTGCATTCCAGGTTGAAACAGAATTTCTCTTAATCTTAATAAGGGTAAAGCAACAACTAATTGGCATGTTAAGCAACAATACTAAACAGGTTCAAACGAGGCCCGATACTACACAGTGACACGCAAAGTGTAGAAAGTTGTGCAAAACTAATATAAACCCATGCAAACTATTATTCTTTTGTGTCTCATGGATGGTTAAGTTCCCATAATAACTATGGGAACCTGAAGTTCATGGTTTTGCTTAGGCCTAAAAGTATGCTGCTGAATTTTGCTTTTATTCTAAAGGATGGACATCTCTCACCTTCAGAATAAGCAAAACGAACTTTTGTTATTTCTAAACATTTTCCATCTAGACACCTAAGAAAATAACAACATAAGAACAGCCATGCTTTTTCAGACCAAAGTTCCATCTAGTCCAACACTCTGTTCACACAGTGGCCAACCAGCTGTCGACCAGGGACCCACAAGCAGGACATGGTGCGACAGCACCCTCCCACCCATGTTCCCCAGGAACTGGTGTATATAAACTTACTGCCTCTGGATATTGGAGGTAGCACATAGCCATTGTGACTAGTAGCCATTGATAGCCTTCTCCTCCAGGAATTTATCCACCCCTCTTTTAAAGCCATCCAAATTGGTGGCCATCACCACAACTTGTGGTAGTGAATTCCATTGTTTAACTGTGTGCTGTGTGAAGAAGTACTTCCTTTTATTTGTCCTGAATCTCCCACTAATCAGCTTCATGGGATTACACCATGTTCTAGTATTGTGAGAGAATGAGAAAAATGTCTCCCTATCCACATTCTCCACATCATGCATAATTTTGAACACCTCTATCATGTCTCCCCTTAGCCTCCTTTTCCCCCAAGCTAAACAATCCCAGCTGTTGTAACCTTCCCTCATAGGGAAGATGCTCCAGTCCCTTGATTATTTTAGTTTCCCTTTTCTGCCCCTGGTGCAAGCTGCTTAGTACACAAAAGTGAGTGAAAGCACACCCACTATAATACTTCCTGGTAATGTGCTAGATGGCTTATGCCAGGTAGCATCCCTCCCTTGCAACATCCACATTTAGATGAAAGGATAATGGTAACACAGGACAGAAATTTAATTGCCTGCCCTATCATCTGGAGAAAAAGTGCTCAAGGCTGTATTTTTCAGAGACACTACTTAGCTTCAGGCTGTGTGGGTCTTACCCAGAACTTGACAAGGAAAAACGAGTTCTGCGGTCCTCTCTCATAGAGCTCCTTCAAACCACCTTTCTTCTCAGGGAACTTGTCATAAATCTGGCGGATATCCACTGCTTCCAGCAGTGGGTCACTGTACGAGGGATTCGTCTGCCCAATATGCACAAAGAGGTGCTTGCTATACTGTAGGGATGGAAAAAGATGATGTGCAAACATGTGGGAGCAGATGGTATCATTTTCCAATACAAAAATTAAGCCAATCGCAAAGGGAATTAAGCAATCCTATCAAGTCTGCACTGGAAAATTCAAGGCTCAGCTCCGTATTGCAAATCACCGCCATTTGGACAAAAACACTCCAAAAAGACCCATAGTAACCACTCTATTGCATAATGCAGCAAGGTGAGGCCAGGGCTCAAATCTTAGGCATCATTTATTGCAGAGAGCTGATAAGTGGATGGCCAGGCTTTATGCAAGCACCAAGATAGGATAGTAATCTGCAGAACCTATTCTTTAGTAAGAGCAGGAAAACTCCATCACCTCTCCCCCACATCCCGGCCCAGCGGGGGGAGGAGCAGTGCCAAACAATCTTCCTTAACAATTACCGTTTCAGGGTCACGCTGCACTTCCATGAATGCTGAATACTCAAGGAGCCGCAGCTTGGTAGAGGCGATGGTGCGGTCCTGCCAGACTGGCACAGCCGAGACAGCAGGTGGGAGAGGAGCCAGGGGTTCGTAGCCTAGAGGAAGAAAGTGTTGTAACATTCCTGATCACTGTAGGGAGAGATTTCAGCTGCAGAGGTGAGGAGAAACCTGTTAGGCTTTGATATAGCTCAGTTGCCCATCGTTTCAAGCAGTCAAGGACTATTTCCTTCATTTTTGCCTAGATGGCAATTACAATGCAACCACTCTCTCAAATTATAGGAATTCAGAGTTTGAATCTGCATATTTCATTTCTGCAAAAGGTTCTGGACTTTATTCATTTGGGAGATAGCAGAAGTAAAATGGATGAGGTTATCCTGTACCTTAAACCAAGGGTGCCTGTAAACAAAAAGGTAGAATTCACTAGCAGTCTCAAACTCCAGATCAACTAAAGAGTAAGATGAAATGGACTATCTTTTCTGGGTAAAGCTTGGCTTAAATTCCTAGATACTACAGCAATCCAAGAAGTCACCCTCCTATTCTCCAGACAGATAAGCTTCCTGATGAAATGCATCAATTCCTGCTATCAGAAAGGTGTTACATCCACACAACCCATCTCACTGATGAGAGAAGCTGGGGGATAAAACAAAGTGATCAAAGGACTAGAAGACTAATATAAATGCACCCGCACAGTTGGGAGGTTTTGCTCAAACTCTCAGAACTAAAGGCTAATATACTCCTACTGGGTCAAATTTAAAAGATTGAGAGCAATTATGGTGCAATTTTTCTATTGCCTAGTCAAATAGTTTTGCCATATTGCCATTTTAGTGCTGAAGTTTCCATTGCCTTCCATGCAAGCATAATGTGAGCTTGGTTGTGAAGACAATGCAACTGATGCTGACTCTGGTTTCAGAGTGTCCACTGTGAAGATGGACTAGGGACAAGCACAGACCCAACTCAAGGAGTACATAGCTTATAAGAATTTGATGCACTCATCAAATTTTAAATGTTTTAAATGTCAGTTGTTTTATGTTTATGGTTTTAAATTTTGTATATTGTCTTTTTAGTGTTCAATCTTTTAATTTTTGTAAACTGCCCAGAGAGCTTCGGCTATGGGGCGGTATATAAATGTAATAAAAATAATAATACAGTGCATCAGAATTCTGCAAAATTCCATGCTGCCAGGTGAAAACCATTCAGTCAAATATAGCAAAGTGATGGGAGACCCATGATTAGATGTCCTTTTTCATTTTTTCAAGACTTAAAAATGGTTGTGGGAATACTAAAGAGGGCAACAACATTGGGGGAAGAGGGGTTAATCCTCCCAATGCATCATTTTTCCAATCTAGATTGCACCCCACCAAGATTCTCCTTGCTCTGCAAGGAGAAAATTCACAGGTACTATCATCATTTGGGGGCAAAGTGAGAAAACCGGACCCTTTGCCATGCACCAAGAACATATTCAGTCTCTCTGAATGAAGCAGGAGAGGTCCACTATCCTGGCTGGACCAAGACTCAGAAAGGTCTTCAGTAATGACAGAAAACAGCTAGAGCTATGTGTGTAAATAAGTGAAAACTGATATTGGTGGTGGCAGGGGAGCCAACAAAAATGTTATTTTAGGAAGCAGATCATCAGTTTGTTGGAGAAACCAGGTGAGCCAAACTACTTACTGGCTAGTGATGGAGGCATGGGTGGCTGGATGGGGTAGGCTGGTTGTGCAAAAGGTTTAATGCTGAAAAACAAAATAGCATTGAATAAGTTAATCAGGGTTTCATTTAATAAACTTGCCTCTAACCCACTCATACCTGTAATCAGTTAAAGGAGGAGGTCTCCTAGAGATCAGTAAGACTGCAATCATGGCATCCCAAGGGCCATAGGAGAGATCAGAATTTCCCCACCAAGGTCAGAAGCACAGCTCTGACCTTGGGGGAGATCCAATCATGATCCCCCTTGCCTAACTCCTCTGTATAATTCCATGACTGTTCCCTCTCTGACATCAGAGTGGACAGAATTGGTGGCATGATGTGGTTGCAGCAGGAGAGGCTCCAAATCCAAAGGAACTTGCAGGCTTCTGGTCCAGTCCCTCTCCATGCTCCCAACATGGGGAACGTTTTAGACCAGCCCCTAAATTATTTTTCTCCCATAGCTTGCAAGGGGAGGGAAATAGTAACAAAAACAAAAAATCCAGAGTTTGTTTTGACACTCAAACCTCATTTCTGCCTTGCTTGTTAGAGCCCGGCAGCTCCTCCTGAGCTGACCCAACAATAGGATTGCCCTGCCTGATAAATCTTGGGTAGCTTCTCTTACACCTAGAGTCATAAAACCTCAGCGTGTTCCTGCCTCCCCTCATCTGCCTTGCCTACCATTTCAGAATCTGAAACCAGTTGCTAGGGAACACAAGCAAGTAGATGCTATTATATTCATGTCCTGCTTCTGGATTTGGTTGGCCACTGCGGGAACAGAATGCTGGACTAGTTAGGCCTTTGGTCTGATCCACCATGGCTCTTCTGATATTCTTAGTACACAGTTGAGGAGCTGTTTGTTTGAAAGCACCACCCCACCAAATGAATACTGTGTGCCATGTCAAAAGCTTATCACATCAGAAAAGGATGGGGCAGGGATAGGTATGTGGCCTTTTGGGGAACCCCAGAGGGCCAGACTCAGAAATAAGAACAAAAGAAGAGTCATGCTGGATCAGACCAAGGGTCCATCTAGTCCAGCACTCTGTTCACATAGGCCTCATTTACACCAAGAAGGATATTGCATTATGAAAGCTCTATGAAAGCAGTATATAAAAGGCAGGAGCCACGTCAAGCAGGATATAGAGGTATGAAAGTGGTATATGGTATGTGTCAATGGGCCCCAACAGTTGGCAGTGCACTTCAGAATCGCTATAAAGCAGTAGTGTGGCTCCTGCCTTTTATATACCACTTTCATACCGCTTTCATAGTGCAATATCCTGCTTGGTGTAGATGAGGCCATAGTGGCCAACCAGCTGTCAACCAAGAACCCACAAGCAGGACATGGGTGCATATCCTGGTGTATATAGGCTGATACTGGAAGGTTGCTGCCTCGGACCTGAGGTTCCGCATCCCTGGTTTGCATGGAGGAATTTTCAAACAAATAGGTTCCCCTACGCGAGACCTGAGTTGGAGTGAATCCCACTATGGAAAAAATGTGACCATAGCGGTTTAGAAACCCAGGCATAAATGAGCAGTTTGTTCAATTTGGTTCCAGCTCCTGAGGAACGATTCAGAAACTCAACACTAGTGCCTTTCGCAAACTGGTATATCATGTAAGTACACAATCTAAGCACTTGCTCTTCAAGAGTCATGTTCAAAACAAACTTTACTTACTCCTGAGAAGGTCCAGACTGTCCTGGGATAGGCCCACTCCAAAACTGTGGAAACAAAAAGAACACAGAAAACAGTGTCAGAGATATTCCTGACAGCTGCATAGCTTTTGCTGCTTTGATCCAAGCAGCTTAAGGTTTTTTATTGTTATATAATGGCAGTAACAGCCAGCCTACGTAACACATTTTCTGTAGTAAAGCTTGGAAATACTGCCACTACAAGGCTATAAAGAGGTAGGGCTAGATCAACTGGGAGATTCACATGAAGTCAATGCCCTTCTCCCTTCTCCAGTAAACCACTAAGGGGAAAGACTGGGTTAGATATGCCACAACGACATGGTGTTGGTGTGTGTAGATAAGGAAGATGAGATGAGGGGGCTGGAGGAGCTCCAATAAGTGAAGTGAATGGAGCAGGAGTTGGGAGGAGAATATGTGCTAGGTTTGTAAAAAAAATGTGTACACGCATTTAAGAAGAATAAGGGAGGGGTGGGCAGCTAATGTGTGCTGGGGATGGAATACACAATGAAAAGTATATTTAGAACATGCATGGGCCAACAGTGGCCCATGAAGCACCTGGGGTTGCCCTGCCCATTGTTTCCCACTGCCCAGCCCATCAGCAATCAACTGGAGAGCAAGGGACAGATTGCTGGGGGTGAGGAGAGGCCTTAATCTCACCCCCCCACCCCCATCCAGCAATCCTGATGCTGATATTGTTGTTTCTTCACTGCTAATAGCACCCTGACTCTGAACTGCAGGGTGGGAGGGAAGCTTTAACCTACCCCCCTGACCCCCATCCCCCACTCCCACTGATCCCATCCCCTGAACTCTGTGGGCAGGGAAAGAAGGATTAAACCTCCCCATCCCTGTACACTAAGATGTTTGGGAAGGTGGGAAAGTGTGCATGTGAACACTCATATGTGGCCCCTGATCTACCACCTGGTACTACATGCAGCCATTAGGGCCAAAAAAGTGCCCCACTTCTGGTCTAAAATGTTCCAAACTAAGCCTAGAATTACACCATCAAATATGTAAATAAATCTTCTCTTTGTGCCACACCAACCACTACTCTCCATGACACTGTAGTAGCATTTACTGCCAGGTCACCGCTTTGCGCCTGACTCTCCTAAAACGTCAGGAGCATCTCTTACCCTGGGAGCAGCAGAGAAGACAGCCTGAGGGAGTGGAGGAGGGGGACTGAGCTTGTTCTGCAGGACACTGGCAGATACGATCTGTGCCGATGACATGGAAGCCATACTCTGCAGAGCCTTGTCCTTCGAGACCTGATCCTTCAAAAGAGGACAGAAGAGAAAGAGGAGTTAGTAATCCAAATCTCGAAAGCCCACCAATGTAACCATCATCTGGCATTAAGAGCCAATTTACACAACATTTGTTAGCTGCATTAAGACTGCTTGTTTTCAGCTTGGGCTCAAAAACAGCTTAGAATTTTGTCAATATTTCCCTCTCACCCACCCACCACACAAAGCTCACTTTTCAGGGATCTTGCTAGTCATGGAGAATCAATTCTTTAGAGCTGTACAACAAATCTGGGGCTCAAAAGGGCAAAGCGCAAGCATCCATGCTAGTGTGCTATGCGGGCTCATATTCAAACTTCCCAAAAGATATTTGACAGTTATTAAAGTTTGCACCTCTAGCAGCCCTGCACCTCCTTTTAGTCTTTATGGAGCATAAGGATTTGTGCCCTCTAGAACTTTTCCTTGGCAGTACCTATCCATAGGGAATTGATGGGACAGAGACAAAACTGAGCTGCACTTACCAAGTTCATAGCCTGTGTGAAAGCAGGGAAAAGAAAGAAAGAAATATGGTTAGTACTTTGGTTATCATATTAGACACTGAGATAAGGAGTGGGGAGCCTATATAAATCATAACAGCTATAAGTATAATGGAACTTCAATGTAACAAAAGATGTGGAGAGAGGCCATAGCTCAGTGGCCAGAACACCTGTTTTTTTCATGCAGAAGGTTCCAGGTTCAATCCCTGGTATCTCCAGGTAGGGCTGAAAAAACTCCTGCCCAAACCTAGGGAGCCACTGCCAGTCATGGTTGACAACACTGGGCTAGATGGACCAATGGTCTGACTCAGTATAAGGCAGCTTTCTATGTTCCTATCTCAAGCTTCATTTTGTAAACAGACTACACATGAGTCAGGGTGATTTCTAATGTAATCTCATTAAATCCACATGATGATTTGGGGCCCATGGTTCAAGGAGACTGAAAAAGGCATGGATGACAAGAGGCTTATTTCAACAGGTAACTTTTTCCCATATTTCCCAATCAAGGGGAATGCACATGAAGCCTGAAAAAGACTGGAACAGACTATTCTGTTTTGCGCTTCTACAAATCTGGCCCGGGCTGTGGATGATAACATTTTTTCACAGTTTGAATAGATACTTGTGCAAACAATGCACCAGGTTACTGTACTCTTCCACCATGTGGCAGTAAATACATACAGAACAAATAAAAAACATATTGTGGTATATGAACAAGTTGAGGTTCTTTGGGCTGTGTGCATACATTTCTCAGAGCAGTCATAGAGACAGTGCTAGAAAAGGAGTAAGTTAATTACTCCTGTAATTAAATTATTATTTGGTACTTGTGATGGGCTAACTTGCAGAGCCCTAAGCTCGCCTACAGCATTTTTTCATTGTAACTTTGACTCTCTCTTATAAAGACTATGGTGGCAAACTGGATATGGATACCATCTCTCCTTTTGACCTTCTATTTGGAGACGTGAAACAACATTGGGCTGATGCTGAGTGGGGTTCTTCAATACCGGACTGGAGTGTTGGAAAGAACAGAGCAGAACTTATGGATATATAATTAAAAGGTCCTCTCAGGTAGGCTTGCAACAGTACAGTGAGGTCACAGTTTGGGAGCCTATTTTCTGAGCACTCCTTCCAATGCACTAGCTTGTTAATAGTAGTACCTGAAGCCAAGATGGATATTTCCTGGGCTTGGCCAAGGGCACTGACTGATGTAGAGTTACAGCCATAAAAAATCTCTTTCTCTCTCTCTTATATATCTATCTATCTATATTTTCACCCTGGCTTTTCTTGATTATACTGCCTATTCTTTCCTTTCTAATATGCCTCATCTCTGATTAGCTTGAAAACCTGCTGGCAAGACCCATTTTAACCTTTCAGCATATAGTGGCTTTAGGTGGTGGTTTTAATAATTTCTAGAAATGCAACAGAATGGACAAGGGTGTCATGGGAGAGGCTATAAAGCCACTATTTCAGCATAAGAATACACAATGCCCCAGAGACACAAGCAGGAACAAAATGGCTTAGTAATGTGCCTCCATTAAGCAAATGTAACTGCTACACACTCAAGGCCCAGTACACTCTCTTTAGGACCGCTTTTGCACCCGGGTATGCTTCGACAAGATTAATTTTGGCCTCTGAGTAGGGCTGGCCATTTGACTGATTAAATAATGGTCAAATATTTTTAAAGCATTAACGTTATGAAAACAAAGTCTTGGGTTTCTTAAAATTTTTTGTTTAAGTATCAAACCTATTGCTACAAATTAAGTACCAGCAGGTTTGATACTTATGCTAATTACAAGAAACTAATTGGAGAGCTGTGGAACAGTAACGTTAACTTTAAAAGAATGGTCATACATTATGTATTTTATTGCAGTTTTCTTCCACCCTTTCTGCAATGGGTGCATGGTGGCATCCATCATTCCCCTACTATATCTTCACTACAACCCTGTGAGGCAGGTTTGGCTGAGTGTTTGTGAATGGCCCAAAATCACCTAATGTGTGACAGTGCACAGTATGGCTGACAGTGCAAAGTATATATGCCTACTGAGAAGTCACTGATTGAGTTTAGCTGGGCTTACTCCTATGTATATGGGTATAAGATTTCAGCAGGAGTGAAGATTTGAACTGGGATCACTCCATCCATTTAGACAGTGGTTTTGCCTCTGAAGAATACTATATCCCCTCTTTGGGCATGTCTGAAGTTACAATAGGTAGCCGGTAAGAGAAGGTTTCTTATGCTGCTAGGTTTGCTCCTGAGTGCTTCAATTCTGTCTTTGCTAACACTTGACAGCATAATGAAAAAAAAAAATAGCTGTCCTCTACACACTGGCATTCTTGAAATATTTGACAAAAAAATTACCATGGTTAATTAATAGGTGTCAATTGACAGGCACGGCAACCTTAATGCTGAGGCAATGTATTTTCTATCATTTGTGAAAGATGAGCTACAAATCAGATTAAAGATGAACTCAAAACTGTTCTACAGTTACATTCTGTCATCATATAAAATTTGCTATTGGCTACAAGGCTAGATCCTCTTAAAGGCCCTTTTCACCGTTCTGTGCTGCATACTGAATGTTGGGCTTTAGCCTATACATGTAGAGCGATTTAATACAATTGTGGACTAGCCAAGATCTTCTTTATTTGGGGAGAATGGGGAGACATGCTATCCATGGGTTTCATCAACCAGTTTACTGCAACTGCTGCTTTTGTGGACTCTAGAAAGGGAAGGGAGGATATTTTGGGTCAAACAGTTTGCATAATTCCCAGGGTTGGAATTTCTAGGTACTTTCCAATGCATATATCAAATAACAAGAATGAACAGAGAAGCAACATCAGTTCAAAATACCCCTCCCACCCTCTCTTAAGACATCCGTTCCCCATGTATGACATCTACAGGCACCTTACTTGATAAAACACAATACACAGAACACACAGAGGAAAGGGTTATAAGAAAGGTTAGCCAATCTCCAGTTACAGAAGAAGGAAGAAGAGGAAAGCCAACCACAGAAGAAAAGGAAAGGCAATCACAGGGTAAAAGCTCTCCAGTTTTATCCTTGCTCGACTTCCTTGGCTCCTGGTCCCATGATCTTGCTCCAAGCATCCTGAATCAACACAAGCAAGCCTATGACAGGAGATGCTCCTCTCTGGCTCTATGCATCTCCATCCTAATTAGCTCATCCTATTATATGGCCTTCTTGGCAAAAAAAATCCTTACCAGATACTATCATATTTGCAGTCTGGATGACAGATAGAGACTCTGATCTCACATGTTCCTATATCTGCTAAGATAAAGTTAAACCAACCTAGGCCTCCACTGCACACATTGACAGCTTTTTTATTATATGAAAATATTACTTATTAACAAAACACAGTCTAGCAATCAGAATGTGTACATCCACAACACTGGGTTTGTATTAAAAATTCTATAGAAAAGGCTTTCAAAAGTGTTGGGGAGATGCTTTTTTGTACAGATGCTTTTTTAATCTGCTGCTTCAATGGTTCACTCTGCTTAGGAGCTATGGTTTTGACCTTTTGACTAACCCAGTAGTGAGCTTTTCTACACGTTGCATTTCTATTCCCTGCATTTACTTTTGGTTTTGTTGCAGAATTGAGATCTGACCTCTACACAAAGAGCTTTTCCTTTCCTGCTTTTCTGCTACATAATCTCTAGGTGGCACTATGGTATAGCAGAATAGCACAAGTGGGGAAATGCATTTTGTTTCACTTTCACAAATAATATTGCATTTCCCCAGTTCTTTCCACCCTTCTGGCAAAAATGTGCTTTAAAAACAGAAGTGAAACTGAAGTGTCATGACATCTTCTAAAGCACCCATCAGCAAGCATGAGTGAGGAATAACGAGCACACAATAAATGCCTCATGTAGAAAACTTCCGTGAGACGGAGACTGAAAGAGAAGAGTGCCCCATGGTCCTATTGTACTACTTAGCAGTGGTGGCAATTTACTCATGTCAGTCCACAACACGGGCTACCACCAATCTTACATGGCTTCCCTGGTTAAGGCAATGTCCCAATAGAGCACTTGCACAGAGGGATAGACCAAATTCAAACAGATTGGATGGGAAATAGCAGCAGATGCCCATAGAGAAATCTAGAGCTGTCACTTGCCATACCACCAACCTGAGGACTCATATATTATTGGAAATGCACCACTCCCATCCTCCTGAATGCAATTAGCTTCCAACCTTGGGAGAAAATGCACTAGACATTTTGAGGCAGTCCTCGCCAAATTTTGCTGAGCGGAGGTACTCTAGCACATTTGCCTTCCTGCTCTCTCTTCCCTCAACAGAACTCCAAACATGTCTGGTCCCAGGAACAAAGGGAGTGGGGCAAAGACATAAAAGGAAAAGAGCAGTAACCACAGAGCGCAGCATGTTAGTTGCCAGCATGGCCATGGCTCATAGGTGGGCAAGCCGGGGAAGCGCGTACCTTCAGCTTGGACTGAATCTCACGAGATTTCCGTCTGGCTAGAACCTGCAAGTGGCTAGAGACCTGCAGAGAGAAAAGCAGAAGGAGAGGGGGAAAACAGCAGAGCCGTCAACCAGAGGAAAGGAGAGGAAGGAGAGGGGGCTGCCCATGCTCACCACACCACGGCGCATGGGCAGGGTCTCCAACGTACCTTAATGCCAACCTGGTACTCTCGCACCTTCTTCCGAGCTAGAACCTGTATATGGCTGGACACCTAGTCCCCGCCAAGCCATTCAAAAAGGAAAACACAAACAGAATGAAGATATGATCCCACATTGTTTTGCATGACAACAGTGCTTCAAGCACCCAGGTGACACAAACCGGCCTCCCAAGCCAGTTGAGGTTCCACAGGAGGAATATCAGCTCTCAGAGTGAATGGCAGTTGGCACTGATCAAAAGGATCAACTGCAGGAAACTGCTACAGTCCCACAGAATGCAATGGTATGTAACATTTGGGGGATATTATCTCTGGGAAACAGCATTTCAGAATGTAGCTTACACTCCAATACTTAGTATTATCAATTTCTTACTTATTATCGTTCAGAGACTTCTACACACTACTGATCATCTTGGTTTCAGGGACCATTCAGGCTTCAGACTGTGGGCTACTTCCAACTTAACATTTTGCTGCTTCAAGTCTATACCACATGACCACTTTCCACAGCTATGCAAACCCAGGCATACTCATTTAATCAAACAACTGAATCAGTGGCTTTCATACAGCCCAAAATATCCAATGCTGAAAACTGGTTCTATTCAGGCTATCAAAAATCTTAATGGTTCTTAAAATATGGATATTAGCACCTAGAAAGAATAAATCTTTTTCAGCTCTTTGCAAAACTGCCTTCAAAGAAGAATATAGCAGTAGCGTTATAACTTCCACCTCACAGGTTAATCACATCTACTCCTGCCATAGAAGTTGTTATAAACATCAAGGAACCCAATTTTAGACAAACAAGAGAACTCTGAGTCTTCCTCCATGCTCCCTTTAGAGCAAAGCACCACCATATATACACAGCTGCTTTTTACCATTAACCACTAAGAACTAATAGATGTCAGCTTTTGTATGTCCACGTTCCTGAGCCACTTCTGCAAGCCAGTTCACATAATCAAACAGCCCACCAAGGCTTATTAAAACCATGGTGGGTTTAACCCTCACATAACCCATGGTCTGTGGGTTCAGATGACATGACAAGCCTTGGCTTGAATACTGAAGATGGTGTCTGTGTGCACTGCTGCTTATCATGGTTTAAATAAGCCACAATGAGCCATGGCAATCGTGCAAACCCAGTCACTGCAGCTGAACAGCCATCCGTCAGGTATGCTTTAAGGTGGATTCCTGCATTGAGCAGGGGGTTGGACTTGATGGCCTTATAGACCCCTTCCAACTCTACTATTCTGTGATTCTATGATAATTATATGACTTTGAGGGATGAGTATTTTGGATAGAAAGGCAGTTTGTATTTGGCTTAAACCAGCCTCCAGAAACAATCTTTGTGGGAATTGCACTGCATAATCAGGATCTTGCAAATGATCCACAGAAAGATGAAATGGCTCTTTTACAAATTTGAGGACACAGATGACAAGACCACAGACTACACCAACTTGTATGGTTTTTCCTCCACTCCTGATGTACCCCTTTTAGCTCTGTATGGACTTCATTCTATACCAACAATTAGCATTGTTGGTGAGGTGCAGTAAGGCAGGCAATAGCAAAAGACAAGTTAAGTCTGCTCTTTTTCACAATGGAGGCTATATATGCCTTGCCAGTCATAAGGACTCCTCCTATATGCTACAGGTTGGAATCCAATTAAATGTATTTAGGACAGTGTTATTAGCCTGTTCCAATTGCCCACAGCCAGCCTAAAGTTTCACCAGTTATAGGGGCAGCAAATATTGGACATGAGTGGGGGGTGGGTGGGTAAGAAGAATGGCTGTTGGTACATGTAATGTAAAGCTCCTTAAAGCTTAATTCCACTAGATTCACTTTCAGCCAGCAAAATAGTTATCAATGTCTAGAAAGAGACCAGCACATACATGGACTTTAAATTTCCAATTGTATTATATTAAGGAAGGAAACAATACAGGGATATAGAAGGAGAAGCTGGTGAGATTTTTGTAAATGAATGTTTAGAATGTATCACCCTGATGAGAACTTTGTAAATGTATATGTAGAATGTATTACCCCTCCCACTATACAACAACTTTTATCAATATGTCATACAATATGAACAATGTAGCTAATGGAAACCTACTATTGCCCACCACTGAAGCCTAAACATCCTGTGTTTCTCTTGCATGTTTGGAGGGCGCAGGGATGCAAGGAAGAATTCTCTTGCCATACCCTTGGCTGCAGGTACATTTGCCCATCCAAGAATTTTGGATATATCTGCAATTATACTTCCCAAGTCATCACAGCACATAGGTTACATACCAACTAAATAGGAAGTCCTGGAGCTGTTTTCCATATCCTTTTGAGAGATGTTCCAGATTAGGTTTTGGACTGACCTACTGTCAGCTGCTCCATGAATTCTAAATACAATCTAAGATGATTAGATTGCAGAGCACAAATGTGTATTGACTATTACAAGAGGAACACACACCATTGTCACCTAAAGGCCTGTCTGTATGAGGAGGTTTTCAGGTTTCAGGTGAACTCATTCTGTGGACCCAATCCCACAACTCAACATGGCATTTCTGCTGACCCTGCACCAATGTGTCCCCAGGGCAAAGCAAGAGAATCACATGGTGGATGCATGCAGAAGCTCACCTTCTCTGCCCCTATGCTGTTTCCTACTCTTTCAGTTACGGACTAAGGTTGAACCAGAAGCAAGGAAGAGTGCTATACAAGCTTACTCAAAGAGCACCAAAGATGATTTGAAAATCCAATGGTTGCCTCCAGCCTGATTTTTGTGCAAATTGCTGCCATTATTTACACAAGGAAGGAATAAAGCCTGAACCACAGCCTATGATTCGTTACTGGTTTGCATTCCACATTTTCCTGACATAAAATTTTGTATCTCATTAAAACTGAAGTCTCTTTTCCTGGCCATTTTCCCAGCTCTTTCATTATTGCAGCCTTTTTTTTATTATTTATGCCTGTGAATTTGACTCAATAGACTCATGCACCAACTCACCTGGACACCACTTTAATCTGTTACCGAGAACCAAAAACCTAGCTGCTTCATAATCCGGAACCATTCAGATTCCTTCCCTTTTGTTTTGGATACACTACATCCAAGTTAGTTAGTAAAGAAGATGATGTTGTTGTTTGAATTTAATATTTATTTTAAAAAATCCAGCCTGACATTCAAGGAGCAGGAAGAACATGTGTAGTATGGGCAATACACACACACACACACACACACACACACACATTCCATGGCAGTGAATAACAAAACTAAAATGAAATTAGCTTGACACAAGGGCCAATGCAATTATATGTCCTCGCCTCTATAGATTCAAGGAGCATCTACAGCCAAGAGGAAATCTGGAAGCAACAATTGCTGGGTGAATAATTTTCTTTATTGGTCACTCCTGTTTTTAAATAAAAAACTTTCACTCTGGTGATCTACCATTTTCACTGCTATGTGACATCCTTTATTATGCTGTGCCTATGCTTCTGCTTCAGGAGTCTTCTCAGTCTAGTGGTGCAGTACTGGGACTAGCCCCCTGCAGGGATTTTGGATGAGGGCTCAGGTAGTTTGAATAATAAATGGATATGGGGAAATAATGCAAAGTTGTAGGACTCCTCCAATTCCACCTAATTTTGTAAGAAGGATTTTAAAAGGCTGTGCCAATTTTGTGTGCTTGCAATGCTGCAAGAGATTTAGGAGCTGCAGTTGTCAATACAGATTTCGCATACTGGCTTCCAACCAAAGGTCCAAAAATATTAAATGAAGCAGATAATAATTCTCATAAATTTTATGTGAGACAGATAACTGTCATGTATGTTTGGAAGAACTACATCAAGGAAGGTGAAGGAGAGATCTCTCAGTATCCTAGTGACTGAGTCAGAAATACAACCTTAAAGTTAGAGGTCTCCCCTGCATAATTTCTGCTAACTCAGGTGTCCATGATCTACCTCAATGGTACGTCAAATTATGCAGTGGAACACATGTGTACATGGAAATATGCATGCACACATGTTTGATTGGCAGGCTCCCAAAGGACCTCTCCCTCATTTCGCTCTATCACACTTTTTTTAAGGGAGAAGGGAAGCACCAAGTACATTTTTACCTGCTTTCTTGTCCTTGTTTTCCCTGTCCGTAACTTGATGTACCTTGCTATCAATTCATTGCGACCTAAAGTAAAGAAACAAAACAGAAAACATAATGAAAGCTAGAACTTTGCCCCCCCCACTTCCTTGTGTACAAAAGACCACCCTCTGAGAAGTCAAAACCACCTCCCTTACATCCCGAGTCTGAAAAACAGCCAAAATGTGATTCCTAGATTGATGACACTTTTCCAGAAGGTGGTGCTAACACAACAGTTGGCCAAAAGAACACAGCAGCCAGTCAGAAGAGGCTTTGCCTGAGGCCCTGGCTGTTTATATACTGAACAAGACACCTACAGCACTCCACAGGGGACGGCAAAGGAACATGAAACTGAACCGTGTGTGTTGTGCCCTCAGGAAACAGGAGACAAACACGGGACACCCAGAAAACTAGCTGGGGAGCCTCTGCTCTCATTGTGTCTGTTATTGGATTTGCTCCTACTATGCTGGGAGAGGCCCAAGGCTCAATGGCCATAGCTGAGGACCATGCTGAGAACCTCAAATGCTTCTTGCCCAATTCCACCATCAAGCTCTCGAATGAGCATTGTGTGCTCTGTGCCAGAATCTGTATGGAAAGTTTGCCCACCGTCCCAAAACGATTTCAAGAAAGTGTTATAACACATCAAGGGGTCAAAGAGCTATAAAAGTCAAGGACATGGAGCTTCCTCAGAGTTTGATTTTTGCGACATTGGACAGGGCACATAACCCCATGGGGTATTTAAGTGGCACTGGCTTTTTAAAACAGCACTTCCCAACCTCCCCATCCTAATTTGAAGCAGAAGAGCTTTTGCTCCACATTTTACAGGCCAGCTGTGGCCAATCTAAATTCAAACGTCAGAGCAGCTGGGAGCTCTCTTTTTCTTCATCCCCTCCCCTCTGAGCATGGTGGGGGTGGGGGAGAATGGGGCGGGGGAAGCAAGCAGATTTATTTTAATGGACCAGATGGTGGTGGCTGGAGCTAGCTGAAATGCCCTTGTAGCTAACTTAGAAAAAAATTTTTAGAAAGCTAAAGCAACTGTGATTGCTTGGGCAACGGCAATGCTCTGTATTCTTTTCAGGGCAGGCTGGATGGTAGCTCTGAGAACAGGCCTCTCTCTGTAAATTAAAACACATTACAACCCCTCACCCATGCCTCTCCCCCCGCCTCCACCACCACACCCCACACAGAATCCCAGTCTTCAACAGACAAGGCCAGGTGCTCTACACTATAGGGCTACAGGGTCAAACAGCACCATGTCAGAAGGAAAGGGAATGATAATATATACTGGAGTAACAATGCCCTCATCATAAAAGCCAGCTGGCTCACTGAACATCCCTTGATATGCATAGTTCCTGACATGGGTGGAAAAAAGTAGGTCCCAGAGGACTTGCTCTCTCTGAATGGGATTGGGGCAGAGTAGGTCCACAAATCTCTTAAGAGTTGGTATTCTCTTTACAACGCTATCAGCGTCAGCATGATCCTGTTGGCTTAGTACAACCTTCTATCCTGGAAGGACAGGCAGCAGTATCTCACTGTTCCTATGTTCTAGGCCAAGGATAGGCAACCTGTTATTTTGGACTACAACTCCCATCAGCCCCAGCCAACATGGACAGTGATCAGGGATTATGTGAGTTGTAGTCCAAAACACCTGGTGGGCGCCAGGTTGCCTACCCTTGTTCTAGGCCTTACACTACTGTAGCACTATATGCAATTCACAGATATTTTATTTAAAATTTCTGTATTCACTTTCTCTCTCCCACAAACACAGACACTAATTCACAGTTAAGGACAAGGAGCTCAAAGAATCACCATGAAAGCTTGAAGAACCACCCCTGGAATCTTGATTGATAATATA
Organism: Anniella stebbinsi; assembly: GCA_029215795.1. Classification (NCBI taxonomy): domain Eukaryota; kingdom Metazoa; phylum Chordata; class Lepidosauria; order Squamata; family Anniellidae; genus Anniella; species Anniella stebbinsi. Next base: position 63,153,320 of record JARDYH010000004.1, on the reverse strand, counting down.
GTACCCCATATTTTTCACTCACTTATGCATTTTGGACTAAAAAAGATTCACTTGGGCGAAGGGGGTCCTGGAGGCCTTATATACTGAGATAGTATCGCTTCTCTTGGTAAAGTTGTGACAAAGATATAAAAATGTGGCTATGCAACACAGCAATTCTGTATTAAAAGTACCCATGTTTAGCCTGGCAACTATTAATTGGTTCTTCATCATTTCTTCTCTAACCTTCTAATCTTCTCTCAGTTTACAGCAGCTGCAGTATGAGCTCAGACAGACTCCCACAGTTTGAGACAAGGTCTCAACTACTAGGCCCAATAGAGTTCAAGGCTTTCTGTATTGAAAATGTTTCTTGGGCGCCTTTCAGGGCAGGAGTCCTCTCAAAATGGCACACAACAGTAAAACTCACATAATAAAAACCGCACTAATAAAAACAATAAAAACAGCAACAGCTACCAGAACTAGGTAAGCCAATAGGCACAATGTGCCTAGAAAAACTTAAGAACAGTCAGATATATTGATATTAGTACATTTGTGCTCTGGATATTATTCCAGACAGTATTGTAAATAACACCACAAGTTCCTTATTACCAGCAACAACTGAGCAGCCATTTTAAGAAGAGCCCATCTTCCCATTAACTCCTAGTATACAATAACAATAATTATAAACAGAACTTTCAACATATTTTACAGTGATGATAATCATTTTATCACAGAGAGCAAATCCTAGTTACAGGAATTATAATCAATATGTATGTAGCAACACATCAGTTATGCTTTCTGTGAAGGGAGGGGTATAGGTTAGGGAAGGGTGTATTGAGAGTGTGTACGCCATGGCTTTGAGTAACAAAGTCACATTCTTCACAGGATCGCCAAATTAAAGAACATTGCTATGATTTTTGCCTGCGTACTTGCTACCAAAGCACCAACACCGAGAGGCTCATTAAGTGCAAGTGTTGCACTCAAAAGAAAAGCAAGACCTGACACTCTGCAGAAACAGCAAAGTTATATCTGTACATCCATTATAATATGTCACCACTGGCTAGCTGAGACCCCAGACCAACTGTTCCCATTGGTTGCAGAAGAAGGAACATAGGTTACAAGTCAGGCCTAAGGCCTTAGAGCAGGAGTACTTTAAGGGTATTTACAAGGATGCAATAAAGATGAAAGTGAAGAAATTTGGCCAAATCAAAAGAAATAGTTTTAATACAGTTTGGGAAATTTGCTTTAAGTATGCAAACTAAGTGCATTCTACCCTTACATAATTTGTGTCATGCCATCCTTGACATTGTCATTTAAATTCTTAATAAACAAATATGCATAACATAAGTATAATTTCCCTTATTTTTCCAAATGCACATCTATTAGCTTTCTTTCTATTCTTTCCAACTGCACATTTTGTATTGAACTGTATACTTAAAAAACAACAACCCTGAGTCATTGCAAAACGGGCAAAGGTGGCCCAAGTCAATTCCAGAATATGAAATTGTGCTACTCGAGTATGTACAGCCCATGAGCCCACATGTATTTGTACCTCTAATTCAGGCAGGCTTAATCCCTTTGGGTCGGTGGACACATTCACAATGTTGACTGTTGTGGACACTCTCACAAAATGGCACTATTGGGGGGGGGGCTTGCCCATTCATAAAATGGCTGCCATGGTGGGTATGGGTCAGTCACAAAACACCCATTTCCCAGAAGCAAAATGTTGAGACTAAAAGAAATGTAACTTGCCCAAGAGCCAAGTACAAGACAGAGGTAGGATTTGAGCACCAAAACAATCACTATTTTTAACAGTTTTCTGCTCCAACACCCATTTCCCAGGAGGCAAACTGATGAGGATCAGAGACAAGTAACTTGCCCAAGAAGCTAAGTACAAGGCAGAGGTGGGGTCTGAGCCTGAAATGCCAGATCACATATTTACCCCCACAAAAACACAACAAAATACAATTTTCACAGAAGGCAAACCAGCGCTGCTCAAAGAAATATACACACATCACATTAAAAAAAACAACCACACACGCACGCACGCACACACACAGCCTATGCCAAACACACCACACACATTCCAGGCCAAGCAAGCCCTCCTTGCTTCCCACCTCTCCTCTTGCCCTCCAGGGTGCTCCCTGTCACCCCCCCCCCCCCCAGCTTGCTTTTTTCTTCTTTCTGGGTGGCTGGGCATGCTTCAAAACGAAGCACTAGCCACCCACAATTTTTATTTTCTAAGAATACCGCTTTGGCTCATGTGGGGCCCTAAGCATGGCGCTGGAGGGCGACACCTTGGTTTGCAGCATGCCAGCCTCCCAGTTACTTCCTTGAATTAAATACAATCTTTAAAAAAAATCTAAAAAAATAATAATCAGGAGGGGCAGAGAATGTGGTGGATGCCAATAGACGTGTCCATGCGCACATTAGTGCCCACAGTCACCACGTTGGAAACTCCGGCTTTAGTCTACTGAGACAGAGCAGGCAACAATCCAGCATGGGAAAATTAAACAGTCAATGAAGGCCTCATTCTATGCCACCATCATGTCGACAAGCCCTCCTATAGCACAAGTCCAGGCATGCTACATCACATCAAGAGAGGTTGGCCTGTCATGATCTGAAGCCATCCTGACAAATAGCTATATAACAAATGTGGAAATACAACTAATTTTGATAAGCAGATTCAATTAGCTTCTTTTTTCTCCTCCTGCTTACCTCCCTGTATTTAAAATGCATATTTATTGGCTGATGCTTAACTAGAAAACTTCGAAGAATTGCTTGTGACTGGCTCTGCCCCACGTGGGATCTGACATCACTCTAGATCAAAGAAACACTTCTTTTCAGAGGGGGAAGTGCTTTAATTTACTCAGGATGTCCAAGTCCTGTGCTGACTAAATCATTGTTTCCATACATGCAAACTGCAAGTCCATCACTTGGGAGAGAAGAATTTAAGCTTTCTAAAACACTCTTCCTAACTTCTATAGACTTTGCATTTTGCCTATGGGAATTTTCCTCCTGTCTTAGAACATTCAACATCTTAAAAAGCCAAATCAGAATTCTAGACAAATCACATTTTTGTTTCTTTCAACATTCTTTTTACATATGACTGAATGTTTATCCTGTTTTCCTATATAAATCTTATTTTGATATAATACAGAGGAGAGGGAAATAGCATAGCTAGTAAGACGCTTCAGTTAAAAAGAAAGGTGTGCAAGAAACTGAGTTTGCCTTGGCTCTTTACTAGCTAAATTGTTTGCTTGTTCTCCTCACAGATCTGATTTGCTGCAGCACAGGGCTATTCGTTCCCCTTTCCCTCTTTGGTAGAAGTGACAAAGAAGCAGCTTTACTTTCTGTAGGATTCATCCAGGTCTGTTGTTGGCTGAACACATCCTGGCTCAGAACTAATTTCACTCTTGCAACTGCTCGTAGTAGCACTGCCAGCATATGCCGCCCCATGCATACTTTAGGGTAACACATAATAAATGTTGCTTTGGTATATGACTCTCCCACGTAACAACCACCAACTGCTAAACAACCCAGTGGTCCAGGTTCAGACGTCATGCACCACATCTTACGAAGGAGCTGATCATGGATTGTGGAGTAAAAGCGGAAGAGGTGGGCGCACTGCAGGCAGTGCGCCTGCTCATGTATAACAACCCATCGGTTCTTCAACTGGTGGCTTGTTGTAAGGAAGGTGAGATCAGGCCAAGATTGAGAGCTTGATTGGGAACTGGAGAGATATGTAAGTGGGAGGCTGCATTTCTCTACCTGGCAAATCTAAGACATTTAGGAACACTTAACTCTGCATTGACAGATTCCTGAAATTTATTTTACTAACAATAATTGACTTTTCAGTTAATTGACTTATAGATGTATTGGTGAATGAGTTTATGGACTAATGGTCTTAAGAGTACTTGCCTTGGCTGATGTTGTTCAACTTTTAAATCTTCTAACAGAACAATCTTCTGCATGACTACTCAGACATAAGTTCTATTGAGTCCAATGGATTTTACTCCCATGTAAGTGGGTACAGAATTGTAGGCTTAGTTTATTAATTGATCCTCACACTGGTTGAACAGATTACAATATTAACAGTTAACTATTTATTGCATCTCATAGGTGTGACATCTGTTTGTAATCTGTGCTGGTGGAGGGTAGGCTGGAAAGAAGGGACACTAACTTTACCATAACAGCAGTGGCAATCTTCTATCATGCATCCATGCTGCTAATGTCTTAATGCTTTCCCCCAACTTCTGATTAGTGTGGGGGGAAAGTGGAACTATAGGGAAGCTGGGAGAACTCCCTGGCTGCTACCATGCTGTTTGCAACCCTGACGCTGAGGCTCCAAATCCAATAGACGGTTTGCAAGTCACAGTGACAAAACATGGGAATGCAATGCATGAGCTGCTTTCATTTTTTGCAAATAAACTCTAATTGCGGCTAAACAACCCAGAAGTTAAAAATGGAAGTGGCTCATGCATAGTGAGTGTCCCTGCAAATCGTGGGTTAAGGAACCCTCCATTTGCTGCCGTGACATGCAAACCAGGTCTGAGCTTTTCATCATAGCTGCTAGGCTTGCAAGACCACAGCAGCAGCAGCAAAACAAGCAGCTAAATTGAGGTTTACAGCAGTGGTCAGAATTAGAGGCTTCAGTTTTTCCAGTCAACTCATATTCTGACATGCTCTTTGAATATAGGCAACATAGAACCCATGTTTCCTGAAACAAAATATATCTTCAATATTACTTTGGACCCAGCCTGGGGTAGTCAAGCCATTGTGTCTACTCTAAATCAAACATGCTAAATCAAACCCCAATAGGTTTAGAGAATTGGAACGTTTTACAGAAATGTTTCCATTTCAAATCTTCCAGAAAACCCATACCACTATGGGCTGTCCAAGATCCGTTCAATCTGTACAAGGGCAATGAGCTGTTCAGACTGAGGAGTGAGGCTAGGGTCAAATAGAGTCTGTTGTCCCCTGTGTGTCCCCTGGTCCCTGCTGAAAAGCTAGTTGCAATACCACCCTCTGGCCATCTGCAGTGGTGGTGCTAAAGTGCAGCAGAAAATAGTCTAATAAGCTCCTTCCTTCTTCCAACAATAAATTCAACTGTGGTAGAACAAATAATTGATAAATAAACTACCACAGTGGTGCAGAAAGTAATATACTAGATTCTTCTAGCTAGTGCCCCTGGTTCAAGAGCCCTAGTGCCTTTGAGAGTACAACACCTTTTCCTTCCTGTTATACCAGGCAAAATGCTTTCACAGACCTCATCTGAAAGACATCAATTGCAACAGATTTGTTCTAAGGGAAGTAAAAATGTTGAGGGATAATTCTAATGATGGCAAAAGAATTCACTGGACACCTTCATTTAAACCAGCTGATGACTTGCAAGAGCGCCAGTGATTGTGATTTTACAATGCAGATGAACCGATGATTGAGTGTCTATTAGGCAACAGAGAATGTAATTTCTTATTCAGGCTGCCACTAACTTACAAGCTACCAAATGATGCCACAGAGCTTTGTTTCTTGTATTTATTTAAGGGATGTTTATCCTACCTTATCACCATAGCCTCAAGGTAGCTATGAGACATCTATACCCTCTCTAGAACAGCCACATGGCCACTGCCATTGTGAGGAAGTCAGACTAGGTGGATTGTTGTTCTGAACCATTTCCCCCCTTTATGTACCTTCCAGTGTAAAATAAAAAGTTTCTAATCCATGGGTGGGTGAGTATATATGGGTGGGTGAGTATAATAACTAAATGGTGCCAGTCTCTCTTCAAAGCATACAGCTGTATATTACATTCAAACAGTACTTCAATGACAAGACAAAGAATTGCAATTACTACCCAAGCAACAGTGCTGTGTTGTAAAATTCCCCCTTCCCAAGGTCTGCCTAGCAGCAGCAAAGACATTTTTTTAATTCCCTAGGCTTTAAAATGTATTTAATGTATTAATTATTTTACTAAGAAATAATTCATTTTTTTTCCTGTTTTGCCTTGTTTTGCCCTAGAAACTCTGCTGAAAGGTGGTATAGAATTCTATTAATCAATTGGGAACAGACCTCTTGGGAACTGTTAAGATCAAGCATAATCTACCCAAAGAATGAGCACCATTTGGTAGGCAGGCAGGATAAAAATTTAACAAATAGATATAGATAGATAAGAATGAACATCTGTCAGGGGTGTGAGCCTGCAAGCACCATGTCATTTTCTCTTGCCAGCAAAGCAGACTTATGCTCACTTTTCAATAAGAAAAGTTGCTCATGGATGTGCTTACAGTTGTACATTTACTTCTGTGTAATGTACTGGCTGCCTATAATCTCTGTGGTGAAGTGGACAGACAGCAGAATTTGAATAGGGGAGACCCTGTTTCGTAAAGGATCCTTTGCGTTTGCTCAGGCAAGTCAAGCCCTAGTTCCTCCATGAGGCAAACTAGGTGTTACATGCGACATGTGTGAAACAATCTGACTTAAGTAGCGCTCATGTCCTACTTGTGGGCTTCCCATAGACATCTGGTTGGCCACAATAGGAACAATACTGGACTAGACCAGTCTTTGGTCTGTTCCAGCATGGCTCTTCTTATGTTTTTAAGAGTTTGAAACTGAGAGCAGAGAAATATGGGATTGTTAAAGATCCAGGTACCTATATGGTTCTTCCCCATGGATAGAAAAGCAGCTGGACGGCATGATTTGAAATGGAAAAAAAAATGGCTGGAGCGCAAAAAAGGTTAAACAAACTATCAGCCTCCCATGGCTACTTTTCATAGAAACAGCAGCAGCAGCTTCTGCTACGCTTGGGAGAATATTACATACCTCTCTTGTATAACATCTAGTTGAGCCCTAAAAGAGAATTGCAACAACCTTGTGAGGTGGGATAGTGAATGAACATGCTAAAGACTGTAAAGAACTTAGAAGCAATATAGAAATAGGATGGTTAAAAAAAACGTAGCAGCAGTAGCAGGAAAACCTTTTGCAAATCCTCTCTCTCTTTTCATGGACTTGTTACTGATTGGGCTAGTGAATGGAGAATGGATTGAGAAGCTTTCTCCCCCATAGACTCTTCCCCCTTTAGGGCACCTGCCATTGCTAACGGTCTCTCTCTCTCTGGTACCAGCAAGCACAGCAGACCTGACTGTTCAGCTGTTCTGGTCCCGTGATTCACCAGAGGCTGTGCCATTCCCTCTCGGAGGGCACATCCTCCTCCAAATTACTACATTCCCCAAATTCCTCTTCCCTGACACCACCACGTGAACCAGTTGGACAGCTCTGTTAAAAATAACCCAGTGGGGCAACCTTCCAGCCAATCAGCATGCAGCAGCATACCAGCCCTGGCGGAGCGCAACTCAAGTTACACCTGCTGTCTGGGGCAAGTGCGCAGCCTCCCATGTACCTAGCTAAGCTCCCTCGCCCAGCAGAGGAGAAAGAAGTGCCCCTTTGCCATACACGGACCAGACCGTCTGCTGTCTCTCTCCCCTCTTGCACACTGGCCACTGTTCAAGTGCTATAGGTTACCACAGGTCACAGCTCTCCCCTTCCTCTCAGTCACTCTTTACAGCAGCTGGGAGATCAGTGCCTGTGTCAGTAACAGGCTCACTCGTTTGCCAAGTATGACCCATTTATCGTAGGCGTTTGGCTCGCCTAGTCAGTGTTCTGGGATTCCCGAGGCATTCTACTCCTAGCACCTGCCTTGAAATGAAGCTATCTTTGACCTTCCAGAAGTCCCTCTACTCCTATTTGCCCACTGACCCACCCAAGCATGGAAAGCTTCAGAAGGAATGTCTCACCAAGTTCAATCTAGATAAGAAATACTCACAGCTGAAGCACCCACAGCTCTCGCTGTAAGAGAACATTTCAGCGGTCCATTGCTAGGGCTTTCAGTACAGAGCACGGTGTGTTCATAACAAGCACTGGGCCCTGGTTGGGTTTTGTAGAAAGAATTTGAAACACTAGCAGCCAACATACTCTACAAGACTAGGCTGCATTTGCAGAACACCAAACAGTCTTAGGTATTCTTTTAATAATTTAAATCTTTTTATTTCAATTTTTTTATACCACAAGGTAAAGCTGCCTCTAGGTGGTTTACAAGGTATACGTTTTAAAACAATAAAATATAAAATAACTAAAACAGAAGCATAAAACATTTCAAAAAATAGCAACAGTAAATATCTATAAAATAAAAATGGACACCCATTTACATTTAAAAGCTGACTGGAACAGTTGGGGGTGGGGGGGAGATTATTTTTTATTATTATTGTTCTGGATTGTGCACCTAGTGTCTGCATTGTTTGCACACCCTTTTATGTACCAACATACATTCCTCTTCACAGGAAGGAATTCTCTCAGTGAAGTCACAGAAGGATATTCCAGGGTCATCTCTGTTATTTAGACAGTACACACACAGAGACACCCTGGAAAGAGGTGTACTGCTTGACAAGTTTGCACACATAGAAATACAGTTCCTGTGTGGATTACCCCATGAGATTATGGGAGTTGAAGTTTTGATGGTGCCAGAGTGCGGAAGGCTAAGATGGAGAAACAGAACATGTCATACTGGGAGTTCTCTGGTAAAGCTGGCAGCAATTCCCATGACTGAGCACTTTCCCCACATCTGTGATCTCCAGTACATGTGCTACATTTCTCTATGTTTGCAGGCCCAAAGAAGATTGGGAATGATTACCAGGAGGAGGGGGAAACATACTGCGTGAATAGAACAGAAATTAAAATACTTTAAGGATTTGTGAAACTGAAGTTGCTGCTTACAAGAACAGGATCACTTAAAATTACAGCAGATAAATTATTTGTGCATTGACTGCTGCTTCCTCAATTATTTATCCTTACTCGCATACCTATAACATGCAGAAGCAACAGGCAAAAGATGGCCAAGAATGCACATCTTGATAGCATATGGCCCATTGAGCACATTGTATGACATGCATATAGCAAACTGCTCCAAAACTGAGTGCCTATTATTTTCTTTGTAACTTACATGTGAAGCAGAGATTGGCCACAATGCTGTGCACAAGGGTTCTGTCACAAGACTAAGGATGAAGACTTTACAACCAGACAGTATTTTCTTTTTAAAAAGCCAGAACATTTTAAATTCATTTATCTGAAATATTGTTACATTGGGATGGGGCAAGAGACTAAGACCACAAGGATATACAACTGCATTTTCATTTCATTACCCAAAATGATATGTAAGGTAGGCTGTCGGCTTGTGATAGGGTTTGTCATTCAAGATACTAAAGGGCCAGCTTTGGTTCAGAGATCCATCATAAGACACCAACTGTTGTAGATATAAAACAGAATGGAGAACAAAGCCCTGTGGGGATGGAAACTCACAAGACCCTCTTCAGCCAGTGCCTTGAGCAAATGGTGCTGTCACTGCTGCTACTCTACAGCCCACCTGAGTTCACCGCAAACAGTTACTGCAACATCTACTTGGCAAAAGAGAAAAGTCTTATATCCAAGGCTGTAACTGAGATCTGTGGCAGAACACTGGGGATGAGGACAGGTGAGCTTCAGTGATCCAGTGGTTCTTTTCCAAGTGAGCATCCCCGATCAAGTCAGGTCTTGGAGCAAATGGGCTGCTGACATTACAGCCAATTAATCTAGGCTTCCCTCTTTCCAGTCTCACTTTAAAAGGTAGGTAAAAGCTGCCTGCCCTGTCCCCTTCCTTCCAACCATACTCTGGAATAGAGGCTAACTAGAAAACCACTCCACTCTACTCTTATTGCAGATAAGAATTTGCTTGAGAGTGAAGAAAAGCAGAGGTGGTGCAAAATGTAAAACCAGGTAAAAATGATCTTCTAAACTGAAAAGTGGGCTGAATTGAAAAAGACAGAACAGGGCTGCTGTTTCTTTAAGCGATTGCCAGATGTCTCCAAGTGGCTGGAAAAACCAGTTTGTACACTTGGGTATGATGAACAAAGGCCAAGCTCCCCAGCCGCACTCCAGCTATTCCTGGAGAAATCTAAAAAATGTGCCTCTTCAGAAACCTTCCATCACTGCTTCTGTCGCGAAGACCCTGGGCCATGGGGACCCCTACTAAATGCCTACATCTGGGGATATATAATGGGAGATAAGATGCAATATGCCAGCTTGCCCTTTGCAAGTTCTTGCTCAGTGGGACAAGGGGCAAATGTTGCTGTGTTGCATTACAGAATGACAGCTAGATCAGAAATGTAAGTAAAGTGGTTAAAAGAACCACTTGGATCAGGGTTCAGTTCCTGGACCCAATTTCAGTGGCAGAACTCAGCCCTGGAACAAGTTTGTAACAACAAAGACTGCTTCTGAACATGAGCAGTTTCCTTGCCACAGGCCATTTACCTACATATAGAATTAGGGACAGGGTTTCCATGGTAGAGGATATGAATTCCTCCAGGATTTTTAGAAATTTTAGAAATTAACCACTGAAACTAAGCCTACAACATAGTTTGGTTCATGCCAAGGAAGAGTAGAACACCCCTAACTCCAGCCAATTGTTTTCAGCATCAATACACAATGCTTGCTATGTGTAGCCATTATCCTAGTCACATAGAAGCTGCTTATCACTGACCAGCTGCTATGCAAACATTTATGTGATCCCAGCCATATGTGTCTTTCCCATAGAAGCAGCAATCATCCCTCCTGCTATGGTGCCAATACTGTGGGAAAGACTTATGCGTTTGTGCCCCAGCTACATGGTAAAAGCCATTTAAATGTTCTCCCATCCTCACAGGATCTGGTCAGAGATAAAGCACCTACCACATAGCTGAGAGATTTTAATGTGGAGAATGGGGTGGCCCCTTGTCCACCCCATCCCCCCAAATTAAACTGAGGGCACTGGGTAAACAGAAAAGCACTGTTATGCTTGGGGAGTCGCAAACTTTGGCTTAAGCAGGCTTTCAAAAACTGACAAAAACAATGTTGCACCTAAAGCAACAGGTAGTGTTACCTCCCCATCCCTGACTCATTTGGCATGGTCATTAATGCAGTGTTTGTTAATAAGACAGTCCATTCCCATGGAGATAGTATTTTGAGGTCACAAACATAGGATTATGACATCACAAAGGGAACTCTAGCAGGAGCAGATGAGTAGGAAGCAGCAGTAGGATGTTTGTTTACACGTTTCACTCTGCTGTAACAGGATATAATTGAGATGAACCAGAGCCTAATTCCTACAATAGATAACAAAACCTGGGGCACTGGTGCAAAAGAAGACAAGCTCATTTAGAATGCATTCAGATAAACTTCTTGTGGTGGCATCCTGGTTTTTTCATATTCAAGCCAAAATGGAGTGGGGGCCTTCATCCACTCCACTTTTTCAAGCTTTCTGAAGGCACATGTTTTGTGATGGGTTGACAACTTTGGAAGATCCCATTATATCATGCAACAGAGATCACATCAATAAAATCAATGTCAATAAAAGTTTCAAGGTAAAACTGCCCTTTCTTCATCACTACTTTGAAGAAATATATCCTGAACAGTTCAGGTTCTATAGCTCATTCCTTTCATGACTTCTTTTGCATGATATTATGGGATTTTTGGGTTATCTTCCACATTAGAAATATGCCCAATGCCACCATCTCACAACAGCAACTGATAAAACATTGCCTCCTCTCATTTTATTTATTTATTTATTTATTGCATTTTTATACCGCCCCATAGCCTAAGCTCTTAAAATGAAATCATTTTAAAAATATAAACAAGCCACAATCTAAAAACATAAAATAACATACAATATAAAAACACAACCAGAATAAAACCAAGCAGCAGGAATTAATACAGATTAAAATACAATTTTAAAATTTAAAAAGCAAGGATTAAAAATGAGTTAATTTAACTGTTAAAATACTGGGAGAATAAAAACGTCTTCACCTGGCAACGAAAAGAATACAAAGTAGGCGCCAGGCGAACCTCTCTGGGGAGCTCATTCCACAGCCGGGGTGCCACAACGGAGAAAGCCCTCCTCCTAGTGGCCACCTGCCTCACTTCTTTTGGCAGGGGCTCACGGAGAAGGACCCCTGTAGATGATCTTAGGGTCCGGGCAGGTACATATGGGAGGAGGCGTTCCTTTAGATAACCTGACCCCAAGCCGTTTAGGTCTTTAAATGTTAGTACCAGCACTTTGAATTGGGCCCGGACCTGGATCGGCAGCCAGTGAAGTTGGAAAAGGACTGGCATAGTATGGTCTCGTTGGCCAGTCCCTGTTAACAATCTGGCTGCCCTGTTTTGTACCAGCTGAAGTTTCCGGACCGTTTTCAAAGGCAGCCCCACGTATAATGCATTGCAGTAATCCAAACAAGAGGTAATGAGAGCATGGATAACTGTAGCTAGGCTATCTCTGTCCAGATAAGGGCGCAGTTGGCATATCAGCCTAAGCTGGTAAAAGGTGCTCTTTGCCACCGAGTTCACCTGTGCCTCAAGTGACAGTTCTGGATCCAAGAGCACCCCCAAACTACGGACCCAATCCTTTAGGGGGAGTGCAACCCCCTCCAGAACAGGATGAACATCACCTCGCCGGACAGACAAACCACCCGCTAACAGTACCTCCGTCTTGTCTGGATTGAGTCTCAGTTTGTTAGCCCTCATCCAGTCCGTTACCATGCCCAGGCACTGATTCAGAACAGCCACTGCCTCACCTGGGTTTGATTAAAAGGAGAGGTAGAGCTGGGTGTCCTCCGCATATTGATGACATTTCAGCCCACATCTCCGGATAACCTCTCCCAGCGGCTTCATGTATATGTTAAACAGCATAGGGGATAAAATAGAGCCCTGTGGAATCCCATGGCTTAAATGCCATGGCACAGAGCAATAATCCCCCAGCACCACCTTCTGAAAACGGCCATCCAAGTAGGAGCGGAACCACTGCAGCGCAGTGCCTCCAACTCCCAGCCCAGACAACCCATTCAGAAGGATACCATGGTCGATGGTATCGAAAGCCGCTGAGAAGTCCAAGAGAACCAACACGGTTGCACTCCCCCTGTCCCTCTCCCGGCAAAGGTCATCCCACAGGGCGACCAAGGCAGTTTCTGTTCCAAAGCCAGGCCTGAAACCCGATTGAAATGGATCTAGATAATCCGTTTCATTCAAGAGTGTCTGGAGTTGTCCTGCAACCACCCGCTCAAGCACCTTGCCCAGGAAAGGAATGTTCGCCACCGGCCTATAGTTGTTAACATCTTCCAGGTCCAGGTTAGGCTTTTTCAGGAGTGGTCTGATTAACACCTCTTTTAACGAGGCGGGCACCACTCCCTCTCTCAAGGAGGCATTTACAACCTCCTGGACCCAGCCGGCGGTCCCATCATTTGATGTAATTAGCCACGACGGGCAAGGGTCAAGCACACAAGTGGTCGACCGGACTTGGCCAAGCACCTTTTCTCCCAATGCTGGAAGTGAACCTGGTTCCAACAATATACCAGGGACTGATTTGAGCTAAATCCTATCCATACAAGACCTTCTTATCTGAGGGGCTGAAGATGTGATTCCATGTGAGCTAGTGGTTCCTATGTAATATGTTTACACTAGTGGAGCACTTACATAAGTAGGGTTTGGATTGTGGTATGGGAAGTTCAAGATGGCCAGTGGCATATTATTGGAACCAACTGACACAGATAAGATTCTTGTTATCCCAAGTCTTGGCATAAAACTGTAACAATTAAACCTACAAAACAGCATGTTCATAAACCACAGATGTTAAGGAGGGATTTCAGTGAATCAATAACAAGGCGTCTTATTCAGTTACATATGAAAATATTCTGATCTACAGGATAAGGCAAAATGTGTAATTTCTGATATCACTGACTTCATTGGGGCACATTTAATATACAAATAATAAGATTCAAATATGGGAGAGAATACCCCACTGTAAAAAGATTTATAGCACAATCCTACATATGACTTCTCAGACATCAGCCCCATTAAGTTAATTGGGGCTTACTCCCAGGTAAGTGGGTTATAGGATTGCAGTCTTAGCCTTTCACAAGTCATAGTTCCATAGTGAGAAGAAGGTTTTATTTGATGCCATGTTGTGGCATTAAATGAAACCCATATACAAGGAAGGCAGTAGGGAGCAAACTTTGAAAAAAGAATGAAGTGTTTTGTTTGTAACCAGCATGAGAGGCCAAATACACCACCTTTCACGCCCAAAGGCAGGCATGTGGGATCCTCAAGCAGACAAAAATCAATCTCTCTGACAGGAATGAACTTACCAAACCAGTCTGTCAAGCCAGGCAGAGAGAAGAGTGGGAGGGAAGGGAGAGGTGAGGCATAAGGGAGTGGGAGGGATATATAGACTGAGGGAAGTACAAAGGAAATATGAATCACCAATCTAGGGAAAAAGAGTTCAACACTACCCTAGAGTTCTTTATTTGCTTCAAGATGACCATCCCCATAAACACTGTTTCCCTCAGTGTGGCCTTCACATAGTCCATCTCCTTCACTACCACCCCCATGATCAGAAAGATAAAATACAAGAGCCAAGCCAGTAACGCAGACTGGAAAACAACAGGCTGAGGTGCCAGGAGCAAAATTTGCTTTCAGCCTCCGAGGTCTGTGTGTCAGAGGTACATATTATAAACTTCATAATGTTTATGAGAAGCAAATTCCTACTCCTCCACCTGGATCTCGCTAGCCAACAGTCAGAGGGATTTAGTACATTCAAACGTACAAATATAGTAATTGAATAGCTATTGTACCAGACCAATTCAACACTGAAGAAACGATGATGGTGATGATGACAGATAGATAGATAGATAGATAGATAGATAGATAGACCAAATCCTCAGATATAGGAAGGGCATCATCGTATATTTATCCTCACAATAATTTTGCAAAAGAGATTATGCCACTAAGACTTGCCCTTGGCCATCCAGCAAGATTTACTACAAAACAATTATTTTGTTTCTTTTTCTTCCATTCGTACAAATTATTATTAATTACATTTATATACTGCCCCATAGCCAAAGCTCTCTGGGCGGTTTACAAAAGTATTTAGACACCTTCCCTGCCCTCCTACTACACCTTAATAGATGTTGAACAGTGTGGTGTAGTGGTTAGAATATTGGTCTAGGACTGGGGAAATCCAGGTTCAAATCCTCAAGGGATGACCTTGGGACGGTTACTCTCTCTCTCAGCCTAACTAACCTCTCATAGGATTGTTGCAATGATTACAAAAAGGGGGGGGGGAGAGAACAGTGCCTTGATCTCCTTGGAGGAAAGATGAGATATAAGTGTGTGTATGTCAATAATAAATAAATATTCCAACCTATGGGCCATTTTAATATTTAATGCATTATCCTTGGGTCTTGTAGGGAACCTAGTTTAAGCCACATGACCTGGTTTCACTCACCATACATTTTGCCCTCGTCCGAGAGGATAATCTTCCGCCGGCCACAAGGCGGGTATATTGCCAGCGCCTCTTGGAAACTCTGTTCAATGTCTGGACTCCACACTCCTTCGGCATCATTGTCCAGACTCTTGTCCATCCCCTCCTGTCCATCTTCTCGCCCCTCCCCGGGGCTGCCGCTGGCGTTCCAGCTGTTGGACGCTATTGTGATGGCTGCTCTGGGCTCTGACCCTGAGCCCCAAATGGCAACTCGTCAACCTAAAGGGCAAGCAAAGATGATGGATTAAGCAACCTGCCATTGACAGCATCATGATGCCTATAATTCTGGCATACACTATTTCATTCTTTAAGTCAAAAGCAAATGGAAAATCATGAAAAGGGGGCCTAATTATGGAGAGCAATGAAAGAGGCAGAACTGAAAAGTAACTTGCATGCAATATGGAAAGGACAAAAAGGCTGGGTAGCAGATGAAAAACAGGCTTCCTGGAGTCCAGTATCTACCATGCTCATGTACTTTTAACCCAAATGCAGCAGGTGTACAGATACAATTTCATAGACATAACTATAGTTAAGAAACTATTATAACCCCCTATATATGCCAGGGATGGGCAATTTGTGGCCCTTCAAATGCTTTGGCCAACATCTCCCATCAGCCCTAACCAGCATAGCCAATCAGGTTCAGATAGAATGATGTGTCAAAAGGTTAAAAAGTGACCTATCCATCACTGGAACTGTTTTTCTCTCCCTTTTACTGGGGACTCAAAGCTGGAGCATCTTTCAGAAGCATTTTTTAACATACATTTTAAAAAAACAAGAGATTGGCTGGAAATCAATGTGGCCAAGGAAAGGATTCTTAGCATTTGTCACATAGTCCTTTTGTGTTTTAAAGCCAATGATCTCCTAGCTACAGGTTTGAATTCAGCTTAAGCTATCTAGCCCACTCAAGGTTAGTGTGATTACAGTCATATTGTGATGCCATTGCAACTCACCCACCCCTTTAACATTTGTTTAAGGAAACACAATGGCATGTTGTTACATATAGTAAGAAGTAGTATTTGAAAACTTCAAAAGTTACATGAGCAGCAGAGGGTATTAAACTGCCTAACGTAGCATCAGAGATGGCTAAGTTAGGCTGTAAGTATACTAAGCAGTATGATATTGGTCTGTAATATAAAATCTGGAAATTACTAAGGAACCATGAGAATATAAGCCCTGAAGGTTGTTGTTTTTCCTAAAGTAATTCTCAAGCTTCATTGTTGTGGAGAAAAGACTGAAATACTCATGCAGTTTGATTAATGCTTAGAGAATCAGGTGTCTGGGAGGGGTAAAATTTCCAATAATCAAGGAGAACTTATTTCTCAATTTAGCACAGCTCCTGATTTCTCTCAGTAAAGACACTAAACATCCATATCTGTTAAGAAACTGCTCCCTACCTCTACTCATGGTAAGCTTCTTGTACTACCCTGTTCTTCCCCTGTTCCCCTCAATACACGCAGAAGCTAAGGTCCAAACAGAGAATACTGAACCTACGAGAGTGCAATACTGTTAAGCAATCTCATAGGAAGCTGCAGGAAAAGGTACATACAAGCCTACCTGTTTCAGATTTTTTAAAAGAAATATTTCAGTTCAAATACTTTTGGCTTTTAGAAAACATTTTGATGTAATGTTATATTTACATGACATGTTTTTGTGTGTACTTAAAACAAATCAGATAAACATTCTATCACAAATCAAATAAACATTCTATCACAAACTATTTGGAGCAGTAAATTTTTTCCCAATTCAAAAGGTTTTCTGGAAAACCCATATTGCTGCTTTTGTAGTTTAGATAGTCCATAAACAAAACCCCAATCACGCTCATGAATAATGGGTTGTACCCAATGGATGTTCAGTGCTAGCAAATAGCACTTCTGCTTGTGCAAGGAAGGTCACTCACTTTTCATCAATACTCCCCATCCACTGCAGCCTCTTGTGGGTCCCAAAACTGTTCCTAAAGGTTCAGAGACCCTCCAGAACAGTACAGGACAAGATACAGAGGACTACAGAAGATAGGCATAAATTGGTGAAAAACTAGGAACCCTGCGCTATGCAAACAGTTCTTTCTACTTGCACAAAACCACCACTAGATACAACCCAAGGTAGTTCATGTCACTTAGGTATTATGGTAAGAAACCTTCAAACACATTAAAGATTTTAAATTGGTTTCAGCAACAGGGAATATTACACACAATTGATCTATTGTTGTGAACTTTATTGCCCAGGTTTATCAACATTTTGCACAAGTTCACCTTTAGTACAATAGCTCAGTACTTAGAGATGGAATAGTGATGTTACGATGGCTCAGTTCAGACAATTGTTTAAGTCTTCATAAAGCATGGATTAAAAAGCAGGACATGAGCACTGGGGCTGAGTACTCCTGCCCCCTCACCCTGCCTCTCTCACCATCACATGCTACATGGCTTGTATTAAGCCAGAGTTTTCCCTTATGTCTGAACCAGGGAACTTAATGTCAGTTAACAAGCCAGGAAAAAAAACAAGAAAAATAAGTCATCTGTGAGGAGGGGCACAAGGAACAGCGCTTGGCTTGGACATTCATTCATGCCTTCATAAACCATGGTCAATACATTTAGGTTCTGAGAGCCCATTTAAGCAAATCACAAGAACTAGTATTTTGTCTGTTGTATATCATCACCATGTGCAAGCTTCTGACAACATAAGGGACTCGTTCTTACAGTTTATCCAGACAGGAGGATAAAGTGCCATTGGCCTCAATATAGAGACTGGCATAAGGAAGCCCAGAAGCATGGGGCTAGTTCACATATGCCTATCCACCCTTTGATGACTGGAGCATCAAGTGATTTCTTGCATGTGTGAATGTCACCACAGATCAACCACACCACAGACAGAATTGTCATTTGATCTCAAACATTACACTTTCAAAATAGAGTCAATTCATACATTCATCTGAAAGTTATCAAGTGTCAGGTAATCAAATAAGGAGAAATCAAATGACACGTGAACTTCTTCATGAGAAACTTTGGACAGACATCCCCAACATAGTGCCCTCCAGATGTTTTGGACTACAACTCACAGCACTGACCATTGACCATGCTGGCTGGGGCTGATGGAAACTGAAACTCAAAACATCTGGGGCTGCACTGTGGGGTTCACCACTATTTTCTGGTGTTACTCTGATATTCCCAATAGAATGTGATGCAGTGAACTGTTCCATGTCTCACACTATGCTAGATGGAAATAGGTATTTTCAATCCAGAGATAGAAAAGAACAACTCCTTTTCAATGAAGACTGACACACAAAAAACAAGAGTTCGACAGGAGTAGTTCTGGATCATAAATCAGTGGATGGTAGCATGCACTTAAGTCCATAGCAGAGGTCCGCCATAAAATTTGGGCAGTCCACTTCTTATTCATTTAAGGCAAGAATTCAACTATTAAATTCCTTTGAGGGACAGAAATCATAGTGGATACTAATCAATTATTTCCACTTAAAAATTAGCTCTTTGTTTTTTTTAAATTTCAGTCACGTATTTTATTTTCACATGCCTGTTTAAAAATGAATATGGTAGGTTATGTGCCTTCAAATCGGCTTCGACTTATGGCGACCAAATGAATCAACGACCTCCAGTAGCATCAGTTCTGAACCACCCTTTTCAGATCTTGTAACTTCATGTCTGTATCTTCCTTTATGAAGTCAATTCATCTCTTGTTTGGTCTTCCTCTTTTTTTACTACCTTCTGTTTTTCCCAGCATTATTGTCTTTTCTAATGAGTCATTTCTTCTTATTAAATGTCCGAAGTATGAAATTAAATTTGAATTTAATACAAATATATTAAAACATACACGTATAATCTCTTGAAAATGTATTATAAACACCTATCAGACGCAATGGGTTGGATAACAAAAAGGACACACACACACACACACACACACACAGAATCAGCAGAAGGTGCCTTCCCTGCCCACTCCTTGGCAGTCCCCTTGAAATGCCTCTCCTGAGAATCAGGAGAATCTCCTGAATGGCAGGAAGGGGGAATTGCCCCAAATCCAGAGTTCTGCTCACAGAACGTGCATGTGTCCAATTTTGGGCAATTCCTTCTTCAGCCCCCACCCTCCTGTACCAAAGCCCACCAACCCAAGGGGAAAGGGAAGCAGGTAATCCTCTGTGAGTTTTTCTATTGTTTAAAAAGCTATTGAGTTAAAGGCTACTTTTGCATAGAAAGAAAAGAACTATAGAGAAAACAACCACAGACTTCTGAACTTTAGCATTATAAATGACAGTGTCAGGTATTGGATTTATTATTTTGGACGAGGGACTAGAAAATCATCACAGGCACTAGGATCTGCCACCTTTTCCCCCAACAGGATAGGTAATCTTGTATCCCTATTTTATTCCCGCTAGTTACACAAGTTTTCCAAATGTGTTCAGTTCTGAAACGATCAATTTTGACAATGCTACCAGGCAAACAAGGGCATTTATTTTCCATCTTATGTAGAAACAATATTTTGCCCAGTTACCAGCTTATGTTTCTGGTACATTTCAAACACTTATGCCTGATGCTATGCAAGTTTACTTAGAAGTAAATAAATGTGTCTTCAAGTAAGCGATCTTGCTCAGTCTCAGAGAGAAACAAAGAGAAATTAATCTCTTGCTCCTAAGCAAGTAGAATTTTTCAGTGCATGTAGTGTATATGACTGGGGATTTTGGATCACACTCCAAGGTTGTATAAAGGTTCTTTTTCGTTGCAAACCAATATGTTTTCAGTGAGTATACAGGAGCAGGTGGATATCAAAACTGAAACTTGACTCAAATCAGTGGTTTTAAAACTGGTATTTTCCTTGGTGATTTTAAATCTGGATATAAGGTCAATGATTTGACATGACAGAAAGAGAACACACACACACAACTCTTCTTATGGGACTCATGTTCGTCTGGTTGGTCCATGTCTTCCTTATTCCCTCCAGTGATGTGTGCAGGGCACAGATTCCCATCCACAGCTAAGTTGTAGGCCTTGAAATAGCGCCTGCCACTTTCAACTCTCTCTCCCCTTGGCTCCCCGGAGCAGCTGAGTGTTTTGCAATAACATGTTCCGCAGCAGCAGCTGCTCATGGGGAGCTGAGAACAGAGAGGTGTCTCCTTCAGCGAGAGGCTTCCTGGATAGAGCACAACAAAGGTCTCCAGTACAGACATCTCCTTTTAAAGAAACTGCCGACAACGAGCTGGCTGAAGTGCTTCCACGATTTTTTTCCCAAGTAACTTCTTTTCGTCTGCTCGCCCGAGCTCTGTGATGTCACCCAGCCTCTCTCTTGCTCCCCCTCCCCCTTCACCCACCCCACCCCTTCTTTGGGAACAGTGTAGCCAAATAAGGAGATCAGAACTACAACAGCTAGCCAAAGAGAAGGGGAGGGTTGAAGGGGAGACTGCTGTCCACACATGGCTCCCAACACACTCTTATTCATAGGCGCTCTCTCTCCCCAACTCCCTCCCTCTCTCTCTCTCTCTCTCTCACACACACACACACACACACACACACACACAGAGCTGAGAGAGGTGCCCAGGGATTGGGCTGTCAGGGGAACTTTCAGGAGGCACAGTATATACCAGGAAGTTCAAGAGAAGGCAAACATGTAAAGATGTGTTCACAGAATAACTGTAGAAGACACTATGAACACATTAAGGGGGCGGTAGCTCTGGCTCAAGGAATCTGGGACACAAGCTTCAGTGTCAAGGTTGTTTTGCTGAACATCAGCCAAAGAGGGAGACAGACAGATATGTTTGTTCTCCTCTCTCTCTCTCTCTCTCTCTCTCTCACACACACACACACACACACACTACACAAGTCCTAGCCACAAATACAATGAAGTCTCAACATCCTTTTGCTACTCAGAAGAGAAACTCACACACAAGTTCCAGGTTTTGGACCCTCTGCAGGTAAGACATCCTTGGCATACGTGTATCACCTTCGCCCGCTTGCCCTCTCTCTGAACAGAAATTCTCGATAAGCAGTCACATCTAAAAAGGGACACTTGACACATTTCTCCACATCTCACTCTCACGGGAAAAAAAGTATTATTTCAATGCCTTCTCATTTCAAGCACTGGCACAAAAATGAACTGCTGTATCATTCTAGCATCAGAAAAAAATGTTTATGACAAGCATTTCTGCATTGGAAAAAGTCATGTGTGATTTGGTCCTCAACTGCCCCCCCCCCCGCTTCCAGTTTTCTAGAATTTTAGGAATGTCAATAGGAGTCAGCAAAGGTCAGCAATAATAGGGAACGAAGCACTCAAGAGTGTGATGGCCCATATTTACAAAGCTCCTACAGAAATTGCCTTTCATTCCCAACATATCTCTACTGACACTTGCTGAGTTCCCTAAATACACACAGCCCCTGGGCCAGTTTGCAGAGCACAGCTGGCTTACTGTGGGTTATTTTGAATATGCAACACCAAGAGGGGATTGCCATGTCATGTCAACCCAGCCACCGAGGGTTGAGGGTTAAACAACCCTCATATAACCTTTGGTTTGTTATAGAGTTGTCTTTACCTGATATGACAACCCCTGAGCAGGGGTTGCACATTCAAAATGTCACCAGGATGCATACAGCATGTACTGTGGCTCACTGTGGGTTAAACAAACTCTCATGAGCCTACCATGTCATGTAAACCAGGTCTCTGTCAGTTATCCACAACTGCACACCTGAATCAATTCCATTCCCATATTATACAGGTCAATGCATCCAAATGACCACATCCACCATGTTTTGTGTGGAATTTAAGGGGAAACTTACACAGGTTAGGCCTACCTTCCACACAAACGAACTCCCCAATAACTACACCAGCTTGATTTGGACCAGACTCAGAATAGTAAAATGGGTGTTGAAGCTTGTGGATGTGCTTGAATCCAAAAGGAGGGGTAGGGTAGTAGATGGTTTCTAATGAAGACAAAGAACCCTACTGTTGCAGAAAAATATTGCCCAATTCTCTCTCGACCCTCCCAGAGATCCTATTCTGATTTTATCTGTACACCACCTGAGATCCCAGTAATAATAGTACGGGATATAAATCTATAAATAAATAAATAAATAAATAAATAAATAAATAAATAAATGCTATTGGAGGGACCAACCCTTCATTGCTTAAAGGAATGTGAGGGTAGGGTAGAAATTGGCCTCAAAACACACTTCCTGAGAAGTGTGCAAATCACCTCCCCAAAAGTGGGTTCCCATTCGGAATATTTAATATTTCCCTGTTGAGGGAAAGGGTTAACTGAAAGGTGTTTCTAGAAAACATCTAAAATATAGTTGGCTGGGTGGGCCATGTTTATCAAGCATCCTATACCCAATTCTCAGTAAATGAGCACAAGATAACATTTTTGTTTAAGCCTCCTTTAAGTCATGATATGGGAGTAAAACCTGTCTATAATGTAGAGGTAATCAGTTCCCAAGGTAAGATTGCCTCAGCAGGACTGCCAGCCACATCACCTTTATCCCCCACACAAAAGCTGTTGCTTTCTTTCTTACACAGGTTCTTTTTCACACTCCGTGTGTGTGTGTGTGTGTACGTACTTCCTAAGCAGTGATATGGGTTTTCTGGAAAACTTTGAATTGGAAAATATTCTGGAAAATTTCCCAATTCAAATTAGGCTAATTTGCATAGGAAAAAATTAATTTGCATCAGAAAATATTCTGATACACTAGAGCAGGGGTGGGCAACTTGTGACTCTCCAGAAGTTTTGGCCTACAACTTCCATAATCCTTCACCACTGGTTAGGTTGGCTAGAGATGATGGAAGCTGTACGCCAAAACATTTGCAGACTTACAAGTTGCCACCTTTGCCCTAGTGAGATCTAATTCAGCATGTTTATTTTACTTGCATTTAGTAAACAAAGCTAAAATAAACTACCCCGTGTTATTTTTTGTCCCAATACACCACAAGTGCTTGACCTGAAATATTTGAGGGGGGAAATTAAGGCATACTTAATTTGATTTAAATGTTATACTATGTAGAAATATTTATTGGAATACTTTGTAAACATGTAAAGACAATAGCATGTACTTCCCTTACATTATTTAAATTTAAGAATAAAAAACAAAGGTAATAAAAACTGTTGACACACTTATTAATTTTAGCAACCCAAAGAACTGTGCATGATATCCTGACAGCTACACTCATCTATTCCATTTCTCTTTCACTAAGATTGTTGGGGTACTGTCTATTTTGCTATCACCATTTATTAGTTCCATTTTACTCTGAGATATATGCGTATTTTAATGACATATAGGTATACTTTAATATATTTGCTAAGGATAATCACCTGAAAAGCATTAATTATAACTTTGAAACTGCTTGTCTAATATTGTATTAGCAAATGGCATAGATTCAATTTTATTAATTAACTTATGAAATTGATTTTTTTCTGCAAAAAAATAAAGAACTGGAAAATTTTCTGCCCCATATCACTGTTCCTAAGGCACATCATTCCAGAAGCCCAGCATGACCAAGTCATGCCAATAAATGTATCCATTTCCAGAAGGGTAGCCATGTTAAGCTTGTTGCAGCAAAAACAAGTGGTCTTGTGGCACCTTAAAGTCTAACAAATTTATTTCAGCATATGCCTTGAAATAAATTTAAAGGTAATGACCAACACTTTTTACTTCGCCCGGAAAGTAATTGGCAGCCAGTGGAGTGATTTTAAAGCTGGTGTAATATGGTCACCCCTAGGTGTACCAGTGACCAACCTGACTGCCATATTTTGAACTAGTTGAAGTTTCCGGAATAGGCACAGAGGTAGCCCTATGTACAGTGCATTGCAGAAGTCGAGCTTCAAAGTTACCAGCGCGTGCACTACCATCTTTCAGTTTTCCAACTCTAGGAAGGGGCACAGCTGATGTATCAACTGAAGCTGATAGTAGGCACTCCTGACCATTGTATCTATCTGAGCTGTCATTTGGCGCGACGGAACCAGAAGCATCCCCAAGCTGCGAACACAGCCTTTCAGGGGGAGTGTAACACCATCCAGAACTGGTTGACACACCTCCAACCCCAGGTTGTGGCCCTTGACAGTAAGCACCTCCATCTTGTCTGGATTCAGCTTCAGTTTGTTTTTCCTCATCCAGCCCATTACCGCCTCCAAGCATTCATTCAGAGGAGACACACTATCCTTAGCTGACGCTGTCGTCAAACACATACAGAAATATATTTGGGTGTCATCAGCATACTGATAGCACCCCGCCCCACGCCTCCAGATGATCTCTCCCAGTGGTTTTATGTAGATGTTAAACAACATTGGGGATAGGATGGCTCCTTGTGGCATGCCATACAACAGCTCCTTCTTTGGGGTGCAACTATCCCCAAGCATCACCATCTGGAACCTGCCTGAGAGGTAGGACCAGAACCACTGAAGCACAGTACCTCTGATTTCCAATCCCCTCAGGCATTCCAGAAGGATACCATGGTCAATGGTATCGAAAGCCGCTGAGAGATCCAGAAGTACCAGCAGGACACACTCCCCCTGTCAATACTCAAGTGTAGATCATCCATTAAGGCAACCATAGTGGTCTCGACTCCATATCCTGCCCTGAAGCTGGCTTGAAATGGTCTAGAAAATCTGTATAATCCAAAACTGCTTGAAGGCAACTGCCCTCTTGATCACCTTGCCCAGAAACAGAAGATTTGATACTGGTCTGTAGTTATTAAGGACCAGGGGGTCCAGGGAGGGCTTTTTTAGAAGCGGCTGTACCACCGCTTCTTTTAAACATGTTGGAAAACACCCTCCCTGAGAGATGCATTAATAATAAATTGTAGTTGTAGTCTAATTGCATCTCCTCCCTGGGTGACCTGCCAAGGAGGACAGGGATTGAGAGGACAAGTTGTCCTCCTCACTCATCCAAGCAGCTTGTCCACATCCTCAGTACTCACCAACTGAAACTGATCCAGTGTAATTCTACTTGCGGAGTTGCTGGACACTCCATTGTCAGCCTCTGCTATAATAACGGCATCTAAGTCGGCTTTTATCCGAGAGATTTTATCTGTGAAATGATCGTTAAAGGCATCACAGCGAACTACCGAAGGCTCTAAGATCGGGTTCAGGGGAGAAAGTGCCTGGGTTAGACCCCTCACCACCCTGAACAGTTCTGCTGGACGTGAATTCGCAGATGTAATATGTGCAGAGAAGAAAGCTTTCTTCGCTGCACGTATTGCCACCCCATAGGAACGGAGATGTTCTCTATGTCATGTCTTGTCGGACATAAGTTTTCCACCATCGGCACTCCAGTCATCATCCTTCCCGCTTCAACTCCCTGAGATCTTCTGTATACCAGGGTGCCCGGTTAGAAGCAGGTCAGAAGGATGTTTGGGGGCAATCATGTCGATAGCCCTAGTTAGGTCTTGATTCCATCTACTGATCAGGGCTTCTACAGGATCGTCACTGATACCAGACATAGAATCCTCTAAGGCTTTATGGAATCCAAGAGGATCCATCAGCTTTTGAGGGCAGACCATCTTAATAGGTCCGCCACCCCTGCAGGGGCGGGTGGTAGCCATGATACTAACCCTGACCAGAAAATGGTCTGTTCATGACAATGCAGAAGTATTTGTCACCTCCGCCCACAGATCCGTCTGTTCGGAACTGAAAACAGCATTGAGGGTGTGACCTGCTGAATGTGTAGGTCCAGAGACCAACTGGGATAGGCCTATGTTTGTCATGGATGCCATGAACTCCTGAGCTGCACCTGACAAACTGACCTCGAATGGGATGTTGGAAGTCGTTCAGGATCAAAAGCCTGGGCGACTCCAATACCAGCTCCGAAACCAGTTCCGTGAACTCGGCCAGGGAGTCTGATAGGCAGCGGGGTGGCTGGTACACTAACAGAATCCCTAGTCTATCCCTGGTCTTCAGACTCAGGTATACACACTCGATGTGATTTAATTCCCGGACATGAAATCTGGTCAGGTTAAGGTTATCTTTGTAGACCACAGCTACTCCGTCCTCACCCACTTTCTCTCACCTGTTCACTAACACAGGTGAGGGATCAAGTCTACTCCTATCTGGATAGTCCTACCCTCAATTTATTATTAGTGTGTGTGTGCATGCACTCACTCTCTCTACATACAGATGAAGGGTGGATAACCTGTGGCCCTCCAGATCTTGGTGTCCTGCAACTCCTGTCATCTAACCCCAATGGCTCTGCTGGCTAGGGTTAACGAGAGCTGCAGTTCCACAACTTCTGGAGGACCACCAGTTGCCCACTCCTACTCAACTCAATTACAAAAGCAACACTACTAAATCACAAAAGCAATGCAGTCCTTCAACTGCAAAGGTCCTCCCTTCATTTCTTGCTCACACAAAGGTGTGAAAAAGATGGAACCCATGCATACATTTTAGATATAGAAACATTGACAGCAAGATAATTCTGAAGAGGTAATCCTAGAGCTTCGGCTCTTGGGCAGTACAGAAATGTAATAAATAAATGAAATACGTAACTTGCCCCAAGTGAAGGGAGGGCCTTTTTCAGGAGCTCTGCCTGATTTATGGGATCTGAGCATTCAAACCAGCTAAACAAACTTGTGGGCAGTTAAGTGTGAGAGGCAGGTTGGTGAGGTATACAGATTAGCTGGAGCAGCACCAGTTCCTTGGGAATGCCTTCCAAATAATTGTTATTAATGTAAAGCAATCTCATCACTCTTCAGTTTCTCATTCTATCTATACAACATCACATGCAATACTACAACAGCAGCTGCCAAAGGACTCTTATCAGGAAAGGGTTTCACAATACCAAATGCTTAGCATACAAACATATAGACTTGGGGCCCAGTTAACTCACCTTCAAAGCAATTCCAATTAGGAGTTTCCCAAAGAGCTTTGAAGTTTAAGCTCAAATGATTATGAGCTAATCAGCCTCAAATCATCATTATGACACAGTATGCACCACCATTATGTTCTACCATTATGTTTTACCAGGTTAAAAAAAAAACCCTCAAAGCTCAGAGGAAGGAGCATGAAGCAAGTACTAGGGGAGAAAATCATATGCTACCCGAGATTGTTTTCGCTGGAGAAACCAGGGATTGTAACTGGGAACTTCTTCATGCAAAGCATGTGCTTCACTACTAACCTATTGCTCTTCCCCTCCACAATTAAGCAACAGGAAAAGAGTTTGGGGTTTAGAGGAAAGAGTCTTCTTTAAGTAATGGCCTTGCTGACTGGGAATGCTGGGAGATGTAGTCCAACACATATGGGAGGGCACCAGACAGGGGGAAGGCTGCTTTGTTGCAATTTACAACAGATGCCAAAAAGCCAAGCTGCACTTTCTATGAAGCCTGGCCCTTGCTCATCCAAAATTTCTATTTCCTGGAAGGAGAGTGCTAGCAAGCAGGCAAGAATTTGATGTAAATCTATTAGAAATTAATCCAAACCTCCACCCAACCCTTATAAAGAAGCAACAAAAACCAATAAGGAAACCTGCCATGTTGGGCGGGGTATTTCTTCAAGCATACTGTGGTGCTTGCTTTAAATTGGTACAGAATAGTGTCCCCCCCAAGGCCATTTGGACCAGCAGCCTTGCAGCATTTTATTTTATTTCACTTTTATGCTTCACTTTCTTGATAAGCTTTGTGTACTTCCTCCACCAGGAACTGCAGGCTTATGAGGTTTCCCCCTTAACAAAACACTTAGCTGTATAATTATATCTGTGCTCTATTGCCTGATAAATATTTTCTTTGTTTTATTTAAATGTATTTATTTATAATAGAGTTTGTATCCTGTCATTTCCTTTTCAAACAGAGATGTGCAAAGCGGTTAACCAAAAACACAGCATAATTTACTATGTGGCGGTGGGGGTGAGGCTGAGATGGAATTATGAAGCAGTCACGTTTAAGTTTCTGCTAAATGAAGTTAGAAGATTAAAAAAATAGCAAGGTATCTAGGTGAAGGGATGGCACATTACAAATTCACAACTAAATCATAATACATCTCTGATAATAAAGGGAGAGAGGTATGACCACAGCCAGGACCTGGGAGACTACAATATTTGTTCAGACTAATTCACTCCAATGTTTGTACTTCTCTGATGTGTGTATAGTAAAACAGAAACTGTAGCAGATACCGTTTGAGGTAGGGACTGCACCCTCCCTTCTTGTGCAAACATCTGTAGCAGAGACAATAAACTGCCCGTCTCCAATAGGATTCCTACTTCCATTCCAAATTTCATATCCACTCTTCTCTCTAAGCTTCACAAGCTTTTCTGTAGGTTCCTGTCACATCAGTTTGCTCTTCCTTCATGCTATCCCTCCAACAGTCTCCAATAATTACAAAACACAGCCTCTCTCTGTTAGCATACCATCCTTTCAAGACCTTAATGGAGAGATCAGATAGTAGGGTGAACTTTGCCTGAAGTACTTAAGGGAGAGAAGTAATAACATGAAGCCAGAAGAGTGCTCCTTCCTATCCAATAAACTCCTTTGATTTAGTTTAAGGCATCATGGAACTCCAAACACTGGCCTGTTCACTTTCCAAGAAAAACCTTTCCCAAGGATGACAAGATAATGAAATATATACATATCAGTAGGGCAGCCATGTTGAAACTTAGGCCGGGGGTGAAATCCAGTCCTCCCAGTGTTCCCCAGATGGTCATTTCCCCTTTTCCCCAACCACCAATCATTTGGTGGTTTCCTGGCTTTTGTGCTGTTTTTTCCCATTCTAAAAGGTTGACATGTCTCTTCTAAGGCGTAGTTACTGGCAGTAAGTGCTTTAAGCTAAAATACATTGCTTTTTTTGTATTTTGGTCCCACCAACTTTGCCTTCTGCCCAACTCCCACTGGAATGTGCCCCCCCCCGAATGTCTCTGAAACTGAATTCAGCCCGTGGGCTGAAAAAGGTTTTCTAGCACCCCTGCAGTAGGATTATTAGTATCAGTTTGCATCCAGTCAAGTGGCAACAATTGCATCTTTTGAATGAATTAAGCAATTGCCCTTCACATCTTCCGAATCACTTCTAAATACAGATGAGACCAATGGTTCATAACTGCTATACAAACATAGCAATATGAATTATTAGCTTGAATTATTGTATTATTATTATTAGTAGTAGTAGTATTAATTCAGAATGGCTATAAAAACATAGCAATAAGAATAAACCATTGGCTTGAAATCATAATGCTAAGATACTAAACTCTCCAGTTTAAGTTTACTGAGCACCATAAAATAACCACGGCCATCAGAAGCCCTATCAAATCAATACAGCCTACATAATATGATCTTTGGTGTAAGCCTATATGTTTTAAATAGGGTATTCCCTTATGCTTCAATAATTTATGCTGAATCTTTCTCATTTATATTGAATCTTCTATGAATGACAAGATACACAAAATATGGGCAATATATCTATATAGTCTTAAGGAAGGCTCTCCAAGTTATAACACGTTCATGCCAAGTATCTAAATCCTATTTCTTCTGGTTGTGCTTTAGAGTCATCAACATTTTTTTATTGGAAGCAGGGGGAAACCAAAGAAATGTTGCTACAGTATCCAAGTTTTCTCCAGCACAGTGTATTTCACGAATACATGTTATATCACTGATTATATTCCACTTAATTGTTGTTGTTGATTTTTTTTTTTTAAAGAGGTACAAAACTCCTTGTACTATAAGGAGTTGGGAATCTCACAATGCACATGCACACGCGTGCGCGCACACACACACACACAGGGTAGGGGGTGGTCATTTCTGACCCTGCACAACCCCATATGCTTCACCTATACCATTTCAAGTTTCCATTGCCTTGTCTTGGTGATCCAAGCACTGTCCCTTAATTTCACATTCCAAAGGCATAGGCATTGATAGCTCAATTGCAAAAGGATGGTGCCCAACATACAAAAATACACTCTTGTCCATTATTATGTTTCAAGGCATACACACAAACCACATACCCAGATTTGCACTTGAGTAACTCAAAACACTTCTTTAAAAAAAAAAAAAAAACTACACCACATTACAAGGGTTTAATCAGGAAGGGAATATCAGAAAGAGTTTTCATATTTGCCACTTTCTACTACAAGAAACAGCAGCTAAAGCTGCCCTCAATTGACTAGCTAATCAAGCGAGGTCTCCTTTTGAACACAAAACACAGTCCTGTGGAACAGAGATTCTTTGCAATATGCCATCAAGCAGAATTGGCCCTGGAAGGAAGGGAGGCAAAGAGACATTTTTCTATTGCTCATATGAACTAAAAAGCTGCCTTATACTAAGTTGGTCCATTGGTCCATCTAGTTCAGTACTATCTACACTCACTGGAAGCAAGCTGTCCAGGATTTCAGACAGTGGTCTTTTGCAGCTCTACATGGAAATGCCAGGTTTGAACCTGGAACTTTTTTGCACATGATGCATTACCATTGAAATACGTCCCCATCTGAGCAACAAAGAAGAAAAAGTGTTTGCACATTGTGTTAGTAATAGCTCATGTTGCAGTTCATAGCTCAGTCATAATGCTTACAACACTATGGGGTGTAACTCATTGTTACAACAATACAGTTGAGAGAATCCACAGATTTTTTTAATATGAAACTCCTGTGGGTAGATGCTTAGAAACTACAGAGTGGAATCTGAACAACAAATTGAAGTATGAACTCAAAGCTATTCCATTACAGCCCTTGTCGCAAGTCACTTCTGAAGGGTACACTTCAAAATTGCCTGAAGGAGTTTCAAATGGGATATTATCCCACTGAGCGACAGTACAACGTGAAAAAGGCCTTAAGTAAATCTTCAGGGACAACAAGTGACAGCAGCAAGATTAAGAGCACTCATAGAGCCATTTTGCAGGACTGGCCAGGTTTACCATGGGTTATTTAACCCATGATGAGCCAAGGCCATGTTGGGAGCATGCAGCCACCATTATGAATATGCAACCCCCCAATTGGGTTGCAGCGTGTCATCCAAACCCAGCCACCATTACTTGTCCGACTATGCACTGAGGGTTATGCAAGGGATGTTTAACCTATGGATAACCCCATCAGAAATTGCATATTCATCATGGCAGCTGCACAGTGACCCCAGCATGTCATGTGACCAGGTCACAATGGGACAACAATGTGATGTATACATGTAAATAATCTTTGGAAATTCAAGGTTAGGTTTTCCCACAATCAGGGCTTCACAAGTTTTGCTCAGCCTTACAAACCAACCAAAATTGTTGCTTGCAAAAGACCCTGTACTTCCCTGTGTCGGTCAGATAGGATCTTGTCTGACATTGTTTTGAACCTTTGGAGGTGCTTGGAGTGACTCTGATCAGAACATTTGTAGGAGGCCCTGCCTTGCTTCCCAGCTCTGTGCTAATAATACTTGCCACTCAGACTTTGGAGATGCTCTGACAGTAGAAAGATGTCTCACACTACTGAGTTCCCCCAAGGCCAAGTACAAGGTCAAGAGGGGCTCCTGCCTTTTCCCAGGCTCCAGAGAAGGGCAGGATTTTCGCCAGATTAAAAAATGTTCTTGCCACTGGCAGACACAATTGTGGACTCCTGCCCATAATGTAAAAGCAAAAGAGTTCATAGAATCATAGTAGAGCTGGAGGGGCCTATGCCATCGAGTCCAACCCCCTGCTCAATGAAGGAATACACCTTAAAGTATACATGAAAGATGGCTGTCCAGCTGCACCTTGAAGGCCTCTAATCTCCTCTCAATCGTCTCTTCTCCAGGGTAAACATGCCCAGTTCTTTCAGTCTCTCCTCATAGGACTTTGTTTCTGGACCCCTGATCATCCTTGTTGCCCTCCTCTGAACATGCTCCAGATTGTCTGCATCCTTCTTGAAGTGTGGTGCCCAGAACTGGACGCAATACTCTAGACGAGGCCTAACCAGTGCCGAATAGAAAGGAACCAGTACCTTGCACTATTTATTTATTTATTTATTTATTTATTTACTTCTATTAATGCGGCCCAAAATAACATTTGCTTTTTTTGCAGCAACCTCACACCGTTGGCTCATATTCAGCTTGTGATCTACAACAATTCCAAGATCCTTCTAGCTTGTCATATTGCTTAGTCAAGTATCCCCCATCTTGTAACTGTGCATTTGGTTTCTTTTTCCTAGGTGTAGAGCTTGGCATTTAGCCCTATTAAATTTCATTCTGTTGTTTTCAGTCCAGCGCTCCAGTCTATCAAGATTACTTTGGAGTTTGTTTCTGTCTTCCAGGGTATTCACAATCCCACCCAATTTTGTGTCATCTGCAAATTTGATAAGCATTCCCTGCACCTCCTCGTCCAAATCATTAATAAAAATGTTGAAGAGCACCGGGCCCAGGACTGAGCCCTGCGGTACCCCGCTCATTACCTCCCCACAGTTTGAGAAGGTACCATTGATAAGCACACTCTTTGAGTCTGATTCTGTAGCCAACTGTGGGTCCACCTAATAGTTGTTCCATCTAGCCCACTTTTAGCTAGTTTGTGAATCAGAATGTCATGGGGTACTTTGTCAAAGGATTTGTTGAAGTCAAGATATATTATGTCCACAGCATTCCCACAGTCCACAAGGGAGGTTACCCGATCAAAAATGAGATCAAATGAGTCTGGCAGGATTTGTTCTTGACAAATCCATGGTGACTTCTAGTAATCACTGAATTGTTTTCAAGGTGCTTACAGATTGACTTCTTTATAATCTGCTCCAAAATTGACCCAGGGATTGATGTCAGACTAACTGGTCTGTAGTTCCCAGGTTTCTCCTTTTTGAAGATAGGGACAACATTGCTTTACCCTCTCTGCTTGGAAATTCTCAATCACTCTGCCCACAAAAATGCACACACAACCCACTCTCCTCTCTCCACGTTCTTGTGATTTTATTCATCCCATGCTTACACAATCTTCTATTTGCAAATTAACAATAACCAGGTGTAGCATAGCTGTCATGTGTTCAAGGGAATATGGGTAAATTTTGCCAAGACAGTGGAGGAGGACGAGTCCACTATTAGTAGATACCTTCTCTAAATCTTCTGTACACAGGGAAAGGAACACCAAACAGCAGGCTGAAGGGAGAGCCTCCAAGAATGTGGAAGCCAGAGTCTTCCTTCAACAATACAGGAGATGGTACAAACTGAAATAAGATTAGAGGAAAACCACAGGAGACAGAGGTAGAAGACTGATCTACAGTTTGGGAGAAAACATTGATGAAGGTATATAAAATTAATTCCCTGTCTCCTTTACACCAAGCAAGTCAGTTTCATTTGTTGTGCCTGATACATAGCTCAGAACTTAAATAGCAAGAGGTTCTGCAGATCAACCTTGACAGGGCTGAAAGGAGCTGGCACCCAATGCTAGAACAGTGAGCCTGCTGCAGAACTGAGATCCCAGCCATCACACTCTGTTTCTGTCAGCAGTAACAAATAAGAGTAGTTTCACAGAACAGCCTGTTTATCATCAGGCCACCCCATCCCTTAGAAAAGATGACACTGTGTCGGGGAAAAGCAAGCAAATGAGCTTTGGGAAAACAAATGCAAGGAAAGTGTACGTTAGACCCAATTTTGCATGGCAATGGGGAAGTGAAAGGTTTTCTGTCTGTTCTATTTCCATAGAACACATTTGCCCAAGTAAAATCTGTCCAAAATGTATGCGCATGCTGAGTTAGGGAAATGGCACATGCCAGGCTATGTGACAGCTAACTGTTTTAAAATGACAAATGCAGCATTAACATGTATACTGCATTTCAAAAATAACTCTCATGCTTCTTGTGATGAACATTCCAAAGCGACACATTCCAGACTAAAAGACATGCTTAACTTGTGAAAATGCCCACTGTTATTTGATCAGCATCCATGGACATCTTCAAAGCCTGAACATCTGTAACAATGTTTCCTCACCTTCCCTCCATGTATGGTCGGGTGAGTAGGAAGGTCTGAAAATGGGTGGAAGATTGGCTCTTCCAAATGTTGTTGAGCTGCGACTTCCATCAGCCCCAGCCAGCATGGTGAGGGCTGATGGGAGTTGCAGTCTCTCATCATCTGGAGGGCCACACATTCCCCATCCCTGCATTAAAGGATATACATATATTAAAATAACTGTCTAGAAATCCAATTAAAAATGTTGATAGCATTCCCTTCCTTCCTCTTTTGAACCATTATTCTTGCTCTGTGGATTTAGAAAATTTAGCTCAAGAGAGAAGCAGGAAGGTCGGAGCTACCTCTTTTGAAATGTGGGCAGGTTAACTTCCAATCTACTCTTCTTTCTAGCTTGCCAGAGCCAGGGAAAGGCCAGAATGGGTTAGGCTGACCACATTCTGCTTGCAAGATTGAGATGAATCCTACTCCTCAAAAGACTAAAATTCCTATAATTCCTCTATAATTGCCAAAGTCAGTTTGTC
Source organism: Anniella stebbinsi (assembly GCA_029215795.1). Taxonomy (NCBI): domain Eukaryota; kingdom Metazoa; phylum Chordata; class Lepidosauria; order Squamata; family Anniellidae; genus Anniella; species Anniella stebbinsi. The sequence goes on along the minus strand of JARDYH010000004.1, from coordinate 63,118,661 downwards.
GTGAAAAAAATATTATACAGCAATGCTTATCATGGGCAGAAAGTACTCTTAACATTTTGCCATAGTTCAGTCCTTTTGTTATGGTTCCTTGAAAACACAGTAAGCAACTAGGCACATTGGTTTGTTTATTACATTTATATCCCACCTTTTTTCCTCCAAGGAACCCAAAGCAGCATATATAATCTCCCTCTTCTCCATTTCTATCCTCACAACAACAACTCTGTGAGTTAGGTTGGGCTGAGGGTCTGTGACTGGCCCAAAGTCACCCAGTGAGCTTCCATGGCTGAGTGGGGACTAGAACCCGGATCTCCAGACTCCCAGTCCAACACCCTAGCTACTACAACACACCGGCACATGCTTTCCTAGAGCAGCAAATGAGGGCAATGCCTGCACAGAACATGCATAGTAACATGTTTATATCATCTGAAGGCTGCAGCATGTCGCTCCTATACAAAGCTTGTACACTGGTAGTGCAAAAAAGGGGTGGAGCCCTCACAAAAGCCAAGCAAACAAGATAAAGGACCTGGGAACGATAACTGATGTCACTGCTTTGTTCAAAATTTTTGATAACCATACCATTAGTAAATTATACCAATGATTAAAATTGGCAGATAATATTTTGAACGCTCGTGTGAGCCTAGCAATGAGCAAAAAGGACCCAATTTAAATAATAAATTTCCTATTCAGGAAGGTAATAAGTTCATTTACCTTATAATATAATATTTTATGGAGGTTTTCTAATAATACTGTGCAGGAAGATTCATTGCCTTTATTTTATTTATCAGTGCTTATTCCTCCACGGCTGTCAGTCAGAATGTTGAGCATCTTCGATCTTCTTTATCACTGATGAAGTTTTGAAACGGATTACATATTCCGGAGTTACTGTCTGAATTCGCTTTGAATCAACTTGTTACGTCTATTCTAAATTACCTGTCTTGTCCAGTTGCAACTGCCTGTTAATGATTTAAATTCACCATTGTTGTTATTGAAGCTCTCTTTGAGCGAATATGGATATACAGTTAATTTATGTACATTATATACCTTTATTTGTATAGTAACATTGTTAAATTGCACAGTAAATTATTTCTAATACCAATGTTGTTGGTAATTCATACTCACTCACATTTTTTTATGGATTAGCTTAATTAGCATGGTCCTTTTTGCTCATTGCTAGGCTCACACGAGTGTTCAAAATATTGTCTGCCAATTTTAATCATTGGTATCATTTACTAATGGTATAGTTATCAAAAATTTTGAACAAAGCAGTGCCATCAATTATCGTTACCAGGTCCTTTATCTTGTTTGTGTACTGATAGCGACAGGGTGTGTAATGGTGGTTGTTCCAACCTCACACCATGCAAGGAGGAAAAACCACCAATAACAAAATACTCTATGCAGGCAGAGTGCTGTTTTCAAATCTTTCTGCCGTATCAGACTCTGGATGGACAGCCTCACTGGACCACATCACGAGCCCATCCTCACCCCTTCAGGGGCCAAACAGGCTAGAAGAAAACACTGTGTGTTCCATCTATCTTTGCTTGGGTGAGAGTAGAGGGCAAAACCTGTCATTAAGCTGATACTACAACACACAGGGAAGTAGACGCAGGCCTCTTGCCACCCACAAGTGAAGATGAAAAGACGTACTTAAAGGAATCAGTTCATACCTTGTCTAGCCCTGATTTCTAATATTTGAATAATGTGATTGTATCACTTGTCCACATATTGGCAGATAGCCATTGATGGGACTTCTTTTTTGCAGTCATCAAGATCTTTTCTACTCTTTAGTTTATTTATTTATTTTTTAAAACCCATTACTTGCCTTTGAAGTTTAACTAGTAGTAGTAACCCAACCTCCTTTTTAATCCATTTTCTAATCAGTTTCAATTTGAACAAGATTGGGCATATTAAATAGATTCTAAATCTGCAACATTGCTGAAAGACATCTTCTGAATTAAGACAGTATGGCAGTGCTCTACACTTGGGGATTAACTACCAGAAAAGGAATTAGCAGCAATTGCCTCCTTCCTAAAAACTAGCCCCTAGGCTCAATCAATAGACAAGACAGTTGCTGTGGTTTGAGTTGTCTTGCTCACATCCCATCCACAGAAAAAGTTTCCAATGAAATACTTACATCTGTTGCAGGAAGGTGACAAAGGAAGGAGCAAAGGAGGGAGAGGCAATTAAGCTATCATCAAATGGAATCTCTGAGTGATATTTTGGGTGATGGGCAGCATCAGCAAAAGGGGATGGCAAGATGTAGCCACCCATTGACAATTCTGTTCTTCGGTGCTTCACCCATGAGACTGGCTGGACCCTGGTCAATTCTTATGAGCCCACATAGGAACTGGTCTTTCCCCTCCCACCTCTACCCCCTAAGCCTTTATTTGAAAAAGGATAAAAGTTCACCACCAACAAGCCTGGACAGGAAGCTGCTGCCTTGGAGCTAAAAGCAACAAGCTGCGCCTCTCACCTGCAAAGCCAAAAAGTTTCAGCTTACAGCTTGGGTGTGATTTTCCCCCAGCACACAATTTCCTTCTCTCTCTCTCTCTCTCTCTCTCTCTCTCTCTCTCACACACACACACACACACACACACACACACAAACGGGGTGGGGAAAAGAAGAGAAACCATGATTATAATTCCTCGTTTGCAGGAGAGTTTCAATACAGTGATACTTGAACTTTCGCAAGCATTCCCAACAAATATAGCCATCCTCTTCAGCTTTCCAATAATAGGGGAGCACCCTAGGCCTTTTCATAGTTTATAGCTCTGGGACTCAACCTTTCAGAATGAAATTCTGGAGGTGAGAGAGACAAGCAGCTTGTGTAAACTGTATACTCTGTTAGCCTTTAACACTTCAGCCACATTCACATATCACAATAAGCCAGAATTCTTTAAAATGCTTTAGAATTCTGGCTTATTGTGAATGAGTCAGTGTGCTGGTGCATGCTGCTCCATTACTCCTGCTTGGGTCCTTCTGCAAACATGAGGGGCTAAACAAACCATGGACCTTCTGCCCATGATTTATTGTGACATGCAAACTGGGAATCCTGGGTTGTCTCTCTTCCCTGAAAAGCTAGAATTGTAAGCCAAGAACAAACCATGACTTACGAGACTGGCTTGTCTGGAGAGAAAAGTCACATTCCTGTTTCACATGTTACAATAAACAAACCAGAGATAGAAGGTCCATGGTTTAGTTTAGCTGCTCCCAGTTGCAGTGAGAGTGATGATGTACTGTGATGGACTTAGGGCACATTGCTCCAGAAGCCCAGCATAACCAAGGGATGCCAATAAATGTATCAATTTGCAGAAGGGTAGCCAAGTTGATTAGTTGCAGCAAAAAAGAAAACAAAAAGTCTTGTGGCACCTTAAAAACTAACAAATTAATTATGACCTAAGCTTTGAAGTGGACATCACTGTGTGTGACTGCAACCAGCTTAAACTCAGAGTAACCCTGACGGTACTAGTGAACAACCCCTCCTTAGCATCACAGGTCCAAATCCACTACCACCTTTCCTGTTTTCTGTAGTTGTTGCTGCAGCTTAATGTCTGAGGATTTATAGGAAGACTAGCTTACAAAAGAACCATTTGTGAAAAAGCAGGAAATAATCACTAATGCTCAACACTGTGCAGTGTTGAGCTTACCAACAGATTCCCTGTATTCCATAACTCGAAATTATGAGATCATGCCTCAGATGAAATGAAGTAACAGGCAGGGATCAAGACAGAAACTTTGTAACTATCAAGCACACAAATATGGTTCAAGTATATTTACTCTTTTTAACGTTCCACTGTAATTTCTATAATTTTAGGATTTTTGTATGCCGCCTTGGTGGCACTACAGTGGAAAGGTGAGGCAAAAATGTCTTGAAATAAATAAAATAAGGGAAGTCAGAGTTATGAAGAAAAGCCAGAGTACTGAAAAGAAAGCCATAGGCCTGGAAGCCTACCTGCCAGGCTGACTTTCATGGAGATAAATTTGGGCATTCTTTTGCAAAACCTAAAGAGCTGTTAGTTGAAGTATGATATTAAACACACCCCATAGCTAATGGAATCATTAAACTGAGAATTTGACCTGACAGCATTATATGTTGAGCGTTATTCAAAGAGCTCAAGAAGGCAATTATGACCAGGTTGCATTGCTTGCTAGCAGCCATTTCGAATATTCATCCCCCCAATGGGGGTTTATTGTGTCATCTGAACCCAGGCGGTAGGCATTGTCTGAGGGATAAACAACCCTCAAATAAGTCATGATCTGTTGTAGGGTTATTTGAGTGCTGTTTTAACCCTTAAGCAACCCCTGCTACCTGGGTTTGTACAGGGGGGGTGGATATTCAAAATGGCCACCAGCATGCACTGCAACCCACCATGGGCTGCAGTGATCATGAAAAACAACTGATGTTCTTTTCCTAGCTCAATTTAGTCTTCTCTTTGGAAGAAAGATGTCAAAGTAGAATTGCTCATAGCATCTATTCTGAAAGAACGAGAGATCCCAATAATGCCTCCAGTTCCACCATTCTCAAGGAGCCTATATTGCAGGTATTTTTAGTACAAATGGGCTGATGAAAATCTACTGCCAAGTTAAGTTCTCTAGTGCAACAGCAGCAGCCAGGAGCCTGGCAGTGCTCAGTCACTCAGAAGAGACAGTGAAAGGTTGTCTACAAGCAGGAGGTGGTCCATCCTGGAGTGGAGTTAAAGGAGCACAGGATATACCCTTGACAAAAATTCCTTTGACCCTAAGAGATAATGAGCAGGCCATTGTTAGAACCATTGAGCTTAAGTGCAGATTAAACTATTCACAGCCAAAAAAGGCAGGAGCAGAGGTTTATAAAGCTACTGCTTTTCCGAGACAGAGTCAATGAGTGCTAGAAGGTTTCATGTTTTCACAGACCCTTTGATATACAAGGGGTGTGGAACAACCAACTATCTCTCCTCCAGAAACTACAAATTAGCTGAAAATATTCTACTTCCAGGGTCACACCAATCCTATCTATGCAGCATTTGAACAGCCTGCTGGGCGCTAGCATTGCTGTGGAAGTGAAGACCACCAATGGGAGAGGTTCAAAAATAGCACAAGGAAAGATGAGCTGGGTAAGCCAGCCCATTTATCAACACTGCATTAGAATAAAGCATACAGGAGCTTTTGAAAATGCTAAGAAAATTGCCCACCCCTCCACCCCATCAGCAAAAGTAGCACTCAAATTGTACAACAGAGCAAATATGGAAACCTCTGCAGTCAATGCAAAGTCCGAAGGAGCAAGATACAAGAGTTAAACTATCTTGTGATCTGTCCCACCAACCCTAAAAGTAAGAGGAACCTTTCACAGTATACAGTTCTCACTAACCCAGATTGGTATGCCATAAACTCATGTTGTAATTTAATCTGAATTTTCTACCACCCAGACCTTCAGGTTAATCATAAGCATTTAAACAAAGAGCACATGTGCCGATATAGATATTTGCACAATATGTTTTACAAGTATTATTTTTTCAGTCTCACAATAACCCTATGACTCCCATTTATTATCATCCCTATGGTCAGTTGAGACAACTAACACTATAGTCAAGGACCCATAGCTGAAGTAAGGTTTGAAAACTGGCCCCCTTTAAGTTCAACTCTCAGTCCAACAGATACACTGAATGATACCAGATTTCAGTCTTCACCCACCATGCTCATCTCAACTCCAACATGCCCAAATGAGCTGCATTGTGCCTCTCTTCCCCTCTGCAAGCATCTGCACTGACACTTGACAGCCACATTTCACATCCAGAAAAGCTGCTTTTAGCAACTAGAATCATGGGAGTTCCACAGGGCAGAAACTTTATAGTGTGGTATGTGTAGATTTGTAGGGGGGGGGATCCATTTCTCCCTCTCCAAGAGAATCCATGGCATAATGGCTCTAAGGGTTTTCAGAAAGCAGCTCTCTTGCACACCATGCTTTTTGGTTAGGAAAGAAAAAAAGCAGAGTCTTGAAAGCAGGTTGTGGACTTCAACAGGAGGAAACAATTTGCAGGCACGCAGAGGCCTTCGCAAATGTGCTTCTAATTTTGGGAAAGAGTGTGTTTGCCGGGGGCATTCTCCATGATGCTGCATCCAACAGTGCATGACTCCTCTATGCTCACCCACCCTTGCTCTCAGCTCCTGCATACTTGTTTTGTCTATGTGCTAATGTGTTTTTGACATACATGTACATGGAGGGGGCACAGGGGACAGAAGGTGAAAAAGGAAATGGTTGGGGGAACACCTAAAAAAGATAGCCAGACTCTTAGGTTCTTAGCATTGTAGCCATTTCTTTCTCCAGGGATTGCAACGACTAAGAGCAGCCTGTCCAGTAGACCAACATCAGGATATACAATTCCTACAGCTGGCTGGGTCAGGGAAGTGATTAATGCCTCTCTGTGAGAGGGAGTGATCCCAGGCTGTCTGAAAGAGGCGGTAGTGGGATCACTCCAGAAAAAAATCTTCCCTGGACCTGTAAAATCTTGTAAAATGTTCCATTCCTGGGCAAGGTCCTTGAGAGAGTGGTTGCAAGGCAGCTCCAGACACTCTTGGTGGAGTGTGACTCTGTTGATTCGAATCATCAACCATGGTATCCTTCTGGGATGACTGGCTGAGTTGGGAGTGGAAGGTACTGCATTGCAGTGGTTCCGCTCCTACTTGGTGGGTCGGATCCAGAAGATGGTGCTTGGGGAACATTGCTCAGCCCGTGGATTCTCCAGTATGGGGTTCCACAGGGATCAGTCTTGTCCCCCATGCTGTTCAACATCTACATGAAACCGTTGGGTGCGGTCATCCGGAGTTTTGGAGTCCGTTGTCATCAGTACACTGATGACATGCAGCTCTACTTCTTCTCATCTTCATCAGGTGAGGTCATGGATGTGCTGAACCAGTGCCTGGCTGCGACAATGGACTGGATGAGGGTTAATAAACTGAAACTCAATCCAGATAAGACTGAGATGCTATTAGTGGATGGTTCTTCTGACCGGATGGAGAGTGTTCAACCTGTTCTGGATGGGGTTGCACTCCCCCGAAGGAGCAGGTTTGTAGCTTGGAGGTTCTCCTAGGACCATCTCTGTCACTTGAGGCTCAGGTGGCCTCGGTGGCATGAAGTGCTTTCTACCAACTTTGGTTAGTAGCCCAACTACGCCTCTATCTGGACAGGGATAACTTGGCTTCAGTTGTCTATGCTCTGGTAACCTCCAAGTTAGATTACTGCAATGTGCTCTATGTGGGGTTGCCTTTGAAGACAGTTCAGAAGCTGCAGCTTGTGCAAAATGCAACAGACAGATTGATAACAGGAACCAGAAGGCTTGAACATGTAAGACCAACTCTGGCCTGCTTGCATTGGCTGCCTGTACATTTCCGAGCCCGATTCAAGGTGCTGGTTTTAACCTATAAAGCTTTACATGGCTTGGGACCACAATACCTGACAAAACGCCTCTCCCGACACGAAACTACCCGTACACTATGCTCAACATATAAGGTCCTCCTCTGGGTGCCTACTCAGAGGGAAGCTCGGAGGATGGCAACAAGGGAGAGGGCCTTTTCAGTAGTGGCCCCCCAATTATGAAACAATTTCCCCAATGAGGCTCACCTGGCACCAACATTGTTATCTTTTCAGCTCCAGGTCAAGACTTTTCTCTTCTCCAGGCATTTAACAGCATATATTGCTTTCTAATTGACCCCAGATCAACATCCGTTTAAAGGGATATTATGTTTGTATATTATCTGTTTTATGTTTTCATGGTTTTTAAATTTTGTATATTATCTTTTATGTTTTCATGGTTTTAAATTTTGTATATCTGTTTTCTTAACTGCTCAATGTTTTAATCTTTGTAAACTGCCAAGAGAGCTTAGCTATGGGGCAGTGAATAATTGATGATGATGATGATGATGATGATGATAATGGAAGACACTGGCCAGAAAGGCTGTAGAAGCAGTGAACCGGTTTGCTTTCTTTCACTATGAAAACCATGGGTGAATGAGATTTGGTAGCTTAACTGTGCCTGAAGTTCCACATAATCAACACAACAGATATTAAGCATGCAGCAGTTTGAGAAGCTGTCAACGACACAAGCTTGTACATGGAACAGCTGCTCTGTTAGGAAGTCAGTAGATCTTTTGATGCAGAATACAGCTGGGGAAGGCCCCACATAATGGCACCCTTTGGTCATGCAACATTTCAGTGCAGATCCCATTTTGCCAGCACTGCTCCAAGCATTGGTGGAAAATGTGATTCAAAAGCAACACTGAGTACTAGTAGCTTCTAAGATCCAAAGATGTTAACCTTGCCTAAGGCTTTTAAACTACCACCTTCATCGACAATTTCTCAGCTATTGTAGCTTCACCATACCACAGATTTCACATTTGAGCATGGTGAACTGAAGACAAGACACACACAATATGTCTTAGACAACAGATTCTTATCTGGATACATGTCCTAATTCTCAGCCATGAGAAACAGTGATTGCAAGTAATGTTCAAGTCTGCAGTTTGAAGGCATTATGGGGAAATCCAATTCTTGTCATATTTAACATACAAGCACTTACTGGTGGGAAAGTGACTTTATTGTCCAAGATTTCTCCAGATCTACTTTCCAGAATCAACCCCAAATACATCAAACTGCCTCCACAGACTTTTTATTTCTACTTTATTTTACAATGACTGCCCCAAGACGTTTTGCTGCCTGAGGCAAAGAACAAGATAGCACCCCCTCCCATTTCATGTAGAAAATCCAAATGGTCTGGCAGCTGAATATTTTATCAACGCTGACAATGGGATAATGTCCATCACTGAAACTGAAGGCAGTAGGCTAGCATAGGGAGTGTAGGGCAGCTATGTGGTTGATACCTCTCTCCTCCAACACTTTGCTGCCACCTCCTAGCTTCTGCTGCCTGAGGCGACTGTCTCCCTCAGCATAATGGCAGGGCCATCCCTGCTTCCACTCAAGTATAGGTCAGGCCCTCTATGACAGGATGGGCAATGCTTTCGCTCTTGAGGGTGTCATTTCTTCAGAAGGAATTTGTCAGGGGCTGCATGCCATCAGTGGTGGGACCAAAGCCACCCTATACTCACCCAGGATCACACAGCTTCTCTCTCTTAAGATCACCACCACCACCGCCACTTCAGATATACAACTATTCATTTGTGTGTATGCACACACACATGCTCCGCCCACACACAAGGATGTCTTAGGAATACAGGAAGCTGCCTTATACTGAGTTAGACCATTGATTGATCTAGCCTAATATTGTTAGCACTGACTGGTAGCAGCTCCCTGAGGTTTCAGGCAGGAGTTTTTCCTGCCCTACCTGGAGAAGCCAGGGATCAAACCTGGGACCTTCTGTATGCAAAGCAGATGCTCTACCATTGAGCCACAAACTTTTGAAAGGACATCCACACTTTCAAAGTACTGTTCCTCTCCCTGCTTGGGTGGGGTGGGGGCTGCACCCTCTCTGCCCAGGCAGGGAAGATTTCTGAAACTGCCAGAGATGCCACGGGGCTGCCCACCTCTGATCTGTGAGACAATTGTGAGATTAAGCTCTTATCTGACCTCTATATAGTTCCCCAGAACAGACATACATTGTACAAACCCTCACAACTTCCTGAATGCTTCAGTTGGCATAAGCAACCACAGCACATTCTAAAAGAGTCAGGTGATTAGAGCTGGACTGTGATTCAAAGAGCCATGTATGATTGCATGGATACAAAGGCATTCCAGGGCCATCCTATAAAGTTTCAGTGAATACACTCCTTCCATGTACGTCCTCAGACAAATGACTCTATTCTTATCATTAAATACTGTTTGCCCTCCACAAAAATGTTTAACCTGTTTCTATATTTCTTAGCCTTTTATCTCACCCATCCCACAGAGGCATGGAGAATAACTCTGCCCCATCTTCTTTATGTCAAACTTGAAATCCATGTAGGCTACCAACATTATTTCCTTTCCACTTACATACTCTTCTCTATGATGAAAATACCTGTTCGCTTAACCTTTCTTTATATCCTATGAATATTTCTAATTTGCATACAACTTCCTTAATATGTGGCAATATTTTTGCAGGTGCCTACCTATGGTCACTTGTTTGTATATGGCATAGTATCTTAAATAGGATGAATCTGATAATGTTAGATGACTTAAAGATCACCAGAGAGATTAGATAAATTTTCTTCTAAACAATAACCAGAGGATTTCCAAATCTGAATAGCCGCAATCTCATTACACAATGAAGAATTTAGCTATTTTAGCACAAAATGTTGGCAGCTTATAAGAATAATAGAATTATAAAGTTGGACAAGACCTGGAGCTCATTTAGTCCAACCCCATTCTCAGTGCAGGATGCAACAACAGCATCCCTGACAGATGGCCATCTAGCCTCTGCTTAAATACCTCCAGCAAAGGAGAACCCACCAGCTCTCCAGGCAGACTGTTCTGCTGTCAGACAGCTCTTACTGTTAGGAAGTTTCTCCTAATTTTAAGCCAAAATCTGCTTTCTGCCATTTCTACCCACTGCTTTGAGTCTGACCATCAGTAGCAATGGTTTCTGTGTGACAGCCATTCAGATATTTGAAGATCACTATCCCAGCTCCCCTTAATCCTCTCTTCTCCAGATTAAACATACCAAACCCTTTTGATCTTTACTCATAGGATGGTTTCCAGAATCCTCACCATCCTAATCATTCTCCTCATTGCATGTTTCAGTTTGTCAATGTCCTTCTTAAAATGTAACACCCAAAACTTCACGCAGTATTCCCAAAATCCTGTGAGTCTCCTTTTCCTGATTCTACAGATAATATTCAACGTTTGTAAAGTCTGTCCCTGCTGCCCAAACTAAAAAGCAAGATATAGCAAAAAAAAAACTGTCTATATTGTATTATCCTTGCTAAATGTCTATATTGTTTCCAGCTCATTTCCTCAGCTTATCAAGATCACTTAAATGATCAATCCCCAGCTAGCTTGTGACATATCTCAAAATTGGTATGTACACTCATGCCCTAGTAATTAATATTGAATGAATGAATGACACCACACTAAGAGCAGACATTTACAGAGCTCCAACTGATATCTCCTCTCAGTGGAAAACCATCAAATAATTAGAAGCTATCTGCACAGGTTGAATATCACCCCAGATCAGGGGTAGGTATTTTGGACTACAAAATATTTTGGACTACAACCCCCATAAGCCCCAGCCAGCATGGTCAGGGAATATGGGGCTTTTAATCCAAGACATCTGGAGGGCACCTGATCAACATGCAACCCTAGAGGATCAAATGTAATTCATGGATTCTTGGCATTTGAGACTAAGGCTGCATTCGGACAACACATTAGTCAATGGTGGGTTGAGTAGCCAACTCACAGTTGGTTATTTTGTGGGTTCTCCCCACACAACATCTTCCTACACAACTGCGGGTGATTGGGGCTGGCGTTGAGTGGACTAATAGTCAACCCAGCATTTGACTGACACAGCCACCGCCCCTCTCCCCAGCCTCCCTCCTCCCAGTTCTATCCCAGCAGCCTCTGCAAGTTGCACCAGTTGTAGCAGTGTGGCAGCCGCAGCTTTGGTCGCTGTTGCTGCCTGCCTCTATGGGCTTGTGTTTTAACCCACTCACCACACGCCATTAACATACTCACCCCTTCACACGTAAGCCAGTTGTTTCTCTCAGTTGCTTATTTGGGCGGAATAGCATACCGTCAGTAGTTTGTGAGCAGCGTGTTACCCTCCACACAACACAATAAGCAACACAACTGATTATTGTCCCCCCCCCCCCCCCAGTTGCTTAATGTGTTGTCTGAATGCAGCCTTAGAATTGCATTGATATGCTTGAAAACTACAGCGGCCAAATGTTGCGGCAAGAATCAGAAAACACATAACCAAACACAACTTTTAAGTAATCAGCTCTGGTGGCCTTCAAAGTCTGTTCCAGGATTATGTATCAAGTCTTCCAGCCCACTTCAGGTGAGTGTAGGCCAATTACAACCATATCCAAAAAGTGATGGTCTGGTGTCTACTATATTCATTTGGACTTTATTCTAGGTATTTCATTATGGATTTGGCACTTGAGCTCTTTATCTGTTACAAACAATGATTCTCAGTATTGAACAAGTTGCACATCCCATTGCGCAGGACTGCCTTTTGTGTAACCCACATTTTGCTTGCTTAAGAGAATCTTGTATCTTATGTTCACCAAGGGCTCTTCCTATATAATCAAATCAAAGCCTGAGCCAACCATTTCTTCCTTTTACGCAATAGTTATAGTGTCATATGTTGTTTCCACGCAATGGAGAAAAGAGGAGATGTAGCTAAGGGACAATCTTAATTCAAGAGCAGGTGTGCCATGAGGGGTATGCAACAGTTCCTCCCTTTTTTTAATTGTAGGGTTTGCAAACAAGTCGACCTGTCCAATATTCCATGAAGCCAGGATGCTTGAAGAAGTGGCCTGTTGCCTACTTAGCACAAGCACCTTTAAAAACTAACATTTGGTTTTTTTTAATAGCTGCTGTTACTTTGCTTTACTTGTTTTAATTTATTTTTTGTTTGTTTTGTGTAAATTGTAACCATAGGCTGACCTTGGTGTTCCAGGATAAAAGCCAAAGAAAAGAACTGTTCAGTGAATCATTCACATTTACAGAAACCTTACCTCCCAGGAATTCTGGGGTATACGTTTCTGACTGCATGCTTTATTGACATCCTGAAAAATATTGTCACTTCAAACAACCCTCCCAATTGTTTGTACGTTAGGATTGGCCCCACAAAAAGTAGTAGTCTATTTGATGCTGTGCAGACCAGAGCTTTCTGAAGAAGCTTACTATGTTGGGCTAGATCCTCAACAAACCATGGGTTAGACTCTAAACTATCCAACAGTCCGAGTTCATAAACTATCAAGTGTTACTTATAGCTCATTGGAGCCATCATGTATTCTCAGTTTCCACCATGCTAATCAGATCTCAGGTGGAAGAGAGCCTGCTGAGGAGGAAAGGTGAAGTCTGCAGCATCCTTCAGTCTGTCCAGCCCTTTACTCCCCTGTGAGAAGCCCTAATTTAATTTCTCTTTCCTCTATCATTTCCTGTTCTTTCCGGCCTGACACAAAGCTCAGGAAGCAATCTGAATAAGAAACTGCAAGATGCCACGTGGCTGGGAGGCCACAAGGGACACCACAACACCAGATGGTAGCCTTAGAAGGATTGTGAAGCTGTATCTACCTAACGGAAGAGATCTAGATTAAAAAGGGCTCTCAACCCACCTGCTTCTACTTTGACCACTAGTAGGCTGGATTATTTCCACCTATTGGCTACAGATCAAGGTAGAATAGGTCATTTGGGGAAATGACCTGCAACTAGTTTACTTGGGAAAGGGGATCACCATTTGTGGTAGGGCTAAGATACTCTTGTTCCAGAAACGAGTCCAGAACAAATTTCAAATAAAATGGGTGCTGCCTATTTCCCTATCTCAAATGTAGCGGCCACGTCTTTCACTACCTTGTAGTGGCTACATGGAGAGAGGGAGAATAGCAGTCAACACTACCTCTCTTCAAGTTGGGGTTGTTTTTTTACTTCTGTCCAGAGCAGCTGATCAGGTGATGCCGAGTGGTAGGTGGTACATGAGCACATTCAAATGACTGGAACCCAACCAAGTGCTCTGCCCAAAGTCTCAAGCATATTTCTTCCCACTGTATCCATTCAGGAGCAGATCGATAGGATTCCTTCTGAAGTGGATTGATTAAAGTATCCACAATAACATCTCTTGCCATACTCAGGGCATATCTAAATGTTTAATGGAGGGGTGGGTGGGTATATTCATAAAGTCTGTGTAATCTACACAATCCTAGGATTGTAAAGACCTGAGGGAGAAAATGGAGAAGGGGGGGGGCAGAATACTCTCCCTGGCCCAATATAGAAAGTCAGAAATTTGGAGCCAAATTTTAAAAACACTCTTATGAAATATTCTTTTGCTTTAGAATGATCAATGAAATCCCTATGATACAATTTCTGTTCTTTCTAACATGAATTCCCCTATTTCTGAAAGATTATGTTGAAGTCTACAGACTATTGCTAAGACCCAAATAATGTAAGTTTCCTTTCTGTTTATCACAACACTGATGTCTTTTTTCCAACTTTATTTTTTCTGAAATTCCAGCTGGCAAAAAGATATCTATAAGTACTTTAATAGTAGAGCAACAAGCCGCTTCACCCTAATGCTGGGTATATAACTATCATTCTTGGAATGAAAACAAAATAACATACATTTATTTTCTTGATAAATATGCCAAATAGTAGTATTTTATGTTTCAACATAATGTATCTCATATTCTTAAAGAGGTAAATAGAGTTCACTTTTGATACTTACTACTTATATATATAGCAACTTTCCCCAAGCTTTCTTCTCTCTTTTTTAAATGAAAAGGGGGTGTTTGATCTATGCCATTCATTCCTGCTTACTTCTGAGCAGACATGTGAGGCATATCCTGCTTACATGTGAGTAGACATGCTGCTTGTGCTTATTTCTGAGTTAACATGCAGAGGCTTGGTTTTTGCAATGCTATCTGAAGTACTGCTAAGTGATTCTGCCCTGCTTACTTCTGAGTAGATATGCAGGGGCTTGATATTTCGGTTGCTATTTGAAAGTGCTACTGAGTGATTCAGTCTCACTTACTTATGAGCAGAAAAAGGTCTCCTCCCAGGGGTGACAGAGAAACTACATACCCTGCTAGTAGTGGTGTGTGTGCGCACATGCATGTGCCTAAACACACATCTGCAGCCCCGGCTGCCCAACAGACAGTGAACGTGGACCTTGGGGCCAAAAAGATTGTGCACTCCTCATCTATGGCTTCAAAATATCCACAAATGTTGCAACTCCACACAATCAACTCAAATTTGGGACTTCACCCTGCAACAGCCCCTTCTGACAATAGGGAAAGCTGCAGGACCTACTGTACTGTGCACAGAGGGGATCCCCAATGACAAGGTGCTTCTCATTATCAAGAACAGTTTCTAAGCTTCTAGTTGTGTGTTAGCAGTGCCACTCTGGAAATGCCACAATACAGCATGACCATATCCACTTTAAACAAGGAGTGCACGGGGGTGAAGTCAGGAAAGTTGCTATTTCAACCCCATTGTATATCACAAAGTGCTTACAAAAGGAGGTTTCTTCTAATTGTGTTAATACAAGAACTAATGCAACAGAAAAAGAAGAACACGCAGGTCTTTTCTGCTAAGGAAATTGTATTTCAAATAAGCTGCAGCAGGTAAGAAAATGTAAGAGAAAAGAGGAGCAAACATTACATGGTAGTACCTTCACTTCTCCTTGAATTCAGTATACTTGTAAAAAGCAAGTTTCTAGCCCTTAAGGCTGCAAAGATCATTTTGAAAGCATGCAGGCAAAGTCTTTGAAGCCAGAGAGGTGGTTGAAGAGGATTTCCAGTGGTCAGGAGGTGGAGTTTCCATGCGCAGCATAGCTCCCCACTCCCTCCCCATTATTGGTAGAAGTGGAAGAACACAAAATAAGCAATATAAACCATCTTACATAATGTGTGCAGTTTGCATACATGTATAACTAGCAGACACGTCCACTTTTCTTGGGGCAGAATTTGAATATATATTTAAGTGTAGTATGTACATAGCTCTGCTTAACCTTCTCTCATTCTCTCCATCCCATTTTAATTGGATGGCAACTCTCTCACATAGATGAGCCTCTCACCAAGATGCTGAATTATAACATCTAAGACTTCTATTAGATAGCTTTGGATTTTTATAATAGTATCTCAGTGATTAGAGTAATATGTGAAGCAACATGGCAACTTAAATCTAAACTCCCTTCGATTTATATATCTGCTCTATTACATTAATTTCACTGGCTGCTGGTCCATTCTTGAGTACAATTCAAAGTGCTGGTTACTACTTTTAAACCCCTAAACCAGAAGTGGGGAAGTTTTTTCTGTCATGGGTAGCCACCACATGCATTATTTATTTATTACATTTATAGCCTTGCCTTTTTTCCTCCAAGGAACCCAAGGCAGCATGTATATTCCTCATCCTCTCCATTTTATCCTCAGCCCTGTGAGGTAGGTTGGGCTGAGAGTCTGTGACTGGCCCAAAGTCACCCAGTGAGCTTCCATGGCTGAGTGGGGACTAAACCCGGATCTCCAGACTCCCAGTCCAACACTCTAGCCACTACACCATACTGGCTTTCAATTGCACAACTTCACTTTTTTCATGGAAAATGAGGATTTAACCACAGCTGAAACAAACCATTTGCTTCCCTCCCCGCTCTTCTCTTATCCCTCTTCCCAAGTCCTTATTCCTTACCCGCCACCCCAATTTCCAAGTCTTTGATGGCTCCTCACTCATCAGCACCAAACCAACGAGACAGAATAAAAAGAAAAAAATTATTGGCATACAAAGTGGCTTACTGGGCTTGCTTAATACTGTTATGAATCTACTAAGGCACTATTTGGCATCAGTTCTGGTTGGGGGAGGGGTGTATTGTTATTATTATTATTACTATTATTATTTATATTCCACCTTTTTCCCAATACTGGGACCCAAGGTGGCTTACAAATTAAAACATTTACAGTTAAAAACAAATAGAGATATACAAAAATTAAAAATATAATTAAACATAGTACAATTTTAAAATATTCAAAACATTTAAAATACACATAATTAAAAATCCAAACTATAAGCAATACATCCACAAAGGTCTGAACTACTCCCCAAAGGCCTGCTGAAATAGGAACGTTTTAGCCTGCCTCTGAAAGCACACCAAGGAGGGAGCCAGTCTAGCTTCCCTGGGAAGGGAGTTCCAGACCCCGGGGGCAGCCACCGAGAAGGCTCTCTCCCACATTGCCACCAGGCATGCCAGTGATAGTGGTGGGACAGATAGAAGGGCCTCTCCTGAAGAACTCAGGGGATGGGCAGGCTCATAAGGGAGAATACGGTTTTTCAGATATCCTGGACCCGAGCCGTATAGGGCTTTGTAGGTCATAACCATCACTTTGAATTGTGCCCGGAAACAGACTGGAAGCCAGTGGAACTGTTTTAACAAGGGAGTTGTATGCTCCCTGTAGCCAGCCCCAGTCAACAATCTAGCCGCAGCTCTTTAAACCAGCTGAAGTTTTCGAACACTCTTCAAAGGATGACTACTTTGTTGACTGACTGTGAATGTTCAAAGTTGGGGGGAGCAGGTTCAGCCTTGTGGGTTGTAGGGAGGAGAAGACGCATCTGTTGAATTGGGAGGGGTGGCCTGGCTGGAAAGGAGGAATGCTTACATGGTGGAAATGATGTGCCAAAAGTGGGTGGGGGTCTCCAACTCCTTGAAAGTTTGCAGGAAAGGGTCAAAATTTAATATACAGGTTTCCCTCATGGGGAGGGACAAGATGCACTACTGGATAATTGCACGACTTTTATTTTCCAAGAAAAAGTGAGGATTTAACCACAGGTGAAACTATTTGGGAACCATATGGGAGGGGAGGAGAATGCTTTGGAGTCAGAGACCCCAGCTGAACGTAGTAGGAAAACAACTCTGCTCAACGTCACTCCACTGATTACATACTAGTGCGAATGATAGCAACTTTGCAGAGCGCAACACTGAAGGAAGGGAGGAGGAGGAGTCAGGTGACGAAAGGGATGGAGTGTCAGCGGCAGCACAATCTGTTGCTAGGCAGATACTGCGAACAGAGGCTGCTTGAGAAGAGAAGAGCGGCAGCAGTGTTTTTGGCCACTCTTGCTGAACAGCTCTGTAGGCAATCTCCATAATCCATGCTGGTGTGACAGACAACACACTAACCCACCATAGGCAAAACAACCCCTACTGCAGACAGTAGGATCTCAGGGTGGGTTGTATGGGGGAAGCAAGCCACCGTGGGTGGGGAAAACAGCTCACAGACGACACGCTAACCCATCAAGGGTTGTTCCAGAAAACAACTCATCCTGGGTAGCATGTCCTGAGAACTCAGTCATTCTCTCTGCTATTGTGGCTGTGGTGTTTTGTAGTTCTATCTGCTATTCTTCTTGCTGATTCTTCTTAGATTTTATGACTGTGTTTTAAATTTACTTTGTTAGCTGCCTTTGATGGTTTGAACCAGAAAGGTGGGATAAGTCCCTTTAATTTGCAGTAAATGATTGCACGGATAAATACATAGCATTTATCTGGTGCTTTTTGAGTGGTTAAAGTGCCTCACATGGATTATCACACAGTGCAATCCTCAGAAGTAAAGCTCTTTGAATCCAATGAGGCTTACTCCTGGGAAAGTTCATATTGCAGAAATGGTGGCAGCTGCTGGTGGCTCATCCTCAGGCTGAGAGTGTTTTGGCTTGGGTAAGGCTGAGAGTGAGTTCACTGCAAAAGGCAAATTTGAATTAGAGACTTCCCAGCCTGCACGGTTATCCACTACACTTACACTGGTTCTTCACTGCACTACACTTACACTAGTTCTTCTTTAAGACAGGAAGGACCTGTTTATGTGAAGAATGAACCAGAAAAGTAGATTGGCCCAGTTGTTTCTATGCTAGATATTGGGAGACCTAACATAGCGGTGGTTCAGACTTCCATTCTAATTAATCATATTTACCATTTAAAGTTCAAAAAGTTAGCCTGTAGCAGTTATTTCTAGCATTCGCATCTGTATGAGGAGACTGTATGAAGTTCCAATGATGGGATGCCATCACATATACCTATTGAAAGTCAGTGGTATTTCAGAGGTGAAATCCTGTGCCCAGTTACGTGTGCTAAAGCCCACTGACTTCAATGGACCTTAGCATGCATAACTCCATACAGGATTTTTGCACCCCTTTGACAGTCTCCTCAAAAACACTACATGCAAGTCTTCGCTGCAGGCATAGCAGCAGCCTCCAAGGATAGAGGTCTACTCACATTGCACTTTTGAACTTAAACATGAGTCTATTTTATAGAAGGATGCTATTATGATGAGAGCATAGTAAGGTCCTTCAGACAGAACCATGTTTGCCATCCTGGGCTCCTTGAAAGGAAGGCGCATGATATATATCAAATCAAAATAAATAATCAAATAATGATAATAAATATAATCTTTTCCAAGCCCTCAGTTTGCACAATACTATTCCAATGGATATTCACACTTTTTTCAAAAAAGCAGAATAAAAGCAGATCCAAAAGGAATCATATTCTTAATACTATTTGCCAGTCTTCCCCTCTAATCCTAGAGCAAAGCCATGCCTATTAGCACCAAACCACTCACTGAGCTGAGCTTCATGCAACTTTTCTCATGATTTTTAAAAAAATGAAAGTAGCTACTGCTGCCCTCCAGATGCGTTGGGTTGCAATTCTCATCATTTTTGCTATCTGGAGGGCACCATATGGGGGAGGAGAGGGGACTCCATACTTGAGCTTGCAATCATAGCAAGGGCAAGTAGGAGAGGGAGTATTTCCCTCTCTCCCTACTGGTCATTTGAGCTCTCAAAATAACACGAAGGTCCCTGTATCTTTCCCCCTGTGAAGAAAAAAGCAGCTTGTCGGCTGTTGATTATTCTGACACGTAATATGGCACTACGGGTATTTCACAAGACTTAATTTCCTTATAGCCCATTTGTAGATATCAGTTGATTTTGTCCCATGGGGCAACTGCCATTTACAAACAATATAAACCATTTAGCCTGGTTTCCTCTTCACTCTCATCAATTTATGTAAACATAAAATGGTACAAGTCCACTATCTTCCCCAGGATAAACCATTTACCCTCACCAAATACATACTTAAAACCCTTACGATGCAATCCTATGCATGTTTGGACCAGAAAGAAAAAAAGCCCAACAATTCTGGCTGCCGAATTCTGGGAGTTGTAGGGCTTTTTTTCTGCGCAAACATGCACAGGATTGCACCATAAATTGGAAGCCTGGCCTGGAGAACCTTGCCCATGTCCTAAGTATATTATTTGAAAGCCTGTTCAACTGATGGCAATGGGAAATAATTGAGAGCAAACTTCATTTGGCTTACCAAGCCTTACTTCTGAGTAAACATGCAAAGGACCAGGCAATATGTCAAGTTTGCTGTGCATTTATCTGCAAAGCTAAAGATCTGTCATAGTATAGTCCGGGGGGATGGGCAGAAGGTAGCTCTCTAGTCTCAAGTCCCAGGAACCTCTGCTAGAATGGCCAATGGTCAGGAATGCTGGGAGTTGATGTCCAAAACATTTGGAGATCTACTTTCTGCCTACCCCTAGTGGAGCCTATTGTTGCTGGGCACATGGACAGTTCCAGTGATGTACTAATTCTTAAGTGTGGTTGCAACAGACTTGGCTTTATTAATTTATATCCTGTCATTTAGGATAAAACCCTCATAAGGAGCCAGATAGCATAACACACGCACACACACAAACAATAAAACAATTAAAACAAAACCAGTGAACTAACCAGTAAAGTAACAATTAAAACAGCAGTAAAGCATGAATCCATACAAATCTCCCTGGGGAGGGAATTACAACACAATGGTGAAAGAAATACAGTCACAATTTCTCTGTAAGCTACTTTAGCTTGTTTTCAGATTTTGGATGTATCGGATTCCCCCTGAAAGAGGAGCCTACTATTCCAAAACACACTGGGCTGCAATAATTTTTCATTCATTCTGCATTCTTTCCACCACCAAAATATACCTTGCCTGGCCATTTTTCTATCCACTCAGTACAAAGACATTTTTATACATTTCCATACAGAGAGAACAAATTGTAGAAGGGGTGGGAGCCTGTTGGCCCTCCAGATTTGTTGGACTCTAACTCCCATCAGCCCCAGCCAGCATTCCCAATGGTCAGGGATGGTGGTAGTCCAACAAGGCCATCTGGAAGGCCATAGGATGAACTATAGCGCCAGGGAACAAAGCCCACTTTTCTGTAAGAGGTGGCCACACTACTCTTAAAAGCTATTACCCTTATCTCTGAAAATCTTCGATGGACAGCTCATGTATGCAATCACATTACAAATGTTTCTGTGAAAATAGATGGATGAATTTAGGATAAATGCCAAAATTCTATTTTGGTTCAGCAATCATAAAAGTGATTAGAACGGCTACTCCAATTTTTAAAAGTTTTTTTTCCACACCTCATTCTGTGCGTGCCTTGGTCATGCTCACTAGGAATGATAGGCGTTATAGTCCAACACATCTGGAGGGTACTACGTTGGGGAAGACTGATGTAAATCATCTTCACAATTACCAACTTAGAATCACCACCGTCTTTTGGAAAAGGGGGGATGTCCAGTTTTGAACCATTTTTAACTAGCCCATCTAAATAAAGGAGTGGTTAAAGTGTGTCCAGAAGGCTAGAGGGTCTGTTACAGCTACCCTTATAGACTGTTGCTCCATAATACACCTACATTACTACAATGTACACTACCAGGCCAGAATTAAACTGGGTAAGATGTTTGTGCAGAACCTGGAAGTGTTTATCCCCTTAATCAGTTTAGGGTTCAAGCTCAAGAAGACCAGTTCATTAAGTTATGTCATAACACCCTTTACCCTCTTGTATTCAAAATTAGGATAATTAAAAATAGGAGTAAAGTTGTGGAACTTCTCTTAAATTTCAATGGATGCTTACAGGTGAAATAGGGATCCTCCTCTGAATTCTTGATTATGCATATGAAACCAGTACTACTTATAAAGGGTAAACTGACAGGATAGAAAAAGGTGTAATCTTGTATATGCAGTAGTGTTAAGAGAAGCCATAGGCTTGTTAACATTAGAATTCACACCACAATCAGGAGGGAAGACAATTTAAAAATTACCTCACACCTTCACTTCTGCCTTGCCACTTCTCAAGGAAGACAGAAACAAGAACTTAATGTCCAATTTTGCTTCAGAATAAGATACATTCACTTTAATTTAAAATTAACCCCAGGACAGATAAATGTGTAGAGTACATTGTAAAATGCCCTATTCATGAGGCTAGATAACACAGTGGGGATTAAGCACTCAGCTTAAGAGGCAATCCTCGAGGTATCTCCTCCACACAAAGGTGAAGGCCCTTTTCTTTGGGCTGCTTACCCCTCCACCCCTCTTAAAAACAACAACAGCTAGAAGATAACTATGTTTCAGAGGCAGGTTTTTGCAAGCCCAGTCCATGCTTTATGACCAGGGCCTGGGGAAATCCAAATGAACCAGAGCACTAAGCACACAAATCTTCAAAAGCCCATCCTGGATGAAGTATAAACAAACTGGGCACAAACTAGTAAAACCTATCAAAGAGGAAAGATAATGGCAAACCCACCCACCACAAATGAAAAGACAACTTTTCCCAAACAGAAAGTTCAGCAAAAAATCAGAGCATTTATCCACCCAGATTGCATGGAATGCCCCATCACATATCTTGCAACAGTAGCACCCCCTTTTGCAGGCCTTCAGCTATGCTAGAATTTCCCAAGAGATGTGGGTGCATTTAATGTACTACACACACTGCTTATACAGGAAATAATCCTTGTGGATGATCAGTGTACTGGGTAATTACATTAAGTTATATGCAACTCCATTCATGCACAATTCATACCAAATACGTCTCCGAATAACTAATGGTCATGTGTATGAAGTTTGATATGTCCACCTAGAGAAAGCTAATGTGGGAAGTAAATCTCAAAAAAGAGTCACATCTTTTTTCACAGTCTAAAGTGAGTTCAAGTACTAAACAGAAGAACTGATGCAGTTATCAGTATATTTCCATAGTGCTATATTTTGACTTCCAAAAGGGGGGTGTTTTGAATATCGGTCTTTATTACAAAAATCCTAAACCCAGTGGGACCAACATAGCTTTTTCATATGGTCCACAGATTACCAATACCATATCCTGTACAATATGAATAATAGGGGGAAACATGGAGTGAGACGCCATCAAGTGCACGACAATGGTCTCAATCTCCTCTTCATCTTCTGACTCACATCGTGCCATCTAAGCGCTTACCCAGAGTCTGGTAATGGTGCGAGTGAGCCAACTGATTGAATCCAAACAGGACTAAAGAAATGATAGCTGAAAGGGCTAGCGGCCTAAGGAAAATAGTCACACATGTTTAAAGATGCTCCTGAATCCACTGCTGTACAACAGGATTTAAGTGGTGACCAGGAGGACTTTTTGTCACTTTAATGCAGCCTTCCCCAACATGGTACTCTCCAGGTTGGACTACAACTTCCAGCATTCCTCACTACTGGGCATGCTGGCTGGGGCTGATGGTAATTGAAGTCCAAAACATCTGGAAGACACCAGTTTGAGGAAACCTGTTTTAATCTGTGAAAAGGCTGCAAACAGATTCAGAACTGACAGATTTTGAACTCTCAATGTAAAATTGTTGCAAAGTGTTCTGCACTGGGGTGCCCCAAGGATTTTCCAGAAATTTCAGCTAGAGCAGAACAGCAACCTAATGGACCTATCATTTGCTACAGTGCATGTCGGTCACATTCCACTGCCATTTTAAATATTCAGCCCCTAATCGGCAGTTCCAACATGATGTCAATTAGTAGTTAGGTTACTTGTGGGCTGCTTAACCTATGACTAACCTATAGTGTTCCGGTTCAGATATCACCTAACAACTCTTGGTAGAATATTCACAAGGCAGCAGAAAGCACCCAGCATGCATCAGCACACGCTGCCGCCATGTGCGAACAGCCTCTCCTTGATCATAACTGCACAAAGTATTCCAAGTGTGGTTGCACCACAGATAATAAAGGCATCACAATATTGGCAGTTCCATTTTCAAACCCTTTCATAATGATCCCTAGCACGATATCCACCCTCTTCATAACTGCCGCACACTTGACCAATATTTTCACTGAGAAAATTCTCAAAGGAATAGCTGTGTTAGACTGTTGAAGCAAAACCAGGAAAGAATCTGATGAAGTGAGAGTTATAGTCCAAAAAAGCTTATGCTATAATACATTTGTTAGTCTTTAATGTACCACAAGATTCTTTGTTGTTTATGTGAAGTTCGGAGATATATATATAACCCAATATACATCACTTTGCACTTACACTGAACCACATTTGCCATGTTACTGCCAATGTAGAGAGATCCTTTTGTAGTTCTTTGCAATCCCTTTTTATTTTTACCATCTTGAATAATTTGGTGCCATCTGCAAATCTGGTCACCTCACTGCTCATCCCTAACTGGTCATTTATGAACAAGCACGATCTGAATACAGATCCTTGGGGGGATTCCATTGTTTACATCTCTCCATTGGAAGAACTGGCTATTTATTCATACCATCTGCTTCCTGTTCTTTAACCAGTTACCAATCCATACAAGAACCTGCCAAAGATGGCTATATGCTACCTCCAGTATCAGAGTCAGTATGCTCTGGATACCAGTTGCTAGGGAAAATGAGCAGGGTCGTAATGTTGCACTCATCTCCTACTTGTGGGCTTCCCACAGGCAGCTGATTGCTCACTGTTTGAATAGAATGCTGGAATAGACAGACCGTTGGTCTGATCCAGCTTGGCTCTTCATATGTTCTTATCTTCTTATCCCATTGCTGCTAAGTTTGCTCAAGAGCTTTTAGTGAGAGACTGTCAAAAGCTTTTTGAAAGTCCAAATATATGTCTACTGGATTATCCTTTTCCACATGCTTATTAACACAATCAAAGAACTCTAATAATGTTAGAGATACAGGACTTACTTTTCAGAAACCACAATGATTTTTCTTCATCAAGATTTGTTCTTCTAAACGCTTGATAATCTTACCTTTAAGAATATTTTCCACTAATTTCCTGAATTCCTTTTAAAAAATTCGCATTGGATTGGTCATTTTCCTATCCTCTGGCAACAAGGCTGATCTTAGGGACATGTTATATATTTTTGCTAGAAGATTAGCAATTTCACAGTTGAGTTCCTTAAGAACTTTTGGGTGGATACCATCCAAACTCAATGATTTGGTCATTTTAATATGTCAAGAAGGTTGAGAACTTCGTCTGTTGTCATCAGTATTTTTCTCAGTTCTTCAGACTCCCTTCCTGAAAAAAATGTCAGTTTTCCCTTGTTGTTCAATAGTCAGACTGCTTTCCTAGATGCTTTCCAGATGATATGTTCAAAGAATATATTGATGGTCTTAATGTTTTTACCAAGATATTGCTCAAAGTTTTCTTCTTTGTTTCCCTCGCCATCTGCTTGCATTTTTCATGTGTGCACAATTGTGTTGCTTTTTGTTCTCATTTGGGCAGGACTTCCATTTTCTGAAGGAAGTCTTTTTGCCTCCAATAGCTTCCTTATCTCTGCTTGTTAACCATGCTTGGCATCTTCTTAGTGACTTTCCTCATCTGCGGTATACATTGTAGCTGAGCTTCTGTTATTGTGGTTTTTAATAACCTTTTTTTTACATCCCCTTTCAACTTCCTTTTTACCAGGCCCCTCATTTTTTTAGAAGCTTCTTCTTTTGAAGTCAAATGTGACTATTCTGAACTTTGGTAATTTTCCATTTACATCTATGTTAAATTTGATAACACTGCAGTCACTGTTTCAAATAGGTTCAACAACACTTTGTCCCACACCACATCTGGAAACTACTGAGGATTAAGTCAAGGGTCACCTCCCCTCAGGTCAGTTCGATGAACAACTGTACTAGAGTACAATTATTTGGGGTAACTAGAAGTTAATTCTTTGCCATAAGAACATAAGAGCCATGCTGGATCAGACCAAAGATCCATCTAATCCAGCACTCTGTTCACACAGTGGCCAACTAGCCGATGACCAGGAACCCAAAAGCAGACATGAGTGCAACAGCACCCTCCTACCTATGGGTATACATAGGCTTCCTCGGATACTGGAGGTAGCACATAGCCATCAGGATTAGTAGCCATTGATAGCATTCTCCTCCAGGAATTTATCTAACCCCCTTTTAAAACCATCCAAATTGGTGGCTATCACCACATCTTGTGGTAGCAAATTCCATAGTTTAACTATGCACTGTGTGAAGAAGTATTTCCTTTCTATCTGTCCTGAACTGCCCACTAAACAGCTTCATGGGAAGACCCCAGTTTTTAGTACTATTAGAGAGGGAGAAAAATGTCTCCCTATCCACATTTTCCACACCATGCATAATTTTGTACACCTCTATCATGCCTGCCATTTGTCTCTTTTTTCCAAGCTAAATAATCCCAGCTGTTGCAACATTCCCTCGTAGGGGAGATGCTCCAGCCCCTTAATCATTTTAGTTGCCCTTTTCAGTAATCTATGTGAGGGCAATTGAAGTCACCCATTACTATAACACTATATCCATTGGATGCCTCCCTGATTTCATTCTCTATCTCAAGATCACCCAGGTTAGGGGGGCAATAACAGGTTCCCAATAATATGTTCTTAAGTTACTTTTGGGGCCTGGTGTTGCCTCCCACCTACAGTAATTATGTGGAGGAGTCTGCTCCATTTAAGATTTCTAGTTTGTTTGACTCTTTGCTTTTCCTGTTTCTGGGAGGTGGAGAGAAGTGGTTAGATGAGCTGGCACCCAAATAAGAGCCCATCCTCCACTAACTGGAAGTCATTCTAAGCCTGTGAACTCCCCAGCATCTTCTTCAGTGAGCATTGTGAACAGCTGGATTTAATTTAGAAGGAGATGGGAGGAGACAGTCATCAAGCAACAATAACATATCTCAAAGCTCTTTACAAACTTCCAGAATTCACAACACTTCCCAAAGAGAGTGTTATTTTTACCCCCAGAAAGAAAGTGGTCAAAGAACCTGTATTTTATAATACGGATTAAGGCGTTTTGGTTCATTGAAAAATAAAAAAAACTTGTTACTCTTCCTTTTAAATCTTCCAATCAGATTTAATTTATCTGCTTGTTTATTTATTTATTACATTTCTAATAATTCCTAATAGCCAAAGCTCTCTGGGCAGTTCACAACAATTAAAACACAAAATGCATCAGAAAATACAATATAAAATAGAAACGCTTGAAACTGCAATATAAAAGTACAAACCACAATAAAAGCTAGTATCAATGCAGAGATTTAAAATACAATAACAGATTTAAAACAACAGAGCTAAAACAATCAGATAAACTGAAATGAAATGCTTAATACAAAGTAGGAGCTAAATGAATGTTAAAATGTGCTAGTGAAAATTCGGAGGATCTGTTAATAAACATTAATTTTGTCGCATCAACATGACCTGAAACTATAACACAACAAAGTAGAACACTAGAGTATTGGGTTCAGTCCCCTGCCTTAGCACCTATGAGGAGCCCATCTCTGAGAACTGCCAACAAATAGTAGGATTAACCCTCTAATGTGGAAATAAAGCTAAAGAAATGGATCTTCAGCTTCATAATTAAAGATGGATTGACAGGGGTTGGGTATCTGTTCTTGGTCTTTAATAATTTAAGTTGTTCATGAAAAATACTGAGCCTCCGTTGTTTTGGCTCTGAAGCTTGACAGTCCCCATCCTCACTGAAACCAAGAAGGTTCAATAAATTCAGGCAGCTAGCTATGTTGATCCATATCAACAAAGCAGTTCTGGCAATTTCATTTCCACCAGGAGCAGTGGTGGAGATAACGCTAATAGTCTTAACTGCCCATTCAAGACCAAGTCACCCAAAATACTTTGCATTACAACAGGAAACAATATATTGCTGCTAGGAAAATTCATTCCCCCACCCTCACCCCAACAGCTATTGTAAGAATTGCCGCTGAGCACAGAGGGAACAGGGAATTCTGAGGGGGATGGCAGCTGATGCCAGCCTCCCTGAATGCTGGTGCCCCATCTCTGTGAGCCCTGGTTCCATTTTACCACTGCTTATATATTAATTAAGTCCAGCTATTCCCAATCTCTCAGAGACAGATAAAGTTTGATCAGAAATCTTCTGCATTCAGATAAACATTTATGTCTTATATTATATATGCAGCTCCTGTAGTTGTTTTTAATAACACTCACCTCCAGCCCAATAAACGAACTTGAGGCCTAATAAAGAAATCAGAAATGCAAACAAAATGCAGACCTTAAACTATTCACTTGAGAGTAAATTGGACCATCAAAAGCCTAGAATACATGATCAAATACCATTGATGCCAGATGGTCAAGCATACATATTCTTCCAAACAGTCAATGGTACATTAAATGACTTTTGTAAGCAACAAAAGTTATTTACTGCAGGAAAATGGCTCTTGAGGACATCCATTCTGTTTCTTCACTGACAAAGAGCAGGAGTAGACAACCTGGTCCATGCACATGTCTTAGACTACAAGCCTCAAAATTCCTGATCGCTGGCCATGCTGGCTGGGGGTTTTGGGAGTTGTAGTCCAAAACATTAGGGGGATATTAGGCTGTCTGTACGTGGTATACAGTATGCATTGAATTCCTGAGAACATGCTCCAGTACATGCACACATCAGTGGCCAGGAATGGATTGCATACCTCTTTCTGCTTGCCACTCCACTGCATATATAGCAGATGGAAAATTCTGATGAACCTTTATACTGAAAAGTGCAACGACTTGTGTTCATAGGAGGCTGAAAACTCCAGAAAGGTAGATTACTCCAAACTCTGCACTGTGATCAGTAATGATGTTAAGATGACCATGTTCCAAACAGTTGGGACACAGCTACACTAAAGAAGTTCAGTTTAGGCAATGCATCTGAACAACCACAAATTTATCAAGTGGTGTATTAGAACAAAGTAACCAAAAAAAAGGCAACAAGTCACAAATCAATTATCCAAGAGATCAGCAAAAGTTCTGATACTACTCTTTACAAACTTGACATGCGTGATCTTTCATTAAACCTCAGCACCACAGTACTCAGATACTGGACCAAAGACAGACCTAGAAGGTTTATTATAAATAATAATAATAATAATAATAATAATAATACCATCTGTTCTACGATTAATGCTTAATAGGTTACATTCTTCCTATAGAGGCAACTGTATAAGAAAACTAGAGTATAACATAACGTGTGAAGTGTAGTAAAAAAAATTCTTTGCGCCATACTTCATACATTAAACTATTATATTACACTAAGATACCCTTGTTTCAGAAACTAATATGTAATGATGTCCTGAAATTCCAGAAGCAATCCTAGAACACACACCCATAATCAAGCTAAGCCTCCATGCCAAAAACATAAGCAAAATTATTTATGGCACAGTGGCCCATAATTTCGCTCCCTTGACACAGCATCTTCTATTAGGCACAAAAGCACATCTACAGCATAGGGCATGTTCTCAAATTGGCCTTTTGCAGTCAGCTATAATTTACTAGATCATGGGGACCAACTAAAGGCAATGTATGATCAACCAAGATGCAGCAGGTTGTTACATATACTGATTTATTACTAGGATTTTAACAAAAGTTATTACTCACACTTGGTGATTGGGAGACTTATAATTAAAATAAGGGAAACTGACCAGTGAACATACATGGCGGAGAACTGATTATCAAAGCAATACAGATTACTACAACTATTACAGGGCTTTCACTAAGATTACAGTATTGTAAGATATGCCTCAAGGATAGTTCAAGCAAGGGGCAGTGGGCATGTTTTTTTATGGCACAGGGACCAGAAACCACTACATTATCAGTTCTGGTCATCAAACCAGGTTTCCTGATTACTTTTGACCCCTTTTTGACACTTCTCACTAGAGCTGGTAAAAATGACTACAGTTCATAAGAGGAAAAGGAACTACATCAGGAAAGGGAAATAAACTGTCTAATATTGGTGTCTCCATATTGTAGATTGGAGAGATGTTGAGTCAAAGATAGGGTGAACATATGGAAAGGAGGACAGGGCTCCTGTATCTTTAACAGTTGTATAGAAAAGGGAAATTCAGCAGGCGTCATGTGCAGCACCTGGAGAAATTCCCTCTTCATCACAACAGTTAAAGTTGCAAGAGCCCTGCCCTTCTAATTTCACCAGGTGCTGCATACATACAAATGACACCTGCTGAAATTCCCTTTTCTATACAACTGCTAAAGATACAGGAGCCATGTCCTCTTTTCCATATGGTCTTCCTAGAAGACATACCCATATTGTAGGTGGTGGTGGGGACTAAAGCTGACAGAGTGTTATTCACAACAACCGTGCATTGAAGTCCAGCATTATCATCTCCATACTGCAGGCAGGCAGGGGTTGGGGGAGAAAGACTAAAGCAAAATGATATATGACACCCTTACAATAAAATGTAGTCCATTGCATTGTAACAATGTAGTTAAGATGCCAATATTGCAGATGTGAGTAGCTTATAGCAATATCCTCAAACTGAAAATAATTATGAGGGTTACCTTCACACTGTAAATGACAGTGGCTTATAGCAACTCTCCAATAAAGGTTTTAAGAACCATCACCTACTTTATCTTTATTTGTGACCATGCTGGCTGGGAATGAAGGCAGTTGCACCAGGCTGGGAAAGGTTGGACTTGTCTCTATCTCTCTGCTTTATGGGATGGCCATTTCATGTTGTGCCTTGATTATAACAGGCACACAGTACTTTTAACTAATGGTGACTGGAAATCTTTAATATATTCAAAAATACTTATTAGATGTCCCCAAGTTCCTTTAGGTATGAAATGGAAGAAGACAACGAGAATAGGTTCTTCCCTCTATTTCAATGCAATCCATTAAATTCTAAGTATCAGAATTAAAAGCTCAAGCCAAATCCATTTCACTCCTCTGTCCCTGCTTCTCCTAGGTAGTAAAACATGGATCACCTCTGCAATGAGACAGCAAGCCCCAAAAGCCATCTGGGATCTCACTGTGACCAACATGCATGTCTCACTTCTTGTGTTAAAAAGAAACTGTGAGCCACTCCTTAAAGAGATACCACGCCAGGTTCTGAAAATTAAAACTTCCCCAACCAAATGAAGGGTGCATTTCAAAAGGCAGACAAATCTCAGTTACTCAGTAGTTAGCATATTTACACAACTCAGTACTACTATGTTCTCATATTGCAGTGCATTCAGGTTTATGGCATAGGCTTTAGGAGTTACTCCAATCCTCTGACACACATGCATGGGTGAAGTCATGGAGGATGTAAAGTGACTGATTGCTGGTGTATAATCTCAAAGAGATAGAAATTACAGATTCACTTTTCTACAGGTAATAATGTATGAGTGGAAAGAGCAGTTACATTAGGAAGTCATGTTTCTTCAAATCTATGGGAATTATTTGCAAGGGTGTAAATAAAATTCATGCTATAAGATGTGGGAAGAGGAATTTGGGAAAAGCAAAAGTCTTCATAAGCTTGAATAAATTTCCCAACATAGAAAGGTAGACATTAATTGACTCCCCCTATATCAGCATTCCTCCTGTATTCCAACTACTCAAATAAATGGTTTGGGGGGAAAGGGTGAAAATGAAGTGATGACATATACTGACAACACCCATTTTTAGGAGGCATTAATGCTTTGCAGCCATCTCAAGAACTGTACTGAAAGACCTCTCAACACTGGTGCTTGAATTAGAAAGAAATATAGGAAGTATTCTTATACTGTGTTAGCCCAATGATCCATCTAGCTCACCATCTATTCTGTAGAGTCAGGCAGGAGTTCTTCCAAGCTCTGCCTGGAAATGCCAGGCATTGAACTTGGACATTCTGCATGCAAAGCATATCCTCTACTGTTGGGCTACAGCCCTTCTCTAAATTAAATGGTAACCAACCTGCAATGCTGAGAAGGCACCCCTCACCCCAGTATATCAATGGTTGCTATTGTATGGCACGAAATGAGTCTCTTTTCCCATTAGATTTATACTAGGGTGGTGGACCTTCAGTCCGTGGGAAAATATAGCTAGTTGAGATAGCACAGATGTTTAGGCTGGCAGAACAGGTGTGTGGTATGTATGTCAGCTGCTTTGGTTTTACAGAGGATTTTGGAGGTCAAACAGTGGCACCTGGGAAAAGGGCTTAGACAGTGAAGAGTTACAATCTGGAGGTGAATGCCCAGGTGGAGGCGGGGGAAGCTGGCAATAAGGCTAGGGCTGGCGCAGGTAAAGGGATCTGGACTGGCAAGTTGTAAAAGAGTACCATGTCAGGGATGGAAAGCAAGGAGTAGTTTTTAAACATATACTCATTAGTCCTACAGCCGGCTTCCTTCCCTATCAAAAGAGCTTGACCAACCAACAAATTTGTATTTAACACCCTTGAACCTGCGGATATATCTTCAACCTCAGAGGAGATCCTACAATCACCAAATAAATGCTAGAGATCTACAAAGGGTGATGGATTTCATAATCATCTTTAAAATTATATGGCTAGTCACTTAGTAGTGTTAGGTATAGAGAAACATTTCAGTTGGACTAGATGGCACTCACCTCATATTAAGTTTACAATTATACTATGTTTTGTTAAAATTGATGTTCCATCATTCTACCAAGGATGGCCAATGGTTAACGTCACATAGGCCTGGTTTGTATGTAACGCTAACCCTTGTTTATTCAACCCATAGTTTTCATCCTATCCAGGGTTTTTATAGCAGATAATCAAACAAACCATGGCTTGCTTTCTCAATCCCTGCACTGTTTGTTCCCTCCTTCCTTTGCACACTCCCTCACTATAACTTCATATATATACATACCACTCTTACCCCACACCCCAGCCAGGTGAAATAACCCTTGAATAACCTACAGTTCTGGGTTCACATGTAACAACAACCCAGAGTTCACGACTAAACAACAAATCAAGGGTTCCCTTTCTTGGTTGCTCGTGGTTAACAAATTAACAAACCATGGTTTGTTAATGCGGCTGCATTCAGCTATCATAACAATCCAGACTTCCAACAACTCACATCCCGGGTTAGCATTAAGTGGGAACCAGGCTATATCGTCTAAGGCTAATCAACCCTAAATACTGCCTAAAATGTCTCCCCACCCCCATTAGTAATTATAGTTGTCACCCAACTAAAGAAACCTTCATTCATTCATTCATTCATTCCATCTACATAACTTTGCCTACAAACACAATAATAACCTTGAAGAGGAAAAGAAACATTTGTTTCTAGATTGCGTGCACACGTGTGGCAACAAGCAATATTTCAGAATTCCCTCCTCTGTGAGAGACAAGAAAGAATGTTTCTTCTAATATTGTGTCTGCCTCCTGTGAGTTTAGTAGGCATTATATATAATTCATTAAACAAAAAACCTACAGTTTACAAAAACAATGTTAAGGCTCCACAGTTTCCAACCAAGCACCAAAAAGCAGGGAAATTGGGAGTTAAGGCTCCCAAGCCTTAACGCCACATCCTCCCTAAGGAGGCAGAAAGTGCAAGTGAAATTCTCATTTTCCCAAAGCAGATAAACCATGAGGAGAGGATGGAGAATATGATATGCAGAGGTGACTGTGGGGTTGTGGAAAACTGATAACGAACAACTTAGGGCCACCTACTTCTCTTTTTTTGTTTAGAGCAGCCCTTTCCCAACCTGGTGCCTTCCAAAGGTGTTGGACTACAACTCCCATCACTGCAAGTCAGTATGTCCCATGGTCAGGAATGCTGGGACTTGTCATCTCAAACACCTGGAGGGCAACAAGATGAGGAATGCTGTTCCATATCCTTACCAAATACAGGGTCTCAAACACATCTCTCAAACACATCTCGCATATAGCAGCACGCTTGATAACAAAAGGGGAACTATTCATTACAGATCTAGAACCAGAGCATGTTCCAGGCACTTCCAACTTTTGATCAATATCCTGCCTTTCAAAGAACCAATGTTTTTTTTCTTAAAAATGTATTTAAACAAAATATACTGTTCATTTCCCACAATCCCTCCACAATACATCATCTCATCAAAGTGACAGAGGAGCAGAAGAGGTTTAGTTTGGCTGTCTTGAACACCTTTCAGATGAGATTAGTTTGCAATCCTATACTTCTTGGGAGTACGCCCTAGTGAATTCAGTGGCACTGGCTTCTGAGAAGACAAGTATACGAGTCAACCTTCTCCAGCTTGGTGGTCTCCAGATGTGTTGCACTTTAACCCTCATGTTATGTGTTATGGGGAAGACAAAAATCATTTCATACTTAATTTTACAATAATACTGATGCATGAAAGTATTAGGTGGTAGCTCTGCCTTTGATCCCACACTGCTGAACAAGTAAGAGAAATCCTTTAGCTGATATTCAAGAAACAGACATCCTATGCCATGTGTTGAAAACTAATGTTGATGTCTGAAGGGCTATCCGGATTACCGTATGTATTCAAGATCCATTCATTGTTGTTTAATTTGGTTTATACAGTTTATTATTTAAAATGATGCAGCTCTTTTGTAGTTCCTTGATTGATCACAATGCTGGAAAACATCATACTTTAGTACAGTTGTGGGCAGAAAATAGATCTATCCTGATGTTTTGGACATCAACTTGCGGCATTCCTGACAACTGCCCATGCTGATAGGGGCTTTTACAAGTTGAATTCTAAAACATCTGGAGATCTACATTCTGCCTTCCCTTCTTCTTGAACAACATTCGCCAACCTGGTGCCTGTCAGATGTGTTGGGTTGCAACTCCCAACATAAGGAGATGCTCTAAGAAATGAGAAGTAGCTGGTCCTAAGTTGTTCGTCATCATTTCCCACAACCCCACAGTCACCTCTCCATATCAAATTGCATATCTAGATTTTTGAGATGACAAGTCCCAGCATTCCTGACCATGGGACATACTGACTTGCAATGATGGGAGTTGTAGTCCAACACCTTTGGAGGGCACCAGGTTGGGGAAGGGCTGCTCTAAACAAAAAAAGAGAAGTAGGTGGCCCTAAGTTGTTCGTTATCAGTTTTCCACAACCCCACAGTCACCTCTGCATATCATATTCTCCATCCTCTCCTCATGGTTTATCTGCTTTGGGAGAATGATAATTTCACTTGCACTTTCTGCCTCCTTAGGGAGGATGTGGCGTTAAGGCTTGGGAGCCTTAACTCCCAATTTCCCTGCTTTTTGGTGCTTGGTTGGAAACTGTGGAGCCTTAACATTGTTTTTGTAAACTGTAGGTTTTTTGTTTAATGAATTTCATGGCTTTGTGTAACGGATGACTGGATATTATACAGTTGACAAGCAGCCAGAATAAGCTAGGATGTTACCCCATTTTGACATCCAATATAAAATCAAAGCTAGTGATATGTGTTGCACTCACTTTTCAAAATAATAAATGAAACCCAGAAGTTATGCTCTCTCACTTGAAATCTGAGGGGTCTCATCTGAATTTTTCAATAGCCAATGTCCAGAAATAAAAGCTTTCTATGACTGACTCATGAAAAGAAGCATTTCATGTTTTGTGTCTGTATTTGGAGAGAACCTGAAAAAAAAATCTACTGGACTAAAAACTCCCCGATTTATTCTGGAAGCACACAAGACGATACAGGAAAATATCCTAAATTAGAATAAGTTACAGTTTACTATATTAATTATTTTAGCTCATTTTATACTACATGCTTTTTTCTTCCTGTTTGCATCTTAAAGTAGCAGATTGTGATCATATTTATGGTCAAGTTTCAAGCCTGCATGGGCTGCATTTCCATCCATAGATATTTACTTAAAAGTCCCATTGAATTTCCTTGGTTCTTTAAAAGCAACATATTTGCTTTTAGTTTTGCAACTCTCAGCACTCTGCGCGTGCTATGTATGCCTGCTCTGTCTACCCTATTGTTCCCTGCAAGGCCCAGCCAGGGGAGGTCAGTAAATTAAACCAAGGGATGAAGGATGGGATTCCATCAAGTTCAGCTGAGAGCATTTGCTGTAGGACATGGACCTAAAAGGAACGGTGAGGTCAGGTTTCTGGCAGACCCATTTAAGCAACTTTATGGCCTATGGTTTGGTAGCCTGCAGAAGCCTCATAAAGCAATGGGCACATGAACACAGTTATTATGGTCTGCCACTTTGTCTTTAGTAGTCTGAGGTCCAGACCTCTTCAGAAGGGGGAATAGTGTCATGTCATAGGGTGACCACATGGAAAGGAGGACAAGCCATCCAAAATGGTGGCCAGCACAACATCTTGTGATACTAAATTCTATAGTTAACCAGAACTGTACACAGCATTCTAAGTGTGGTCACACCATAGATTTGTATAAAGGCAGTATGAGACTGGCAGTTTTATTCTCAATTACTTTTCTTATAATGCCTAACATGGAGTTTGCTGTCTTTACAGTTGCCACACACTGGGTTGACATTTTCACTGAGCTGTCAACCACATTCCCAAGTTTTTTTTTCTTGTTTAGTCACTGCAGGCTCAGATCCCATCAGTGTATATGTGATGCTGGGATGCTTTGCTCCAGTGTGCATCAGTTTACAAATGCTTATGCAGAACTGTTGTTGCCATTTTGATCCCATTTTCCCACTATGAAGAGATTCTTTTGGAGCTCTTGGTAATCTCACTTCATTTTAAAAACCCTAAATATTTTGAGGTCAGCAGCAAATTTGGCCATCTCACTGCTCACTCCTATATGTATGTTGTAAAGAAAGTGGATAGGGAGGCAGTTTCTCCCTTTCTCATAATATTAGAATGAGGGTGGAAGTGAGCAGTGATGTAGCCACGTTTGGTGATGATACCAAATTATTAGTCTTGCTAAAACAATGGAGGATTGTGAGGAACTCCATAAAGATCTCTGCATACCGAGAGAATGGCCATGAAAAGGGCAAATGCTGTTCAATGTAAGCAAGTGTAAAGTGATGCACATTGGGGGATCACAATTTCACATATACACTAACAGGATCTGAGCTAATTAGCGGTGACTGACCAAGAAAGAGTTTGGAGCAGAGGAGGTGGACAGCTTGATGAAAATGTTGATCCGGCTGCTGTGAAAAAGGTAACCTCCGTGTAAGGCGTAATTAGGAAAAGAATCCTAATTCTTGAAGACTAATATGAAAAATAGTAGGTTCTTTGATTTGCACTTGATGTATGTGGATTCTTTAATCTTACTATAGTAAAAATAACATATTTTAGTTTTAGATTCATGACTGTATTAGCAGTAAGTTCGTTGGGAAACAAATGTATTAGGAAGTGCAAAAAGTGAGTGTATTGCATCATTTGTGACAGACTTCTCTATTCATACATAGTTTATGGTATGTAGTAAGTAAAGAACAAACCTAAGGATGCCTTTCTGTGTGTATATATGAAAGAGGCAGGCACACAGACATAGTGGGCCAGGCCTAAATTTCCAGCCTAATCTATCTTACAGGGTTGTTGTGAGGGTAAAAGTAGCACATGCCATACACCCAAACATTACCAAACATTTGTTTTACATTTCTGTGAAAGTGAGCAGCAGAAGAAACTCACTAGATGGTTTTGAGCCAGTCATAGACTCTTAGCCTAAACTACCTCATGGGTTTTTGTGGGGGGAGATATGGCACTTGAAAGAATGATCAGTCTAGGGCTTTCCCCTTCCTCCTTACTAGAGAAACTTCTTTGCAACTGATCAACTAAATGGAGTCTGAACATCCTCTTATATCACTACATCTGACCCAGTACCAAGAATAGCCATGTGGGTGTTTAGAAATATTGCTCAATTTAATTTTAATCTATCCAAGTTTGGATTTTTATTTTTATTTTTTTGCTCTAAAAATAGCCTGTGGTCAATGAATCCTATATTTAGCCTGTCAGAGATGTTGGTACTGGAGATAACAATACACAATAGTTTTGTTCAACCTGATAAAAAAATATTAGAAAAGCTAAGAGAATTCAGAATGTCACTGACTCTTCTACCCTACAGGGTTGTTGTGCTGATAAAATGGAGGAGGGTTATGTAAGCCACCTTAGGTTCCTTGCAAGAGGAAAAAAAGGCAGGATATAAATGTAACATTAATAAACGTATTACTACTTCTACTAATTATTATTATTATTATTATTATTATTATTATTAATTATAACAATGAAGGAATAAAAATTCTTTAAAAAGTCAAATACATGGAATATTTTTTTAAAAAAAGAAAAAGAGGGGGGAGCTTAACCTCTTCTCTTACAAAAAGCCTTGGTCCCTAAATACACAGAGCTCTCAAAAAGAAGTACAGCCAAATCCACACACCCCTTCAAGCTAGTGCAATGGGAATAAGACTCATTGCACTCAGTGGAACTTACTTCTGAGTAGACATGCCTTGGATTGAATTGATATGAAAATTAATGATCATCAGATATAATCAAATGAACATACACACATGCAAAGCATGCAAGCAAGTTGTTAATTGTAGAGTTATAGTGCTGTAAAGGAGAGGGAATTCTCACTCACATTTCTCCCTCTCCGCCTTCTAAGGTTCCAGACTGTTTTTTTAAAATAAAGGCTACAATCTTCTACACACTTACCTGGGAGTAAGAGCATTGCATTCAGTCAATGGAACTTACTTCTGAGAAGAGACTACAGCAATCTCTTTGCTAGAGGAAGCGGCCACTGTAGCTGACACAGGAGGGAGGGGGGGAGACTCTACTGAGCGTGTGCCATAATCAAAATGGCCACCAGATTTTTAAAGAGGCACAGCTTTAATTTAATAAAATCCACTTAAGTGAATTTTAAAAAAAGAAAAGCAGTTCCACCTACACTAGAACGGGAGGAAGTAGACCGTGCCATTGGATTAATGAATAAGGCTCCCTGAAGGTAAGGACAGCTGCGCAAAAATGGTCGCAACCCCTGAGTTCAATTTTCGGTTTCAGATTCAGGGGATTCTTTAATCTTTTAAATTTAAACTGCTCTCCTTCCCTCAGTCTTTCACCAATCTTCTTGAAATTTTCAGGTAATGTAAAACAAACATTTCTTTCTGGCACCTGTAAATTTCAGAGAGATTGGTGAAACATTTTCGATTTTATGGCTGTTAAAATGACCCCTCCCCAATTATCACTTTAACATGGTGGAACGTGTTTTTTACTGACCGCCCTTAACAAGGGAGGCACTGCTGTGCCTCCCTTAATTACATTTTTAAAAAACCTGCTTCCCAACTTATTTATGGCATATTTTGAATCAATGAATACATTTTAATTGATTAATCTAACTCAGCCTTCTCCAGTATGGTGTCTTCCAGATGTGCTGGGCTGCAACTTCCATCATTCCCAGAATGATAGGCGTTGCAGAACAACACACCTGGAGGGCACCAGGTTGGGGTAGGCTAATCTCATCAGTCTAACAGCTTTCATTTTTATTGGTAGTTATTTTTAAAATAAATAACACATTTGTAACTGCTACAATAATTTTCTGGTGAAGACTTGTTGACATACAAGTGATATTTGTGGCTTAATGATTAATGCACAGGACATGGATTCTGGAGATCTGGATTACAATCGGGCTCCTAGTACAGTCTCCTTCATGTCGCCCAAAGAGCGGAATTAAATATCTCAGCACTGACCTCACCTTGCTCTAGCTGAACTTCACCAATGACTTGTGTGGGGGTGGATTTAGATTACTACCAGGTGTTTGTGAAAATCCTAGCTTTAGTTCAATGTTCATTTTTTCTAGAGATAAATAAAAAATCACCTTCTAAGAATCTGTCTTAACTATTTTCATTAGGATGTACTATAAATTCTGGCTCAATTGGCTTGGATCTCCAGGTAGCAAAAATAGCAATTTCTTTACCTTCATCATCCATTTCAACACAAGATGTCCTAGAACATCCTTCCCCAACATGGTGCCCTCCAGATGTCATGGACTACAACTCCCAGGATTCCTGACCATTAACTATGTTGGCTGGGGCTGATGGGAACTGAAGTCCAAAATATCTTGAGGGCTCCAGGTTGGGGAAGGCTGTCTTAGAAACTTTGAACAGCTGAGAAGCTTCCTTCTTTGGTTTATTTTATTTAATATTTATTCTGCTGTCTAGTTTTACATCATTAGGCTGTAATACTGTCCGCACTTGCTTGGGAGTAAGCCCCACTGAACTCTATAGGACTTATGTCTGGGTAAATATGCACAGATCAGACTGCTAGTTATCCAACCATTTCTCTGATTCCTCAATGGCTCCTCATAATCACGCAGCATTGTGTTACACTGTATAACCATACAGCATCACATAAAGTTCAGAGCAGTGGTCAGGCCATTTAAAAACTAAAATGCCACATGAACACATGCACATCAGATGTGCAAACTCTTCATCATGTGTCTAAGAGCACCTTCCTTATAGCAGGACAAACAAGATACATAATGCAATTGGTAACATAAATGATCAGGAGACTGCATGACAAGGAGCATTCATAATAAGAACCGTAATAGGCACCAAAAGTTAGATACTTGGCTTAATTGTTTATAAAACACACTGGAAGGACCTATACTGAGGCAATTTCATATTAAATGACTGTTCTCAAAGGATAAGAGAAGATTAATATAGAGCCCATGTTGACATATTCTGCAAATATCCATACCCATGATTTGAGAACAGCTCCCATTGTAAGAGACAAGCACAATCTTGTCAATGAGATTGAGAGTATAATTTTGTGTCTTTCTTTTCTTTGTTTCTTAGTATAAGCAATCTTTCCTATGTTTTTGTCTTTGTGGTGTTTGGATTGTTTCATTGTTTTTATTAGTGTTTTACTTTATTTTTCTGTAAAATGCTTTGGGACTCATTTTTCGTGAAAGTGATATATATTCTATTATTGCTATTATTGCCGTTATGATAACATTTCACATCACAAGGTCACCAAATACTGTCCATTATTTAAAATCACAATTATATATTTATTACAAAATATGTTGGGTTTTCTTGTCCAAAATTAAATTAAAATCTCAGGAGAGAAAGATACAATGGGAGTCGTGATATAATGGGTCAGGATGCTGCCACGTCAATGATACAAAGCCCCATGAAAAAATACAAACAGGAATGCCTTTTAGCCACAACATACATGCATGCGCGTGCACACACACACACAGTGGTTCAGACCACATGTGCTCCTGAAAGACGGCTTTTTTCAGAATTTAACACAGCATTATAAATCATGGTTCAGACAGTACTTATCCACACAACATTGCTCCTTCTCTCCCTGTGAAAAGGGAACAATATAATGGAAGCTGCCTCTCTCTTTCTAACTTTTGGCTTTAGATCTACTTGGATTTCAAACTATAAAAGAGAATGCAACAGCCACATGCAGCTCTCATCATGCTGTCCTGTTGAACACAGGGACAGAACTGACCTCATGTATGTACATTCACATACAGCACAGGCCTGTGAATATTGAAAAGGCAGTGGACATGTCCTCTGTCACCTAAAGGTTTAGGCTGCCTCCTTCTACACAAACCTTCATATATAGAAATACCATCTTTGGAGGCTCTCCTCCAGGTGCCCCCAACTTTTAAGCCTGTCTTCCCCAACCTAGTGCCCCCCAGATGTTTTGGAGCTACAACTCTCAGCATTCTGGGCCATTGGCCATGCTGCTGGAAGTTCTAGTACAAAAACATCTAGGGACAGGACCTTCTCAGCTATGGCCTCCCACTTTTGGAATTCCTGTCCCAAGGAGGTTTACCTAGCACCAACTCTTTGTGCCTTTTCAGCATTAGGGGACCTTTTTTATGCTGAGGGCTGCATTACCTCAGAGATAATGTTAGGGGACGCATGCAGGCAGTAAATGAGGCCAAAACCAGAAGTGGGTGTGGCCAGAACCCAAAGTAGACAGGGCCACATCTTCTCCCTATGTCATTTTCTTTTCTGCATCCATCAGCCTAATTTCAAAAGCTCTGCCCCCTGCTCTCTTCTCCTCTCTATTCGCAGCAGGCTACTAGGTGAGGAAGGTATCATTTTGCCAAGGGTCTAAACCGATGCCTCCAGAGACCTTTTGAAATTAGGCTGAGGGTCGCAGGTTGCCCACCAATGTGCTAATGACTTAGGAAGCTGCCTGATATCGAGTTAGATCTTTGGTCCATCTAGCTCACTATTGTTCACACAGACTAGTAGCTGTTCTCCATAGTTTCAGGCAGGACACTTTCCAAGTCCTACCTGGAGATGCCAGGAGTTAAACCTGGAGCCATTTTTGTGCAAAGTATGAGCTCTATCACTGAACTTCAGCCCTTCCCATGTCAGAAATACAGCCAAATTGCTTGAGCTGATGTAGCTCTAGACTCAAGTAGTGGGGTGCTGAATTTTTCAATCAATTTATTTTTGACCACTTGTCACAGGGGGGAGGAGGAACGAAAAGAAATCACATCCAAAAATTGAAGGGGTGAGAATTTCAGAGAAATTCCTTAGTGTGCAGTGCCTAAGGACTTACTTTACTGTAATGAGGTGGCTAAGTTGTGTGTCTTGGGGGATGCTGGGAGTTTTAGGACCTATTTCTGTCTAAACATGTATAGGATTGCACCCTTAAGTACTGTTTTCCTGTGCTTTGCAGCCTCCCAGGCTGCTTGAGCTTTCTGAAAAGCTCCCTAGGACTTAGCCAGGTCTTCCTCCCTTGGCGCTTTCCAGTACTGCTGCTGCTGAGTGCTTGAAAGCCACGTGATGAGGAGGTGGTGGTGGTTATGTCCTTTTAACAACAAAACCAAAAGTGCCTCATTCAGCTTATGATTTGAAGCAGGCTTGTTTGAAACTATTCAGACAATATCCTAAACCATGATGGTTAAGCATTTGAACTAAACATTATGGCTTAGTGTGTTGTGTGAACCATTCCTAACCATGGTGGCTACACAACCATGGTTTAAACATGCTTACTAACCACTTGCTGTAAAAGGGTCAGTGGCCTAACCATGGCGTAGTGTGTTGTCTGAATAGGCCCAATGTTAACCAGTTTGTTGGTCCAGATGACAAGCAAACTGCTGTTAAGTGCAAGTGAACACTCCTGAAATCCTCTTTCCAGCCATGCATGAGGAGGAGGGTGCAAGTCAGAAGCTCACTGTGGCCTGTTTCTGCTAATTCATGTTGCTGCTGAGATTGTGACAGAACCTACAAATTGGCACTCTATAAATTACATCCAAGCAGGATCAATTTATTATGCTTCCCACTCATAGACTGCCCATGAAGCAGACATTTTTCTATGCTCAAAGCCAGTAAAATTAGGGAGGTGTTCCAAATCCACAGTACGTCTAATCTCTGCTCTCTACTGAAACTGCAAACAAGGAGGGCCAGTTACTCGCAATAGGGCTGGTGGTTTCTGCAAGACAAGCACAGGTCCCACAAGGAAACTGGACCAAGAGCTGTCAAACTTGTTCCACAAAAGGTATCAGGTTGTGGCAATTATCATTACTTCTAGTTCGGTTTGAAGTCAGTTCAGGCTCCTATGCAAAAACTGAAATCACACCCTCTAGCACCTTAAAATGACTGTGTATAAATTATTATGTTCCTATATTTGGGGAAGCTAAGACCACAACCCTATGTACACTTTCCTAGAAGCATGCCCAATGGAACATACTGAGATTTATTTCTAATTAAATAACATTGGCTTGCACAGAAGTGCAGAAACTTGCTTTTATAGGAAACACTGATATTAGTCCCTGAAACATTGTTTTCATGTTCATAATTTCCACCAGTAGCATGTTTCAGTTTAAGAGCAGCTTGGCTTACAGGAGGGAATATTTTCAGTGCAGCAGTGGCAGCAATATCAAGTATACAAAACCAGATTTCTTCAGATATGTTGGGGAACATGCTTCCATTGGGGCATTCATCAAACCCCTAGACAGGTATTGTTTTACATCCTAATTTTAAAGAGGGTTTCATGTGAAAGGACTACATTTGCATGCTTAATTTCTACAAATTTCAACTCTTACCCCTTTGGAAACCCCTGCAAACTGGATAGAAACTAAAAAAAAGCAATTTCAAAAAGCTGTGTTGTTGGATATAGGCTTTATTTAGGATCAACTAAACAGTCAATTGCTTATAACTCTTCTTCAGACTGGATATTAGGCAAAATGGGGAAGGGAAACGAGAAAGATGTTTCTAGGCACAGTGAAAAAGCCCAAGTCTGCACTTTATAAGATGGAGTGAAGGGGGTATGCTGCATATTTACAGCACAATCCTATGTATGATCACTAAGAAGTAAATCCTACTGTGTTCAATGGGATATACTCCCATGTACATCTGCAGCCTTAATTAGGCTAAATAATCCCTGACTATTGGCCATGCTGGCTGGGGCTTATGGGAGTTGTAGTCCAAAACATCTGGAGGGCACCAGGTTGCCTACCACAGGGCTAGAGCAAGAGGAGATCAAAACAAATTTAAATATTATACCAAAGCCTACTGACAGTAAAATGTTTAATTAATTTATCACATTTATATCCTGCTTTTCCTCCAACAAGCTCAAAGCCTCCATTTTATCCCCACAACAACCCTGTGAGATAGGTTAGGCTGAGAGATAGTGACTGGGCTATGGTCACCTAATGAGCTTCATAGTTGAGTAGGAATTTGACCCTGGGTCTCCCAAGTCCTAGTCCAGCACTGTAACCACTACATCACACTAGACTAGTAGTTATTTGTCTCTCTTTCAGTAGCACTAAATGTAATATTAACAAAGTGGAGATCAGTTTTAGATGGTGTACAATGTATATAAACTGAATGCTTCCAGTTACCACTTATCAATATACGTATTAGCCTTTCTGTAGGAACATTTTAATATGTTTTGGCTATCAAGTATAACCATAACTTTTTACCATGTTTTAAGTAAAGTGGATGTAAGAACTTTCTAATTGAAACTACATGTCTTATAATGAGAAAGTCAATATGCATGTTCTATGCCTGAAAATTGAAATTGTGTGGTGAAAGCAGGGTTTCATATCCAGCAATTTCACAACTTCAAAAGCTGTTTTGTT
The DNA here is from genome assembly GCA_029215795.1 of Anniella stebbinsi. Taxonomy (NCBI): domain Eukaryota; kingdom Metazoa; phylum Chordata; class Lepidosauria; order Squamata; family Anniellidae; genus Anniella; species Anniella stebbinsi. The sequence goes on along the minus strand of JARDYH010000004.1, from coordinate 63,074,051 downwards.
CCCAGAAATGAGAAGGTTTACACCTATTGTTCCATGAAGTTCGCAATCATTTGTCCATGTCGAAAACTGATTTTGAAGCTTATTAATATGGGAAGTTATTTTTATTTAAATTGCTTATGTATACTACATGATATTATAAGATCTCTAACAGGTCCCACAAGGAAACTGGACCAAGAGCTGTCAAACTTGTTCCACAAAAGGTATCAGGTTGTGGCAATTATCATTACTTCTAGTTCGGTTTGAAGTCAGTTCAGGCTCCTATGCAAAAACTGAAATCACACCCTCTAGCACCTTAAAATGACTGTGTATAAATTATTATGTTCCTATATTTGGGGAAGCTAAGACCACAACCCTATGTACACTTTCCTAGAAGCATGCCCAATGGAACATACTGAGATTTATTTCTAACTAAATAACATTGGCTTGCACAGAAGTGCAGAAACTTGCTTTTATAGGAAACACTGATATTAGTCCCTGAAACATTGTTTTCATGTTCATAATTTCCACCAGTAGCATGTTTCAGTTTAAGAGCAGCTTGGCTTACAGGAGGGAATATTTTCAGTGCAGCAGTGGCAGCAATATCAAGTATACAAAACCAGATTTCTTCAGATATGTTGGGGAACATGCTTCCATTGGGGCATTCATCAAACCCCTAGACAGGTATTGTTTTACATCCTAATTTTAAAGAGGGTTTCATGTGAAAGGACTACATTTGCATGCTTAATTTCTACAAATTTCAACTCTTGAAAACCCCTTGACAAGTAGTGTTAACCCTCCATTTAGGGAACTTTTTTGGAGATACAAAGGTCCGGAGGTATTCATATCATTATGAAGCCTCCAGCTGACCTACTCTGACTAGATCTTCAACCTTTATATAAAAAGGAGGTCTGGTGAAGCTATAAATGACCCAATAATCACCATGTTGTCTTATGTGATTATATACAGATACTCTTAAAGGTTTGTTTTATTGTTAGGTTTATAGCTTTTTAAAGTTATTACAGTGGTTTTAAATGTATGTGTATATTATGTGTATATTGTATGTTTTTGCTGTTTTAATTTTTGTATATTGTTTTAATCTTATGAAAACCGCCCAGAGAGCTTCGGCTATGGGGCGGTATACAAATGTAAAAAAAAAAGAGAGAGAGAGGTGTTACCGAGATAGCACACTGGAATTGTTTGGCATTAAATATAAGTTATAACGTGGAAATAAAAACCATAGGAAGTAGACCACATGCTCTTCCACATTGAGAAGGTTTGGGTGGACGGTATCCAGCCAAAACTGTAAAGTCTTTTTTGCATTTATAATACAATTGCATAATATAAGACATTCCTACCTTTTTTCCCTTATGCCATACTAGTTTTAGAATAACACCAACAAGCTTAATAACTCTCTAGATGGGAAAATTCATCACTATAGGATGACATTTTATTCGTAGAAATCAGCAGGAGATCCCCTAGAACTATTATTAGCACTCACTTAATTCTATATATTACAGTGTAATCCTAAATACGTTTACTCAAAAGTAAGTCCTATTGGACTCAATAGGGCTTACCCTATTTACAGTACAATTTTATACATGACCACTCAGAAAGTCAGTCAGTGGGGTTTCCTCCCACTTAAGTGTGTATAGGATTACAACTTTAGTAAACTTGCACTGATTCATGGGAAAGTTAAGGTACATGACATTATACTCAGCTCCTTATTTTCAGCTCTTTTGTATGCCTTGCTGGATAACCATTAGCAATTTGAAACCTTGCCCACCTCCCCCTGTCTCAATGCAGATGAAATAAATTAAGCCTATCACTTACCTGCAAGCAAGTCAGAGCCCTTCTATTTTTTACATTTGGCCAAAACACAAATGTAACTCACTTACACACCTCCCGAAGACAATTGAGGAGCAGTCTCTGCAAAGAAGCAGGTCTTCATTTGGGAAGTTAGATTTCATTCTCTCAGCAACCTAAACCTCAATCCAGGTGCTGTTTTCTAGACAGCTATTCCCCCGAATGGTGCAAGCTCTCACATGTCTGGGCCTGTGTGATCAACCATACATCCAGCCCTGCAGAGCCATGACCAAACAGCAACCTGCCTGCGAGGCGTCACTACAAGCAAGTGGTCTCCAGTACGAAAGGAACTTCCCCTGAAAATGTCAGGCCTCTCAATAATACTGTATCCTTACTCACAAGAGAGTATATCACCTGGAAGTAGCTCTACTGTTTCCCTCATTTCCCTCTCCCCAGCTCATTCAGATATTACTTCACATGGAGCAAATGTCTACCTCAAAAACATTCTACCTTCAGAAACTAATCAACTTACTTGGAAGGGAGAAGGAGCACACAACAGTCTTGCTCTGGTGCAACCACCAATATACCATGGCTCTTATTTGTGACAAGACATGAAGCCCTCTCTTTTTAGCTTTTGCCCTCTGGTCTCATGGCTTCCCTATTCCTTTGTTAATCCATTAACACTGTAAATCAACTGCCCTTAACTAATCAGTTAGAATTGGATTTTCCCTCCCCTCCTTATGACTGAATCCAATGCCTTGTTTTATCCTTGTGTTTTTAATGTAAGTTGTGCCATTTTCTCCCAACACCAGCCAGTATTGCTTGTTCTTCTCACACACATGCCAGAACTATGCAGTTTCAAATGTAACTTTCCTAAATACAGCTTACATTTATACATGCAATGAAAATACAAGAGCATTTGTTTTTATGCACGTGACCAAGGAGTGAGAAATACAGCATTACGCAAATATCACACACACAAAGGTAATTAATTGAGGAAATGTGTTTGTGTAATCCATGAGTTGTCAACACTTTATGTCGGTGCCCTATGTACAAACTGCCAGTATGTACACACACAAGGAGAACAAATGCTGTTTTAAAAGTCTTCCTCTCAGATTTGAATAATAATACAAATAAACCATGAAAAGACACCCCAAAGTTTATGGAGCAAGGTGTTAATGCTTGAGAGACAAGAAAGATTGTATAACCTACTTCTATACAGAGAGAGATATGCTCTGTTCTCATTATCAATACACAGCCTAGGTCATACACGAAAGCCGCCTTGGAAGAAGTACTGGCTAGTTACAACCAACTGGGTTGGACAAAGTATAAGTGAAAGAGGAATTAATCCAGATCTGTTACAGGCCGCCGACTTCAAAACTTAAAACTGAGAAAGATGGGATCGGGGTAGAAACCAAGATTTCTTAACGTATCCCTGTATATATTCCAAGTGGAAACTGTAGGATCTTATCATTCGTTTTTAAGTCCTTGGGGTTCCCCCAATGTCTGCTGAGCAAAGGAAAAGTTGTCCCCAAATAAGAAGTTACCCCAAGAGGCTCCATGGATACAGAATGGATAGTGTCCTTCTCCAGAGGAAAACCGCAACAAGGCACGGCCAAGGACTGAAACGGGGAGAGGGGCGAGAAATAGGGGGGTAAAAAGAGAATAAGATTTTCTCTCAGCTCTTTTCTCTCTAGCATTACCAACAATATGGGCGGGAGAGCGTTTGCGGTTTTGGTCTGGGGGAGGCAAACTATGCAAAGGAACAGGGGGCGGGGAAACGGCGTCGTGTACCCCCCCTCCCGCACTGCCCCGGACAACTGTATGGAGAGGGGGGCGCAATAGAGACAAATCTTCTCCTTCCTCTTCCTAAGAAAAGAGTTTCCAGGGCCGGGGTGGGAGCGCTTTGGTAGCTTACTTACTCCGTGCCCCGTCCGGGGAAGGGTGGGTGGTGGTTCCGCCGGTGCAGCCGGTTGAGGCTCTGGTTCGATTCGGGAAAGAAGGTGACAGGGCAGCAGGAAGAGGTGGGGGGCGCGGTAGGCTGGCTGGCCGAGGAATCCGTCGCGCACCGAGAGAAGCTAGCCGGGAAACGACCAAGAGCGACGGGAAAGTTTGTGCGAAGGAGGGAGGAGCAGAAACTTGGAAAGAGAGAGAAAGAGGGAGGGAAGGAAGGAAGGAAGGAGAGCAGGAGCCAGCCCCCGCCCTTCTCGCGGATGGACAGCCTCCTCCTCCTCCACCACCACCACCACCACCGCTGGGGGAGGAGACCTCCTCCTCTACTCGAGGAGCGGGTCCCTCGCCCTCTCAGAGGGGGAGTTCTTTCTGCTGCAGGCAGGCCGGAAGGGGGGCTGGGAGGAAACTGGATGCATTTACTGGAAAAGGCTGGGTCATTATGGCCAACCAAGTTCTGCTAACCAAAGGGAGAGGACGAAGGTTTTTTTTTTGGGGGGGGGGTATTTGCAGGAGGGGGCATGCATGCGTGGAGTGCACTTCTTAGTGAAATGTTACGGGGTCCAGAGGTGGATCTTTCTTCCCTGAGGGGACGTATGTGCGGATAGCCTTAGAACGGGGAAGACCGGCTTCAAATCCCGCTTTAACCACCAAATTCACTGTGTAACCTTAGGCCAGTCACTTAACCCACCTCAAAGGGCAGAAGATACAATGAAGGAAGAGAGAGGCCATGCACGCGGGTACATAAAGTGCACGCCATAAAAATGGGATCTGAAGGCATACTACTACTTGTGAGGCTGCAATCCTATGCACTTCGCTGTTGAACTCAGCCTGTTTGGCTTCCCTGTAAACGTGCATAGGATCTGGTTAAGGAAAGGAGGCGATACGAGCTCTGTTTTATTCATGGGCGGACGAAATCAGTGAGATAAATCAGTTTCTACAATAAAAAGAAATAGCCTTTTCAAAAAGGGATGGGCTTAAGCTGTGGGGGCTGCCCTGCTCAGAGGAGCTGCAGTCGAGAAGTCCTCCTGGACAGGCATAACCTGTCTGGAACAGGTTGGGCGAGTGGCGATTGTCTTGTCTCCAGCCCCGGGGGAGAAGTGCAATGAAGGGTCTAAAGACCCGCCTGTCTGTGTTGGGGGCAGGACAGGCTGCTCGGGAGCTGCTCAAAGAACTGCTGTGGGATCTCCAGAGCAGCCCCTGCACTGAATCTCAGCCTCTGCACTCGCTGGTGATGTCACAGTCGAAGGAGCGACTCCGCTGGGTTCCAGCTTCGCCACCAAGCAGGCACCGCTCAGACATCCCACCCCTTGCGCTGAGCCTCCCGCTGCAGCGCCTCCTAGAGGTTGCGGCCGCCGTGCGCAGCCTCCACAGAACCACTTAATAGTAATCAGCCAAGCCACAGTCAACAATAGAGGAAGTCGGTCAGACGTTTGAAATCTTATTTTCTTCCACCCTTCGCCAAAGGGCGGGCAGCAGGAAATGGATCCGACAACAGCGAGAAATCACCTCGCGCTCTCTCGCCGCCGACTCCCGACGACAGCCAGGCCCCTTTTTAAACGAAGCACAAGGGAATTCCTCCTCGGGCTAAAAACAACAATACGGCGAGTATAAGGGTAAAATCCAACGTTAAATCCTACTTGGAGTAGACCCACTGAAATGAATAGGACTTAAGTTAGTCAGTCCCCTTCATTTCAGTGGGTCTTCTTTAAGTAGAATTTATCTTGGATTTTACTCTGATTTTCCACTGCCTGGCATTCAATCTGCCCTCAACAGCACACCGTATTGTAAAGCAGATTTGAAAAATAAAGGAGAATTTTCCACTCGTGTGTTTAATCCAATCTGTTAAAAGCCAAGCCAAACTGGGAAGTGCTATTTGTTATGTTCATATTCTGTCTTTTCTCCAAGGAAAAGACAGAATATGCCCATGTTCCCCAGCAATTGGTGTACATAGGCATACTGTCTCTGATACTGAAAGTAGAATATAGCAGTCAAGACTAGTTGCCATGCATAGCTTTCACTTCCATGAATGTGTCTAATCCCCTTTTAAACCCATCCAACTTGGTGGCCATCATTAAATCTTGTGGTAGCAAATTCCACAGCTGCTGTGTAAAGAAGTACTTCCTTTTATCTCTCCTGAATCTCCCACCAATCAGTTTAATGGAATGACCCTGTGTTCTAGTATTATGAGAGAGGGAGAAAAATGTCTCCCTATCCAAATTCTCCACACCATGCATAATTTTGTACAACTCTATCGTGTAAATACATCTGCCCCAGCCTTCTAGACTTCTGTCTGGTGAATGGAGAGGCACTGGGATCACTGTCACACACAAGGCACATGTTTAATTTTTATAAATAGAAATGTGCTGTTAATGCAGTAAACTAAATTTAAATATGTTACACTAGATATACATTTTAAATATATTAGCCACTGATTAGATTTATATAAACTTTAAATATATTAGACTGTGTTTAGATTCTGCTTGTTCTTCCTGTCACATTCCCGTGCATGTTTCAACCCTCTGATGGCAACATTTCTGGCAACAGCCTGACCCAATGGCTTTTGCTCTTACTCCTTCTGATCTGAAACACAGCCTATGGGTGCTTCCAGATGAGACTTTATTGTACCACTGCCTTTGCCTCATTTAGGGAATTTCATAGGGGTCCAGATTACAATGTCTTCCACTCAAACCCTTTCAATGTTTACCAACTGCTTCCATGAAGGAGAACAAGGTAGAATAAGATCCAGTACCTTTTAATTGGTAGGCTGACCATATGAAAAGGAAGACAGGGCTCATGTAACTTTAACAGTTGTAGAGAAAAGGGAATTTCAGCCAGTGTCATTTGTATGCAGTTAGTTCCTGGTGAAATTCCCGCTTCACAACAGTTAAAGTTGCAGGCACTATATTAGAATGACCATATACAAAAGAAGGCAGGGCCCCTGCAACTTTAACTGTTGTGATGAAGAGGGAATTTCAGCAGGAACTAATTGCATACAAATGACACTGGCTGAAATTCCCTTTTCTCTACAACTGTTAAAGTTACATGAGCCCTGTCCTCCTTTTCATATGGTCAGCCTATTAATTGGTAATACTAACATCCTCCATCTTGAAGCACCCAATTGTGGTTACTCATCATGATTGCTTGTTGCCTTGGCATCTCCCACCCTTCTCCTCTCTGTTGTTTCCTCACTATTACAGTGTCCTTAGACAAGGGTCTGTTCTGCTTATGTTATTTCATAAAGCAGCCTATACATTGATGACGTTAGATAAACAAACTATGGAACCCTGGAACAAAATGTTGTAGTGTAGCTCCACCCCCTAAGCTCCTCTTCATAGCACTAGCCTGGTAAAGGATCCTTGTAGTGTGCTCAGGTATCTCTGAGGAAGGGGGGAATTGATGCAGAAGGGATAAGGGGCACCTTTTTTCTTTACCAACCCTTGAAGCTTTCCTCTGCTGTGTTATACAGCACTAGAGGACTTGGGGAGTTTCCTTTGTTCTGGGGACTGAAAAAGAAGGTCCTTTCCCCTTTCCCTCCTCCTGAAACATCCATATTATATAGCACAGGGAAGGAAGTTTCTTACCTCATGGCATAAACATTTCCACCCCTCTGACCATTCCAGAATACTCACTAATACTTGGCATTTTGAATTGTTTTTAGTAGTGATGTTCTTAACAATGGGTTGTTGTTGGTTTTTGTTTTTATGTTTTTATCATGTTTAATCTGTTGTACATTGCCTTAGTGGTTTTTACAGAAATGCAGTATAAAAATACTATACACATCTAAATTAAATTATCTCTTAGGGCCTTGAGCAAGCTGTTTTCCTCACACACACACCTTCTTCTTCTCAACTGACACCCTAACATTCTGTGTCTCTCAACAGCTCTCAACCATACCATAGACTAAATATATAGACCCATACAGGCTGCTAAATGTCTGGTGCCTAGACATTTTATTTTTGCCCCCATGATGGAAGTATAGCCACCTTTTAAAAAATAATAATGGAGAAATCCAAATGATTATTTCTATTTCTACAAATTCTGGGCATGCTAATACCTCCTTCTCCTTTCTCAGTGGTCCCATTTTGGCTGCAAACCTATTGGCACTCAGCTAAGTTTGCTATTAGAAGGAGTGATGATAAATATTTAGAATCATGGCACAGGAACATAGGAAGCTGCCTTATACTGAGTCAGACCATTGGTCCATCTAGCCCAGTACTCTTGACACTGGTTGGCAGCAAATCCTCAGGATTTCAGGGAAGAGTTTTTCCTGCCCTACCTGGAGATGCCAGGGATCAAGCCTGGGACCTTATGCATGCAAAGCAGATGCTCTACCATTGAGCTATGACCACTGAGTTATGGCAAACATGGCTGTAGGAATGAAGAAATAAAGCTATAATACCGATAGAAAAGATGAACAGCAACTGCCCGGCCTAGGAGTTCTAGGACTTGGGGCATTTTTTAATATGGCACCAAAATGTCCAATGCCGAACCAAATTCATAACTGCACAGAAATGTGATGTGCTTATGCTTGGTTATAAAAATAAGAATGTGATAATTATTTTCAGGTTTAGGGTTTAGATTTTGCGTTGATTCTATGGGCTGCTCAACAGGCAGTGTGTTTCCATGACATAATGCTATGAAAGTTTATACAAATTGTTCATATTGTGGATTAATTCTCCTGATCGTAATACTAGAATTTGAAGCTACCCAGTGGCATTGATGGGCAACAGATTCAGGACAGACAAAAGAAAGTGCTTCTACACTAAACACACAATTAACTTATAGAACTTGTACCATGCCATAAGGAGCGTTCACACTGAATGTGTGAGCCAAGTCCCACTCGTATGCTCACTGATCATGCTCTTTGGCAGCCACACATTCAGTGTTAGTGTGAAGGGCCCCTATGTATGTATAGTTGTGTGTGCATAGGGCTCTGTCACAATGAGCCGGTTCACACATCATGTGATAAGCCACTGGCAGCCACCCTGAAAATAAGCCATGGTGGACTGGTTGTTTGCTCACTAACCCACATTATTCCTGACAGATGATTGGATGCTCTGCAGCTTGCTGTGGCCTTTTCCCCCTTAGACCCCCATGCCTCATGTATCTGACGAATGCATTGGAGCATGTAGTGTGAAGTCTTCTAATGGTTAGATGGCTTTAAAAAGGATTTGATAAGGATAGATCCATCTGTGGCTTTATTAGCCATGTTAGCTATATGGAGCCTCGGTACTTGGAGCCAGTATGCCTCTGAACACTAACTGCAGTATGTGTTTGGGGTGGCCCTGCTTGTTGGCTTCTGGAAATCCCTTGCTTTCAGTTGTTGAAAACGGAATGCTGCACAGGACGGATCATCAGTTTGGTCTAGCAAGGCTCTCCTTATGGCCTTATGTACAATTCCAAACAGGGGAAGGGGGAGAGTGACAAGGTGGATTTGCCACCTTATCCATAGTCTTGCTGGCTCGGGCTGGTCAGGACAGAAGATGGAAGTGGAGTCCCCCCCCCCTCCGCTTTTCCCTTGTTGGAGTAGGGACATTTCTATTTTCCCTTCTATTGGATATTAGGAGGGAATTTTCCTACACAGCTGTAAGCTGGTGAAAGTGACAGGTCTGGATTGAACCACTCGCAGGGGAATTAAGCAGCTTTGAGCCTGGCATATCCAAAATCTGCCCCATCCCTGGAATACCCTGGTTTATGTGAAAAATGCCAGTGGAAGCTTTTTGCCCGCAAAGCTCTCTGTTGAGCTCCTCTCTATTGGTGGAGGCCAACAGAGGGGCAACTCCACCAGATCCTAACTGTCTCCAGCAATCACTCTAGGATGCAATCCTAAACTTCTCCTAGCCTCCTGCATCCACATTTCGGGGGCAGGTTTTGATGTTGCTTCGGTCGAACGCTGCCTTTTTAGAGATCCATTTTACTTATGACTGTTGCTCTTTTTCTTGCTCTGGCAGAATCCACTGTTGCTGTTTCTGAATTACAATATGAAAGAGCTGTATTTAATAAAGCTATAACTATTTCCTTATAGCTAGTTTATCCAAGCCTAGGCAAAAAATAGCTACAGCTCTATAAAACCAAGTTCTCCCCAGAATAGTTCAAAAGAATTTCTTCAAAAAAATGTTTATGGGATGTGAAAATAAAAGCCCCTCTAAATTCACAGTTGCAAAATTCGTGTTCAGATGCCAGATTTTTTTTTTTAAAAAAAATCAAAATGTTGAGATAGTTATTTTGAAGTTTGTTACAGGAAGCTGTTTTCCCAAAGCGCAAGACTTGAGTGTGTTTTGTATAAATGAAATGGTCAGTGGAATATGATTAAAATCACCTTCCTCCAATGGGCCAGATCTCCGCTTACAGCTTTACACTGATTAGAGGCATCTGCTCAGTTTGACACTAATCAAGATTCAAACTCAGGACCTGCAAGAATGTAATCAAGTTTCTTTGGGCATTTTCCACACTAGAAGCACAACTCCCGTTCTGGCTAATATTTGCTTGAACAAAGTCAGGTTCCTCAACCTTTTTGAACTTGTGGGCACATTTGAATTTTGAGAGTATGTCATGGGTGCTGTCACAAAATGGCTGCTATGGAGGGGAGCATTCATAAATTACAGTCATGGTGGGCATGTCAAGTCACAAAACACTCATTTCTAAGAAGGCAGGCTGCTGAGGCTAAAAGAAAAATAATTTTCCCAAGAACCTAGTACGTGGCAGATGTGGAGTCTGGGCTATAAAACATAAAAATCTATCTTTTAAACACAAATAAAGATGGTGCTAGAGGGCAGCACTACATTTTGCAGCATGCCAGCCTCCCAGGTTTTTTTTTAGTTTTTAATTTTAAAAGAACCTTAAGAAATAAAATAAAAATCAGGAGGGGCATGGAGATGTTCCATTGTTGTATTGGCATCCACGGGCACCTCACTGGAGACTCAGGATGATGACTCTATTCTGCTTATTATCCTGTATTAACAACATTCACACATGTACAGAAATAGTGCAAGGAAGGCTCTAACAGTGCAAACCTATAAATGACTATTCAGAAGTAAACCACACTGTATTTAATGGCACGTACAAAAAACCCAATTCCACCAATGAATGGACGATGGAGCAATAAATACCTGACAATCCATGAAAAACAGATTGAATGAATTTAACAAAATCCTTACACCCCTACTCTGAAGGGGTGGGAGTACACAGCTTTAAAGAAACTTTCTAAATATGAAGATGGTCATGGAACAGCAGAGTACTGTTGTGGCGGAAGAAGGAAGGTTGTATTCCCCAGTTGTTTTTTAAGGCTAGATTAATGTTCCTGGAATGGTTCATCAGGGAAACACTCAGCTTCTCAAGCAATAAATAAAATTACCCCAATGGCATAGGCCATGGTGGTGTGGTGTGGGGGATATGTCACTCATCATCGTTCACATAACTGGCAATATCCAGTAGGTGCTCAACTGCAATTACATAGGCTGACCACATGAAAAGGAGGACAGGGCTCATGTAACTTTAACAGTTGTAGAGAAAAGGGAATTTCAGCTGGTGTCATTTGTATGCAATTAGTTCCTGGTGAAATTTCCTCTTCATCACAACAGTTAAAGGTGCAGGCACTATACTAGAGTGACCATATACAAAAGAAGGCAGGGCTCTGCAACTTTAACTGTTGTGATGAAGAGGGAATTTCACCAGGAACTAATTGCATACAAATGACACCAGCTGAAATTCCCTTTTCTCTACAACTGTTAAAGTTATATGAGCCCTGTCCTCCTTTTCAGATGGTCAACCTAAATTACATTCCAAATGGCAGTCACAATCATATAATACTACTGCTCTGTTTTTGTAAGAATCCTGTTTTCCAAGTAGACGTGGTTGTTCTCTGGATGCAATATTGGAGCAATAGATGTGCTAGCTTGAAGGAGGACATCTCAGTGACAGTCATATGCAACTGTATGTAGATAATGGAATTCTGCAGCATCTCCATTGCTTATTAGATTCTACCAGTGTGAAAGGAGAATCATAGAATCATAGAGTTGGAAGGGGCCTATAAGGTCATTGAGTCCAACCTCCTGCTCACTGCAGAAATCCACCTTAAAGCATGCCTGACAGATGGTTGTCCAGCTGCCTCTAGTGTGGGAGAGACCATGACCTCCCTAGGTCATTTGTTCCAATATCGTATTGCTCTAACAGTCAGGAAGTTTTTCTTGATGTCCAGCTGGAATCTGGCTTCCTGTAACTTGAGACCATTATTCAGTGTCTGCACTCTGGGTTGATTGAGAAGAGATCCTGGCCCTCCTCCATGTGACAACCTTTCAAGTATTTGAAGAGTGCTATCATATCTCCTCTCAATCTTCTCTTCTCCAGTTCATGCTCAGTTCTTTCAGTCTCTCCTCATAGGGCTTTGTTTCCAGACCCCTGATCATCCTTGTTGCCCTCCTCTGAACCCCCTCCAGCTTGTCTGCATCCTTCTTCAAGTGTGATGCCCAGAACCTGCTGGATACTACCCTGCTGACCATGTATTTAGTCTGCATCAGTAAGGATTCTTTTGCATATAGCAATTTGTCTTCATAGAACTCTTTCAAGCATACACGCAGAAGGCCCTTCCCAAGCTGGCCAAATGTGTGGCCCGTTGGGGGCATGGCCAAAGGAGTGCAGTGGGGAAGAGAACAGAACTAGCCTCTGAAGCTCAACACCCACTCATATGATGCTTGAGTGAGTTGGTTCATCTGAACCCTCCCAAACTGATTTGGGGAGTTGTGGCATATATTTTGATTAGACAAAAACATATTTTTGAACAAGACTAGAAAGACGTAGTTGATTGGGTTGGAACCAAAAGTCATTAGCTAGCATTACCTCAAGCTCTGGAGAAAGAGTGGGCTAGAAGTGCCTTAATAACAGGCCTTCTGGTGACAATTGTGGGAGTCATCAATTTCTCACTGATCCAGAAACACCACCCAGGCATTCTCTTCCTTCCACAGACGAAGGTTCCATGGTAGGGATGGGGGAACACAACCCCCAAATCTTTTTCAGGTATTGGTAGAATTTTTTTAGTTTATTCAATAACAAAAGGTGGAATCCAACATAAGTCCTACTTCGAGTACACCCATTGAAATAAGTAGAACTAATTTAGTCTTAAGTTCCATTCATTTCAATGGGTCTACTCTAAATAGAACTTATGTTGGATTCTACCTGAGGATTCATGTTCTCTCTCTAAATTATTCTGATCTTTCTTCATAAGGGCTCTTTTACACAGATTAATTTCCAATCTGTGTAAAACAGCCCTTATGAAGAAAGACCAGTATCAATTCAATCTATTAAACGTGTGCCTTGAGAAGCATCCACTATAACACATGTACATGCAGGGCTGGCCTTAGGGGTAGGTGAGCTGGGCAGTCGCTGGGGTGCTGAACTGAAGGGTGCCAAGGTGAACTCAGTGGCGCTCTGTGTGTCTGTGTGTGTGCTTATGTATTGTCTGCAGTGGCAAAAAACAAGACTCTGTAACCTTTCTTTCAAGGTTCTGTAGGTTTGGGTAAGTACAAAAGTGTTCTTCCTTCAGTTAGCTGTAAAGTATGGTTCTTTTTCAAGTTCCACTCTGTTGTCGATTGTGCTAGGTAAAAACCAGCGGAACACAACTTGACTTTGAGGCTATGCTACTGAGCACTTAGCACTTCAAATACTGTAAACACTATATTCAATAATAATAATAAAAATAAAGCCATAAGCTGTAAGAGGTCAACTGGATACCTTCTTTATTTATAATTTTTCTTTATTATTTTTAAAGATAAAAATAATGATATTCTAACATACCAAAAGATAGGAACTGCTATAAAACAAAAAATGTTATAAGTAAAACGTGTGATATTTCTTCTCTGTTGCATAGTGTACTGCTACTTCTCAGAAAGTGGCTCTTTGAGCTTTGGCTTGTGCTAATGGAAGCACAGGGTCTGAGAAAGCAAGGTTTTCAGCATTGTCGTTCTCAATGGACATCATACCTGAACTGGGCCCCATAAATTTTCTGGGTGGCCCTGCAAAACTGCCCATGGGGGAACATAGGAACATAGGAAGCTGCCATATACTGAGTCAGACCATTGATCCATATAGCCCAGTATTGTCAACACTGACTGGCAGAAGCTCCCCAGGGTTTCAGGCGGGAATCATTTCCTCACCCTACCTGGAGAAGCAGGGATTGAACCTGGGACCTTCTGCATGCAAAACTGGGGCTCTATCACACTGAGCTATGCAACCCGGGCCATTTCCCTGCTCTACATCTCAGCCAAGGATTCAGCAGCACTCCCAGCAGATGAGGGAGGGGCAAGGCACCAAAGGCACTTCTCAGCCAAGGCACTATTTATCCTAGAGCCGGCCTTCAATCTGTCACCAGTTGGGGCTTTGTGCCACATGTACACACAGGAAATGGTCAAATGTGGATACTTGTCGTACATGAGGATGTATACATGGGATTTACACAACTCTGCTGATTCTCCTTGACTTCTTGGAGGCTCAACCCTAGTAAGATGGAACATCATTCCACTCATATTCGGGTCAACATTTTCAGAAGGTGCTGCTGGAAAATTTCTGCTCATCCCTTTGACATTTGTGCTCTGGGGTCTTGTAAGGTTTCATTTTACCCTCCATGCTTGTCAATATCTATATGAAACTGCTGAGTGAGGTCATCCAGAGATTTAGACTGTAATGTCATCAGTATATTGATGTATATAATATTCTGATGACATGCAGCTCTCTCTCAATTTTTCATCTGATCCAGGTGAGGTAGTAGTAGTGCTAAACCGATGCCAGGCCACAGTAATTGATTAGATGAGGATCAATCAACTGAAGCTCAATCCAGTTGAGATGGAGGTACTGTTGGCTGGCAGTTCATATATCCAGCGAAGTAGTGTTTAGTCTGTGCTGGAAGGGTTTGCAGTCCCACAAAAAGTTCATAATTTGGGATTGCCCATTGATCCATCTTTGACTTTAGAAACAAAAGTGTCTCCTGTGGCATAGAACCCCTTTTCCCAATTTAAGCTGGTATGCCAGCTATACCTACCTGGATGGTACTAGCTTGACTTTTGTGATCAATGCCTTGGTAACTTTCTGTTAGCTTACCGCATTAGATGTGGCATTTTTTTTATTCTCTGGGGCATTTAACTCACCATATGGTTTTATCACTCAGTTATATTTTGTAAGTTATGTTTTGTGCTATATTTCTATGTGACTATATAAGAGCTTTTGTATTTACTGCCTTGTTTTAATCAGTTTTTAAATGTGTTTTTTCCATGCATTTTATTGTGATTGTTTCTTTGGAGTTACTGTTTTTATTGTTTTGCTTTTATTGTGTACATCATCCTGAGATCTTAGGCTATAGAAGAACTCCTAAGTTTAAATAGTTAATGATGACGATGATGACAATGTCCTATATCGGAATGATGTACATATATGGAATTCATTTTGCGTAAAGGAACCCAAAGTTGAAATCACTTACAAGTTGTGATGAATGAAAGCGCTGTTTGTTCCCCAGCTTAATAAATGTGTTAAAATTCTGGAGGTGATGAAAAGTGCAAGAGCTTGGGATACTGCTGATTGAGCTGAAATAATTAATCACTTCATTTAGTCAATGCCTAGTCACTACCCTTTCAAATTTAAGAAGGTGGTGCTGCATGGAAGCAATCTTAAAGAGTTTGTGAAACTGAGATGATACTCTGGAGACTCTGGTATAATTGTGTTAGATTACAGCAGCCATATTGTCTGGGGATGATGAGAGTTGTAGTCCAATAGATTTCAAAAGCATCAGTTTGGTCAAGGCTGGATTACAGCATTAGGAAATTAAAGCTGCAATTAAATTACAGCATTGTGAAACAGTACTGTCTTAGATGACAGAACAGGTAGTACTGAGGGAGACCAGGGGGCAATCATCTTAGAATCTAAGAGCCTATCTACACAGTCCCTTGGAACGTTTTTAATAGTATTTTAAAATGTTCCAAATAGGTGCGTTCTAAAACGTCTTAGGCCACATTACAGGAGAAAACTTCTTCAGTCTTCAAAACGGTGTGTGCAGTCACACACTCTTCTGCCCTGTCTCTTTCTCTTTCGTTTTTACAATGAGTTTAGGGCAAGGCATTATGGGCGTTGTAGTTCAGTCACCCACTTCCTCCTTTGTTCCTCTGTCATTCCCTAGTGAGTATAGGGCTAAGAATTGTAGGTGTTGTAGTTCACTCGCCCACTTCCTCCTTAGCCCTGCTTTCTTCCCCACCAATCAACTGCTAAGCATTTGGGCACCAGTAAACGAAGCACTGCCCCCATGAATCACAAACGGTAAGGAAAGACACATTATTTTACTTAAACGATTTATTAAAAGTGAAACCATTGTATATAACTGAAGTGAGTTTCAAAAAACCTCAGATATACAACGTTATAAGGAGTGCGTCATGTGGCCCAAAGAGTTTTCATAACCCTTATAAAACGTTCAAAACCTAGCGTGTAGATTGGCTCTAAGATTTAGATGACAGAATGGATAGAATTGATAACACCTTTCTTTTTCTTGTACAGATACCTGTGCAAACAAAGAGTGAGTGAACATTTACAAAATTGCTCCTAACTGGTCACATTCACTTACTTCTCTCTTAATAAGAAGACAGAGGAATAACAATGTCATTTCACAGATTGAAATGGTAGTGAGCATGGTAAATACCAGAGAAGCCAGATTTAATTTTTATTTTCTAATCTGTTCTCATTGTTCAGTATATGACTCTACACATTTCACTGTTCTTCTTCCATAAGAATTATCAGAATATAATATCTTTGTTTTATTGTTTTATTTATAAGAACATAAGAGAATAAGAAGAGCCATGCTGGATCAAACTATGGGTCCATCTAGTTCAGCACTCTGTTCACACAGTGGCCAACCAGCTGCCCATGGGAAATTCACAAGCAGGACACAAGTGCAACAGCACCCTCCCACCCATCTTCCCCAGCAATTGGCATATATAGGCTTACTGCCTCTGATACTGGAAGTAGCATATAGCCATCAGGACTAGTAGCCATTGATAGCCATCTCCTCCAGAAATTTATCCTGAATCTCCCACAATCAGCTCTATGGGAGGACCCCAGGTTCTAATATTACGAGAGAAGGAGAAAAATGTATCCCTATCCACATTCTCCATACCATGCATAATTTTGTACACATCTATCTTGTCTCTCTTTACCCTCCTTTTTTCCAGGCTAAACAATTCCAGGTGTTGTAATGTTTCCTCATAGGGGAGATGCTCAAGTCCCTTGATCATTTTAGTTGACCTTTCTGCACCTTTTCCAGCTCTACTATGTATATATATATATAGACCTGAACTGAATATAGTCTTCTAAGTGTGATCACACCATGGATTTGTATAAAGGCAGTATGGTACCAGCAGTTTTATTCTCACTTCCTTTTCTAATTATGCCTAACATGAAGTTTGCCTTCTTTACAGCAGCTGCACACTGAGGCCGTGTCTATATGAGGTCACATTGGTGCCTCGAGACCCCACATTCCTCACGTGTGCTCCTGCCAGGTAGTCCCCACAGCAATGAGAGCAAATGTGGGGTTTGAAACCTCACCGGGAGGAGGAGAGGCCACTGCCACCCCTAGCGCCCCATTCCTCCCCTCAGCTATTTGCTTCCCTCCTCTTCCTCCCCACTGCCAAAGAGAAAGCAGTTGCTGAGTGAGGAGTCTGCGTCTCGCTCCATTTTTCCCCCATTTTTCATTTAATGCGAAGCTCCGTGGAGGCGGACCAGCAGCCATTCAGCTTGCTGGGCCACCCCTCCTCCCTGTCCCGCCATGCCAGTGCCTCGCTACAGTTATTTATTTATTTATTTATTTATTTATTTATACATTTTTCTTTGACTGCGATGCTCCACTGCGGAGGCATGGAGGTGGTCCAGTGGCCATTCAGCTCCCTGGCACCCCCCCTCCTCTGCCAAGCCAACGGCAACCAATGAGGAATCACCATCTGCTGGGGCACACCTCCGCCACAGCTCCAGAGCATAGCAACAGACAGCAGATGCCATCGTTGCCTTGCTCCAAGTGAAAAAAGTTGGGTAAGTCCCCAAAGTTTTTAAATTGGAGCTTCAGGGGAAAGCCCTGGGATGGCTCTGCAATAGTCACTGCATCATATAAATGACCTAGCACCACTGTGGATCCACCCCAGGGCTTTCCCCTCATCAAGATGAGGTTCCGGGTAGACATTTTCATTGAGCTGTCCCCTGCAAGTGGTATTTTGCCCCAACATGCATCACTTTATACTTGCTTACATTGAACTGCATTTTGCCCTTTAGATGCCCATTGTCCCAGTTTGGAGAGAACCTTTCGGAGCTCCTCACTATCTCTTTGTGTTTTAAGCACTTTAAATAATTTGGTTTTATCGGCAAACTTGGCCACTTCACTCCTCACTCCTAATTCCAGATTATTTATGAGCAAGTTGAAAAGCATTGGTCCCAAAACAGATTCCTGTGGGACTCCACTATTTATTTCCTTCCATCGGGAGAATTGACCATTTATTCCTACTCCCTGCTTTCTGTTCTTTAAGCAGTTACTGATCCGTAAGAGAGCCACTCCTCTTATTGCATGACTGCTAAGTTTGCTCAGAAGTCTTTGATGAGGGACTTTGTCTACTAGAACTTCCAAAAAACTTTTGACAATGTATACCGGATCACTACTGTCTACATGTTTGTTAATACTCTCAACGAACTCCAAAAGGTTAGCGAGACAGGACTTACCTTTGCGGAAGCCATGTTTATTCTTTTTCAGCAGGGCTTGTCCTTCTATATGCTTATTAATTTTGTCTTTAATAATGCTATCAACCCATTTACCCATAACAGACATTAAGCTAACAAACCTGTAATTTCCTGGATCCCTTTTTAAAAATTGTTGTTACATTGGCCATCTTCCAGTCCTCTGGTACAGAGGCTGATCTTAGGGACATGTTGCATATTTTAGAAGATCAGCAATTTCTTATTTGACTTCTTTGAGGGCTCTAGGCTGGATACCATCTTGGCCTGGTGATTTATTTGCTTATTTATTTATAAGGTTGAGAACTTCATCTGTTGTCACCACTATTTGCCTCAGTTCCTTAGACTCCCTTCCTGAAATCATCAGTTCAGGCACAGGTATCTCTCCTATATCTCCTGCAGTGAAGAATGATGAGAAGAATTCATTCAGTTTCTCTGCAATGGCCCCGCACCTTTACAATAAATCGCCATTGGACTCTACTATGCTTCATCATTGTTGGCTTTTAAGAAGGCTTTAAAATATATTATTTTACTCTAGCCTTCTCCTAATGTGATTGCTCTTGTTGCAGTTTTTGTTGCTGTCTTATTGCTGGTTTTATTATTGGATTTTATTACTGGGTTTTGTGTGTGTGTGTGTGTGTGTGTGTGTGTTGTTACTGTTTTTATTCCTTTTAATATTGTATTGGTTTTATGTGTTTTATTGTTGTATGCCGCTTTGGGAGGGAATCTGCCCTGAAAGGCAGCCAAGAAATATTTTAGATAAGTAAGTAATCAATCAATCAATCAGCTAGACTGATCCTAAGCCATTTAGAATTTTAAAGGTCAGTACCAACACTTTGAATCAGACTCAGAAACTGACTGGCAACTGGTGCAATTGATGCACCACTGGAATAATACGTTCAAAACGGCCAGTCTCAGTAATAAGCCTTGCGGTTCTATTTTGCACTAAGTGATGTTTCCAGAACATCTTCAGAAGTAGCTCCACGTATACTGGTCACTTGTCAGATGTAACAGTGAGCATGAAGTTTGCCCCATCCCACCCTTGCTGACTGGCATATTCTTGGCTGTTTCATGAGACACCATGTGGTTCTTCTTGCTTTAATTCCTGTCATGTAGGAAGTAGCAAGGGAGTACCAGAAAGCTGCAGGAGTCATGGTGGTTCTGGAGGAGGCTTTTATTGTGCAGTTGCTGCGTGTTACTCATGGAATTTTACACAGGCGGTGGGTGGGGCAGAGAGCAGATGTAGTATAGTTCCATTCTTTATCCTCCTGACTTTTCCCACCACTTCTTCTTCTGCCTTTTTTCATACCACAAAATATATGTTGTGAAAAAGACGGAATAGCTGCACAACATCTTTTGATTGTTAGCACATGAAGATGCTGTCTGAAAGTACCCTTAGGGTGCCTCTACACAAGAGGTTTAAAGCTCTTTCAAGTCTCATTAAAATTTGTACGTCTACAAGAGCGGAGCGCAAATCAGGGGTAGAGGTGCATTTTCTCTCCGATTATGCGCATTATCGAATGCACATTAAATAGTGCGTTTTCCTGCTCTGCGGCGTTAAAGCGCATGTTTCAAACAACCAGTCGGGCCACCAGTTATGCGCTTAACCACTTCCCGCAAACAGTCATTATTGTAACAATGATTGTGAGAAGATGCGCATAATCGGACAACCAGGTGCCAAACTGAATTCTTGTAGAGGGGGCCTAATGAGAGGACAAGCAACAACCTAGACTATTGGACAGATCAGAAGATGTTTCTGCCAGTCTCTTCATAAATTCTGGGGTACACTATGTAGGCAAAAATGGTGTGTATATCTCTGAGTCAGTTCATCTCATCCATGGATAGTTTTACCCTCAAGATGCCTGGTTATCACAGGCAATTGGGAAATTCCTATCTATCTTATAAAAGGCAGAGATAGGAAAAATACTCTTTCATGGTGCCAGGAGATCAGATGTATGGAGTGGGCTGTTAAGGGAAGGCTCTCTTCTAGTCCTTCCTGTTATTTTTATGAGGCATCCAAAATGTGTGTTGCTTTGTTCCTAATAAGGCTACTTATTGCCCTGACTGTCATCAGAAATCATCCTGTTAAATAGAATGAACAGTTTTGCTTGTGATCCTAACTTTGACCAGCCTAACTTATCACTGTTATTTAAAACCAAGATGGTCTTGCAAAGCATGGGTGGGCAGATTTTAGGATTGCAGGATCTACTTTGTTTTTCATGAGAACCCCGAAGTCCACAAACTGGAGCTAGTTGCAGATGTCTGGCAAAGATAGGAAGGCACACATAGAACTGCAGAACAAAGTGCCTTTGAGCATATGCTCACCTAAGGAAGTTTTGTTCTATGCCAGAACGGGAGCCCACAAATCCTTTCCCACACAAATCTAGCCCTGTTTCTCCCCAAGTTTTCTGGATTTCAGCAGCCTAATTTAGGAGGAAAATAAGGCTTTTCGTTATCACTACTGCTAAACCATTGAGAGTCAGAAACCTCTTGTTGCTCTGCAAATCACCTGGAGATCTAACAGAAGATCGCAATCTACATTCTGCCCACCCTTGTTGTAATGCACGTACCCCAAGGGCATCATTGCAGATTGTGAAGAGAGATTTTACTTGCAGGGAGATTCAAGAAGAGCCAAAGGGCCACTTTTGAATGCATTCAAGATTAAATAGTGAAAAGGAAAAACAGTGTATTTTACTAGCTTCTTTAAAACTATACCATTAAAACTAGCAATGTTATCTACACAGAAAAAGCAGCCTTCTTCGAAGTAAAGGTGTTTGTGCCTTTGGCACGCATATCTAATACATAGGCACATTTACTTTTTAAAAAATCTCCTTTTAATAATTGTTATCTTTTCGGAGCCAGGTCAAGACTTTCCTCTTCTCTCAGGCATTTGGCAATATCTGAGGAGCCTGGGTTTGTTTTGTTTTGTTTTTGTAGCTTTTTTGAAGTGTTGTAGTGGTTTTTAAATGTACAGATTGTGTGTAAGTTGTATGTTTTTGCTGTCTTAATTTTTGTATATTTTTAAAATTGTTTTTAATCCTATGTAAACCGCCCAGAGAGCTTCGGCTATGGGGCGGTATACAAATATAATAAATAAATAAATAAATAAATAAATAAATTTGGCAAATTTTTGAAGGATAGATCTATCAATGTCTATTAGCCATGACAGCTACCTAAACGTTCATATTCAGAGGCAGTATGCCACTGAATACCAGTGGGGGCCAGAGACAAGAGCAGGGGGAGGCTTTTGCTTTCATGCCCTGCTTATGTCTTATAGGAAATATCTGGTTGTCCAATATCCAAAACAGTTTGGTGGACTAGAATGGACCCTTGATCTGAGCCAGCAGGATTGTTCTTATGTTTTTGAGTCTATAACTATAGTAATTCAATATATAGAACAAATCAGATATTTATTCATTCATCCATCTATTCTGTACCAGACTTCTCCAATCTAGTGCCCTCCGGACCACAACTCCTATCATACTCAACCAGCATAACCAAAGATCAGGGATGACAGGAGTTGTAGTCCCAAACATCTGGAGACACCAAGGTGGGGAGGGTGTTCTGTATCCTGATTGTCAGCCATGAGTAGCTCTCATAGAGGGTTAGACTTAACATTCTTACAAAGAAACAATACCAAGTGGGTGTCAGTTGTCCAACTCCAGGGTCTCTGGATGAAACTGATTATCTAGACCAATTTCAGTCTGACATCATGGATGGTTTTGGGACTGAAATAGTCTTGGTTGCCCTGGTGCAGGGGCAGAGTAGCTTTTTCCTGTCAAGCTCTGCGTTATCTTGGTCAGAACCTGTCAGGATCCATAATCCACCAGACAAACAAGGGCAGGGCCAGCAAGTCACACTGAAGGTACAGAAAATTACAGTACACCCACACATACATACACCCCCACACATCTATTCACTCATACACACACAAGCTGGCAGGTAAACATGGGTGCTCAGAAAACCAATGTCTAAAGATGCTCTAGCTGCCACACTCTATGGCTTAACCTGCCTGCTTCCTGGTTAGTGTCTCTGTCATGAGAGAAACAGCAATTCTGACTAGGAAGCCGATCGTTGCTGCCACACTCTGGGGTCAGCTTTCTGAACGCCTACATTTGCTTGCCAACCTGCCTTCAGTCTCTCTCTCCTCACTTTTCCAGAGAAGAACAAGTGAGGGAAAAACCCAGGCAGGCTGGCAGGCAAATGTGGAAGCAAACCTTGGAGTGCAGCAGCTAGAACGTCTTTAGATGGAGTCATGGCCTGGAAAAAGGCCTGCAATCCACCTATTCTGGATGGCACGACACTCTCTTGAGAAATCAGGTTCACAGCTAGGGAATACTCATAGATCCAGAATTGTCACCAGAAGCCCAAGTGGCCTCTGTGGCAGGAATGCCTTTAACCAAGTATGGTTGTTTTGCCAGCTACAGCCATGTCTGGACAGAGATATTCTGTTCAGAGTGATCCATGCTTTGGTAAACTCCCTACTGGATTACCTAAATGTGTGGGGCTTCCCTTGAAGACAATTTACACAAGCTTAATTGAACATAGACTATGCTTGCCTGAATTTCGACTGGTGCGAAATCCATTCCACACTGATTTTAAAAGAGCTTTATTTTCTACCTCTTTGCTCTGAGCTCAATTAGTTCAAGTGTTAATACAAAATCCCCCCAAAGTAGAAAACCAATCCTCAAATCTGTGGAATCTTCCAGACTTGGGAAAAGCCAGTGGCTGCAGAATCCGCAGGTCAGATAAATAGAAGTGCAAACTCATTTGAATGTATTGTGGATTTCTCCATTTTTTCTCTATTTTTAGGGGTGGGGAATACTGTCATTTAAATAAAAATACAATACTGCTGTCAAGTTGCTAACTGTTGATGGGCAACTTCTCAAGGCCCCTACCTTTCTCCATTCTTTTGGTTCTTTACCTTTAAACCATACTTGTACCAGGCCATCCTTCAAATAGAGGGCACCTGTAAAGTAAGACACATGGCCATGCTACAAATGAGCTGCAGATTGACTCAGGAGGTGGCTGATGGTAAAGATGCCAATGCACAGAAGCATCTTTTACATTAGTTTGAAGACTCTTTTGACCCCTTCATAGAATTTGGAACCCAGGGAGAAGAGGGCAATCCCCCCTCTTAACAGTGCCTTTGATGATGATTCTTCAACATTTGAGAGACTGAAAAGGGTACAAAAATGAGGTGGTTTCAGAAGTATGTGCATGTATATACAAAACCCTCAAGGCTATGGTACTACTCAGTCCTAATACTTCATCATATGCTATGACAAAACTATAGGCTGTAATTTTTATTTCTTAATACATGCACCAAAGATTCTCTTTGATTTTCTAGCAGGAAAGGTGCTAGATCCTGAACTGGTGTAGACACTTTAAATTATTACATCAATGGTTCCATATATATAAAAAATTAGGGATGAGGAGAGGCGGGGAAGAAGTCAAAAACCTTCATGATTCTGTCTGTTAGGTGTCTTCCCTTTGACAATTAATAAGAATAACAATAACAATTAATTACAGCTCACATGTACAAAACATCTCCCAGCCTTACTTCCACACCTACGTGTATGATTCATAATGACTTGGAAGACATCTAGCATCCTACAGCAACAACACATAAAGGTATTAGGACAGGAAGAGAAGTCTCTCGCTCTGTCCAACAGAAACTGAGAAGTGTTGTTACTTAAAAGCACTCGGATGCTCAAACCAAATTTAAGTACACCCGTTCCTAGATCAAACCACCACATGAACCCACTTGGGGACAAGTGTTTTCTCAATGGCTTTAGGGGGAAAGAGCATCCTACCCCTCACCGATACTTGCAAATTGTCTCACCGTGACTCACAAAGAGCACCACACCTTTTGAGTCTTGTCACCAAGCACTTCCTGCAGCAGCTTGGCCTTCCCATTGAGGCTTTCTTCTCTTGATGGCCTCCTTCTTCAACCAAGAAAGGGCTCAGCCTAATCCTGCTTAGCTTGGAGGACAGATATGTGGCAAGGGGAGGGAGCGACTAGGTTGCCCCTGTAACACAGCAATGTGGACAAGGTTATTTCCTTCCACTGAGGTACTAATAGTTCTTTAACATTACTAGTCACTCTGACATAATCTAATGGTGTAAAGCAGGAAAAGATGATATAAAACTAACGAAAACATAACATGGCTGTGCGGAATAAATAGGACTGTGACTGTTCCAATTTAGAAGGGGAAAGAGCAGGGCCGGCTCAAGGCACTTTGCTGCCTGAGGTGAAGGATAAAATGGTGCCCCTCCCCCATTCCATATATAAAAGCCAACTATAGTGGCAGATGAATCTTGCTTTAACACTGGCAATGGGACACGGTCCTCTACCACACCGGAGGAGAGTAAAGTAGTTTAGAGGGTGAATAATTGGCTGCATAACACCCACAGCTCTGTCCTGCAATACCCCACTGCCTTTTAGCATCACTAAGACAGATCTTCATGGGTTTAGAAAAAATACCCCACAAGACCAAAAATATTAGTTCTTAGTAATAATACAGTTTTACCTTGGCAGTTTATGTTACTTTTCTAATATTTCTAATATTCTGTCCAGACCCCAACTCTAAATTCCTTAGACTCCTAAAAAGCAACATATACATTTACAGCCAACTAGATTAGTCCTGAAGGCTGGCTGGGCAGGCCATGAGTTTGAAAAGGAGAACAAACTGGAGCTTGTCCCACTAGTGGATCTTTTATTGATCATTATCAGTACAGAAAAAACAACTTCCTTTTCCCATGCCAATTATAAATTACTAAACAAACCACCCACCCTGCAAATAATCTTAAAAAGTCAGATATGCCTGGGATTCAAACAACAGCTACTCCCGATTGTTAAGAAGTTTGTATATACAGGAAGTGACAATATGATAGCCTGAGATGGTTAGCTGGTTCCAAATCCCTTGAGAATAAGTAAATTAACAGAGGGAAAAGAGAGAGAGAGAGAGAGAGAGAGAGAGAGGAGTCTCCTACAGTCATGGTCCAAAACACTACAGCTTAAAGCAGCTGTTTGCTGGGCTTGAGTATTGTTTTTTTCACGAGGCAAATGCCAAGAACATGTGCGTACAAATGCCAAGAATACGTGTGTGCATGTGTTGTTACCAGCTAAACCTACTTTGTAAATATGCACCCATGTCTTTTGCTTTTGCAAGATTTTCTCCAGTTGTGTATTGGCAATGTCAGGTGAGCTGTTATTCCTGTTCACTCTATCTTGGTTGCTTTATATCATCAGGCAAATTTCTGCCTGCAGTAGCCAGTCCAGATAGAAGGAACTGTGCCTTGCTAGGCCAGACTCAGCATGGTGAATGTCAGCTATGCTATTCGCAGGCTAGCTTCCCATCAAAGCTGGACAGGGCAATGGCAAAGGCCTGCACAGCACAAAGTGGGTAGTTGTAGTCCATGGTAAAAGCATCATCAGCCACACGGCCAAATTGCAAGACGATGTAGTCAGCTGCAGGAAAGGAGATAAGACACCATCAGTTCAGCAGATGGACCATGATGCCAAATAAATGTAAATGGTAAAGCAATTTTTGGTCCCCTATGCCTTTCAGGGAAGGATTCACCAAAGATAGTTGGAGGAGGAGGAGGAGGAGGAGCAGAAACGGTTGATGATAGTGCCAAAGGGGGCTTTTGCACAGAAGCTTTGCCAGGTCCTTGACTTAGGCCCCCTCCACAAGGATGCGCTTTTGCGCCCGGTTCCGGGATTATGCGCATTATCGCGGAGGCGCATTTACGCCTAATCCCTCTGCACGGGAGGCGGCGAGAGGCGGCGAAGCGCATTAATTCATGTCCAAAAAGCGCTTTAGAAGATGTTAACGCGCATAATCGCTTGTTCACACTGCGATAATGCGCTTTAACGGCCGGAGAAAAATAAAAGTCGCTATTTAACGCGCATTCGAAAATGCGCATTATCGGGGAAATAACGCGCCTGTACGCCCGTTTTGCGCTCCGCTGGTGTGGAGGTAAAATTTATAATGAGCCTCTAAGGCTCATTAAACGTCTCGTGTGGAGGAGGCCTTAGACCTTTATCACACGTACCATTCCCCCCTCCCCTGGGATTGCTTCTGCAGGTTCCCCCTCCGGTTCCTATGTGAGCCTAGTATTTTGAACCACACGTGATCAGTTTTGCTCCGATACCTCAGTTCAGCCTGTTGAACTTGCCTGAAATGGACTTTGCCCGTTCAGGGTAAAATAGAAACAGAAACTAAAAACTGAGCACTCAGGGCACAAGAACAGCGTGAGGGGGACGACAGTCCCGCGCTGAAGAAGTGGATCAAAGTCGCGGTGAGTGTGCTTAAAACCGCACGTGTGATAACAGCCGTAGTGATTTAGCACTATTCATTGTGGAAAACACCTCCCCCTCTTGCCAGTTGTGCTGACATGGATACAGGCTCTAGGCCTCCAGCACCTACATAGGCTTTGCAGTCACCCCCATCAACTACAGCAAAGCCCTGTGGTGAACCATTGTCAGCCAGAATACTGGGACTCCATAGCTTGCTTAGCAATCAGCTGCAATGACAGAGCCCTTCTGCTCTTGCACTTTGAATATGAGAAAATGTCCCTTAAATTGATGCTGTCCTCCCAAGCCCATGGCCTGCTACGATGACAGAAGGGGGATGCAGCAAAAAGAGCAACTGGAAAGCAGTGGAGCTAAATGATCCTTACCACCCTCCACCCCCAGTGCATTTTTGTCTCACCCAGAAAGCTCAATTTAAAAACACACTATTATTGTGACATATCTTCCTCAGCTGTGCAGACACTCTACCCATGTGAACAGATCCTGGATGTTGCTAAGATGTGACCACCAGAGGTGACATTCCAGGCAAAGTCTGGTGGGAATTGGTTTGCTGTATGGGTTGTATCTCTTCTTCCATGCTGAAGCAGTCTGATGTATGCCCCACTGAACAAAACCGTTTTATGCAGGACACTCCTAGTTCAAATGTTAAGGAGAAGAGAGCATGATGGGACAGAGAAGAGCACAGCAGAGTTCAGGAGTTGACCGGCCAGCTGCTGGGCAACGGATGGCTGTTTCTTCAACAGAGCTACCAAGTAAGTACATTTCTTTTCCCAACTGGGTGAACAGAGCACAGGAACCAATATGTTCTGCCTCCCCCCAGGAGACCTACCCCCTCACCAGAATTCCTCACCAAGACATTTGTGGCATTCTAGAGGTCTCTCTGACTCACTGCTTCGGTCGTGACTCCCTTTGTTACCAGTGAGGGTAATAAGAAATCTGTAAAAATAACTGGGGCCCCAAGCAGGTTCTTTCTATCCTGTAATCCTACACTCCAGACAGTAACATCCTCTGATTGGGCTGGACAGGTGACAAGCAGACAAGTCACACACTCTGTGGAATGGCTTGGCTGCTTCTGTGTGCTGCTGCTCTGATGTGGATTCCACAGAGGGCCCACAGCCCTGGCCGTCACTCTCAAGAGGGAAGAAAGTGCCCTCCTTGTAATATTTTGCTCTTGTTTTGTATCAGAATTGTGGCTTTGAACATCAACAAGGACATGCCCAAAGCACCGCCAGGAGGCTTACACCCAGATTCTCACAGTCACACAGCACGCACAATCAGTTTCTGAAAGAAGTCGGATCCCCTTGCACAAACTCCCAAATTTGCAAATGAACTCAGCATCCTGCATGCATCCTGGGGGCTTGGAAGGCATCGCCTGAGACCTGTGATCAATGTGGTCCAAATGTTTGCTTGCACTAGGAGGGTGTGATGTGGACTAAACTATATGAAACATCATTCACACAGTTAGCAAGTGCCTGAACAGCTTTTAAAAACTGAATAGCAAGTACAATGCCCCAAATCTGTTTCAGCACCCTGGTGGGAGTCAGGGTTTGTGACCCATTGCCTCTACCCTTGCTGTAGTCCCAACCTGGATTAGGCCATGATGCCTACTATTTTCATGGAAAGAAGTGGTTCCATTGGTGCTAATGGAAGCATTTTCCCCAATGCAAATAGCAGGTGTGGGTGGCCTGAACTGGACCTCAGTGGAGGGGAAGTTTTAAAAAAGCCCCTCTATTCTCTGTCAGGGTGCTGGATTCCCTCCCCCTCCCCACTATTTAGTCTTTAAAAGCCACACAGATAATTGCTAATTTCATGAATGACATATTTTCTAGTTTGGCCCTGTGACTTCATTTAACGTTACTTTTTTCTGTGGTTAGTAAAAGCATCCCATTTTCTTCCATGATCCATTTTTCTGACATAAATGCCCCCTAAGCGAGCTTCTGCTCTGATCTGTGCATTCAATGAATGGATCAGAGGTTGAATCAAGTCATCAACCCTTGGCAGGATCAGGGACTCTTTGCTCAGCTCTTTGTCACCCAGGGATTAGTGATCATGTAAACCAGTCTTCCCCAACTTGGTGCCCTCCAGATGTGTTAGACTACAACTCCCATCATACCCTACAATCATGGCCAATGAGTTTGGTAAGGCTGCAGGTTGGGGAAGGCTGATGAAAACAAGAGCAGGGTTATCATCTTTGGAGGTCTTCATAGTTCTACAGAGAAACCTGTGAATTGTGTGAATCAGCGATAGTATGTGGCTTAAACATCCTGGAATTCCTTCTGTCTGTATAATCAGGCAGGATGCTAATTCAGGGTAACAAGCCTGTGGTAAAACCCTTTAAATCTTGATTGCGTAATCAAATATAACTCTTATCTCTCTCTTTACTGACACCAGCACGTCCCAATGGTGCTTCTTACCAAATGGGAAATTCAGAGCACTTCTCTTGGGTTGGAGGCGACATAAAGACAGATGAAGAAGTTCCCAAGCTGTACCCATTACTGGCCATTTTGAATGTAGCCTGTTCTAAGGCTTTCTGATTACTATCTCGAGTAATCAGAAGCACTTTGTGTATTCTTCAGAATGTAGAAGTGCCTTGTTGTAACTTTATGCCCCAAATTGTAAAGCATATCTAGGAGGGATTCCAATCTCAAAAAACAAGCAAACAAAACCTAGTTTGCCTTTGGGAGGGATCCACAGTCTAGCAAACAACCCAAACTTTTATTCCAAGTCTGCCTACTGTCGTGCTCCCTCTAGCGGAACATTGACGTATGCCTTGTTGCCTATGAGAGTTTGGCTCTTGTCATTTTGACCTGGTGGTAAAATCCAGCGCATTCCCCTACAGCGATGACAGGTTACAGATTTCAGGAAGATTGTGCTACCTGGAAATAAGTCAAGTAGCCCAGTTGTCTGGAAAATGGGCCTTCTAACCCAACATGAAACCTCTGTTTCAGAAGCAGCATCCCAGATACCTTCCAGCTTCCTCGATGTCATTTTGTGTGCTTTTAAAAAAACCAACAACAGGAGGGTGGGCCTTTTTTTCTTCAGAGATACACAGGTCTAAATCACATGCACCACTTGGGGAGCTTATTTCCAAACTCTGCTGCCTTTGTTGATGTCAACCTAGATTATGCCTGGTCCATGCATGCACTCTGTGTACCATGGTTGCCGTTTGGAAACACAACTTCATAGAGGTAGTTCCATGTGGCAAGCCGCTCATGCAAAAGTGCTGGTCATGCAGTTGTGGAGAAGTTCACCATTCTATCACAAAACCCTATTTTTCATCTGACTCTCCTGGAAGCTGCTTTCATATAGCTACAGTTTTAGGTGGCTCCCATGCTACAGACCAGTGGTAGCTGGTAAGCCTATATACACCAGTAGAGGCAGTAAGCCTATATATACCAGTTGCTGGGGAACATGCGTGGGAGGGTGCTGTTGCACTGTGTCCTGCTTATGAGTCTCTATTTGACAGCCATTTGGCCACTGTTTGAACAGAGTGCTGGACCCGTGGTCTGATCCAGCATGGCTCTTCTTATGCGGCTCCAATATCAGTGGGATGGTGAATCCACTCCGAGTTTCAGTCAGAACCAGTGATAACAATATAGGAGCTTTGCATGCAGAAGGTCCCAGGTTCGAACCCAAGTAGCTCCAGGTAGGGCAGGAAAAAATCCTGCCTGATACCTTGGGGAGCCGCTGCCAGTCAGTGTTGACAATATTGGGCTAGATGGACCAATAATCTGACTCAGTAAAAGGCAGCCTCCTTTGTTTCTGTGTTCCTATCCAAGGTGCTTTGCACTTTGGAGAGCTCCTTTAGATTTCTCACTGGTTCTGACTGAAACTCGGAGTGGATTCACCACCTCACTGACATCAGAGCCACCAGCCTCCACTGCCACAGGCCGTATGTCTGATCAGACTTGAAGTGGTTGACTGAGCATGCCATCATGCGCGCAGACCTGCACTTATTACGCTATGCAGCACAAAAATAGAACCCTTTCTAAAATCTGCCATTCACCTGCTTTTATGTGGTCTGAAGGTATGTTCCTTGTCTGGGAATTGGTCTGAAATAGTATGTTTGACCCTTCTGGGCCAGCTCAATCATACAGGCAGACTAGGCTATTACGAAGAGCAACACAATTCAAGGGACACCCAGGAGCAACATGCTCGTCCAGCATCTTATACTGCTTGAATGGAGAGTACAATACACAAATGTCCTCTGTGATTCTCTGTTTGTGCAGAGATGCTCTTCCCTGTTCCTGCATCCAGCTGTTCTGCCCAGGGCAGCAATAATTCTTCAGCCAGCCCTGTTTGACCTCCTAAATTAGAGTCATGTGGAGGCATCCAAAGATGGCTCCCCTTGCTCAGGCGAAAAGGTTGTGTGAGACTTACGGTCGTTGCTGTGCACAATCTGAAAGTTCTTGACAGAGGCATGAGTCACTCTGCCATGGAAGTTCAGCACATAGGACTGGGTCTCATCATTCCACACTGGGGATTTGTTATGTAGTTCGATTAAGTTGTCCATGAATTTATTCTGCCACCTCATGAGCAGCCCATCATTATCCTGGGAAGAAATGAGAAAAGTGCTAGAGTTAGTTGTTCAAAAATGTATTTTGCTGTCCTTACTAACATTCCCCTACATATGTCTGGGAAGTGGGTACACCAAAAAAGCACACACACACACACGCCCGCCCGCCCGCGCGCACACTGTAATTGGGGGAACCTAGAGTAAGCCCTTCAGTCTATCTGGAAGTTATTCCCCCATCTATGTTAAATGTGGACAACATCTTAGCCTTGCCTCTCTTAATGGTGCCTGCCCAGCAAAAGGTTCATACTGTGAGGTATTTGAGGGCCTGTGAAAGACAATACTCATTATATGGCAGTGCCTGCAGTCCTAGCCCACATCCCCAAACTCCCCATTGATTCCGTCAGCTGTGAAATTTGTTGGGGAAGAAGTCTAGGAACATAGGAAGCTGCCTTATACTGAGTCAGAACATTGGCCCATCTAGAACAGTATTGTCAACACTGACTGGCAATTGCTCTAGAGGGTTTCATGCAGGATTCCTTCCTAGTCCTACCTGGAGATGCCAGGGATTGAACCTGGGTCTTTCTGCATACAAAGCATGTGCTCTACCACTCAGCAATGGCCCCTCTGGCAATGTATTGCTAAATTCCATCCTTTCTCTAAGGAGTTCAGGATAAGAATCTCATTTTATCTTCAGAAAACCCATGAAGTTTCTTGAGCAGCTTGCTGAATCTACATCTTCATGTTCAAACCCATTGCCTCACACTGGCTCTGTGGCCCACTCCATCGCGTTTTGCCAAAGGAACTGCTCTCCCATTCCTATTTGTCATGATTGCGATACTTATAGAGTAGCCTTCTCCAGCCTGGTGCACCCAGATGTGTTGGACTACAACTCCCATAATCCCCAGCCAGCACAGATGGTAAGGCTTTGGAAACCTCCCCATTTCTCCTGCCCTTTCATAGGCTTTGTGTATTACCTTCCTGATGACAGTAGAAGTTCATGAAGAAGAGCTAGTAAAGTGTATGACTATGTGTCCCCTGTGAACCTGTGGGCCTTCCACATTTTCTCAGTTATCGTCATGCCTGAGGGCATCAGTAATCGCAAAGGGGAGCTTCATACACACTGAAGTGATTGTGTCTTGTGTGAAGCTTCTGTTGGTGACTTACATTTCGGGGTCGAATTGGTACCCGCTCATTGTCAGAATTCATTCCGGGAATGACCACTGTCATTTTTCGAGGTCCCTTGAACCCTAATACATTTGTCTCCTGAAACAGAAACCCAGAAGTCTCATAAATTAGGCTGACCATATGAAAAGGAGGACAGGGCTCATGTAACTTTAACAGTTGTAGAGAAAAGGGAATTTCAGCCAGTGTCATTTGTATGCATGCAGCACCTGGTGAAATTCCCTCTTCATCACAACAGTTAAAGTTGCAGAGTGACCATATACAAAAGAAGCCAGGGCCTCTGCAACTTTAACTGCTATGATGAAGAGGGAGTTTCACCAGGAACTAATTGCATACAAATGATACTGGCTGAAATTCCCTTTTCTCTACAACTGTTAAAGTTACAGGAGCCCTGTCCTCCTTTTCATATGGTCAGCCTACATAAATGTCACCATCATATATTAACCTCAAAACATGAGCAGTTCATTTATATTCCTAAAACAACCAGATTCTTAACAGCTTAAGGATGGAATAACTACTTTAAAGCACAAGCCTATGCATGGTTAGACAGAAAAAAGTCCTACAACTTCCAGCTTTCTCCAGCCATGCTGGCTGTGGCATGCTGGGAGTTGTAGGCTTTTTTCTGCCTAAACATGCATACGATTGTGTCTTAAAGTAGTTATTCTGTCAGTCTCATCTTGTGCTACATCTGTACCACAACTGCCCAGTACTATATACTTCCTGCCTTCTAACATAACAAACAAACAAAAAATAGTATAATGTGAGAAGGGGTTAGCATACCACTCATATCAGTGTGTTGTTAGCTTGGCATCTATTAAAATAACAACAACAACAACAACAACAACAACAACAACAACGCTAGGGATAAGGAAATTTCTGGCTTCTGGGATGTACTTTTTCTTATTAGAGCCCCAGGGTCCACCAACTAGAGCCAGGTGCAAAATAGTGGCTCAGGAAGATGGACAAAACTAAGAATCAAATGATTAGCTCAGCCAAGGAATTTGTTTTCAAGGCCAGAATTTAGGTCATGGGCCTTTTCCACAAAGTCTACTCCAAGTTTTCCCCCAAGTTTTTTTTCTTTTCTTTTAAGCCTTCTAATGGGGGTCGGTAGAAAGAGCGCTTTTATTGTTGCTGTTGCATTATTAGGAATCAGAAACTCTGTATGATCTACTGCAAATCACCCAGAGATTTCCCAGCAGATCCTGAGTGATGTCCAGCTTAGAGCAGGCCTGCAGAACCTGAGGTTCAAATCTGGCCCTCTGGGGTTCTCCAGAGCTCCATGCCCCCTCGTCTTCCCTTGGCCCCACCCCTTTCTCCAGACACCAGTTGGGTGGTTTCCCTGCTTTTGTGCGTTTCCCCCCCCCCCCCTCCATTCTCAAAGGTTGAAATGCCATTGCTGAGGCTTCATTACTGGCAAGAGCTTTAAGCTGAAATATGCTGACATTTTTGGTATTTGGGCCATGCCCCTTTCACCTTCGGTCCCACCTACCACTGGAATGCAGCTTCCGAGGGTTTCTCCAAGATGGAATTCAGACCTCAGTCTGAAAAACTAAACTTCCCCAACTCGGTCCCCTCCAAAGGTTTTGGAATCCAGTGCCTTTCAGCCCCAGCCAGCATGGCCAATGGTCAGGAATGCTGAGAGCGGTAGTCCAAAACTTCTGCAGGGCACTAGGTTGGGGATGTCTGGCCTAACAAATGGAGCCGATCTTGAACCGGACATGGTGAAAAAGTGGTGGTATCTCACATCTGTGTTAGAGATAGTCCACATGATCCTTCTTTCCTGACATCTAGAATAGGCTGACCAGATAAAATCCAGGTCAGGGCTCCTGTAACTTTAACAGTTGTAGAGAAAAGAGAATTTCAGCCAGTGTCATTTGTATGCAATTAGTTCCTGGTGAAATTCCCTCTTCATCACACCAGTTAAAGTTGCAGGGGCCCTGCCTTCTTTTGTATATGGTCACTCTAGTATAGTGCATGCACCTTTAACTGTTGTGATGAAGAGGGAATATCACCAGGAACTAATTGCATACAAATGACTCTGGCTGAAATTCCCTTTTCTCTACAACTGTTAAAGTTACAGGAGCCCTGACCTGGATTTTATCTGGTCAGCCTAATCTAGAAGGTAGTGGTTCCTTGTGTAAAGCACTGAAGTATCCATGTATGTGAAAAGGGGATGAAGTGGAGGCCTGCACCACCTCTAAGCTTTGCTGTGTCTATCTGTCAATCTAGCAGCATTCCCCAACTTGGTGTCCTTTGGATGTTTTGGACTACAACTCCCATCAGCCCAGCCAGCATAGGTTGAAAGTTCTCAAAATTCCCTAGGTATAGATGCTCATAAGCACAAAAGCCTGACATATTCTAACTATTGCAAGCAGCTGCCCAGAAGATGGGGTCTGGAATGGAAGGAGTTCACAAACTGGTTGCTTACATAAATAACAGCTGCAAGCTCCTGACGCACGTTTGACCAATCAGCATTTGCTCTGTCAGGATTTACACCATTGTCAAACACCGAAAACCGAGTGCCCATCAAATTGGACCTGATGAAAAGGCAGAAATCAGGCTGGTGGGATGAGGCATTGGGGGAGAGAGGCTTTTTGCACAATCATCACTTTCCCATCTTAATAGCCACCATTCTTTTGAGTTATTTTGTTAGTCTCTGGTGACCATATGGAAAGGAGGACAGGGCTCCTGTATCTTTAACAGTTGCATAGAAAAGGGAATTTCAGCAGGTGTCATTTGTATGCATGCAGCACCTGGTGAAATTCCCTCTTCAGTACAAGAGTTAAATCTTCAGGAGCCCTGCCCTCTTTTGTATCTGGACAAGAGGGCAGGACTCCTGTGTCTTTAACTGTTGTGATGACGGAGGAATTTCACCAGGTGCTGCATGCATACAAATGACACCTGCTGAAATTCCCCTTTCAATGTAATTTAAAGATAGAGGAACCCTGTCCTTCTTTCCATATGGTCACTTGATATTGAAGTGTATTGTAGCTCATGTATGTGTATGTGTGTGTGGGACACACACGGAAGGAATGGAAAGTTCATGCAATCAGGGCATTGGCAGTATTTCCAAGCACCCAGGCCTGTGAAATGATGACATGCTTCTCCTCTCCCTTGGCTAGAACCAGCCAAGCCACTTTGTTCCTTTCTGCCCCACAGGGATAATCTGGATACCAGATCTGATGATAACAGGATGTGTCTGGTTTGTTGGTCACACACAATCTTACCCAACCTTTCCCCCTCCAGATTCCTTGGGCTACAACTCCCACCACTCAAAGACAATGGCCATGCTGGCTGGGGATGTTAGGATTTGTAGTTCAACATGTCTGGAGGCCACAAGATTGGGGAAGACATGATTCTCATGTTGGGTGCAAGAAATCCTGGGGGAAAGGAAGGAACACATTAAGGGAGGGGCTATAATTCAGCAGTAAAACACATGCTTTGCATATGAAGTGGCCCAGGTTCAATCCCCAGCATCTCCAGGTAGGGCTGGCAATGACAGAAACCCTGGAGAGCTGTTTCCAGTCAAATTGCAATCTCTCTCTCTCTCTCTCTCTCTCTCTCGAGTGAGTGTGTGTGTGTGTGTGTGTGTGTGTGTATAATCTAGATCAGGACCCTATTGTGGGTGGCAGACATGCTTTAATTCTTTCTCCTCCACTATAGCCCCAGTCTGGATCGGGATGGGATCATGGTGCCTGCATCTGCAATTTGCATTGCCAAAGAGGGATCCATTCATTTCAACAGCTCCTTTTTATGGCAATGCAAATTGCAAGTGTGGGGCCCAGATCTGGACCAGGGAGGAACAAAACAGTTAAATCTTCCCTACCCCCTCACTCCAGGGTCTTGGTCCAGGTTAGGCCCCTTAGCACCTGCAATTTGCCACTTTTCCATGCTGTCTGGGAAGGAAGAAAAGCCCCTCCCTCTGTAGCCAACATGGAAGGTAAGAAGGAAGGGGCAGAATTGGGGAAGAGAATGGGGCCAGATAGGAAGCCTCCAAGGTTGCACTCAGCCAGCTGGCTGGAGGTTCCCCAAGTAGTTCATAGGCCATGAACTAGATGGGCCAGTGGTTTAACTGAGTATAACACAGCCCCCTCCACCTTGATTCCACCCATCTGAAAGTTATCCCTATATAGGGATGCTGATGTTATAATGAAAGGGAGGGAGACACACACATCTGATTTCAATTTTTGAATCCATCTACTGACTCTGGGTGCTTCCCCACAAAGCTTTTATTGTGCAACAGCAGCCTATGTAAAAACAGAATTTTATGGGGGATCCAAATATCATTGTTTTCCTTTGGTAACCTTCTTCTGTTCTCCCATGGTTTCTTCCATATTGTTTCTTACTGCAGAAAACCCATTAAGGAGAAAAATATGAAATAGCTGCACAATGCCTTCTGATTGGTAGGGCTACGGTCTGTTTGGAAGCACCCTCTGACCCAGCCTTCCCCAGCCTGGTACCATCCAGATTTGTTGGACTACAACACTCATAATTCCCAGCCAGTATGTCCCACATTGTAGTATGGTGCTGCTCCCATCAAATCCTAACCTCAGCTTTCCAATGAAGTTCTCTCCACCTCGAGATAGGTCAGTGGGATCAATAGAAATGAGGTAATTAGAGGTCTTGCTCTTCTTGCGCTTCCGACCAGCCAGCAGGAAGACCTATGAAAGAACATAAGAAGAGCCATGCTGGATCAGACGAAAGGGCCATCTAGTCCAGTATTCTGTTTACACAGTGGCCAACCAGCTGTCGATCAGGGACTCACAAGCAGGACACATGTGCAATAGCAACCTCCCATCCATGTTCCCCAGCAATGCTGCATATGGGCTTACTGCCTCTGATACTGGAGGTAGCACATAGCCATCAGGACTGGTAGCCATTGATAGCCATTGAGAGAACATAAGAAGAGCCATGTTGAATCAGACCAAGGCCCATGTAGTCAAGTGTTCTGTCCGCACAGTGGCGAACCAAATGCCTGTGGGAAGCCCACAAGTAGAACATGAGTGCAGAGAAAGACAAAGAGGAGGAAAGGGCTTCAAGTACTGGAGATCACAGCCACACATTTAACTGGCTGCTAAATATAAAATCAATTTGTAGATCGCTTGCCATATTTAAAAAGGTATCTCATAG
The DNA here is from genome assembly GCA_029215795.1 of Anniella stebbinsi. Taxonomy (NCBI): domain Eukaryota; kingdom Metazoa; phylum Chordata; class Lepidosauria; order Squamata; family Anniellidae; genus Anniella; species Anniella stebbinsi. The sequence goes on along the minus strand of JARDYH010000004.1, from coordinate 63,036,426 downwards.
TTGTTTACAATTCAAAAATTAAAATACAAAGCAGTTAAAAGATTTAAAATTTCTGACTGTAGTCCATACAAACATTCATATAGACACCAGATTTGGCCATATGCTGGTTGGGGATGATAAGACTTGTTGTCCCACACATCTGGAAAACACCAAGCTGTGGGAAGCGCCCTTAGCAAGTAAAATGTTCTTGGGTTGCTTCCATGCTATGGCTTTTTAGGGCTGCTCAAGCACTAATTTTCCACAATCAGTTGGAATGAAATGGTATATAATATAGCACTGTATTATCTGGTAATGTCAATCCCCATGGACAAGATTCTTCTATAATGTCTACTTAGAAGTAAGTCCCATTCAGCAATGCCCCCCTGCAACTTTAATTACAGGGTAATTTTGTACAAGTCTATTTGGAAGTAAGCTTCATTCAATTAATGCTTCCTGTTCAGCATTAGTGAGAGTTTTCTGTTTTTCGCATCATGTGTATGCCATGGTTCCACAAAAGTCCCAGTACTACTTGGCAGGGAAATAAGCTTTCATTTTTCATTAAAGCAAGGGCAAGATCCACTCCCTCCCATATGTGCAAATGCTCATATGAGAGGAGATCTCAGTGCAAATCTCTGGTTGTTCTGCTACTCATCAGGGCCACAGCCTTTGCAAAGGCCTGACCCAGCAACAGAACCCCCCTCCCCTAGTTCCCTAATCCTAAATAGAGCAATTTACTCACAAGTAAGTCTCAATAATTTTACTTAGGATCACAGTCTATATGGAGATGCCACATGCATAGCTAATCTTGCAAAGTACCAATATACTTGCACACTGCCCCTTCTCAAGATCAAGAGCAATTCCCATTTCTGTACTATTGGCCTGGAGGCCATATTCTTCTGCCTCTCTCCCAGGTTCCAAGATGGGATTTTTGTTGGAACTTTGGTAGGGTGGAAATTAAAAATATGGTTCTGAGGCTGTTCAGGCTCCCCAATACATCCCCTGCAGCTATTTCAATCACACACACAAAAAAAATTCATGTTAATCACATTCATGCAACTAACCTTCAGGTCTAATTCGGCCAATAGAAACAGGCAGTGATATGATGTCTCTCATAGATGATACATTTACAGCACAATCTTATGCATGTCTACTCAGAAGTAAGACCTACTCCCAATGACGTATGTATAGAATTGCAGCCTGAGCAACCCTATTAGGCCTCATCTACAAGAATTCGCCTTTATGCCTGGTTAGGCGATTATGCGCATATTCGCAGACGCGCATTTACGCCTAATACCTCTGTACGAGAGGCGGCGATGCGCATTACTGGATGATTGAAACGCGATTTAAACTGTTGACATGCAGAGAATCGCTTGTTCACATAGTCAAAATGCGCTTTAACGGCTGGAGCAAAATAAAACTTGCTATTTAACGCGCATTCGATAATGCGCATAATCGGAGAGAAAACGTGCCTCTACGCCCGATTTGCGCTCCGTTCTTGTAGAGGTAAAATTTTTAATGCGCCTTGAAAGAGCTTTAAATGCCTCTTGTAGAGGCAGCCACAGTGAAAGGGTTGCATCCTGAGCAACCCTTTCACTACACAGCCCTCTTTATTTCCCCACAAAAAGCAAGGGCTACCCTTTAGCCACTCACCTTTTTGTCATTATCGAGGTGAAGGTAGTAAGTAGGATAGAGGCCCCGATCCATCCCCTTCTTATCTCGAGTGACCCGGCACTTGATGGTCACTCCCTGAGGAGCTGGCTGCAGCACAAAATCCTCCAGATTGTCCACTTCAATGACTGGGGAAGGTGGTCTTTCTTCCTTCTACAGTCCAGCACCAAGAAGAGAAGGGAGGTTTCTTTCATGAACCTGCAGCCCCAGGCATTTTAGCACGGCCACCACAAGACAAGCATACATCATTTTAGGGGCCTCCTATATCTGTGTTTCTCTTGCTTCACATGTATGACCTCATCCCCAACCACCTCTGTCTTGGTTTCCTTGGCTGCCTTCTTCTTTCTATCTTGCATTGTAGCTGCTCTCCAAGTGCTGGTTGCCTATAAACCAATTGTGTAGCCCCCTGGAATCTCTGATGTTCAGAGGGTCTTGGGAGAACAAGAGGGCAAAGTGCCAGGTTACATGGGATGGGGGAGGCTAGTCTCCATGTGACACGGGCTGGGCTTCACATGAGTCTGGCAAATTCTTAAATCACGTGACTTCCCCATTAGGGAATGCACTGTGTGCCTCCAGGATCAGGAATGGAGCACTGAACATTAGGAAAGATTGTAGAGAGAAAGCCAAATGGCAGTAAAGGTAAACAGAAAAGCTATCTAGCTGGAAGCCTGCTGGCCTGGCTTTACTTTGTCTATTTTGGAAGCTGGCCCTATATAAAGAAAAGTGAGAAAAAATAATCTGGGGGAACAGGCATTATAAATGTGCTGTGATGCCTTCTTTCTCTGCCTTCTCCTATAGTGCACAGAGGTGCTGGCATCTTTAACATGCCGTGGTCTTTTTCCTGGCTAAGGTAGTTGTATGGTTGACGAATGGGTTTGCTTGAGAAGAGGCTCTTAATTCTTCTGACTTTCACATACCACCACAGTTCCTTTGGAATCCCCTCATTGCCCTCAGCGCATTCCCAGCTGGTTACCTTCTTGGACTTCTTTGCCTTTCCTTTCCTGTTGGTGTTCTTCTGAGCTGCTTCTGGGAGTTCTTCCTCACTTTCATTTTCAGTGGCTTTGTGGGATGCTGCAGACAAAAGAACTCAGTGACAACCAAATGAGTACTAGACCTATAAGAGCATCCAGACTGGACTTTGTCAAGCAAGGAAGTGCAGTCCACATCGCTTCTGATGACCTCTTTCCTTCCCACTTTCTCTTTATCCACACTCTTCGGGCTCATCTTGATAGCATTGCAGCAGCAGCAGCAGCAGCAGCAGCAGCAGCAGCAGCAGCAGCAGCGGCACGAGGTGTGTGTCCCCCCACCCCCCATTCAGCTCAAAAAGCTGAAATGCATGTTGGTTCAAACTGGTCAACAGCAACTTTCTTGCTTTATGTGACGTTTCTGGACTGGCTACATCCAAACCACCTTCTTGCTCCATCTCTTTGAAGTGGTAGTAAGGGCAGACACGATGCCTACCTTTCTTTTTAGTTTTCTTCTCCTTGGCGCCTTCTCCTCCAGCATGAAACATTGAACCTGCACTCTTCTTTTTCTCAGATTTTGTTGGCTTGGTGCTGGAATCAGAATCGTCTTCTGCCTCGCTATTTTTGACATCTACACTTGTATGTAGAAGGGAACCAGTTAGGTTGCTTTCTTTGTAATATCTACCAATATCCCCCCCAAACCCTCTGCAAGTGCTGAGTAGCAGAATAGCTGAATAGTTTGGCCAGAGTAAGATCAAAACATTGGAAGTGGGGAAGAACACCATGCCCTACTTCCTGGAAACAGAGAAGTGAGGATGGGGTACAACTAGAGAGACCATCCTAGCGCATAACCATTTCCCCACTTCAAATTGTATTCCTCCCCCACCCTGGTGGCTTTCCCCAATGGGTACTGAACATGAGCACATGTCTAGTTTAGTCTTGAGTGGTCCAAATTATCAGAGGCATTCCATGAACTCAATTAGAATAAAACCAAAAGGTAACATGATCCCATCCTTGCCTGTGGAGAATTGGGCTGTGGGTAAAATGGGGCAGATATAGGTGTAAAAAGGCTCTCACCTTTCTTTTTTACTTTTTTGTCTTTCTTGTCCCCATTCACTTGGAACACAGAAGGTGGCTCCTTCTTCAATGTCTTTGTAGATTTGGCTTTGGCATCAGGTTCAGTTTTGTCTCCTGTCCAAGGGAAAGAATGTGAGTTTTACCAGGAGTGGGTTGTGTTTGGAAGAGACAGTGACTGAAAAGAGGGTGAAGAACAACAGTCCAGAAGGGTGGAAGAGGGGATGGGTCAGGTAAGGTAAGGAGAAACATGATTATTCAATCTCAAGGTGTGAGAACAGAAAAAAAAGGAGAAAAACTGATGGAGATGGACAAGTTGTTAATGGATTTGCAGGTGACACAATGGGTCTATCATTGCCTGTAATGTACACATAGTCATTCCCTTTGTCTTGCTAGCATCTCTGGTCAGGAGGATTTGGAGGTTTTTTGAAGAACTACAAATCCTGGCAGACCCTGATTGAGAGTATATGATAGTGTGATAGAGAGAGGACAGGAATTGTATGCTCAACACAGGCAGTGATGATGGTTCAACTTTATGAACTTGATGGCTCAGCCACTTTCAACTCTGTGAAAAATGACTGCAGGGTTCAGTCTAGGTGAATGAATGAGGGAAGAAAGCAGGGGAAGAAGAAAAATGAAGGCTAGAGGAAGGGATGGGGTGGTGATTGCAAAATGCATGGCGAAGTGTCTGCACTGTAGCCTGTCTTCTCTGTTCAGAGCATGTATTTTTCTTTATATGCCTTCCCTTAAACATCTTTCCAGTAGAACATAAGAGACTTCATACAACAGCCACTCCTTCTGCTAGGGTCCTTCTTGGCTCAGCCCAGCTCCATGACTCTCCTGTTTTTAGGGTTTTTTTTAAAGGTTTGGCCCTAAATATGTTGGCAATTCCTAAGAGCTGCCTCTACTATTTTTAGTTTCTTTCTAATTGTTACATGTATTAAATTAGGCTGACCATATGAAAAGGAGGACAGAGCTCCTGTATCTTTAACAGTTTCATAGAAAAGGGAATTTCAGCAGGTGTCATTAGTATATATGCAAAACCTGGTGAAATTCCCTCTTCATCACAAAGTTAAAACTGCAGAAGCCCTGCCTTCTTTTGTACATGGTCAAGAGACAGGGCCCCTGCACCTTTAACTGTTGTGATGAAGAGGGAATTTCACCAGGAACTAATTGCATACAAATGACACTGGCTGAAATCCCCTTTTCTCTACAACTGTTAAAGTTACAGGAGCCCTGTCCTCCTTTTCATATGGTCAGCCTAATTAAATTATTCAAAATTAGTTAAAGCAGCACAAAACAAAGACACTGGATGAACAGAAACTATACTTGATATCTTCAGCTATCCCTTATTCTTAATATAATTACTTAACAGTGCAAACCTATATAAGTTTACTAAAAAGTAAGTCCCATTGTGGGGCCTACTGCCAGTGAAGGGGGTATAGGGTTTCAGCCTTATTCAGACAGATAAATAACTAGAGCATCTTAAAACAAAAATGTATATTTGCATGTAATTTGTTGATTGAGAAGAATTTTATTTATTTATTTCAGACAAGCAACCTATTTCAGTTTCTAATAAAACTGGTCTATCTCCAGTATTCACATGCAGGATCCTAGCTGCAGTAACCATGTAGGAAACCAACTCCCTATTATTACAATGTATTTTATCATTAATATCAGTCAGGATCCGGTTGAACCACTGCCTCTGCTATTAAGTTTATACTATGTTTGCCTCACTTCAGGCTTACTCAAATTTCAGGGTTTTATTACAGCTTTTAAATCTATCTCTTCCTCCCCCTCCCCCATATCTCTATTTCTGAGGTAGGGCTTTCATATTTATGATCACCAACAAAAAGCCATTGGATTGTATCCAAGAGTGTCTTTCTGCTAACAGAAAACACTTTTGCTCCAGTAAGGCAGGGCACCCGCTGAAAGCTGCTTCTGAGAGTTATGGCTCCCTCCAGAAGTGTATGAGATGTGGCAAAGACAGCTTCAGTAGGTAGGAGGATGAAATTCAGGTGGCCCACTTTGAGCGAGCAGCAACACTTTTTGTTAGGGCAAAGCCACCACTGGGCTGGATGCAACCCAGAGATTCTAAGGGAATTGTTCAGGATTACAGAGGGAATCTATCACACATAAAAGTGTTTTGATTCATGATAGTACTATAACCCTGTTGATTTCTTGTGCTGAACAATCGGTAGAGCTTTATGTCACAAGGACGTAAGGAACCTTCATTCCTAACCCTTCAAGGAATCAAGTTAACCCTAAAGGACTATATGAAAACCACCTAGTTCCTGGATTTGGGACGGGAGAGGGGGGAGGGGGAAGGTTGTATTTTCAGCCATGGAGAAGAGCAAGACAGAGAATCTGTGTTTTATGTCCTCCTAGTTTTAATGATTGTAAACCTCTTCACAGATTGGATGGATTTCATGCCTGGGCATAACCTCAGCTCTGTAGACGTCATAGGGTGCTTCCAGATGAGGCTTTTCCTGTACAATTGCCTCAGTCACAGAATTATACAGGGGCTCCAGATGTCATTATCTTCCACTCATAACCATCCCATGTTTTCCCACCACCTCTTCCATCTTTTTCCTTACCACAGAAAATCCTTTAAAGAAAAAGAAGATGGAATACCTGCACAATGCCTTCTGGTGGGTAACACTAGGACCCCTCCATCTGGAAGCACCCATACTATATAAAAATAATGTTTTGCTCTCTTGAGCGAGGAGGTAGAAGACGCAGATTCAAAATTACAAACAGAGCTCAAAACAGCCAGCCCAGTTTTTTTAAATATATATACAGTACCAAAGCAGACATTTTCCACTGGAAAACAGAAACAGCCAATGAGTTGAAGAGTCCACCACATAATGGCCAAGGAGCCTTCAAGAAACAGTTTACTCAGCTACTTGATCATAAAAATATGCCAATAGGCCTTTTGTTCTGGATGTATACATACTACAAATGCCAGCTTTACTGGCATGATTTCTCCCAAAATATTTCTGTAAATTGTAGTTTGATGAGGGTGGTGAGAATTCTGTAAAAGAGATTCCCAGCACCCACCCACCCCAGAATGACACTTCCTAGTGGTCCTGGGGAGAGGAATTGAATGTCAAACCAATATTTGTGTGGAACAGAGACACAGTCTCTGAAATTCACGTCACTGTACCTTTACTTTTGGGCTTTCTTCCCTTAATTGCACTAGATGGAAAGTCTTTCTGGATCTTCTTTTTTGGCTTTTTTGGTGGATCTTCACTTTCTACCTCTTCCTCTTCCTTCTCTTCTTCTTCATCATCATCTTCCTCAGAGTCCTCTAGAAGTTTAAGGTTTTTGAACAAATAGGAGTTGAGAAAAGGGGTGGACCAAAGAGCCATAAGCTTGTTGCACCACCTCTGCAGCCCTCCCCCCCATTTTAAAAAATAAAAATAAAAAAAACACCTTGGAGTGGGGGGGGGCAATGTTCCCAGCCGCCCCTACAGCTTCTGCTGGGCAGGCATGGGCGCGGTGGTGGCGGCAGGAAAACCCGCTGTAGCGCTCCTTCCGCTGTAGATGGGCGAAAGGAGCGTCAATGTGGGGCGCGCCACCTGCCGCTGCCGCCATGCGGCAGAAGAGATGCCATGAAGAGGAGGGCAAAATGTACTGATGTCCAGACTAATAGGGTAACTCACAAGGAAAAATGCATTGGCATGGTAAATAGCTGTGTTCAAGAAGGGGGGAGGTATTTCATTTTTAATTAATCCCCCCCTAAAAGTTTCATTTGTTTGGATTTCCATTCATTTGCATTGTGTTTGTCCATTTGTCCATTCATTTTCTCATTAATTTCAATGGAAGTCTCAGCCAGTCGTCTGCTGCCTGTAACTCTGATGTTTTCTATGTGAATGGCTTGAAATTTGCAGACATTCTACTACCCATCCTGCAAACTTTCAGATAGGTAGGATGAAGAGTCCCTAGTTTAGAGGTAATTTTAAATGGGTGCACATTGTATAATCTCGCTATTGTTGTCAATGGGAGACCCATTGCATTTCTCCCATTTCTAATTTCTGTGTTTTAATCTTATTGACATAAACTGTTTATGCGTTCCACCATTCCAAATTTTTATCTATTCCCCAGATCAGACTTGCCGAATTTCAGATAGATAGGTCAAAAGGTCCCCCTTCTGTAGGCAATATGTCAAGGCTCACAGAGACACCCTATCTAGACCAAAGAGAGCTTTCCACTCTGCTAGTTCCACTGCTCTCTCTCCCACTGCCTTCTCATTGGGCGTCATCAGACGTGCATTTTATTGTGTGCTCGTTACTGGGCACTCACGGATTTTCGAGGGTCCTATTCACAATGTCATCTATGTCCCACATGTCTACCGCCCCTTCGAGCCTTCTTCGTGTGACAAAAAAGACCCTGGTAAATCCGAATTATTTTTGAGATGGAACTGTGTGTGCAGGAGAAGCAGCGTGATCAAAACGGCCCACTGAATGGGCCACGTGCACGTTGTTTACTTCCTCTTTCGAAAGAGGAAGTAACGAGGGACAAAAGCGACAGTAAGGAAGCACGATTTCCCCCCGTGTGACAATGCTTGAAATCTCTGTCTCTGTGATTGGGTTTGGACCATCACAGTGGGGGAAGAAGCCATTGTGGCTTCGCCCACTGCCCACATGCGTGCTGTGTGCATGACCGCTATTTGCATTAGTCCCTGCACTGTAGCACAAGTTGGCATATCATCCAAACCTGGTGTGTAGCACAACAGGGGTGTATATTATCCACTCTACAACCTATGAGATGCAGTACAGGTTGTAGGGTGGGTACAACCCCCCCATGTGCTGCGTTAGGTTCGGACGACATGCCAGCACCAGAACATGCTGCAACATGGAGAATAATACAAATGAGTAATGCAAATGATGGGCACATGCACAGCATGTGCGGAGGCAGGGGAGAAGCCAAGGTGGCTTCTTCCCCCATTATGATTGTCCGAATGCACCTCTTTCTTTCTTTCTTTCTCTCTCTCTCTCTCTCTCTCTCTCTCTCTCTCTCTCTCTCTTTCTTTCTCTATCTCATGACGTTTCTGTAGACTACATTGAGGCCTTTATCACACCTACTATTTCCCTCCGGTTTGCTTCTTTGGGTTCCCCCTCCATTTCCTATGCGAGCCTAGCATTTTGAATCACAGGTGGTCAGTATTGCTGCGATACTTCAGCTTGGCCTGTTGAACTTTGCCTGTTTCGGACTTTGCCCATTCAGGGATAAATCGAAACAGAAAGTAAAAACTGCGACCTCAGGGTGAGAGAACAGCATGAGGGGGACATCATGTGAGTCCAGTGCTGAAGAAGTGGATCAAAGTCGAGGTGGGTGTGCTTAAAACCACCCGTGTGATAAACACCTGAGTCTGAGCTTATTTCTTCAATGCAAAACAATGGCTTCAATGCAAAGCAGTAAAAGCAAGTGAACCAACACATTCACTTTTATTTTCTCATTTGACAAATTAACATTCATTTTTACTATAAAAATGAATGAATGAATGCATGAATGAATGAATGAATGAATGGAAGCTCATTTGTCTCATTTTTCATTGGTTTTGAAAATAAGTACACATCCTTAATGATAAGTGCCAGGCTGCATTAAAAAACAGACATATGCCTCCTCCTCCTCCTCCTCCTCCTCCTCCCTCTATCCACTCACCCCTCAGCTCTTAGCTGGAGCATTTTTAAAAACAAGAAACAGACAGACATGGAGATTGGAGGCAGGATAGTGGATCACCCTCTGGACTCTGCTCCTTCTTGAAACATTGCTTTATGACTTGGCCAATCCTGGTTGATGCACAGGATGGGGAGCCGGCAGTGCCCTACCTTGTTTCTTTTTTGGTGTCTTGGCCACACTGAAATGCGAAGAGGGGTTTTCCTTCTTTTTTCTGGGCTCTTTAATGAATTTGGCATAAGGATCCTTCTCACTTTCTTCTTCAGGCTTCCCCTCTTTCTTCTTCCTCACTTTTTTGACAGCAGCTTATGGCAAGAGACACCAAGGTTAGCATGGATAAAGGAGAAAGCTGGGGTTATACATATAATGACAGACAATGGCAGGCGACATGGTTATGACGAACTGTCCGGCTCATGAGAGACACCCTAGCATTTGAGAAACTGAACATTTTATGAGGTTCAAGGGAAGCATGAGTTGATTTGGAGAGAAGGGGTCTAGCAGCTGGATCTCTGGGGAAACGACAAGCACCTTGCCTTTGTGAGGACAGAAAGGGTTGTCCTGGGATTCTCATGGGAGATGAATGAGTATCAGGAAGCATTGGCTATGTGTAATAAAAGGAAAGTGATAACACAGCAGCCAGTGGGAGTGAAGGGCTGTGTGCTGCATGTCCTTTGGGTTTGGCTGCCTAATGTGTTTCTGCCCTCTCCTGGATGGACCTGACCAGAGTACAGCAAGTGCAGCATGGGTATGAGCTCAGTGTAAGGGCCACACTAGATGCGGCAGCAGCAGGACCTAACTTGGCTCATACTAAATTCCTATCAAATGGGGGCATTTAATATAGAAACTGCTTCTCCCAAACTGTTCTGGTGGGGTTTACTTCTAGTCTCAGCAGAAAAACAAAGCCCCTGGGGATGAGGGCAAATGCACTGGCAGGGAAAGAGTTTAGCTCCTCCTTCTCACCCATCTTTCCTGCATTTGTAATTGTTTCTCTCCCACTTCACAGACACTTAACAGCAACCCAATTCTGGCAAGTGGATCTGCCACTGCCACATCTAATTTGGTTCCATCACACCAGCAATTTAGTGCACTCTCGCCATGCCTGGTGTGTGAATTTGCAGCACAGTACTCAGATGATGCTGTGCCTGTCCTGCTGACACCATGCCTTTTCCCCAGCCTTTCCTAGAACACTAAAAGTCTGGATTATTTTCCCTAAGTGTGTTTAATGCACCCTAAGCCTCCGTGTAGTTTTAAAGGAACTGGAGGCTTGAATGGATTGCATCAGGTCCTGGCAGGGAAAAGCAATCTCTCCTAGCAGCCGGCTCCAAGCCTCAGTATAAACCCAAACCTTGCATCCCAGGCTCCAAAACATTTTTAAAATATCATACAATGCCCGAATCTCTGCAAAGACAGGATTGTACTCCCTCGATGCCCCAAAGAGCCAGACTAAAGGGTCGTTCCATGTTTGCCTGGCAGAAAGGCAGTCTGGTTGAAGTACTCATCTGCCAGGACCTGACTGGAGGGAGAAAGAGAAGGGGAGGGGTGGCGTGGAGTGAAGCGGAAGAGCAAACAAGCGAAGGAGCGAAAGAGCAGCTATTCAGGTGAAAGGGATCATAAGCTTGACACGCTTCTGCCTCAGAGGTAAAAAATGCGGAGGCAAACCGGGGGGGGGGATTAGGTGTGATGGAGTCTAAGACTGGGCACAGCTGCATTAAGGGACCACATACACTCATTCTGGGATATATATTTTTCCTATTTATGTACTAAATTTACGCTGCCTTTTTGATCTGGCAGGCTCATGAGGCAGCTTGCAATAAAAATAAAATACAGAAAGTAATCACGAGTTATAAAGTAATCCAACCATGTCAAAACCATTCGAACTTCAGCTGTCCAGCAGATAAAAACTTTAATCATTTCAAATGCCTTGCTGAAAAGGGATGTTTGGGCCGACCATGCGGTAAAATGTCAGCAGCAAAGGAAACCGGGAGCAAAAGCCAAAGGATGGAGGCTACTTGTGCCTAATCATCCCACCCATGCAAATTGCTGGCACCCTGAGCTGAGACCTTTGCCTGTATGCTGGCAGATGGGGACAACAGCATGACCATCATGGATCCTGTTCCTAGACCAGCATTTGAGATTGTGCTTCCATACTTCTGTTTTGGCAGTGGAGTGTTGAACTGGGAGTAGGATACAGTCCTGTGGGGAGGCACCTGGAAAAGGGAGGGGCCATGTTCACATTAGTAGAACACATGCTTTGCATGCTTCAGGTTTCATCCCCAGCATCAGGGCCAGCATCAAGGGTAGGCATTGCTGGGTACCTGCCAAGGGTCTGCATCCTAGCAGGGGTCCACTGACAAGAGCCCCCTGGAGTTGCTCCTCGCCCTCACCAAGACTACCTTGTATGCTCAGGGCCAGATCTACACCAATTAGGATATGACACTTCGAAGCAAGCTTGAAAACTGAATGTTGAGTGTGTCCTGGGCCCCAACAGTTGTCACTACTGTTATAAACCGTTTTAAAGCAGGAGTGTAGATCCCGCCCAGTTAACAGTTTTTCTAGTAGTGTGATTGGGAAATAACTCTTTGTGAGGCCTTGGAGAGTCACAGCCCATCGGTATGGGCAATACTGGCACCACCAGTGGCCTCATTCCATATGAGGCAGCTTCACATGCTCATGTATCTTCCTTCCTGGAGCATTGTGTCCTTTACCTTGAGGGGGCACGCTGGGCTCCTCTGCAGGGCTTAAGTCCTCTGGCTTCTTCACTCTGGTTTTTTTGGTCTTGGCTTCCAGTGTAGCCTCCTGCCGTTTCTTCTTTGGTTTCTGCTCCAGCAAGTGCGGCTGCATAAAGGAACATGGGTCGTGAGAAGTGACAGTAATGCAATATCCCATGTGATTACATTCTCAATGAAATGGGCTACCCGGAAATGGTCCCCAAGTGCAATGATGATGAACTTTCATAGAACAGCGAAGGGCAGCCTGGTGACATGTTCCCTCATTCTCTGGTGATAGGTGGGGAGGCTATTGGGAACCAAGAGATCAACGTCTGTACAGTGAATGCAGTCCATGCTCTCCTATAAACAGGGCACTCCATACTAATGGGCAGTATCCAACTATGTAATTCTGTTAGCGCAAATGACATTGTGCTAGCAGAAACTAGGTTCTGAACTATGCACAAGAGAAGAATCCAACTAAAGTTACATTTGTGCAATGCCTTATGCAACCAGTTGCACAACCGGTTGCACAGCAGAACGATTCAATGGAGCTCCACTAGAACTATTTGTGGTTGTGGAATGTCACTGTTGGATACTGCCCAATAACTCTATGTCCCTTTTTTGTTGGGAAGGGACCCAATATTGTCAGCAGGAAGCAAGTCCTGATGACAGGTGCAGGTGTCTCATGGGATCTTTCTCATCCCACTGGCCACAGCTTCCTCCAAAGGAGTGTGTGAGAGAGGGGGTGTTCCTTAAACTTTGTAAACTGCACAGAAAGCTTTGGCTATGGGGCAGTATATAAATGTAGTAAATACTACTACTACTACTACTTCTACTAATAATAATCCAATATCAGAATTGGGAGGGACCTTTGTAGTGAGCACCTGTTTTGCATGCAGAAGGCCCTGGCATCTCTAGTTTAAAGGTACAGGTAGCAGGTAATGTGAAAGGCCTCTTCCTGAGACCCTGGGAGCTGCTGCCAGTCAGAGCAGGCAGTACTAGGCTACATGGACAAATAGGAAAGTTCCTGAGAGCAGACCAGGCTAGGTTCCTATCAAATGGGTAAAGCATTGGAGTGCAGCGATGGTAGGCAAACACTCCAATACCTTCAGCATCTCAGCCCGTTCGTACGGCAAAACACAAATATGTTTGAAGATATAAATGTGGTGGCAGGGGGGAGAGCATCCCCATTCCCACTTTTCTTCTTTGCCCTGCCATCAGTGCATTGCTCAAGGATCTGCTGTAGCAGGAAGGAAATTGCCCATCAAAGGAAATTGAGGTCAAGGTGTTGGGTAGAACAAGGCTGGGAAACTCTTAGCATTCGAATGGTCCAAATGAGCAACACCCATATATAAGCTGATCACAAATCAGTGGAAGGTTAAGCTGGACATGTCTTCCAGTGGCTACAAGGTCTGTCCACTGCACATCTCCGTCTGCCACAGCTATAATGCCTTCACCCTTCAATCTTCATGCCTCCCCTCTCCTCATTTTATTAATTCATTTCCTATTAAAACAAATCCAACTTTCTTGAAAACACTAAAGGCAAAATAACCCAAACTGTTTAATTGCTTAATTTATTCTGTATGCAAAATGTTCAGCTTTTGAGGTTGGTTTGTTTGTTTTTGCATTTTTGACATCTGTTTATTATGAGAACTTGCATCATGGTGTGTGTGTGTGCGCGCATGTTCATATGCAACTCACTCTGGATGCCTTCAAAAAGCAAAAGAGTGAGACATGAGAAATGGTCCTGAAACAAATCCTGGGAAAAACAAACAAACAAATCACTGTCTTATGTTTGCAAAGTGTGAAAAGATGTAGTAACTCAGGCCTACTCACAATGAAACAATACAGGGAGGAGCAGATGAGACACACACAGCAGCCCTTAGTTTAGGAGGGCCTTGTAGCCATCAGAATAGTAACTGGGTGTGTTTCAAAAGAAACAAACGAGCCCCATGTTGTCAATATGCAAAATCAACCCACTACTGCTAATCCCACATGTTTAAAACACATGAATCATGCCTCCCTAAAATGATGAGATTTGAAATGAACGAAATGAGATCTGGGGGTCTTTTTCTGTGGCTTCTGGTTTCTAAAATAATTAGGGAATAAACTATAATCAAGTTATCATGCTTTCCTATATAACCACCATGGCTCAAAATTAAAATAAGAAAGAAAGAAAATGAGGTTGAGGGCGGGGAGAAAACGAAAATTGGTTTTGCTTTAATCTCAAATCCATGCACTATTGAATAACAGGAATATAAAAACATGCTTCTGGCGCCCTAATACTACTGGACATTTATTTCACAACAAACAAGGCCAAAGAAAATGTGATGGTGAAACCACACTGTTACTAAACAATGATGAATAGGGCAGGGCCAGCTACACCCGTCTTGCATGATTTTTGGATTATTTTAGGATGCACCACAATTAGCACCACTAGATGGCTCAGCAATACCTAAGGAGAAGCTAAATTATCCAGTTTACATAGTGGTATAGTGAATAAGGAAGGATGCCATTCAGCCCCATTGAATCAGCTAGATTTTTGCCGTAGACTGATAGATGTGTATTGCTCCCTAAATATATTGCATAAAATACACATAATTATGTTGGGATGGTTGTGTGGGAATTTCCCAAGTACTTTGGTGCAAAAGTAACTGGCTGGGACATACTGGGAGTTGTAGGTCTTTTCTCTGTCTAAGCATGCATAGGATTGTGCCCTAAGTCGATACTGCAATATGTTCTAGTTGTAAGGTTGGTGTACTTTGTATCTCTGCCAGTGCAAATCTGTGGTTCGACGGAGAATTGGCTACCTACTGATGGATAACGAAATGAGATCCAGAAGCAGAGAGGGCTGCAGTATCTGCAAAGAGGTGTCTGAGCCAGCTCATCCCATGCCATGTCATTGTCAGTTGAAGAGGCACAAAGGACCTTGTGAGTTTGGAATGGCAGCACTGCAAGATTGGCACTATCACAACAATGTCAAATGGGAGAGGGGGTAATCCCAGCTGCGGTGTAGAAAAGTAGAAATGGCTTGTAGCAGAAATGGTGAAAAGCCACTTCGCTCAAAACTACTTGGTGGCTAATTTTCATTAAGGATTTTTAAATTAGCTCCATGAGCATTGGCATGGCAGCATTTCGTGACATCTAGCTATGATCATGCCCTGTCCTTCTGTGCTGAGTTTTACTGTGGACATCTCAGCACTTCTGAGGTTACAAATAGTAACCCCAAAACACTTCTCTGAGATCATGATTATTACAGCTTTAACCTGAGTAACAACTAAATCCTCTGTTGTGAATTCTGAAGTTGGAATAATTGGAATAATATCCAGTATTCAGGGACAAATATCTGACATCCAATATTTGATTTCTGATAGGTTGTGAAGTCCAAGTGCTGAAAAGTTACAGTCAATTTCACCTCAGGGGGTGTTCCAGTACGTGTTGGTGCTGCATCCCCTGAAAATCCCATGCTGAGGAGGGAGCGTGACGTTTCTGGTCAGCCATCCAGAGACCAGAGCAGCCCCTGCCCTCTTCCTGGTGGAAGGCAACCAATCGCACGCCACCTTCCACCAGGCACCATCCAGCCACGCCTCCGCTGTGACTCTGGAATGAGGCTTTGAGCTGTCTTGATGCCGGTTTGCAAATCCTCGTCTCACTTTCTCCGCAGCTTCGGCAGAAAGCCCCAGGGTGGGTGCGTGATTGCAGCTTTGTCATATAATCAACGCTGCACCACTCTCACCCGAGCATTTAGATAGCCCCTCAGTTTTTCACAGTTTCTTAACATTAAACTGATTAGAGACAGAAGTTGCTCTCTAATGTATATCACAGGGTAACCTGTATAGTGTCTCCTCAGCTACACAAAAGTAAAGACTGCTAATATGATATGGCAGTGTGGGAGTTTGACCTTCTTGTTAGTGTAGAAATGGGCTTGTATTACCATCAAATATGCCTTCTTGAACTTAACTAGTAGCATTCATACAGCCATAATCCCATTATTAGTTTTACTGGTTTAAAAAACACAATATAAGATAGTTCAGGGCAGAAGATTCCAGTCTGTATCTAAAGCTCATCGACCTTGAAAGCAGCAATTAAACCCTTTCCACCTTTGATAAAATAAAAAGAATAATCTAAATAACTTACCATTTAGAACCCAAATTGATAGCAAACAGGGAAACAAGTGAGAAGACATTTATTAACAAGATCAGGTCAGGTACAAAATAACCAAGGAGCCAGCAGGGAAACAGACCGTTGCTGTCCACCATCCATTTTTCATGAGAGACTAAAAGCCTTGTATTTACTATTTTTCTTTTTAAATGGTAATGGGAGGAGTTAATTCTCTTCAAATGCAATGCTCAAAAACGGAACCTGGCCATTAGGCCAGCACAGATCTGGCCTAACTCTGTGCTGGTTTCTGGCCACCATCTTTTAACTGTACAGACATGAAACTTGCTGCCTGGGAAATGTCTGTTTGTTCCCTTTCCTTTTTTTCTTTTTCTTTTAAGGAAGTTATGCACTCCTTTGGTGGAAAGGAGGTAGCTACATAACTTCAAAGGAAAGAAATGTAATAAAAATGTTTTAAAATGATTCGGATTGCATTCTGGCAGGGCAATGCTGCAAAAGAGAGAGAGGCAACTTCTGTACTTTTATTGTATTTCTAAAGGGGTACATAAGTGTTCATGTGCTACAGTGATCCATTCCTTCAGTCTACCTCAGGAGAAGTTCTATCTTTCCTTTATATGTTGAGGGATTTAAACCTCTGCCCAAACTGGTCCACTTTTTCAGCTTACTAAATTAACTGGGTAACCAAGATCTTTTCTGCATTAGGCATTTATTGTGTGTTCATGATTCCTTACTCACAGTTGCTTATGGGTTCTTTTGACAACATCGTGATCCTCCAGTTTTGCTTCCCCTCACTCCCATTTTTTTTAGTAGGGAAAATAGGGTGTTATTTCTGATGGCAAAAGAAAAGGGATTTTTCCTACTTGTGTATTTGCACTATTCTACTATAGCTGAGCACCACCTAGAGGTTATGAAGTAGAAAAACAGGAAAGGAAAAGCTCTTTGTGCAGAGCTCTGATCTCAGTTCTGTGATGAAACTAAAAGTAGAAACAGTGATCAACACTTTGTGTAGAAAAGCTTTAAGTCCCATGGATATTTGCATTATACAGAATAGTGTAATATTAGACAAAGATGGAGTCTAGAAGATCTTCTATAAAGAGGAATGCCTTTTGGCAACCAATGGTGTGTACATATTGTGTGGGTCTGTAGTTTGTGCCTTTTTGGAGACATGAAATGAGGTTTTTAAAAAATAGAGGCTATTTGTAAAAAAAATAAGAGAAAGCTAAAAATATTGAGATACACATGCCTTTAGATCAGGAGTTGAAAACATGGTACTCTCCAGATGTTTTTAATTACAACTCTCATCAGCTCCAGCCAACATAGCCAATGGTAAAGTATTATGTGAGCTGTAGTCCAAAACATCTGGAGGGAATCAGGTTGCCTGCCCCTGGTTTAGATGACATAAAGGAAGGAGATGAGTGAAATTGTTCTCTACCATCTAACTCATCCCATACCTTTCTTAACAATGGAAATGCCATCAGGCCTCTGCTTATACGTATAGTCAGATTCACACACACACACGTCTAAACCTGGGTTCCGTAAACATTAGAGTGCACTTATTTAAAGCATTATAGGAGAGTTCACCATTGCACCCACTCATGTGCATCATACAGGAGACCAGGACAAATGTGATTGTGAACCTATGGAATAATGATGATGTGTAAATAGTTTTAAGGAACATTGTGAGCCTAGAAGAGGATCAGAAATAGACTGCAAGATTGAGGTCAGAGCTACTGTGCTGAGGAAACAGATGGATCAAGATTAGGTGCCTTGCATCTAATCCCATTCTTCAAAGGCTATAAATAATAATGCTTGATCAAATACAAGTCATTGGCTTGGGCAAGAAAGGTTAGAAAATAGGTGCTAGTGCAGAGCCTGCAACTTATGACATGGAGATGAAAGTGCCACTGTAGCTGTCTCATGCTTGGTTACTGGTAAATAGGTTAATTGGGTCAGACTAGCACACTAAGCCAAGAGGCAGTACATAGTTCATGATCTAATCTGGCCCATGGTTGCTAGTGGAGTCAATGTGGGGGGAGTGGATAGAAACCAGTGCTGGAGAGCTCTGGCTTCAAAAGCCTACTTAGCTGTGAAGATCACTGGGTGCCCTTGAGAATGGCTGCTTCTAGATGAGGTTTTTTCATGCAACCACCTTGCCTCATTCATGGAATTCTACAAGGGGGTCCAGACGACATCATCTTCAACTTGTAACCCATCTTTTCCCCACACTTCTTCTATCTCCCCCCCCCCCCCCACAAATTCCACTGGGGAATAAAAGTTGGAACAGCTACACAATGTCTTTAGATCAGTAGTCTAGGAGTCTTCTATCTGACGTATCTCAAATGACAAATCTGTCAGTGTAAAACTCGCAGGAAAGTTGCAAGAAGAAAATGGGATAAAGACAGGTAGTTTACCGGTAACTGTGGTTCTTCAAGTGGTCATCCGTGCATTCACACATATGGGCTCTGTGCCTTTGTGGAGCTTTGATTTGGGAAAATTCCAGAGCTAAGGAATTTTTTGTGGGAACTCATCCCCCGCTGTCCCAGTGCGCCTGTCTCAAACTATTCCCGCTTCTTCCTTCAGTTCCCTTTGACCACCATTGTGCGAGCCTTCTTGGAAACGTGTGTGTGATGCACAGAGACCATAAAGAAGAACCTAATGTTTATTGCCCTAGAGGAAGGGTGGAATACAAAAGAAACAAATATTGGGGCTTGGTCATTCTGACCTCACAATGGACCAAAATCCTCAAATTATTAAGATGTTTTAAATAATGTATTTGTTTTTATCTGTTTTAATGGTTTATCTATTTTATGATTTTTATATTTATATTTAGTGTTGTTCCCTGCCTCGATCTGGATGGAGAGGTGGGTTAGAAATAAAATAAATAAATAATTTAAAAAAAAAACCAAAGAAATTCAAAATAGTGTGTGATAAACCAGACTTTTGGAAGATACAGTTTGACGATTTTGGTCATTATCACACGGGCGGTTTTAAGCACACCCGCCGCAACTTTGATCCACTTCTTCAGCATGGGACTCGCATGACGTTGTCCCCCTCGTGCTCTTCTCGCACCCTGAGTGCTCCATTTTTCATTCCTCTTTTGAACGATCCCTGAACGGGCAAAGTCCGAAAGCCACAGGCAGGTATTGCAGGTATCGCAGGTACTGCAGCAATACCAAGCATGTGTAAATCAAAACGCTAGGCTCACATAGGAAACAGAGGGGGAATCGCAGAAGCAAATCGTGGGGAGGGGGGAAATGTACGTGTGATAAAGCCCTTTCTCATATGTCTTGAAACATGATACTGAGCCTTTGTTCAACTTCATTACTGAATAGGCACAAGGACCTTATCTTTGTTATTTACATGGGAGTCACCTTCCTCCATCCCATTTTGTTATCAGTTGCTCCTAAACAGTGTAGTATCAGCCTCCTACTTGCAGTGGTGCAAGGACAGCGTGCCCAGGGATTTAATCAGGGCCTGCTCCCAAAACAGCAGGTAGGTCAAAGACAGGGAGCTCCTAATAAGCACCAGGCAGGGAGATGATGCACAGACATTATTCAAGCACTCCATGCCTACAACTCCAGGCTTTTCATCCTGAGCCTTCAGAGTCCAACCCAGAGTACAGCTGCAGGCCATCTGTGTCACCTTGTTCACGAGTATACCTTTACTCACAAAGAGTACTTATTCCTCAAGCAGGCACTTCTGTGTCTGGCAGCCAGCCAACCCTGAGCCTTTAGGTGCCTGCACTCCGTGGGCTAAGGTGATGGCTTGGCGTCAACCTCCAAGTCCGAGGAGAGGGGGGAGGGCCAGCTACGTCCTGACGGATGGGTTGGCTGCCATCTCCCCCAAGGGCCCAGGTTCCCCTTGATCCGCCTCAAGATCCCTCAAGACAGGAAGCTCCTCTGCAATGTTCAGCTTGGGTGTGTGTGGCTAATGGTAGTCCTCCAGAGTGGGGAGGTCAAGTTCATTGGTAGACATGGACAGATCTCCCACATTCTCCCAAACAGCTAACATTTGGTGTAATAGGATCCCGATAGATTAGCCAGACATGAAACAGACATATTTATAGGAACACTTGCAGTTTAGGGTACAAATCAGGTAAAGGAGGTGGATGGGAAGGATTTTCCTACCTGCTTATGAAGTCTCGGCTGCTGGGGGCTCCCAGGTTCCTCATTCACACTAATGGAAGGGGGGAACAAAGAAAAGAACATGAGGTTTGAGGAAAACAATCCCTAGCTACCACATCCTCCATTAATTAAAGGTATGTGAGCACAAATAGAGCTTCTCTAAACAAGCGATTTATAGCACGCTCGTGATTGGCCACTCACAGAAGTTTGCGGGTTCATTTCATGAAGTTGACAGCATCCAGGACCTCTTCCCTGCTATCCCCTGGAATATCTGGATTATTTTACGGGGTTAAAACCCCCCAGAGATAATGTGGGAAAATCCAGGAAATTGCACCAACTCCCTGTGTGCAATCTCAACGTTGGGCTATTATGCCACCAGATGGCACTGTCTTGTAAAGTCTGTTGAGCACATGGAGCAGGAAGTATTCAGTTTCAAACCATGTGGCTGCCCATGTAATGTCACCCACCACATCCAAGAAAGAAAGCGAATGCAGACAGCCCAATTTTTAAAAACTGTAGAGAAGCCCATAGTTATGGTGTCCAGAAGCTGTGTGCAATCCTTTCACATGCCAGCAGGTGGCAGACAATCCTGTTGTGGATAATCCTCACCCATTTTGTCATATGCTAGCTGATTTGCAATGAGTACATCAGGATCATAATACCAGCAATGGTGCTGATCATTCCTTGTCCCAACAGTCAGTCACTTGCCCCATGCTTGGTGTAAAGCAGTTTGATTGGATTTGATAACCAGAGATGCAAAAGAGGACAGGGCTCCTTTCCCTTTGATTGTTGCACAGAAGAGGAACTTCCAGCAGGTGCATCACCATAAAGCAAGAAAGCCATGCCTTAGTTATAGCCACTTAGACTACTGGAACACAATTTATGTAGGGCTGCCCTTGAAAAATATCAGGAAAACTTAGCTAGTGGCCAGAATTATGTCTGGTGTTTACTTTCTGAAACACAACGTTCCAGTTGTGTTTAATCAGCTTTGGCATCCAGTTCATTTCCAGGCCCAATTCAAATGCTACTTATTACTTACAAAGCTCTAAATGATTTGGGATCAGTATATTTCAAGGATCGCCTTCTCTCACATGAGCCTGCCTGCTCACTGTGTTTATCATCAAAGGCTTTGCTTTGCATGCCATCAACAGGTAGGATGCAGGATGGGGACTTATTGTTTATGGCACCGCAACCTGGGAATCTCCTTCCCAAAAGATTTTCAGTTGGCCATCTCACTGATTACTTTTAGCCATGTGGTTATACCCTTTTTATTCTACCAGGGCTATGACATTTTAAAATTCTTGGCTGCTAAATGGATTGTGTGTGTGTGTGTGTGTGTGTTTGCAATGTTGTAATGTTCTCTGTTTTTAGTTTGTGTATTGTATGATTTTAATGTTGTAAGCTTCCTTGGGGATCCTTTTTATATTAAAATATGTAAATAAAATGAACATGAGTATGAGGGTGAGGCAGTAGGTGAGGTTTACTACATTATAGAAGCCTTCAGACTTAGCTGCCAGAATCTGTTGGATTCAAATTAATGATTTATTAACTGCACTTCTTCTATACTGTCCAGTACTCGAAACTATGTGGTGGGTTCACAACAAAGGTTGAACCAGGGATTCAGAGTAGAAAAGTTAGCATGAGTGAGGGATTTTGTTCAACAGATAATAGAATGAAAAAAAAGGATCTTAGCAAATATTTTCCACAGCAGTACTGGATGTTTTCTCCCATCCCAATTTAGGGCTTCGGGGTGGGGGGGATCATGTTTCCCTATCATTGCTTTGCCTCCTGCTTCTGTCCCACAGTAGGGATGAGCAGCTTCCTCTTTCTTCACATGGGGAGAGAAAGAGGAAGCAGCAACGACCATGTGGCCCATTCAGGGCCATTTATATCATGGCATTTTCCCCACACACAATAGGAAATGTCATCGGCTAAAGGACTCGCAAACATCCTTAAGTGGGAAGTCTGATGATGCTCCTGGAGGGTATTGAGTTGGAAAGACTACATTATACTATCTTCAACATCATTCAAAAATTGTCCCCTTCACAATAGATCAGTTTTCTTGATACTGAATTTTGGTCATAGCTATAGTAAATCATTAACCTTTAAAACAATTTACCTGGCCAAGTCATTCAATAAAAAAGTAATCTTCCATAATATATCCCCATATGGAACTGAGCATAGAATCGTTCCAAGAAAATATTTTCTTAGAGCTTTGTGAAGATGTAAGGTCAGCATAAAATGTGATTAAAATTTCAATATACTGCACACCACAAATACCTAAACTTTGTGGGTAAGCAGTTTTTCTATAATACCCCTACATAGCCCTACATTACATTGTTTAGTTACCCAGCTTAGTAAATGCCCTCCAAGTATTACTGCGTCCTAAAATTATGTTAGGTATTTATTATCCCAGCATCAGCATAGCTGCATAATTGATACATAACCAAAGAAAGCAGGAAGTATCAATAAATGCAAGTTCATTCTGAACTTCTCAGTTATTCTTGTCAATATTGGATAGAAGCCTGTATCTTGTGAAATGGGTGAGAGAGAAAATCCTGACTCTATCAAACTGCTCCCAATTTTCACAAGAAGCTCTAAAAGGCTAGCCAACTGGATCGAATAAGAGGATAAAAGCAGGAATATTCAATTCAAAGAATAGAATACTAGAATTATTTTTATTCATATATTGATAGTACTAGAGATTCCCTTGAAACATACCAGTTAAACAGAATGAAGGGCAGTGGGGGGGTGGGGGAGGAACTTAGTAGTGTAGGTAGAATTTATTGCAAAGATAACCAAAAACGTATTTTCATTAATCCCAATACAGTTCAAGTCTTAGAGTGAAGCACATTTTCACGCATGGAGGCTTAAAGTTGTTCCTGTTCATCGATGGAGCCCTTCTGTAGGGTTGCCAGAGGGCCATCTGACCCACTCTCATTGAGGTAAACAGCTGGGTTTTTCATTGCCAGTGAAGGTGGTAACAAATGTCCTTCTTCATCTCCAGCAGATCCCTCTTTCTAGAGAAACTTGTATTTAGCAGCTCTCACAGAAAGCTCCTCGGGAATGCCCACCATGGCGAGAGGGGCGGGTGCAGGGCCCTGGAGTCAGGGGCTGGCATGGTCAGACAGACAGTTGCTGAGGCCCACTGCCGACCCTTGGAATTTCAGCAGGTGTCATTGTATACATGCAACACCTGGTGAAATTCCCTCTCCTGGTATAGCTCCTGCAGCAACAGCTAAAGCTGCAGGAGCTATACTAGAGTAACCAGATACAAAAGAGGGCAGGACTCCTGAAGCTTTAACTGTTGGGATGAAGAGGGAATTTCACTCCCTCCCCAGTGCCACAGTGGTGCATCTCAGTCAGCCTAATGGTTTTATGGCCCCCGTTTTAAGATGGCCCATGTAAAGCACACAACTAACATTTCTCTTCCCCACCTCCTCAAATGTATAAAAAAGAAATACTTTGAGCATGTGCAGGATCATGATTTAAATTTGCTTAAATCATAGCACTACCAAGACTCATGGAATAAAATAGTGTTTGCATCTTCTGCCTTTAAGCTCAACACATTTATGTGGGAATAAGCAGTATGTGGTTGTAAAAAAGGATAATATTTATTTAAAGCAAAAAATAATTTAAAAAATGAGCCTCTGTACCTGGTTGGCCATCTCCAATAAAGTGTCTTTAGAAATAACGGAAAAAAGTTACTGTGGCAAGCAGTGACAGCCCCGGCGGACAGCCCCGGCGGACAGCCCCGGCGGACAGCCCCGGCGGACAGCCCCGGCGGACAGCCCCGGCGGACAGCCCCGGCATGCCCCTGCTGGCCCAGAGGCTGATGCTGGGCTGGTTTGCCATGGCACCCATCTCTGGCAGGTCATTTGGGGAGGGCCCTGAACAGTGGGGCCCTGGACCTTTGCCTCAAGGTCCAGTCCAAGCTGAACCACTGCCCGTTGACAATAATCTATCCTTGCTGAAGGATGGAGGATATTTGCACTTACCCCTCCGATGTCCACACTTCCCGGAGGATGTCTGACTGAAGGGGCATTGCAGGCAGCTGGACTCTCAAATTCAGAGGGAAGGATGGTCTGGTCTTGGGGAGGTCAGGAAAGCCACCTTGCTTGCAGAGGTGCAAAAAGAATGCTCCTTCCTTCCTTCCTTCCTTCCTGGCACTGGCTTATAGAAAGAAATCTGCACAACAAGCTTTATGACCCCAACCCTGTGTAAATCAAGCGGAAGATCTCAATGCATCCGCCCTGTGGGAGCTGCAGGGGCTCTTCTTTGGCTTTCTCATCACTCTGTCCTTGCAAGGAAGCTCTAGAACCTCATTTTGCTGATCTCCGCCAAAGTTTGAATGCAAGCCCTTGATTCAGCAGCACAGGCTTCTTTAGAGTCTTGGTGGAGTTTATGGTGCGTCTAGGAAGCAGGTGAAGAGAGAGGGAGGTGGAAAGCCAGGGAGATGATTAACTTTTTATTTCTTCAAACTCGGTAATAGGATTTCGGGGGCTGATGGATGGACAGTCGGGCCTGCTGGGAGATTCTGAAGAATGGAACATCTGTCACTGTAATTCATTTAAACAGGGCCAAGAGAAGATTATTATAGCTATGCAACACCATGTCTGCCCTGCCTGTCAACAACCAGAACAAGTGTGTGAAACCCACAGATCCTGGATGGGACGTTGCATATTGGTGAGTCAGTGTTCAGTTCCCTGGTGTTTATAGCGTAGGGCAGTCTTTCACTAGCATCTATCCACATCAAGATGCAAATGAGGCCAGAATCTAATGGGAGGGGGAAAGAAAGCCCAGAAGAGAGTTTCATAAACCCCAAAGTCATGAAAACACCACCATCATACCATAGGATAAAAATCCAAAATGAAAGCATATAAAAATTAAGACAGGTAATTCTGTACACATGTCACAATGCGATTAAAGGCACAATCCTACGCATATTTAGACAGGAAAAAGTCATACAAATCCCAGCATTCCCCAGCCAGCATGGCTGGCTGGGGAATGCTAGGAATTGTAGAACTTACTTTTGTCTAAATATGCATAGGATTGGCCCTAAGATTCATTAATTTCCCCTCTGACCAGTTTGAATTAGTCCAAATTTTACAGTGCTGTCCTGGAATGAATAAAGCCACAGTCAGACTCACAGGCACATAGTTTCCTTTCAGTTCAGAGATCATGAGCCAGTCATTACATGCACAGCACAACATGTGACTAGGTTTGCCAAAACTCCCAGTATTATGAGCGTCATCAGACGAGCGTTTTATTGCACGCTCATTACTGGGCACTCATGGATTTTCGTGGGCCCTATTCACAATGTCGTCTGCTCCTGTGCATCTCCTGCCCCTTCTAACCTTCCTGTGGCAAAAAAAGACCTGGGCAGTCTGATTTATTTTTAGAAACGGAACATGCCACTATCTTCTGCTGTGTGCAGGAAAAATGGCGCGATAAAAATGGTCCACTGAACGGGCCACATGGACATTGTTTATTTCCTCTTTCTTCTCCGTAAGAAAGAGGAAGTATTGTCTGACGGAAGCGGAAGCAGAGAAGTGATGATAGGGAACCGTGATTTCCCCCCTGTTTGATGGAGTTCTATACTGGTCTCACCAGTAAAGCCATTTTTTTTTGGTCAGGTAACTACAAATGGAGTCTAAAAAGCTCCTAAGTTCCAGGTTTGGCCCGGCTGCACTAGTGAGCCACCAGATTCTGCATTAGCTCTAAGAATAACCCACTTGGCTCCATGCCTGACCCACTAGATCCTCCTGTCCTCCCTCCACCATCCTGAGTGGCCATCCTGACTTCACCCTTGATTTAATCGGTTTGGTCCTGGCTTCATCTTCCCAACACTATTCAGAGTATTTTTGAAATAAAGGTTGGTTATTGTGCTTTTTCTCTGGTGAGGAAGAAGCAGTGGTGCAGTTAGGCAATTTGAGACTCTGGACAAAATGGACTTAACAGGAAGGGTCTTTATACGGCAATGTATGTTTACTTCGCTTACTTCAAAATGGGTTAAGCCAGCCAGGCTGCATTTTAGGGTCCTCCTGATCATTCTTCTGAGTAGGGCCCCAAACTTTTGCCCTGAAGTCCAACCTTGACTAGGAAAGAGTACATCTTTCAGGCCAAAACATGTAACATAACCTGGTGCTGTGACCAGGAGCCTATGAACTGAGCAGTATGGCTTAGCATCTGGACTCAGCAAATTGAGGAGTGTCCTCCTCTACACTAGCTAAGGGTCTGGACGTATGGTAACTGACAGTAGGGGGGCATCTTGCTTATGAACAGAGGTGATGTGCTTTGTGCAACTGCTGCGATGATGATGATGATGATGATGATGATAAAAACAGTTTATAATTCTATTTCCAGCTGATTGTGCAAGAGCAATGCTTCAGCAAAGGACCTTCGTGTGGAAATGTCTTTTGTTTCTATTCGCATTGCTAAAGGCAGAATGGTTTGCTTTGTGTCACTTTCCCCAAACAGATGGGCTGGACTACAGCTCCATCATCCCCAGCCAGCAGAGCCAATGTCTGCCAATCAATCCCTCTGCACTGCTTCAGGCTCCTCAGTGCTGGTAAGAGTGTACTTAATCCAACTAAGCCTTTCTGATGAACCTGGCTCCATCTGTAGCCACGTCATGGAGATTAGGAGAGCTATTTTGAAGCGTTGGAGGCGCGGTGTTCAGCCACTCCAGGGAGAGATTTCAGCCCTGATCACCTTAGGAGAGATACAGCCTGACCATCAATGGCTACAGTGCCATGCAACTTCTTTGGCATATTCAAGCTGTCCTGCTATTCTAGAACAGCGCTAGGCAATATGCTACGATAGACTATGTACACACTCAGCAATCTCTTATCCCAGTTTTGAAGATAATGGTTAGAGCTGAACTAAATAGTCAAAGATGCTACCAGTCACTAAATGTGTCATTTCCACACACCCCTATTGCCCAAATTGTGAACCTGGAACCAAAATGCAATGTCCACATTTTGCGAGTGAAAGCTGTGCCATTCAATTCAAGTGCTTTAGACTTGCCATCTCTTTATTTTGATTTTGGCAAGGTCTATGCATGAAATCTCATAAAGTGCAGTGAGCCAATACTAAACAATTTCATGTCGTTTATTACATTTTTAGACCACCCCTGGGTGGTTCACGAACATTAAAAACCATTACAACACATTATACAAACTACAAAAAGAAATGCATTTACATAAAATGTATAAACAGAGACAACATATATCTAAAAACAATTAGTTAAACCATCAAAGATGATCCAAGACCTAATTTAAAATTCATTGTCTGCTGCCAAATGCCTGAGAGAAGAGGGCAGTTTTAACCTGGTGCTGAAAAGATAACAATATTGGCATCAGGAACACCTCATTAAGGAGATCATTCCAAAACTAAGGGGCCACTCTGAGAAGGCCTCCCTGTGAGCTTTGTGTGACCATTGTGTGTTATTTATGAAAAGTTGTCACGCTGTTTTGTAAGGGCATTTCTGCTCCAGGGGAAAATCCAGCAACTTTACTGCAGCTTTCTGGCTTCTGTTTTTGTCCCATAATCACAATGTGCTCCCTTTACACACACTTTCCTTTCCCTCCCCTTTCTCCCCTTTAGGAGTTCTATGTGTTTCATTTATACAGCCTCAAGATGACACTGTCCCTCTTCTGTCTCTTTTTTTATAGCATGATTTTGTCTTTCCATGATGAAACAGAAGGGGCGGGGTCTTTTTGTTACTACTTTTTAGTAATATCAGTGAAACCACAGAAAGACGTACCATCAAGGCAGAATCCTACACACGTTACCAGTCAGCCCTCATGCAATAAAATTTGCGTGGAGGGAGTGACATCCCTACTATGTGAGGGGGCTGCTCAGGTAGCTGATCTTGAATAGGCAGTAAGGACAGTAAGCTGCTAGGTAATTTATTATTACTATATTTTTTTTACTCCAGGCAGAGGCCCTTGTGGGATTTTCTGCCAGGTGCCAAAATAAACTTGGCCAGCCTTGGCTACTATACATCTTGACTTGGAGAGCATGGGGGAGGGCAGCCATTTGCTATTATGCCTCAGGCAGCAAAATATCTTGGGCTGGCTTTGGGAGGGGATGTAACTGTTTCAAAGGGAGAATCGTTTTGTCGGAATTGAAACTACAGGAAATAGGGATTTTAAAAAACTTTTGTTTCATTTATGTAAATAAAAGATAACCTAGTCCAGCGCATATGCTTACAGTGAAAATCCCCTTGCATTTCCCCTATGTGGGGGAGTTTGAAGTGCTTGTTACTGAAGTGTTTGTTCCGTTCCAATTAGAGAATGTATCTGTATCACAGAATTAAAGTGATTTAGGTGCAAACTTATGCATGTTTAGACAGAAAAAAGGCCTACAGCTTCCTGCACTCCCAACCAGCATTTTCCCCATGCTTCTAATTTATATTGCAAATGGATGCCATTTTGGCAATGCAAATAAGAAGCATGTGTGGGGATTGCGAATTTTCTTAAATATGTTCTGTTTGTGTTTCACGGATTGTCAGGCATCCTTTCCACTCATTGATGAAATTGGATCTTTTATGTAAGAATTTCATCCATTTACAAATGCACATTAGTTCACTTGCGTGCATGCAAATATGTGCAAGTGCACATTTGAACAAATCCCCCACAAAAGTAAAAAATACTGTAAGTCTGGTTATTGGAACATTGTTTTTGTGATGGTTTTGTGGCTCATTGCATCACTCCCATGCAGATATGTGTGAGAAGTGAACTTGGTTGATTTCACTTATTTTGAAGTTGCTCTTCTTGGCCATTTTCCAGAATATGGACTATTGCCTGGAATGGATACTGGAACATGTTTTTTTGTGGAAGATTTGTGGCTTATTGCATTCATCCTGTAGCTATGTGTGACAGGAGATTTTGGTTGATTTGTCTCACTTGGAAGTTCCCGAACTGGGCTATATTATAAAATATGAACTGTTGCTGAAACAGGCACAAGAGCATGGCTTTGTGGAGGTTTTATAGCTTATTACTTCACCCCCATATAATGACATGTGACTGGGAGTTTGGTTTGGTTGGCTTACTTGGAAGTTGGTGTTCCAGACCATTTTCCAGAATATAGACTACTAGCTGATATGCCTGGCATTGTTCAGGTCCATGAATAATGTTTATAACATTTATTTGATAATTAATAAATTTCTCTGCAACTTATTCATCTTTAGGTTGGTTGGGTTTTTTTTTAGTTTGGTTGAGTTAGTTAGGGTGACCAGATAAAAATCCAGGTCAGTGCTCATGTAACTTTAACAGTTGTAGAGAAAAGGGAATTTCAGCCAGTGTCATTTGTATGCAATTAGTTCCTGGTGATATTCCCTCTTCATCACAACAGTTAAAGTTGCAGGGGCCCTGCCGTCTTTTGTATATGGTCACTCTAATATAGTGCATGCACCTTTAACTGTTGTGATGAAGAGGGAATTTCATCAGGAACTAATTGCATACAAATGACACTGGCTGAAATTCCCTTTTCTCTACAACTGTTAAAGTTACATGAGCCCTGACCTGGATTTTATCTGGTCACCCTAAGTTTGTAAATTGTCTTGTTAGAATCAATGGAAAATTGTGTTAATAAGAACTGTATTTTAAATTAGAGCTTAGTGATGAACCACATTTTTTGTTTTACCTGAAATGCCTACACCTCCCATCGTGCTTTGGCAGGAGCAGCCATCTAAACTTCAAAAACAATCAGGACATACAACACCCTTTCGACCAGCTAAAAAAGATGCAAACCTAAAAATATGTTTTCAAAATATACCGGGCATTGCCCAGATATCCGAATAACATATAGTAGGGAAACGGATCTCAGTGGATGTAGGGAACTGTTGTATGCATATGCTCTGAAGTTATTATTATGAAAAAAGGAAAGCAGAACACAAGCCATTGCTAGGCCTGTGAGTTAATGCTTAAACAAATTAAATTCATTTCGTTTTGTCTTCTCTCACCCTCATGACAACCCTGCAAAGTAGGGCCGTCCTAGGCCTATGAGGTAACTTTAAAACAAATTAAATTAGTTTCTCCCCCCCCCCCCAATGCATGGCCAGGGCCACCTTGAAGCTGTCACCATGATTTTCCTTGTCCCCCACAGAAAACAAAAACTACAACTCCCGGCATGCCTTTTGCTGTGGTGCCCGACTTGCCCAATGGGAGTCCTGCTGCTGAAGCTCATGGGAAGTGAAATCTGGCTGAGCCAGTCCACACTACACTGAGGGAGCTGGCTGGCTGACTCACGGTAGCTTGGCTGTTGCCGTCGGTGACAGGCCCAGAGCTGTGACTTCCTGCCTTTCTGCCCTCGATGGTGTCTAGTAACCAAGGCAGCCAGCCCAGGTACTCTCCCTTCAGGCACAGGATGGCGAGCTACTTCCAGATGATGGCTGTCAAAGCCTGATAAGTCTTCCCTCCCGCCCAAGGCATGCTGGGAGTTGTAAGCGCAAGCCTAGCTTTCTGAATAACATTCATCTTTGAATACGTGAGGTGTCGTGGGAGATCGGGTCTTCTTAGCGGTGGCACCCTGCTTAAGGATTTCTTTTTCCCAGACGGGCTGGCCTGGTGACTACATTAATGGCTTTTAAGTGCCAAGTGGTTTTTAAAATATATATATATATATATATATATATATATATATATATTTCCCAGGGCTTTTTAACTTGATGAGATTTTTTATGCTGAGGTTTTTTTTTCCTGTTATAACTAAACCACAACATTCCAAGACAGATGCAAGAATTACTGGATAAAGTTTATGATTTTTATGTAAAAGCCTGACTTTACTATTGAAACAGAAGAGTGAATGGAGGAATGACTGATAGCTGAGGCTAGAATGGAATGGTGGGGGGGATGAGTGACAGTTGGGGAAAGTCAGTTAGAAGGAGAACAAAGACAGTTTGTGAGAGGTCAGGAAAGTGGGGGCTGAGTTAGGACTGAGAGATGGTGACCTGGTTTGCTAGCCCCTACCTTAATTCAAATCAGCTACTCTACATACCAGTACTACACCTCCCAGCATGCATTTGGTAGCCCGCAGGTGCCCATATCCTCTGAGACGTCCTCTTGTTGCCGATGCTGCTCCTCAATAGACCATGAAGGAGTAGCATCACCAAGGAGAGAATGTAAGCAGCAGTCAGTGCCCAGCTCCAGCCAATCCTGCTGGGATTGCCTCATCCTGCACTTCTCACCCACCAAGTGCTCCATCTGGAACCAGTTCTGAAGGGCCGGGGCTAGGTTGGGCACTTCCCCCTGCTTTGTCGGGTCTGTTTCTGGGCATGCGCAGAGTGCCTCCCCATCTTCCCTCCCTTTTAAGGGCAAAAGTTGTGTGCTTGCTTCCCCTAGATTCTGAGAAAACAGCGATATCAGGGGTGAAGTGCCTTTGAGCATGTTTGGCCCCTCAAAGCCATGCTGTTGTATCTAGTCATGATTTTAAAACCATGCAGAGGGCGGGAGGAAGCACAGCAAATGGACGCAGACCATTTATGTGGATTGTTTCCTTTTATGTGGAATCGGGTTGACTGTTCGAGACCAACCTTAGGAGTCAGGGTTGTAAAAGACACACAGCAGCCACCCATCTGTGCACTCACAATGGCTGCCAAAGGCCAATAAGTCTAGGGTGACCAGATAAAATCCAGGTCAGGGCTCATGTAACTTTAACAGTTGTAGAGAAAAGGGAATTTCAGCCAGTGTCATTTGTATGCAATTAGTTCCTGGTGAAATTCCCTCTTCATCACAACAGTTAAAGTTGTAGGCACTATACTAGAGTGACCATATACAAAAGAAGGCAGGGCTCCTGCAGCTTTAACGGTTGTGCAGAAGAAAAATTTTCACCAGGTGCTGCATGCATACAAATGACACCTGTTGAAATTCCCCTTTCAATACCACTCTTAAAGGTACAGGAGTGCTGTCCTCCTTTCCATATGGTCATCCTAAGCTTGGATAATGGTTGACTCTCAGAAGCAGGGCTGACTGTAGCTCAGAGCGATTATCCTCAGGTCGCTGTAAGCTTCTGAAATACCTGCTGCTCTAGTAGAACTCGGCTGCAGTAGGGCTTGAACACAAGCACTGGAGAAACGAAAAGAAAATGTGGGGTCAAGCTTCTGATTCACACCATCATTCCCAACTGGATCTTGCTGAAAATGTCTGGATTTTGTTTGTTTGTTCCTTCATATCTTTTTACAATTATTTTGAAGCAATTAATTTGTTTTTGTTTCACAACTAGATACATCTTTCCCCACTAGGTGGCATATTATTACCATGCATTATCCATATAAGAGTCCAAAGAATTAGCTACTTGAAGGAGAGGAAATTGGTGTTCTGTGGGCAGAGAAGATGGGGGGAGAGGAAGGAACTCAACTCCCTGGGGCTGTCTTGATGGCGTGTTTTGGGAAACCCTGTGCTTTCTCTGCTGCGGGGTAGTGGTGGCTAATCCTACACAGAGGGAGGGTGTGGGCTTTCTGGTGGCCATTTGGCTCATTGGGTCTGTCCCTTGCCATGGCGGACAGTGACCAATCCAAGGTTATTATTCGCCCAGGAATGTCTCCACCAGAGTGAGATTACATGGTGGATGCACCATATTCGCCTTGCTCTGGAGAAAAAGTTGGGATAAGTCCCCAACTTTTTAAACTTGCAGCTTCATAAGGAAGCCAAAAGATGGCTGTGAGGTGGCTGCTGCTTCATTTAACCAACACAGTGCCACTGTGCACCCACCTCAGGGCTTTCAGAGTGTCTAGGCAGCTCCTCTCCCATTAGACAGAACAGTCATTCCCTGTACTTTCAGAGAAGAATCATATTAAGCTTGCGATTTCATTCTGAACTGTACCTATGTGCTTGTGCTGAACCACAGGTTAGAGCCTTGAGATCTTGTTGGGAGCAGGATTTGATGAATGAAGAACCACAAGATGTTTGGAGCTGGATTTGCACAAATGTGCCACAGCAAACTTTTACTGTGAGTCTTAAGAACTTTTCTAAAGTATTGTTTGAATGGTATCTAACTCCAGTTAGGCTCAACAAAATATATTCAGGACTTAGGTCCCCTCTACAAGGATTCGCTTTTGCGCCTGGTTAGGCGATTATGCACATAATCGCAGAAGCGCATTTACGCCTAATCCCTCTGCACGAGAGGCGGCGAGAGGCGGCGAAGCGCATTAACAGATGTCCAAAATGCGCTTTACAAGTAGTTAATGCGCATAAGCGCCTATTCACACAGTCAAAATGCGCTTTAACGGACGGAGCAAAATAAAACTCGTGATTTAACGCGCATTCGATAATGCACATAATCAGGGAGATAACGCGCCTCTACGCCCGATTTGCGCTCCGTTCTTGTAGAGGTAATTTTTTTAATGCGCCTTGAAAGAGCTTTAAATGTCTCCTGTAGAGGCACCCTTAATGAGAAATGTTGGAGATGTAATTTCACCCTGAGCAGATATTTGTTATATTTTGGAGGCATGCCCTAAATTAAGAATATGCTGGACCACTATTATTTAGGAAATAGAAAATATAACTAGTTATGCATTGCGAGTCAATCGTAGGGTGTTACCCAAAGATGCTGAAATGATGGTACATTTATTAACAGCAATTTGCTTGGCTATTCATTTTAAATGCAAAAAGATTAATCCTTCCCCATTGACTGAATGTTATATGAGGGTTTGGGATATGGTTTTATATGGTCAAGCTAAGTAATATGATTAGAACAACAGAAGATAGACCAGAGGACAACATTGTATTAAGGGATGGAGTTTATTTATTATGTTTTGGAATAATAATGTACACAATACAAACACAACCATTTTAGAAATGTTATAAAATTTAAGGTACTTAAGTGAATACTTGTATATGGTTTTTTAAAATTAATAATAAATTGTAATGGCGACAGATTTTATATTTGTGTAGTATTATTTCCACCCCACCCCCTCTCTGGAGAGCCAACCTACTCAAGAAACGTATAATCAGATTTTATGTCATTTGAAAAAAAGGAAATAGCAAATGTGGGTGAGTGGGATCATGACTGTGGGAAGGGGGTTTAACTCTTTCCTCATTTGTGGTCCCTTTGAAAAATCAGCCCCTCCACCCCAAATTTGCTATTCACCCAGGGAGGGAAGCAGCCATTGATACTAATGGTAGCTTCCCTTCCCTTCGCTTGTGTGTGCGTGTGTGTGTATAGGTTAAAAGTTTTTACCTAGATGTTGTATCCTGCTTCTTTTTCACACAACTGCTATATCTTTTTTTTAAGTGTGATATGCAATCATGCATTGCTTCTCTTGTCTGGTGTGTTGTCTTCCCCAACACACACACACACACACACACACACACACACACACACACACACACACACAGTTGCCCCCTCCTCTTAGATTGAGGGGATGGGGTGTATCAGTTTCCCCAAGCTTGGATGGCTTTCCCATTCAAATACAGAAATACTACTATCTCCAAATCATTTGCTCTGTTGAGAAAACATCAACAGACCATTCTGGGCCATCAACCAGCGATAAACTTCATGAAGAATCCTGGGATGTAACAAGGTATTCCCCACTCTTCTTCCTCAGATTTGGCATCTTAGGATCATTCCCCAATACCTATCTATTTACCCTTTCTACAAATAAAACCTGGCAATTCACCTAGTTTACCAGGCAGACATGTGTATCATGGTAAGAAGTTTCATGAGAATGGAAGGTGATCTCAGCCTCAGGCTTGTCTATACACTCTATATACCCAGTCATGGCTGTGCAGTTCCACCCAGTTGTTTATATGATGCAGCGACCAATTTGCAGCCATATCGTGCTATTCGCCACGAAACTGCGTTTTCATTGTGCCATTTTACTGTGACTTCTTACATTGTTCCGATGTCACCACTGTTGTTTATCTGTCAGTGGTGGCTTCAGTTCGGATTAAGAGAGTGGGCATAGTTAGGGATGGCTCCCAGTGCAAGGTAAGTGCAAGAATGCAGGGCAGGGGGCGGGATTGACAAGCCTAGTAATGGCCACCATGGTGATATTAAAAGTCTGGGGAATGAAAGTAAGGGCAATTATGATGTATAATGTATAAGTTCAATGAACTGTTGCAGTGCAGATGTGTTGCTACAGGCTTTCGAAGTTGTGCAGAGTTGCCTGAAAACAACAAAAGGTTTGCGGTCTCTTGATATTTGCTGGCCATTCCTGCCGTCTGACAATGGCACTGTGATTTTTCTTGGCTGGATAGCCCGCGCTCACTCTTGCTATGTAACCCTATCGATGCTGCTTCGCAGCAGCGATGCTGCAGGGTTTGGGGGGAATCAGTAAGCAAAGCAGTGTCAAATAGATGGGGTCTCAGACAGAAACAGTTATTGCACTCTTGTGGTTGCTGCAACTGGAGTGAAAAGAAACCTCACTCTTCATTCCTGTGATAGTTGTAATTTTTGGTGGCTACACTGTAGCGTCGCTCTTGATTTATTCTTGTAATCACACCCTCCATCTAGGAGCAACTGCCCTTCAAAAGCAGGAAAACAATTTTCAGATCTTACCAGGATCTTCTAATGGAGGAAAAAGCAGGATTCTGTTTGCAAAATCATCATTAAGAACTCCAACAATGTATTCAGAATCTCCATTCTGCTTGCAATGTGAAGTGGAATCACCTGTCATTTTTTATTACCCAAAGCTGGCTTGCGCTGATAATGCAGAGCAGCTTTTACCTGTCTCCAGTGAGTTCTCTCATGTTCACTGTTTGTTCTCCCTTTTTGTCCACTGTCATGTGCTGCTGTAAATCAAAAATAGGTCTGAGAGTACAGTCTTAAGGCACATCTACCTCAGAGTACTAGGTAAATATACATAGGATCATGCTGTACATTACTACATTACAGTCACTTCCTGTTAGAAGAGTTAGCAAGGAAAATATTGAAAAAAAGACACATATCATGGTGGAGGGGGGAAAGTCAGATTTTATTTTTTGTTTCATGTTTTGACACAAGCAGGCATTTGAACAGTTTCCCCAACACTGGTAAGTGCTTTAAGTCATTGTAACAGGGTTTTTAAAGAAGGTTCCATCCCTCAAGGATATTGAGATCACCCTTGGATTAATCCACCTTAACACCACACCAGCAATGTACTAACTTAGCAGCATTGAGCTAGCTAGCCTCTCTGCGTGTTTTCCATTCAATAAAAAACTGCTCTCATTTCTTTAAGAACTATACTTTCCACTCAGTAGAGCCATGTCATACTAGAATTTTATCATTCTGTTGTGCTATGCTTTAATGAGAGGAGTAGGTTAATGCTGCCAGACTGTTCTTTGCAACTTAAAATTCTATGGGGAGACATTTCCTTTACACAGCACTGGACAGAAAATAATAGAATTGGCAATGCTGATTTAAAAGATTCATAACAGCTTCTGCTGTACACACATTACATTAGAACACATTCATTTTGGGTGGTGGTACTCAAACAGAAATAAAAGCTTGTTTTCAATAGGGGAAGGCTTGTTCTCAACTCTTTTTGACTTTGCAAAATAGAAATGTATATAGGCGGGTGAAAGTGGGAACCAGATGGATTTTTTTTACTGCATGAATGACTTCCAATTTCCAGCTATTCTATGATGTAATTACAGCTAGACATGCAAAATTACCAGACTCCAAAGATCCCTCCAAGTATGTATAAGGAAAAGAACCTCACAGAGTGAAGGCAGATACAGTATTCAAAGAGCAGTTGTAACAGGTCCTTCCTCAGCAGTGTGAACCCAGTTTTGTAAGAGACATACATGAGGTACTGGTTCAATCCTTAGTCTTACCTGAGTCTTATGTTTCAGACAGATGCCTCCGCCTTTTTTCTTTCCTTCTCACCTTATTAAAAATGCAAACATTTAAAGATAGATGCAAAATTGTTCTGTGGAATGGCATGTGTCTGTGTATGCACGTGTGCAGTATCACTGCCACAAGACAATCAATACACCCTGCAGCTGGCGGAGAGGCGGGTAAGAAATAAATGGTTATTATTATTATTCTTCTCCTTGCTTCGAATCAAACAACACTGCAGTCTTATAGAATGTTTGTTTTTTAGAGTTTGCCCCAGAAGAAGAAAAGGAAAGTTTGTATTGAATATGATAAAGGTACTACTTCCACTGCCTTCCTGCACTAAAAATGTTTTATGCCCTACGCTCTCAAGATGCATGCAAATGCACCTTTCCACAGTTTAAGGCTCCAGCTGTGTTTCTTTCATTCTGTTACTTTAAGGAGGAAAAGAATATCACCTCCAGCAGCATGGAAGAGAGAGGATTCAGATGTCTACCTGAGCAGCAATACATCAGAGCCTATCAGGTGAAAAATAATCAGACTCTGAAAAACCTGCAGCTTCAGGAAAGATTTAAATGAAGAGGTGGAGGTGGAATTGTGAATGAACATCACTATCTAGGCTTCTGTTGCATTTGCGGCAGGTTTTGAAGACACTTCAGAATAATTCCCCACCTCTGCTCCCGTAAGTGTTGAGCTAGGCTAAAAGCAGTTCCTAAGAAGATATGTAGTAGCACTGCCCTTGAATCACCAGAACAAGGCATCCCCCCCCTTCGCCGCCAAGAAGAGTGCTGCATGCTGTCTGGCCCTGAGGTAGATGGTCTGCTCTGCTTTTCTCTGTAAATGATAATAGAAAGTCTCAGTCCTTTCTCCTGTTCAAGGCCACATTATTTTTTCCTGACAAGGAGACAAATATTCAGGCTACAAATAGTACATGAAAAGGTGGCATATTAATGGCCACATTTCTGTTTCATTCTGCAGTTGAGAACTAGTGGGGCGCTGGATTAGGGATGCAGAGATATCCACCGAGTCACTGTGCGGCCTTAGCAAATTTAAAGTGAGGTAAATGATTGGTAGTAAAAACACAACACACCAGGACACTACCACAAGTACAGATGTCCTGGCTTCCCACTACATATACTGGGAGCAATAAAAAGCATTCACACATCCACTCACATATTTTAAATACCAGTCTTGCAATTTGCTATTTGCCTGTTGACATGGGACAAGTAACAATTGTCCCTGGGCAAGTATTGAGAGGTAGACTCTCCCTGCAACAGTGCGACGCACATAACTGTAATAATGCGGTGCTATACTTAGCACAGAGGGCTATGTGGGCTGTTATATAGTTCTCTTTCTTTAACATGAAGAGTTCATAGTCCTTTACATCTAAGTAGAAAGAGTGCACAAGATTTGCAAGTTTACTATCCCAGCTCTTTGCACAACGAGAGAGCTAAATTTTAGAGGTTGTGCATGAGTGGTTCCATCTCTTTATCCCCACACCCCGTAGTTATTCAGCTCCTGTTGTTGTCTCTGTGCCTTCTGCCATTAAAACATTAGCTGCATGGTAAGCACAGGAGAGGTTAGGCACCTGCCCCCTGATTTTAACTACAGCTTTATACACTTGCTCCAACATTTGTATTCAACTTGTAATAGAAAAATGTGTGCAGTGGCTTTATACCTTCTGAATCCTTCAGTAATTATCAAAGCATTGATGTACTACCAGTATTCTCTCTTCTTTCAGAGTGCTGTTTCTCTGTGAGCAATAATGCCCCAGTCTAGCAATTACTTGCTGGTGAAAGTGCTCCAATAAGCACATGTAATACTCCTAGGAATGGGCTTCTCAATTCTCAACAGAGCAGACTCCGCACATGCACAAGAGAAACTCCACGTGCACATTACAGAAGAGTCTTGGAGTGGGGAGTGCATCACCCTATATATATGGCAAAGCTAAACTTTGGATACCCTTCAGCTCATAAGAATATGAACATTGTCTTGAGGGATTAAATGAAGATTAATTTATTCCAGCATTCTGTTTCCCAACAGGTGACCAGGTAGATGCTTCTAGGAGGGTAACTCATAAGCAGGGCATGATAGTGATGTATTTTCCCTATTGTTTTCCCCAGTGCCTGTTACTCAGAGGTACCTTATCTATGAATGTAGAAGGTCCATCTAGTTACTCTAGCTAGCCATTTATAGACCTGTCCTCCAGGAATTCATCTAATCCCTTTTAAAGCCCTCTAAACTTTAACATGGCTCTCACCATTTCAAAGAATTCAGGATATGCTGGGGCCCAGAAAGTAGACAGAACGCAATAGCCTGTCCCCTTGCAACTGCCCTTGTGTTTTGGGATCTTTCGTAATAGCCTACTACTGTGCTACATATTACAATTACTAACAAAGAGTAAGAGGAGTGGCTGCCATTTCTAGGCAGCTGTGTTATTTAATGTTTCTACAGAGAAAAACTTTAAAGCAATTAAACTGCAAGACTCCTTTAATCAGTTGAGAGGGCAGCCTTTCTGCTCTTTCAGGTACTGGGTTCTTAACAACCCTAGCAGGCATTACTGGGCCATTCTAGCCAAGAAACAGATCCCATACGGAAAGTAAAAACCTGGCTGTCTGAGAGATCATACTGTGAATTACACTCTTGCATTTTAGGGTGCTTCCAGACAGAGGGCTCTTAGTGCTAATAATCAAAAGCATTGTGCGGCTATTCTGTCTTGTCTTCCTTAACAAATTTTGTTGTTGTTCTGCTAAGAAAAAAGATAGAAAAAGCAATGGGGAACACAGGAAGGCTACAAACTGAAGACAATGTTGGGATCCCTGTAAAATTCCATGAATGAGACAATTGTACAATACAAGCCTCATATGGATGCACCCTTAGTTTTTAGGCCACCAGAAAGTGAATGATATGGTCAGGGGTCTACAAGTGCACTTGTCAGTGGCAAGTATATATCTTTTAACCTAGCATCATAGCAAGTACAAAATGGGAGACTGACAGGTGCTTATCTCTGAGGTTGTGCTGGGATTCAAAGGCACTTACAGTACTCCTTCTGTGCCTCAGAAAGACCGTCACAACTGCAGGCATAAGCTTCTGTCCTTTTCCTAAGCTGGTCAACAGGCAGGATTGGTGGTGATCACACATTTTGGCTAGCTAGCAATGGTTAGCAATGACAGCCAAAATTTGTGGATCCCTGGACATCGGCATCACATCACCAAAATAGAGTGACAAGTGGGGAAAGTGAGTCAGGATAAATTAGTTACTAATTCTGTTGTTGCATTATGGCTTCGAGGAAACAGGTGAAGAGAAATCTGACAAAACCCCTAGGTTTTAACGGTTCCAGGACAAACAGCTGTTGACCAAAAAAGCCGTAAAGGAGACAGCACACGAATTTGAGTAGTTAGCATTCTCTGCACATCAGATGTATCAGAAATGGACACTGTACTCTCAGCAGGACAGGATGTTATTCGTGGCAAGTGTGAAATTTCAAAATTGTCTCAATAAGGGACTATGGCTGGATTTTCAATCTATTGTTACAATACAGATAAGATGAATATGTTATTCTGAATATATAGTTCTCTGCTGACTTAGGAAAAGTAAAAAGGCCATCTCAATCAGTAGGCAACAAAATAGGGAATAAAGCAACACTAATTGGGGAATAAAGCACACAATAAAATGGGGAATAAGGCAACACTACTATCTCTCATATCCCGTAACCCAAGCACATCAAATAAGATGCTAATCAACAGGTTGATAGGGTAGTGACGTATGCCAGTCCCCTTCTGGAGAAGGCACGATAGATTTGTATTTCTAACACCCCATGGACATTAGGAAAGTCACTCCATCCAGGCATAATTTACAAGAAATAGGGAAGGAGCAATGAAAGTAGACAAGGCAGTGTTGGGTCAGCAAATTTTGGCACGTTGAGAAGACAGTTCAGCAAGTGGTCTGCTACCGATTCTGCTTCTCTCTTCTACTACTACAATGTTTAGGTAACACTGCAGGGAGGACTCAAGAGGTTGAGCTACGGTGTTTCAGTGTAATCTTACAAGAGTATCCTTAGCAAAGCCTAATCCAGATACCATTTAGTTTACAGCAGGGCTGGGCAATATGCGGCCTTCCCCCCCCCCCCCCCCAACAATGCTGAATTTGGCAGTGCAGTAGGAATGTGGTACATAAGGATGTGTGTCAAAAGCCACACACACCCTGAGTTACCCACCTCTTGTTTAGAGTATGGAATTGGACATCAAATGGCCATGTTCAATAAAAAAATGAAAGCCAGTTATTACTGAGGTAGAAGCAGTTATCTTGATGTTCCAACTGACATAAAACCAAAAATAGGCTAAGATCTACAGGATTTCAAAACAGGAAGTTGCTTGAACAGCCACCTGTAGAGGTAAATTTCAAAAATCACAACAACCACATGACACTAAACTGTCAGACACTTTTCCATGGATGTTCTATGATTAGTTGCCAATTTGATGGAAAATGAAAGTAACTGAGCAAAGATAAGGGCAGAAGGGGAAGGATTAGTTGAGACAGGACAAGGATTGCTTAATGAAATTATGGAATGCTTATCACATGACACAGACACAAGATGTCATATTAAACTGAGAGAATAGTTACGTTGAATATTGGCACAGATGGACAGGCTAAATGGCTTTGTCCCAGACACAGGTTTTAGGCTAGTAGAAAGGAATTTAAAAATGCATGGAACTGGTTTCCTATAAGACTTGGAACATATTTTAGATACTACATGACCTTGGAAGGACAGCAACAGAATAGCATGCACTGCTCTCTTTTCTGCAGCTAAAAAATGGTGTATGGACATAGTGAAACCTTAGCTACCATTACAGTCATCATCAGAAAAATCATCAGAGGATTTTCAAAATTAACCTTTTGAAAATCCTCTGTCTGAGCAAGACTGACATAAACTCACATCCATTTACAAGGTACAGGATGAGAGTGTTCACACTCCTACAAACAAATCAGAAGGTTGAATAAATGTACAGGAAATAGGAAATGTTTGTGCATATACCGAATTCTATTTTCAATTGCTGTCAGGGTTGTAATATTGCAATATGAGGTATGCCATCCTTATTTTGTGATCTGTGAAAGATATACAGATGTTACCTTCTATTTTATTATGGGTGAGTTTAAGATTAACAGCGTACGCTGTTAATAATTCAGAGAGCAAAAATGAAAATGATGACTTGTAAAAGAAATCTAAATGTCTTGCTCCCTAATGTGTCAATTTGGCTCATGAAAGTAATATTTAAGCTATGATTCCATATAAAAGTGCAATACAGTTGTCTCTGTAGCAGAATGAGCATTCTGCCACATGATCAAATTGTTGTTCAGTGCTTGTGTAGCATAATTTCATCCCATCATGTCATAGAACCCTGAACAGCATTCTGATATATGAAAAATGCTCAACTGCTTCACCATGCAGGCAGGTGTACAACAATTTGACTAGTGAGAGGGGTTCCTCTCCTTCCAGGTGGCAAGAAGTCTGTTTTGATTGGCCCTGCCTTCCATGGAGATCGAGATAACCCTTTCCTGCCTAATCCACTCCCTCACTGATCGAGAATAACCAACAATGAACTACAACTCAAGTTGTAAATGTAGAACCCCATCATCAGAATATCTGCCGACAGCTGTTGGTTTTCTATTCTATGAATGTTTTGGGATATCCCCATGTCATTGGGACAACTGGAGCAATACTGTACCTGAGCTTTGGTTTGAATACATTACCAATAAGGTTTTGGGTCTTCTCTGTTTGTTGTGATCAAACACAACCAATCAGAGGAGTGGAAAGGGGTGGGGGAAGGGAGAGAGGGAGGGAGAGAGAGAGACAGAGAGAGAGAGAACTTTGCTGGAAGAAATAGCAAAAAAATAATAATTTGTTTTTACCGGAGAAGAAAATCAACAGGAAAAGAGGTTAAGTATTTGTTAATTCCCCTTTGAAAATTAGAGGTTGTTTTTTTTAAAAAAGAAAAAAAAGTATGTTTAAAAACATTAGTGCCTGTCTGACATAAAGGAAAGCAAAATGCCCTAGACTCTAATGGAACTATAGCTGTAACTGTACGAATGTGTTTGCGTTTCATTGCACATCAATAAACATACTGACCCAAACCCAGAGAAAATTAGACATGTAAGTTCCACTAAAATCAGTGGGACACATTTGTTGAAATTACAATGAGACCAAAGTAGAATTACTTTTCTCTGGCATACAATGTATTTTAATGCTGTTATGGGTTTTGAGATATAATGCAGATTGGCATGACCCAACTGTAGTGAGAGCCCACTTCTTTGACCTAAAAGCATCTTTACAAAATGTTTGTAAGATTCAGAATGGACCCTTTTTGCTTTATAAAGCAAAAACAAATCAAGATGGCAGCACAGTGTTTGGCAGGGGCAGAGCTCCAAATAAGTCTTTGAGCTAGGAATCCTAGAATGAGCTAGGTATTCTAAAACCAAGTTATAAACATAGTTTCTTAAAAAGTTTTGACTGTAGTGGGAAAACACGTATTACATTGCTTATAGGACTAACTGTAGTAATTTCCTGGTTATTCCCAGTATTATAGTTTCAGGAAAGTTATCCATAAAGCCCTTAAAAGGACTAAATGCATAAGTCCATAATCACTGCCCAGATTTGCTTCAATTTAGCAAGAAAAAATGAATCAAAGGTTGCAGTCTTGAGCATCCCCATGCCCTCACCTAACAGATGTTTGTGGGGTGGGGATGGGAGAGAAGGAGAAGTGGTATCCGACTCAGTCCTGGGGCCCTTTCCCTTTTCCTGCAACAATTTATCAGTGCTTTTTGGTGGCAATAATCTTTTGGGCCAGTGGGGGTGGGGGAGAGAAAAGATGCTCATGCACAGAAGCTGGCATGCACACTTCTGCTGTGCTCAACCATCAGTGGTCAGGGCTCTTCCCAGCAAGCAATCATTTATGAATAATAATGTGATTTGGATGACTCAGCTCCCTGAGAAACCAGTTTGTGCTACAGAAACCCATCAGAAATACAAGACAAATAGAACAAGATCCCAGAAGTCTGGCTTTGAAGTCCACAGAACTACTTTCCACTTGGTTCTGGTAGTGCTAAAGCAATGCCTTGAGTTTGCAGCACTTGGGTCTTTCCCCCCCCCCCCCCCTTTCCAAAGACAGACAACATACACCGATGTGGTGCTACTACAGTACAACC
Source organism: Anniella stebbinsi (assembly GCA_029215795.1). Classification (NCBI taxonomy): domain Eukaryota; kingdom Metazoa; phylum Chordata; class Lepidosauria; order Squamata; family Anniellidae; genus Anniella; species Anniella stebbinsi. The sequence goes on along the minus strand of JARDYH010000004.1, from coordinate 62,992,143 downwards.
AAATGCAATGCCAAAAGTATACAGCTGACAGCTCCTACAAGCTAATTCATTTTATAGAACCCTGGTCACTGCCCTTACAGTGGATGCAAACTGAAATGAGTTCTATTTGAGCCATCTGAGTAAAAATCTTCTGTAGTCAAGAACCATTGTGTGTGTGTGTGTTTAAACCATTTGTTCCACTTGGAGTGGTCCCTTACTGCCCTTCTGTTCATGTTCCACTGCTGAGCAGGCTCATAGCAGTGGCAATGATTTTGTAGTTTCTTGTGAAGCTGCTGGATAGGCTTTTTGCTTCCACAATAATGCCTAGTGTAACAAGCTTTACAATAAACACTGTTGAATTCTGAGTCCTTCAGAAACCTGTTTGAGTGCAGGCTGAATTCGGAAGGATTGTCTTTCTGCTGCACAGTCATACATGGCCCTCTAATTCTTTGCCTTCAGTCTTCTGAAGACCAATTTCAGAAGATGACTTTTCTTCCTTCTCTCCTGTGGTTTTACTGGCCTCCTCCTGTGAGCAATAGCAAATACACCATGTGGGGATTAGTGGAGAGGTACAAGCAGAAGTATATAAAGCATATATTCAACGATTCGCAGATCCTTAAGCCCAAAAAGGATAATGCAAAGGAAATTACTTGCTAGGAATATTTTAGAAATTCCATTCCATAGTTGCTGGAAGCAAAGTTGAGTACATGAGACTCAAAATGGGAAATGAAAGTTACCTGTTACTATAATTCACACAACCTTTGAACTTTCTACATAAAAGTTTACATGAAAGTATATGAGGAATTGTGAAATGATAAAAGGAGCAAGTGTATCCAAGATGCTCATTACTCAGTGTTTACAAAACGTTTTATATTTTATTTGAAGCCAGTTCTTAAGTAGATAATGAAGAGGTCCTCCAAAAGAACCACCTCTACTGCCATAGGTAAGAAAAGTAATATGATGTTTGTATTCCGTTGATTACTACTCTTGGATAACAATTGCAAGTGTTTAAATAACACTATCAGATTAAGAAACAGTTTAACGGTGCTTCCAGATGAGGCTGTTACTGTGGTATTGCCCTGCCTCATTTATGTAGCTTTGCTAAGGGTTCAAATGTAATAGTTTTCAGTTTGTAACCCTCCTGCGTTTCCTCCTGCTTCTTCCATTTTTTTCCTATCAGAAAAAAAAATTGTCAAAGAGGAAGAGACTAAATTGCTGCACACAATCTAAGGATTGGTAGAGCTCTAGGACAGGAGTATTGAACCTTTTTCAGCCTGAGGGCTTAATTCCATTTTGAAAAAAACTCTCAAGGACCACATTCCAGTGGTAGGTGGGGCCAAGAGCAAAAAGGGTGAGGCCAGAATACCTCAAAAGCCCAGTGCGTATTTTAGCTCAAAGCTAAAATTTTAACTGAGCCTTAGGAGAGGATGGGGGTTGGGGCTGCACAAAAGCCAGGAAACCATAAATTGATCCATGGTTGGAGGAAAGTGGGTGGTGCTAAGGAATTGATGTTGCCTTCTGAATTTGGCTCCTGGGCCTGAGGTTCTGCACTCCTGTGCTAGAAGCCCTCTGTCTGGAAGTAGCTTAAGTCACAACATGAATGCATCTAGATCTGCAATTCAGAAGCCCACACGTTATGGTACATGTAACTCCATAAGCACACTATTCTTCCTTAGATTAAGGGGAAATCACGTTTCCTTATGGGGCTTTGCTTCCTGCTTCTCTTTTGCAGTTGTACTGGGCTGCATTACACGGGTGGAGAGGGGCAACCTCATGGTCTATGATGGAAACTTCCCCTCCTCTCGGTGCTTATAGCCCTGAATGGGACAGCACCCTCTAGTGGGTGCTTTGTAGTGCAACTTCCCCTGCACGCGGTAGGAAATTCTGAAATATTTCAGCAAATGGGGATATCCAGGCTTTTTTAAAAAACAGAATTACCGGGGGAAGGTGTGGGAGATGTGCAGGAGGTTGATGCCATCATCAAGAAGACCCACGAACTCTGTGAGCAGCCAGTCACAAGCATATCTTATCTTGCTAGTGTGAAGAAGCCCTATGAGAAAGCCCCATCTGTATGCCTAGCCCAGCTATACAGTTGTTTAAGTGCCCGTTAGCACCAGTGAAATCAGTGGAAAAATCATTTAACTATATGATCAAGGCCCACAGATTTCTATAAATAATTTCATACAAAAACTCTCAGTACTATGATACACATAGAGTTTGACAATGGTTGGAAGGAGGCCACATTGGCATGGTGCAAACCTTTGCATCTCTCTCTGCAAATTTCTTGAACATGTTGGCATATGTCTTTCGGTCACGCTCATTGTGCTCCTTTGTTTTCTTCTGACACACAGTAATTTGTGACTTCGCTGCCTTGTTTTGTGGATTAACTTCTAGCACTCTCTGAAAGTCACATTTTGCCAGTTCAAATTCATTCATGAGTAGTCGTGCTTCACCTCTTCTGTACAAGCCCTTTTCGTTGGCCTGGTCCAGCGCTAATGCCTGCAAACATACATTCCTACATTTAACATAATTTGAATGATTCCACATAGTGGGAGAACAAGAATGTGGAAACCCTGACTCATGAAGGGAGTGTGGAGTAAAAAGATTATTTTTCAGGTGTGGTGGGATGGATTCTTGACATTGAAGACCTCTGCTGAGATGTAGCATTTTTAAAATGTAAATGATGGGTACAACCCATAGAATAAATGAAATAATAAAGAATTATCAGCTATGGGTAGGACTGTCCTTCAGAGTGCAGAACATGGAATTAAATGTAGAATTCAGAAGTTCACAAGATATCTGAAGATTTAACGCTCATTTAAGTAAAGTAGAAGAGGCCCAGATTTTTAGCTATATGGTTCCTGAAAAAGCCTTCTTCTGTCAAATGCATACCGACAAAAAGGGAGGAGGCTTTTAAATATTCAGCAGGTGATATGTGCATCACTCAGCACAGCAGTAGAAAACAACTATCTCAACTCCTCCATTAAAAATGCATTCAGTAAAGATTATTCTGCAAGAGTGGAAGACACTTCTGTACACACATTGGTGGTGGTGGTAGTCCACCACTACCTACAGTCTTTCGTCCCCATGAAAGGTTTCTTCAGAAGATTAGCAGACCCTTTAATGTTGCATGCAATGCAGTGGGGCACAGAAAAATGCTTGCACATAGGGCTCTTTGTATCTAAATCAAATATGTCCAAATAACAAAAACTGTTTTTTTAAAAAAATACAGCAAATTTATTGAATATCAGTAGCAAAGTTCTTGTTTTCAGCTGTTTTTTAAAATAGAAACATAATATTTAAACCTCCTACAGTGTACTTCTGCTACATATCCAGAAATTTACAGTGTAATTGGCAACTGAATATCATAATGAGAAACCAAATCCGAAAGTGATATGTCTTTATCAGATGCTTCTATAAAGCCACAGTTACATATATTAACAACGCAATCCTGTGTCCATTCAGAAGTCCCAGAGTACAAAGGGACTTACTCCTAGGTATGTGGGTATATGATTGCAGCCTAAAATATGAGCTTCAATATTATTGAATCAAACAAAGTATCTTAAAAGTAATAATATAAATATGTATCTTTTCCAACCCCCTTGGCACTAGTCTACATAAGGGATTTTATCTTTAAAACTAGTTGGAAGTTTTTATGTTGTAAGGACAAGCCATATACAGCTACAAAAAGAACATTCCAGAAAGAGTAATAGGATACAGTGACTAAATGCAAGCGGATATTATGTTTAAAGCTTCCAAACAGAGGCCCAAAAGAAAATTTACGGGCAATGTTTAGATTATGACTCACAAACCTCAGATATTTATAGTTTTATCCATAAGCCCATGCCTTACTTTTTGCATATTTAACTCACTAAAGTAAATCTACAGTCTCATTTTTAATACTTAATTCTTGCTAGGTTTCATTCAGAGATCTATATCTTGAACACATGGCAGGAGCCACATTCTGCATATTTCTATTCAAACCCAGAATGCAGACTGTTCTATAATAAAACAGTTATACATAATGAATTGATGAAAAACAGTGAACAATGCAGTTAAAGCTCTGCTGTAACAGCATGGCATCATGATTAAAGAATAAAATCATGGAGGCCATTGATATTATGTGTCTGATATGAAATCTAACATGAAATCTGAAAAGATGCCCAGTTCATGGCACCCAGAAAATTTTGTCTTGAGATGTTAATCACTATACATTGATTTCATATACAAGGCATTGCCTGTGAAAGCTCTTGCAACAAGAGAATTTGTTGATATGAACATAAGCAAACAGTATTTCTGTAGTGCGAACAGTATTTCTGTAGTGAGTCTGTACTGTTTGCACATGTTTATAAAAAAGGAAAGCATGATGCTCCTGCCCATAGAGGATCATATGCAGTGAAATGATGTGAAGTTATTCCAGTGATATTTCCAGCTCAATGGTGCATGTAGCCATAGTCTCTGTAGTTGAGATGGACATCCTGGGAAGAGCTGCCCTATTACTGTACTGTAATGTTCACATGAACAAACAGTACAGGAGTCAGGATGTTTAAAAAAGAATCCTGATACTCACTTTCATTCCTCTGTGTAAACAGCTCAGGAGCTAAACTGCAATATAAATGTCTAATGGATTTGTTGAACTTATAACTGTTATAACTTATAATTTATAACTGTTTGCCCTTGGCTTCCAAGATGCCACAGAACTGTTTGTTTTTTGTGGGTAATTATAGCAACAATTCATCAGCACAAAAGTGTCAGTAGCTTAATATTTATTTCTAAATGTATCAGATAGTAGTTTAAGGCCTTTTGAGTCTTTTCTGTCATATTTTGGTACCTGTTGCTAATACGTTAAAGAATTGGGGTCAAAACATTGATTGAAAGGGAAGGAAATGGGATAGGATAGGATAGGACCACCAACCACCACCGAAGGCCTCCCCAATTCCACAGGGCCAGATGTGTCTTTACCTTATTGCAATACTCAATAACTTTAGCATACTCTCGCAATTTCAAGTAGCACATGGCGAGGTTGAGGAAAGCTGCCAGCAACAAGGATTCTGAAGCTTTAGATTCTCTTTCTGATAAGCCATATTCCATTTCTAACCAGGATACAATCTTCCCATACTGAATCACTGCCTGCAGGTACTTCCCTTCCTAGGAATGGGATAAACAAGGTCAGGGTATGAATGGTATTTTGCAAAGTGGAACATATTGGCTCTTGAAATGTTATAATTTAACAGCATCAGAAGAATGAGCAGGAGGAAAAGTTTCAAAAGGGTTAGTCTATAACATCAATGGGAGCTGCAAGTATGGAAATCAGGATGTGAAGAAAGTATAGTACCAGAAAGCAGTAGTGTCAAATGGCTTTGGTGTTGCCATATTCTGTCAGACCATCCCCATTCAGAAACACCACAAACCAACAACTCCAAGTTTGAAGGGCCAAATTAAACAGGAAGGCAAGGCTGAAAGGGGGAAGCATTAGGTTGTTTGAGAATAGTGAAGAGTGACACTGGGAATTGTGTTCCATTTAAGCTCAATGCGATTCCATTCTGATAAGTGGCAGCAGACTGCAGTGGAATTTTCTCCCTGATTCCAGAAGTGTTCGTACTTTTCGTCCACATTAAATAAACAGATGCTCTTCTGGGGTCCGGTGATTTGCACAAATGAATGGGTTTTTTTTAAAAAAATGTTCAGGTCTTTAAATTTGTGCAAATGGAATCATGTGGTTTTTTTAATATTATTTTTATGGTCTTTAAATTTGTGCAAATGGGGTTGTGTGCTTTTTAAAATAGTTTTTATTAGCAGTCTTTTGCAACTTTGCCTGTCCACTGTGTGTTCCTGATGTAAATATCCATGTCAGTTTTATCCTGTCCACATGCTACTTCATTTAGCCCAGCAGAGCCATATGTGGTACTTGTCAGAGAACTTGTCAATTTCATCCTCTGCTTTATTGCTCCATGTGCCTTTTACTTGGGAAGTGCAGAAGGGGAGAATGAAATTGACAAGTAGTGTATGGAGAGGATGAAACAAGGACATTTACAGCGGGAATACACAGTGGACAGGCGGACTTGCAAAAGACCACTATATATACGACGCCATTTGTGCAAATTTAAAGACCCCAATAATAATAATAATAATAATAATAATAATAATAATAATAATAATACCATAACCCCATTGGTGCAAATTTAAAGACCTGAAAAATAATAAAAAAAACTTCACAATCCCATTTACACAGTTTGCCACTGCCATAATCCCCTCTCCCAAATTCACATACGGGATTGACTTGCTACAAATCAAGCCAATGCCAGTGGGCGGAAATGGAATGAAATCTTCCAGGACCAAACCAGTAAAATCTGTCGAGATTTCAGATCCAAAATAGAATTCTCTAAATTCATAATTGAGAAACATATGCCTCTGAAAAGGTCACCACCAGTAATTAAAACACAGATGACTTATAAGATCTTATTTCTTTATGTTAGCATTTCTAGATATGTTGACACAGACCTTGAAGTATATAGTCCCTTTCTCTTTGACAATAGCTGCCTGTTCGAGTTTCTCTTTGGTGTCCATCTCCCAGGACTCTTTGGCCTAAAAGCAAATATTGATCGCAATAATTAGGTAATCATAAAGAAAGCAACTAACAATGACAGCAGCTTTTCTAGAAATTCTACCCCCAAACATAGTAAGCTTTACAGAATCTCACTATTTTCAACGTAGACTTTTTAAAAAATGTATTCTCTCTCATGTCAATGCACAGTGCTTTTTTCACTGTTCAGTGGGTTGAGTGGTTAGCATACAATAGAGAACATTATTTTACACTAGCAAATGAACTTGGCTTTGCACAGGTTGAAACAGTCCTTCATTTGATACAGCAAAACCTTCAAGCAAACTTATGCAGCTGCCAGAGTCGGACACATTGTGCCAGGCCTGTCTGAGTAAAGCCATACCTGTTGGCACCTGTAGGCACGAACCCTTGCCATGGTGTACCCATATAGCTGTCTAAGGGAAGGGCCTATACACTCTATTGCCCTGAAGGGAGCTGCTCCACAGCAGGGGGCAAGGGAAAGTTGTACAACTCTGTCCCTCGATTTACTAACCTCCCCCGGCTTCAAAGTGTATGGACTGCAAAGCTATGTGTGGTTAATTAATTCTGCCTCTAGTGGCTGAAGATGTTACTGCATAGACATATTTAATGCAATTACAATTTATTAATGCATTTTAAAAACAAAATAACTCTGACCTGCACACTCCTAGGGTCCCCTTAATAAGTATGCCACGTTTCAGGGGTCTTGGCACTATGATGCTCATGGACAGCATCTTTGTTCTCCTTCTCCCTGACTTTTTCCAACTGACACTAACCTTGCCCACCATTCCATTCTAGCCTCAGCCATCAGTCATTCCTCTATTTACTCTTCTGTTTCAATTATATGGTAAAGCTTTTACATAAAAATTATAAACTTTATTCAGGAATTCCTGCATCTGTCTTGGAATGTTGTGGTTTAATTATAACATATATATATATATATATATATACACACACACACACACACACACACAAACACACACAATCATCGGGTTAAAAGGTCCTGTAAAAAAAATTAAAAATATCTACTTGGCATTGGAAAGCCATTAATGCAGTCACTAGGCAAGACTGCCTTGGAAAAGGCCCACTCTCCAGTTGTCTCCCACCACACCTCAGATGGTGTTCAAAGATTAACATGTTATTCAGGGACCTAGGTTTAGACCTACAATGCCCAGCATGACTTGGGCAATTTAATTTGTTTAAAAGTTCATTCACAGGCCTAGCACTGTAAGGTGATTACCTCGCAGACATATATCTTAAGGGGCCCGAGCAATGCCATGTATATCAGCTAGTTAGAGATAAAAGCGATTCCATTAGGCTACATATAGCTGTAATTAAAGATCTAAGGCATTGCAATTACATTTTAGTATCCCACCCCACCAAACTGGTTACAGTTCTGTTTAAAATCTCCTTGTAAAAACAGCCATAGAGACACATGATAGAGCGAGAAAGTCACGACAGAAATCCTTTACAAACCTCTTTGGGAGGTAGAAAGGCTGAAGAAGAAACCAATCACCCAAGCCTCCTTCATGCAAACATTCCCCATTATCAACTAGCAGTACAGCTCCACCTTATGTACATCTTGTTCCTTCACTGTACTGTACAGAGATGGGCACATTCTTCAGCACCCCAAAGAGTGCACAGCCTGTTCAGCAATTCTGCCCTGCCCTTCTTTCAGTAGTGTTTGGCATGAGTTTTTTTTGTCTGCAGCCCAGAAAAAAAATACAAAAGGAACGAGCCTAGAACAAGTCTTGGACCACACCCAAAATAATAAAGCAAACTCACATACAAGAACACTGTGACCTTAGTTGACGTATCTGTTTTACTAAGCTTTGTCATAAAATATCAGGGAAAATTGGAAAGGAATGACACAGGCACATCCTAAATGTTTTCACTGCAGAAGACATCCTGTGGGTAAATGTCAAATATGTGTGTATCTGTTTACTATTTGAAGAAATTCCATTCTCACCTTTTCAAAACTTTTCAGTGTAACTTCATATACAAGTTCAGCATTTGGCCCTATGCCAAATGTAAGCTTCCCTGCTTTACCAAATCCATATCTGAAACAAAGCATGGAAACAAAATGGTAACAGAAATGACATAGAATGAGGCACTTCCCCCCCCCCCCCCCCAGCATTCTGAGTATTTACACTTGTGTGGAGCTAACAATGGCTAGCTACACATCGGGCCCTAGAGACAAAACAGATATCACCTAGGAAACCAGTGGCTAAATAACTCATTTGTGGTAAGACACACATTTTACATATTAGATTTGGCTTGTCATTATTCCCTTTGTATTCAGATTGGATGTGATTATACATCGTGTACCCTGTTCATTTTAACACTCCCTTTGATGATCATGCATTTATTTTTTCATTTGGATTCTCTGATAATTACACTAAACACTAGATGTGTAAATAGAGAATAATGATACTTGAAATGGTTCCCTGAACTCTTTTTATTTCCCCTCTCCAAATGTGCCTTTTTAAAATGTTAAAAAAAGAAAATAGTTTATAACAGAATTCAAATCCTCCTGCCAGCTAGCCATAAAGTGTAGCTTTGGCACTAATGATTGTGAGAGCTGTATTAAGGTGGAAAATAATTTAACAAACACATTACATGTGCATAATCAGCTTCCTTTGACAGATACTAATTGCCTCAATTGAAATGAAGCTGTGTAAAAAATGCTTAAACACATCTTTGCTTGGAGTTGGATGTTGTAGAATAGGATGTAGTGTATGCGTGAGAGAGAGAGAGAGTCCCAAGTTTCTTACTGTGCTCCAATATGTAGGATACAATGTTCTCCCCTCTGCATCTTCTCCAGAGCTTTGTCAATTCCAATGGGAATATCATAGTCTTCTCCTTCCCCAACAGTGAATGCTACATCTCTGCAATCAAACATTCTGCCATCACAAAATCCTTTCAGATGGACTGTATGGGAGAGAAAGAGACAGAAAAAATAGGCTGAAAACATTTTGACACATTAAATAACTGCATGACCAAAACACATTTTTGCTAGCATTCTTACACCATAGTGGCTGGACCATCATGTTGGCTGGGCTCCAAAATAAACCATAAAACCACATTGCCTTGGATTCTCTGCATTTCTAAAACGATATTAGGGTGCAATCCTATGCATGTTTAGACAGACAAAAGTCCTACAACTCCCAGCATTCCTCAGTCAGCCATACTGGGAATGCTGGGAGTTGTAAGACTTTCATTTGTCTAAACTAGCATAGAACTGTGCCCTTAATAAGCCAATTGAGTTCAATAGCCCTAGTAATTTTCAGAGCCTAGAAAAGAAGTATATCAACAGAGCTGAAGAAAGTTGAGTTTAGTCATGTTGTAGCCTAGTTCTCTGAGTCACTGCATGGATATGGCAGCTCTGGAAGTAGGATCCTCATGCAGGAGTGATGATTTTCTACAGCTGATGATTTTGCACCAAAACCAGGACCCAGTGTTGCAACATCCTGCCCAAGGATACAATACTATACAGGGGCACCTGCATGCCACTGGCAGGGGAAAGATTTCCTCTGTCCCTGTGTGGAGTCATGGGGTGCTTAGGTAATGGACTGAAGGAATGATTTGCTCCGATAGGAAAAGCCAGACAGCTTTTCCTTCCTTGCCACACAGAGCATTACACTGTATCTACTGCAGAACAAGTTCCTGCTTGCACTACTATGACCACTGTAGTTTATTATCAATTTGTAAACCTTAACTGGACCAGATTATACTGAGAATACAAACAGTAAGAGTACAGTAAAGTTCCTAAATAATAGGAATGTTATCCAAATTAACACAGCTATGCGGAAATTTTGACTGAACATCTGCCTGCAACTTCAGTGCTTCATGGAAAGAGAAAATGCATGCAGAAACAAGTGCTGTATAAACAACACTGTGTCCCCCACAACAGGTAATCTTGTCTCTCTGAGGGAAGGACAAGATAAAACATAATAGTTAAGTCTGCTCCTCTTCTTCTAAGCAGCTCTGATGAATCTTGACATACTGACTTGTAAATTTAACACTAATTATTGTGAAGTGCCTACATATTGCTAAAACTGCACCTGCAAGCAACATGCAAGAACAGCTAGCTATGGGTGTTTTCTCTGAAGACAATGTGATACTTCGTGTAGAACACCAAAAGAACACAACCCACCATGAATACAATCTCACATATGTTTTCATGGACTAGAGTCTATCAGATGCATGAAGTGTTATATTATGTTGACAGGTATATATGGAAAAAAGGACAAGAAGTAAGATCGGGGAGGGGGATACAGATTATGATGTGTAAATATACCTGCTAACCTAGTATAATACTCCATTCATCTGATGAAGCAGACTCTAGGCCTCAAACATTTATGCCACAACAAATTTGTTAATCTTTAAGGAGCCACAGGTCTCTGGTGTTAGGGCTGCATCAGACTAATACAGCTACCTTCCTGGAAATTGTTAAAAGACATATCACAGACTAAGCAAGATCCTACTGGAATTCTGTCCAACAAGTTCCTGCTGGCCTTGTGCCCTGGTTTCTTAAGGTAAAAAATAGTTTCAGCGTCAGCCTGCTTCTCCTCCCAAACATCAAACCAAGAAAATATTGAGTTGTGATTCAACAGGAAAATGTCTGTGAAATTGTATTTTCCTGAACATGAACGTCTCTTCTTACAGAGCTGTTCCACTGGAATTCTGTCTCATGAAGCTATTTTGAAAGTTCTTACAGAGGCTAAAGTTCTTTTACAGTGCAATCCTATACTTGTCTACTCAGAAGCAAGTCCTACTGAGTTCAGTTGGACTTACTCACAGGTAAGCATGTATAGGATTGCAGTCTTATAAGCCACTGACACCTTTGTCTGTATATAGGCTGTAGACCAGGGCATTCCTCACTGCATTCCTTCCTGGAATTATTGGTGCAGAGTTACCCACATACAGATACAAAAACCTATGTTTCTACTCATGTATTATGATGTTTCATAATAGCTCAGTCCAGTCTCTATAATACTTAGCATTTATACAGGTAAGGCAGAGAAATAGTGGCCACTAAATAAATGGCTACTAAGGCCTCTTAGTGGCCTTAAGTGATAAAAGACTTCTCAATTCACATTCTTATATTTTAATCTACATTAGCTGCCAAGTTCTTTTCTCCAGTTTTATTTGCACCAGGACTTTCGCAAGGATAGGAAAATGTGGGAAAAGGTATAGGAGTGGTGCATTCCAGTGGTAAAAGAACACAACCCCTAGGATGCTTAAGTCAACACCTGTCCAGCTGAAGAAGAACAGGCACTTGCTGTTGTCTGCCCTGGGAAACATCTATTTGCAGCATGCTCCACTTCCGAAAAAGGTCCACAACCAGTGACACTGCTAGTGTCTACTTGTGGTATGGTGAAATAGTCCATCTTAAGGTCGTCTGCAAAGAAACTGTTGAATTCTGCATGTGTTGACATGTGCAATATTGCCACTAAGGTGATACCGACATGAACAGCTCCAACGGAAGATCTGGAGCATGAATTCCAGTAATGAAAGGGGTCTCATTCTCCCTTGCTTGTTTAGATAATGTATGGTGGTAGTATTGTCAAGCAGTACCTTAACTAAGCAGCTGAATCTCCATTTCAAAGGCCTGTAGTGCTTTCCAAACAGCCAGTAATTCCAACCAATTTATATGGTGGCTGCATCCGTTCTTTGACCACATACCATGCACCTTTCATGTCCCAGAATGGGCGCCCCATCCCAACCTTTAATGTCCTGGAATGGGCCCCTGGATGGATTATCCTGGATGGAGACAGAGCATAAAACAGGATGCTCTTCCAGAGGTTGGAGATGTCCCTCTACCATAGAGAAGAAGTCACATCAATGAGAATACTTAATTGCATTCAATGAGTGTTCCAGTTGGGGTTGAAAACTTGAATGAACCAGTTTTGAAGCACCCTCATGTGCAGGCAAGCTAGTTAAACTGATGTCATGGCTGCTATGAGGCCAAGTAACCTCTGGATCTGCAAGGCAGTGTTTTCTGTCAGATGTGTCACTTCTCCTACAAGGTATGACAACGTTAAGACATGATCCAGAGAAAGGAATGCCTGACCCAAATTATTATTACCGTATTTTCCGGCGTATAAGACGACTTTTTAACCCAGGAAAATCTTCTCAAAAGTCGGGGGTCGTCTTATACGCCAGGTGTCGTCTTATAGGGCGGGGCTGAGGGGCAACAATGGCGAGGCAGGCAGGACGAAGAAGGCGGAATGGACGTGCGGGAGGCGGCTGTATTGTGCCTGTCTGTATAGTCCATTCCTGCCAGAATTTTACATCCTCCTGTTATGTGGTTTATTGTTTCTTGGAACTGATGGCATTTCCTGCATAGGTCTGTTGTTACACTGTTATCTTTTATGATGAATTTTTGGTAGTTCTTGGTGGCTATAACTTGATCCTGTATAGCTATTTTAGGATTTGTGATAGGTGAGTTTTATATTGCAGTATTAGTTGAGTTTTCACTGTGGAGTGATTGATTCTTGTGTTTTGTTATTATTATTGTTGTTGTTATTGTTGTTGTTGTTATTACTATTATTTATTCAATTTATACCATTTAATACCAAAATGCTTACATCTGCATAATTTTTATCATGGCACGAGAGCTTTAGCCATGCCAAGTTTGAATCAGATCGGTGTATCCCTTGATTTTTTTAGGAATGTTTTAATTTCTCCCCTTAAAGCATTTCACTAAAGGTACATCGGTGCAATATTTTGCCTGTTTGCATTTGTGAAGGATCTTCCCCAAAAGCAAACAGATGGAATATAGCACTGGTGGACTTTCAGTGAAATGCTTTAAAGGGGGAGGGGATTTTAAAAAATCCTAAAAAATCAAGGGATGAACCAATATGATTCAAACTTGGTATGGCTAAAGTTCTCCTGAAGACCTATCACCATGTCAAGTTTCATCTCTTTAGCTATAACAATTACGCAGATGTAAGCATTTTGGTTAATTTGCATTTATAACATTCCTAAAAATCAAGGCATGGACTTATCTGATTCAAACTTGGCATGCCTAAAGCTCTACTTAAGAGCTCTCAAGGTTCCAAGTTTCATCTCTTTAGCTTTAAAAATGAGGGAGCTGCGGACAAGGAGAGTGGGGTTGGAGCAATAAAAAGTCCATTCATTTGAATGTTCGACAAGGAGGAGTGCTGGAAGAGAACCAACCAGCCCTCCCCTTTCCCCTTTCATCAGCAAGACTCCATTCAAAGCACATGCCCCCAACAAAGGAAAAGCAAGGAGACAGCACTAGACGGAGGCTTAAGGGCACATTAAATTTGCTTTGGGAAAATAATCTAGACTTTCCCCACACCAAAATAGCATGCAGTACCGAGGAAAAGAGGCCAAATGGGTGCAGAACAGGGATGATGTCATATGAATCCTATGCTGGCTAGAGTGTGTTAAACCACTGGTGTGATGGAGCTCAATGAGATGAGTTACAGTAATATTTTCATATCTATATACCCCCAATCCTGGAATGTCCTTATCGGGCCATTTTGGAAGGTTAAAAACCCTCTCTCTTTTAATTTACTAACTTCTATATTTTTGCATACCTAGGGAGTTGGGTATGCATTTAACAGTATGACAAGGGCAATTTGGGGGATTTTTTTCGGGGTTGGTGTAGCCCCCAGACCTGCCGCTCCCCCTCCCCCCATTCTAAACAAATTATGTAAAAACAGCATAGAAAAAAAAACTCCACAACTTGATTATCAAAGTTTACTTAAGTACTATCTAAAAGAGATTGTTTGGATAGAATTACACTTGGATTACAGAGTAAGAAACCCCAGCCAGACTAGGGAACATCACTTCAGCTGCTGAGCTGACTTATTGTTCTCTCAGTGCCTAGAGCGATTTTGTTTTGAAGAGCACAGAACACTGTGTTCTGAATGTGGCTGGCACATGAACTCTGTGCACTGACAGCAATTTGTACTCTGATTAAAACAGCAGAGGGGCTGTAACACAACTTGGAATGCAAATATTCAACTGCAGCCTGTGTTTCAGGAAGCAGAGATGTGAATTATGCCCTATCACTCAAGCTAATAACACTGGCTACAAAAATCCATCCCAGAGACTTTAGTTCTGCTACATCTATATTTTCTCCCATTCTAATTATAGCACTCATGGCAGGAATCTTTGTATTAGCTCCCAAGGTAATACTGGGTTTTACTAAAACAGCAGAAACATTATCAGTTAAATCATGGTTGCTGGGGTTTTGCCACCTGCCTGGCTTCAAAATATAGTCATAAGTATTCTTCTGGTTTTCTGCCAACCTGATCCATTCATGTTAAATCATCTGCACATTTCTGCTTCACTGTAGCTGACAAGGAATCTGACATGGGGCTCTCAGTCCAAAGGCTTTTTATCTCCTGGAACAAGGACAGTGGTAGCATTCACATGTTTAATGTCTTCAGAGCATCCAATTTCCCTGCTACCCATGTGCGATTTCAGGAATGTTATTTCATTGACTGACAATATGGGAACAAACTGGAGGCAGGAAGATGGGAGTTGACATTGATATCAATTTCACTTAAAATACACAATTTCCCTTTGGTTGCAGTTTATATGTTTACTTCCATGTTCTTCACTAAACAGCTGTTCTCTAGAAGGATATCAAACAATTAAATTAACATTTTTCTTTGGTTTAGGGGTTATTTCTGTGATAGATTTTATAAGATACTGAAAACATTTTTTAAACAAATGAAGGTGTGGAGAGCCTGCAATCCCTAGGCCTTGGTCTAAATTCATGTGGGCATCGGGCTAATTTCAAAGGCCCTCTGTAAACAATCAGTTTAGACCTCTGAGAAGAGTGATCTGTCACTCTCCCAGCAGCCAACTGGGTGGTGAAGCAAAGGGAATGGCAGAGAGAGAGAGAGAGAGAGAAAGAGAAAGAGAAAAAAGGGGTGGCTTTGTCCACCTTTGGCTTCAGTATTGCCTGCTACCAGCCAAGCAGATGTGGCACAAGACAGAAAAAAGAATCCCCATCCATGACCTAATCCAAAAGGTTACAGCTGCAATAATATGCATACTTACTTGTAAGGAAGTTCCATCAAACTCAATGGAACTTGAATAAACACACACAGAATCATACAAAATATATTTTCTCATATCAGCAGATAATTTATGCATTTCCAAACTACATTATTTGTTGCATAATATGCCACAAATACTTCATTAGCATACAAAGAGCAACCTGTTTTGTTGGTTTGTTTTTCTTATGTGGGAGTTGTGGACTGGCACATACCAACCAAAAGGGAAGGGAGAACCCTTGGGAACCTCCAGCTTGGTAAAAAGAAATGTCTCCCAGAAGACTCCACCAAGCTACCCTACTGTGCCTGGGGCGTCCTTTCTAGACATATTTTTACAATTGAAACAAACCCAATGACTTCAGCAGCTATTTCCTGTAAACCTCTGCCATTCAAACAATGGAAATAACAAGTGATGTAGTGAAGTGGAGAAGTAGTCATATTCCCAAAAGACAGAAAAGACTGAGAGCGTATCTACACGAGGCATTCATTGTTCACTCTTGGAAATTTGTGTGTCCTTTTCATGACATCATCAACTTTCAAGCCTCTCATGTTATTTTCAAGGGATAAACTCACCAAAAATGTGGTAATAAACCTAAATTGTGTGACAAAACAGTGCCATCTCCTGGCAGTACCAATGAAACATATTGGAGGGAACTGGCCAAAAGAAGTGGGTCGAGCACTTGTATTTTGCCAATCGTTAAATCATGAAGACTCTAGAAGAGAAAGCCTGGTAAGGCTGTGGGATTTTTGCTACATTTTCGCTAAATGTAGAGAAGCTCTGAGAGACATCATAAAACTGATGATATGCTATATCAGGGGTCCCCAACCTTTTTGGACCCATGGGCACATTTGGGAATTTGAGAAATCAAATCAGTGCATCACAGATTTGGCATCTGCCTATCACGTCTATGGATCTTAGGCTGTGTCTTCTTCAGCCAAAAATGTTGATTCATGACTCTTCCAGCTATGCCCACTGGGGTACTTGGTTCAGCATCAGGTTAGAGCTGAGGGCTGGGGAGGAGATTTGCTGTGGTCTAAAGGAATTCCATCTCTCTCTGCAGGCTCCCTGTCCATTTGACTTCTGGTCTGGAATGTTTGCATCTCGTGCTGGGTCAGTGGGACAGTTTAGGGATTCTGTTAGTGTACCACCCACCCTGCTGCTCAACAGACTCCCTAGCTGAGCTAACAAAGATGGTCTTGGGTGTGCTGCTGTGATCCCCCCAGACTGTTGGTTCTGGGGGTTGTCAACATTCATGCTGATGGCACCTTGTCTGGGGTAGCTCAGGATTTCAGGTCTCCATGACAACCATGGAACTGTCCCAACATGTCATCGGCCCAATGCATGTAGCGGGGCATACTCTAGACCTGTTTTTCTCTATTGGTCATGGAGATGGTGATCTGAAGGTGTGGAATTTTGAATCAGTCCCTTTGTCATGGTCAGATCATTGCCTGCTGAGGTTTAGACTTACAGCAGCTTTTCCCCTCTGCAAGGGTGGGAGATCTATTTATTTATTTACAATATGTGTATGCCACTCCATAGCTAAGAGATTCCAGAGTGGTGAACATAACAAATTCAATAGTAAAAAGATGAAAACACCATGCTAAAATTATTAAAAAACAAATGCCCCAAAAAACTGTGGCTGATCATTTAAGGAATGCTTCCTGGAACAGAACTATTATGATGGTCCACTCTCTGGAGGCTAATGGATCTGGATGGTTTCCAGAAGGCTTTGGGAAGATTTTCCAGCTGATATGGCAGGCTGTCCTGTGGAAACCCTGATTGATCTGTGGAATGCAGAAATGACCTAAGCAGTTGACATGATTGCTCCTGATTGCCCTCTCCTGAGTAGAGCTTGTACTGCTGTGGTATATCCTGGAGCTGAAAGCGATTAAACAAAATAAGAGGCAGCTTGAGTGCAGATGCAGAAGGATGCAATTGAAGGCTGGTGTGTGCCTATGATAAAGTATATATTCAGGGGCAATGAGGGTGGCAAAAAAACATCTTGCTGCCTTTATTGAATCTTCTATCTGCTGCCCAGAGGAGCTTTTCAGAGTCATTTGGGGGATATTACATGCCAGCCCTAAGGACACTGAGGACCCATCTGAGGCCCGCTGTAATACATTTGCTAGGCACTTCCAGAATAAAATCTCTTGCATCTGCTGGGATTTAGATCCAGTGTTACAGCAGGTGAATCAGTTGAAATATCCAAAGTACAGCCTTCTCTAGTTTTCTTGGATGAGTTTCAGTTGGTACAGCTCGAGGATGTTGATGAGGTGCTTGGACAGGTTTATACAACCACTTCCGTATTGAACCTTTGCCCTCTTGGGTAATAAAAACTAGCAGGGAGAGAACAGCTGGCTGGGCCAGGGAAGTGATTAATGCCTCTCTGCGAGAGGGATTGGTTCTCCTGAAAGAAACAGTAGTAAGACCTCCCCTGAAGAAATCCTCCCTAGATCCGGGAAAACTTAATAATTATAGGCTGGTGGCAGATGTTCCATTTTTGGGCAAAGTTCTTGAGTGGGTGGTTGTAAGCCAACTCAAGACACTGTTGGATGAGACTGATTATCTGGATCCACTGCAATCAGGGTTCAGGCTAGGTTTTGGCATTGAAACTGCCTTAGTCGCCTTATATTATGATCTATGTTGGGAGAAAGACAGGGAATGTGACCTTGTTGATTCTCCTTGATCTCTCGGTGGCTTTGAATACTGTTGACTGTGGTATTCTTTTGGGATGACTGTCAGAGTTGAAAGTAGGGTTTTACCAACCCGGCATACTTTGCCGGGCACTTGCACCCTGCCCACTTGCATGGTCTACTTCAACGATAAACATCCCCACTGCACTAGTAGTGGGAACTGCCCGCCATTAGCGTGGAGGGAGGAAAATGTGTAATTTCTGAGCACTTCGGAAATTGCACATTTCCCTCCCCCCTGTTTCAATGGGGGCCTTAAAGGCCCCTTGACACAAGCGTGCCCTTTTGTTCAGAGGACCTTTACGGCCCCCCATTGGCTCAGGGGGACATGTACGCTTTCTGGAGGCTCTGGAAAGTGTGCCTTTTCCCCGGCCACACTAATGCTAGCTGCTGTTAGCGTGGCCAGGGGAAATGCACACTTCTAGGAGGCTCCAGAAAACAAGTTTTCCTGCCCCCCACTGATCCAATGGGGGCCTTAAAGGCTCTCTTAACGCAAGGTAGCCTTGCGTTAAGACGGCCTTTAAGGCCCCCATTGAAGCAGTGGGGGGAAAGTGTGCTTTCCGGATGCTCCAGAAAGTGTGCTTTCCCAGGGTGCATCCACACTGGAATGCTTGCAGCACTTGTGAGAGCTTAGATACGGGTTTGCCCTCATGCCGGGCTCATCCAGCTGGCTCCATGAGGGCTGGATGTGAGGGAGTCCATCACCCTCGCAGACCCAGCTGGACGCTTGAGCCATCTCTAGTTGGAAGTGGGAGATACTGCATCGTCAGCAAAAAATAATTCTTGGCACCCTTTTGACAGCTAAAAACCAGCACTGAAAGGATAAACACTGATCTCTGAGAAAACAAGCTTTGATTTACCTGCTCTGTATGTCGGCCTCTGTATGTAGTTTGGTTCTTGCAAGTGAATTGCATGATGAGATTGGAATAATGTATTTTCCTGAATGTGCTGTAATGCTAAAACTGTTATATTAGCAAAGAAATGCTTAATTGGAATTTCTAACTGTCAAGACCTCTTGATATAGTAGAAAACAAATAAGGCTGTCTCTACACGAGACGTTTAAAGCTCTTTGAAGTCTCATTAAAAATTTTACCTCTACAAGAACAGAGCGTAAATCGGGAGTTGAGGCGCTTTATCTCTCCGATTATGCGCATTATCGAATGCGCGTTAAATAGCAAGTTTTTTCCCCTCCGACCGTTAAAGCGCATTTTGCCTATGTGAACAAGCGATTCTCCGCATTAACTACTTGTAAAGCGCATTTCAAACAACCGGTAAGGCCACCAGTTGTGCGCTCAATTACCTCTTGCGTACAAGCATTTACGATAAAGCGCTTCAGCGATTATGCGCATAATCGGCTAACCAGGCGTCAAACAGAATTCATCTAGAGGGGGTCTAAGCTAGCTTGATAAGGAGGACTGACTATCCAGGTCAATTTGACATTGCCAGAAGAG
This sequence comes from Anniella stebbinsi, assembly GCA_029215795.1. Taxonomy (NCBI): domain Eukaryota; kingdom Metazoa; phylum Chordata; class Lepidosauria; order Squamata; family Anniellidae; genus Anniella; species Anniella stebbinsi. The sequence continues at coordinate 62,972,398 of JARDYH010000004.1, read as the reverse complement.
TTAAGTTCATTGTAGGACTTTTTCCATACAGCTGAATTACATTCAATAAAACAGAGTTGCCTTACAACCAAAGTGGATTTTTATCTTTGACACCTACTATAATGTAATGGTTTGAGGACCTTAAAATGTTTTCAATATCTGAACGAGTGGAATATAGACCCCACCTTCAAATGTATACCTATTTGGATAATTGGTTCACATTTGTTGAAGCCTATGTATAATTGCTATAATGTATACATTTCATACAAATCCATATAAGCATATTTTAAAAACAAACAAACAGAAAAAATATTATGTTTTTTGGGTGCCCATAGGCACCACATTGTGGACTCCTGTGGTACCAGGTTTAAGTTACCTATAAACATGTCTCCCAATGCAAGCCTTAAACAATCAGTTAAGGAGGAAAACCTATTCAATAAGGGTAAGATTCCAATCATAATCACAAAAAGACCAGAAAAACCATGGTGTTAGGATTTATAAAGTATATTGAATGGTGTTGCCCATAGCCAATATTACAATTGTGCTTTGGGGGTAATATATCACACATTAAGACAGATAAGAGGTAATAAGATATAATTGCAAGGCATTATTTGCTTGCTCCTTAGTGCTCTATAGATTGTTCTAGAATTTAGGGCTGGTAAATATTGTAACCAAAACCACAGGGGACCTTACAACATAGGGTTATTATGACTCAGAACTCAATTGAGGTGACATACCAGCAAACCTCTGCCTCAATAGCCAACTGCTCTCACTTCATAATATTTTCCATTAAACCCCAGTAGTCCTAATGCTTATGCAGTTGGATTTACCAAGAAAACATTAGTGTATCCAGAACGAAGGTAGGAATCAAATATCTGAAGAGAAAGGGTCTTGCTACAGACTCTCAAACAAACCAGAACTCCTTTAAAGTCCTCTCAGAGTTGATACTTTAACAAGAACAGTTCTCAATCCCCCCCGACAATTGCTTTTGTAAACTAAGTGCAAATGAAGCTTCACATGTAATATGTACTTGGTAGAGCATATGTTCATCCAGTTTTGCAAGAACATGGGCTATGGGAAACTAAGGAGTGGGTTGAACTAACCACCCAAAACCCAGTTCCATGACAGATGTGGGAAACTGAAAATGTTGGAAATATTAGGGGGAACTTGGTAAAATATGTCAAAGATTTTTAAAAAGGCATGCAGACATAGCATGTCTATATCCAGATCAAGCATTTTCTGCACTCATGATAAGGACTGAAGAAACAAGCAATTCAGAAGACACACAGAACAAAATCTGATGAAAGAAGTGACCATTTCAAGCTGCTGAGCAAAAAGATGGATGATGCAAAGAGTCAGGTTCTCAATGGACCTCAAGTATTTGGTAGGGAGAAAAGGAGCAAGTAGAGAAGGGAAGAAAAGATAAGAAAACACGTTGACTTGGGGCAAGTTATCTGCAAGAATCTGTGTACATGACAGCATGAGCAAAAACTGATGGTTCAGATAAAATTAAATGTGATGGCTAAGAAACTGAGTTACAGATCAGGAAGTCCCTGGTTCGTATCTCATTTCTGCCATAAACTCTCGAGATGGCCTTAGGAAAACAGCTTTCACTCAGCCTCAGCACCCTGTCCTCCATCTGCAATATGAGGGATAATAATAGTGACTTACCTTACAGGGTTGTTGTAAGGATTAAAACTAAATAATGCTTTGAACATTAGGCTATGCCTCTTCATTATCATTATTATTAATAAAAAGTTACGAAAGGATAAATTTTAGAGTTGGAGTTTGCCAGAGCAGCTGATGTGATTAAGTAAGAACAATAGCTTTTACAGCAGCATTTTATTTTGGATGGCATTTGTAAACACAGAAGATATGCGAATAGGATTTTTTAAAATCAATTTTGCAAGACTGAAGCTAGCTCTCCCAATATAACTTCTCTTTATCCTCCTCAGGTTGAAAAAGCTTATAAAAACATAGACAAAGTATTAGACTGGCAATCCCCATGTCTGGGGGATTGGACTTCCTGGTTACATTTGATGCCATGGATTTTCTCTTGTTATGCAGTAGAAATATGAGGTCATGGCCAAAATAAAATTATAAATTTTAGGAAGAATAGCAGCAATTCAGATGAAAGTGATTCCAAGATTCTTGTACCTATTCCAAGTCCTCCCCATTCTCATCCAGCCTCAAATATTAAGAAAGTGGCAAAAGCAAATGAATGAATTTATTTTTCAGGGCAAAACACATCGATTGGCAATGAAATATTATTATAAAAAACTGCCAGAAGAGGTTGGGGACTCCCTTCCTTATTGATATATTATGAAGCATTTCAATTAAGACAATTGGGATTCATAATAAGGAGAAATGAAAAGGATTGGATTGGATTGGAGCAGGAGATGTTGGGGATGGGCCCCATGTGGGCTATACCTCACAGAATAATAATAATAATAATATAACAATAATAATATATTTATTTATTTATTACCCGCCTCTCCCTCCGGATCGAGGTGGGGAACAACATCAAATATAAAATACATGAAATGGATTAAAAGCACATAAAACTAATACATTATTAAAATACCAATAAACCGCTTAAAATTAATCTGGGTAGGCCTGCCGGAAGAGATCGGTCTTTATGGCTTTCTTAAAGTCAAAGAGACTATTAAGTTGATAAATCTCCTTTGGCAGGCCATTCCACAGCCTGGGAGCGGCAGAAGAGAAGGTCCTCTGGGTAACAATGCACTGTACATAGGGCTACCTCTGTGCCTAGTCCGGAAACTTCAACTAGTTCAAAATATGGCAGCCAGGTTGGTCACCGGTACACCTAGCGGTGACCATATCACACCAGCTTTAAAATCACTTCATTCGCTGCCAATTACTTTCCTAGAGAACTACAAAGTGTTGGTCATCACCTTTGAAGCCCTACATGGTTTGGGTCCAGGCTTCTTGCAGAGTTGCCATCTCCCATACAATCCCATACAATTCTCTGGGAAGAATTTGTTACAGTCAGCCAAAACTAGGCTGCTGGAAGGGATGTTCCACTAGAGGTACATATTATCACCTCTTGTGGGAATGCCCGCGGGCAGGTTCAACAGTTCTGGCATATAGCACATCAGGAATTATTACAGATAACAAAGGAATGTATTCAGTTTACCCCAGAATTATTCTTATTGTCCCTGTACTATAATAAAAACGAATCTATTGCAGCCTAACAATTAGTAACTCTCTTAATAGCAGCTGCAAGACAAACAATAGTACAACAATGGAAAAACCTGGATCATCTTGAAAAAGAGGCTAATAGTATAGAAACAGATGGTCTATTGTAATTTGTGAAAAAATAACGCATAAGTTAATACTACAAGGCAAAGATGATCCACTAATATTTAATGACATATGGGGGAAATTTATTTTACATACAACAGATTCTGAGTCACTGACATATATGTCAAATATAGCTAAGGAGCTATGGACTGTATAAATGGTATGAAATTTCCAATAGAGTATAATTTTAGTAAATTTATAATATCAAGATTTTTAAAAAAAACTTAATAAGGGGAATAAGCTTCACTCCACTGTATGTATTTTTGTTGTTATTATTTATTTATTTTGGGAGGGAGGGAAGGATGTATAACATAACATAATATATTATATTACACTATGTTATAATGTTTATGGTTGTTGAATATATGAAAATCTGTAAAATAATAATAATATTAATAATAATAATATAAAGACCTATCACTTTTGCTGGTGACATACAAAATCACAGATATAGGTTTGTAGTACTACAAAGTACATACACTGGATAAAATCCAACCTACTTAGAATATATGTGGGGAAAGCCCTGCGGTGGCTGTGGGTCTGTGCTGCATTGGTTAGATGATGCCTGCAGAGCTTTGCAGCCACCGTGGGGCTTTCCTGCGATGCTGAGATTTGAAAAAGTCAGGGATTTACCCAGATTTTTTCAAACATAGCGATGTCAATATGGAGCTTCCTCTGTCTGACATCACTCCAGGGCCAATCCAAGGTCAAACCTGGGTTGAGTGCCTGGTGGAAGGCAACTGGCGATTGGTCGCCTTCTACCAGGAAGAGGGCAGCAGAAAGGGAGGCTGCTGTGAGAGCCCTTGAATGGGCGGCAGCAGAGTAAAGAGTCTGCCTCCCTCCCTCTCTGCCTTCTTTCTCTTTTCCGAAGGGTAGAGGAGCTGGTGGCAACGGCAGTGTCCTTTGCGTCCTGGTGCTCAGCATCTTCATAAAACACCCCTTCTTCCTCTCTCTGGGGTTGGGTGGGTGGTGAGTAAGGGGGGCACCGCTCTGTGGCAGCTCTCAACTCCCTTCCCTCCTTGACTTCTTTGGCCAGTTGGGGAAAGTACAGGAAGAGGGCAAGAGCAGCTGCCACCCAGAAACACTGTGCTCCCTCCTCAGCATTGGGATTACCTGATGACGCTCCAGGAGAGGGAAACTGCAGGGTTTGAGAGGCAGCACCATCCTAGTGCTATGAAGACAGACCCCAAGTTAGTCATGACTAGGTTAAATTCCATTCATTTCAATGGGTCTATTCTAAGTAGGATTTACATTGGATTTTAGCCATAATTTAGATACAGCCTCATCTTTGCAAGCGTGGGAAGAAAGTGCATAACTGTTATTCTCCGCAGTATGAGGAAGTCGGCTCTGCTCCATCAGTGTTACATGGCAGAGCCAGCCATTGCTAAAACTCAGCTTTTCAGTGCAGGAAAAAACAAACTTCTGGGTGGGGGAGCAGAATCAACATCATCAATGAGTGAGGCTTATTACCCACCCCTCTCCAGACTCTCTGTGCCACTACAAGTTTCTGAATGGGAATGGGAAGTAAGTAATCTACAATACTGGCTCCCTATGAGTAGGCTGACCATATGAAAAGGAGGACAGGGCTCATGTAACTTCAACAGTTGTAGAGAAAAGGGAATTTCAGCCAGTGTTATTTGTATGCAATTAGTTCCTGGTGAAATTCCCTCTTTATCACAACAGTTAAAGTTGCAGGGGCCCTGCCTTCTTTTGTATCTGGTCACTTTAGTTTAGTGCCTGCAACTTTAACAGCTGTGATGAAGAGGGAATTTCACCAGGAACTAATTGCATACAAATGACACTGGCTGAAATTCCCTTTTCTCTACAACTGTTAAAATTACATGAGCCCTGTCCTCCTTTTTATATGGTCAGCCTACCCATGAGTGCACCCCACCAGCACAAATAAGGCTTACTCCCAAAAGTAGTGGGGGGACTGCTCAATTTTCCTTGAGAAAGTAGAAATACCCAATGTTTCTGGACAGGCTCTGAAGGCACCCTATGAGAGCACCCCATCACCTCAATTTTGCCCCTTTCCAGCAAACTGTCAGGGAGTAATAGCTCTCACCCCTTTCCCCCCATTATGCCCACTTTTCCATGAAGAAGGCAAAATCCCAAATTATCCTGGGCAGGATCTGAAGGCTCCCTATGAGAGCATCTCACCACCCCAATGTTGCACCATTCCAGCAAACTGTCACTGAGCTATAGCTTCACACCCATTTTACTCCAAACATCAGAGAAGCAAAATAACACAACATCAGAGAAGATAAATAAAACATCATCAGAGAAGCGAAGTAGCACAGCAATAAGGAAGCACATAATTGTGGCTCTCAATGGAATGGCTTGGAAAAGGAGTGATGGGGAGGGGCAGTCCCCTTGACCATTTCACAGAGGCATGGTCAGGATGTAATGCAGAGGAATGGGAGTACATTGCAGAGTAAGTGCCATGGAACTGCTTTAACTAAAAAGAACAGAGTAAAATGACTCTCAGACACTGCAGCTTTTAGTGATGGCAGTGGCTGGTTGGAAGCACATTGGCTGCAACATTATTTGCCACAAACAACCTCACAATGCACCCAAGCTGCAGGAAATCCCCTGTGAAGACAGCCCCATAGACAGACAGCAGAACAATTATATACTAGGATATTATACAGGTATTTACAGATAGTATATGCATTTTGCAGATAGTGTCAGTGTGTTTAAATAATCTGAAATCATCACATATACACATGATGGGAAAACAGGCATTACAGCAAAATCCCCCCTCTCTTCACCACAACACAGAGAAAATACCTCAGGATATAGCATAGGTCAATCTAGGGGCTGTCTTGATGTCATATTTGCCCCGGGATGGCTCCAAATCCGTGCTAAATCAGTTAGATGATTCAGGCGCAGATTTGAAGCCAGCCCGGGGCAAAGAGGCAAAGATGCGCGGCTGAAAAGTTGGGGATTTACCCTGACTTTTCCAGCCAGAGCAAGGTCAGCCTGGCTCTTCCGCCGGTCAGTCCTCACTCGGAGCCACTCCAGAGATGTTCCTGGGTGGAAGGCAACCTCCTATTGGTCACCAGAAGCTGGGGGAGGGGAAGGGGCGGGGTCGGTAAGCCTAATGGCTGACGGAAAGCCCGCACTGCCTCCCCTTGTTAGGACAAACCAGTGCCATGAGGACACCCCCCTAGTTAAATTGCCCCCTTAACCGCCTCTAACCCCAAAGCCAGTGCTCAACTGAATGTAGACATATTTTACTTTCATCACTCTTAACAGTGTAAGATAGAGATCCCAAATAAAACCAAAAACAAAGGTGTGAGCTGGTAGTGAAAAGAGATAGCAAAAATCGCCCAGAATTCAAATGCTCCAAACCTCACCCATCAGCAGCCAGCTATTGAGCTGTAGTCCCACATCCGAACAAGCACTCACTTTGTACAGCTGCTCCTTCATTGGGATTGGAGTATCCTTCACCTTTCTGTTTGATTCTGCGGATGATGCCTCCATTCTCAAATAAATCCTCCCCTTTGAAATCAAGCAGTTCAATCTGAATGAATTAATGAATAAATTAATAAATAAACCAAACTACAAAGTAGTGATACGTCACCAGGCTGGAACAATTTAATTGCCATATTTTGAACAAAAGGAGTACTGGCAAAAGATACAAGCAACAGATCCAAGGGTTGATTCACATGATCACTCTTCTAGTTAGCTGCTTTCCCCCACCTACTCATGACAAAAGCACTATATGAATTATTCACTCCAACACCGGCTTAAGGGAATCAATCCTATACCAGAGTTTATTAGAACCAGTCAAAACGTGGACAATCTTTGAAGCGTATGACAAAACAAATGAGAAAAAGAAGTATTTCCGTAAAGTCTCACAACATATAGAATATACAACCTTTTCTTAGCTGTATCAGGTCCTATGAGATAACATTAGTTATAGAAGTCTAATATGAAAATATTTTTTCCATTTTTAGGGCACAGTTGTGTACTCCATTGCATACTATAAAAATGCCAGGATGGCGTTTTATCTTTTGAGATATATATAAATGACTCTGTGGTGAATAAAGACTTCCATAGTCATCAGGCTTATGAGCAAATCACGGTGTCCCTCAGGGTCAGCCCTATCATGAGGCAACATGGCCCATGGGATTAGGTGGCAGATTCTGGGGGCAGTGGGCTCAGGGGGTGTCCCTTCCACATCTGTTCCTCATGCCTGTTCATCAATTGCCCATCTGCCTGCCTGCTTGGCACTTCAAAGACATCCATTCTGGTACTGGAGTGCCCAGGCAGTCAGGCAACAGCAGCAATGGCCAGCTGGTTCTCTTGATTGAAGTGCAGTGGCCCACACTTCAAACATGTCACAGCAGCCTCACTACTTCTGGTGTTTCCCCTCTCTTTCTCACCAAGATTTCTGTGGCAGGGGAGGGACATTTTGTGTCTGGGAGTGTGAGACGAATTTGTTGTTAGCCCCTTTGCTTGCCAAATATTCAAATTCTGATGTACAAGAAGAGGGAAAGGGGAAAAAACTATACAGTACTCATTATATGCCTTATAGGTGATCAGCTGTGTCAACTATGATAATATAGTTCACTTCTTCGGAGGAAAGGGAAGGGGATCCCTAAATTTAATTCTACTCTCAATTGACTGATTAGTGCTATCAGAATGGTCAATGTTCCCCCTTTTTAAAACCCAGATCCAGTAATAGCATCAAAAATGTTTTCAAAGCGGACTTGTTTCAGTGGCCATCAGTCAAAGTGTGCCCCATCTGCATTTTTGCCTTAACAGGATGATTCCCACAACAGTGCATTATCTAGGTAATTTAGGGCCTTTTGGACACCATATTGTTTAAGGAGTGGGGGCATAGTTGTTTCTGGGCTGCTACTCTTTCACTCATACAACATTGTACTTGCAAGGCCTGCAGTTGCTGGCAAATTATGCTAACCAGCAAATCAACCCACTCAAACAGCCATAATAGTATATTAATTTGGGATACAATTTATACAAGTCAATCAGTTCTCCCCTTTCCAAACTATTACTTTTTGTGCCTCATAGTTTTACAGCTGCTGTGTCTGAATAAGTAGTTTTGACAATGACTGTTAATTTTATGGCTGAATAGAAAAGCATGTGCTCACTCCAATCCATGAAGCTCATTATATTTGCTTTTATGAAAGCAGCACATTTTTATAGGCTGCCCTTCCAGTAATTCTGGATGTGTTATTTCTCCATTTATCTTTTTTCTTTTTTTTAAACTCACTCTTTGGCTAATGTCTGATGTTACTCTACAAAAGTTTGGAAGCTGACAGTAGATCAAGTTTTGATTCCTTTTTTAGCAATATATCTAATTCCATATGGTTTGTCAATTTTGGTTGCAATTGTTGTGCTTTCAGTTACAAGATACGGTATTCTTCAAAGAAAGCAACAGGGAATTTGCAAAATCCTCCTCTAAACGTTTTAGATTTGTAACCACTTAGCATGAATAATTTGCCCTACATCAGTTATTCTACTGGCCAATGTAAGAAGAGCTTCCTGTTTCTCAGTATTTTCTTTTCAAAATATTTGTTTAATCTTTGAGTACTCTTATATGGATGCCTATTTAGTTAGTTTTCTTCTAAAACATTCCATAGGCAAATAGAATGGAGAATATATCATAGGATGCAATTTCAGGGATGAACTGCCTAGCTAATGACTTGCTGGGAACATTTCTTCCAAGGTATCTGGATAGGAGATCAAGAATCTAACAATCATACATGTCAGTGTTTTACTTCCCATGGAGGACAATAACCAAAGAAGATGAACCAAGGTTTTTGGAGGCTAAGTCTCTATAACCATTTTTCTCACCATCTGCCTTAACATTCAGAATCTAAGCTCTCTAAAAGCAATTAGAATTGTTTCTTTTCCCCTAGAAAAGTAGCTACAATGACAGACTATCTTCAGAGCAACACAGTACACAAATACAACGGTGAAATGCAACAACAGAATCTCTAATATGGAGGACTTTCCTGGTGACCCAGCCTGACCAAGATGGCAGGAGGAAGGCTCCAAATTCAAGCACTATTCCTGTCCTCCATTCCAACCCAAATCTAAGAAGATCTTCACCATCAATTTCTTTGATATTTCCACCACCCCACATCAAATGGATACCACAAAATCCCTTTTCCAATACAGTCATTCTAAAAAGGCTGCTTTCAACATAGGGACATGTGCTGATAGAAGACACTGAGATCTCTCATTGTGTCCTTTGGTGGGCTGGCGATATTAGTGGTTATTGATACTATCAGATCACATGGGATGGAGAGAGTGGTTTAAAAGCCAATTCTTAGGTCTGCTTGAAACTGTGACTGATTGATTTCCAAAGATGCCAACCTGCAGTGAAGAAGCTGTGTGCATGTCCACACAAACACAAGATTAGGTTCTCCTATATTGAGAAACATTATTTCCCCCCAAAAACAGACAAGAAAACCATCAATTCCAGGGCTGGGAAATATGTGGCCCATGGGCCCCATGCAACTCCCCACTTCCAATTTTACCTTTTCCCTGCTGGTTTTGCAGCTCACCAGTAAATTTGGCAGCAAAGTAGGAAAAATGCCAATTTTTCTTTGAAACAAGATGTGTCGGGAGTGCGACCCTTGTTTTAAAGCAAAATCACTCTCCCTGGACATTTCTGAGAGCACAATTTTGCTTTAAAACAAGACACATGCTCCCCATGTCCCTTGTTTTAAAAGAAAAATCGTGGTTCTTCTCTTTGCTGCTGCCCTGCCGAATTTTGGCAGCAAATATGGCAGAGAGACAGCACTGGCAATTCCTAGGAGGGTGTGGCCACCACACGGTTCCAGGGGAAATTGGCTCTGGACCAGTGGAAGTTATCAATCCCTGAACTACTTGGTTATATTGGTCACCTAACCTCCTTATTCCTATGCATACACTGGCCTGCTTCAGACTCTGGAATTCCTTTACCAAGGGAGGCCCATCCAGTCTCTTCTCCAATAACATTCCATTGTCAGCCAAATATGTTTTTACTAAGAGAGGCTTTTGACCTCATAAGCTGATTTATTATGGCCACTGTAAATATGTTGCAATTTTTTCAACTCACTGTTTTTATTGATCGTAGCTTCCTACTTTTACATTTTTATTGTTATATTGTATTTTACTGCTGTTGGCCACCTGTAGCACCTTTTGGTAGAAAGGGGGGGGATATAAATTTAAGAAATAAAAATACACTTACCTCAAAGAAGAGTGTTGCATTTGAGGGGATCTTTGGGACACTGCCAGCAGAACCATATGCATATTCTGGTTTACATAACAAGTGACAGATCTCCCCTCTTTTCATGGTGGCAACTCCAATATCCCATGCCTTGATGACCTGGCCTAAGAAATAGAAATTTCAATGAAACAGATTTGGTCATTAAGCTTACCAAAGCAAAACACAGGTACAGCTTCATTTAACTTTTTTAAACCATAAATTCACACCGCATGATAGTTTAGACACATACATTGCAGTGCTAAAATAACCAAACAGTTATGCAAAATCCATCATTCAAAGCTGGAAATTACTTATATTAGTCAAGTAAGCTGTGGATTATTTTTGTTACCCTGTTATATGAAAGTTTTACATGAAAGGACTACATCAGGGTTAGGTAACCTGTGGCCCTGCAGATGATTTGGACTATAACTCTCATCAGCTCCAGCCAGCATAGCCCGTGGTTAGGGACTATGAGAGTTGTAGTTCAATATATATGTAGGTATTGACTTGTCTACCCCTGGTCTGCATAAGGGGCTGATTATGTGCACAAGCTTCAGCGAATTTTGGGCTCGCACGCTCCCACTTTATGCATGAAAAAAGGAGATGGTTTTTGATCATGGTTTAGAACAAATCAATTTTCTGTTTTGCCCAAATACAGGAAACAGTAGGCTATATCCTATGCTGCCCATGTGCCAGCAAAACCACCACTAGTGCAACAGGAACCTAGAGTTCTTAAAGCAACTGTAATGAATGGAAACACTAATTTCTAGGGTGGATAAATTCAGTGTAGGTAACAGAAGGGACCGCTGACCTGTCCTGATCTGGAAACAAGCATTTCTGCCCATTTCCAAGGTTGCTTTAGGAAGTGCTAACTTCCCATTAAGCTAGCAATGGGTCCCACTTGGGCATCAGAATGAGCGGGAGCAGATATCAAAGTTCAAGTATGGAATTCTAAACCATGGTTTAGCATTATGTCTGAATAAGGCCAATTTGTTTATTTATTTATTTATTATATTTGCATACCGCCCCATAGCTGAAGCTCTCTGGGTGATTCACATAAGATTAAAACAATTAAAAACAATATACAAAAATTTAAACAGCAAAAACATACAATACACACACATTTAAAACCACTATAATAACTTTTAAAAGCTATAAGCCTAAAAACAAAACAAACCCAGGCTCATCAGATATTGCTAAATGCCTGAGAGAAGAAGGAAGTCTTGACCTTATCATTTAAGAACTGCAGCAACCATATAAATAGGTTAAAGGCAAAGTCTCCAAAAGCAAAAAGGATGGAACACATGTTAATTCCACATAGCCATCCAAAGAAGGACCATAAGAACAGCTAGATGACCCCCCCCCCCCCAGAGAGCTTCAGCAATTGGGAGGTATAGAAATACAATAAATAAATAAATAAATAAGGTCCTGCAGCAATTCATTTAGAATAATCCATCCATTCCCAAGGGCTCACAAAGCATAACAAAATGTGTAAAATAAAAAGCACTGACAGACCAGTGAAGCAAGCACATACTTTTTCCAAGTCATTATAAGCTTGCCAAAAAGCAAAAATCTCATTGCTGTTGGAAGATACCCAGATTCAATTTTTTGCATACCTCTTGAGGAAGAGTTCTCCATAGCTGGGACACAGTTATAGAAATGCTTCTTCATGCTACTCTAAAGATGGCATCCTCAGTGACTGAGAAGGCTGAATGCCACCGATAGATATTTGAATTCCTTCCAGTTGTCAGGAACTGCCAGTCACTATTCTCATTCTTGTCCGAATTCAAGTACATAATATGAACAGAAAGCCCCTAGATTCTATGGGCCAAGTTGTACAAATTATCAATGATAGTCCATGACAGTTTATGCCATAATAAATCTGTTAATGTTTAAGGTGCCCACAAGCCTCTTTGTTGCTTTTGCTGCTACAGACTAAAACAACCATCACTCCAGAAGTTATCACCAGTGAAAATGAATTCCAAAAGTCTTTTGCTCTTGTATCTTTTGGAAGCAGTTGGTTCTCCTTTTCTTATAGAAATCCTTAAAAACAATTGTGCTTTAATTAACATTTACTTTGTTTTACTACACTCTGACACATCAGAAGGAGAAACAGAAATAGATGTTGCACTGTTGCTACAGATTGTGTGATTCCTGCTTTCGAAGATGAAACCAGGAGCCAATCGTCCAAGTAGGGGTATATATCGATGCCTTCTGTCCGTAGAAAGGCACAAACCACAGCCATACACTTTGTGAATACCCTGGGTGCTGCTGACAGGCTGAAAGGTAGCACTCAGAATTGATACATTTTGGTGTCTACGATAAATCGGAGAAACCGCTTGTAATTTGGGTGAATTGCAATATGAAAGTATGCGTCCTTCAGATCGATTGATAAAAACCATAGGTCGCTCCAAAGGAGGGGCATGATAGTTGCCAGGGTCGTCATATGGAACTTCCGTGTCTTGATACACCTGTTTAGGTCGCGTAAATCCAAGATAGGGCAAAGTCCCCCATCCGTTTTCGGTACCGTGAAGCATCGGGAATAAAATGCATTGGTGTCAATGGGGCCTAACACCCGTTCTATAGCTCCTTTTTGGAGCATAACCAATATTTCTTTTTGCAAGCCTGGTGTTGAGGCTGAAACTTTCACGGTACCGAGTGGAGGGGGGACATCGAACTCTATCCGATATCCATCGCGTATGATGGTAAGGACCCAAGAATCGGTAGTAATCAACTCCCGATTTGCCAGAAAACTGGAAAGTCTTGAGCTGAAAAACGGGGGAGAAACTGTTATGAAGTCAAAGTCGACACTTGGGACCATGGTCTTGTCAAGAGCGTTGCTGTCTGTAGTGAGGACTGAATGCTTGACGCTTCTGGAATGGAGCCCGTTGAGAACGATTTGAGCGTTCTGCAGATAATTCTGGTAAGGTTGTCTATTCCACCACCTCATTTTAAATGTTGGTGCTCGAGGCTGAGGAGACAAACCCATCTTTTTCACTGTTGTCTTTGCTTTCTGTATATTGTCCATGACTTCGTCAGTGGTAGCATGAAATAGACCTTCCCCATCAAAGGGTAGGTCTTCGATCCTTGATCTAGCCTCAAGGGTTAGACCAGCTGAATGAAGCCACGCATGTCGTCGTAGTGCTACAGAGGCCACTATAACCTTTGCTGTACAGTCAGCTTGATGACGTGTGGAATTGATTTGTAGTTTCACTAACTTTGAAGCTTCCGTTTGGAAAAGCCTCGCTAATTCCCTTTGATCGCTCGAAAGATGATCACAAAGGGAGTCCATTTTATCCCATAGGAAAAGTTGATACCGTGCCATCAGGGCCTGGTAGTTCGAGACTCAGAGACTTAGAGCAGATGAAGAATAAAGATGGCAACCCATCAAATCCAGTCTTCTGCCTTCTTTGTCTGCTGGGGAAGCATGTATTTTTTGTGACTTTCCTTGCGAAGATTCCACAATTATTCTATTAGGTTTCGGGTGCATAAAGAGAAAATCCGCATCCTTATCCTGCACTTTATAAAGTGACTCTACCCTCTTAGATGTGAGGAGCACAGAGGCTGGTGCCTTCCAAGAATGATTAACTGTCTGTAACAATGTTGGGGAAAATGGTATGGCCACTGGTGTAGAGGCTTTAGTATGAACAGCATCACACACAGGATCTTGAAGATGTTCCGTAGGCTGTTGTATTTCAACTCCTAAGGATTGCGCCATTCGCAGAATCTGATCCATAAAATGGGAAGCATCATCCGATGGAGAAAGACCATCCTGGCAACCCACCACATCATTTGGGGATGGGATAGAAGGATGGCAGGAGGAGGGTGAAGTCGAGTCTGACGCATAATCCCCTACTGACTGAGGCGAAGTAGAGGAGCCGCACTCCGAAACACTACGGTGTTGATCTGGAGACGCTGGCTGTTCAGTATCATCCTGGACTGCTACCGTTGGTATTGGCGAAGTCTGTGTTTGAGGCGGACTCACATGAGGTGGCTCGTCCACAGGTCTCGATACCGTAGCGGTCGGTCTGGAGTATGGAATCTCCGGAACAGGTCTGTACTGAGAAGTAGCCCCTAGATATCGAGCTTTATCATAATATGCTATGGGATGGCTCGGAGGTCCCCACTCTTCATATGAATATGATCGTCGACGGGAATAGGGATCACACAAATAATCATCCCAATCTCAGTACCGTGGATGGCATGGGATGTATTCCACCCTTGTCAAGTCATTGAACCTTGATCTGGATTCCGAATAGACGGAGTATGGGGATCCCTCCCTTCGGTGTCTATCTGGGAAACTTGGGATAGAAAAAGTTCTCGATACCGGTAGCGACTCCGCCTGGGGTAGCATTGATAAGTCCTGGCATAGAAGAATCCCTTATCTCTCCATCCGACATCAACACCAAACGACTGGTGAGGAGGAGTCGGTACCGACGAGGTTTGCACAGCCATCTCAGTTGGCTGTGGCCAACGGAGAGGTGGCTCTGACAGGATTGGCAAGCTATCGACATCGACGGGTATTGGAGATGGTGACCAAACTGACGGTACCGAAGATTGCCTCGCTGTGCCGGATCCCTGAGGAAGCACAGAGCCAGGATTTGACTCTCTAGGCTTCTTTGGGGCAGAAACATCCTTATGTTTATGGTGTTTCTTTCTTTTATGGCTCTCTTGTCCAGGGGGAATAGATTGTTTAGTCTTTTTTGTAATAACATTAGCTTTTGTCGGTCTGGAAGACTGGGCAACCTCAGGAGACCCCGAAGGACGAGCCTCAAGGTTTGATTTATTAGAAACCGTAGACATCTCCGTATTCTGTGCCGGCACTGAATCTACTGCCTCAAGTGCTTGCCTCCAAAGGATTGCCTTCAATCGATCCGAACGGTGCCTGTTTGTTTGTTTGGTAAACTTTAGGCAATGCGGGCACGACTCCACCAGATGAGTTTCGCCCAGGCACAGAAGGCAAAGCGAATGGCCATCTGTAGGCGGCAATTTGCTGCCACACTGTCGGCACTTACGGAATGGAGCACGGACTGCCATGTGCCTCTGCAGAGGCTCTCTATCCTAAACTACTATATTTACAAATATATATTTTTTTATATTAAAACTATCAACTATTATTAACTAAGAACAATAATGCAAATCGTGAGGAAAAACGTTTGAAACTCAGCACTTATTCTCTCTAAATCGAGGAACGACAGTCCGAAGAAGCTAACCGTTGGTCGGTCAAAGAGAACTGAGGGAAGCGGGAACCAGGCTGCACATGCGCAATGGATGGTGGGGAGGGGTTCCCGCCAAAATGCTACTCAGCTTAAAATATCTGACAGAAGCTCCGCACAGGTGCAGAGCCCATAGTGTGGGAATGCACAGTGACCACGAAGAAGAACTCACTCTGTCAGGGTATAAAATTGGTAATTTCTCTATAAGGTCTTTATAAGGGAAAACAAAATAGCCAATACCAAAAGACTTTTGCACAGGGGCAGAACATTTGATAAGCAACCTTATATGATGCATCTATTCCTTAATAGTACTACTTTAGATCGTAGGTTTGAGTGACGCAAAAGAAAGGAGCATACATCTCTGTTCTCTAATAATGTAAGAGCATATATAAAACTAGTATGTCAAGAAGGAGACTAAACAGTTGATCCCCCCACCTGCAAGCACCAACAGATACAACACATGAGGCTACTGATCATGTAAGCTTTGTTCAAAGCTGAAGTCAATTCCAAGCTAGCTTAACAAAGAGCTATAAACATGAAAGAAGACTGCAACCAGACAATGGGTGGATAAAGCCAGCTTCTCCCATCTGATCACCACCTTCCTCAGTGTTTACAAAGCAGACTGAACAAAGCCAGCCTGTGTCAGCCTTTGTAGTCAACTGGAAGTCTAATTTGTGCCTGGAAAAAGAAGGGTGTAAACATACACGTTTACACAGAGGGTGTCTCTACATGATGGTTTTGTGGTGCAATCGACATTCCTCAGGTACAGAATTTTCTGGGTGTTTTACAGGACGTCATCATTGTACAGTGTCTTTCTCGCCTTGCCTAACTCATGTCATTTCAAACCGGGGGAAATATGGTATTTTTCCTGCTCACGCCATTGGACCAACATTGCCAGCCCATGCATTGTTTTCATGTCACTTCATGTGGGTGGGACTGAGGGGTGCAGTTATGCTGAAGAGGCTGTGACTGGGGCAGTGTGTTAGCCTCCGTGTTCTGGCCATTTCTGCCGCCATCATTTGCAGTTGTGTAGGCAGGTCAGCAAGTCAGCAGGTCGGCCATTGCTGAATAAGGGCTTTTCCATGGCAGATGGCAGGTCAGCTGAACAAGGCTGGCTGAGAACGTTGAGCACATTGTTTCTACTGCTGCTGCTGCTCCAGCTGCCTGCCAGGGTCGTGAGGTTTCCTGGCACCACCAAGAAACCCTCAGTCTGCTAGATGTTTGGGGGGATTGTGTTGTTTCCTCGCAGCCCCCAGGAAAACTGAGACTAACTTGGGAGTAAGCCCCTTTGAACACAATGGGACTTACTTCTCAGTAGATATGAAATTGCACTGCAAGTCTGTTACCCTTGGGACACTTACTTGGGTGTAAGCCCCACTTAACTTAAAGGGGTGCTCTTGGTGGTGTGGGTGATCAGATTCACCTCCCTTTGTTGCAGGGAAGCATTTTACCCTCTTCTCCCTCAGAATTTGTCACTTTCCTTCCACTTGCTTTACCTCTAGGAGCATGAGATTTCCTTCCACATGGATATATATATATATATTCTACAGTGATGCTGGGCTGCTGGCTAGGGGGAGGGAAATGGGTGTGAACCTCAGAAATAAATACGAGAGTCAAATGTTCCTAAAAAGTATTGATTCGCAACAATGCCGCTCCTCAGGAGAGGTGCTGCCTCTCTGTGTAAAGAAAAGAAACAGAATGTTCCAGGATAAAACCAGCCAGTGTAAAAGGCCCGTGACTGAAAGAGGGAGCAGAAACAGCAGTACAGTTCCACGAAGAAACGGTCATGTGGAGAAGCCCAGAAAGAAGATATACCCCTTTTCAGATTGTCCAGCCCAGTATACAAACATTAGGGGACATATTTTCTAGGAAAGTATTTAATTTACATGCCAAATTATTGAAGTGCTAATGCAGTAATACATACCATTTTAACAGAAAATCTGCACTAGAAATCTAAACTGTTATTAAAGTGGTCTAACTGTCATGGCTTCCTTCAAGAAACCATGGGACTTTAACTTTGTGTGGTTGCTTAGAATTCTCCCTTTAAGGAGTCCTGGCCTTCTGACAGAAGTATAATTTCCAGGATTCCCAGATTATAGTGGGAAGGTTTAAGAGTTAAGCCAATTTCAGTTTGCAATGTTTGAAGATCAGTGTCTTCAACACAGTTAGCAACATCATGTCAAGCTAGGACTCAACATTTCACAATAGTAGTATGAGACAAGGAAACAAAATGACTGATGGGCTTAGTGAGGGCAGACCAGACGCCTGCCAATTCCCAGCCCTTCCTCTGTTTGCTCTTACTCACAGTATTTCTGAAAACAGGAATATATATAAACTGTCATTTAATTGGCAAGAACCCACTTTATATCCCTAAGGCTCTCTTTACCTTTCTCCACCTTTTCCACTCTTTACCTTTGCCCAGGCTGAAGATAAATGGTTCATTCCTGTCACGGCTGGAATCAAACTTTTTCCCGTTGGCCAGCTTTCCTTTGTAGTGGACATAAACCTTGTCTCCAATCATAGGGGATTCATCCTTATTCCCTGTCCTCTTCACAATCTAAAATGAGGATATGAAAAGTGAAATTCATAGGAGCTCCTCTGTATCACCTGACCAATTCCAAAGGATCTTGCACATTAGTCAGTTACATGGATTTGTAAACTCAGGTTCTGCATTCACATAAGAGAATGAGGGAGAGCTGAAAAATGATTACCAGATTGCAAGAGAGGAATTTCAATGGACTACACCACAGAAAATTATGTTATTTCTAATCCAGTCATAGTTACACTTGAGGCTGAATTCAGTTGTTGTTGTTGTTGTTTTAAATTCAGCAGTAAAAGGCTTATTCACTCAAACAAAAGTTGGTCCAAAGGGAGTGGCCAATCAGCCATGATGAGGGCTGATTATGATGTGCAAATCTTTCTTTGCTCCATTAATTCATGTCATAGTCTTGGTGTGTTCCTAAATTTATTATTGCGCTTGGCTGTCCAGACTGGTGTGAAGGCTACAAACTTGCAATTTACTTTAATTATTTATTTATTTATTACATTTCTATACCGCCCCATAGCCGAAGCTCTCTGGGCGGTTTACATAGGATTAAAAACAATTAAAAACAATATACAAAAATTAAAACAGCAAAAACATACAACATACACACAATACACACATACATTTAAAACCGCTACAGCAGCCCCAAAAAGCTACAAAAACGAAAAAAGAAAAAGAAAAACCCAGGCTCCTCAGATATTGCCAAATGCCTGAGAGAAGAGGAAAGTCTTGACCTGGCGCCGAAAAGATAAGAACAGGTTGCTTACCTGTAACTGTAGTTCTTCGAGTGGTCATCTGTGCAGTCACACATATGGGCTCTGCGCCTGCGCTGAGCTCGAAGTCGGGAAACAATTTTCTCTAGCTGAGGCTCTAATTAGTGTTTTTGGCGGGAACCCCTCCCCCACCGCTCTATGCGCATGTCCCAGGCGTTCCCGCCTCCCTTCAGTTCCCTGAGACCGCCTAGCAGTTCGGAACATCCGGGACGGAGAAAAAAACCCAGCTCTTAGTATCAGAAAAAGGACTGACACCAAGAGGGGACGGTGGGAGGGTTGTGTGACTGCACAGATGACCACTCAAAGAACTACAGTTACAGGTAAGCAACCTGTTCTTCTTCTTTGTGGTCTCTGTGCATCACACATATGGGCAATTAACAAGCAAGACACTTACCGGAGGTGGGAGGTGTCACTGGAGCAATGAGGAGAGAACAGCTCGTCCAAAGGAACCGTCTTTACAGGACTGTACATCGAGCTTGTAATGGTTCGCGAAAGTCAATGGCGCGGACCAGGTTGCAGCTTTACAGACATCTTCGAGGGAGACGCTTTGATGGAAAGCTGTTGATGTGGCAACACCCTGCGTGGAGTGGGCTCTGACCGAAGTGGGTAAGTTCAATTTCGACAAACGATATGCCAACAGGATGGTCTGGACTATCCAAGCCGATAAGCGTTGGCTGGAGACCGGCTGACCTTTCCTGGTGCCGCCGTAACAGATGAAAAGGCGTGTGGCTAATCGGAAAGCTTGAGTTCTGTCTTTATAGAACGCCAGGGCCCTGTGGACGTCGAGGGAATGAAGCCTCCTCTCCAAGTCCGAGGAAGGGGCCGAGAAGAACGCGGGAAGCACAATCGGTTCATTAACGTGGAAGGAGGAGACGACCTTCGGGAGAAAAGCGCTGTCAGGCCGGAGAACGACCTTGTCATTGTGGAAGATGGTAAATGGCGAGTCGATACGCAACGAACACAACTCTCCTGCTCGTTTGGCCGAGGTGATGGCGACCAGAAAGACCACTTTCCAGGTAAGTAGACGAAGGTCCGTGGTGGCCAGTGGCTCAAAAGGCTTGGTGGAGAGCGCATTTAGGACCACTGAAAGGCTCCACTCAGGTGCGCGTGGGCGTAGAGGTGGGACGAGATTTTTGTACCCCCGTAGGAAACGTTTGACTAACAGGTGGGAGAAAAGGGCGAGCCCCTTGACATCTCCCCTGTGAGCAGAGATGGCTGCCAGGTAAACGCGGATGGATGAATACTGCAAGCCTCTCAAGTAAAGGTGGTGGAGAAAGGATAAGACTTGCGCAACAGAGGCCGCTTGTGGCTCGAAAGCGTGCAGTGCGGCAAACCATGTGAAGGAGTCCCATTTATGGGAATTTGACGAGAGCGTGGACGCCTTGCGGGAGGCTAAAAGAATGGCTTTCACTCCTGCGGGCAAATCGAGCACGGCTGGTGCGGGTGATGTTAGTTGTTGTATGCCATTCCCGCCCTGTGGCATGACCCGGTTATTCTCCAGGCTGTGAGGTGCAGAGACGGAAGATCCGGGTGATTGATCTGTCCTCCCTGTAGCGTGAAGAGCGATGGAAAGATTGGGAGGAGGCGGTGTTGGCCCCGGGCAAGTCTGGAGAGGTGTGGAAACCACGGCTGGCGTGGCCAGGCCGGTGCAACAAGTATGGCGTTCGTGTCGTCCTGAATGAGTTTGGTGACCACTTTGGTTAGGAGTGGGAACGGTGGGAAGAGGTAGAAGAGGAGTCCTGTCCACCGTAGCGCAAAGGCATCTCCCATTGAACGTGGGCCCACCCCCGCCCTGGAGCAGTAATGCTTGCAGGCGGTGTTGTCGGTTGTGGCAAAAATATCGACTGTTGGTTGTCCCCAAGTCCTGAACAGGACGTCGGTGACGCGTGTGGACAGCTTCCACTCGTGGGACTGCTGGAAACGTCGACTCAGAGAGTCGGCAAGAATATTGTTGACGCCTGCGATGTGGAGGGCCGTAATGCGGATGTTCTTCGCGATTGCCCAACGGAGGAGGCGGATGGTGAGCGTTAAGAGTGGTCGCGAGTGAGTCCCGCCTTGTTTGTTGATATGCCATAGAACGGCTGTGTTGTCTGTGAGCAGCTGAACATGGCAACCGCTGAGGTGCGGTTCGAATGAGAGGAGCGCCTTTCGGACAGCTTCGAGTTCCAGTTAATTGATGTGGCGGCACGCCTCTGTAGAGGACCACTGGCCTTGAATGCGGAGGTTCCCGCAATGAGCTCCCCATCCCATCTTTGAAGCGTCTGTTGTGAGAAGGCGAGATGGTGGCCGTTGTCTGAACGGCATGCCAGCGAGGAGATGGGAAGTCCGGGTCCACCAAACAAGAGAGGAGCGGACATCCTGTGGCAGGGTGAGACGGATGCGGCTGGCATCCTGATCGGGCCTGAAATGGTGGATGAACCAGAACTGGAGAGGCCGCATATGAAGGCGAGCCCAGTCGACGACCACTACCGTGGATGCCATGAGGCCCAATATGCGTTGAATGTTGAGAGCTGATGGGCGGTGTAGCGTGAGAAGGCGGTGTGCATAGCGTGCTATGTTTTGCGCTTTTGTAAGCGGAAGGAACGCCCTGGCAACATGAGCGTCGAGTCCGACTCCAATGAACTCTATGGATTTTTG
Organism: Anniella stebbinsi; assembly: GCA_029215795.1. NCBI lineage: Eukaryota > Metazoa > Chordata > Lepidosauria > Squamata > Anniellidae > Anniella > Anniella stebbinsi. The sequence continues at coordinate 62,950,696 of JARDYH010000004.1, read as the reverse complement.
AGGCGTTAACGACAATTTGTTGACGTTGATGCAAAGGCCGAGACGATGAAGGAGGGTAAGGGTCTTGGCGATTGAATGTTGTAGTTCGGCTTTGGAGTCTGCAACGAGGAGCCAATCGTCGAGGTATGGGTATACCTTGACACCCTGCTTTCTGAGGTGAGCGCATACGACCGCCATACATTTGGTGAAGACTCGGGGAGCGGTGGCAAGGCCGAATGGTAGGACCTGAAATTCATAGATGGCGTGCCCCACGGTGAATGACAGAAATCGACGGTGGTCGTGATGAATGGCGACATGGAAGTACGCATCTTTCAGGTCGATCGACGCGAACCATGCCGATCGGCGCAGAAGTGGCAGGATGGCCTGGAGGGGGGTCATGCGGAATTTTTGCGTATGAATGAACTTGTTCAAGCCCCGTAGGTCCATAATAGGTCGGAGACCTCCGTCCCATTTGGGCACTGTGAAGTACCGAGAGAAGAAACGTAGGGGGGTCGAGGATGGAGGGACGCGACAAATGGCGCCTTTGCTGAGTAGAGAGGACACTTCTTGGAGGAGTGTGAGAGACGGAGTGGTGACTTTCACAGTGCCGACAGGAGGGATGGTCTCGAACTCTATATGATACCCGTTTTGAACTATGGATAGCACCCAGGTATCTGTAGAGATGGCTCTCCAGGCGTCGATGAATGGGCTGAGACGGTCGTTGAAGAATGGATGTGGGATTGCACTGGCGTCAAAGACGGCGCTTGGAAAAAGAATCCATGCGACGGGTGTATTTGGGTTTCTGAGAGGCGGATGGTTTCCTCTGCTGGTTTTGTGGTGTGTACTTGGAGAAGCGTTCGGGACGGGTACGCTGATAGGCAGATTGTTGTGGTCGCTGCCAGCGGCGGTATCTGTAGGGCTGTTGGACTTGTTGACCAATGCCCATCTTCCTGGCCGTTGTTTTTGCCTTTTGGACATTGTCCATTTGCTCATCAGTGGTGACGTTAAAGAGCCCCTCGCCATCGAAGGGAAGGTCTTCGATGCGAGATCTGGTGTCTTGTGTAAGGCCCGCGGAGCGGAGCCAAGCGATGCGTCGGAGGGCGATCGCTCCCATCATGAGCTTAGCATCACAGTCCGTTTGATGTTTAGTGGTGTTGATTTGGAGCTTGGCTAGACGAGTGCCCTCCGTCTGAAAAACCCTGGCCAATTCTCTTTCATCTTCGGATAGATGGTCACATAGGGATCCCATCTTTTCCCATATAAAAAGTTGGTATCGCGCCATAAGCGCCTGATAGTTGGCAACACGCAGGCCTAGCGCCGCAGAAGAATAAAGGCGGCGTCCCAAAATATCAAGGCGACGGCCTTCCTTGTCAAAACCCTGGCCAATTCTCTTTCCAAAACCCTGGCCAATTCTCTTTCATCTTCGGATAGATGGTCACATAGGGATCCCATCTTTTCCCATATAAAAAGTTGGTATCGCGCCATAAGCGCCTGATAGTTGGCAACACGCAGGCCTAGCGCCGCAGAAGAATAAAGGCGGCGTCCCAAAATATCAAGGCGACGGCCTTCCTTGTCAACGGGTGAATTATGCGCTTTATGCGTCTTGGATTGCGCTGACTCAACAATGATAGAGTTCGGGCGCGGGTGAGAGAAAAGGAATTTGACGTCCTTGGTTTGGATGCGATACATTGCCTCGAGGCGTTTAGACGGTGGAATTGTAGATGCCGGGTTATTCCATGTATGTTTAACCGCTTGTAGTAGGGTTGGTAGGTACGGTATAGCCACCAGGGCCGAAGTTTCGGTATGAACCGCGTCGAAGACAGGATCTTGAAGACGCTCAGTAGGCTGTTGGGTTTCGACACCTAACGCCTTTGCCATCCGTAGAATCTGTTCCGAGAACGAGCCCATTTCCTCTGTGGGCGACGCCCGGTCTTGGCGGCCAGCCACATTATCTGGTGACGGAATCGAGGGCTGCTGGGACGGTGCAGACGAGGAGTCGGACTCATAATCCTCCTCGGAAGAAGCCGACGAGGGGGCATGGATTGGAGCTGTGGGCACACGCTGTGGAGAGGGTGCTACATGCTGGCATTGAGGTGGGTCCTCAAAGTGCGTGGGACAATCTTGCCCTCGGTGCCGAGGTGGTAGTTGCGGTGAAGGTGGCCGTGGCGAGTGTCGACGATCCGAATGTGGTTGTTGGCGTCGAGGTGATCTTGGTACCGATGGGTGGTATCGAAGATGCGGGGATCGAGAGTGAGAGAAGCGAGACCTCGATGTCGACGGCCGGTATCGATGCGGTCGAGGAGATCTCGACGGCGAACGATGGTCTCCACGTTGGCGGGGCGACTTCGAGGCCGATGTTCGATGTCGACGTCCGCTGACATATGGTTCCCAGACATAGTAGTGAGCGTAGTTGTCACGGTAGTATGAGCGGGTTGAGCTATAATGGTAGTGATCCGAGCACGTGTAGGAATGCGCAGAAGCTTGTGCCACCTCCCTGTGCGGAGACAGGGATCGGTGAAGAGTATGGTGCCGAGGGGACACGGTACGGTACGTGTCAGCGTTCGACGCGGAGTGACGTTGCCGAGGCGGCAATGACTCAACTGAGGAGTGTGTATGATGCTCCTCTCGATGCCATAACCCAAGTTCGGATGGGTATTGGGCATCGACATGGCCTGGCTCGTCGGGCTCGATAGAGTGTTGAGCGTGTGCCGGCGGTTGGGTCACCGAGTCTTTAGAAGCTCGCGGTGGTGAACGCTCGTGGGTACTCCTTTCTGAGGTCCGAGAGCGCCTATCAGCCCCAGTTGCCTGGGCTAAGTTAAAAGTCTCCAGGACTGGTCGTGGGGGCGGTGGTGCCAACGTTGTTAGGCTAGCTGCCGCCTCTGGCTGTTTCTTCTTCTTCTTGGCACCCTGCTTCTCGGATAACTTAGTGGCCTTCTTGGCTTTCGTTAAGAGTTTTCTTGATGCCGAAGGCGGTCTGGAGGCCGTCGATACCGACGGTTCAGGCGGTCCGGACTCCCGTGTCGGTGTCGACGAAACAGAAGTCACCGTCGCCGCCGCCATTTTGTTGTGCCGCGAGGGTGGCTTAGAAGGAGTCGGGCTGGCCGGTTGCAAAGTCTTTTGCCACAAGACCGCTCAGAGATGGTCTAAGCGATGGCGTCTGGTTTGTTTGGAAAAAGCCTGGCAGTGGTGGCACGATTCCACTATGTGAGAGTCGCCCAGGCAAAATAAACACAACGAGTGTCCGTCCGCGGCAGGCAGCTTACTTCCGCAGCGGACACATTTGCGAAAAGGGGCCTTAAGGGCCATGCAACAGTTAAGCTAATAATAATAGGGAGAAAACTTAAGTAGCCTAAATTTTTTTTTTTTTTTTGGAAGAAAAAGAAAACACTAACTACACTAACTACAAGCAGAAAAAAAGGAGAAAAAGGAGATTGAACCTCAGCGCGCGCCAGGCCTAGAAAGGTTGGCGTGCAAGAGAGAACTTCCCTTCGATGCAGCAGCTATGGCGGTCGAAGAAGAACTGAAGGGAGGCGGGAACGCCTGGGACATGCGCATAGAGCGGTGGGGGAGGGGTTCCCGCCAAAAACACTAATTAGAGCCTCAGCTAGAGAAAATTGTTTCCCGACTTCGAGCTCAGCGCAGGCGCAGAGCCCATATGTGTGATGCACAGAGACCACGAAGAAGAACAATGTTGGCGCCAGGCGGGCCTCGTCGGGGTGATCGTTCCACAATTGGGGGGCCACCATAGAGAAGGCCCTCTCTCTTGTGGCCGACCTCCGAGCTTCCCTCGGAGGAGGCACTTGGAGGAGGCCTTAGATGTTGAAGGCGTTCCATCAGGTATTGTGGTCCCAAGCCGTGTAAGGCTTTATAGGTTAAAACCAGCACCTTGAATCGGGCTTGGAAACATACAGGTAGCCAATGCAAGCAGGCCAGAGTAGGTCTTATATGTTCGAACCTACTGGTTCTGATTATCAATCTGGCCGCTGCATTTTGCACAAGCTGCAGGTTCCGAACCACCTTCAAAGGCAGCTCCACGTAGAGTGCATTGCAGTAATCTAACTTGGAGGTTACCAGAGCATGGACAACTGAAGCCAGGTTATCCCTGTCCAGATAGGGACGTAGCTGGGCCACCAACCGAAGTTGGTAGAAGGCACTTGGTGCCACTGAGGCCATCTGTGCCTCAAGTGACAAAGATGGTTCTAGGAGAACCCCCAAGCTACGAACCCGCTCCTTCAAGGGGAGTGCAACCCCATCCAGAACAGGTTGAACACCCTCCATTCGGTCAGTGGAACCACCCATTAACAGCGTCTCAGTCTTGTCTGGATTGAGTTTCAGTTTATTAGCCCTCATCCACTCCATTGTCGCAGCCAGGCACTGGTTCAGCACATCCACAGCCTCACCTGATGAAGATGAAAAGGAGAAATAGAGCTGCGTGTCATCAGCGTACTGATGACAACGCACTCCAAAACTCTGGATGACTGCACTCAACAGTTTCATGTAGATGTTGAACAGCATGGGGGACAAAACTGACCCCTGCGGAACCCCATACTGGAGAATCCACGGGGCCGAGCAATGTTCCCCAAGCACCACCTTCTGGAGCCGACCTGCCAAGTAGGAGCGGAACCACTGCAATGCAGTGCCTCCCACTCCCAACTCAGCCAGTCATCCCAGAAGGATACCATGGTCGATGGTATCAAAAGCCACTGAGAGATCAAGGAGAATCAACAGAGTCACACTCCCCCTGTCTTTCTCCCGACTTAGGTCATCATACAGGGCGACCAAGGCTGTTTCTGTGCCAAAACCAGGCCTGAAACCCGACTGAAACGGATCCAGATAATCAGTCTCATCCAAGAGTGCCTGGAGCTGGCTCGCAACCACCCGCTCCAAGACCTTGCCCAGGAATGGAACATTTGCTACTGGCCTGTAGTTATTAAGATTTTCAGGGTCCAGGGAAGATTTCTTTAGGAGTGGTCTCACTGCCGCCTCTTTCAGGAGGCCTGGGACCACTCCCTCTTGCAAAGAAGCATTAATCACTTCCCTGGCCCAGCCAGTTGTTCCATCCCTGCTAACTTTTATTAGCCAAGAGGGGCAAGGATCCAATATGGAAGTGGTTGCACGAACCTGTCCAAGCACCTTGTCAATGTCCTCGAGCTGCACCAACTAAAACTCATCCAAGAAAGCAGGACAAGCCTGTGCTCTGGATACCTCACTAGATTTACCTGCTATAACACTGGAGTCTAAGTCCTGATGGATGCCAGAGATTTTATTCTGGAAGTGCCCAGCAAATGTATTACAGCGGGCCTCAGATGGTTCTACCATGTCCTTGGGGCCAGCATGTAAAAACCCCTGGACAACTCTGAAAAGCTCCGCTGGGCGGTAGGTTGATGATTGAATAGTGGCAGCGAAGTATTGTTTTTTTGCTGCCCTCACTGCCCCCGAATACAGCTTACCATAAGAAGTGGGCAACATGTTTCATGCAGGACGAATGACACCAGCAGATGCAGTCATCCCCCATCTCCTCTTTTTACATTTCTCTGTGCTAAGAGGAGCATGGAAAAAGGGACTCGGCTGGCACTGGGAGGAGCAGCTGCTCTGCCCAGAGCTGACCAAGTCTCTGACTTCTGTGAGCTGCATGCTGGCACTGTGAAGAGCAGCTGTTGCTCCCAGCAGTTATCAAGCCTCTGGTTTTGCACACTGGCCTCATGAAGACAGCACACAAATGAACCTGGCCAGTGTTGGGAAGAGCAGTTCCTCCCAGTGCTGGTCAAATCTCCAGCTTTCGGAGCCACACATCATCCGGGGGAAGCACACAGCACATGAACAGACTTGACTGGCACTGGGAAAAGTGGCTGTTCCTTTCAGCACCATACAAGTATCCCACCACCCACATCCCTGCTGTTATGTCTGATTGAACATATCAGGGATTCCTCCAGGGGGCTGGGCTTGGAGACAAAGCTCTGCCCCCTGTAGGAATTCAAGAAGGCTAAATGGGGGACATTCGTAGGCCAGATTAGGCTTGTGGGCCAGAGGTTCCCCCTCCCTGATCTAGAGCATTCATGCCTTTGCAACCTTGAGGATAGATTGCTGTAATGCACACTGTGTGGTCCTGTCCTTGATGACATTTTGGAAGCTTGAGCTCCTATCATACAGAATGCTGCAAAGTACATCCTGCTGTGGGTTGGCCACTAGGAGAAAATTCTTCAGGGCTCCAGCATCTACACTGGCTTCTTTTGGGGGGATGTATTCAACGTGCTACTTATGATCTAAAAATAAGAGTCATCTGCAGTTCTTAGTGCCATTGTGGACTTTAAAAAGTATCTCAGGTGGCTTTTGGTGGCCAAGGATAAGGTGGGATGGAGGTGGAGTTTTGAAATAGAACCTGACAAATATAATTCTGTTTTTTTTATTACATATATGCAGGAGGGGGGGTATATGACTCACCTCTCAATGGGATGGGACTGTTTCCTAATTGCCCCATTTGTCCAAGACTTTTGAAGGGAAGAGGGTTGCTCTTATATGTACTCTTTCACTTTGATACTAGCTTCCTTTGGTTCTAGCAGAAGCTTCAAAGTTCCTTCACCATCTGGAATCTCCCTGCTCCTGCTTCTTATAGGTGACTCTCATATGTTCTTAACATCTAATTATTCCCCCATCCCTGCCGCAAGCCTTTGGAATGTGTCAAGCTACAAATCTAATAAAATTAAATGCTGAGCAGTAATTTCAGTAACTGATGGCACACCCATATGCCTTCCCCCTTGTATGGTAAAACTGTAGTATATACTGGATTCATCATACACAGAAGAATGCTTTTTGGTTATGTTAAATGGATATTAGCACAGCAGATTGGGAATCCCTGCCTTACTATAATGGAAATAGTTAAAAATATAAGAAGCTGCTACTTGATCAGGTATGTTTCAGATTTGTAGAGCTGGAGAAGGAACATTTAGATTTAGCTTCTCCCACAGCCTCACCTTCAGAACTCCTCGATCTTTGTTTGGTGTGATATCTTCACCTTGTTCAGCAAGGGCTGCTGTGTGGACCTCTCCTTCCTTCTTTGTAGCCTCATCAGTTGTCATGGTCTCATTTCACAGGCACAGCCTTTGCAAACGAACACACAGACACAAACAATGCATGAAGAATGCTAACCTGTCCTACAACGTACAAAACACCCTGAAAGACTGTTATGTCAGCATGATGTCTTAACTTAGTAATGACTGAGCCAATAGAAAGGAATAATAACACTATTGCAGGGATGGGGAACCTTTTCCCCCCCTGTCAAGGCCCCATTCTCTCAGGAGTAATATAAGGGGCTGCATGCTGCTGGTGGGCAGGGCCTCTTTCTCTTTGCCACTTCCTTTTTTCTTTCCCCAGCATCCAGTCAGGAATTCACTCTAAAAGCACAGATCTGGCATATCTGCATGTTCAAAGCACTTTGGTCTCCCAGTTGAGTCAGGAAGAGGGCTCAGACATTGCAGGCCATGTGAGATTTGGTTAAGGATTGTGGACCATGGGTTCCCCACCCCAGGTTTATTGGAATACCTGGGCATCTAACAGAATAATTCAGAAGCAAATGGATACACACAGAAAGATGATGAGATTGCAAAACATTATCAAGGAACTCATTACTTTAATTCTGTTTTTAAAATATTCTCCATTGCAATGGAAGACAAGAAAAGATGTTTGGACAATCTCAATCGTTTTGAAGGAAAAGAAAATTGCAAATCTAGAATTTTGCTCCACAGTGGTCTTTTTTTTTTTAACATTAACCGTTTATATTATCATTAGCAAATGACTTTTACGATGTGTCTTCAAATATGGGGAATATACTAACTAACGATTTAAAGATAGTTTTCTTGACCCTAAACAAAATGCTACACAAAAAGTAAATTACCATCTATTTTAATAGCAGTAATATCTTTGGAACCAGGGTTACTGATTAGCTGGAATTCTACCAACCCAGACAGTTTTTATGCTTCAGTCACCCTCACCACCACCCTACCATATTTAGTATACATACTTAAAATACAGCATTTGCATTCTCCAACACACATGTGCAGTAAGAAAGTACATGCCTCAGGGACCTCCTGGTTGGCTTCAGCTCCCTACTGTACTGGGGGTGGGGACAGAAGGAAGATTGGGATCTACTGGTAGTTCTATAGGTGATTTGTGAGAGATCAGTAAAGGTTTCTGAGTCCCAAGAGTTTAACAACAGCAAGTAAAATAGCACATTAAAAAATCCTCTGTCATGCCTTGGCTTGTATTAACTCCTTGTCTCTTAGCCTCAGTATTCCTCACTTGTAAAATAGGAGTATTAATTGCTTTGACGAGGTCTTTGTGAAGCTCTGCTGCCCAGTTTTGGAGTGGTGTCAGAATCCCTAACCTGCAGTAACTGAATGATTTAGAGCTCCATCAGACGAGCATTTTATTGCACGCTCGTTACTGGGCACTCACGGATTTTCGCGAGTCCCTCTCACGACATCATCTGCCTCCTGTGCACTTCCCACCCCTTCTAGCCTTCTTCACGTGACAAAAAAAAACAACCCAGTAAATCTGACTTGTTTTTAAAGCTGGAAGTTGCTGCTATCTCCTGCTTTGTGCAGGAGAAGCAGCGGGATCAAAACGGCCCACTGAATGGGCCACTAGCAAGTTGTTTCTTCTTTCAAAAGAGGAAGTAATGAGGGACAAACATTCGTGTGGAAAAGCTACGGTACGCAAATGCAATTTTCCCCTGTGTGATGACGCTCATAGAATGATAAGTATAAGGCAGGTGATGCAACAGGTGTAGGAGCTGGATGAATAAAGGCAACCTAGATACCTCACTGGATGTGAAAGAAGATATAGTAAGCTTGGGTGAAGAAGTGGCACAACTTCGTAAAGATTGTGGAACACTGTCTTATGTTTTTAAAAATTGATCCTAGTGATCCCAGCGCTAGGTAATCATGAAGTGCAAGACACAGAATCAGAATGCAACATTTTACACAGAGAAGGCATTCAAATAATTATGATTGTGAAACTTCCCAGAGTCTTTGAAAATAATGTAGTCAGCACAAAAAAAATTAATTGAATAAGCATTGTATGCATTCTGAAAAAAAGGCATTTAAAATGTTTAAATAATGGACAGCAGACAAAATTATATTTATTATAAACAGCACTTTAGAGAAGTCTGTTGAACTGTTAGCACTGCAGCATTATTTTTCTTCAAAGAGTATGAAATAGCTTTTATCTCCCTTTTAGCTGTAGCGAGGCTTGTTATAAGACATTTCCCATATATACCAGGGATGGGGAACCTGTGGTCATTCAGATGTTGTTGGACTCCAGTTCCCATCAGCCCTACTTAGCATGACCAATGGTCAGGAATGATGGGAGTTGTGGTCATTCAACATCTAGAGGGCTACTTTTGTTTTATACACAAGATGGAAAGAGTTAGAGGTGTTGTAAACTCATAAGCCTTACAGCAAATGTAAGTATTACAAGCTTCATGTTATGACTGCAAAAACATGTTTCCCCATGGTGAAGCACCATGCAGCAGGTATAATATCTTAAAGCTTCTTTCCATATATGGCATTGATATACATCTCTACACTAAAGACATACAGTGCTGGTGCATAGACACTACATACATTTGGATTAACACATGGGAAAGAAACTTTTCAGTGTTATGCTTGCCATATGTAGTGCCATTATGGGAAGTGCAACATTTAGATAGACTTCTCTTGACAGGGCCTAACATCTCTGAATTGAAAGGGGAAGGGAAGATCCCACATACCAATAAATGTGGTACAGTGCCCATCATTATCACTGTTTCAATGCAATATGGGGATGTGCACCAAAAAGCCTTAACGATGTGAGGTCCCCTCCAAAAGTATTGCCTGAATACGTCCCATCTCTTTTTTCCTCACTATTCAATGTTGTATTTCTTATCAACTTTCAGCTATTTCTGCCTCGATGTTTCAACACTCCCTAAAGTTTAATGGGAGAAAAAATAAACTCTCTTTCCTCCAGAACAAGGATTATGTGTTTGGTACTTCTGATGTTGCTGTGCTTTGACCACTGTGGTATGAGTTCTCACCATATCAAAACTTCTCCTGCCTTGTTCCTTCACCAGTCCCATCTTTCCATTCCTGCCTATAATACAACCGTCCTGCGTGTTCCAGCAAATGGAGGGGTGTGTGACAGGACCAGAGATGGAAAAGTGACTGCTGCATCCCGTTTCTCAGCTTCAGGATTGTTAAAAAGTAACAGGAACATTTTCAGAGTTGCAGGCTAGCAACTCTAGTGGCATTACTACGTTGCATGAACAGAAATCCTCAGCTCTGACAATGGCATTGGTTGGCTGGCACGGCCAATGTTTTATTTCAGGTCAATCTGTTATATCCCTAATGTCTAGATTCTACTAATGGGTGTTGGCTTGTTGTTCTCCCTACCCTCATCAGTTAGTTGAGAAAATTGTTTTCTGCTGATTATATACAAACAAAGCTGTTAGAATTAGCTTCATGCTGCCGGAGAACTTCATATTTATAGAGGTGTTACACACAGAGAAAGGAAGGGGATTGATTACTCATTTGTTTTGCTTTTTCCCACTGCTACAGATAATCTGAAAACTTAACACATCTGTATATTATATAAACCAATTTTGAAAATCTCTATCAAGTCTTTGACCTAAAAATCAGGAGGCTATTCCACATTTAAAGCGCAGCTATAGAGCTCCATCAGATGAGCGTTTTATTGCACACTCGTTACTGGGCACTCACAGATTTTCCCAGGTCCCTCTCACGTCATCGTCTGCCTCCCTCGTGCCTCCTGCCCCTTCTAGCCTCCTTCGCGTAACAAAAAAATACCCCCATAAGTCTGACTTATTTTTAAAGACGGAAGTTACCACTATCTCATGCTGTGGGCAGGAGAAGCAGCACAATCAAAACAGCCCACTGAATGGGCCACTAGCACATTGTTTACCTCTTTCAAAACAGGAAGTAATGAGGAACAAACATGCAGGCGGAGAAGCAACGGTAAGAAAACGCAATTTCCCCCATGTGAAGACGCTTATAGATAAACAACAGTAACTGAAAATGAAATAATACTTGCTTAACCGAGCTGCACAAAAAGGAAGTGTGGAAAACTCAAATGTTGACCCACTCTATACAGCAACATTTCCCAGTGTTTGAACAAAGTATTATGTCTGATCATTAACCAGAAAGAAACACAAATGCCTAGGCACAATGTGTACTATGTACCATTCTTATTGTAAATCCAGCAAAGGAAAAATGCATTCAGAAACTGATCAAGAGCAGAATTCTACCATTTTTATTCTTTTACAAACACAACCCAGCAAATTAATACAAGTAACTGAAAATATTGGCTCTTGTTCAACATTTTTATCTCCCCAGATTGAGAAGGCTTGTAATCAATGCACTCTAGCAAAACAAAGCAACCATCTGTGCTAATGTGATCACAATCCAGAATATGCATGCACAACTGAACAGAATTTTGAAAAACAAATTATTAGGCCTTCCTCTTTTTCCATAAAAAGCCTACATACTGAAAGTCACAGATACAAGGAATTTTCTTTTACTCAGTATTATAGGATTCACTTCAATGTCCAGCACTACAAACATAAGTATGCTTAAGATCAGCATGTAAAGCTTGCCAAGTAATAACATGGTTCCATAACCCACCTACCAGTCCACCCCAGAACATAAGAAGAGCCATGTTGGGTCAGACCAACAGTCCATATAGTCCAGCATTCTGTTCACACACTGGCCATCCAGCTGTTGACCAGGAACCCACAAGCACCCTCCCACCCATGTTTCCCAGCAACTGGAGCATATGGGCTTACAGCTATCAGGACTAGTAGCCATTGATAGCCTTCTCCTCCAGGAACTTATCTAACCCACTTTTAAAGTCATCCAAGTTGGTGGCCATCATTACATCTTGTGGTAGTGAATTCCATTGTTTAACTATGCACTGTGTGAAGAAGTACTTCCTTTTCTCTGCCCTGAATCTCCCACCAATCAGCTCTATGGGAAGACCCCGGGTTCTAGTATTATGAGAGGATAAAAATGTCTCTCTATCCACATTCTCCACACCTTGCATAATTTTGTACACCTCTATCATGTCTCCCCTTAGCCTCCTTTTTTCCAAGTTAAGCAGTCCCAGCTGTTGTAATCTTCCCTCATTGACCCCTTGATCATTTTAATTGCTCTCTTCTGCACCTTTTCCAGATCTAGAATATTTTTTTATAATTATGGTGACCAGAACTAAACACAGTGTGATTGCACCATAGATTTGAATAAAGGCAGTATGATATTGGGAGTTTTATTCTCAATTCCTTTTCTAATTATGCCTAACCTGGAGTTTGTCCTTTTAACAGCAGCTGCACACTAGGTTGACGCTTTCATCGAGCTGTCCACCACAACTCCAAGATCTCTTTCTTGGTTGGTCACTGCTAGCTTCAATCCCATCAGATTACACTTGAAGTTGGGATTTTTTGTCCCAGTATGCATCACTACACTTGCTTACATTGAACAGCATTTGCCATGTAGATACCCATTCTCCCAGTTTGGAGAGATCTTTTTGGAGGTCTTCACAATCCCATTTTGTTTCAACCACCCTAAATAATTTGGTGTCATTGGCAAACTTGGCCACTTCAGTGATCATTCCTGATTCCAGATAATTTATGAACAGGTTGAAAAGCATACAGATCCCAGTGTGACCCCACTATATACTTCACTGGGAGAATTTACTGTTTATTCCCACTCTCTGCTGTCCTTTAACCAGTTACTGAACCAACATCAAGAATTTTGAGAAAGCACTTCGGTGCATGCAATCTGAAGTATGACATGCAGTCATAAGTTCCTTGAGCATTCTTGGAGGTGTTAAACCATTATGCAATTCCTTGCCAGGGCCACATCTGGAAAAAAAAACATTTCAAAGAACATTTGTATCAAGCTTGGTTTTAAGCTGGAGTTTATGCCCATGGTGGGTTGTCATGTTGTGCAAAACTAGTCACTGATTTCACATGTTCCTACATACATGTTAATAATCTTACATGGATCAAAAGTAATCCATATATAAAACAGGCTTCCTGCCACACGTGCAAAATGGTGCTACACAGGAGGGAAATACATCTAGTATTCAGGAATATAGGCACTAACAGAGTTGCAAACTGCTGACGAGGAACGCTGCAGATACTTTTGCCCTTTCCCAAAAGGGTTATCAGCACAGACCTGTCAGGGGAGAGAATCACATACAGTAGTGTGCACAGAGTTTATGTGTGGGATTCCCTACCTTTGAATTCATACTGCACAAAAATCAAATGGGTCTTAATCCATTGGCATACTGAAATTCACATCTATTAATGTTATAATAAATGTTCATTTGATCTAACACTGATCCTTGGTACTACATAGTATATACCTTAAGCTTATCACATATTGGAACACGAACTACATTAAATAACAGTGTACTCTAATGGCTGCCTTTAAATAAGGAGATTTCTCTGCTAGCCTAGCTGTGCTGTTTGGAAAAGAAAAAAATCTTTAGTACTCTATTACCACATTAGTTAGCTATTTTGATACCTGACTCACTACCAAAAAAGGCACATTGTGTTCTTCCTGGAATGCCTTCAAAATTAGAAATACACTAAAACAGCTCCAAACTGCAGCCCTAGGCATGTATTACCCCAACTATTACATTTTTGGCCTTAAATGTTTAACATTTTAAATGCCTTAACTCAACATCAGTTAGAAACATTACTGGTTGTAATTCAACAAAAAGTTAGAAATATTATTGATGTTTAAATGCATTGTTCAAGACTACTATAGCATTGTTCAGTCTTTCCTAGATTCAGATTTGCATTGTTTTATTATCAACATTTTTATAATAATAATACCTGAACAGTTCCATTAAAAAATGATCCTACTTATCGCGTGTTATTCAAAATTTCAGGAAATGGGATTACACTGAAAAGAGTCACAATGAAATAGAGCTTTTTTCAAGGTAAAGATTTATATCCCCATTGCTGAAACCTAGTTGGTAACTGCACAATATGAATCCAAAAAAAGGTCATGGTTTGTTTGTAAATTAAAAGTAATGGGGGGGGGCACACACCCAACCAACACAGCCTAACAAGGAATAAACATGCTCAGTGGTCTCCAAGAGTCACCAGAAAGTGTACGTTGAAAAGGAAAAACGCAAAAGAGAGGAGAGGGAAGCGAAAGAAATGAATTCCCTGTTTTAGCTTTTCGTACAGCTTATAGTATCCTGTAAGGCATGGCTGGGAAATATGTGGCCTTTGTTGGATTACAACTCTCATCAGCCCTAGCCAGCATAACCAGTGGTGATGAATGATAGGAGTTGCAGTCCAACAACATCTGGAAGACTACACATTCCCCATCCCTGTTGTAGGAAGACATGGCTGGCTAAAACCCTCAACATGAGCACTCCTGCTATGAGATGAGGACATACTGCAACATTTTGATGTGTTCTGTCTAAATAATGAACTCAGGTGGTTAAGTACCATACCAAAAGGACTGGGAATCAAATGGAGCCTCGGGGTGCAGGGGGAAGAGGGAGATATCAGTATGCTTGGTAAACACTGAAGAATGCAGAAGTACAAAACGTTAAAGAAGGGGAAACACAAAAAAACAACTCAATGAGGACTGAGCCCGCTCATTGACCTCTAAGAGCTACAGGATGCTGAGAGTCAGTGGAAAAGAAAAATAGAAAACTGAGAACGGGGGAGTGAATTGCCCTGCTTGAGCCCTACAGTTCAGGAGGAGGGTATAGCTATTTGGCTGGGAGGGAACCCTGAACAGGAGCACTCCTGTTAGAGGGGTGAGGATACCCTGCAACATTTTGCTACAGGTCTCAACTGTTAATAAGTAATTCCTTCCTGCACTGACTAACCCTTCCCCTGCACAGACTAAAGGCTGCAATGCTATACATATTTACCTGGGAGAAAGACCCACTGAACTCAACGGGACTTACTTCTGTGTAGATGTCTATCGGGTTGTGCTGTCAATATAATTCCCTCAGCTCACTTTAACTGATTTTCCCTCAACTGAACTTAATGGATTTTAACCGCCTCAAGAATGCTGCTGTCACATTAAAGCAGCTCCTCCCTGAACATTCTAAAGGGCTGCCGCTAGGGCATAATGCCAATGAGCCACATCATACTTAGCAATGATAGCTGCAACTAATGTAGTACATAGAAAAGTACTTCTATGATCAAAGATGTTCAGATCATTTCCACAGGAAAGCAATATTTCCACCCCATACCTTTGGTGTATTTCCTACACACATTCCAATAATGGTAAATGGATGACTTTAAGTGGCCATACCAGAAAAATATGCAATAGTCAATGAGATGGGATAGTAGACCGACCACTGTTTCAAAAGATATGTAGTGGCTGGGGTAGGGAAGGGATGCAGGGTATCATGCCAAGGGGGTTGAATGCATGGAACCCCTTTCCCCAACCCCAAAATAGCTCTCTATAGTTGCTTCTCTTACAGTCTGAGTCTAGTTGAGAGAAAAATAGCTGGTGATTGGCAATTTGAGTGGGAAACCACTCCATCCTTTATATCTGATTAGTATATAATATCTTTCAAGAAACAGTTATAAGAAGAAATATTTCTGAGGCTCTAAAGAGAGTTCCCTGTCATACTATTCAGGTAGCAGTCAAACAGAATTTGAGGAGAAAGCCCTGCCGCTGCCTGTGAACTATGTAGGGGCACAGAGTTTTCCCATTCAAAGGCAAGCGCTACACACTCTGCTGAGCTTTAGAATTAATTGTCTGAAATGCTGCTCTGTGCAGGTGCAGATCCCAGAGACCATAAAGAAGAACTAAATATTAGAATTGGGGAGAGGGACCCTTCAACAAAGCATGATGGCACACTGAAGTAGTATTGAGGCAGATATCCATATATGCTGGATTCACTCTTATTTGAAGGTTTTTTCCCCCCCTATAATATCAGCCACATACTACATATGGGATTTGGAGTTTATCAGTTTTTTTTATTTATATAGAATCATCAACTTCCTTCCTTCCTTTCTGATTGATTGTACTTTTAAAAAAGGCTCTGAATTGTCCGGATATGACCCTTTAAGGCTGCCGTTGTATGCAACATAGATCTACGACGAGACAGAGCACCCATGTTTGGTAAAAATGGCAGCACCCATGGAGAATGGACAGCTGTCGGGTACGAGAAGATGGGCCTGGTAAGTCCCAGGTGCAAGCATGGCTGGGTTTAGGGGGTGAACATGGGGAGTGGGAGAGTTGAGTTAGGGCAGCCATGACTTCCTGTAGCCTCGCACCTGGCTGATTCAGGTAAGGACTGATTCAGGCTGAGGCAGATCTGGGCTGATCCACCAGCCCCAAATCGGCATCCAGAGTGGATTGGGGGGTCCATACACAGCCCTGCTTTTTTAACCCTTGCCATGAGGCAGGATGGTGGTGGAATTTGGCATGAAAACAGCTTAAATCCCCCTTCCCAAATCACCATGATTCCAAATTGGGGCTGCACACACTTATACTGGGGTAAGGCAATTATGTATACATGCATAACTGTGCTAGGAAGAAGAGCACTGCTCATCCCTGGCTGTGAGGAGCAGCCAAAGAGGCTCTTTTTAAAATGTTAAAGAAAATAAATAAAACTCTCAGCCACTTCATCCTAAAAAGTAAGGTAGGCCCCCCAGCTACTCCACACCAAAGGTTAATACCACAAACCTGTCAATGCAAGTGCTTCATAAGTAGGCTGACCATCTGAAAAGGAGGACAGGGCTCATGTAACTTTAACAGTTGTAGAGAAAAGGGAATTTCAGCCAGTGCAATTAGTTCCTGGTGAAATTCCCTCTTCATCACAACAGTTAAAGTTGCAGGGGCCCTGCCTTCTTTTGTATATGGTGACTCTAGTATAGTGCTTGCAACTTTAACTGTTGTGTTGAAGAGGGAATTTCATCAGGAACTAATTGCATACAAATGACACTGGCTGAAATTCCCTTTTCTCTACAACTGTTAAAGTTATATGAGCCCTGTCCTCCTTTTCATATGGTCAGCCTATTCATAAGGCAAGAAAGGGAATGGGGTGGAGAATCTCATTACAGCAGAAGTACAGTCATGTTGTGACAGAAAGGCCCCTAGGATATGTGCTGGAATCAGGGGAGAAGGCAAAGCAGGAAACAAACCATGACAAGCCCCTGATCATCTGTCAGCAGCAGTGTGGCTTAGGGAGTGATTAACCAACACACCATGGCTTGTTTTCATTGTGGCTTATATGAATATGAATATGATGCATTATCATGGCTGGCTGGGGTTACAGATCTGCAACAGAATGGCTTCAGTTTTTAATGGGACTCCTCCTGCTATCCATTTCACCCCCCATCAGAGTGGCTTATGCCACCAAGTAAAGCGGGGAAATGGTTTTAACCTCTACTTGAAGAAGTAATGATGTCATACTGCTCAATACATTTAAGGAATGGTCACTTTATGGAGTTTTGTACTTTTATTGTATTCTTATATATTTTAGGTGTGTAATTTTAATTTTATATAATTTTGCTGAAAAATAACAAAAAAACATGTTTGGCATGGCAAATTACATGTTTCTATTTGGTTTAATTCTCTAGAACAGTCATCCCCAACCCTTTTAGGCCAGTGGGCAATTTGGAATTTCGAGAGAGTGCTGTGGGTGCTCTCACAAAATGGCTGCCATGGGGAGGGTTGCCCATTCACAAAATAGCTGTCATAGTGGGTATGGCCAACCACAACACACCCATTTCCCAAAGGCAACTGTCGAGGCTACAAGAAAAGCAACACAATCAAGAACCAAAGTACAAGGCAGAGATGAAATCTGAACTCCAAAACCACTCTCCTGAACCCACCATTTTCTCCTCCAACACCCATTTTACAAAAGGCAAAAAGATCCTCAGAGACAAGTAACTTGGCCAAGAAACTGAGTACAAAGTAAAACTGGAGTCTGAGCCCCAAATACAAAATCACATTGTTTGCCCATGCAAAACAACCATTTCATAGAAGGCAAATTGGTGATGCTTTCTCACACATCCAGGGCATACACCCACCATACCAAAACAAACAAACAAGTCAACACACCCAACCCCCCCACCAGACAAAATGTACACCCAGTACAATCAAAATGCCCACTCCCTCCCTGCCATCCCCATATCCTGGCTTGGGGCCAGGATATCTAAAGGAACGCCTCCTCCCATATGTACCTGCCCGGACCCTAAGATCATCTACAGGGGTCCTTCTCCATGAGCCCCTGCCAAAGGAAGTGAGGCAGGTGGCCACTAGGAGGAGGGCTTTCTCTGCTGTGGCACCCCGGCTGTGGAATGAGCTCCCCAGAGAGGTTCGCCTGGCACCTACTTTGTACTCTTTTCGTCGCCAGGTGAAGACCTTTTTATTCTCCCAGTATTTTAACAGTTAAATTAACTCAATTTTAATCCTTGCTGTTTTAAATTTGTATTTTAAAATTGTATTTTAATCTGTATTAATTCCTGCTGCTTGGTTTTATTCTGGTTGTGTTTTTATATTGTATGTTATTCTGTGTTTTTAGATTGTGCCTTGTTTTATATATTTTAAAATGATTTTATGGTTTTAATTTTTGTGAACCGCCCAGAGAGCTTCGGCTATGGGGCGGTATAAAAATGCAATAAATAAATAAATAAATAAATAAATAAATGTTGGGGGGGGGCAGTTCTAGAGGCTCATTCATGAACTCTTAGTGCTAGCAGTAGCTGTAGAGATGCATTATAATACATTGTTCCCTCAATTTACCTATATCTTCCTCCTTGGCAATATTTTCTGTCCACGAAAAGTACATTAGCTTTTCATTATTGCATATTTAATAAAAGGAGCATAAATATCTTTTTAAAAAATAGCTGCAGCAGTCTGGGTCAACTCAAAATTCCATTGTCTAGTAGTGGAATTTCCCTTTCTGCAGTTTCTTTTTCAGGATGTATTAATATCTGTTGTAGCAAGACACAAAAATGTCGTCTTAGCATCACACTGATTGTACCCGCCAATTGTATAATTATTTACAGATGTAGTCACTATCAAAGGTATGGTGTGCTTTTACTTTAATTGGCTTTAGATATAAGCCAAGTTACTAGTAGTTTTTGAACATACTAATTAGAGAACTGACCTCCAATCTAATGAAAATTGCAAGGGTGGGGGAGAGTAAAGCTACAATCATTAAAAAAATTACCTGGGACTAAATCCCATTAAATTTGATGGGACTTGCCTCTGAATAGACATGCATAAGATTGTGCTGTAAGTGCACAGACTAAGCCAACATAATTGTTCCCTAAGAATTGGTTCACAAATTGTTCCCATGACTAAACAGATGTGAGAATTAATAAATTAATATATGATCAGTTCATGATTGCAGTTTGTTCCCTACTAATAACAGCAGCATCTAAAAAATTCAAAAGTATTTTTGTACATCAGTGAACCCCAGCACAAATGAAACAAGTCCTTTCATCTATACAATGGTTTTGAACTCAGCACTCTGGTATTATAGAATCCTTAGACACAAGGCAGAAATCATTTTCAGTCTTGTAACCAGATGCCCTAGAGTCTCTAATATATAAACATACATACTCTATTACTGAGTTACAGCATACAGCAATAAATACTTAAGATGTGTTTACATCACCCAAATATCTTTTTACTGAGAAGGATGGGCAAGTTATCTTCCATGCAGTTTCCTTCTCCTGGATCATTCTTCTGATGCTATTTGTAGTTGTGAAGATTGCACTAGCAATCAGTAGATCCACTGACAGAAAGGGCTTCTGTCCATTGACTGAAGCAAAAGGTGAAGCCAATTACCAACCAGCAGATCTGCTCCAAGCAATTAAGCAAAGTTTGCAGCCTATTGCTGGAACCACTTCTAGGATGAAAAACTATTGATTGGAAAGTGCTCCACCAACTTGCTAGTTTAAGCAGCAGCCTGGATTAATCCACCTACCAGCAGATGTGCTGATAAGCAGTACCTCGAAATGATAAAGCTGAATTTAGACTTTCTATCCAATGGATGTACACCTAAGGAAGTGGGTTATATCCCTTCAGTCAGATATCACATGGAACAAGGCAAGGAAACAAGTCCCTTATTAAAGAACTTAACATTTCCTGCAATAAAACCCAAAAGGGGAGCACTAATAATCAACTCCCTCTTGGACTGTGGTGTGAACTGCACCAGCTTTCCTTGGAATGGAAGCAGCTGGCGTTTCCAGCTGCCAAGATATCAAGGAAAACCACTATAGACTGGGACTTGTAAAAGTAGGGAGTTGATTTGAACTAGCAACATTTGTGACTATAGAAGTGTTTAACAGCTTGGAATGCCACCAGAACAGACATGAGTCATAGAAAGCACCTCAGCAGTGTTAAAGAGAGTGGGGTCTACCACATGCTGTATTAAATAAGAATTCAATTATCACACACATAATTTATTGTCTCAGCATCAACAGCATATAAAAACATATTTATCCAAGTAGCTACTCTAGGGCTAGTAAGAAAAAAGCAGCACACAAAAACAGGGATGATCTATCCAAACAACACATTGTTGACACTTTCAAAGGTTAGTCTTCTGTAGGTCTGGAAATTTTAAGTTCTTGCACATTTACAAGAGATACATAGATAAGAAATAGTTTTAGCCATAAATGTAACCAAAGTACAAGAAATACAGGTCCTCACAAGTTGATAATGTACATGTTGATGTACAAGCTGATGATGTACATGTTCTGGAAGAACTGCTGACGCAAGGTAAGATAGGAATCAAACAAGGCCAACACCTTCCTAAGTGGTCTTTGGCATTATTCTTGAACAATTTCACAAGAATGACCAAATATTATTATTTATTATGAAGTGGCATAGGCATAACAACCCGAATTTCTCCAGAGAAAACTTTCTCCTATGTCACTACAAAGTCTTCTGCAAATCTTATACATCAGTATATACATTATTAGGTCAAGTCTCCCCTAAGAAAATACATTTATTTGATCTAAAACTTACTAGGGTGACCATATGGAAAGGGGGACAGGGATCCGGTATCATTAAGAATTGTGATGAAGACAATTTCACCAGGTACTGCAGGCATACAAATGACACCTGCTGAAATTCCTTTTTTATACAACTGTTAAAGATACAGGAGCCCTGTCCTCCTTTCCATATGGTCACCCTAGTACAATAATTTCTATTAAAACCAACTATTTATGTCTTCCTGCTCACCTACAGTCTAAATGAAAGGTGCTAAAGCTGAAGACAGTTTGCTTCTTTCTTGTTGTGCAAGGAACCAGTTATAATTTGAAATTCTTTTGTTTTTGTTGCAAAAGTAATGTTTGAAGTACATGCCCTTCCTTTCTTTTCAAAACATGATATTTCCTAAGCACAGAACATGAAAATAATGCATTAGCTTAATACTTTTCAACAAACATGAAATAAGAAAACAAATGTACTCCACTTACATTAAATGGCCTATTTACAATATACTAAACAGAAATTTGTTGTGGTAACATTGCTGAGTTACACCACCCCTTGCTGCATGCTCTCCTAACTCTGCAAAAGACTAGACTTTTACAGAAATTGGGCTTATCGTTCATAAAATAAAACTTCACCAAGAGCACACTGTACTTCAAGATGTCTACAAACTCCAAGCATTGTCTAGTACTGTAACCTGCTAGAAAGGTTAATAATAATAATATAAATAATATATTTATTTCTTACCCACCTCTCCCTCTGGATCGAGGCAGGGAACAATATTAAAAACAAATTATATGAAATATATAAAACTGATTAAAGACATATAAAAACTAATACATCGTTAAAATACCAATAACACTCTTAAAATTCAACTGGGTAGTAAGTAACTCATGGCTTTCTTCCCACTAGTTTTCCTCATGAAGCTTAAGATTCAGCAACAATTTGGAATTTTACACTATCCTTGCTCCCCCAAGTGGCAGTACCAGTTGTTCAAAAATTTCTGGAATATGAGATCAATGTTATCTGATGCTTTAAACAGACCAAGCTGATTCTTAAGATTGAACCAGCATTTCTCATCATTAATGAAACATTGTATCAGTTCCTAAAAGTAATGTGGTAGCAGGGTGGAGGTCATGATGGGGATTTATAGGAAATAAATTCATTGGGCAATATCCAATGCTGCCTGTGTGCCAGTGAAATTCACTGCCAGTGCAACAGGAAGCCAGTGCTTTCTAAAGCAACCAGAATCAAGCCAAAATGCTAGTTTCTGGAAAGGAACAGGTCAGGTCCCCTCTACAAGGATTCGCTTTTGCGCCCAGTTAGGCAATTATGCGCATAATCGCAGAAGCGCATTTACACCCAATACCTCTGCACGAGAGGCGGCAAGAGGCAGCGAAGCGCATTAACGGATGACCAAAATGCACTTTACAAGTAGTTAATGTGCATAAGCGCTTGTTCACATAGTCAAAATACGCTTTAACGGCCGGAGCAAAATAAAACTCGCGATTTAACGCGCATTTGATAATGCGCATAATCGGAGAGATAACACGCCTCTATGCCCAATTTGCGCTCCGTTCTTGTAGAGGTAATTTTTTTAAAGCGCCTTGAAAGAGCTTTAAACCTCTCTTGTAGAGGCAGCCTCAGTGAAGCTTGCAGAAGGCAGCTCTGTTGACTTGTCCAATTCTGGCACAACACAAGCAGGATAGGGGCAGCACTGGATACTGTCATGAATCTTGCAGCATTCATTGGTCTTATTATGAGCCAAACAAATTAATTTAAACTTGAACTAAGAGTTCCTGCATTAATTTGCTGCATATGATTAAAAGACTGGATACTCTATGACTAGAATTTTATGCAAACTTTCTTGGGAATAAATTTGATTTAGCTCCGTAAGAATTACTTCCAAGTAAATGTAGAATCATGGTGAAGAAATATTTTTTCACCATTCCAAGCTAAAACTCCATTTTAAACCAACATCAGATCGATCTTGTTCAAGCAGAAATCAAATAATTATCTTCTTTTCCTCCCCACAACCACCAGCACCCAATCTTATGCAATTGCACTCCTTACAGCACTATGCTATGCATGTTTGGTCAGCAGAAACAACTACTGTGTTCAATGATGGTTACTTCCAGGTAAGTGTGCATAGAATTGCAACCATGCCAAGGAAAGAAAAAAGAATAAAACCATTGAGAATCTTTGTTTTCTTTCAATGTGAGGAGCCTTGTGAAGTTGTTGGATATATTCATTTGTTGATCAAATCAATTACTGTAATATACAATACTGCCAAACTTTTCTTAAGTCTCTCATTTCTAGGACCAACATCAAAGCAGTGGAGGAAAACCTGTCACTTGCTGAACAAATGACAAGTTTCTATCAATAAAATTGGTAGTTAGCTGGTATTTCCATGAAATGGGAAATAAATGATTTTATATAGTTGATAAGAAGTCATGAATATGTGTAATCTGAGAACTAAGCAAGCTGCAGAGTTGCGTTCGAGGGCAAGAAATAGGAATATAAGATCACTAGGGAAGTAGGTGTTCTGAAAAATTTGCTGGATTTTTTCCTATGCAAATTAGTCTACATGCATAGGTAACTTTCATCGGGGGGAAAAAAATCAGTTTTCGCTAGTGAGTGTGAGCTAACTTAGCATGTTCATTGTGCTTGTATTTAATAAAGAAAGCAACAAAAGAAAAGAACCCTATCTTAATTTTTTGTCCCAATAAATTAAAAGTATCTGATCTGAAATATTAGAGGGGAAAACTAAAAATTAATGTGATTTATACATTATATCATGTAGAACTATTTATTAAAATACCTTTGGGATTGTAAAGACAAAAGCATGTACTCCCCCACCCAATATTTTATTTATTTATTTATTTATTTAATTTCTAACCCGCCTCTCCATCTAGATCGAGGCGGGGAACAACACTAAATATAAATATAAAAACAATAAAATAGATAAACCATTAAAACAGATAAAAACAAATACATTATTAAAAACATCTTAACATATTGCTTACATTTGAGAAATTAAAAAAATCCCAAAACTACTGAGAACTATTAATACACTTAATAAATTTTAGCAGTCCAAAAAACAGTGCATGATATGCCGACAGCCACTTATCTATTTCAAGTTTATCTCTCTTCCACTGGAGTTGTTGGGGCACTTACAGTTTTGTTGTCACTATTTATTACTTTCATTTCACACTGAGACATGTATGTATTTCAATGACATAGACATATTTGCTCACATTCTTGCTAGGGATAATCACCTAAAAAACATTAATTACAACTTTAATGCTGCCAAGCTCCCCTGATATTGTATTTGCAGTTGGCATCCATTTGTTGTTATTAGTGAACTTACGAAAAGGGAAATTTTCCATAGAAAAATTAAGTACTGGAAAACTCCAGTTTGAAAAAAAGTCTGCCCCACATCACTGGAGATCACCCAGGAAGGCCAACTGTGCATGTTTACTCAGATGTAAGTCCCAACATTATCAGTGGAAATAAAAATAAAATGAATGGCCAGGATCTAAAAGGCCATACAACCTCTATAACACAATGAGCTGCTGGTGGAAGAAAGTGGGCAACCCACCCTCCACACATATGTTAAATGTTTCTGTGAGAGATTGCTCATTTTTTCCCACATTTTCTTCCACAGGATTTCTGCCTATATTTTGTGTATGCGTGCACATTATATATAATAATCTACTTAGCTACCATGCTATTGAAGATTGACAAATTATAAGCAAAAGGTTATTTATTTAGCCAGCAATGTATCACATATCATTTTCTAATTTAAAAAGTATTGCTATATAATTGATGATTTAAATTAATATATCCTGGAAATAATATACGAAGAGTTTTAACCTGGTGATTTAATATTATGGTCATTATATTGTTGTAAATCCCAATAATATCCCAGGTTGTTTACCTCTTTATTTTCTCTTAGAAAAATAAATAAATGATGGCCTTTCACACCTTTGGGAAAAAGTAAAGTCCTGCATTTAGGAACACCACAGTGGTGGAGGGTTAACTTGTCTCTTATCCTCCACATTGGGTGACCTGCTTTCTACCCTTTGCCTGCCATAATGACCAACATTTTGCTACTAATTAGTCAATAACTAACTTCCAAATTAGAAAAGAACCACCATTTATAGACCTATAGATTAAACAACAGTTCGGTAAAACCATTTTTATTCAACATGGTATACATACTGAACTATGGGATATTAACAAAAAGCAACCACTCACTCTAATACAAGGTCTAATAGAATAGACTGGGAGGATCTCTATCAATACTAACAGTAAATACACGAATCAGCCTCTAAGCTTTCGCCTGACTTAGTGACTCACACAAGACTTATGCAACCCTGTCATTAAAACCCACTTTGTTACATAGAATAAGTCTGATATTCATCGGCGGTACCATTTGATTTATGACTGTTCTTCTATTAACCTCATTTTCAGGGATTTATTATTGAGGCGTCAGAGCTGAAACCTTGAAGAAGAGCTGCTGCTTAGGAGCTTAATTGTATGCTTTCCTTCACCTCCATAAGTTGGAAATATTTTTTAAACACTAGGCTATGTATAAGAACAGTTTGCTTGCTATTATTAATAACCAAAAGCTTAATAAAAGATTTTCAGAATTTTACAGAAGAAACATCTGAGAGAACTGATCGCTTCCAAAGTCATTTAATGAATCAGTAGCAGAGGGCTATCTTCTTTAAATGTTCGCTGTTGTCATTTCATGTTTTCTAGCTTTAAATATTTATTTATTCAAATTTATGTGCTGTCCTATCCAAAAAGATAACAGGTAATATGTTAATGAAATATATAGACATCTCATTAAAGTAAATGAGGGAGCAATTAAAAACAATACTAAAATATTGCCATAATCCCTGCCTTCAAATATCAGTCCAAGTACAAAGACTAGCAACAAATGAGTTGCAGGCCTTCATAAATTTCAAAAGGGAAAAAGCTACAGAAGTATGTGGCAGCCATTGATCGTGTCTTTCTACATGATGAGTGTCTCTCAGCACAGCACATACATGATACTGTTGAAACAGTAGTTCTAATCGGTCTAAAGGAACAGAGGAAGTAAACTCACTCACAGACTACTCAGAAGTAAGTCCCTCTGTGTTCAATAGAATTTACTTCAGCCTTCACTAACCTGGTGCCCTCCAGATGTTCTGGATTCCATTATTTTTTGTGAAATTGGGCACTATAGAAATTAAATAAATAAATAAATAAGATAGTGACAGTACATTTACTGCATATTGATAAGTATTATATAAATTACATAAAATAATAATAAGCCCATTAACACCACAGCATATGCCTGCTTGAACTCTATCTTCCTTTCACAAAATGTGTTGCCTTCACTTATCATTTATGCAAATATGTTAATGTTTAAGTCATTAGAAGTAACAAATTCCATAGAGACACCTATGTTTGTTTATGCTGCAGTCAACTTAGTCCTATGCATCTTGAAAACTGACAAATGTATTGTGGTATAAGCCTTCATGGACAAGATCAATGTAGTGGGACCACATTGCATGAAGCAGGCTTTCATCTATGAAAGCTTATACTACAATATATTTAAAGATTAAATATACACTAACTGTTTTAGTTGTTCAGATATTTTAATAAATTAGCATGAGCTTTCATGGGTTATAACCTACTTCATCAGATGCTATAAGTGGAACTGGAGACTTTGAGTCAGAAAAGACAGTTAAAAGGTAAATCTGCAGCAAGCATTCCATTATCTTAAAGCAAAGCTACAAACCACAAGGGGCACTAAGAATCTTTATACTGAGCATAGAAACCACAGTATATTTATTATTCTATAAGGTGGCATAGGAGTCTTGATAAAAGTATTGTTCCTTGGCTCAAATTGAATGAATTACTGATATCTCAGTTCTCGATATATTTATGTTTAGAACATATTATGTTTCTGTAAATACAAATGATTTCAATTGAATATATTTGTGCATAACTGGATTGTCAGGGAAAGATTCTCTGAGAATGGACAACACAGTGCACAGAGGTGGGGAAAAGAACCAGAGGAAGATGGTGATTAGAGAGGGATGCTGAAAGCAGTTTTAGGCTGAATCTATGGGCTTACAGAAAGGAGATGAGGCTAGACCACTGTGGAGAGTGTGTGTGGCCACTGAGGGAGGACACCTATAAAGATGTTGGCACTTGCTGTGAGAGAGTTCCTAGGCAAACAAGGAGTTAAGCCTCACCATCCAAACAAAGCATCAGATGGTTGCATAAATGACTATGAGAGATATGTTTCATAGCACAGACGACACCATATTTCCAATTCAAAATAAGTCCACTTAAAGCATAAACCAATGAGCCTGTTTTATCTATACCAAACAATAATCTGGTAATTGCCTCTGAGCACTTACAATTTGGGCTGTGTCTATATGAGGTCGCATTGGCGCCTCGTGATCTGACATCCTGCACTTGCACTCCTCCCAAGTAATCCCCATGGAAAGGAGCGCAAATGTGGGGTTTGAAGCCTCACAGGGCCACCGCCGCCCCTAGAGCCCCATTCTTCTCCCTGTTGTTTCCCTCCTCCTCCCCGCTGCAGAAGAGAAAGGAGTCATGGAAGGGGAAGTCGGCTCCTTCCTCCATTTTTTTTACCGTTTTGTTGTAATGTACAGCCATTTGTTATAATGCCTGGCAGCCATTTGGCTCATGGGGACACCCCCTCCCTCTTCTCCCAGAGCGCCCGCGCCTGGCTCATTTTTTAAAAAAACTTTTAAATTGCGGTAATGCACAGCTTCGTGGAGGTAGCTTGGCAACCATTCGGCTCAATGGGCCGCTCCCTCCCCCTGTCCAGGCTGACAGGCAACCAATCAGGTGTTGTCATTGGCTGGGCCACGCCACTGCTGTAACACCAAAGCAAGGCGACAGATGGCAAATGCGCATCTGTGCAGTGCTCAGAGGAAAAAGTCGGGTAAGTCCCTGATTTTTTTAAAGCAGAGCTTCATGGGAATGCCCTGGGATGACTTCACAATGGTTGCTGCGTCAAATAAATGACCTACAGCCACTGCAGATCCACCCCGGGGCTTTTCCCTCTTCAAGTTGTTCCCTTGGGAACATCAGCACTGAGTTGCATTGGTTTCTCTTTCATTGCAGCTGAGAAGACAGACTGGGCTCCTTGCTAGTGGTGCTGCACTATATCAAGGACAGCATGGTTTGCTGTCACGATACTCATGGTGGGACAAGATCAACTGTTGTAGCTTTCACTACATCTTATGTCTCTTGAGCACAATCAGTCCTATGACCTACTATGTCCAGAGACTCACATACAGCCATCAAAAGGTATACGAATGAGACAAATAAAATCATAAGTGGGTTGCTAAACAAAACAAACAAACAATCAAGTTGTTCAAATTCTCATGTAATTCTAGAACCAGAAAGCAGCACCTAATGGAAGCAGCACAAAAAAATAAAAAAAATAAAATTACAATGTTTTTTTCCATTTCCAACTAAGACACTGTAATTGATTTTTAGAACTCTTTACTGCTCAAAGTTGCGATGCTTATCATAGAATCACAGAATAGTAGAGTTGGAAGGGGCCTATAAGGCCATCGAGTCCAACCCCCTGCTCAATGCAGGAATCTACCTTAAAGCATCCCTGACAGATGGTTGTCCAGCTGCCCCTTGAATGCCACTAATGTAGGAGAGCCCACCACTTCCCTAGGTAATTGGTTCCATTGTCGTTTTGCTCTGTCAGGAAGTTTTTCCTGATGTCCAGCAGGAATCTGGCTTCCTGTAACTTGAGCCCATTATTCCGTGTCCTGCATTCTGGATTGATCAAGAAGAGATCCTGGTCCTCCTCTGTGTGACAACCTTTCAAGTATTTGAAGATTGCTACACGTCTCCCCTCAATCCTTTCTTCTCCAGGCTAAACATGCCTAGTTCTTTCAATCTCTCCTCAAAGGGCTTTGTTTCCAGACCCCTAATTATCCTCGTTGCCCTCCTCTGAACACGCTCCAGATTGTCTGCATCCTTCTTGAAGTGTGGTGCCCAGAACTGGACGCAATACTCAAGATGGGGCCTAACCAGTGCCGAATAGAGGGGAACCAGTACCTCGTGTGAGTTGGAAACTATACTATTAATGCAGCCCAAAATAGCATTTGCTTTTTTTGCAGCAACCTCACACTGTTGGCTCATATTCAGCTTGTGATCTACAACAATTCCAAGATCCTTCTCTCTTGTCGTAATGATTAGCCAAGTATCCCCCATCATGTAACTGTGCATTTGGTTTCTTTTTCCTAGGTGTAGAACTTGGCATTTATCCCTATTAAATTTCATTCTGTTGTTTTCAGCCCAGCGCTCCAATCTATCAAGATCACTTTGGAGTTTGTTTCTGTCTTCCAGGGTATTAGCGATCCCACCCAATTTTGTGTCATCTGCAAATTTGATAAGCATTCCCTGCACCTCCTCATCCAAATCATTAATAAAAATGTTGAAGAGCACCGGGCCCAGGACTGAGCCCTATGGTACCCTGCTCATTACCTCCCACAAGTGTGAAAAGGTACCACTGAAAAGCACTCTTTGAGTCCGATTCTGAAGTCAACTGTGGATCCACCTAATAGTTGTTCCATCTAGCCCACTTTTCACTAGTTTGTGAATCAGAATGTCATGGGGCACTTTGTCAAAAGCTTTGTTGAAGTCAAGATATACTATATCCACAACATTCCCACGGTCCACAAGGGAGGTTACCCAATCAAAAAATGAGATCAGGTTAGTCTGACAGGATTTGTTCTTGACAAATCCATGCTGGCTTCTAGTAATTACTGCATTGTTTTCAAGGTGTTTACAGATTGACTTCTTTATAATCTGTTCCAAAAATTTCCCAGGGATGGATGTCAGACTGACTGTCCTGTAGTTCCCAGGTTCCTCCTTTTTGCCCTTTTTGAAGATAGAGACAACATTAGCCCTACTGTTTTGTTGTTCATTATTGTTCAAAAGAGGGCAACACACTTTAGTGGTAGATACAAATAAGTCAAAGTACCCATTCTTGCATCCTAAGTTTCCCCTCATATTTTAGGGCCAAACTATATATTACCACACAACCATATAGAACACTAGTTCTTCTACATCTCCTTTTGCATTGTAAGGCACCCTCAGAAAGGGGTACTTTGCAACACAGAACTGCAGGGAGGAATGAATTCTTAACCATTCCCTCACAAATTGATTTTCACTCCAAACGATTTACCACTGATCTTCTTTTACCCTTCTCCTGCTTCTAGACACATTTGGCTTGGTCTAGACATTACTGAAAAATAAACTTACACAAAACAATATTCTTTGAGGACAGCTCACATCCCTGTGAAGTTTGTAGCAAAACTCCTAGCAATTTAAATAAATCTGAAATTTATCTTTATTACCCTGCATTTAGTACTACTTCTTGAAGGATGTATATTTGATCACTATCAGAAAAAGGTTACTGAACAAGAGTTTTTAAAAACTCAATATAGCTGTTATTTTAAAGTTTTACATTTAATTCCATCATTCTAAAAAAGACAGTATTGACATAAGGGCAAGCACACTGAAAGGACATAAATTGACAAACCAGACAGAGAGATCTCAATTCACTGAAATGCTAAGTATCTATGATGCTTATTAGAGTTATTTTTTATTAAAATAGTTAATTTTGCCCTTTGGAAAGCTTTCTAAAAAGATGCTTCAAAGAAAGATTCATATAGAAGAGTTCTGTCTTAAATTAAAATATTATACATTACATAGATTTTTCCAGTTTTACCTTTCATGGCATTTACATTCCCTTGGGTAAATGTGTCAATACATGTGCTGATTTTATACTACATCCATCAAATGAAAAGTGGGGGGAGCAAGAACCTAGTGATTGGAACTCACTTTTGGCATTGTGCCATTTGTAACCAATATAATCCACAGGTTTGTTTGCACATTTCTGACACAATTCAGTGGGAATTTCTCCAGTGTAGGCCCTACTAAAATAATAATAGTTGCACAAGAAGACTGATTGCTCTCATCCCATCTCCTCATCACTACTATGTTTTCTTGCTAGTAATTCTAATGGTGCTTGTGCGGGAAAACTTTCCATTGAGTTAAGAGTTTCCTCTTTTTAGGCATTAGGACATCTCTAGGGAAAGTTCCAATAATTGTTTTGGCAAAGGAAATAATGTTGGGAAAGCATTGCTTTTTCCCTCTCTTTTGGAGATAGGAAACACCTCCAATATAAAGTTTCTGTAGACCAAGGGGTTAGTTCCATAAGGAGGATCACATGTGCTGCCTTGGGCTCCTTGGAGGAAAAGATGGGATATAAATGTAACAACAACAAAAACTGTCCTATTTTGGAGAAGAATTTATATGAATATGCAAAAGGCAAAATGAGACCAAATTTAAATGGACATTCCTTTGTAAATGCCTGTGGGAAATGCCCTTATATCAGTGTTGGGCACATATTGCTAACTTTTTGGAAGAACAACGATAACTCTGCATAAATATTTGCCAACACAAAGAGAGATCAGTGTTCATTTAATCCAAGTTACAACTCAAAAATGAGAAAAAAGTCTGAAATAGTGACTAGAGACCCAGGAAATTGAAAAATATGTTGAGATAGGAGTTATGTCTGAGAACTCTCAAACACATCACTGCAGCAGAGGGTGGTTTTGCATGAAAAGTGAAATGTTCTCTCACTTTCTCCATAGTCTTGCCTCAAATCTTTATTTATTCAGGTCTGGTTGTTTAGCTCCACATCAGCCATCTCCCAAGTTTCTGATAGTAAGAAAAAAAGGAAGTAACATGAGAGTTTCAAAAAGCCCCTCCATCTATCTCCACCTCCGCCTTACATAATGAAGATGGAGACACTAACTGCGGGGGAGGGGGAGAAGGAAGGATAAGAACAACATCACTATACTTTCTCTCTTAGTTGTGTGCAATTACAGTTACTGAGACAGCCGCGTTTATAAAACAGTAAACATACACACGGCACCCAGGCTGGAAACACAAGGTGTGTCAACATCCTGAGAAACCGTGATTGATCGGTGGTGGTGCTGGAAGAGGCTAAATTGTTCATTCTCGCCTTCTTTCCAATTCTTCCATTATTTCCATCACTCACAGTCCTCCACCCACCCCCATATTATACATACACAGGATCTGTAAGAACTCCTATGCTGCCTTGCATGTCAAAATGACCCCGGGGAGCGTGTGGGTTCGCCCTCCCTCTTTCTTTTACTAAGAATTAGATAGATGTGCCATTCAGAAGTCTCTAAAGACAACGCCGTGCACTGGGAACTGAGGGTGGACGGGTGAGGGGAATCAGCAGGGGCTGCATTCTGAAGAGAAATGAGCGGCTCTTGTCATGGGGGTGAAAAGCCTGGCACGCAACGGTTATAAGTCAGCGACTGAGCTGACCAGAAAATTTCTCCTTAGGAAGGAGGACGAAAGGGGCCTCTCCTAAGGGGAGGAGGAGATAAAGGGGCCATGAGGGAGGCTGAAGAAAGCAGAGTAAGGCGAGGTTGGAGGTCTCCCTCTGAGGAGGCGAAAAAGCGCGCCTTTTTCTCTCTCTCTCCCTCTCGCTCTTCACAAAGCCAGGAAGCCCCCAACCCGCGAGCCAATGCCGGGTACCTGCCCTTGCCGCCGCCTGCTTCTGATTCTGCCGTTGCCGCCGCGTTACCCGACCGGGAATGACACGAGCTACCGGCGTTGGCCGCGAGTCCCCTCCGTGAAGCACCGCCTCTTCATGCCTACTGGCCCTGGCGCTTGCCCGTCTGTAACAACGGTACCCATGGCGCCTTCTGATTGGCCACTTATCCCCTCCCGTATGTAAATAACTCCTCCCTCTCATCAACAATCAACCGCCTGAGGCGAGTCCGAAGTCTCGGGTTCCCTCCCTCTCTCCGCGGAAATAAATAAGGGGCTGATCGAGTAACGAAGAACAAAAGTCCATGAGCTCGTTTCCCTCCTGATGGGTCCCAGATTATCTCAGCTCCACTGGCCATGGCCCACGCTGAAGAGTCAAAGCAACCCTTAGGGATGCCCCGGGCGGGCGGCAGGCATCTATGATTCAATACTGTGCCATCTCATGTAGTCGCAGAGAAGGGACTCTCTCGCCTCACGTAACCTGGGTGGAGGTAGAACCACCACGTTTTCTTTTTTAGAATATATTAAGCAACCTCACCTAATCAATCCCATTTAAGCGATCTTTAGTGATTTTTTTTAAAGGCAGGCAGAGGACAGAATTAAAAGCAACAACCTTTGGTAACGAACAAAACCCCTTCCCAAGATAATTGCTGCCTGTTTTGATCTGTCTATTAACCAACTCCAAATGAACAGCTATGAGTAGAACTTTGCCAGGCAAAGTTCTACTCGTCAACACCTTCAGAATGATAACACGAGAGAGAGGCAGGTTTCCACTCTTCCTGTCTGGAAGTTAAGAGGCGCTTACAAAATTATACTGAAAGTCCTTAAACAGAATGTTTCCTTTTTTACATAGTTTTGAATGATACATCATTCTCTCAACAGTTTGGTAGTTGCTCTTTCTCTTACGCAAATTCTTCTTGGTTTATAATCATAGATAAGCAAAATCAGTCTTAATGAACCTGGACAAATACAGCAAATGTTGTGGTCAGAAATCCAACCGCAAACAAATTGCTCCGGGACTCAACCTGCCTAATTTGGATATTTAATAGATGCTGTGTTTAAACAAGTATGTGCGGGCAGCATCTCGGTTTCCCTCTTCTATCAGCCCACTTTGCGCTGCGACACTCTCGTGGATGGGTTTGTCTTTTAGATCGGTTCCTGAATGCGGATCATCGAGTGTGTGCATGTGCATGATTTTGTTTTTCCGAGAACTTCCTCCATAATGTTACGAAACCTCGGCCCCTTTCTCGGGGCCAAAATTCTTTCGCAGGGACACCACTTCAATCGCTCAGCCTCTCAAGCCTATAGGAATATTTACGACCAGCCTCAAAAAAAAAAAAAAAAAAACCAAGAGAGGTCATCGAGAGCGGCTCGTTTCTCTCTCCTGAAAGCCATGCTCTGGTAGGAGCTGCGGACGGCGCTGTGATCAAGGAGGGAGAAGGAAGGCGAGGTCTTTCGAAGGCAGCAGCAGACGGAGTGGTGGCGGTGACCCGTGGAAACCGAGGAGAAGATATTGAGAGCCATTGGGAAATCTGACTTTTGAGACACCCTCGACCCCGCAGTTTAACTCACGCGTGCATCATATTTAGGGTATTAAAGATGAACCATCCCAAAGGTATGGCGTAACGTCCGTGTGTCAATTTTTCCGTCGTCCCCTGATCATCCAACACCTCCCCTCCCCAACCCCCTGTCCTTAGGGCCTCCTCCACACGAGACGTTTAATGAGCCTTGAAGGCTCATTATAAATTTTACCTCCACACCAGCGGAGCGCAAAACGGGCGTACAGGCGCGTTATCTCCCCGATAATGCGCATTTTCGAATGCGCGTTAAATAGCGACTTTTATTTTGCTCCGGCCGTTAAAGCGCATTTTCGCGGTGTGAACAAGCGATTATGCGCGTTAACTTCTTGTAAAGCGCTTTTTGGACATCAATTAATGCGCTTCGCCGCCTCTCGCCGCCTCCCGTGCAGAGGGATTAGGAGTAAATGCGCCTCCGCGAAAATGCGCATAATCCCCGAACCGGGCGCAAAAGCGCATGCTTGTGGAGGGGGCCTAGTTCACCCGTATATATCTGAGTGGTTAACTGCGTTTCCGCATCTGGTATGAAAATAACAAGGGGTGAGGAAGGATGGAGTTAAATACTAACTGGATGCTTATTTTCCTCGGTTTTGTGGGCTTAATATTAGACTAGTTGAATTATCTTAGCACATAATTCTTTCCTAGTTTGTCGCCTTAGCTTGTGTGTGATATGTATGGGCCGAGGAAACATGTGTGCGGAGATAATATAATGTATGACTAGAAAAATAACCTCTCAAAAATCACAATGTAGAAACCAATAAGACCAGTGGGATTTGCTTCAAATGAGAAGTGGTATATAACTATTGCTAATAAATAATGAAGAATACATAAATGTTACTTGAGGTGATGGGGATAATTTCCTTGATTTACTTTCCAAAGGGGAGGCATCAGCTGATTAAAGAAATCTTATTGGATTAATTGTTTGAGGATTTTTGACTATTAATGTATTAAATCAGCATAAATTTGGATATCATTCAATGCTACATGCATAGGTAGCATGTAGCATGTAGCAACCATCCCAAACTTGGTGCCTCTGGATGTTTGTACTAGAACCACAAACATCCCTGACCACTGGCCATGCTGCTCAGGGTTGTTGGGAATTGCAATTGAATGCATATATATAGGTTGCAACAGGCACTATCGTAGGAGAGGTATTCCCTCCTGAGAGGGAATGGAGAATGCCTTTTCTTAGAAAGCTAGAAAAAGAGGAATGGGTAACTCAGAAACTTTCAACACTGAGAATACTCTTGTCTAATATGGTACCTGCCACCTGCATTTTTATCAGACTGTTAATAATAGGCTGACCAAATGAAAAGGAGGACAGGGCTCATGTAACTTTAACAGTTGTAGAGAAAAGGGAATTTCAGCCAGGGTCATTTGTATGCAATTAGTTCCTGGTGAAATTCCCTCTTCATCACAACAGTTAAAGTTGCAAGGTCCCTGCCTTCTTTTGTATATGGTCACTCTAGGATAGTGCCTGCAACTTTAACTGTTGTGATGAAGAGGGAATTTCACCAGGAACTAATTGCATACAAATGACACTGGCTGAAATTCCCTTTTCTGTACAACTGTTAAAGTTACATGAGCCCTGTCCTCCTTTTCATATGGTCAGCCTAGTTAATAGTCCTTACAAAAATGCTGGTGGCATTTTTAATAACACATTTTTAAAAATCTGCTACCCAATGAATCAGTACTGCTCAGTAAATTAGTAATTAATGAAAAAAGGTTAATAAGGCATGTGTCTGAAAAGTTAATAATTTGGTATGTGGTGGAATGATTATGAGCTTCCTTTTGCTACCACCCAACTTGCAACTTAATCCAAATGTTTGCTGCAGCTGAAAGTCAACTTTCAACTCTGCATGGATCTGCTCAAACCACATTCCTAGCGCATCAGTCTGGTACAAGTGAGTGCTATCATCCCCCGCCCCAGCATCATTGGATACATCATGCAACTGTTTTCTTTTGCAACCAGTGCCTAAGCAGAAGAAGGGGAAGAAAAAAACAGCAGGTTATGTCCAGAATTATGTGGCTGCCATGCAATGCCACAATTGTACTGCACAAAGATAGAATTTGGTGCATCATCTAGCATCCCAAGAATCTGAGATTTCTCCTTCCAAAAACCAAATTTCTAGCCTGAAACCATAGGTCTGAATTCCAAAAAGGATGCAGGCAATGCCCAGTGAACATTCAAAACTTGAATGGGCAGTGGAGCTGGGGTGAGGAAGAGTGCTCAGCAGGATTTTCAGAGGGCAGGGCAAGACTCCAGTTCTGTGCATAGCTCTTTGCCCTTCAGCGATGACTAACAGAAACAGAAGAAATCAACTTTCCCAAACCTGGTGGCCTCCAGCTGTGTTGGACTACATTTCCCAGCATCCACCAGCCAGCACATCTGGAATCCACTAAGCTGGGGGATACATTTATATACATTATATAAAATACACAGGCCTATGCAAATCCATTTAATTTGCATAACTGATAAAGTTCCAAAAATCCATTTTTGGTGTACAATATAGCTTTACTTTAAAACAAGTCTCTGGGGTGAAAAGGGGTCGACCCAAAGCAACAGGGGAGGTAGGAGCTGTAAAACAGTGAGCAGCCCTTCTAACCTTGATTCCCACCACTTTGTTGGTCCACCTTTGCTCTCCTAGGACATGTGTGCCCTGACACATTAGTAATATGGCTGAATGTGGTGTCAGTGTACAAACCAACCATAGAGGATGTGCCATGGTGGCAGCGCGGAAATCCAAACAGCAGCCTTATCAGAGACCTCATATCTTCATGCCTGCATGGACGATGTCAGCATGCTGGTTCATCCCTCAATTCCCCCTCCTTGGATTTTGAAGTACTAAGTGCCTCTGACATAATCCCTTCTCCTACTTCCTGCTGCACTGCAGCAGGCGGTGCAGCCATGGCTCTAAGACTCTGGCATTGGTTGGGACAGAATATTGAATGGCATAATGGAGAGAAGCAAATACATTTTAGTTTCTGATCCAGAAATGCTACTACCATACTAGAAGTGAAAGGCCCATGACATTGTTTTGGAGAGGAGAGTGAACATACCCCATGTTTTCCTCTCCCTGCACTCCTGCTCCCCTATTCCCTTCCCTGGAAATATTTCCCCATCTTCATCTCTCTAGCACTGGCTCTCTCCCCTTGCTCCAATGTCTGGCAACCTCCACCCCCACCCCCCGGCCACCTCTATTCTTGACTTTCTTTTCCTATCCCTTTTCCAGTATGACCACGGCTCTTCCTCTCTCCTGCCCCTGGAAACCCACACTGCTGCCACTCCAGCAACCCTCTCAGGGGTAGGCAACCTGGGGCAGATCTACACTGCTGCTTTAAAGCACTTTATAACAGTAGTGACAACTGTTTTGGAGTGTGTTCTGGGCCCCAACAGTTGTCACTACTGTTATAAAGTGCTTTAAAGTGCTTTAAAACAGCAGTGTAGATCCTGCCCTGGTGCTCTCCAGATGTTTTGGATTACAGCTCCCTGAATCCCCTGACCATTGGCCATGCTGGTTGGGGCTTATGGGAGTTTTAGTCCAAAATGTCTGAAGGGCAAAAGGTTCACTGCAGTGCTTTACCTGGGCCAGGGCCCAAGCGTCATTTTTGTGGGGGCTCAACACAAACTGGCAATATGGTCTTCCTCTCACATACACACCATGATTCCATCCCATATATATGAATTCATGATTTGTAGTTGTAGCCAGACATGGCCATATGGTGTGTGCATGAACCAGTGGAGGATCGTGGCTTCAATTTCGGTGGGGCCATTTTTTCCTCCCAGGTAGCAGATAGCAGCTATTTACTTCTCTAGGAAAAAGTAAAAGGATGCTCTTGTGGTCATCATTAGGATGGGGGGGGTGTCTTATTGAGACATTTTTGCTAATATATTCCATCCTCCCTCCCATGAGCCAAACCCAGTAGACATAAACCCTGTTGTCACCATCAACGTGCATGCTTGCTGAAAACATCAAGGGCAGAGGGAAGGGGGTTGTGCCCCCCAGTCCTGATTTCCACACATCCATCAGAAGGTGTGACAGGGGAGCATATGGCAAACCACCAGAGTTACATCAAAGGATCAGGATTCAAAGAACTCTAAAAATTCAGACTAGATGCCATTAATTCTAGTATAACCATAATGCCTTATAGCAGCATGTTTGCTGGACAGGACTTCCTTTGGAGTCTATCAGAAGAAGGCAGCAGGCTCAAGATGTACAGAATCTACTATGTCATGCTGGCAGTGTGCGTTAACACTCTGCTCCCCCCCAACACACAACACTTATTTGTGTGTTTTGTCTTATTTATCTTCACAATTTGAGGCTTTCTTTTTTTGAGGTTAAATAATTTTGAACTTCTGAACATTCTTGTTGAAATAAATAGGAAGTTGGATCTGGGGAAGAGCTGTATGCTCAATGGTAGAGCACCTGCTTTGCATGCTCAAGGTTCCAGGTTTGATC
This sequence comes from Anniella stebbinsi, assembly GCA_029215795.1. Taxonomy (NCBI): domain Eukaryota; kingdom Metazoa; phylum Chordata; class Lepidosauria; order Squamata; family Anniellidae; genus Anniella; species Anniella stebbinsi. The sequence goes on along the minus strand of JARDYH010000004.1, from coordinate 62,912,038 downwards.
CTCGGCATTTCCAGGTAGGGCCAGGAAGGAATCCTGCCAGAAATTCTGGAGAGCAGCTGCCAGCCAATGTTGACAATACTGGGCTACATGGACCAATGGTCTGAGTCAGTATAAGAGTGTCATCAGATGGGGGGAAATCACATTTCCTTACCATAGGTTTCCTCCCTGCTTCTGTCCTACAATACTTCCTCTTTCTTGACACAGGGGAAGAAAGAGGAAGTAAATGACTACGTGGCTCATTCACTGGGTGTTTCTATTGCACGGCTTTTCCTGCACACAGCAGGAAATGGCAAAACATTTTGTTTTTTTTAAAAAACAGATTTACTAGGGTTTATTTTGTGATGGAATGGAGGCCAGAAGGAGCAGGAGATGCGTAAGAGGCAGACAGAATAATCTAAAGGATGCATGAAAAAACATGGAATGGGCAGTAACAAGCATGCAATAACATGCTTGTCTGATGACGCTCTATGGCACCTTCCTAAGTTCTCAAGTGTGGACTCATTATGTGGCGTTAGACAAGTTAGGGCACAATCCTATGCATGTTTACACAGAAACAAATCATACAACTTCCAGTATGTCCCAGCCAGCCATGCTGACTGGGGAATGCTGAGAGTTGTAGAACTTTTTCTGTCTAAACATGCCGGCTGCTGCTGATATCAAAGTAGACAAGGAGAAAACGGATCCCTCTTTCATAATACTAGAACCTGGGATCATCCAATGAAGCTAAATGGGAGATGCAAGACGGTTAAAAGTATTTCTTCACACAGCACATAGTTAATCTTTGAAATACGCTACTACAAGGTACCAATGTGAATGGCTTTAAAAGGGGATTAAGCAGATCCATGGAAGATAAGGCTATCATTCAATGGTTACTAGTTCTGATGGTCATATATTATTTCTGATATCAGAAGCAGTATGCCTCTTAATACCAGTTGCTGAGGAACATAAGCAGGAGGGTGCTATTTTTGCCCTGCTTTTCGGCTCCCCCCACCTCCAAATAGCATCCCTTTGGCCACGGTGTGAACCGAATGCTGGACTAAATAGGCCTTTGGTCTGATCCAGCATGACTCTTCTTATGTTCTTATGTCAGGAAAGCAACATGTTATTGCCAATTCTCTTTGAAAACAACAACAGAATTTTAAGGCTACTTGCGCAAGAATCCCTCCACTGATTTTTCTGTCACTAGATTCTCAAAAGGGGATACTACTGTCTCAAAGGTCATCCAATTCCATCAAAAAGTGAAAATGCTATACCCATTTGTTGATTGCTGAATGATAGTCAACTGGGAGTCACAAAGCTTCATCCCGAAGTGTGAGTCAGATTTGGAACCAAGTTGAATCAGGTGGCCTCTGAAGCGTCCTAAGCCTGTTTTCCAAATTGCCAAATCAGGTCCTGAACCAAATTTTGTGGTCAGTGCACACTCCTAGTCCACGAACAACAAGAGGCCCACCTTTTCAGGTGAGACCACACTATAAATAAGAGAAAAATGGCTTTTCCCCAGAGCAAATAGCACTGCGTGAAAACTCAGCTCTTTCAGCCCACTAATATTAATCAGCCATAAATCAGATCTCTGATTTGACTGACAAATATTTGAGTGGTGCTGAGGATGCACACATCTAGCAACAACTACATGATAATCATCAGCAACGTTTCCTTGCACATTTGCTGGTAGGGCAACATCAAAGTGCAGAATAAACTGAATTCAATTCAAAAGTCTTTCAAATGAGCAGCCCCAAATTTAAAAAAAATGTGATGGTCTGCTAAGAGCCTGCGAACTGGAATAGTGATTTGCAGTAAAACAAAGATTACAAATCATTGATCCAATCCAACCCCTTGCAGAAAACCTTTGTGGCTTTTTATGAGGAAACAACCAGGAAATCTGCTTCAGTCCAATGGAACAATAGCTTCTAAAATTTGGATGAATAATAAGTATCTATCATAACTACATCCATCTCCCAACTTCCACCTCACCCAGGGCTCTATATATGTTCAAGAAGAGCACCCCAGTTCCCATGGCAATCCATAGTAACAGGAAACAATTACAGGAAACATAGAAAAGGCCAGTCAGTTAGTGAGGGGGATACCATAGGTCATGCATCCGGTACAGCAAAAACGCCCTTGGCTAGGGCCTCCTTCCCCTGTCTTCTTTCAACTGCGAATGTACAGAACTTTCTAGCTTGTTTCCCTAGTGAATCATTACTGCAGGGGTGCAAGCTTTATATAGTGTCAATTGTCTCACAGAACTGGAATAGCAGTTTCATGGCATCCTGAATTATACCGTTGCTTTCTTTGAACTGTCGTTGTTATCTGAAATTATTACATGTCATTTTTTTTATTTAGTAGTGTTAAAATGATAGGAAAGAATAAGTTTCAAGTTATACCATATTAGCTCATTATGTATTAATATGTAATACATATTAATACATAAATATGTATTATACATATTAATACATAAATATGTATTAATATTGACAGGTTTTTTTAATTGCCCTTTCGAATAGTCTCTTGTCTCCAGATCCCAGGATCTAAATTAGAGGTGAGCATCCTGTGAGCAACACACAGTGTTATTTCATCTGCCCTCTGCACAGCATCTCCTGTTTGTTTCCATTCCTTCCTATATCAGCCACTTCCACTTCTGTAAGGAGAAGAAGAGAGAGAGAAAATGGAAGGCAGGAGCATTTATGAGCTCATAGGTCCAGCCACAGAGCACAGTGGCTAGAGTAGTGTAGCATCTTTTGGAAAGATGCTCTGCTACCCTGCTCTGTGGATGGGTCTCCAAGCTTGCGTGTGAGTCTGCCCGCCTCCTCTTCTCTCTCCCCCCCCCCCTGTTCTTCTTGTGACAGTGGTGGCAGATGAGGGATCCCATGCCAACCACTGCCAAAAGGAGAATGAGAGAGACACTGTCAGGTAGGTGCATGCACAAGCTCAAAAACCCAACCACAGAGTGTGGTGGCTAGAGACAAATAGCACCTGTTGGAAAGATGCTGTAGCCACTGCACTCTGCGGACAGGCTTCCGAGCTCATGCATGAACCTGCTTGTCTCCTGCTCTCTCTTTAGATATCCTTACAGCAGAGATGGCGGCTGAATGCCTGCAGGATGGAAGCATCTTGTAAGAGAGTGAGTTAGGAGTGGATCTGTAGCTTGGTGACAGATCACCTGCATTGCAAGTAGAAGGTGGCAGGTTCAATCCCTGGCTTCTTCAAACAAGGTTAGAGACTCTGTCTGAAAACCTGTAGAACTGCTGCCAATCAGTGACAAGAATATTGGGTTCAATGGACCAAGGGTCTGACTCACTAGAAGGCAAATTCCTATGTTCCTAAGTCATTAGCTTGTGGGATGGGGGAGAGATGAGAGAGAGAGAGAGAGAGAGAGGGAGAGAGGGAGAGAGAAGAGGGTGTGTGTGTGTGTGTGTGTGTGTGTGTGAACGTACATGTGTGTGAGTTCATTATTTTTGTTTGGAGATACTGAAAGGGGGAGGTCACCCTGGTTTTAAATGTTTTCAAGCTTTTATAACTGGTCTGTAAGGAATTCTGCACTTCCTTATTTTTCTCATGATATATTCTTTGACAACAGCATCAGCTAAGGATGGTGTGTCTCCTCTGAATGAATACTTGGAGGCGATAATGGGCTGGATGAGAAAAAACAAACTGAAGCTGAATCCAGACAAGACGGAGGTGCTTACTGTCAAGGGCCACAATCTGGGGTTGGAGGTGTGTTAACCAGTTCTGGATGGGGTTACACTCCCCATGAAAGGCTGTGTTCGCAGCTTGGGGGTGCTCCTGGATTCGTCGCTCCAAATGACAGCTCAGATAGATGCGACTGCCAGGAGTGCCTACTATCAGCTTTGGCTGATACGCCAGCTGCGTCCCTTCCTAGAGTTGGAAGACCTAAAATCAGTAGTGCACGTGCTGGTAACTTCAAGGCTCGACTTCTGCAATGCGCTGTACATAGGGCTACCTCTGTGCCTAGTCCGGAAACTTCAACTAGTTCAAAATATGGCAGCCAGGTTGGTCACCGATACATCTAGGGGTGACCACATTACACCTGTTTTAAAATCTCTTTACTGGCTGCCAATCAGTTTCCGGGCAAAGTACAAAGTGTTGGTTATTACCTTTAAAGTCCTTCATGGTTTGGGTCCAGGTTACCTAAGGGATCACCTTCTCCCATACAATCCGCCCCACACGCTCAGGACCTCTGGGAAGAATTTACTACAGTCAACAAGAACTAGACTGACAACTGATGGCCTGCCAGAAGAGATCAGTCTTTATAGATCTTTTAAATTCTTGAAGACTGGTGAGTTCACGAATCTCTCCCGGCAGGTCATTCCACAATCTGATGGAAAGCCATCAACCTGCAGGAGAGGGAGGCCTGCTGCCAGAGGAGGAGGAGGAGAGGAGTGTGCCTGCCTGCCTGCCTGCCTGCCTGCCTGCCTGCCTCCTGGCCTCGCTGCTGCCACCACCACCACCAGCCTCTAGAGGATTTCAGCCTGGCAGACTGCCACTCCTTGCAGGACCAGGCTCCCAGGTACTGAGCCAGCTGCTGTGGACAATTACATCAGTCCCCCTCCCTTCCTGGGAGGGATATTTAAGCTGCTGGCTGAGGGGGCCTGGGAAAGCCATCAACCTGCAGGAGAGGGAGGCCTGCTGCCAGAGGAGGAGGAGGAGAGGAGTGTGCCTGCCTGCCTGCCTGCCTGCCTGCCTGCCTGCCTGCCTGCCTGCCTGCCTGCCTGCCTCCTGGCCTCGCTGCTGCCACCACCACCACCAGCCTCTAGAGGATTTCAGCCTGGCAGACTGCCACTCCTTGCAGGACCAGGCTCCCAGGTACTGAGCCAGCTGCTGTGGACAATTACATCAGTCCCCCTCCCTTCCTGGGAGGGATATTTAAGCTGCTGGCTGAGGGGGCCTGGGAAAGCCATCAACCTGCAGGAGAGGGAGGCCTGCTGCCAGAGGAGGAGGAGGAGAGGAGTGTGCCTGCCTGCCTGCCTGCCTGCCTGCCTGCCTGCCTGCCTCCTGGCCTCGCTGCTGCCACCACCACCACCAGCCTCTAGAGGATTTCAGCCTGGCAGACTGCCACTCCTTGCAGGACCAGGCTCCCAGGTACTGAGCCAGCTGCTGTGGACAATTACATCAGTCCCCCTCCCTTCCTGGGAGGGATATTTAAGCTGCTGGCTGAGGGGGCCTGGGAAAGCCATCAACCTGCAGGAGAGGGAGGCTTGCCGCCAGAGGAGGAGGAGGAGGAGAGGAGGAGGAGTGTGCCTGCCTGCCGGCTTTCTGTTTTTGTCTTTGGTTGTTTTTTGTTTTTTTTTTTTTGTTTTTTCCTCTTTCCCCAGGCTTGAGCTATGTGCCTGGGAGGGAGGATACAGGGCCAGGTGAGGGGATCTGAGGGGAGCACAATCAGGGTAGTGACGGGTAGAGGGAGATATGGCGTTGTGAGGAGGACTTGCCAGGTTAGGGAAACAAGGCCCAGACAGTTAATGGCTGTGCCTTGTTCCGGTCCCCCTCACACCCACAGGCTTGTTGGTTGCCTTATCAGCCAGCCCTCAGGCCTCCGGGTGCTGCTTTTAAATGCCAGATCAGTGCATAATAAGATCTCCCTCATCCACGATTTAATTGTGGATGAGGCAGCCGATCTGGTATGTATAACCGAGACCTGGGTGGGAGAGCAGGGAGGAGTTAGTCTCTCCCAGTTATGCCCACCGGGGTACTTGGTTCAGCATCAGGGTAGACTTGAGGGCCGGGGAGGGGGGGTTGCTGTGGTCTATAGGAATTCCATCCCCCTCTGCAGGCTCCCTGTCCATGCGACTACTGGTCTGGAGTGTTTGCACCTTGTGTTGGGCCAACGGGACAGATTAGGGATTCTGTTGGTGTACCGCCCACCCCGCTGCTCAACAGACTCCCTAGCTGAGCTGACAGAGGTGGTCTCTGGTGTACTGTTGAGGTCCCCCAGACTCTTGGTTCTGGGGGATGTCAACATTCATGCCGAGGGCACTTTATCTGGGGCAGCTCAGGATTTCATGGTTTCCATGACAACCATGGGACTGTCCCAACATACCATCGGCCCAACACATGTAGCAGGGCATACTCTAGACCTGGTTTTTTTTCAACTGGACATGGAGATGGGGATCTGAAAGTGGGGAACTTTACATCAACCCCTCTGTCATGGTCAGATCACCACCTGCTGAGGTTTAGACTTACAGCGGCTTTTCCCCTCTGCAAGGGTGGGGGACCCATTAAGATGGTCCGCCCCCGGAGGCTAATGGATCCAGATGGTTTCCAGAGGGCTCTGGGGAGTTTTCCGGCTGATAGGGCTGGCTCTCCTGTCGAAACCCTGGTTGATCTGTGGAATGCAGAAATGACCCGGGCAGTTGACACGATTGCTCCTGAGCGCCCTCTCCTGTGTAGAGCTCGAACGGCTCCGTGGTATACCCCAGAGCTGAGAGTGATGAAACAAAACAGGAGACGGCTTGAGGGCAGATGGAGACGAACTCCTGATGGATGCAATCAAACACTGGTAAGTGCTTATGGTAAGCTGTATTCAGGGGCAGTGAGGGCAGCAAAAAAACAATACTTTGCTGCCACTATTCAATCATCAACCTGCCACCCAGCGGAGCTTTTCAGAGTTGTCCGGGGGCTTTTACATGCTGGCCCCAAGGACATGGTAGAACCATCTGAGGCCCGCTGTAATACATTTGCTGGGCACTTCCAGAATAAAATCTCTGGCATCCGTCAGGACTTAGACTCCAGTGTTATAGCAGATGAATCTAGTGAGGTATCCAGAGCACAGGCTTGTCCTGTTTTCTTGGATGAGTTTCAGTTGGTGCAGCTCGAGGATGTTGACAAGGTGCTTGGACAGGTTCGTGCAACCACTTCCATATTGGATCCTTGCCCCTCTTGGCTAATAAAAGCTAGCAGGGATGGAACAACTGGCTGGGCCAGGGAAGTGATTAATGCCTCTTTGCAAGAGGGAGTGGTCCCAGGCCTCCTGAAAGAGGCGGCAGTGAGACCACTCCTAAAGAAATCTTCCCTGGACCCTGAAAATCTGAATAACTACAGGCCAGTAGCAAATGTTCCATTCCTGGGCAAGGTCCTGGAGCGGGTGGTTGCGAGCCAGCTCCAGGCACTCTTGGATGAGACTGATTATCTGGATCCATTTCAGTCGGGTTTCAGGCCTGGTTTTGGTACGGAAACAGCCTTGGTCGCCCTGTATGATGACCTATGTCGGGAGAAAGACAGGGGGAGTGTGACTCTGTTGATTCTCCTTGATCTCTCAGCGGCTTTCGATACCATCGACCATGGTATCCTTCTGGCACGACTGGCTGAGTTGGGAGTGGGAGGCACTGCATTGCAGTGGTTCCGCTCCTACTTGGTGGGTCGGCTCCAGAAGGTGGTGCTTGGGGAACATTGCTCGGCCCCGTGGATTCTCCAGTATGGGGTTCCGCAGGGGTCAGTTTTGTCCCCCATGCTGTTCAATATCTACATGAAACCGTTGAGTGCAGTCATCCGGAGTTTTGGAGTGCGTTGTCATCAGTATGCTGATGACACGCAGCTCTATTTCTCCTTTTCATCTTCATCAGGCGAGGCTGTGGATGTGCTGAACCAGTGCCTGGCTGCGACAATGGACTGGATGAGGGCTAATAAACTGAAACTCAATCCAGACAAGACTGAGACGCTGTTGGTGGGTGGTTCCGCTGACCGGATGGAGGGTGTTCAACCTGTTCTGGATGGGGTTGCACTCCCCTTGAAGGAGCGGGTTCGTAGCTTGGGGGTTCTCCTAGAACCATCTCTGTCACTTGAGGCGCAGGTGGCCTCAGTGGCACGGAGTGCCTTCTACCAACTTCGGTTGGTGGCCCAGCTACGTCCCTATCTGGACAGGGATAACCTGGCTTCAGTTGTCCATGCTCTGGTAACCTCCAAGTTAGATTACTGCAATGCACTCTACGTGGGGCTGCCTTTGAAGGTGGTTCGGAAGCTGCAGCTTGTGCAAAATGCAGCGGCCAGATTGATAACTGGAACCAGTAGGTTCGAACATATAAGACCTACTCTGGCCCGCTTGCATTGGCTGCCTGTATGTTTCCGAGCCCGGTTCAAGGTGCTGGTTTTAACCTATAAAGCCTTACACGGCTTGGGACCACAATACCTGATGGAACGCCTTTCCCGACATGAACCTACCCGAACACTACGTTCAACATCTAAGGCCCTCCTCCGAGTGCCTCCTCCGAGGGAAGCTCGGAGGTCGGCAACAAGAGAGAGGGCCTTCTCTGTGGTGGCTCCCCAATTGTGGAACGATCTCCCTGTCGAGGCCCGCCTGGCGCCAACATTGTTATCTTTTCGGCGCCAGGTCAAGACTTTCCTCTTCTCTCAGGCATTTGGCAATATCTGAGGAGCCTGGGTCTGTTTTGTTTTGTTTTTGTAGGTTTTTTTTTTTTGTTTTTTTGTTTTTTTTTTGTTTTTGTTTTTTTGAAGTGTTGAAGTGGTTTTTAAATGTACAGATTGTGTGTATGTTGTATGTTTTTGCTGTTTTAATTTTTGTATATTGTTTTTAATTGTTTTTAATCCTATGTAAACCGCCCAGAGAGCTTCGGCTATGGGGCGGTATACAAATGTAATAAATAAATAAAATAAATAAATAAACTGTTACCCAGAGGACCTTCTCTTCTGCCGCTCCCAGATTGTGGAATGACCTGCCGGGAGAGATTCGTGAACTCACCAGTCTTCAAGAATTTAAAAGATCTATAAAGACTGATCTCTTCTGGCAGGCCTACCCAGATGAATTTTAAAGTGTTTTATTGGTGTTTTATTGGTATTTTAATGATGTGTTGGTTTTAAGTGTTTTAATCAGTTTTGTATTTTGTGTTTGGTGCTGTTCCCCGCCTCGATCTGTTGGGAGAGGCGGGTAATAAATAAATATATTATTATTATTATTATTATTATTATTATTATTATTATTATAGTAAATACTGTGCTAGTAGTTCATGCAGTCCACACAATACCACACCCTGTACTCTGCTATTGAGTTCTTTACCACTAAAATTAATACCTCTCAAAATGGACACCAATCTTCCCATGATGTTTCATACCGCTAATAAAAGTTGTTTATTGAAACATTTCATCTTGTTGGGATGGGAATTATAAAGAGTGAGGTCAGAGGGGAATGAAATGTAGAAAATACAATGATAATTACATTATTAACATTGGCCATTCACGAACACTTGTTGGATGATTCAATATCATCCTTGCATTTGGTGAACTGATTTCTCCACCCACCCATCATGAGGGGTGGGCAACTTGCGGCCCTCCAGATTTTTTTGGCCTACAATTTCCATCAGCCTTAACCAGCATAGCCAATGGTGAGGGATTATGGGAGTTGTAGGCCAAAACATCTGGAAGGCCAATTCTCATCCCTGGTATATACTGGTAATTCAGCATAACACTTCATGCATCTGCTGAAGTGGGCTGTAGTCCATAAAAGCTTATGCTAGCCTTCCTCAACCTGGTGCCCTCCAGATGTTTTGGACTACAACTCCCAGCATTCCTGACCATTGGCCATGCTGGCTGGGACTGATGGGAGTTGAAGTCCAAAACACATAGAGGATAGTAAGCTGGGGAAGGCCATTATGCCATGATACATTTATTTATAATTTATGATGATGATGATTTGTTCATCTTTAAGGTGCCAGCGGAGTGTTTATTTCTTTTGCTTCAACAGACTAGCACAGCTACTCCTCTGGAAATTCTTTTTTTAAAGACACTTAACTAGGCTGACCATATGAAAAGGAGGACAGGGCTCATGTCACTTTAAGAGTCGTGGAGAAAAGGGAATTTCAGCCGGCATCATTTGTATGCAATTAGTTCCTGGTGAAATTCTTTCTTGATCACAACAGTTAAAGGTGCATGCACTATACTAGAGTGATCCTATACAAAAGAAGGCAGGGACCCTGCAACTTTAACTGTTGTGATGAAGAGGGAATTTCACCAGGAACTAATTGCATACAAATGACCCTGGCTGAAATTCCCTTTTCTCTACAACTGTTAAAGTTACATGAGCCCTGTCCTCCTTTTCATATGGTCAGCCTACACTTACCCCTACCCCCTAAAATTCACACCCCAGTAAACATGTGCATAGGAAATGCATATCTAGTAGTGGTTGTAATACTTGTACTATGAACCAGCATAGAGCCATTTGATCTGTCGTCATTGTCCCGTCCCCCCCACTGCAAAATGATGCTTCCCTCCTCATCTCCCACCTCTATTTCCAATCCTTGAATCTTTCTTTTCTCATTCCAGTCTTGGCTCTCTAACATAGATTGTATGATGTACATTCTCTGGGCAGGAACCATTTTATTTCTGTGTTTTGTACAGTGCCCAAGCTACCATTGGCACTAAAACGTTTGTGCTTGGATATTGCAGTAGCATGTAGGTTATATAAGATCACCCTGTTCCAACGGTAATGCTTTTGCTAAAGCAGTCGTTGAATGCTAATCAAAATGCATGCCTCAGAATTGTTGTCATCGCCCCTGCTCCACTTCCAGCTGAACAGGGAGCAGATGAAAAAGTGAAGCTCAAACTCCTCCGCGATAGTGCGCATAATACCACAAACGGGCGCAAAAGCGCATCCTTGTGGAGGGGGCCTAGGTGTACCATGGGCTGGCTTTCCTAGCCTCTCTGCCAGCACCGTTGATCCCCCTCTGCCCTCCCATTTCTGGTTTCGGGTGTGCCTTAATCCAGGCTCCATGACAATCCTTCAGCACTTCAAGCTGAGCCCCTCACATCTTCTGTGAATCAAGAGTCCTCTCCGGGCATTGCAGAGTCTTTCCGGCTGATCAAGAATTGAGTGCTTGTGAGTGTAATCCTATGCATGTTTAGACAGAAAAAAATCCTACAACTCTCAGCATGGCTGGCTGGTGCATGCTGGGAGTTGTAGGATTTATTTTCTGTCTAAACATGCATAGAATTGTGGCTTTAATCACTCCATCTCTGAGTCAATGCTAGTAGAATGACACCCTAAACATAACTGAAGGGATTTGATATGGCTATAGGGGGATGAGATAGCCTTGGGATGGGTAAGATTTGTCATTTTTTATTTTAATAAAAAAGAAATCAGGAGCAGAGTTGCTTTCCAGCACTAGAACAGGGAGGCACATAGGTTTTAAATTCTTAAATGCAACAAATAGTAAGTTCTGCAAAAACAAAATGGTGAAGCATGCTATGGGGAATCATTGCTCCAGGAGAAAAGTGATTCAGGTGTCTGTGGGTTTTTTGCAACTTTCCATATTTCTGTTTCACTGTATATATCTCCTGACCCAAATAGAGGAGGAAAGGATCACCACAGTGAGCAATGACGTCGTGGAGCCAGGGCTCATAAGGTCAACATACTGGGACCTTTTGATTAGCAGGGGTCCTTACATCATCTGCCACCCCCTCAGATTTCCTCATTCCCTCTGTACATAGCTGCAATCCTCACAGTAGCTGGGAAAGGGAAGGGATTTTCCCAGCAACAATATATTGTTGTGAGTTATCCCATGTGCACACACATAATATATGCACGTACCTAGATAGATATGAATCAATACAGCTACCTGCATTTGGGGGCTGTTCTTTGGGGTGTGTGGCTATGGGGATAGCCAGGATAGGCACCTACACTACTAATAGTTACCACTACACCACTATTAGTGAGCAATTCCTCCCCTCTGCCTTTCCTATCAGCCCTCTCAGCCAGCCACAAGTTGTGACTGCAACTCGCCCAACCTTTACTGTGAATCAGAGGCCCATCTACAAATCCTGTTTTATTGGTAGAATCAATGAAAAGGTCAGAAAAATGAGCTTGCCTCCAGGGGGTAAACCAAATATAGCATGACACACAGACAGGTTAGGAAGCTTAGGAAGTCTACTGTAGCCTCCAGAGGTTAACTCCTGTGCAGTGTTGACTCCAGGTTTTTGAGGGCCCTTGAGAGAGACACCCTTACCCCCCCTTCAGTAATTCTATCTTCTCACCATCGTTATCACCAGCTGCTCTTGCTCCTCATCCTCTTTCTCATTGTTGCTACCACTTGCTTGTTTGACAGGCAGAGAGCCAGGGAGCCAGTAGGCAGTGGCATGTATTGCTTCTCCTCTTTCGAATCACCACCATTGACTGGGCCAGAGTGAGAGGCAGGTGAAGAGAAGGATCAAGTCCAGGGGCTGGGGTGTGGGTCCTTGATAGGTGCCTGGTGATGCCTTCCCCCATGAGACTGGCCTTCTTCCCATGTACAAAGCAAATTTGGGCTCAGTTAGGGAAATATATGGGGAGATATACAATGTGACAGCTGTTTTGTCTGGCAGATGGTGGAAATGAATGGGTGGTACTTAATGGTCAATGGGTAATCATAATCATCTCTCTTAGGAAGGAAACTTATTTGAGTTGGTAATTGCATTGCTCAAAGGGAAACCAGAGAGCATCATCAGATGGGTGGATTTTCATGTTTCTCTACCGTCACTATGGCCTCCTGTTGCTGTCCACAATAGCTACAATCTCTTTACAGGGGGAGAGAAAAAGGAAGCAGCAATGATCACGTGGCCCATTAAGGGGCAGTTTTTATCATGCTGCTTTTCCTGCAAATGGCAGATAATAGGGGCACATTCTTTTTCTTTTTTAAAAGGGATTAAAGGGGTCTATTTTGCGACAGAAAAATGAGTGGAAGGCGCAGGAGTTGCGCGAGAGGTGGACAATGACGTCTAAAGGACGCACAAATATCCGTAAGTGGGCAGTAGGGAGCATGCAACAAAACACTCTTCCGATGACGCACTGAATATGGAGCGAAGTAATTGGGGTTGTCTGTTTGCCCTTGGCCAGCAAATGTATCCTATGTATAAACTGGAGGTTACGCCTTTACATGGCTATGCAGTTCTTTAAGATCAGTATACATTTTGATAACAGCATAAGGCTATTTTAGTCAACAAAGCTTTTTCAGAATTGCCTGTGAAGACCTTTGTTAAAAACTGATGTTATATTATCTACCTTTCAGTATTCAGGTACCAAGTCTGAATCGAGCGCTAGTGTTACCATGGTTATTTCACGACTGTGTTGCTCCAGAACACTTAGAGCTGATTCAAATGCTTAGGAAAGGCACGTAATACAGTTCTCGTGGGATTCTACCATCTTGGAATGCACATAGAGATTGCATGTTTGCAATCAACATTGTGCCCCCCCTTAGCAGTCTCACTAAAAATGCAAAACCAATGTGCTAGACTTTCTCAAGAGATGCCAGCTTTGTCTTTTCAATGAGATTTTGGTATTAGAGTTTATTGAAACTGTTCGAATTCACTCTTAGAGCACACCTGTATTACAGTTTTGAAAGGGCAAGATGAGCATTTGGTCTACATTCCTTTACTGTAGTCAATGGATGCAACGTGACTTCAGCCCAATATGGTCCTTCACCTGTCTCGTGGCTGACTGTTCTGAGATATTTTGCATGAATTTGAAAAACATATCCTAGTCTAAAGGATTTCAAATCGAAATAAACAATGAGTTTCTTTAGGGTTTTTCTAGGTTTGTTAAAGTTTGTATTGTTGTACTGCTTTGGGAAAAAGAATGGATGTGAGAAGACACTTCCATATCTCACACACATGTGCATATGAATACACGTGCACACATGCCACCCACCCACATACATGCAAGGTCACACACACACACACACGCAAGGTCTGTGCAAAGTAGTTTAGGGTGGAAAGTAACATAAGGAAGTTATCCAAAATCCACAGTTGGGCAATACTTTTAGTAGGACCAACCAAAATGCCACAAAAGATTGTGCAAACTTTCAATTCCTGTGGAACTCTTCATCAGGTTAGAAAAGTTCTGGAAAACTCAAAAGCAGACACAATCTTTTGTGGCATTTTGGTGGATCTTAATAAAGATATTTTCCTATGGTGGATTTTGGATTTCCCCCCTCTCATAGACCAGCACAGCTACGTTTGTTTTATTTGTTTTTATAACGATGTTCGTTGCTGTAAATTTGAGCACAGTGTTTTCTTTCTTTTGTTTTGATTACTTCCTTGGCTTGGTTGACTTTGTGCAGAATGATATAAAGTTGTTAGTGTCATTTAAAAGGAAAATTACACACATTGTTATTTATCCAGTGTTGCTTGTATAAATTCAATCCCCTTGTTTTACATTCTCAAGGTTATCAGCTTTCACAGCAACAACCAGGTTACCTTTGTATACTTGAGGGTACAGGCTAATGGAAGATAACTCAAGTGGTGGGTTGGTAATTCTAGCAATGGAACTCTCACTCCTACAGGGTGAGGTATCACAGACAAGCTCTTTACAGGTATACACATGGTGCTCCGCCTTCTCTGAAAATTATGCATGCTGATACATAATTCACAAGATGGGGGGAGGAATCCAAACTCTTTTGTAGTGGAAATTGTTGAACCAGAAGATTAGCTCCTTAGCCAGTTCCTCCTCCCTAGCACTTGAACCTCTGACATAGCATGGTAAGAATCATGATGGTTGGGGGAGAATTAGAGTTGATGGAGTTTATTTTTTGGATCTGTGGATATGGGTGTACAAATCCAGAGAAACAGCAACATTCACCCAACTCCAAATCTAGATTTTATCCCCCACCCCATCATGTGTTGGCTAGATGTTTTGAACTACAACTCCTATTGGCCATGCTGGATGGAAGTGATGGGTGTTGTAGCCAAAATATCTGGGCAGGATCTACACTATTGCTTTATAATGCTTTATAACAGTTTTGACAACTGTACAGGCCCAGGACATATTACATATATCCTGCTTGGTGTAGATCTAGCCCTAGAGTGCACCAGGTTGGGCAAAGCTGTACTGCCTCTCATTGCCCTGTAGGTCACTCTCTCACTGAGATCTGTGCCCCAGTACCTGTACCCATAGTGAACACACCCAAGAGGAGGAAAGGGGATGAATGGGGATTTCCCCTTATGCATAGCTCTAAAGAGAGAGAGACAAGGAACCACAGTCAGATCACTTCTTTCCTACCAAACTCCTCTCTCGAAGCTTCATCCAACACCAACACCCCCAAATCAGGGGCTATGTTTCATAGCTATTGCACCAGTGCTTCCTCTACAAGTATGTTAAAAAGTTCTATAGCTTGGAATGTGAAACAGCAGTTGAACCAGTTAAACCAGCCATAGATGAAAAAGCAAATTCTGAACATGCTAATAATGATCTGGATGGTGCCTTATAAAGGGACATGTCTCTATTTCAAATTCAAATAATACCAAGCCTGTTTCATTGTCAGAGTTCCCTACCTCTGACTATGCCTCTCTAAAACTACAGGTCCCGTGGTTCTTTTGGGGGAAAGCCATGACCAGAAATGATATTCGGAGAGTTTGAGGGGGCATTGTAAAGTTGTTGTTGCAGAGATAAACATGCTAATCCCGCCTCTCGCTTCTGCCCTGCAGTGGTCTCTGGTCAAGCTGGTTTTGCAGGTTTCTGTAGCACTTCAAACTGTACCTGGGAAGAACCAGAAGGAGTTTCCAGCAACGTGACTGCTACTGTTGCAACAGACTTGTGTACATTTTCGTGTGACTGTCGGTGCCCGTGACACATCACACAGTAGTGCTAAGGACAACATATCTCTCACACAGCAATGACTGTCATATCCCAAAGTGAAGTTTAAGTTCCAGAGTTGCCCCCCAAATTGTCAGTCATGTTATTCAGCTGAACTAAATACTACGGGGACCGGTCCCTCCAAGAAGTGGAACACACCGTGCCAAGTCACACCAACTTAGTTCCACCCACTTCAGACTCCACCCACCTTTCTCATTCCAACTCTACCCAAAGAAGGCCAGTGGTGTACTGGTGCCAGGATTCACAGAGAGGCAGTTCTGACACCATTATTATTATTATTGTTGTTGTTGTTGTTGTTGTTGCTGCTGCTGCCATTAGCTGTCACCCCCTTTAGAATTCCCTGTTCCCTCTGACCTTAGCTGTAATCATCCCAGTAGCTCGGTCTTGAATGGGCAAGACCCAACAGCTGTATGAAAGACCCACTTCGGGTAGAGATGAAAAGTGCTAAAAGTGATGTGTTGATATGGATCCACCCAGCTGCCTGCATTTTGGGCCTTTCCTTGGGAGCATGGCTATGAGGACCATCATGATGAGTGTATCCATTTCAAAATTTACCACCACTGCAGAAGACCCTCCTATCAGCCATAACTAAATGGAACTTCTATAAGGGTGGCCATGTGTCCTACTTTACAGAGGAGAGTGCTCTGTTTGAAGCTCTGTCAGAGGATAGTCCTCTATTTGAATGCCTCTTTTGTTTGAGGGGCTGCCCAGTCCAAATCTGGTTAAAATTTATTCATGAGCTATGAGAAGGGAGAGCAGGGAGGGGCCTCGAAGTTGCCCATCAACAGTCAGCACCTGGACAGCAGACTGAGCAGGCATACAACTCACCTAGTTACAGTCTTCCCCTCAATGGTGAGATGTAAGACATTTCTACTTAAATTATAGTACTTATTTCTCCATGTGCACCTATACACATTGTGATGCGCACCATCTCCATATAGCACCATCTCCATATAGTGACACAAATAAGTCACTGATAATATCCAAAGTCTGCTCAAGTAGTTTATCACATTTTTCTGGTGGATCAAGCGCACCCCTGATCTTTGTAAAGGGCTGAATACAGTAACCAGGGTCAAGAATAAGGCATCATGGGGCAGGTCTGGAATTCCTAAAATCATGCCACAAGATCCACTGAATATTAAAAACAGGGGCTTATTTATTCATAGACAGAAAAGAACGGCTGACGGACAGAAACCATGGGTCAACATACACAACAAACAGGAACAAAAGAAGCAAAGTTGCTACAATCCCTACATACACTGAAGGCCAGTTTGCACAATTGCAGGGTGTTTAATAAGCTACAGTGTTTTTTAAACCAGTCTGTTCATGCTGGTCGTGTCCGAGCCAATTTCCTTAATTATTCTCGCAGGGTGTGAGTTGTTGTGATATATGAACCCAGTGAGAGTGGCTGGCTGGGGTGCTTAACAAACCACTTAGAAACCGTGCTCTATTGTAGGGTTTCTGGGTGGTTTGTTAACCATCTCAGCCATCTACTCTTGCTGGGTTTGGACATCACAACAAGCTGTGCCCAATGAGGATAATTAGGTAAATCCACCAGCACATGACTGGCATGTGGAGCGGTTAGTAAGCCATCACAGCATATTAACCACCCTCGTGTCGTGTGAACCAGGTCGAACTCCAACTCCGGTCACTTAGAGCAGGGATGGGAAACATCTTCCACCCCGAGGGGTGAATTCAATTGCAGAGTGGTGGATTAGGACAAAGGCAAAAGCAAAACTCAGCAAATATATAACATCCCCACCACACCCCCCAGCATATTTTGGTTTAAAGTTCTCACTGCCAGGAGCTAAGTCTTGAGAGAGGCATTTCAATATTTTAGAATAGGAGAAAACTGCACAACAGCTAAGAAGTCACCACACATTTGCAGAGGAGGCTGGTGACTCTGAAGTCAGTGGGGCGATGAATCTGCTCTGGGTTTTAGTCAAAAGCATCCAAACCCTAAAGTGTCATAGATACTCCTTTAGAATTCTAACTAGGGGTGTGCATCGGATCGGATCCGATCCGATGCACACCCCTAAGGAGTGTAACCATATGCGTGTCCTCCTATACCCCATAGACTACAGGGAATAGTCGTAGCTGGGCCCGCCCAGCTATGACTATTCCCTGTAGTCTATGGGGTATAGGAGGACACGCGTACGGTTACACTCCTTAGGGGTGTGCATCGGATCGGATCCGATCGGATCCGATGCACACCCCTAATTCTAACTGGTTCTTACTGAAACCTGGGGTGAATTCACTACCCCATTGACATCAGAGCCACCAGCCTCCACTGGCCAAGGAAAAGAGGCATGATACACCATGGAGGCCATATTTGGCCCACAGGGGAGGTTCCTCACCACTGATTTAGAGGGTAATACAACTAGGGTGACCAGATAAAATCCAGGTCAGGGCTTATGTAACTTTAACAGTTGTAGAGAAAAGGGAATTTCAGCCAGTGTCATTTGTATTCAGTTAGTTCCTGGTGAAATTCCTTCTTCATCACAACAGTTAAAGGTGCATGCACTATACTAGAGTGACCATATACAAAAGAAGGCAGAGCCCCTGCAACTTTAACTGGTGTGATGAAGTGGGAATTTCACCAGGAACTAATTGCATACAAATGACACTGGCTGAAATTCCCTTTTCAATACAACTGTTAAAGTTACATGAGCCCTGACCTGGATTTTATCTGGTCACCCTAAATTATCCCCCCTCCTTTTTTGGGTGATCTGTTTCTCCTGTTTTTGCGTATGGCAATGGCTAAGGGGCCATTCAGAGGTGATACACTTCTGTATACAAGATGCAGAGGACAAGTAACAAGGAAATGCTACTGCCCCCCTCATCATGCCTTGCTGAGAAGCTTCCCAGAGGCGTTTGGCTGGTCGCCGTTGGAAATAGAGCACTGTTAAATGGAGACAAGTGACTTTCCTAAGATCACAAACTGCGTACAAATCAGAGCGGTGGCCAAAAGCCCAAATATTAACCACTCCCAGTTATGTTCCCTTCCAAAAATTACCAGTTTTAGCTGAATATTTGCTGCAATGCCATGGTATGCCATGCTCTAAATTGCCTCCCCCACCCACCTGCATCCCCTGTCAACTTCCCATGTTTGCAGAGACGGAAAGGAAAAGAAATTCAGGCAGCCTCACAAAGGAATGTTGCTCACATGACTTCTTCACACAATACAATAATTAACTTATGGATTCCCTGCCAGAAGGTGTGGGGATGGCCACCAGCTTATGTGGGTTTAAAAAAAGGATTAGACAGGAGGAGACGTCTAGCAACAGATGTACTCCATGATATCTAAGTGGACGCTGTGTATTTGGAGGCAGAGCAGATGGTAGAGGCAAACACACAGGCCCAGCACCAGCCTGCAGCACAGTGGGGGCAACTGCTGGGACCCCAGTTGGCCCAATGCAGGTGATGCTGGCTCCACTTTAAAAACACACACCTCTTTTAAAGATCCTTGCCGAGGGGAGAAGCTTTTGGCAAGCACCTTCTCCTTTCCCCCAAATGTGTCTGGGTCCCTTTGCAATGCTATGTCAGGGCCAAGATTCATTTTCCACACAGCTTCCACCCCAAATGCATTTGCCCCACAGTTCCCCTTCGAAACCTGCCTTCTTCCACATGAACCTGCCTATGCATTATTAAGATCTGCATCTGAGGCTGTTCTCTAGATGCCTTTGTCATCAGACAAAAATGGGTGGTGAGTGGACTTTTTAGTGGGGGCTCTGACTCCTCCTGAATTATCACTTGTAGGCCTCTCAGCTGATACTTACTTTGATAAGCATTACGTTCCTGGCTGAAACTTTGTGCCAGTCTTCACCTGAAATAAGAGCTGCTGTTTTATAGGGGCTGTGGTGTTTTTCTGTTCATTCTATTTGAATTTGCAATGTTTTTATCTCTCTTGCTGTGTTTTTACTTTTGTGTGTAAATCACTATGGACATTTTTGGATATCTTTTCATTAATAAATAAATACATATATAACTATTTCTCCTCTCTAAATGAATCCCCCCTTCGATGAATTGTACATTTATTCCCACATCACAACAAAGTAAGAGCATAATACCCCTTTCATCTCACCTCAGTCAGTCACACAAACTTTCCTTCAGTCATGCAGGGGACTGCAAACATATTTGGTGGAGAGCAAAGGGATCCATGCCTATGGAGAGCCCTGTACACTGGAGCCCATGCTGGGAAAGACATAGATCCAGTACTCTATTCCACAAAAATGACTACCCACCTCTCCACCAAAGAGGCTGGCTGGACTCAAACAAGGCTGGCAGGCAGCGGTTGCCTAATCAGTATCCACCCGGATCGATGAGCCAGTCTGCTTCTGTCCCTATGCCTCCTCTGTAAAGGGCAGCACATGCACCTTTGACGTGTTCCCGCATTGTCTGTGAGGCAAGGAGAGTGTGAACTCCATGAACCCCATTTGTGTCCCCTGTCCCAGTATGCTGGCATGGTTCAGAGCCTTTAATAGGTCCTGAGACAAGAGTCTTGATTTCAATGGCAAACACAAAACAAAAAACAGTAAAAGTCAGTGGGCATTTGTGTTTGTTTTGGGCCCTTTAAGGCGGAATTTGGATATATGGGGAGTGCACTTTCCTCCCCTCTGACACACCATGCTCCAGTTAAGGAGATCTCTATGCGCACGTAGGGCATGTAGAATTTGCAGGATCAGGAACCACAGACTTAAACTGGATGCACATTCAGATATGAATGAGAGTATGCATTCAAGCACAGATGTTGTCTGCCCACTGCTTTTCAGGGAATGTGTTCAAGTGAGGACCTGAATGCGCATCCTCATCCATATACTGGCACAACTACCTCATCTAAATGCGTTTTACTGATGTCTAGAGCTGTGTTGGGGCTTGAGTAACTGTGTCATTTCTGGGCACAATTCAAAATGCTGGTTATTATCTGTAAAGCCCTCTATGGTTGGGTCCAGGGTATCTTAAGGACTGTCCTTTACCCATGCCTGTCATTTAATGAGGCCTCACTTCTTGTCCCATCTCCACTGGAGAAGTGGCCAGCAGTGACTCGGGACAGGGTTTTTAAGAGCTGGTGCCCAAGCTATGGAACCCCCTTCCTCGGAGGTTGCCTTGGCCTCCACATTGCAAGCTTTGTTGAGCCATAAACATTCTTTTAATCTGCCAGGCTTTTTATCATAAGCAATTTGCTCTCCTGGCTCAGTGTTTTTATCTGAGCGGCTTTGCTGTTTCTCATGTTTTATTCACATTTGGAGTGGGTTTTTTATTGTTGGTTTTGGATTTGACTCCTTTTTATTCTGTTAACTCCTTTGAAATCCTAGAGTGCGAAAAGCAGACTGTAAACAAATAAACAACCCTCCACATGTCTGAGGTTAAGGCTGCAATCCTCTACCTACTTTCCTAGGACAAAGTCCCATTGAACTCATTGAGGCTTGCTTTTGAGTATACAATTATAAGATTGCACCGCAAATGAAAGAGCTTCCAGGATGACTCAGAGACCGGCTTCTCACGATCACAGAGAAAGAAATAAGCTGTGTGTGCTGTTGTGTGCCGGTGGGATTTGCATAATTATCCTTCAGCAGAGCAGCCTGTCCTGTCATGTTGTGCGAACCTGAACAGGGTGGCTTGTTGCTGTGCGTAACAAGCTACCCAGAATTTTATGATAGTTTATGGGTTGCTGTTGAGGGTAATTATGCAAATCTCCCTGGCATGTGACTGGCACATACATGTGTGGGTGGGGGGGGGAATACACCACAGTGGCTTAATTCCTCTCCATGATCATGCAGACCGAGTCATTGACTTTCACATTGGTATGAGCCTTGGACCCTCTCATTTTAGAAGCAAAGCATGCCACTACATATGCTTCAGTATTTGGGCCAAATGCAGTGATTCACAACTGCAGCTGCTAAACATACTTAAAACAACAACAGCAATAGGCACTGGACCCATTCAATCAATTATACCTATTACACTGATACTGCCAGGGCTGGAATCAAGGGATAGGCATGGCCAGGCACCTGCTGAGGGCCCACACCTCAGCAGAGGCCACTGACCAGAGCTCCTTGGACTTCCTCCTCCTCTTCACCATTGTGTCATTCGTGTTCACCTGCCTCTTGTTCTGGCCCAGATGTAAGAAGGGCCACGCTGGATCAGGCCATGAGTCCATCTAGCCCAGCATTCTGTTTATATAATGGCCAACCAGCTGTGGACCAGGGACCCACAAGCAGGACACGGGTGCAACAGCACCAGGCAATAGCAATGGTAAGAAGGAGCAGCAACAGATGCCCCCTGCCTACTTGCTAGGTTGACCATATGAAAAGGAGGACAGGGCTCATGTAACTTTAACAGTTGTAGAGAAAAGGGAATTTCAGTCAGTGTCATTAGTATGCAATTAGTTCCTGGTGAAATTCCCTCTTCATCACAACAGTTAAAGTTGCAGGCACTATACTAGAGTGACCATATACAAAAGAAGGCAGGGCCCCTGCAACTTTTAACTGTTGTAATGAAGAGGGAATTTCACCAGATATGAATTGCATACAAATGATGCCAGCTGAAATTCCCTTTTCTCTACAACGGTTAAAGTTACATGAGCCCTGTTCTCCTTTTCATATGGTCAGCCTACTACTTGCTCACTGGCTCTGTGCCTGTCAAGCAAAGTAATGGTAGCAGTTATGATAAAGAAGATGAGGAGCTAGAACAGCTAATAGCGACCATGGTGGTGAGAAGGTAGACTCACTGAGAGAGAGGACTCATTGAGAATGCCTTACCCAAGGGCCTTAAAAAACCTGGAGCTCGCCCTGGAGATAGCTGGAGGGCATGAGTCACATCAGTGATACAGCAGGTAACAGAAACATCACCTATTTCCAAATGCCAAATGACTGGGAAATTGGCAGGTGGTTCGTTCATATCCATGCACAGACATTTGGAATGCTGCATGTCCTCATAAATGGATCGATATATTTATGGGGCTGCAGCGCAAATGGGCTGGCATTCTTTTATTTCCTTCATGTACGAATGCCCACTGATTATTTTTTTTTGAACTGCAAGTGATACCTCCACCCTCAAATTAACGTCACATTGCTGCTTTTAAACAGGCAGAGTGGATGTCTCTTGCATAGTCTGGAGAAACTATTGCCTCATTCAGGCACACCAATGTTTTTTTTTCTCTCCTTGTACATTTTTCTAAAAATATTTGTTCTGGGGCTGGTATCTCAGTGTGCCAAGTTTTAACCCCAAAGCGGGGAGGGGCAGTGGGAGGGGGAAAGAAGAGAGTATGTTCTAGTTTGCGCAAGAAACCTTTATGCTTTGGAAATTTACAATGGGGAGTGGCTTATGCACACTGAATTGTGTAGCAGTGCTGCCCTCCACTGCTAAATGGAACCTAGGCCTAACTACGTCAGTGGGTATAGGCAGCGTACTGCTAGATGGGGCCTCTGAATTACACAATAACCTGCCTAGCTCTTAGCACATTCTGTACCAGTTGCAAGCATTGGGTGCAGCTGCTCCAGATGACAATTTAAGTGCTACAGTAGAAAGGCCTAATTCCCCCCACACCCCATTTCCATTTTTGCATTAGGGGATCTTCACAGTCTTAAATATGATGTCGCCCCATCTCCAGCGCTTACATTATACCACTGTCAATAAACACAGGGACAGGATGTACTAACGCAGAGGATTAACGGAACAAACTCGAGTAAACTGCAACCGCCTGAGAATTGTATTCTCTCTCCCAGTTTCAGACTACTTTAAAGGAGTGAAGAGAACGTGCGACATTTCATTTCCCCAGTGAGTGGGATGCATTTATAATGAGATATGTTTTCAGCTGTGCGGCATAATAAGCTTTCAGAATGAAACTTTTGTGATGACTGTGTTCTGGCTTCCCCTATCCCAAATATTTACTGCTGATGACAATGTAAAGAGTACTTTACGTGCCACGGCCTGGAGTGAATCGGTATGGGCAATCTGTGTCATCTCAGGCCCTGTGCTCCTAACGAACGATTCATCGTTTACACTTCTGTAAGCTGATTTAGTCTTTTGCATTGACTGGATTGAGGGAGAAGCAGCAATTGTTACAAAACCACAGAACTGATAACATGTCCTTGTTTTTGCATTACTAATCCGGTTATTCTAGTGGTAACATTCCAAATATTAAAAAGATAACAAATACAGGCATATATAAGCGGAGAAATGCAATTAAACTCTGTTATCCAAATGTTGCAGGGACTCCTTATCGCAGCCTTGAATGTCTCCTGATAAATTCCACAGTTTTTGTTCAGAACTATACATGCTGTTCTCCAGTTCCAAGCCCACCCCTCCCTCCCACACACACACACACAAACAAACACAAAGGAAATCTAGATTCTGTGCTGTTGTGATGTTTTACTGTTTGTGGTTGTAAATATATTGCGAACTTTATTGTTTGTGATATGCATTTATTTATATCTTTAAAAAGGGTTAAGAACAATAACAGGTAAAGTAAATAACTAGGCCGAAATGTACTTACTGTTTGTGGTTATAGGTCTTGGTAAGTATAGCGTGATTGGCCGGTTGTGGGGGAGTGCCTGGATTAGCTGGCTGTGTAAGAGTGGGAGAAGCTAGAGCGAGTGGAGTGTATATATGTGTCTGACAGAGAGAGCTGACAGGGTTGATAGGGGAGATTTGAGATAATTGAGAGTATTGAGAGAGAAGGAGTCTGAAGCAGGATTATTAGATGAGAAGAGTGTTTGATTGAGAGATTGAGATAAGATTTTAGAGCATAGATTAAATAAGGAACAGTTTGTTAAAGTAGAAGAGTTCTGACTGAAATCAATAAGCATTGAAACCTTGTAACCGATATGCAATTGAACTGAAGTAACCATTAAGCTTGTTGAAACACAATTTCTTATTAATAAATTCTTGTTAATTCCATCTCCTGGTGTGGTCTGTGGGTGTACCTGAGAAGGTACTGGTGGCAGCAGAACAAAGAAGTTATCTGGAGGCCAGGTTGCTGGGCTGTGGTGCTGTGGGGCCTAAGTAAAGGCGAGACAGGGGCAGCAGCAGCAACTGTGGATAACACCACAGTTGATAATTCTGTAGTGCATACATCAGTGAGGCTTGTGTAATTTCACACAGTTTGTTGGGTTTATGTTGCTGCAACCTTTTGAGTTTTTCATTTTTTCCAGGCACTGTGGTTTGGAGGATTGTACAGCCATCACTGATTCACATGAATTACATTATGCTTATTGTGCTTTCTTTGGTGGGAAATAATAATTGACCAGCATTTAAACCAGTAATCCAGCTTTTCCCAAATATGCACCTTTATCATTAAAATAACCTCCCCCCAAACCACCTTTTAGAGGCAAAGTGCCCAGAACAGACAGTTGTAGGGTGACCAACTGTCAGGATTTCCCCGGATTTGTCCTGTTTTTTGTTCTATCCTGGGTGTCCGGGGGGATTTTCTGTAATTTTCTATAATGTCCTGGAATGACACGCTTTCCCATTTAAGGCCACCATTAGCATGGCAGGGGGAATGACACGCTTTCTGGAGGTGCATCATTTCACCCCCACTGCTCCAATTGGGGCCTTAAAGGGGAAAGCATGTAATTCCCAGACTTTATAGAAAATGCCCTGAATGGAGCAGTGGCGTGGGGCGGGAATGACACGCTTTCCCCTCCTCCGCTCCAGTCAGGGCTTTTATGGTGGCAGGGAGAATGATGCACTTTCTGGAGACCCCAGAAAGCCACCCCCCATTAGGTGTCCTCTGTTTTAATTTCCCAAATATGGTCACCCTAGACAGTTGGGACATGAAGCACTTTAAACACCAAGAAGGCTGCTCCTGCCATAGCAATGCTCTGTCATTTAATTTCATTTCATTTAAAGCATTTTTTACCCTCCCAAATCTGCTCGCAGAGTAATTTACGAAGTTCAGTTGTGTGACAGCCCCTGCTCACAAGCTTACAATGATAGACATGATAGATGAGGGGAAAGGGATGGGGAGGGAGGAGGGAGGAGGAAAACACTTCTTCCTGAAGTTAAATAGTAATCTTTACAATTGCTAGCTGGTGTTGAAGCATTTTATGCACCTTTCCTTATTTCATGTAGTTAAATGTGCTTCTCAGCCTCCTGTACTTGAGCATACATCTTTACAGATTTTAAAACAACAACAACAAGAGGAATAGCAGGGCTACCTGAATTGATTTGTTGGGATGACACATCATGCTGTTGGTACTGGACTGGAGCTACTGATCAGGGCCCTTGAACAGTACATTTTAGGGTCTGAAATAGCCTGGGAAGGCCCCAGGGGTTCAGCTAGTAGCAGGCAGAATAGACAAAGGCTACAGGAGATAAAGCTGCCTTGAGGCCCAGGAATGGGCAAAAGGCGGGATACAAATAAAGATAATAATAATATAAATCCACTCAATCAATGCACACGTATCACAAACACTGAGTAAGGCCCAAATTTTAACTAGACATGATGATGGAGATGCATGAATAGCTCTGTGGTCTGTTTAAACATTTGCACTTAGCAACTGCTGTGGCTGGGAAGTGGCGTTTGTGGTACTGATCTGGATCAGGACTGCAGTTTAGGAAGAATGGTTTTTTTAACCCTTCCCCCCCATGCAGTTTTTGTGATGAAAGTTGCCCCAAACTTCACTATTTTCCTGTTAGATAAATCATGCATGTGAATATATTTTTTTCCAAATACAACAGACTGCAGCTTTGAAGGAGGGGGATTTTCATTCAGAAAAAAGCATGGGGGTGGGTGGGAAAGGTTAACCCCTCACCCATGAACCTTGCTCTCAATCACCCCCACCTCAAACCGCTATCTGCAAAAGTTTAAAAAGTGTTGTGATGACTTCACGCACCTGCATCATCTTCTCTAGTTTGGTACTAAGAAGTTCATTTCTTTTCCCATCCAATGAAGTGTTCATGTGGCTCTCTCTAAAGTGCTGAAGTCTGAAGTCTGAACTACACAAGCATAGCAAAGGGTATTGCCTATGCTGAACCCACAATGTTTTCCATGTAGGCACTGAAAGTTAGCTGCTGGTTCAAACGTATTAATCTCAGCACTGCTCATGAGACACCAATGACACACATGATTCCTAAATGGAAGCAATATAATTTCGGAAGATGTATGCCTCTGAAAATCATAAATTTGCACACCGCATGACTACTAGGTTTTTAACCCTTCTAATGGTCAGGGATTATGGGACCTGTAGTCCAAAACATCTGGAGGGCACTGGGTTGTCTACCCCTGGGTAAGCCATACATTGTTTGCTTGTTTGCTTGTTTTCTTTCCCCAATGTGGCGCTTTCCAGATATTTTGGAGGGTACAATGTTGGGGAAGGAGATTGCTCTCCAGCTATTTGACTGTTGCTTCTGCTTTGTGTTCAGAGGAAGAGTGCTCAGCTCTGAGAATTGCTTAATGAAACAGGAAGTACATACTGGGGTGACGTACTTCAAGCATGAGCCTTACTTCCCCCCAGTACTCCCCCCAGTACTTTGGCACTAAGGGCATATCTACTCCACAGACTCAGGCTGCCTCTTCATGGCACTGGGAGCGCTGCGCAGTGGCGGTGCCCACCAGTGCACTCCGCAGTGACGCTCCTTCCGGAGATCTACTGGCGGCAGCTGGAGGGGCGGCAGGAAGCATTGGCTCCCCTACTCTAAAGTATTGTTGTTGTTTTGTTTTTAAAATGGGGTGGGGGAGGACTGCAGAGGCGGGGCAGCGAGCTTATGGCTCGCTGCTCCACTCCCTTCCCTGGCCAGCCCGCTCCGCTCTAAAAATGTCAGGGTAAATGCCTGACTTTTTTAGTGCGGAGCAAAGCCCCTTTGCCCCTAGATGGCTTCGCACTGGCGGCAGCATCATGTAACCCAACTCCACCAGTGTGAAGCCATCTCGTTGCTAAGTGTCCGTCTAGAGGTACCCTCATTCTGGGTCCTTCCAGACAAAGGGCTCTTAGCGGTCGCATTGTGCAGTTGTTTCATCTTTTTTTCCTTAATAGATTTTTTTCAGTAAGGAAAAAGATGGAGCATAGGAAGCTGCCTTATTCTGAGTCAGACCCAGTGGTCCATCTAGCCCAGCATTGTCAACACTGACTAGTGGCAGCTCTCCAGGGTTTTAGGCAGGAGTTTTTTCCACCCCTAATGCCAGGTATCAAACCAGTGACCTTCTGCATGCAAAGCCTATGCTCTGCCACAGTGCTACAGGCCTCCCAATAGGGGTGGGAAAAGCAGAAGAGGGTAACAAGTGTGAGATGACAATATCTCTCTGTAGCCCCTGCAAACTACCATGAATGAGACAGGGTGATGGCATCATAAAAGCCTTGTCTGGAAGCTCCCCTGTCTACCTCAGGAACCCTGGAAATTGTAGTTTTGTGTGTTAGGAATACCAATCTGTATATCAGAGAAGTCTCAGCACCTTTACCAAACAACAATCCCAGGATTCTTTATGACAAGCCATGGGAAGTGGAACTAAACTGGTGTAACACTTATATGCTTGTCTTGAAGATATTCCTTAATACTAATGTCAGGAGAAGAGGAACACATCATGTGTAAATGCTATGCGGATGTTTGGTTCATGCTCAGAACAAAGATCAAGAAGCAGTATATGCCGTGGCTTCCTGATGCGTGCATTAAAAGTGCTTATTGATTATATAGCCCTTTTAATTTCTGAACTGTTTTGCATTCTTTATTCTGTTTACCCTGACAACAGCCCTGCAGATAGGTATTTATTATTTCCAGTTTACATAGGGGGAATTGAAGATGAAAGGCAGTGATTTGTCCAAGGTCGTTCCATGTCTATGTCTTCAAATGCTCTGACTGCTGTACCACTTAGCCGTACAACAATCCCTTGAAAATTGACCCTGTCAGGTCTTTTGCCCTCTTAACTGAGAGCTATCAAAGACATTATTCCTGGGCAGGATCTACACTACTGGTTTAAAATGGTTTATAACGGTTTTGACAACTGTTGGGGCCCATGACACACTCTATGTACAGTTTTCAAACCATTTTCAAAGTGTTATATCCTGCTTGGTGTAGATCTGGCCCAGATCTATTTTCCAGGACTGTATGGTATCATTGCCCTTAATGAGGAAATGAAGCACAAAGCCTTTCTCTTTGCCAAGGTCACCCTGAGCCAGCCAGGCTGCCCTGGGGCCCACTTTTCCCCAGGCTTACTGCCCTTTAGCTAATTTGTATTCCCTCCCCAGCCCAGACCCCAACACCAAAAGTACCCCCCCTCCTATATTATATTGTCCTTTGCTAAATCTAAATTAGCTGATGGTTAGTACGCTAGAGAGGAAAGCAGGCATATGTGGTTCAATTTGGTTTTTGACTCCTTAAATGATATGAATGGCTTTTAAAGGCCAGGTCATCCCTCTCACAGATAGAAGCAGGCAGTCAGACATATATAACTGACAGCAGGATGTAACTGAGCCTGGAGCAGGGAAGTATAAATAAAGTCCAGCTTCTGAGTCCTGGATCAAAGCCACTTGTAACACAAAGTACATTCCGGCCTGAGTGTAACAAACCGTACCAATCTCCTCCCAGGCTGTGACTTGAGGATTGAGAGTGAGGACCTGGGGGGTGGGGAAAGGCTTCTTGCTGATGAGCTTTCAGGATGCAGAGTGAGTCAGTGCCGGGCACTGTACAGGGTAGTGATGGGAGTGATGGAATGCAGCAAGCTGGTTTGCTACTGCAAGCTCTCATCAAACACCTAACATTGGATTCCTTTCTCCAGAGAGAGCCATTTTTCTTAAGATGCTCTGTTCAATGGATCCCAAATCTTTGAAAAATCAAAGATCATGGTCACTGCCTTCCATAGCTCCTCCTCTTTTCATCTTCCTGGATCTGGCTCTACCATTAGGCAGGGTGAGGCAGTCACCTCATGTGGCAGATTCTGTGGAGCAGGCCATGCTGCTGAGGCATAACACACACCAACAGTCCAGGGCAGGGGTAGGCAATTTCCATTATCTCTGACCATTAGCCATCCTGTCTGGGGCTGATGGGAATTGTAGCTCAAAGCATTTGGAGGGCACCAAGTTCCCTACCACTGGGTCTACCTACATGTCTCCTGGTTCCCAGTGATGGGCCCCAAAATGGCATGGTTGTTTTGGGCTGCTAGAGCTTTTCTACATGAAGCTTTTAACCTACCAGTTTTACAAGGTTTCTTCTTCTGGATTCTTTGTGCGATTAAATTCGGCTCCTTTACATGTGTTTTGTTTGCCCAGTATTTTTTCTCTCTTTCTTTTTATATGTTTCATTACACAACCACTAGGTGGCATTGTGGTATAGCAGAACTGTGCAAATACACCAGGGGTTCGTGCTGCCATTCATGGAAATATTAGACTTCTCTCCTTAGTAAAAATGCTCTACAATGGTTACAAAGAATGGGAGAGGCCCTGGTGGAGACATCATGTAAAGCACCCGGAATTTACTGTGAGTGAGGAATCATGAGCTCACAACAAATGCCTCGTGTAAAAAGGCTCTCCAACTGAGCTGTGACAGAGGCTTTCAGTAAAAAGATATTGCTGCCTGTATAGTTTGCCTTTGCAATATGTCATCACATATTGGTTGCATAATAGGCATGTTAGTGCAACATGAATCCATCTGCTTCTTTCTTAGGACATACAAATACAACAGTTGGTTCCTTCTTTGCTTCCACTCACAACACAAATTGTGATTAAACACTGTTCCTATAAATTGAGCAATTCAATGGAATTAAGATGTCCTTAAGATTCTCCCAGTCTTGAGGAACCACTCATCCACGAACAGTTCTTGTGCAGTTAGGATAACATTATAAATGAGCTGATCATGTGGATGGGATCCAACTGGGGCTGTCTATGAAATTGTCAAACCCCCCCCACACACACACACACACATTACATGATGCTCATTCAGTGGGAAAAACATAAATGATCATCCCTTGCATATGTGGTTGGGTTAAACATTCTCCCAGGCATGTGGAAGCTGCTCATGAATTAGTGTGAACATTTAGCATAGCATCTAAAGGGTACCTAACTATATTTGTAATGTTAAAGACTAAATAAGACCAAGTATGTATGACAAGTGTTTTTCATTTAAAGAACTGGAGGAGGTATGAATGGGCTCCCAGTGTGTGTCTGTAAACGTTTCGGTGTAGATTGTCTATAAATGTCTCAGTCTGGATACAAATGGACCTTGATGTCATACTTCCTCATCTGTAAAATGGGTCTTTTGTCTATTTAGACCATCATTTCCTGAAATAGTGCACTGGTTGTTCTTTCATGGAAGGTTGGAAGATGTTGCAGCTGCTTGGTCTTCCTACAGAACCACAAACCATTTTGAGAGTAAAAGGATGGAATAGTTAGTGATAAGAGAAAGACCCAGCATGAATCATGATTGTGTAGACAGATTGCACTTCAAGGCATATTAGTCAGCCTTGATCATGCACAAAGAGGATGAGAGGTGCTCTCAAAAAGGCCTGAAATTTTCAAATGAGGCTTAGCCAAAAATGATTGGAAATTGTGGATTTAGAGTCCGATTCCATATAAGCTCTTTGAGGGCAAAGACAATCTTGAGTAGTCATATACAACACCTAGAAGAATCAGGATCTGCTGTCACAGAAAAATCTCTATTTGGACTGTTTATCTGGACTGTGTGCTGGTCAACACATCACCCATATTGATAGCATTGGCTCATCCTGCTGGCTTGGACTCAAGGGGTGCCGAGAGCCTTTCCCTGGTATAGCTTTGCATATTTAGACCATGCAGTAGGGACAATATGGTATATAGTTTAGAAACTCCATTTAGGGCAAGAAAAGGGCAAAAGTCCTGTTGCTTTTGCAAGGAACAAGTGCCTGTGTTTGTGCATGTGTGCAGTGAAAGGGAAGACAGGGTGGTGGAGAGAAAAAGCTTTATTCGGGGCTCTTGGAAACCAGCACCAAGTAGCACAGCAAGTGCGCGACAAACATGCATCTCCCAGGAGACAGTTATGTAGTCATGCATGTCAGCGAGGTTCAGGTCTCACGTTGTTGAACTTGTTTGCTTCGTTAGATCTGCGAGGCGATGGCGACAATTTACATTCAGAAATAACCCCCAGGGCAGCAACATAGAGATGACTTGAGTTAATCTCTTATGGCTCGGGTGGTTTGTTTCCCGGAGCCGTCCCTGCGCTACCCCATCCTTGTGTGAGAGTGGGCTTCCAGCTTCCCCCCTCCCTCCCCCCATACCTCTGCAAAGCTGAGGAAAAGGGTGGGGAGGGGAGGATTGCTGAACTGCAAACCAGTCCTCGGTGCAAGCTGAGAACACAAACAAGAGTGAGAAGCTGATGTGAGCTGGGCTACGTGCCAATGAGGCAGAGCTGGAACACAATGTACAGAGCGCGAGGCAGCAAAGGGAACAGCCTGACTCAGCAGCCGGGGAAGTGGGTGTGCTGTGTCGCTAGATAAACCACTCCTGCGGGCTTGTGGTCAGCAGCATCAGTCCTCCTGACACACAAGCTCCGGGCTTCTGAGACTGCAAGGCATAAAGAGAGACATTCATGAGTCCAGCTGTCTGTCCGTTTTTGCTGTCTAGCTGGCTGTTTCCAAGGGCCATGGTGCAGCACACAAGAGTGCGTTCCTGCACCGTGCATTGCTCTGCCTTTGAGTTTCTGTTCGGAGACCAGAGTTCTTCCAAGTGTCTCACTTTACCCATCTCTAAAATGGGGATCAGACGTACAACAAGAATGCTTGCAAGCACCACAAGGCTGCTTAAGCAAGGCTATTTGAAATGTATGAATGGGGCAAATATGACACAGTGAATACTCAGCTGCAGTATCAAATATCCCCGTTTCCATATCTTGGGCATTCAGGAACAACACAGAGCAGTTCAGTAAAGGTCACTCTTCCTGATGGGCCGTTATGACTAATCGTTCACTGTTACAGTTAGGGATGGGCTAAATTCTTGCAATTTATATCCATGAATGTAATCTTTCTTTTCCAAACTAGCCTAAACTCATCAGGACCAAATCCTTACCCTATCTCCACCTTGGGTGTTCCAGAGCAGGACTGACCTTTCTTCCCCCCTTCTTTTTACTAGAATTCCAAGGTCCACCAGTTGGAACCAGGTGCACCATGGTGGCTTTGGGGCTGGAGCCAATACCCTACTGCACCCCAAGAGCCATACACAGGGATCAACCTACATCTGTGTCACTACTGACCAATTGCAATTCGTATTTTACAGGTGAGGTTTACTGAGAGATATGCAAATAGTACAAGTCCAGTCATGGCAGAGAATGGTTTCTTTGTTTTTTTGCTGGCAATTTTGCTTGTGATTGTTCAACAACTGGGAGACAGAGACCCTTGCTGATCTACTGCAAATCACTAAAGATCTACCAGATCTCAATCTACCTTCTGCTCATACCTGTTCCAGAGCAAGCAAAGGGATCGGTACTGCACATACACATCAAACAATTTCAAACTCTGTTGCCAAAGGGCATCCTTCCCCAATCTGGTGACCTCCAGATGTGTTGGACTCCAACTCCCATAATTTCCAGACAGCATGGCCCACATCTGGAGGGCATCAGATTGGAGAAGGCTGCTCCAGGGGAATGTTTCAGGTAAGGAGTTCCAGTGATCCTTCCTGACTTTCATGGGAGCTTATAGTGTGTACGTGTGAGTTTCTGTCAGGTTGAAATCACTGGAACAGGGTGTTGCCCAATCTCAACTAATCCCAGATTACTTTGAACTCAGAATTTAAAATTGGCTGCTTAGCTACAACTCGTCATGTGAGTCCTCCTTGATTGGGAATGGGTTCAAATAAACTTAGTAAATACAACCTCTGTACACATTTGTAGTGCCAGTGAGGCTAGAACACTCAAATATTGCCTACAGATATTCATGACCCAAGCACTTAAAAAAGGAGAAAGTGATTCCTCTCACACACTCTTTCAAGGCCCTCGGATGAGATGCTCCTCAGCGTGCAGAGTTTATATCTGTGTCCTTGGCATACCTCCTGGAAGACAAACTGAGTTCACAAGAACAATGGACACTTGAAATGGTGGCACAGTCAGACTATGGAAGTCAATACAGGGGCAACTTTGGATGTCAGTTTGCCTCAGCAGCCTAATAGACATCCTTGTACTGTTCTTGCTAGTTCAGATTGAATTGAGGGGAGGGGCTCACATCTTTGGAGCAAATTTGAACTAAGCCTTGCAACGAAATCTTGTGATGTAGGAATCCTCATTTCACAGCAGTACGGAAGAGGTGAAAAAGAGCAGATATCAAAACACATAGGGCTAATCTACACCTGCAGTCCTCTCGCAACAGAAGAGGCATGCTCCCACATGTTCCCTGCTTCTGTGATTGCTCCTTATGGGGCACACGTGACTGATCTTTCCCGCAATTTCAGAAGTGCTGTTGCGGAAGCACATTTACCCTGGTGCAATGGTTCCACATGTGTATCGGTAGAAGTGGGCAGGACTAGGCAGATGGCTATGGGGCAAAGGAATTTTTTTAATGAGCTGTTAGGGATGCGCACGAGTGCAGCAACACATGGGGGGATAGGAACTCTGTTGAATATGCGCTCCTGCACAGAGATATGTTTGTATTTTTTTAAAAAAACTCGGTGGTAATATCGATACCCATGCACACAGGGGCTCACAGAATTGGCTGTTTGCTGATCCCAGAACTCCTGGCGAACAACAACAACCTTGCAAAAGGGGGGTGCACACCGCAAATGTTCTTCAAAATGGAAGCGAGAGAGCCGGAAAAAAGTGACATAAGCAGTCAGCGATATTCCTGAATTACTGAGAGGTGGACCCGAGATCACCGTGGGAGCAAGTGAACGTCATGTGCCCCATAAAGTGACGACTGCTGTACAATCCTGCAATAAATTGCTGGTATAGACTCCCCCATACATAACTAATATTTGTCTTCTTCAGCACCCAGTTCATCATCAAAACCAGTGCTGTACTATGAAAATCATGGGCCCTAGGCTACGGCCTTGTTTACCTATTTGATAATCCATCCCTGGTCAAATCGGACTCAATCTCCATAATCAAGGGGGGGGGGAATCAAGTGCAGGGCTATGTACAGATGTTCCTGACTGTTCTTCAGCCTTTCTGCAGTCCATCTGAATGAAGTTCACAGTAGGCCTGTGCAAGCCTCGGACTTCCGAATGATGGATCTGTCATAAAATGGCTTCTGGGCTTTGGGTTCAGAAGTCTGAGGCACAAGGCTTGCACAAGCCTAGTTCGCAGACCTTCCCATGGTCTGTAGATCACAGTTTGAGAACCTCTGTTCTACAGCAAGGCTGTATTTCCTAGCCTGTGCTGCAACAAAGATAGTCACTTCATTTATGGTTAGAAACCCGTTCACATGTAACAGATGATCCCAAACCACTTACCAACAGTATTCACAGAATACAAGTCATTGTTTTCTCTGCAGTGTATGGCTTAAACCATGAACAATTCTGCCCATAGGTCTCTAAGGTGCATAAACAATATTTTTCTCGCATGAACTGCCATAAACACAATGTGTGAGTGCTAAAGAAGCAATCTCTTGAGATAAACACAATGATCTCAATGACAAAGGTCATATGGGAACAGCACACCTAGGGAGTGTCAATACCCAGGCCTTAATTATGCAAAGGGTACAAGATATGCAGTTGTCCTGAGAAAGGTAAGAGGTTCTTGGTGCAACTTAGAGCATATGACCAATGGAGGAATTTCTGAGAGAATTTGAACAAGAAAACCATGCATTCGAGAGACAAAAAAGTGAAAAAGGAAGAAGAAAATCGATGACAGGTGGGCTAAAAAATGACGTGATACAGGACTGGAACTGGAGGGCTGGTGAGGAAAGAACATGATGTGTTGAGTGAGTCCAAGTGGCAGCAAAGAGAAAGGCAAGAGATGCAGTGTGATGGATAAGAGCTCTCTGGTGAAGGCACACAGTTTGCCATGCAAGGTTAGATGAAGAAACAACAAAGGCTTGGATGAGAGTGAAGAAAGTGGAATGAGCATTGAAGGATGGGAAAAGAAAGGGTTAGGCAAGCGCAGCCTTCCCCAACTTGGGGTCCTCCAGGTCTGTTGTACTACAACTCCCATCATCCCCAACCACATCTGGAGGGTGCTAAGCTGAGGAAGGTTGAACTACAGGGTGAGAGTGGGCAGCATCCAGCTTTGTTTTTTTCTTTCTGGTAGCTGCATGATAAGTCGATATTCAGCAGAGGATGTTTTTCCCAGTATGCAGATGCATTGGTGGGTTATGCTTTGCTTGGATTTCTACCCGTTGCATGATGTTAAAGTCGTAGGAAGAAGGAAGAGGAGGAGGAGGAGAGAGGAGGAAGAGAAGGAGGAGGAGGAGGATAGTAACTCTAAATGTCAATGATCTTTTATAGAGGACCATATAGAAAGAATACAACAGAAGTGTCTGTGCAGATGAACATGACCCTGTTTCAGCATAGACTAAGCATGTACAGACTTTCCTTGCAATAAGTAGGCATCGCAAGAGGATTTATTTAAGATATATATCCACAGTTCCTTCTGCTTCAAGAGCATGTGTATCATTCAGGGGATCTGGGGAAGAAGAGAGAATAGAATGTCCTGGACTGAGAGGCTCCTAGACTCTTTCTTCATATGTGCTAAAATAATGCTAATGGCAATACCGTTTTCTTGTCATCCATAAATAACAAAGTGGTCTGCAGACAAGACAGATGTAATTAAACCCATTGTACAGCTAGGTAAGTGGAATGTGGAGAGACTGACTTAAAGACACCCTTAAATCAATAGTTGTACCGGAAAGGGAATCTACACAGCACCTCTTCTCTGACAATCAGCCTTCCCCAACCTGGGGTCCTGCAGAGGTTTTGGGTTACATCTCCCATCATCCCCAACCATTGGCCATATCAGTTCAATAGGATGGGAGTTGTAGTCCAAACCTGGAGGGCACCAGGTCAGGCAAGGTAACACCATGTCACTACTGCTGGACAATGATGTCTGCCAAAGAAGCACAATGCCTCTGAGCCCGTCTGGTTCGGATATGGGGCTTGTGGTTTCACTTTCATGCTGGGGGCGGGGGGATGGAATGTTCACCAAAGATTGCTCTGAAAGATGATTCATCCCAAGGCAGTGGGACCCCAATTTACAGGGAAATTTCTTCTGCACACACATACCCGAGATGCTCTTTTCCTTCCTCCCCACCAAGGCTAAGCGGCGGTGCTTCATGTTCTCTCCCATGGCCCTGGCTAGCACTTTCTGTCCACAGGAATGTGCCAGGGATGGGGAATGATCCTCCCCTACAGAGTTGTGGGAATGGCTGGCAGCCTCCTCTCTGCAGAAATCGCCAGATTTCAAGGTGGTGGTGGTGGAATAGCTGCCTATAGAGAGCTTCATACTTCGCCACCCTTCTCAAGATGTTGTTCACAAGACCTGCTATCCTTGCAAAATTTAGGTACAGCATCATTTGGGAGGAATAGGAAGTTTGTTCCTGCTTATGTCAATGGCAAAGTTCTCACTGACTTTGGCAAGCAGGATCAGGCCCTTGCAAGGAATGTCTCAGGCTTTGTTTGTTTATAGTTTATTCCAGGTCACATTAGCCTCCTGTTCTGCAAAACCCTCTAATTATTCCTAATATTGTAGGCTAGCTCTACTAACAGTTTAGCTTCCAGACTACTGTGAAGGTTGAGAAATGTATACAGAAGTTATAAATCGGTAGCTGAGTGTTTCCCCATGCCTCTCTCTCTTTCTCTCTCTCTCTCTCTCTCTGATCATATACCAACACTAAGCACCATTTACCTCCTTCCAAAACATTTCCATCCAGTTAAATCTGTCAAAATGGTTCACAAAATCCTAGACCTGCATTACCCACACTCTTTCCCATATCTTTCTAGGGGTACCTTTAGACGGCTTATTTGCACCTCCTTGACTTCACTCTGACAGCATTTAGGACAGATGAGCAGGGTGCAAATCAGACGTCTATGCGATTTATAGCCTCTGTTAACGTGCATTTCCAAGGTGTCGATTTACCGCAATTTTTAATTTATCTCCGAAGTTCGAGCTCATTATCGTCATGTAACCAATCTACAGACCATTCGGATTAATGCTAATAGTGGACGTAGTTTGGTGGTGATGTCATGACTGAATGCCTGTCCCTTCTCTGGCTTCCCCTCCCAGTTGTGGACAAGGTGGGAGGGGATTGACCCAATGCTTTCATTGTCATTTCCTCCCTCCTCCCTCCTACTTCCTTCTTCTTCTTCCCTTGACTCATGGACTGTTCAGTAATGGCTGACCTTACGTTACCGGTACTTAAAGTAAAGTTTCTTTTAAATCCCCACTGGAATCTTTCTTTCGTCGAGACATGTGGCTACTCACATGGAGCTGGTTCTACAGGAAGCAAGGGGATTGGAATAAGGATGTGCGTTGTTCAATTTGAGTATAATTTGAGGTCCGCTAAGGCTTCCCTCCCCCCGCCCACGCTCCCTTGCTGGGATCCTGGCTGGAAAAAGGCAGGGAAACTTCTCTCTGTGCAGTGCAAGCGAGTTCCTGCCATTGAGCTGTTGTCTTGCACGCTGTTACTCAGGAGTAAGGTGCATTGAGCAGGTGGGGGGACTTGCTCCCTGGGAAGCATGGCACAGGATTGGGGATAGGGTTTCGTATCTACTCCTGTTATCTCCCCCACTCTCCCTTCTGTCATTGTTTTACCAGGAAGTTGTGTGTGTATGTGTATAGCACCAAAAAGACCATTTAGTACTGAGAAACCACTGCAATATCTTTATTCTAAAAATGGTTACATGTGGGCACAAGTCCATTGCAAAGCATGTTCATAGTAATCCGAAAGGCAAGGGGGGGCAAGACAGGAGCTTGGGCAGAACGCGGTGACCAAAAAGCAAATGGCAACAGTCACGTGGGAAGGAATGTCAGTCCACAGACGCCATGTCACAGACGCTTCTCACACGTTGGGGTGGCCCCTGCCGGACCAGTCATTCCAATGGCATGGCCGGTTGATGGAGGGGTACTGGAAGTCAGGCACGCCAGACTATCTGCTCCAGTCTCCTCATGCGACGCTGAAGGAAATGCAATGAGCACAACATACTGCAGAGGCGCAGCTGCAAACGCCCCTTCTGCCTCTTGAGTACAGCTAGGTGGAATAACATCACCCACACTGTGTGGGGAATAGAGGACAAAGAGACATCAGTGCCAGCCAGGGTTTTTTGGGGGGGCAGCCCTCCCCCACTCTCGCCTGCCCAGTCACCCACCTCTGCAATGCAGAGACTTGCTGGGATGGCAAGGTTGCCCTCTAGCCCGCTCAGCGTGGGGCAGCCCAGGACCATTGCGAGCTGGCATCTCAGAGTCTGGAGACAGACAGAATAATGAGCACTTGTATGGGACATCAGTGTCCCATACTGATGCTCACACTGGGACATCAGTGTGAAAAGCAACATTGTAACGGAAAGGCTACACAAAAATTTGCCCTTGAAGCAGCACATTTCCAAGACGGGCGAGGTTGCTAAGGCGCAGGAGATAAGGGGCAGCTGCTGCGAGCATGGTGGGGTGGGAGTGTCCAGCGTCGGATCCTTGGCAGGAGCAATAGGGGGGTGGATGCTCCGTGAGCAGGTGTTCACCATGGCCATCCAGTACCTGGATAAATTATGCTTTTATGGTTTTACATTGGTCCCAAAACCAATGCCGCTCTGCTAAAAACACTAATTGTAGGCACATCCAATGTTTAGAAATCATACCCACTTGTGAAGTAATGCGCAATCATGATTGGGCAGGGGCTAACATGTAATCAATGGCGAGACACTCAGATGGGCGGGGTTAACAAACAACGGGAAAGTCTGGGGGAGGTACCATCAGGAGACAGGGCGGTGCTTTCGTCAAATTTTCCTCATTCAACTATAGACCCCTTATCCAACTGCTGCGAAACTCTGCATATAAACAATTGTAAAGCGCATTGTATGGAGCCCATAATTCACCTTCACGGCTCTCGTCTACCACTATTAGACATAAAACCGAATATAGGAAAAAGCACATATTCGGAGAAACAGGCGTCAAAGTGACGTCATACAGAGGGACCCTAGGATATTTGTACAACCCCCCGATTCTGCAACATCTAATATCGCTCTTTATTAGTATTGTTTCTTATTTTTTTCCCTTTCTAAATCACATCCTCCAGCTGGGCAGGTGACCAGGGTGATGTACCATGAAAATATCATTTAAAAAAATCATAAAACCAAGATATCCTGAAGCAAAAAAACATTCCATACAATAACATATGAAAGCGGCCTTAACATGAAAATTGAAGAGCAACAAAATATTGAACAGTATTAAAGGGATGACAGAATGGAATGTTCTTTGATGCCCATTTAAAGCAAAACAAAGAAGGAGCCAATCACAGTGTCGCTGCCAAAAAGACCCTATTTCGAGTACCCACCACCCTAGCCTCTCCGCGTGGTGGTACATATAGCAGGCTTTTCAATGATGGTAATAAATTACACACAGGTTCACATGGAACGTCCTTTCTCCTAGGACATTAGTGTGGGAACAACAGTGTCCATGAAAGAGAAGGTGCTTAGCATTAATTCCAAATCCCTCCACTCTGAGCATAAAAACCAGTGGGGTTAATTCTTTGGTCACCCCCAAATAGTTTTAGCTCCATTTTGCAGCTCTGATGTGTTACTCCCGATTTACAAACAGAACAATACATGAGGACATAGGGTCAGGTCTAGCAAGTGAAAAGTACAGCATTTATCCATCATGTTTCAAACGAAATGGTTTAATTAGTTGAAGGAGTCATGACTGTACAGTGGTGTGTAATGAGTGTGTTTCTCCCCTTTGCTCACTCTGCAGGAGCTAATGAAAAAAC
Organism: Anniella stebbinsi; assembly: GCA_029215795.1. Lineage (NCBI taxonomy): Eukaryota > Metazoa > Chordata > Lepidosauria > Squamata > Anniellidae > Anniella > Anniella stebbinsi. The sequence continues at coordinate 62,871,656 of JARDYH010000004.1, read as the reverse complement.
TGTTTTCTACACAGGCAAGAGCAGAAGGGGAAGTCAGGAGGCAAGCACACCTCCTTAGACAAGCAGGTTACCCCACCAGCCAGCCAGCCCCCTTCTGCAATCTTAAGCACGTTTTCTTGAAAGTTAACTCCATCACAATCAATAGGGGCTTACATCAGAGAAAATATGTTTATGAAGAGAGTGTTAGTATGAGAGATCCACACCCTACCCTGCAAGCTGAACTACATTTTACTCCTTTTATGCCCTCCTTCAACCCCCCACCCCAAACCCGGTTTTCTAGTCCTGATGTTTGCCTCATGCATGTGGGGCCAATGGAAAGGCAGAGGCTCGGCCAGTCTCTTTCTAGGGAAGTCTTCCCCAGTCTAGTGCCCTCCAGATGTTTTGGTCCACAATTCCCAGCATTTCTGACCATTAGCCTGGCTAGCTGTGGCTGGTGGAATTGAAGTCCAAAACATCTGGAGTGAACCGAGTGGGGGAAGGCTATTCCAGAGTAAAAAACAAAACAAAACCCCAGTGTCTTCCTCAGAGTGAAGCCAGCACTTGCCAGATGGCTCTGCTTATCCCTGTGTGCTATCGGTAAATCCACGTCATCCTCTCCTCAGCCTTGTTACCCAGGAACAGCCAACCCGTGGAGAAAAACCAGGGTCAAAAGGAGGGGCCAAAGGAGAAGAGACAACACAACCCCCAGGGGCCAGGCAAGAGGAAGGCATTTCTCTTTCCATTGGAAATGTCAGAGGGGGAGAAAAAGGGGGGGGGAAGAGGGTGGAAGAAGTCATACTCTTCCTCTAAGCCATCTAATGAACCACATGCTAGTGGTTGCCCAGGTGCCTTTTCTGCCAGCCAGGCCTCTTCAGGAAACCCCTTCCTGAAAGTAGGCTGAACTGCTGGTTTATGCTGAGGGGCCAAGAGGGTTGCTTTTCACTGCTGGGATGAGCAATGCCACAGGATCTAAGAAGAAGGGAGGGAGCACGGTGGAGTAGCAGCAGCAGCAGCTGATGTTGTTGTCTGTGCAGAGCTGTTCAGGAGTGGTGGCAGAGTAGGGGTTAAAAAGGTGAAGGCCACAAGCCTGAGAGTGAGGAACAGAAAGAGAAGGGGGGGAGTGTGTGTGTGTGAGAGAGAGAACAGAACATCCTGTACTGTTGAGCATTAAAAAGGGACAAGGGGAAGGAAGACAGGAGCTGCCTTGGGGGAGTAGCTGCACAGAAGGAGTGTGAGATCTTGGTGTGTATGCTTTCTTGAGAGCGAGTTCACTGCTGGGCAGCAGGCGAGTTGGAAACAGCAGATGGGGCAATGGCCCACACAATATCAGCCTCCCACAGTCTCCACCATCATCCACCTTCATGCTGCAACTAGAGAGGGGCAGTTCCAGAAATAGGAATCTTGCTTGGAACTTGCTGTTTGTGTGTGTGTGTATGTGCATGCATGGTGGTGCTGGCTTGTCTGTACACACCAGGAGCAACTGCAGGAGACCATTGGGACCAACTGCTATTGCTTAGGGCTGACCCCCAATTTAAGAAATCTGAAGTCGATTAATCAAATTAGTTTGCATTGATTAAATTTGCATACATTTGCATGTGACTAAACAATCATTTTGAAAGGAGGGGGAAGCACATTTGTTTTACATGGTGTATGTCAGCCCTTCCCCAACCTGCAGCTCTCCAGATGTGTTGGAGTGCAACTCCCAGTATTCCCAACTAGGATGGGGAAGGCTGGTGTATTTATAGGTTGTTGCAGGCGCCATCTTAGGAGAGGCATTTCATCCTGCATGACAGTGAAGGCAGACTGCCTATTCTAAGATGGTGACTGCTATCTGCAGTTTTTACAATACTTAGTTTAAAAATAAAAATTGTAAACAAAAAAAAGAATGTGTTGTCTGATTAAGCAGGGATGCCTTTTTAGTCAATTAAAAAGCTTTAAATTGAGTCATCTACCGAATTAATTCATTCAAGGTTATAGCCCTTACTATCATATGGCAAAAATAGTAAAGTCAACCCGAGAACTTTACATCTTATCCTCAGAGGTGCCATCAGGGCATGATTTGGGGTAGAAGTCCACAGCCCCCACTCAGCTGAATGAGCAGGAGGTCCTCTAACACAGCCGGGCTCTCTTCCCAGTGAAAGACCTGCATCAGTGGAGGCTGGTGGCTCCGATGTCAGTGGGGCAGCAAATTTGCTCCGAGTTTCAGTCAGAACTCTGTAGGAGCTATCCAAGGTGCTTCCACTGATCTTCATTATGCATCGAAAGAGCGCCCCCTTCTGTGTAAAACCATTAAGTCTACAGTCTCAGATGACCTACCTGCACCATTGCTTATCTTGCATCGCCCTGTAATCATAAACACCATTTCACAGGGATTCTATTTCCGGCAGTCATCAAGTGCCAGCTGTGCAGGCCTTTGAAACCCAGTGGGGAACTCCTTACAAAATGCAGTAGAGAGCAACAGGGTGCATTCTGCCAAACACACTTATTAAGCGAAGAATGCACACACAAACACAGACATACACACATGACAATGAGACCCTTAGCAATGACCGCATTAAGAAAGGGATATAGAAATTAAAGGATGAATGTCATAATGCCACTAACCAATCAACCCTTGATAAAAAGCAAAACAGTTTTAGAGATGTTAACAAGAAAAATAACAAAGATGGTTTGAAGCAGAAGCCTGCAGTAGTAATACAATGGGGGATACTGAAAAATGAATTGCAGCTTATTGTGGACTTGGGTAGTTATAAGTACATGCAAACAGAATTTTATGGATGCAGGTTATTTTTTTATCCCCGGTAAACGGACGTAGACTTCTCAATTGGGGGGGGGGCATAGGGCTAAACTTAGAGTAGGGGTGCTAGGCTTATTTGTTTGTATTTATGTATATAGTTCTATTTCTGGAAACCATCCTTCATCAACAATGGATCTCAGAGTGTTTAAAGCCACATATTAAAATAATGTACTCAACAAAATATTACATTTTAATTATATTAGGATAGTTTACACACTACCCCACCATCCATAGTCTTATACAATACACCAGTGTTCTTCAAACTTTTTCCCCATGACCCAGTGCAATAATATCACATACCCGCAAGACCCCCTTCCTGTGTTTAGTCTGAAAATGTCTGACATGTAAAATGCTTTTCACTCATTAGTCAAGCCGTACTGTATTAATTTAAGGAGATTCTTTATAATTAAGTCATAGTGAGCTCTCTGGAAACTACTTCTAAGTAAACATGCATATGTTTAGTTAGCTAAAAGTGTTTAATAGTACCTGGATTGTGCCATTATGTGTATATTATTATTATTATTATTATCATCAATAATAATAATAATAATAATAATAATATAGTGCCATGAATGCACATGGTGCTGTACATAGTTCAGACATATTTAAAAGGCACCCCCCAACACACACACTATAATTCCTAAATGGGCAACCTTTTGTTCTACAAGGCCTGAGGAGGTAGGAGGAAATGAATCTGGGCAAGGCTGAACCTGACACAAAAGGAGAGTCACTTTTGTCTTGCAAAGAGATCTGCTGTGCAGCTGAGGAGGAAGCAGGGTTTTCTTGGAGGTAATTTAGACTGACCCCCAAACACATAACAATGCAGACAACTGGAGACTGACTGAGGCTGTGAGCTTACTGATGTTACCTGGTTGGGCATTGCCCCCTATGGGAAATCCCAGTGGGAGCTTAAGCCTCCCACCCAATAGTTTACGCCCCTGCCATTAAGTTGTTCTGGATCAGGAAGGGTCAAACTGCATGGGTCACAGAGTTGTGCTTGCATCATGGCGTGAGTACATTCCTTCTTAGCCCCAACACAACTCCCTGCAAAATAATTTGCACCAGAAGTAAGGATTTGAGTCAATGTGCAGTAACTCCCAAGCGACATTTCACGTGTTAAGTGTCTCTATTATGGAAAGCACTTCAGTACTGGAAAAAGTGTGAGACCCATATGTGGATTGTCACATTTCCTACAGCTTTGAGGATAACTTGCCATGTAAATGATTTTAGTCATGGGAGTGTCTGGCAAGTCACTTCTATGACTAAAAATATTGAAGATTTTTTAAAAAATTAATAAATGGTAGCCTCTGGGAAAGTTTGGTGACTTTTAGATCTTTCATGCCAATAGTTGCAAGCTGTGGTTTTCAAGCTTTCAGTGGGGTTAGAAAGCCTGCATCTTAAAAACTGCCTTAAGAGATCAGCAAATATTATTCGTAAATGGTTAGATACATGTCTATTTCATTGTCAAGAAAAATTTCTAGAAAAACCTTGGAAGCTAAATGGCTAAATGTGCGGGTCTTGGTAATGAAATAATTATTCTATTGTATGAATGGGAGTGACAACAAAACGTTACAGCGTGAAGTATTACTCTTCAAGATTCCAGCCATTCCACTCCATTTTTCCTCTCCCCCCATTTTCCTAATCCCTTTCCCTGTCAGTCAGCATTCCATGGCTACTGAGCATGCCCAGTCTTCATTGGACTGTTTTTGGGATCCATTCCCCCCCCTTTAAGATTTTTTCTCTAATTTTTTTTTATACTTCTGCAAACCTTGTGATTCTTCCAAGCTCCCTGATATCTCCTTCTCGTGCACAGGGATGCTGTTTGGCTATATAAGCAACACCACTCACAGCCTGAATACTGAAACAGATGTAACTCTCCTATTCTTTATCTGTTTTATTGCTGTATTTCATAGGAGGAGATTTCCTCCCCCACCTATGATCTTGTGTTTTTTCCTACTTCCTTTTGAGCTTCAGAGGTTGCTGAGCTGAGGGGTAACCCATGAAATAGACAAGATGATTTAACATAACAAAAGGGAAGTGGTTTTTCCATATACCACACTGTTTTAACGTGTGTGCATCATATTTATACAATTTCTCTTCCTTTCCTGCCCATTTTCACTAGCATGCCTGTGGGTGGATCGATAGACAATTTGATCTGATTGACTAGGCACTGTGGTTTTATCAAGTCAGAGATAGACAGAAGGAAAGCCATAGGGGTAGGGGTAGTGGTGGAGAGAGACTAGGCTTTGCAAGCAAAAGAAAACTCCATGGGCTAGCAGTTACTGCTACTCAAGAGTGCAGTAGGTGAAGGGACAGCAAGAACACATAATGAGGCTTGCTTCAATATAGGATATGCTCATGCATCACAGCTGATCCTCATATGTCCACTGCCTATCTACATAGTTGAGAGGAACGGCTGCCTCTACACGAGACGTTTAAAGCTCTTTGAAGTCTCATTAAAAATGTTACCTCTACAAGAGCGGAGCGTAAATCGGGAGTTGAGGCGCGTTATCTCTCCGATTATGCGCATTATTGAATATGCGCTAAATAGTGAGTTTTATTTTCCTCCAGCCGTTAAAGCGCATTTTGCCTATGTGAACAAGCGATTCTCCGCATTAACTACTTGTAAAGCGCATTTCAAACAACCGGTAAGGCTACCAGTTGTGCGCTCAATTACAAGCATTTACGATAAAGCGCTTCTGCGATTATGTGCATAATCAGCTAACCAGGCGTCAAACGGAACCCATCTAGAGGGGGTCTAGGTCTAGTGCAGATTGCACAACCCCTCTACAGTTGGGTTCCCTCTGTGAATTAGGAGTGAAATCCCGAGGGATATCTCGGCCACGCTCCCAGAGTCAGTCTAACAAGATACCATACAGCAGGAGGATGCTGTTGTATCCATATATAGTTTGTGGGTCTCCTGTTGACAACTAGTTGGCCACTGTATGAACAGAATGCAGGACTAGATGGACCCTTGGTTTGAGCCAGTATGGCTCTTATGTTCATAGTCAATGGTATAAAAAACTGCTGGGAGATTAAGGAGAATCGAGAGTTAAATTCCCCCTGTCTCTCTTCTTGCAAAGATCACCCAACAGAATGACCCAGCTTGCCTCCCTGCCAAACCCCAGCCTAAATCCAGACTGAAATAGTTGTAGACAATTTGTTCCATCCAACAGCACTTGGAATTGGAGTGCCTCCACTTTCTTGAGTGCCTTGCTCCAAAAATGGATATTTGTGACTGTGGGGGGGGGGGGGGGGCTGTCTAGACATCATCTTTGCCCCACAGTGGCTGAGAATTGGTGCAGCATCGGTTATATGATGCAACCACAGAGTCGCAGCCACTGCTGAGCAAAGAGATTATGCTTCGCTTTAGAAAAGTTGGGGACTTATCCTGACTTTTTTCTCCAGAGCAAGTCACTATGGCCCTTCTGCCATGTGACCTCGCTCCAGCATTGAGCTGGGGTGGTGTCTGGGCAGATCTCGACAGCTGATTGGTTGTGGGAACCCAAAGAGGGCAGGGTGGGTGGACACTGGTACCTGATCGCCACTGGAAAACCACACACACCCTCCAGCAGTCTGTATTATGAGCCACCACCCTACAGCAGTGAAACCACGGGGTTTAGTGGTAGCGTGGGGCCAAAATGGCACCATGAAGGTAGGCTCTGACTTATATTTGTTGCAATCTTCCTGTGGTCAAGTGGGGGGTTGCATGTTACAGCAGAGGTGGGCAGAAGGAAGATCTCCAGATAGTTTGGACTTCAACTCCCAGAAGCCCCTGCCAGCATGGCCAATGAGCAGGAATTCTGAGAACTGAAGTCTAAACCACCTGGAGATCTGGCCACTCCTGTGCTACAAGATCAAACCAAGAGCATGAAGTTTTGCTGTGCAGAGATGCTCCAAAAAAGCAAACATGGCAAGCCTGGAATCTGAAGAGTGAGCTTCTGAAAGCAGCCCCTCCTTTCTGGCTGACTAGGAGGATACAAGCATCTGGAAGTGCTGCATTCTTCATTCAGAAAGCTAGAGGGCCCCTGACCATCTCAATGGTTTTGCTGCCCTCTTCTGGGGCCTTCCAGATGTTCTTCAAGGCACCCAAAGGCACGAAAAAATTCTAGTTCTTGCTAGTACAGAAATTAGGTATCATTTTGTTCTGCGACATGGCTATTATGCAGACATCCCTGAGTTGCTTGAAAACATGAACAGCCTTATACGAGGTGGTCCAAAAGTAATCCTGCACTATGATGCTGTTTCTAGAAAAATTAGTCTGCAAGCAACAGAACAATATTCCTTTCTAGCTAGTGCAGAACTGGCCAACATATTAGGCCTGTTTCCTGAACAGGCTGTTAAAATATTGCCTTTTCCTGTTGACATAACTGGTGGTTTTAACACCTTATACGTTCACACAGACATTGTGGAGCACCAGATAGTTGGAGACTATTATGTACCTTTACTGCGCTGCATACCCGTGCGTGGAAAGAACAACGAATGTGTCAACATTGGCTATGACAAACCGCACTACATCCCTGTAACCAAGGATCACATTGACACTATCACCATTGAAATAAAGAATGATCAGAACAAAAACGTACCACTGCAGACCCCACGTGGTCCTGTAACTACACCCCTTCGCTCCACTGGCCAATAGGTGGTGTTTTACAAGGGGGAATCAGACGGTGTAGAAGCAACCCCTGTTTTACTTGCTCAGACACGTTTTCTGCTTAAACCGTTTCATATATTCAGTATTTGCTGCATCTATGCATGTGTATCTGTATTAAACTATAACATATCAGAACAGTCAGGTTTTCTTGGCTACTGTAGACTTGGACAAATGTCTCAGTGGAAACATTTCAAAGCTGCAGCCTTGAAATGCTTCCACTTTAACTCAATGCATGCTAAACAGATAAAATCACTCAGAGAATTCTTCCACACTAAAAACACCCCTATTCATAAAACCGTAGTAACAGCCAATAAAAATTACTAGGGGTGTGCACGCCAAAAAATATCATTTTTTATCGTTATCGTCATTTTGGACCAAAAAAATTATCGTCTTCATTCATATCGTAGGTGATTTGTATCGTCTTCATGATAATTATCGTTAAACAACAATATTTTTGGCAGAAAGAAAAAATGCCAGCTCGCCAGACCTGTCAGAATGGAAACGATCTTTAAAAAATTAATATAAAATCGAGGGTTGGAGGGATCAATCTCAAATTTCATACACATACTTAGGCATACCCCATAAGCACTGTGACCAAGTATCAAGCCTCTAACTTTTAAAATACAGAAGGTATAGGTATATTTATATGGCAGTCCAATAAAACGATAAAATTGCCCGAAAATTATCGTCTCCAATGATTATTGTAGGATTTTCTATCGTATTGTCAGTGTTAAAAATATGCACGATAACGACCTTATCATGTCGTTATTGGCGATTTTAACGATACGATACACATCCCTAAAAATTACATCCCACTCGACCTAGCACTACAAAACGAACACCAAACACAACCACTCACACTCGCAGAGAAAAAAGAAAAAATGGGCACAAAAAACACTCCATAGGAAGCACTACAACATAATACCGAACCCACAAATAAACAAAGAGCATTCATACGAATGGCTCAGGAAGGCTGAACTATTTCCAGAAACCAAAGGATTCCTAATAGTTATACAGAATCAAGTTATAGCCACCAAGAACTACCAAAAATGCATCATAAAAGATAACAGTGTAACCACAGACCTATGCAGAAAATGCCATCAATTCCAAGAAACAATACAACATATAACAGGAGGATGTAAAATTCTGGCAGGAATGGACTATATGGACAGACACAATACAGCTGCAAAAATAATTCACCAACAACTGGACATCAAATTTAATTTTATCAAACAACCTACACCATACTATGGAAACTACACCATACTATCTGTATTTTCCAAAATTGTTTTGGGTAAATATGTATATATTCACCCAAAACAATTTTGGAAAATGCAGATCATAAAATATACTGGGACAGAACAATTCCTTTGGACAAGACAATACCTTGCAACTGACCAGACATAACATTCATAGACAAAAAAGAAAAACACACGTACCTCATTGACATAGCAATACCAAATGACAAAAATGTTGTGGAAAAGGAAGAAGAAAAGAGAGAAAAATATACACCACTGGCCATGGAAGACAAAGAACTATGGCAACAGGAAAAGGTCAGAAGTATTCCATTAGTCACATCAGTCACTGGCATCACATCAAAAAACTATACAGAAAACCTCCAGAAACTGGGCCTACCAGAATACATCCACACCAACATCCAGAAAGCAGTCATATTTAAAACATGCTCAATCGTCAGGAAATTCCTGAATCAATAAAAGACAGCATGACTTGGCACAGCCCATCAGGTCCGTCTAGAAAGAGGTACATAATAATAATAATAATAATAATAATAATAATAATAATAATAATTCTTACCCACCTCTCCCTTTGGATCGAGGTGGGGAACAACATCAGTACAACAATACAATATAAATTAAATACATAAAATTAATTAAAAGAGCATATAAAACCAATACAATATCAAAATAGCAATCAGGACATCTTAAAATCCTTAGGTTTAAAATTCATCTTGATAGGCCTGCCAGAAGGTACTAGTCTTTATAGCTATCTTAAACTCGGAGAGAGTGTTAAGTTTATGAATCTCCTCTGGAGGCCATTCTAAAGTCTGGGGGCGACAGAAGAAATGTTCTTCTGGGATACAATTGTAAGCCTAGTTTTGGCTGACTGAAATAAGTTCTCCCCAGAGGATCTGAGTGTGTGGGGCGGAAAGTATGGGAGGAGGTGATCCCGCAGGTAACCTGGACCCAAACCAGTAGCAAGGGAAGTATGTCTATCTACACCAGTTGCTGGAGAACATGGACAGGAGGGTGCTGTTGCACTCATGTCCTGCTTGTGGTTTTCCTGTGGGCAACTGGCTGGCCACTGTGTTGGCTGGACTAGATGGATCTGGTCTGATTCAGTGTAGGTCTTCTCAAATTCTTAAAGATGGGAATGGCCAGGGAGCTCAGGGAAAGCAGCTGACCAGAGCATAGCCACTGACTGTTCTGATTAGCAGGGGTCTCCAGGGTTCCAAGTGGAGTGGGATCTTTCATCCCACTTGTTACCGAATCCTTCTAAGTGGAGATGAACTAGGGACTGTCAGCATGCAAAACATCCACTCTAGTACTGAGATGTGATCCCTCCCCATACCTTACTGCTCAAGATAACCCTGAGATGTAATCTGTCACGTTCTCATGGTGTTTTACTAATATCAGCAAGTGTGTGTGTGTGTGTGTGTGTGTGTGAAATCTTACCCCCCCTCATATGATCTGATAGTGATGTGCACAGTTGTCATGATGGACTCAGGTGACATCACAAACCATGCAATTTGTAGTGTTTCAAAAGGGTTGCCTGTGGTCAGAGCTCAAACAGATTGCCTGAGTGCTCAAGGCAAGGTGATGAAATACTACGAGTTGATAACTAGAAAAAATGTGGTAAATGGAGTTATAGGAGCTTCGGCCCTCTATCTGGTGTCCAAGACTCTCCTAGCAATGCTCAGAAGTCCCCCCTTCAACCTGGAGTCAAGTAGCTTGGACAGTGAATCAGGTGGGATAAAAGGAGATGGTGAAGTGTTCTCATCCATGTGTGTTATTGTCATTCAGAAGGGCCATGGCAATGGAATACATCACTTGATGTCAATGTCCAACTGCCACTCATTTATCTGTATTGTCATCGATATTCACCTAAATTGTCATATGGATAATGGAGACACCATTTTGTATTCCTTTTGTTGTTGCCCATGTTTGGCATTTTCCCCCTATGCTCCTGTAAACTCACCCTGTCTGGGTCCTAATTTTTTATCAACTTAGAATGCTGATGCTAAAGCAATTGTTCTTTTCCATTTGTATGATGCTCTTTGCCTCCCCTGAACCAATATCAAGAGAGATGGAGTGAAAGGGAAAGGAGAGCTGGAAAGCCCAGAAGAGGCTAGCTGGCTTGGAATGCTTCTTCTTAGGCCAAGGGGTAACTGGATGAAAAAGGATTATCCGAGTTTGGCAAGCAATGGGGCCAAGTGGGATTGTTACAGACAGGAAGGGGAAATAACTTTTCTTCCTGGTGGACCCCCCTTCTTTTCAGGGATTTTCTCCCTCAAAAGAATTACTGTAGGTGGCCACCAGTCAGGATGAACCTCCTGGCACACCCTAGTCTATCCCACTTCTTGGATAGTTTCTGAGCCCTATTGAGAAGGATCCCTCCCTCCAGCCAAGTCCTTGGAAAGAATACAAAAAAAGGGGGTTTGGATTTTCTTGCCCCAAATCCAGGCACACAGAATTTTACAAAACTTTGTGAAAATCTTTAAAAACACCAATCAAAGGCTCTCAAAGAATAAGAAAACCTTTACTTTTGCAGGGTATCTGATTTTACTAAAAGCCCCCTAGGAAAGACTGATTCTTGTCTTGTTCAATCATACAATAGCCCCCATTTCTGATGTCATTGGTCCAGCCAGCAAATCAGAAAATTATTTAGTTGCTAGACTGACTTTCCTAATAACTCCAATTTACATCTCAAAGGGGCCAGCCAGTTTGAAGCAGTTAGAGTAATCAGAAAAGGAGCCTAAGGTTTTGGCTGTGCATTGGAAAAGAAAGAGATGAGAAAAACGTATTCTGGTGTCTCAGTATGGTGCCAACTTACCAAATGCTAAGGTGCACTGTTGAGCTACATGAGGCTATAAGGGTTTGTCAAAGGGATGTATGAAGACAGAGTGTCAGAAACATTGGGGCGGGGGATGGGGATGCCCAAATGCTTCAGGCCTATGCTTCTATCAAAGCATTGGTATCTATTTCACTTTACGCACACTTAAAAAAAAATCCTCCAGCTATTTACATTAGCCAACAATGACAGGTTGGAGCAATTACCAGAGGGGTGGACATGTTTGTCTGTTGCAGCAAAAGCAACAAAGAGTCTTGTGGCATCACAACTTTATTATGGCATAAATTTTCATGGACCAGAGTCCACTTCATTAGATGCATGAAATGCTATCTTAAACTGGCAGATGTATGTACACACACCACACATACACACACATACACACACACACATACACACACACATACACACACACACACCTCTTGATTTCATCCCAAAACAGCTTTTTAAGTCATCTCACATGAGCATTTTTCTGAGCATCGGTTGTATTCTCACAGCATATCAGTCCCACATATGCCATTTGCAAACTTGTGCTATAACCTTACCTGCCTGCACCATTCTCTGGCTTCTCTGTACAACAGCTGGGAAACACAGCATAATTCATGCAATTTGCATGAGCGGACTAGTAGTATCTGCATGAGGGAACCCCCATGCAACAGTCATGCCATTTTGGGGGAGAGTCTAAAATGTCCCAGGAACTTTCCACAGCTTCCATTCTGCTAATGCAGAAGGAAAGGAAGTCCTGGTGCAAAAATGTCACTAAGTGGTACTAGAACACTTTTGATCTCAGTTTGGTGGGTGATTCACTTCTGACTGATCCCTTCTAGGACGTTCTATTGAGTATTATCCAATTCCATCTGCAAGAGTGAAAGTTCCTGGAGAACTCAGGCGACTCCTGCAGTCCCTCAGTCCAAGCTTAGATACCAACTCCAAGAGGACAACACTTAATACCATCACACAGTGTATCCATTTGAAGGAATCAGAGGTGAGGCTCCATAGAGTGCAATGTGGAAGATCAAGATGATGCAACTGAACGCAGTCTGGAAGCTCAAACCTTGAGGCTCTTCCTTATGCTGCCCATATTCCATTAGTGATCAGTGGGACTTAATCCCCAAGATCTTAACACTTGTTCTGGAAAAGTGTGTGTGTGTGTGTGTGTGTGTGTGTGTGTGTGTGAGAGAGAGAGAGAGAGAGAGAGAATCAAATCAAATATTTCTACAGAAATGGATTTCAGGTGCTACATTGCACTGCAGGCAGGTGTTTCAGCAAAAATGGAAAGGTCCATACAAGACACAGGTTTCAAGGTTGGGAATCTAGAGCTGAACTGGCCATTCTGAAAGGATGGCTTTTGATGGGTAGCGCTAGGAGCCATCCTGCTGGAAGACCCCAGGTGCCAGGGGAATAACTTAACTTCCCATTTTTTCTGTTTGAATCTTATTTATTTATTTTATTCCATTTATATACCGCCCCATAGCCGAAGCTCTCTGGGCGGTTTACAAAAATTAAAAACATTGAACAATTAAAACACCGATATACAAAATTTAAAAGCATAAAGCATAAAAACAAGTTAAAAATGTGATGGGATGGGAAATGTGTGCCCCTCCAGAGGATGTTAGACTGCAACTCCCATTAGCCAATGGTCAGGGATAATGGGAGTTGTAGTCCAGTAACATCTGGAGGGGGACACTTTCCCGATTTCTGTGCTAGAGAGTTGATTGATAAATGTTTGGCTTATGCCTAGCATTTATCAAAGTAAAATACAGATATGCCATCACTGCACATTTTGCTGCTTTGAGCACAAACATTTTGGCAGAAAGGCAGAATATTAATTAATTAATTAAAATTTAGTTACAAAATCTGAAATCCTGTAGTGAAATCTAATTGTCATCCAGTATTCATGAGGCACTGCAGTGCCCTTCAGATGTTTTGGACTACAATTCCCATAATCCATGGCTATCTGGCATGATAGTTGGGATTTATGGGAGTTATACTCCAAAACATCTGGAGGGCACCAGGTTGCCTCCCTCTGATCTGTCTGTTATGTAGTTCATCGTGGTGCTTGCAAAAAGGGTTATGCAGGTGTTATGTGAATATGAAATCTATGCTGTATTCCAGTTTGGGTGATTTATGTTTCAGTTCAGCCCTATTCTCATTTGATGATCTGTTTCTTGCTTTCCAGGCAAATGCGTGTACCCATGATGACATAAAATTGGTGGCATCATTCCTGGATGATAGGGATAAAGTCACCCAAACTGAGGCACTGCACATCCTCAAAGCCTTCACTGTCATCTGGAGGTTCAAAATCAAAATCCAGGTAACCATTTGCAGAAGCTATGTATAAATCCCTAATTCTAATGTGTGTAAGCTCTAGTAGTGGCTCTTTTACATATGGCTTCAAGTAGCATTTATTCGCAATGAAGAAAAACACCCTTCAAGTATTTCAACAGCTGTCACGCATCATCCACAAAGCCTTTTGCCTCAGCATACTTTAAATTTTAATATGGTTTCTTTGATCTCTGCTGATGGTTTTATATGGTTTCTTTGATCTCTGCTGATGGTTTTATGCTGTTCCTTTGCTGCTTTTAGGGTGCGAACTTATGCATGTTTTTAGACAGAAGTAAGTCCTACAATTCCCAGCATCTCCCAGCCAGCCATGTGTGCCATTTTTAGTATATTTATTTTTATACTTTTGCAGCTCATTTTATTTCTTTTTGTAAGTCACCCTAGGAATTTATTTTGAAGGGCAGGGGTAACAAAATAAAAATAAACAGCTATGATAAATAATATAAATACGTTCTGGGAGCAAAAAGACTGAATGCCATACCTCGATATGGTACTGTATGGTTTCCTTCATAGGGCAAATAGTTCCAGGTGTCTGGGGGAGGTGGGATGAGGACTGTAACATAATATTGCATCCTGGAGAGTAATCACCAAGTTGTCTGCATACAGCATTATACTTCCGGGCGAAGTATAAAGTGTTGGTCATTACCTTTAAAGCCCTACATGGTTTGGGTCCAGGTTACCTGCGGGATCGCCTTCTCCCGTACAATCTGCCCCGCACGCTCAGGTCCTCTGGGAAGAACTTACTGCGGTCGGTCAAGACTAGGCTGACAACCGTTACCCAGAGGACCTTCTCTTCTGCCGCTCCCAGACTGTGGAATGACCTGCCGGAGGAGACTCGTCAACTTAACAGTCTTTTAGAATTTAAGAAAGCTATAAAGACTGTTCTCTTCTGGCAGGCATATCCAGTGTAATTTTTAGAATGTTTTTAGGATGTTTTAGGATGTTTTAATGCAGTTTTAATAATAATTGTCATGTTTTTAATTAGTTTTATGTATTTTATCATGTTGTTGTTCCCCGCCTCGATCCAGACGGAGAGGCGGGTAAGAAATAAATTGTTATTATTATTATTGTTGTTATTATTATTATTATTATTATTATTATATTATTTGTCTTATAGTGATTATTTTTTAACTCCTTATATGTTTTCATCATTCGTGACTTCTTGTGCCATTGTTTCTATGTTAACTAAAATGGCTGTGCTAAAAGAACAAAATGGCTCAGAGATATTCTGTTCAGATTTATGGACTCAGAATCTAAATATAAAGGGTTGCATCCAATGTTAATCTAGTCAAAGTCATATTCATTTAAATGGTTTACTTTAAGTAGGACTAGCATTGGATATAAACCCAGAGTTTTAATTTTATTTATTTATTTGACAGAGGAGGTTATCATCAGCAGTCAAAATTAAATCCCAAAATCTGTGGCAAAGGAACCCAAAGACTTAGGACTCCATCACACCTTTTTTTCCCCTGGTTTGCGTCCATGGTTTCCCCCTCCGTTTCCTTAGCGAGTCGAGCGCTGGGCACTTTCATGTCTGGTGTGTTGTTTTATCTTTCCACCTTTATCACTACTATGCTGGTGAAATGTCCCGCCTCATCCCCTAGGTTCTGCTTCCCCATGCAGTTAATTTTTAAAATTTTTATTATTAGAATTATTTCTGTGCAAATACAATAGTAGAGCAGCCTGAAACTGTGCAATTACAGTAAAAACAACACATTACGCTTTCCCCTAAGATCATGTTAAACAATATAAGTGAAGAGAAAGTATTACAATGCGTTTTTTGAGAAGTTTGTGGTCAATGTTGGCATGGCAAGGGGAAGCCGACATTGTTCTGGTCAGAAAACCTAGACATGCCTATTCAGGAGTAAGAACCATAGAGTTGAATGGGACTGAGTCCCGGCATGCTCGCCTTCTCCGTTGGGGGTTCGGGGTCCCTCTCTCCCTCCCCCTTCATAGTTGAGCGCTTGAGCAGTTGAATGGAGAACCACCTGCCCTCCTTTTTTGTTAGCGAGACTGCCCTTCGATACACAGGCCCCCAACAAAAAACGGGATGGTCCGATATAGCGCAAGGACAGCAATACATAGGAGGGAGGAGTGACTGTATTGTGCATGAAGGGGAAAAATGGACTTTCCCCACTCCAAAATAAGATGGAAAAGGGAGGGGAAGAGGTGAGATGAGCGCAGGACAGGGATGATGTCATATGAGTACCACGCTGCAAAAACACATACCAGGCATGGCAAGAGTGTGATAAATCGCTGGTGTGATGGAGCTCTTAGTTCAGAACAAATAGTAAGAAATGACTCCGTTTGGTTGCTTAGCTGCGTTTAGAGTGTCAGACTAGGACATGGAAATTCCCAGTCAACCATGAAGCTCACTGGGTGTCCATGGGCCACTCACTACCTCTCAGCCCAACCTATCTAACAGGGTTGTAGTGAGGATAAATGGGTGGGGGTGAATCCTGATCTCCTTAGAGGAAACATGGGGGATATATGTAATTAATCATAGCCCAACAACTCTCTGCCAGAAACTGCAGCAGCCTGATCTTCAAGAAATTCCAAGACTCACATCTTCCTGAAAACCACACCCCTTGACCCTGAAGCCAGAGCCCTTGAAGCCCTGCCACTTAGTTCTGGATATATGGAATGAGCTGTGTTTGCTCAGTGATGGGGGAAATCACGCAGTATGTGTGCTCATAGGTGTGCGTAAGGAGTGTGCTGGGTGTGCCCAGGCACACCCTAATGTCTCAAGAAATAAGCACCAAATTGAGGGGGGCATTGAATAGGGATCCAGAGGGATCCAGAAACAGTGGGAATGGTCCTCCATCTGCCCAATAGCAGGAATAAAAAGGAATTGTTGTGCTAGGAACCTCTCTACCAGGAGCAGTGCTTCAGAGAGTCCTGAAGGAGGGCCCCCAAAGGCTAATATCACCTTGTAAGCCCCAACAATGCTGGGGCTTGAGGAACATCTCCTCATTCCTCACCCCCTCACCTGCAATGGCCCTCCCGCAGTCAGGCAAGTCAGGAGTAGGGCAGCAGTGTCTACAGTGTTTAATAAATAAATGAATAAAAATAATGTACTTTATGACTAAGTATTCAATAGATGTTTGCCTTAAAAAAAACATCCCTGGGTGCACACCCTAATGAAATGAGCTGTGCATGCCTATGTGGGGGAATCCACACAGTCCTTTGGAACGTTTTAAATTGTATTTTAAAACGTTCCAAATAGGTGCGTTCTAAAACGTCTTAGGCCACATTACTGAGTACTCACGTTGCAGGAGAACAGTCTTCTGCCTTTAAAGCGGTGTGTGCAGTCACACGCTGTTCTGCCCTGTCTCTTTCTCTTTCGTTTTTCAGTGAATTTAGGGCAAGGCATTGTGGGGGTTGTAGTTCAGTTACACACTTCCTTCTTAGTTCCTCTGTCATTCCCTAGCGAGTATAGGGCTAAGAATTGTGGTTGTTGTAGTTCACTGGTCCACTTCCTGTTTCTTCCCCACCAATCAACTGCTCAGCATTTGGGCACCAGTAAAGGAAGCACTGCCCCCATGAATCAGAAACGGTAAGGAAGGACACATTCTTTTACTTAAAACGATTTATTAAAAGTGAAACCGTTGTATATAACTGAAGGGAGTTTTAAAAAACCTCAGATATACAACGTTATAGGGAGTGCGTCATGTGGCCCAAAGAGTTTTCATAACCCTTATAAAACGTCAAAAAACTCGTGTGTAGATCTGCCCTTTGTGTGCTCTGAGACACTCTATTGCAGAGGTGGGCAGACTTCAGGCTTGTGGAGTCTACTTTGTTTGTTTACAAGCCCAGAGATCCAACCAGCTGGAATCTGAAATAGACACACATTTAGAATTAAAGAATTCTGAGCCCAGAAATTTGATCTGTGTACCAAAACTGAATGGAGCTCACACCCCTTCCAAACTAAAATCCACTCTTGATTATCCCAAGCTTTCTTCCTTTCAGCAGTATAATTTAGGGTGACAGTGCTGAAGGGAGTCATTTAGTTGATGCTATTGTTTTAAAAATATGGAGTCAGAAATCCTTGCTGTTCTACTGCAAATCACCCAGAGATCTACCAGTAGATCCTGATCTACCTTCTGATATCCCTGCTCTATTGCTTCACACAATTCAGAGCAGAATACAAGAACTGGTGCAGGGGCTAATATCCTGGCTAAGTTATTGCCCTGATCCCCTGTTCAAAGTATACACCTGAAGGGCAGGATATAAATCATTAAATTTCCAAAATAAACCCTTGCTTTGTTTCCCTGTGCAGGAATATGTCCCTAAGATCGTTGAGTTGGTGACCGGCAACTGGGATGCCAATATGCAGGTTGCTGGGCTGAGGCTGTTGAATGGATTGAATATACCAGATCAAACTCACCCTCTGCTGAAAAGGCTGCTACCAAAGTTCATGGATATTCTGTTCATGGCGAATACTTTGGCTAAGGTACAAAATCACACAGGCAGGCAGGCAGGCAGGCAGGCACCTCCTCCTCCTCCTCCTCCTCCTCCTCCTCCTCCTCCTCCTCCTCCTCCTCTTCTTCTTCTTCTTCTTCTTCTTCTTCTTTCTCCTCCTCCTTCTCTGTGTTATCTGGTATAGGGCAAGCCTGGAGCAGAGCAGAACTGCAATTCCTACAAATAGACCCATAGAATCATAGAATAGTAGAGTGGGAAGGGGCCTATAAGGCCATCGAGTCCAACCCCCTGCTCAATGCAGGAATCTACCTTAAAGCATCCCTGACAGATGGTTGTCCAGCTGCCTCTTGAATGCCTCTTATGTGGGTGAGCCCACCACCTCCCTAGGTAATTGGTTCCATTGTCGTATTGTTCTAACAGTCAAGAAGTTTTTCCTGACGTCCAGCCGGAATCTGGCTTCCTGTAACTTGAGCCCATTATTCCGTGTCCTGCACTCTGGGTTGATCGAGAAGAGATCCTGGTCCTCTTCTGTGTGACAACCTTTCAAGTATTTGAAGAGTGCTACACGTCTCCCCTCAATCTTCTCTTCTCCAGGCTAAACATGCCTAGTTCTTTCAATCTCTCCTCATAGGGCTTTGTTTCCAGACCCCTAATCATCCTCGTTGCCCTCCTCTGAACCCCCTCCAGCTTGTCTGCGTCCTTCTTGAAGTGTGGCGCCCAGAACTGGATGCAATACTCAAGATGGTGCCTAACCAGTGCTGAATAGAGGGGAACCAGCACTTCACGCAATTTGGAAGCTATACTTCTATTAATGCAGCCCAAAATAGCATTTGCTCTTTTTGCAGCCACATCACACTGTTGGCTCATATTCAGCTTGTGATCTACAACAATTCCAAGATCCTTCTCGCTTGTCGTATTGATTAGCCAAGCATTCCCCATCTTGTAACTGTGCATTTGGTTTCTTTTTCCTAGGTGTTGAACTTGGCAATTATCCCTATTAAATTTCATTCTGTTGTTTTCAGCCCAGCGCTCCAGTCTATCAAGATCACTTTGGAGTTTGTTTCTGTCTTCCAGGGTATTAGCTGTCCTACCCAATTTTGTGTCATCTGCAAGTGTATCATTGTTTGTTACAAGTCAGATCTATACCAAAAATGTGACGTGCAGCAGTTCATGATTCCTCCCTTCTTATTCCATTAGCCCACTCCTGTTTTACACACACCCCACCGCCAATCAGCCTTCTGTGGTCACTGAGCAAACTCAATACTTATTGGGTAGATTATCTATCTATCTATCTATCTATCACACACACACACACACACACACACACACACACACACACACACTGTTCCCTCTCTTCTGTGTGTTGCTGCTGTTTTGGATACATAAGCAATGACACTCACACCTTGAACATTAGAAATAGAGGGACCAAGTGGCACCTGCAACAAAAAGTTCCAGTGTGGAGTGCTGCTCTTCCAGGTCCTTATTCCAGGAAATGCAATTCCATTTCCCCAGCCTGGTTTTCCATCCCCCTCCCAACAGTCAGCATGTAGGTGATGCCATTTTAGCTTCATAAGCCTTGGCACTCACATCTTGGGCATCTCTACCTATAAAGCGGAAAGTATGTGTGTGTCACGTATGTCCGGAAATGTTTACATACTTACAGACGAGTTAGAAACTTGACATGGTGAATAAGTAATAGGGCTGGCTGTACAATGTACCAGAAAAATCTAAAAACATGAATTTTGGGGGTTTAAGTATTTTTAAAGAATTTAATAAAAACCTAGGTTTATGCCTACAACTCCCAGCATGCCTTGTGCAGGAGGCCAGACTTACTGGCCTTGGCGGCCATTGTGAGTGCACAGGTGGGTGGCTGCTGTGTGTCTTTCACAACCCCGACTCCTAAGGTTGGTCTCGAACAGTAAACCCAATTCACATAAAAGGAAACAACCCACATAAACGGTCTGTGTCCATTTGCGATGCCTCATCCCACCCTCTGCGTGGTTTTAAAATCGTGACTAGATACAACAGCATGGCTTTTAGGGGCCAAACATGCTCAAAGGCACTTCACTCTATCACTGTTTTCTCAGAATCTGGGAGAAGCAAGCGCACAACTTTTGCCCTTAAGAGGGAGGGAGGAAAGGGAGGCACTCTGCCCATGGCCAGAAACAGACTTGACAAAGGGGGGGGAAGTGCCTGGCCCAGCTCCAGCCCTTCAGTACTGGCTCCAGATGGAGCACTTGGTGGGTGAGAAGTGCAGGATGAGGCAATCCCAGCAGGATTAGCTGGAGCTGGGCATGTCCACTGACAGCTGCTTACATCACCTCCTTGGTGATGCTACTCCTTCCACGCTCTATCGAGGAGCAGCATCGGCAACAAGAGGACGTCTCAGAGGATATGGGCATCTGCGGGCTACCAAATGCATGCTGGGAGGTGTAGTACTGGTATGTAGAGTGGCTGATTTTAAATAATGTAGGGGCTAGCAAACCAGGTCACCATCTCTCAGTCCTAACTCAGCCCCCACTTTCCTGACCTCTCACAAACTGTCTTTGTTCTCCTTCTAACTGACTTTCCCCAACTGTCACTCATCCCCCCCACCATTCCATTCTAGCCTCAGCTATCAGCCATTCCTCCATTCACTCTTCTGTTTCAATAGTAAAGTCAGGCTTTTACATAAAAATCATAAACTTTATCCAGTAATTCTTGCATCTTTCTTGGAATGCTGTGGTTTAGTTATGAAACCGTTGGGTGTGGTCATCCGGAGTTTTGGAGTGCATTGTTGTCATCAGTATGCTGATGACACGCAGCTCTATTTCTCCTTTTCATCAGGTGAGGCTGTGGATGTGCTGAACCAGTGCCTGGCTACGACAATGGATTGGATGAGGGCTAATAAACTGAAACTCAATCCAGACAAGACTGAGACGCTGTTAGTGGGTGGTTCTGCTCTCTGAATGGAGGGTCTTCAACCTGTTCTGGATGGGGTTGCACTCCCCTTGAAGGAGCGGGTTCGTAGCTTGGGGGTTCTCCTAGAACCATCTCTGTCACTTGAGGCTCAGGTGGCTTCAGTGGCATGGAGTGCCTTCTACCAACTTTGGTTGGTGGCCCAGCTATGCCCCTATCTGGACAGGGATAACCTGGCTTCAGTTGTCCATGCTCTGGTAACCTCCAAGTTAGATTACTGCAATGCACTCTATGTGGGGCTGCCTTTGAAGACGGTTCGGAAGCTGCAGCTCGGAGGTTGGCAACAAGGGAGAGGGCCTTCTCTGTGGTGATCCCCCAATTATGGAATGATCTCCCTGAGGAGGCCCACCTGGCGCCAAAATTGTTATCTTTTCGGCGCCAGGTCAAGACTTTCCTCTTCTCTCAGGCATTTGGCAATATCTGAGGAGCCTGGGTTTTTCTTTTTGTTTTTTGTAGCTTTTTGGGGCTGCTGTAGCGGTTTTAAATGTATGTGTGTATTGTGTGTATGTTGTATGTTTTTGCTGTTTTAATTTTTGTATATTGTTTTTAATTGTTTTAATCCTATGTAAACCGCCCAGAGAGCTTCGGCTATGGGGCGGTATACAAATATAATAAATAAATAAATAAATAAATAAATAAATAAATAAATATTAGTTATAACAGGAAAAAACCCGCAGCATAAAAAATCTCATCAAATTAAAATGCCCTGGAAAACATTTTTTTTAAAAAAAAAAATCACTTGGCACTTAAAAGCCATTAATGCAGTCACCAGGCCAGCCCACCTGGGAAAAAGAAATCCTTAAGCAGGGTGCCACAACTAAGAAGTCCCGCTCTCCCACAACACCTCACATGTATTCAAAGATTAATGTTATTCAGAGAGCTAGGCTTGCGCCTACAACTCCCAGCAT
Source organism: Anniella stebbinsi (assembly GCA_029215795.1). Classification (NCBI taxonomy): domain Eukaryota; kingdom Metazoa; phylum Chordata; class Lepidosauria; order Squamata; family Anniellidae; genus Anniella; species Anniella stebbinsi. The sequence continues at coordinate 62,849,509 of JARDYH010000004.1, read as the reverse complement.
GCCTTGGGTGGGAGGGAAGACTTATCAGGCTTTAACGGCCATCATCTGGAAGTAGCTTGCCATCCTGGGCCTGAAGGGAGAGTGCCTGGGCTGGCTGCCTTGGTTACTAGGCACCATCGAGAGCAGAAAGGCAGGAAGTCACAGCTCTGGGCCTGTCACCGACGGCAACAGCCAAGCTACCGTGAGTCAGCCAGCCAGCTCCCTCAGTGTAGTGTGGACTGGCTCAGCCAGATTTCACTTCCCATGAGCTTCAGCAGCAGGACTCCCATTGGGCAAGTCGGCACCACAGCAAAAGGCATGCCGGGAGTTGTAGTTTTTGTTTCCTGTGGGGGACAAGGAAAATCATGGTGACAGCTTCAAGGCGGCCCTGGCCATGCGTTGAGGGTGGGGGCGGGGAAGGATGCAGGTAAGGGGGGACCCATGGGGACCCCACCCTCCCTTCCCTCCCCCACTCATGCTCCTTACCTGCGGCCTTCCCCACCAACCCCACCTCCTCGTACTACTGCTAAACAGGCTTTCCTGGCCTGTTCGTCAGTACAGAGAAGTGACGAGTGATGTTGTCATCACTCGGTGCGGCTCTTTACTGACGAACAGGCCAGAAAGCTTGTTTAGTAGTAGTTTGGGGCAGCGTCGGTGGTGGCGGCAGGTAAGGAGCGTGAGTGGGGGGAGGGAGGGAGTGCCGGCCCAGTGTTTTTCCCCTTAGGCTTGGATTGGGGGAAAGCTTTCTTCCCCCAATGAAACCCTATGGGGAAAACAGCTGAATTGGTGGCCCGAATATCCGCTATGTCTGATAGTTATCGAACATATGGATATCGGATCCGATCAGATAGGGCCACCTAAGGAAATTATCGTTATCAGTCATCGGATGTCCGATATATAAGCTGGCTGGCTGAGGGGGCCTGGGAGAACTGCCAGGGGAGGAGAGGGTGCTGCCTGCTGCTTGCCAGCCTGCCTGCCTGCCTACCTCCTTGCCTTGCTGCTGCTGCTGCTGCTGCTGTTGCTGCCACCACCACCACCACCCTCCTGAGGACTTCAGCCTGGCAGACTGCCACTCCCTGCAGGACCAGGCCTCCAGGTACTGAGCCAGCTGCTATGGACTGCTCCATCTGTCCCCCTCCCTTTGTGGGAGGGATATATAAGCTGGCTGGCTGAGGGGGCATGGGAGAACCACCACCTGCAGGAGAGGGAGGCCTACTGCCAGGGGAGGAGAGTGTGCCGCCTGCTGCCTGCTGCTTGTGAGATGTGCCTGGGAGGGAGGATACAGGGCCAAGTGGGGGGATCTAAGGGGGGCCCAATCGGTGTAGTGATGGGTACAGGGATATACGATGTTGTGAGGAGGACTTGCCAGGTAAGGGGAACATGGCCCAGACAGTTAATGCCTGTGCCTTGTTCTGGTCCCCCTCACATCTACAGGTCTGTTGGTTGCTTTATCAGTCAGCCCTCAGGTCTCCGGATGCTGCTTTTAAATGCTAGATCGGTGCAAAATAAGTCCTCCCTCATCCATGATCTAATAGTGGATGAGGCAGCCAATCTGGCTTGCATTACCAAGACCTGGGTGGGAGAGCAGGGAGGAGTTAGTCCCTCCCAGTCATGCCCACCTGGGTACTTGGTTCAGCATCAGGGTAGACTTGAGGGCTGGGGAGGGGGGGGGTTGTTGTGGTCTATAGGAATTCCATACACCTCTGCAGGCTCCCTGTCCATGTGACTACTGGTGTGGAGTGTTTGCACCTTGTGTTGGGCCAATGGGACAGATTAGGGATTCTGTTGGCATACGCCCCCCCCCGCTGCTCAACGGACTCCCTAGGTGAGCTGACAGAGGTGGTCTCGGGTGTACTGTTGAGGTCGCCCAGACTGTTGTTTCTGGGGGATGTCAACATTCATGCCAAGGGCACTTTATCTGGGTCGGCTCAGGATTTCATGGTTTCCATGATAACCATGGGACTGTCCCAACATGCCACTGGCCCGATGCATGTAGCAGGGCACACTCTAGACCTGATTTTTTCCATTGGACATGTCATGGTCAGATCACCACCTGCTGAGGTTTAGACTTACAGCAGCTTTTCCCCTCTGCAAGGGTGGGGGACCCATTAGGATGGTCCGCCCCCGGAGGCTAATGGATCCGGATGGTTTCCAGAGGGCTCTGGGGAGTTTGCCGGCTGATAGGGCTGGCTCTCCCGTCGAAACCCTGGTTGATCTGTGGAATGCAGAAATGACCCGGGCGGTTGACATGATTGCTCCTGAGCTCCCTCTCCTGTGTAGAGCTCGTATGGCTCCGTGGTATACCCCGGAGCTGAGAGTGATGAAACAAAATAGGAGACAGCTTGAGGGCAGATGGAGACAAACGCCTAGTGGATGCAATGAAACACTGGTAAGTGCCTATGGTAAGCTGTATTCAGGGACAGTGAGGGCAGCAAAAAACCAATACTTTGCTGCCACTATTAAATCATCAATCTGCCGCCCAGCGGAGCTTTTCAGAGTTGTCCATGGGCTTCTACATGCTGGCCCCAAGGACATGATAGAACTATCTGAAGCCTGCTGTAATATATTTGCTAGGCACTTCCAGGATAAAATCTTTGGCATCTGCCAGGACTTAGACCCCAGTGTTATAGCAGGTGAATCTAGTGAGGTATCCAGAGCACAGGTTTGTCCTGTTTTCTTGGATGAGTTTCAGTTGGTACAGCTCGATGACATGGACAAGGTGCTTGGACAGGTTCGTGCTGCCACCTCTGTATTGGATCATTGCCCCTCTTGGCTTATAAAAGCTACCAGGGATGGAACAGCTGCCTGGGCCAGGGAAGTGATTAATGCCTCTCCACGAGAGGGAGTAGTCCCACACCTCCTGAAAGAGGCAGTAGTGAGACCACTCCTGAAGAAAGCTTCCCTGGACCCAGAACATCTTAATACCTTTAGGCGGTGGCAAACGTTCCATTCGTGGGCAAGGTCCTTGAGCGGGTGGTTGCTGGCCAGCTCCAGACACTCTTGGATGAGACTGATTATCTGGATCCATTTCAGTCGGGTTTCAGGCCTGGTTTTGGCATGGAAACAGCCTTGGTCGCTCTGTATGATGACCTATGTCGGGAGAAGGACAGGGGGAGTGTGACTCTGTTGATTCTCCTTGATCTATCAGCGGCTTTCGATACCATCGACCATGGTATCCTTCTGGCACAACTGGCTGAGTTGGGAGTGGGAGGCACTGCATTGCAGTAGTTCCACTCCTACTTGACAGGTCGGCTCCAGAAGGTGGTGGTGGGAAGACATTGCTCGGCCCCGTGGATGGGGTTCCGCAGGGGTCAGTCTTGTCCCCCATGCTGTTCAACATCTACATGAAACCATTGGGTGCGGTCATCCGGAGTTTTGGAGTGCGTTGTCATCAGTACGCTGATGACACACAACTCTACTTCTCCTTTTCATCTTCATCAGGTGAGGCTGTGGATGTTTTGAACCAGAGCTTGGCTGCGACAATGGACTGGATGAGGGCTAATAAACTGAAACTCAATCCAGACAAGACTGAGATGCTGTTAGTGGGGGGTTCCTCTGACCGGATGGAGGGTGTTCAACCTGTTCTGGATGGGGTTGCAATCCCCCTGAAGGAGCAGGTTCATAGTTTGGGGGTTCTCCTAGAACCATCTCTGTCACTTGAGGCTCAGGTAGCCTCGGTGGCACGGAATACCTTCTACCAACTTCGGCTAGTGGCCCAGCTACGCCCCTATCTGGACAGGGATAACCTGGCTTCAGTTGTCTATGCTTTGGTAACCTCCAAGTTAGATTACTGCAATGCGCTCTGCATGGGGCTGCCTTTGAAGACGGTTAGGAAGCTGCAGCTTGTGCAGAATGCAGCGGCCAGATTGGTAATAGGGACCAGAAGGTTCGAACATATAAGACCGATTCTGGCCCGCTTGCATTGGCTGCCTGTATGTTTCCGAACCCAATTCAAGGTGCTGGTTTTAACCTATAAAGCCTTACACGGTTCGGGACCACAATACCTGATGGAACGTCTTTCCCGACATGAACCTACCCGTACACTACGCTCAACATCAAAGGTCCTCCTCCGGGTGTCTACTCCAAGGGAAGTGTTTTAATGACAGCTGTTTTATGTTTATGGTTTTAAATTTTGTATATTGTCTTTTTAATGCTCAATCTTTTTAATTTTTGTAAACCGCCCAGAGAGCTTCGGCTATGGGGCAATATATAAGTGTAATTAATAATAATAATAATAATAATAATAATAATAATAATAATAATTTAATTTGTTTAAAAGTTAACTCACAGGCCTAGCACTGGCCTGTGTTCTGGCTGCTTTCCTTTTTTCATAATAATAACTTCAGAGCACATGTATACAACAGTTCCCCGCGTCCACTGAGATCTGCTTCCCTACTATATGTTATTCGGATATCTGGGCAATGCTGGGTATATTTTGAAAACATATTTTTAGGTTTGCACATCTTTTTTAGCTGGTCAAAAGGGTGTTGTGTGTCCTGATTGTTTTTGAAGTTTAGACAGCTGCTTCGGCCAAAGCACGATGGGAGGTATAGGCATTTCAGTTAAAACAAAAAATGTGGTTTATCACAAAGCTCTAATTTAAAATACAGTTCTTATTAACACAATTTCCCATTGATTCTAACAAGACAATTTACTAACTCAACCAAACTAAAACAAAACCAACCAACCTAAAGATGAATAAGTTGCAGAAAAAATATTAATTATCAAATAATTATTATAAACATTATTCATGGACCCGAGCAACACCGGGCATATCAGCTAGTCAAAAATAAAGGGAATGATTATTAGCATTATTAGAATGAATACCTCACTCAGTGAAGGGTGGTGGCTCCAATTTTGTCAGGGCTGTGAATCCATTCTGGGTTTCAATCAGAAACAGCCAAAACTCTAAAGCAGCTATCCAGGGTGCTAAATGCTATCCTCAAATGGCTTCAGCATCTTGGATAGCTCCTTTAGAGCTGTGGCTGGTTCTGGCTGAAACCCAGAATGGATTCACAGTCCCACAAAACTCAGAGCCACCAGCCTCCACTGACCCCATCCTTCAATTAAATTCTTGGGGTAGCTTCAGAGAACTGCTGCCAGTCAGTAAAAAGCACTGGATAAGCCAATGGTCTGATTCAGTATAAGGCTTATTTTTGGTTAAAGTCAGGACTTGTCTTACCTGACCCACTAGCAAAAGCAGACTAACTAATCTAATGAGGAAACTATCACTCTCAGTTCTGAAACTGTAGTTGTACTTCTTATTCTTACTTGAAAATCCAAGCCCATTGAAGAACATGCAGCTTCACAGCTTGCTTCCAAAGAGTTGAAAGGACTAGCTGATCTGGCAAAACGAAATCATCTAACTTGCTCACTGTTCCTTATCTCTTTGCCACAGCGTGGTGTTTCCCCTTTTTCTAAGAGACCTTGAGATTCACATTCACTACTAATGGTGCGCCCTTCTAGAGCACCTTTCCCCAAACTGATGGCCTGCAAATGTGTTGGACTACAACACCCATCATTCCTAACCAACAGAGTCATTGGCCTTTCCTAACCTGATGCTCTCTGGATGGCCATGCTAGCTGGAGATGGAGCTGTAGTTTATCTGAAGGGTGGTTTTAGTGCCTGATTTTCCATCTCTGGCCATTTCTGAGGTCAATATTCTCATCTGCTTGTTCAGGTGCAAGTTCTCAAGTTCCTCAGCACACTCGCCCAGAAGGAAGACATGCTGTACGACATCATGAATTGCCGGGTAAGGGCTATCCTTGTACCTTTATGGGGAAGCTTCGTGTTTGGGGGGGGCAAGTCATATCAGAGTGATTGGCTTGGAGAGTGTGGTATAGTGGTTAGAGCCAGTGTGGTGTCGTGGTTAGAGGTTCAAGATCTGGGAAGACCTGGGTTCAAGTCCCCACTCAAACATGAAGCTCAGCGGGTGACTTTGGCCAGTCACTGACTCTTGGCCTAGACTACCTCACAGGGTTGTTGTGAGGATACAATGAAAAAGAGGATTGTGTACTCTGCCCTGGGCTCCTTGAATGAAAAAAGAGGGTAAAAGTGTAGCAAATAGATGATGATAATAATAATAATAATAATAATAATAATAATAATAATAATAATAATTTATAACCTGCCTCTCCCTTCAGATCGAGGCGGGGAACAACAACAATATAAAACACAAGAATCACAAACAGTTAAAAAATTTAAAAACAAGAAAAAATACATCATTAAAACATCTTAAAATTCATCCGGATAGGCCTGCCAGAAGAGAGCAGTCTTCATGAATCTCTTAAATTCATGAAGACTGCTAATTTGTCTAATCTTCTCCGGCAGACCATTCCATAGTCTGGGAGCGATGGAAGAGAAGGTCCTCTGGGTAACACCCGCCAGCCTAGTTCTGGCTGGCTTGAGTAAGTTCTTCCCAGAGGACCTAAGTGTGCGGGGAGGATTGTACGAGGACCTAAGTGTGCGGGGCGGATTGTACGGGAGAAGGCGATCCCGCAGGTAGCCTGGGCCCAAACCATGTAGGGCTTTAAATGGAATAACCAACACTTTATACTTCACCCGGAAACTGACTGGCAGCCAATGAAGTGATTTTAAAACTGGTGTAATGTGGTCACCCCTAGGTGTACCGATGACCAACCTGGCTGCCATATTTTGAACAAGTTTAAGTTTCCGGACTAGGCACAAAGGTAGCCCTATGTACAGCGCATTGCAGAAGTCAAGCCTCGAAGTTACCAGCGCGTACACTACCGTCTTTAGGTCTTCCAACTCTAAGAAGGGGCGCAGCTGGCATATCAGCCAAAGCTGATAGTAGGCACTCCTGGCCGTTGCATCAATCTGAGCTGTCATTTGGAGCGACAGATCCAGGAGTACCCCCAAGCTGCGAACACAGTCTTTCAGGGGGGGTGTAACCCCATCCAGAACTGGTTGACACACCTCCAAACCCAGGTTGGGGCCTTTGACAGCGAGCACCTCCGTCTTGTCTGGATTCAGCTTCAGTTTGTTTTTCCTCATCCAGCCCATTACCGCCTCCAAGCATTCATTCAGAGGAGACACACTATCCTTAGCTGACGATGTTGTCGAAGGCATAGAGAAATATATTTGGGTGTCATCAGCATATTGATAGCACCCCGCCCAATGCCTCCGGATGATCTCTCCCAGCGATGTGCTCTAGCTAAAAGGATTACCTAAAACATGGATATACACATACATGTTGCTGGGTGGCTGTGTCTATGGAGGAAACTGTGGCTAAGCTGAATCCAGGAAAACATTTCAGTGAATTGCAAAAGAGTCAGAATCTCTTCCTTTGAGAGCAAACAGAGCAGGGAGATGGGAATTTATTCTAGCTGCCCCTATATCTTCTCCCCATGTCTTTTCATACTGCTCTTAGAAACTTTCATCTTGTTACAGGGATTAGAGAATTGATTTTCTTATCACTGGGTTATTGATTCCCTATATAGTGGAGCCTGCATGGCCTTGGCTCTTGTGAAGTTTTCCCACATTGGATGGACTTTGCAGCTACCACACTTTTAGCAGGCTCCAAAGAATCTGGCCCCAAGTTTCCAAGACCAAGTTTTGTATAGATTCTGGTGGGCACTCCCCCTTGACAGCGTATTTTACTATTTTTTATTTTAAAATCTTGACGGTCTCATTTGGAGATGCAGCTCAGAAACTCAAGAAATGTTGGAAAGCTAAAAGCATGGTTTATCCAGTTGGCCAGGGAGCAGAAGTCCTTAGGATCTCCAGCCAGACTCATTTAGCCCAGTCATGTGACTGAAGCATGCACAGCAGTAGCTGATGGAATTTCAAGTTCCATAAGTGGTCCAACTCTGAGTTAGAAATCCATGAGACTTTGGAGACTTTGGTTTTATTTTTTCACTCAGTTGCCCTCGCACTGAACTGTCCCACTGCCAAGATGGTTTCTGTTGTCAAGGGAATAAGATGGAGTGGGATGTCTTCTGATTCACTTCCATTGCACTGTTCCAGAACTCTGCCCAAGGCTAGAAGAACAGCTCAGTAGACAAAGCAGAAAAGTCACTACCATTAGTGACCCTACCTTGCCAGTTTTCCTACTCTGTTTCCTACAACATATCTTGCAACAGAGACTGGTAGGGTGGCCATGTGCCCTGCCTTGCTGGAGATAGTCCACTGCTGTTTGAAGGGCTGTCCAGTCTTTGTCCAGTGGCCTTGAAGTTGACTGTCAACAGTCAGCGCTTTGGACAGCAGACTGAGCATGCTCTGGATCTAGCATGGACCCCAAGAAACAAAACATGGATGGCTCACACCTGTGAGGCAGAAGACTTTATTAAGACTGAGAGTTGGATATATATAGGAAGAATAACTAAGAACTAATAAAAACATGCATAGCATAAAACCCAGTAAGAAATCAAGAAATCCTTTAACTATAACACTTACTCTTAAGCAGAGCCTTGCTTTTGCCCCCCGCCACAAGTTCTTGCCCATCCATCTCCAGAGAAAGGCCCCCACCTCACAATGAGAGTCTCTAGTTATATACCTTTTCCTCCCGTCTCTTGGCTGGGTTTCCCCATTTCACACCTCCAACTCCTCTGGCTGGTTTTACAACCTTGAAGTAGATAAGGCACTATCTGCTTCCCTCCTCCTTCCAGGTGGTCTGGCCAAGGCTCTTTGTCATTTAAAACTTCATACGTACCATATGAGACTAAAACTTCCAACTACTTCACCCATCTTGTCTTCTAACCAGCGCAGTCTATCTGCTCTCCTTTACAACCTGCTTACACTCTTACCTCATTGTGGTGAGGTGTATCATATTTCTATTTAAATGACAAGAAATGTGCATGTGTGCATATAACTTCACATATGCTAATGTTATGCAAATTGGTGTCCTTTTTTGTTCTCCTTTTTGGTGCTGTATTTCCTCATGTTTTGGCAACACTTAAGTGACTGGGAGTAATGGTCAGGACTGTCATGAAATGCTGATCTGCAGAATCACATGCATGTGAATGGGGGCAGGGGTAGGGGTGGCTTGAAGAAGAGCCATTGACTGAAATCAGTTGTGGTCTCTCTCTCTCTCTCTTTCTCTTTCTCTCTCCAAGGCACCACCTCAGTTCCTGAACTTCATCCAACCTTCTCTCCCGACAAACCTGCTTTTTGAGATGTTAGTCTTTGTGGAGCGGCTTAACGAGGGGCGCCTGTCTCCACAATACCAGTCAGCGCAATGGCAGTACACAGATCACTCCATTCATGAAATCCTCTTTGGTGACAACTCCCGCCTGTCCAACTGCTTGCTTGCTCTCATCATCCACCCAGAGGAGGAGATCCAGGTTCAGGCTTGCAAGGTCATACTCAGCCTCCGGCTTGATAAGGACGAGAGCAGGGTGGTCAGTGGACTCCCCTTTGGGGCCAACATCAGCGTCTACCCCCTTGAATCAACGAGAATTAGCCAGGTCACAGGCAGCAATGTTGCCAACCAGACTTTCAGTCCCAGCACCCTCTCCTCTGGCACTGTGGACTTCTCCGTTGACACCACTCAGGACAACAGTGGCCGCAGCTTTCACCCCCTCCAAGGCACTGATGAGACTGGCCATAGCTTCTATCCCCTTGAAAGAGCAGACCACAGCTTCCACCCCCTTCCGAATGACAGTGTCAACAGCAGTGACCGTGTCCTTGATGACCCCAGGGGCAGCTTTCGTCCTCTTCCAGCTGATTGCTCAGGTGATGATGACAGCAGCATTTGAGGGGATAGTTTATAGATGAAAAAGAGACTAATAAATGAACTGGAGAAGAGATGACAAAATTGCTCGTCTGTTTCTGTGTCAGGAAAAAAGTTTGATTTCGTCTAACCATGGAAGTGTTTAGGATCTTAACTTCTAAGCAGAATGCTGTTGCTTGATGGGCTTTTGAAGCTCATTTCCTCTTCGCTCACTGATCTGGTTATATATATATATATATATATATATATATATAATAGTTTCCTACTACAATCATTCAAATCAATTACAAAGGATAAAATCCAACATAAGTCCTACTTAGAGTAAACCCATTGAATGTAACATACCTATAGTAAATCTAAGGTTTTAAAAAAATCACCTGCCCCCTATTGCAGTAAATGATAAAGTGTCCAAGCAGCAGCTTAGAACATGTTATTTTATTAATCATCATGATATTCCAAACCTTATTTGTTTATTTATTACATTTCTATACTGCCCATTAGCGTAATCTCTCTTCTTTTTCCACTGTACCTGAGATGGTATATATGGTATTCGCCAAGTTTTTGCTAAGAGGATCTTTGCTGCTATCAATCAATCAAATCAAATCACATTTTATTTGCACCAAGCCAATGGCCATTGCAATTTATAACAGTAAAACATAAAACAGACAGTAAAATGTCCCAGTATTCAAAAACAAACAAACAAACAACCACCTTAACACAAATGTACTCAGCCTCACCAAGCAAATAAAAACATTGATCCTTGAAGCTGTTATCTGGTATATCTTGATTGTATGTTCTTTGCTACATATTCATAGTTTGCTCTATGTGGCTGGCTGGGGCGTGCTGGGAGTTGTAGAACTTTTTTCTGTCTAAACATGGATAGGATTGCATCCTATGTAGGAGTGTGCACGGACCCCCCGGATCGGATCGGGACCCGGATCGGGACCTCCAATTTTGTCACGGATCGGATCAGACAAAATTGGAGGCCCCCCGGACCGGATCGAGTCCGATCCCGATCCAAAAATCGGAAATTTTTGGATCGGCCGCCATTTCCCCCCCCCCCCCATAGACTTGCATTGCAATGCAAGTCTATGAGGAAAAAATGGCAGCGGGTGGGTGAGGGGGGGCCTAACTCCCTCCCCCCCGGGGCCATCCACTGTGGAAGGCCCCGGCAGGTAAGCCCCCTCCCCCGTGCTCCCTCCCCCCCCGGGGCCGTCCGCTTCCATCCACGGGCGCCCGCGGGCGCACGCGGATAGAAGCGGACGGCTCCGGGGGGGTAAGCCCCCTCCCCCCTGCCACTGCTTACCTTTTAGGGACGCCCACTCCCGTCCGGCACCGGCGGCTACTGCCAGCGGGCTTTGCGGCCTGCTCTAGAGTAGCGCGCCGGGTGATCACCCGGTGCGCCACCCTGGAGCAGGCCGCGGAGCCCGCTGGTAGTAGCCGCTGGTGCCGGATGGGAGCGGACGTCCCTCAAAGTTAAGGGCCCCCCTCCTCCCCTCCACGTGCCCCCTCCTCACCTTTCTGGGACGTTCGCTCCCGTCCGGCGCCGGCAGCTACCGCCAGCGGGCTTTGCAGCCTGCTCTAGAGTAGCGCGCTGGGTGATCACCCGGCGCTCCACCCTGGAGCAGGCCGCGGAGCCCGCTGGTAGTAGCCGCCGGCGCCGGACGGGAGCGGATGGCCCGGAAAGGTAAGGGCCCCCCTCCTCCCCTCCGCGCACCCCCTCCTCCCCTCTGCACGCCCCCTGCTTACCTTTCCAGGCCGTCCGCTCCCATCCGGCGCCGGCGGCTACTACCAGCGGGCTCCACGGCCTGCTCTAGAGTAGCGCGCCGGGTGATGTCATCACCCAGCGCACCACCCTGGAGCAGGCCGCGGAGCCCGCTGGTAGTAGCCGCCGGCGCCGGATGGGAGCGGACGTCCCTCAAAGGTAAGCGCCCCCCTCCTCCCCTCCGCACCCCCCCCCCGCTGTCCACTTTCATCAGCGGGCGCCCGCTGGCGCCCACCAATGGAAGTGGTGGTGGGCGCCAGCGGGCGCTTGCCGATCCGCCGAACCGGTTCAGAGCCTTTTCGGATTGGTTCGGACTGGATCGGCCGATCCAGCTGTCGGATCGGAAATCGGATAATTTATCCGATTTCCCACTGGACCGGACTCGGATCGTGGATCGGATCCGATCCAGTGCACATCCCTAATCCTATGTATCTGTGGACCTGCCCATACAGTAGTCTCTGAAGGAGTAATTATGCTGGAATATCTCTAGTTTTAAGGTAGAAACAATTGAGGCCATGCTAGAAGAATAGGAAAAATTGCCTACGAAGATAGGTCTGATACATGAGATGCACGCCTACGGACATCACAACTTGCAACTGTGTGGTTCACATTAGATTAGCATTGCTCCAGACACCATGCAGGTGGACAAGGGGCCAGTTGTGTATTACTTGGAGATCATGTGAGCTGAATGCACTCATCTGATCCCTCAAAGAAAGCCCCATGTAGATGTGTTTGGAGTCATCCACAGGCCATGAGTTCTTCAATTCAATGGCTGCTATGGCAGATCCTCATTCTCTTTAGCATGCACAGGATTCATGTGACAGCTGCTAGCACTTTTGACTTCCCTTGCCTAAAATGATGTGACTTGCATTAGAATTATATATTCCATAACAGTTCATCTTTAGCCCTTATAGCTACAGAGAAGATGCTGCATAGCAGACAGCAGTAGGAGTTCTATAACTTCAGAGACCAAAAAGCAAAGAAATAAAAATCCAGTGGCAATCAATTTTCAAGCCATGGTTGGGCAGCGAGGGGAGGGGAGGCATTGTTGTTGTAATTTTTGCAGGCGGACAAGCGAAAGTCGTGTATTATTTTGAGCTTGTTGTGGTCGTTGTAATTTTGAGCAGTTGATGACCTTTACAGCAGTTGGTAAAAGTATGATGGAAGGAGGAGTGCATAACCCTTGAAACTCATCATGGATGGGGGGGCGTAGCTTCAGCTATGGAGTGATCGGTAGACATTTTCGGATCTCCCGAACCGGTGAAAACAAAAAAGAAAAATCCCTATCTTCTACTGGATGGAGTGTAAGTTACAAAATAAATTTATAAATTGAAAGCAATGCAGCACAGGAATGTGTGGGGAGTTTAATTGGAACAGCGTATTAAAACAGATAAGCTTCGAAGAATCTGGGCTGGATGCTAGTAGCAATAAATAAAACCTTCTAAGGATATTTCTTCCTACTCAATTGTTTTAAAAGGGATAATATGGACTTTAAGAACTGAAATATGAATTAAGAAGTATACTGGGATGAAATTGCCCTCCAGAGGAGTTGGCTGGATGCCAGATGAATAGAGGTCACAGAGAAAAGAGTCTATCTCCTCCAAAGTGGGCAAGAAAGACTAGAACACATCCTTCTGATAAAAATTTAGCTTGGCTGACCAGAACCATGTCTGATAAAGCACAAGAGAGTAAAACGGTCCCATCTCAAACCAAAAGTGGCAATCATAAAACTAGAACGAAGCCAGGAGCTGTTCCTAAGGGTGCCAAGCCACAGGAATCTCAACAAATGACGTCAGTGGAATTACTGGCAAACATAAAAGCCATGATGGATGAAAGTTTGGGAAAGCAGGAGGAAAATATTATGAAAGAGGTTAAAAAGGAGATTTCTAACTCTCAGAAGGAGATACTGACAGGCTTTCAAGCTGTTATGGCTAAACTGACATCTCTGGAACAACAAACGGAAGAGAATAAAGAAAAAAGTAAACAACAAGAAACCAAAATACATGAAATGGATTTACGTTTAATTGCTATGGAGGATAGAGACTGAAGAGTAAATATTCGAATCAGATCCTTCCAGGAACAGCAGGTGGAAAATCCAAAGATTCTGAGAGATAAGATAATGGAATGGATCAAGGAGATGGACCCCCAAACAGATTGGGAAGATGCTGATATTGAAAGGATCCACAGAGTTGGATACAAGAGAAGGGGGATGCTTCTAAGGGACATAATTGTTAAATTTGCGAATTATTACAAAAAAGAAAAGCTAATGCAAGCAATTAGACATGCTGGCCAACTGATGTTTCAATCAACACCGATACAGGTCTACAATGATCTCAAACAATCCAATGGAGGAAAAATGTGAAAATGTGCACAATAACCCTGCGGAAGAATGCTATTGTTTATAGCTGGGGTTACCCAGTATTTCTGAGATTTATGTGCCAGGGGAAACAACACAGAATAACATAATGCAAGCAAGGGATGGAGTTACTAGGGAAGCTGGGCCTGATGGAAACAGATGCAGATGGAAGACAAGAACAACAAGAAGAAGAACAAGGGGCAGCAGGAGGCAGTCTGTGACTGAGTTTTGGATTAAAAGGGATAGAAGAAGAGAATCAAAGGGAGGAGAAGATCTACTGTCTCTCCAGGGTGATGAAGTTGCCTCCCCCCCGAAGAGTTCCAAAAGGGATTGGGAGCTACTGCCCAGGAAGTTCCTGGTGATTAGGGGGGAGGAAATGGGGGGTATGTGTGGGGGAAGGGGGGAGGGAGGGGGGTTAAATGTAACACATATGGAGACCTACAAAGAGAACTAAGGTTGGGAAGATGGAAAATAAATTAAGAATTGTAACTTTAAATGTTAAAGGGCTGGGAAATGTTATTAAAAGGAAGAGGATAGAAGCGATGTTAAATAAAGAAAAAGCAGATATCATATTTTTACAAGAAACTCATCAATCGAAAGAGGGAGTAAACGAGTTTAAAATGAGAGATATGGGCGTATATGAGAAGGCATATGGGACTTCTAAAGCAAGAGGAGTAGCGATAATAATTTCTAAAAAGTGTGGTCTCAATATAGTAAAAGTGAAGAGGGATGATATGGGAAGATTTCTGAAAATATATTGTACTGTGGGGGAAGAGGAATATGTATTGATTAATGTTTATGCTCCAAATGAAAATCAGATGGAATTTTATGATAAAGTGCTTAAAGCTGCGGGAGATATGGGGAAAATGAATATTGTAATGACTGGTGACTTTAATATGGTGATGGATAAAGATAAGGATAAAGATAATATAGTGAGAACTTTAAAAAGTGGTGGTAAAACTGGATTAAGTAAAGTAATGGATGAAAAAGAATTAGTAGATGTTTGGAGGCTAATAAAAGAGGAAGAAAGGGAATACACCTTTTATTCACCAAAATATAAGAGTTATTCTAGGATTGATTATATTTTTGTGTCAAAGAATCTGATTTCTAAGATTATAGATTGTGAAATAGGAGTTATTAAAGTCACAGATCATGCATTAATGAATATGGATATTAAAATGAAGAAAGATTATAGAGAAGCGAAGAAGTGGAGAATGGATACAAAGATCTTAAATTATAAAAACACTGTTGAGAAAATAAAAAAGAGATACAGACAATATGGGAAATTAATGAAACAGGGCAAAATTCTCAAGGGATAGTTTGGGACATGATGAAAGCGGTAGCAAGAGGGATATGTATTAGGGAATCATGTAATTTAAGAAGACAACAAGAAGCACAAAGTAAAAAGATTGAAAAGGAGGTTAGGAATTTAGAGGAACAACAAAGAATAACAAAAGATAAACGATTATACGCTCAACTTCAAGCTAAAAAGAAGGAACTCGAGGAAGCAGATTTAGAAAGAGTGCAAAAAGATCTGTTTATTTGAAAAGGGAATTTTTTGAATATAGTAATAAAAATTCTAAAATGTTGGCCAGGTCCACGCAGTCGAAGAAGGCAAAGAACACAATAGGGACAATTAAAGACAAAACAGGGAAAAGCTGTAATCTAATGAAAGATAAATTAAATATATTTCAAGAATTTTATCAGAAATTATATGCATCACAAGTGGGCCCACAGGCAAGGATAGTGGAGTATGTAGAGAGGAATTGGAAAACAAGATTACAAGGAAAAGATAGGGATTATATGGAAGGTTTAGTCAGGGAAAATGAAATAGAAGAAATTATTGATAAATTAAACGGAGGGAAATCTCCGGGTTTAGATGGGTTGGGGCCGGAATATTATAAGACATTTAGATAGCTATTGGTACCGAGATTGAAAGTATTATATAATAATATACTAGAGGGAGGGAAGACCCCACCATCATGGGATCATTCTCTGATCATACTAATCCCGAAACCAGATAAGGATTTAACGGACCCAGCTTCTTATAGACCTATATCTCTAATAAATCAAGACTCAAAAAAATTTACGGCAATCATGGCAACAAGAATGAGTACCTTCATAAATAAATATATAAAAAAGGATCAATGTGGATTTATTCCAGAGAGGCAAATGCCTAATCTAATTGGGAGAGTATTGAATATAATAAATGTTATTTAAAAAAGAAACATAAAAGCAGGGTTGATAGCATTAGACATTTTTAAAGCCTTTGACTGTGTGGAATGGCCAGCATTAAAAACAATTATAAAAACATTTAGGTTTGGAGATAAATTTATAGGAGTGATCAGTTATACATAAATAATAAAGCAGTGGTAATGGTTAATGATGGGTTAACACAACAGATTACTTTAGCCCGAGGTACTAGGCAAGGGTGTCCACTCTCCCCGATATTATTTGCAATAGTTATAGAAATTTTGGCAAATGTTATCAGGGAAGATGGGAGATTAAAAGGGATAGGAGGAAAAGAAAAGATAAAAATCAATATGTTTGCGGATGATACATTAATGACATCAGAAAATCCTCTGGAGAGTTTGGAGGAGATAAAGCAACATCTGAGAGAATTTGGGGAGATTACAGGATTACGAGTAAATTGGGGAAAGTCCAAAATGATGTTATTTAATTATAACAAAGAGGAAAGGGAGGAGTGTAGTATAAAACTAGGTCTTAAGATTAAAAATATAGTGTGCTATTTAAGAGTTAATATTACAAAAGATTTAGAAAAGTTAGAAGAAACTAATTTTAATAGTTTGAAGAAACAGATAATGAAAAAACTAGAGGCTTATAGAAAGTTAAAACATTCATGGTTTGGTAGAATAGCGGTTATTAAAATGAAGATATTACCGAAGATAATTTTTTAAATTTAGAATGTTACCAATTAAAATAACGGAAGTAGAAATAAAGAGTTGGCAAAACATGATAAATAATTATTATAATGGCGATAAAAAAGCAAGGATTAATAAAGGGAAATGGTATAAGATACAAAAGAAAGGAGGGTTGGGACTTCCAAATATAAAGATGTATTATATAGCTAATCAATTAAGACATGTTATAAATAGTATAGTAGAAAAAGACGATTTAGAATGGTTAGAGACGCAGACAGGAGAAATGGAGTTAAAATTACAAAATATCTTCTTTAGCAAAATACAAAAGAAACAATTGAAGGAAATGGAAAATCCACTTCTGAAAACTATTGTAGAGATATGGGAGAGGTATAAAAAATTTTTAGCACCAGGAATCTCTCCTCTAACTCCAGTTGTATTACTGGAAAACTTCCCAGGGAATTTAAGAAGAGATATGGAAGGGGTACTGAGGGGACAGAAAATTATTAAGGTGATTGGTTGAAAAAAATGTCTAATAAGTAGCAAATAGAAGAGATATTAAGAGGACAAAAGATCTCTTGGTTCAAATGTATACAATTGGAACAATGGACACAGGATTGGAAAAAGAAAAATAAGGATTGTAGAGATAACGCAAGATTTGAAAATTTAATTGAATCAAGAGAAAAGGAGGGGGAAAATAAAAGCAAAATAGGTATGATAAGTGAAATCTATAAAATACTGATAGATGATGGAGACCAACAGGATTCTCTTAAAACAATATGGGAAGATGATTTAACAAAACAAATTAGTGATTATAACTGGGGGAGGATATGGGAATCAAGAACGCTAAAGTTATTATCAGTTAGGATAAAAGAGAATTATTACAAAATAATTTGGAGGTGGTATTTAATAGGGGTGTGCATCGGATCGGATCCGATCCACGATCCGAATCCGATCCGACCCAAAATCGGGAAAATCCGATCCGATCCGATCCGATCCGGACAACCTCCGATCCGATCCGATCCGATCCGATGAGGTCCGATCCGGATCGGACGCCATTTTGAATGCTTTTTCCCATAGCCAAGTATTGTTTTACAAAAACGCCTATAACTTTTTCATTTTTAAAGATAGAAGGATGAAACTTGGGCACATTGTAGACTGGTTAGGGGTAGTTATCTGTGAGAAATTTCAGAAAGATTGGTGCATGCATTTTGTGGCAATTAATTTTTTAATAAATACCCAGGAATGCCTATAACTTTGTCATTTTTAAAGTTACACACATGAAACTTTGCCACATTGTAGGGGGTACCTTGGGACCTATGTGTGTGAAATTTCAGAAACGTAGGTGCTTGTCTTGTGTGGCAATTAATTTTTAGAAAAATGGGTAGTAGTGGGGTAAATACAGTTACGCCTCCCATTTTTTTATTTTTGAAGATACAAACAGGAAACTTGGGCTCATTACAGGTACCACTTGCCTTGATATGTGTGTGAAATTTCAGAAACATTGGAGCTTTCCTTGTGTGGCAATTAATTTTTGAAACAATGAGGAAAGAAACACCTATAACTTTGTCATTTTTAAAGTTACACACATGAAACTTTGCCACATTGTAGGTGGTACCTTGGGACCTACGTGTGTGAAATTTCGGAAACATAGGTGCTTGCCTTGTGTGGCAATTAATTTTTTAATAAATACCCAGGAATGCCTATAACTTTGTCATTTTTAAAGTTACACACATGAAACTTTGCCACATTGTAGGCGGTACCTTGGGACCGATGTGTGTGAAATTTCGGAAACGTAGGTGCTTGCCTTGTATGGCAATTAATTTTAGAAAAATGGGTAGTGGTGGGGTAAATACAGTTACGCCTCCCACTTTTTTATTTTTGAAGATACAAACAGGAAACATGGGCACATTACAGGTACCACTTGGCTTGATATGTGTGTAAAATTTCAGACAGCTGGGTCCAGGCATGTGGTGGCAAGGTATTTTTGAAACAATGAGGAAAGAAACGCCTATAACTTTTTTATTTTAAAAGTTAGAAGTCTGAACATTGCTCACTTTGTAGATGGGTTAGGGGTAGATATGTGTCAGAAATTTCAGAATTATAGGTCCAGGCATTTGATGGCTATGGAATTTTTAAATTACATGTTTCAAAAAAATTTCTACAGAGGCCAGGTCTTCCCCTCCCGCTTCCCGCGAAGAAAAGGAAACACTCTCTCGTCTCGATCCCTTTGATCCTTGCTAGTAGTATCCATTACAGGGCTCGTGTTTCCTTTCCTACTTTCACTTTTCAAGCAGAACGGCTGAGCCTAGCTGAGTTTTGCAGCCATGCGTGCAAGGAAGGATCACTCTGGTCTCGATCCCTTTGATCCTTGGTAGTATCCATTACAGGGCTCGTGTCTGCTTTCACTTTGTACTCAAGCAGACACGAGCCCTGTAATGAATACTACTAGCAAGGATCAAAGGGATCGAGACCAGAGTGATCCTTCCTTGCACGCATGGCTGCAAAACTCAGCTAGGCTCAGCCGTTCTGCTTGAAAAGTGAAAGTAGGAAAGGAAACACGAGCCCTGTAATGGATACTACTAGCAAGGATCAAAGGGATCGAGACGAGAGAGTGTTTCCTTTTCTTCGCGGGAAGCGGGAGGGGAAGACCTGGCCTCTGTAGAAATTTTTTTGAAACATGTAATTTAAAAATTCCATAGCCATCAAATGCCTGGACCTATAATTCTGAAATTTCTGACACATATCTACCCCTAACCCATCTACAAAGTGAGCAATGTTCAGACTTCTAACTTTTAAAATAAAAAAGTTATAGGCGTTTCTTTCCTCATTGTTTCAAAAATACCTTGCCACCACATGCCTGGACCCAGCTGTCTGAAATTTTACACACATATCAAGCCAAGTGGTACCTGTAATGTGCCCATGTTTCCTGTTTGTATCTTCAAAAATAAAAAAGTGGGAGGCGTAACTGTATTTACCCCACCACTACCCATTTTTCTAAAATTAATTGCCATACAAGGCAAGCACCTACGTTTCCGAAATTTCACACACATCGGTCCCAAGGTACCGCCTACAATGTGGCAAAGTTTCATGTGTGTAACTTTAAAAATGACAAAGTTATAGGCATTCCTGGGTATTTATTAAAAAATTAATTGCCACACAAGGCAAGCACCTATGTTTCCGAAATTTCACACACGTAGGTCCCAAGGTACCACCTACAATGTGGCAAAGTTTCATGTGTGTAACTTTAAAAATGACAAAGTTATAGGTGTTTCTTTCCTCATTGTTTCAAAAATTAATTGCCACACAAGGAAAGCTCCAATGTTTCTGAAATTTCACACACATATCAAGGCAAGTGGTACCTGTAATGAGCCCAAGTTTCCTGTTTGTATCTTCAAAAATAAAAAAATGGGAGGCGTAACTGTATTTACCCCACTACTACCCATTTTTCTAAAAATTAATTGCCACACAAGACAAGCACCTACGTTTCTGAAATTTCACACACATAGGTCCCAAGGTACCCCCTACAATGTGGCAAAGTTTCATGTGTGTAACTTTAAAAATGACAAAGTTATAGGCATTCCTGGGTATTTATTAAAAAATTAATTGCCACAAAATGCATGCACCAATCTTTCTGAAATTTCTCACAGATAACTACCCCTAACCAGTCTACAATGTGCCCAAGTTTCATCCTTCTATCTTTAAAAATGAAAAAGTTATAGGCGTTTTTGTAAAACAATACTTGGCTATGGGAAAAAGCATTCAAAATGGCGTCCGATCCGGATCGGACATCTGGTCCGATCCGATCCGACCAGCCTCCGATCCGATCCGATCCGATCCGACCCCCCAGGTCCGATTCCGATCCGCTATCCGATCCGATCCGGGGGGTCAGTGCACATCCCTAGTATTTAACACCAGTAAGATTATATCAGATAGATAAGAAAATTTCAAAGAACTGTTGGAGGGGATGTCAGGAGGTTGGAACATACTTTCATATGTGGTGGACTTGTGAGCATGTACAAAAATTTTGGAAAATAGTTTTTAAAGAAATAAGTGAAATAATGGGAAGCAATGTGGAAGCAAGTCCAAATTTAGCTTTACTCTCAATTTGGGATAAAGAAATTGGGAATCAAAATATGAGGGACTTGATTAATAACCTCCTGACACCCGCTAGATTAATAATAGCTAAGAATTGGAAAATACAAGGAAATTATAGAATAGAAGAATGGTATAAAGAAATATGGGATATTTCGATTAATGATAAGTTAACATGCAATATAAATGTAAGGAGGGGATTATCTAAAAAGAATGATTTTGAAAATTTATGGGGGCCATTTTTGGATTTTGTATTAATAAAGGGGAAAGGTTGTACACCTTTAAAAGATTCTTTACAATTTTGAAAGAATGTATAATATAAAATAATAAAATAAGGTCTCAATGGGTTAGGGGAGCACTGGGGGGTTGTTAAGGTTTTGTTAGTATATTATTTTATTATTATGTTGTAATATATGTTGAAAAAAATATTATTATAAAAAAAAGAAAGAAACTCATCATGGATGACTTTAGCCAACTCTCTGCTTCCCAAGTTGAGAAATTTCTGAATTAATCTAAAATTGCATCTTCCTCCCCAGTGGAATCGGGTTTTTTATACTAAGAATTTTGTTGTCATTATGCCAATTTGCACTAGTGCAAATGTGCACTTCCACATGTGCATTAGTGCTTACTGCAAATTAGTGCAGCCCCACCCCCAAGTGAAAAATGTTCCACAAATTCTGCAGAATCCACATGACTCAGAAAATACATGTCCAGTGCGGAATCAGCAGGTTACTCCATACAATTCCAAACTCGTTTGAATCCATTGTGGATTTCTCTGACATCCCCAGGTAAGAGTGTGATATCTGCCTATGGGAAGTAAAGGGTTTGCAGCAGGTTTTATGAGGGGTATGTTGGGAAGTATTTGCCATTTATACCAATGAATGCATACATGAGAAAGAAGGGGGGGGGTGATGATGATTTGTTTGGAAACCTAGGATCGGAATGATTTTTGCCATGGAAATGATAACAGCTGATGGAAGTAGAGGAGAGTGCATACACCTTTAATGTTGCTCCTCATTGACTGTTGATTGGAACTTTGCAAATGCCAAAGTCAGTGTTGGTAACACACCCCACAATTGTCCAGTTGGCCTCACACGTTAAGCTATTCCCACAGGAACACCTGTAGTAAACTCCATAAATGTGCTGGAAGAAATGGAGAGATAGATTAGAACATCCTGCTTTAACAGGGTGCAGTTCCTTTTTCATTCCACCAGCCTAACAAGGCTTGGATGTGAATCTTCACCCCTCACTTTTCATTGCTATCAACCACATGATATTTTTGTATATGAAGCCACCTCCCTGGTCCATCCAAGTTAGGGTTAGTCAACTTGGTGCCTTCCAACTGTTCATGACTACAATTCCCATCAGCCACAACAAGCATGGTCAAGGGTCAGAGGTAATGTAAGATGCAGTCCAAAACATGAAGAGTGCCAGATTGCAATGGTCTCCAAGATCTTGAGAACGATGTCTTCCCCAGCTCTGCTACCTGAGATCCTTTAACTGGAGATGCTAACCCAGAACAGTCTGTTTGTACTCTCCTCCAAGCTATGGGCCCTTCCAAAATTAACCATCTCATTCCTTTCCCTCTATAAAAATCTTTCCAATTCCTTAACATGTTCTAAACTCATTTTATTTATTTCATCTGATACCATTATTTTCTACTTCACTTTCATAAGCATCTCTCATATTCAGAATTGCAACTCCCTTCCTCCTTTTACAGCACATGCCTACGCAGAAGTGACTCTCATGGAATTTCTGAATCCAACTCCCAGGGATGGGCTTATAGGATTGCAGCCATAACGCTAGTGTTAATGATGTTGTACCAGCGTTGGTTTATGCCAGAGCTATGAGAGCACTGGATATTGCCCTTAGGCTGCAATCCTCCACACAATTAACTGGAAGTAATCCCACTAAACTCAGTGGGGCATACTTCTGAATAGACTGCATAGGATTGTAGCCTTAAACGAATTTCATCTGCCCTGCTCCTAGTTGAACCTTCACTGCCCATCAATTTGATCAAATTACTTCTCTCTGCTCCTCCCTCCACTGCTTTCCATTTACTTGTCAAATGCTCTTCTGAATGATACTAACTACTTTACAGTGCATTTCGTAACAAGACAAAGGATATGATGGCTATCAGGACCATCAAATGGCAAGTTCATATCAACCATAGGAAATGCCACCTACCGTCCAGGAGCAGTCCTGGTTCTCAGCCACTTTGGCTGCACAGCGAGCCAGACATAACCCAGAATTTCTGTGACAGCATTTGCTTTTGCCCTGGATACTTTGCAAACACAGCTCTCCATTATTCTAGAAAGAAAGCATAGTTAAATCAGAGGAAAGCAATCAGATAGACTAAGGGTGGATATACATATTAAGAACAGCTAAAACTAATAAAAGCATGCATAGCATAAAACCCAGTAACAAATAAGAAATTCCTTAACTATAATACTTTCTCCTAAGCAGAGCCTGGCTCTCACACACCCACCCTGCCACAAGTTCTTGTCCATCCATCTCTAGAGAAAACGAAAGAACCCCCTTACACAAAGAGGCTCCAGTTATATTCCCTTTTCTCCCCTCTCCTCTGAGGCTCCCCCTTCCTCCCTTGGCACCGGCTGGGTTTCCCCATTTCACACCTCCAACTCCTCTGGCTGGTTTTACAACCTTGCTGTGGCCTCACTATCTGCCTCCCTCCTCCCTCCAGGTGGTCCAGCCAAGGCTCTTTGTAATTTAAAACTGCATGTTTAACATATGAGACTAAAACTCCCAACTACTTCACCCATCTTGTCCTCCACCCAGCGCAGTCTATCTGCTCTCCTGTACAGTCGTTACCTGCAAATCCTGCACTATGGTTTAACTATGGGTTATGAACCATGAACAACCCAGGAAAATAACCCATGGTTTGTTGTTGGATTGTGAACTCTGGCTTGATCGTAGTTAACAACCCATAGTTAAACAATCATGCAGGCTTGTCTTGTAACGACAACCCACAATTCAAGGACAAGCTACAATTCAATGACAACCCCTAACCTGAGTTGTCTCTACGGGTCATTAGCTCTCAGTAATTGTCTTCAGCCCAGACCTTTGCAGGCTTGTTCAGACAATCTGGTCTCTTGTCCCAGCACTCAGCTCTGACAGATTGCCCTCAAGCCCCCAACACTTATGTAGACTACATTGTCCTTCCTCTTCCTCTTCCCCTGCCCCAGCCCCAGATATTAATTCTCTTGGCGAATCAATGCAGTGTTGGCAAACTGCTTGATGTTAGTGCTAAAAGCACGACAGCCTCCATGATATTCAGCAACTCTGCTAAATTCACTGTAAGCTATTTTGCCTGCAAGAAAGCTACTCCTGGGCTGGGAGCTATGTCAGGTTATTGACCACAAGTAATCTTGCTAGATGATGGAAAGAGGCCATGTACTCAAGGCAAGGTTCACCAGGGTCACCCCAAATTAAACAATGAAGGGCTTCCTGTTTAATGCGGCCCATTGGCAAATATGTAGGTGTATTTCAGGCCTCTGGTGATTTCTTCACAGATATAATCGAACCACCCACCAGCAAGTGCTGTCACCTTGCGCAAAGTGTCACCATTTTTCTTGAATAGCTGAAAAAAGCTCTGACTTTAGGAATCTATGTCTGAATCGCTCTCTCTACAATACCTTTTATGGCCTTTTCATTTTATCCTCACATCAGCCCTTGAGGTAGGTTAGGCTGTGAGTCAGTGACTGGTCCAAAGTCACCCAGTGAGCTTCATGGCTGAGTGGGGACTCAAACCCAGGTCTTCCCAGTCTTCGTCCAACATTTTAAATGCTATACCATGCTGTCTTGGTGTCATGATGACATTCTACCTCTCATCATCACATTGATGCTCTTCTTCATTTTTGCACTACTGCTTTTTAAAAAAAACTTATAAAAACCTAAGCTCCAAGCCCACTTGATTCCTCATTGTCCCAACAGCAAGGTTTCATTGGGTGCACTATTCACCTGATCCTCACCATCCAGAGGCAAAGGACCACTCTACTGAAATCACTTAGATGCCCTGCTGTTCCTCAGCAAGGTCCCATCTGAGGAGTTACCCATCTGGTGCCAGTGCCCACACACTGGGTCACCAGAGAGACCTATACTAAAGCTCTGGTCTCCAGATCCCTGCGTTTTGCTGAAATCACTCAGACAATTCCAGGTAGAGTGTTGGGTCCAGCTGCCCACCAGCTGAACTGCTCTATGCCATGAAATGCAGGGTTCCATTCTCTCCCCTTTCCTAGGGTGACCATATGGAAAGGAGGCCAGGGCTCCTGTATCTTTAACAGTTGTGTAGAAAAGGGACTTTCAGCAGGGGTCATTTGTATGCATGCAGCACCTGGTGAAATTCCCTCTTCATCACAACAGTTAAAGATATAGGAGCCCTGTCCCCTTTTTCATATGGTCACCCTAGGTCTAGGAGAGACTGCTTCCACTGCTTCCATCTACTGTACTGTACTTCCATCTACTGTACTGTACTGTAGAGCGATGTCACCCGGCGCGTCATCGCTCTACTGAGAAGCAGGCTGCAAAGCCTAATTCTCAGTAGATGGAAGCAGTGGACAGCAACGCGGGATGCTAGCAGGTACGGAGCGTGAGTGGGAGGGAGGGGGAGGTCTCCCCTTACCTGCCTTTGTCCTGCGCTGCTGTCCGCTGCTTCCATCTACTTTAGGGTGACCATCCGCCCGGATTTGTCCAGACATGCCCAGGAAATGGGGAGCAAATCCGCATCTGGGCGGAAAAACTGTTTTGGGGGGCCAAATCCGGAAATTTAGCCCCCCAAAAGGGTGACCAGATGGCCCTGGGGTGATCCGGGCCAACCGGGGGGCGGGGGGGGCAGTGCGGGGGGCCGGGCGGCCTGCACGGGGCGGGCGGCGGCACGAGGCACTTACCTGCTGGGGCGTCCGCTTCCCTCCGGTGCTCAGAATCTACTGAGAAACAGGCTTCGCAGCCTGTCCCTCAGTAGACTTTCATTTTTGTATAATTTATACTGAGAAATTCCTTACTGCATACTTCCCCAAAAGCCTTAAGGGATCTTCTCATGCCCACTAAATTTTTTGATAATACCACCATATCGTCCGCATACAGCAATATATTCAGTTTTCTTGTACCCAGTGCAACTGGGAAGTGCGCATCATTAGCCAACTCATCTATCACATTATTTACGTATATATTAAACAGTATAGGTGCTAAAAGACATCCTTGTCTGACTCCTATTGATGTTTCCACTTCATCAGATAGATAACCACCTCTTGCTGTCCTTACTCGGGTGAAGGTGTTTGAATAAAGATTCTTTATCAGGATCAACAAGCGCATATTCATTCCTAACCACAGCAACTTCTGCCATAATCTTTCCCTATTAATCCTAGCAAATGCTGAGGATAAGTCTATAAACGTGGCATATAAATATCTCCTAGGTTTTCTGGAATATTTTTTTAATAAGGTGGTTCAAAATAAAGCACTGTTCTATTGTTGACTTTCCACTACAGAAGCCAGCTTGTTGGTCCCCAATGACGTTGTTTTGATAAACCCAATCCTCTACTTTCGAGAGGAGGAACTTAGTATATATATTTTAGGGACACATCTAATAGACTGATAGGACGATAATTGACCGGGCATGACTTATCACCCTTCTTATAAATTGGGATAGTTATACTTTGAGCCCAACCCACAGGTGTATAACCATTTTGATTTATATATGTAAACATTTTAGCCGAGATCGGGGCCCACCATTGTGCATTTTCCAAAAAGATCTCTGTTGGAACCATATCTTCCCCTGGCACCTTCCCTCTTTTTAAGCTCACTATGAGCTTTTTAACTTCACTAGTGGTAACTGCTGGCCACGGAGGAAGTTCTTGGATATTCGAGATTAAAGGTTGGGCCCAACAGATCTTTCTCTCTGGGTTATAGATTTTTTTATAATGTTCCTCCCATTCCCCCATCATTATTGGATCTGCTGTCTCATATCTGGGTTCCTTTATTTTACATGCCACCAACTGCCAAAACTTAGATGTATTTCTCTCTCTGGCTGCTCTCTCTAACTCTGCCCATATTTGATTTGTATATTTAAGTTGTTTATTTTTAAGGAGCTTCCTATACTCACTCATGTCTTAAAACCACTAAAACGTTCATATCTTGTATCTGGTTTCCATTCATTTCCTGTCTGCTCAAAGAGCAGAGCTGACGCCTAGCCACTCTGCACTCCTGATCATACCAACTTTCTGGATGATATCTGTGTTTAATTGGTATATTAGTAGAACAGAGTAATCCCAATCTATACATAAGATTCTGAAAGTAGAGCAGAATGTCCGATGAGGCTGCATTAAGTAGGGAGGCTTTTAATAAGATCCGCTCCCGACTATATAGAACCTCTTGTGCCTTCTTTTGCAGAGTATTATCCCATCTTAATCTTCATTTACTCTGCTGGTCAAAGGGCGCTTCTGCAATTTTCTCTTTCCTTATCTCCTGTGTCCCCATCAGCTCCAGTAACAAAGGTTGATGATCACTTTCTGGGCAGTCTCCTATCACAAATTTCTTTACATATGGAGCCAGTTGTAAATCAGATAAGAAGTAATCTATAACGCTACCCCCGTTCATATTGGTAAAAGTATAATTTGCAGTAGTGTTATCAGAACCGGTACCATTCACAATATACATATTAAATTTATACATTATTTTAAATAGCGAAGCTCCTGCCTCATTAAATAACTGATCTTTTGACTTTCTTATCAGCAGATGTTTAATTTCTTCATTTGTTAACATAAACTTCTGCTGGGCGCTCGTATACCCATCTCCTATCCTGGCATTAAAAATTGCCCATTATAACCACCCTGCCAGGATTGTTTTGGGCGTTTATTGAATCCATTAGGGTTTCCAACAATTCCCACATATCGGGCTCATATACAGCTGAGCTTTTAGGAGGAAAGTACACATTAATGTACACCAATCTTATATCTTTATATTTAGCCAGTTGGAATGCCTGAATATTTTGTGAGGGGGTGGCTAATTCTATAACCTCTAGATTCAAATTTACCGATAATAATTTTATCCGATTTTGGTCGGATCAGCTCCTGATCATGGATCGGACCTGCTCCGATGCACATCTCTACTGAATACTAACACAGAATATGGAAAAGCACACAGATTTATAGCCACACCCTGTAGCAAAGGAAGACAAAAACAGTACTGGAAGCCAGAAGGACAGGCTGGGATTTTAGTCAGGGACAGTCAGCAAGTTCTGAAGTGCTGGCACGCAACATGACAGGCCCCACGGCCACAACCCAAAGGGAGCCCCCAAAATGCAAGCAGGTGTGCTGATCCAGATAAACCAGGGGTAGGCAACTTTTTGGGGGGTCCACAGGCACATTTGTTGTTTTTGCCATTTGTGTGTGTGAGGGAGGATTTCCTCTTCTCTTCACACCCACCCACCCACCCACCCAGACTCTCTCTCAAGCCAGAGCCTTCCACCTCCCCACTGCATTTTGGCTCCTTAAACGCTTCAGGATTTTAACCAATTAACCTTTTAGCAATTTAGTGATATGGTGATATAGCATGGCTCCAATGTTCTCAATGGGAAAAAGACACTACACAGGCAATGTGGAGGGCAGGCTGCTTGAAGGGAGGGCGGTGGAATGGAAGCACCTTGCCACAGCCATTCGCCACCTCTATGGCTCACTTCCTCACTTCTGCTCCTTACATCTGAGTGGACCCAACAGGCTCATCTCCCAACCCCTGTCTCCTGACCAGGCACAGCCCGGCACAGACGCACCCTTCGCCATGCCCTGCATGCAGGATTTAATTCAGGTGAATGGGCCACAGTGACTACAGCTGAAGTAGGCAGGAGCTGCATTTAAGGTAAAATATGCATTAAAACGACTTTTGAAAATGCACGTTTTAGAGGAGGAAGTGGCGGGGTGGCTGCAGGGCAGGGTGGCTGTGGGTGCCAGGAAAATTGCATCCCTCCCAGCTATTGTGAGAATTGCAGCTAAGGTCAGGGGGAACAGATACTTGTAGGGGTGGGGGTGGCAGATGACCTCAGTGTCCCTGTTCATTTTTTTAAAAAAAGGTGCTGGTGCTGTTTTGCTGTGAGTCTTGGCTCCTCTAGACCACTGGTCAGGGATAAGAAATATGGTCCTTTCTAATGGCTTTTGCCAGGCATCAGCCAGGGAAACACTGTCCGCCAGACTGATGGGGCAGTGGAAGGAAAGAGAGAGGACGAGACTTCTGTCTTCTCTTGTATCCATGGATTCATCTTCTAGCTACGCCCAGATATGGGAAAAGACAGTTTAGAGCTTGCGCCCTCCAGATGTGTGGGATTGCAGCTCCCATCATCCCCAGCCAACATGGCAGATGTAGTCCAATGCATCTGGACAGCGCCAAGCTCAGGAAGGCTGATCTAGATGAAGAAATACAAAGGGTCACTAACTACAAAATGCTTTTCAGTCCAATTGTGTGGTTCATGGGACTGAATGAACAAATCTGAAAGTGTGGATATGCAGTGCTGAATTGGTGTATACAGATACTGGTAAAAGTAAAAACATACAGATTTTTTAAAATGCATTCTGCCAGAGATTCATGGCTTGTCAGTATCTTTAATTTTGTCATCTGCTTGTTGATGGAATTGGGTTTTCTATACCAGAATTTGGGTCTATTTGTGACAATTTGCACAAGCACAGGTGTGCACTTGCACAAATGTGTCCTTTTACTAATATCCACTAGTGATTCCTGCAAATTAGTGCAAAACAAGCCCCCATCGAGTCTGCGGAATCCGATTGACTTGGAAAAAGCGGAATCCACAGGTAAATTCATACAAATCAGAACTCATTTTAATCCATGACAGATTTCTCTGACATTTCCAGGTAAGAGTGTGATATCCGTCTATGGCAAGTAAAGGTTTGCAGCAAGTTTTATGAGGGTTATGTTGGGAAGTATTTGCCATTTATACCAATGAACACATATGTAAAAAAGGAGAGAGGAGTGATGATGATTTGTTTGGAATGATTTTTGCCAAGGAAATGATAACAGCTGATGAAAGTAGAGGAGAATGCATACACCTTTAATTTTGCTCCTCATTGACTGTTGATTCTACTTGCTGGATCTTTGCAGATGCCAAAGTCAGTGTTGGTGACACTCCCCACAATTGTCCGGTCGGCATCACACGTTAAGCCGTTCTCACAGGGACACTTGTAGTAAATTTCATAAATGTGCTGGAAGAGATGGAGAGATTGATCAGAACATCCAGCAGTTTCTCCTTCATTCCACCAGCCTAACAAGGCTCAGGTGTTAATCAACTCCCCTTCATTAATATCAACCACATGATATTTTTATAGATGAAGCCACCTTCCTGGTTCATCCATTTTTGGGTTAAGCAACTTGGTGCCTTCCAACTGTTTTGGACTACAACTCCCATCAGCCACAACAAGCATAGTCAATGGTCAGAGATTATGGAAGATTTAATCCAAAACATGGAGAGCTCAGATTGCTGTCCCTGGCTAAGGCTATTTGCTCCTACTGGCCTCCAAGATCCTGAGAAGGATATCTTTCCCAGCCCAACTACCTGAGATCCTGGAGATGCTAGCCTGGAACAGTCTGCATGTACTCTCCTCCAAGTTATGGGCCCTTCCAAAATTAACCATCTCATTCCTTTCCCACTATAATTTTTTCCAATTCTTTAACTTGTTCTAAACTCATTTTATTTATTTCATCCGATACCATTACTTTCTTCTTCACTTTCATAAGCATTTCTTACATTCAGTATTGCAACTCCCTTCCTCCTTTTACAGCACATGCCTACGCAGAAGTGACTCTCATGGAATTCCTGAATCCAACTCCCAGGAAAGGGTTTATAGGATTGCAGCCATTGGTGAGTAGCCAAAGCTGCACAGCGCTAGCGTTAATGATGTTGCACCAGCATTCGTTATTCCAGAGCTATGAGAGCACTGGATATTGCCCTTAGGCTGCAATCCTCCACACAGTTATCTGGGAGGAATCCTACTGAACTCAGTGGGACATACTTCTGAATAGACTGCATAGGATTGCAGCCTTAAATGAATTTCATCTGCCCTGCTGCTAGTTGAACCTACACTGTCCATCAATTTGACCAAATTACATCTCTCTGCTCCTCCCTCACTGCTTTCCATTTTCTTGTCAAATGCTCTTCTGAATGGTGCTAACCGCTTTACAGCGCATTTCGTAACAAGACAAAGGATATGATGGCTATCAGGACCATCAGATGGTGAGTTCATATCAACCATAGGAAATGCCACCTACCTTCAGGGAGCAGTCCTGGTTCTCAGCTGATTTGGATGCACAACGAGCCAGACTTAACGCAGTACTTCTTTGACAGCATCTGCTTTTGCACTGTTTACTGTGCAGACACAGCTCTCCATTATTCTAGAAAAAAAAAGAATAGTTAAATCAGAGGCAAGCAATCAGATAAATCTTCATTTCCCCTGCTCCTCTCACTCTCAAATTAATTTATGCATGTGATCTTCTTTTTGAATGGAAAAAATTGCACAGGTAATGTTTAGTTGAACTTTCCCAAAGCTGCTGCTATTTGGCGTGAGCTCCCGGCTCGGCTACCAGCCAACCCGCTGTCATGGGCATGTCCAGCGATTTTGGAGGTGTGCAGGAGTCGGCGTCCACCATTTCAGCACATTTTTGGATTTGTCAGTTGCTTTGGAGCCAACTGTGTGTATTTTTTTAAACACAAAAATATCAATGCGCAGGCATGCATCGTCGACACAATATCTATTCCCCCCCCCCCCGCATTTCTGTGGTTTTGTGCTTGTGTGCATCTCGGAGGAGTTACTTTTAAAAAATTCTGTCAATGTACATTTCAGAAATGTTGTCATGGGGCACACTTCCTCCCTCAATGGCTCCCCTTTACTTGTGGGAAACTTCCCTTGCATGTGCCCAGTGCAGGACGATCATGGAAATGGGAAACCTCACAATTATCCCTTCTCCATTGCAAAAGGCCCAAGAGCGACTTCTGGTTTTATGCCCTTTAGTGCTCCCTGTAGTACAGCTAGGTAAGTTTGGAGCCTGGACTTAATGGTCTTAGAGGGTGGGGATGCTTCAGAAAATCATGTGAAGCACACAAGTAATATTTCTCTTCTCTTTCTCCTGCCTCTGACTCCATGCTTTACAAGTGCCTCAAACAAACAAATAAATGTTTGCCAGCTCTGATCTGAAACCAAACCAAACAATATTCTAAGCAGTTTCACATATTAAATTCACTTAATTCATGGCACCAACGCGACTTCAGGAATAAAAGAGAGTTTTCCTTTGTGAAGGAATGAGGACACACACACACAGATGTTGTTAGCAGGAAGCAAGCAGCTGCATGCAGAAATCTTTTATTGTCTCTGAGCATGGCTTATATAGATCTTTAGCAATGTTGTTCATGAGGACAGAAGGTTGCTGTGCATGAGGACACAGCGTGATTCTACACAGTAGAGCACACACACATTATGGCTTGTCATAGGATAATACAATGGAGCACAGAATAAGACTGCAACATCACTTCTGCTACATCATTACTGCAACAATGTTCTTGGATAGAAAAATATTTAGCTGGCTAGCAGGAACATCTTGTATGTAGCTGGAAAGAGCCGGAAAGATATTATAGAGAGAAAGAAACAACTAGGTGAGTCCACGTCAGGGCCTGCCCAACAACGCTTCGTCAGCTGTGTTCGTTCCTTCACCTTTGCTGCCCTGATGTGAAATACATTTACTTGGGAATGAGTACAATTTTGTTACAGAAAAGGATGCCATATTTTGAAAGTAAAAATAATAAAATGAACACCTGTAACCATGTACCTGTCCATCCTGTCAGCCCTTGGCTATAAAAGGTTTTTAAAAAGAAGAAGCTCTTCTTCTTTTAAAAAACTTAGCTTTTCTGGCAACCAATCAGCAGTCGCCATCCACCCTGAACTCCCCCAGGTCGACACTGAAGAGAGGTCACACAGTGGATGGACTGCGATGACCTTGCTTTAAAACAGGGCAATGTGGGGAAGCCCAAAACTTGATAGGGGACAAAGCTAACCAATGAAGCTATGCCTAAGCTGGGACTTGAATGCAGGCCTCACAGCTCCATATTCAGCACCATCCACTGGATAGCGAGCACCCTTCGGGGTCTTCTGTTTAAGTGACAGGGTGACTAGATAAAATCCAGGACAGGGCTCATGTAACTTTATTATTATTATTATTATTATTATTATTATTATTATTATTTTCATTTCTAACCCGCCTCTCCATCCAGATCGAGGCGGGGAACAACACTAAATATAAATATAAAAACAATAAAATAGATAAACCATTAAAACAGATAAAAACAAACACATTATTAAAAACATCTTAAAATTAAACTGGATAGGCCTGCTGGAAGAGAGCAGTCTTCACGGCTTTCTTAAATTCCAGAAGACTGCTAATTTGTCGAATCTCCTCCGGCAGGCCATTCCACAGCCTGGGAGCGGCAGAAGAGAAGGTCCTCTGGCTAACACTCGTCAGCCTAGTTCTGGCTGACTGGAGTAAATTCTTCCCAGAGGACCTGAGTGTGCGGGGCGGATTATACGGGAGAAGGCGATCCCGCAGGTAACCTGGACCCAAACCATGTAGGGCTTTAAAGGTAATAACCAACACTTTGAACATCGCCCGGAAACTAATGGGCAGCCAGTGGAGTAATTTTAAGATTGGTGTTATGTGGTCACCCCTAGGTGTACCGGTGACCAACCTGGCTGCCATATTTTGAACTAATTGAAGTTTCCGGACTAGGCACAAAGGTAGCCCTATGTACAGCGCATTGCAGAAGTCGAGCCTAGAAGTTACCAGTGAGTGCACTACCATCTTTAGGTCTTCCAACTCTAGGAAGGGGCGCAGCTGGCGTATCAGCCGAAGCTGATAGTAAGCACTCCTGGCCGTTGCATCTGGGCTGTCATTTGTATGCAATTAGTTTCTGGTGAAATTCCCTCTTCATCACAACAGTTAAAGGTGCAGGCACTATACTAGAGTGACCATATACAAAAGAAGGCAGGGCCCTTGCAACTTTAACTGGTGTGATGAAGAGGGAATTTCACCAGGAACTAATTGCATACAAATGACACTGGCTGAAATTCCCTTTTGTCTACAACTGTTAAAGTTACATGAGCCCTGACCTGGATTTTATCTGGTCACCCTAAGTGACATAAGGTTGATTCAGTGGGACTCTCTTCCTCTCCAACTTCCCTGTCTTACCAACGCCCTTGCCTGAAAGTCCAGAGATCACGAGTCTAGCTAGATGGGCACATTTGCAAACAGTTGAACTTTCAGATGCCATAGACCGGCATTCAATTTACTTTGACAAGAAATGGGAGTCGACCTCCTTGCTGTATAGGTTGATACCCAAAATGTTCCTGGCTCCACAGATATTCTGATTGCTCCACCTCATCCCAAATTCCACAGATTCAAGATCATACGATTAATCCTATAGTGAACTAGGGTGTCTTATACATCTCTGAAAGAAACCTGGAATTGGACATATGCTGAAATCACATCAAGGGTGTGAGGCTTTTTACCATAACAGAACCAGGCAACAATCCCACCAGCAGCAAGAATACCATGAGTGTCAGGCAGCAAACCCCTTCAACAGTGTTGCCCCTGGAAAGGGTACAAAAACATTACCCAGTGGCCCCTTACCAGATTAAAGATCAGCCCGCCTGTCACGGCAAGTGTGAGCAGCAGCAAAACCCAAAGTCTCCTCATTGGTACTTCGTAGACAGCTAATTGAACTGGTGCTCTTCGGAGAAGAATACGGAACTACTGGTATTTTTGCAGACTTATATAACATGGCAACTAAATCAAATGAATCCTTTCTTCCAATTAAATCTGAATGCATGTCCTTGTGATGGCAACATTCCACCAGTCGTAAAAGATTAAAGGTTAACTGTGGGTTTAGTGTGTGGATTTTGTGTGGGTTTAGTACCCAGGTTTGGCTGTCATGTAACAGCCTATGATCACTATGTGTGAATTGTGTTTTAGACTCTATTTTCTCTTCAGGAAGTCTTTATGTACAAATTGTAGTCTCCCACCTTATTTTCCCCTCTCTTCTATTGTGTGCTGATGTGAGTGTGCAATTTGCTCGATCTTTTTTTCCCTCCACCTCCACCACACTCTTGCTAGCTTGCTTCAACCCTTTCCCTTTCCTTCCCCCCTCAGTGGAATTAGGTCCCTAATTTGACTAGCCTTGACCCACACAACATCCCCAGAACTATAAATTCTACCCAGTCTAAGTTCAGATGTTTTATCCTTGCACCACCACCCTAGATTAATCTACACAGCAGTACACCTTCCCCAACTGTTTAAAACATATCATATGGATATTAACACCCTCCACTTCACCATTATGTGTATGTGTTGCTCTGCAAATTTCATGTGCATTCTATGATTTGGTTGAATCCAGTCTGAAGTTTATGGAAACCCCGTTTAACAGCATACTTCCCCATAGTAATGACTGTACATTTCAAATACTAGTGTGTGCAAGGAAATTCTCCTTTCGTTTTTGAAGAACTCTGTGTGCTAATTCTTGGGTCATTCCTTCCAAGGCATACTATTGCAAAAGTTGAAATGACCTTTGCCATGTGTCATCCTATAATGTAGGCACATTTGTGCATGTGTAATTGGGCTTGCTCATTAACAGCAGCCTAACTAGGCAGAGGAAATACAAAGTCAGCATGCTCCCCACTCATTTTCATATTATACACTTCAAAATGCAAGAGGAGAGAGAGAGAGAGAGAGAGAGAGAGAGAGATCATGGCTTCTTTTGTATTAGCTGTGGGCTTTATACCACCAGAAGAAAGTATTATTTGGAACTTGGTGAAAAAAAAACATAAAGGCTGGTTGTTCAGGAATCTTTCCTCACTGTTAATTTCACAGTGCTTTCAACTGTAATGTCTAGCAGGGCTGTCAACCTAATGAAAAGTTGGCTGAATATTATCACATACGTGGAAGGCTTGCTCTTTCTCAGCGTGGTTATTCAGACAGTCTGAGATATGAAAAAACCTTGAGCCAACAACATGTGCAGCCTACTGGAAATTTCTCAGGGTACAAGTGTTTCCGTCTCACGGTGGACTCTTTGGTGTGCAAGGCCAGACTCAGAAGGCCAGTGAAATGACCTGCCATATGTTCCAGCCAAGGCTGGGCCTCCCATCAGGCAGTGTGAATCCCCTAATTGGGTGGCAGATCAGGAGGGGCAGCAGATCTGCACCTTCTGCCACCAGAAGGGCCCTTGCAATCAGTGTTGTACCTCCCTGGTCCCACT
The DNA here is from genome assembly GCA_029215795.1 of Anniella stebbinsi. Lineage (NCBI taxonomy): Eukaryota > Metazoa > Chordata > Lepidosauria > Squamata > Anniellidae > Anniella > Anniella stebbinsi. Next base: position 62,813,434 of record JARDYH010000004.1, on the reverse strand, counting down.
CTCCTGCTGTGACAGGCAAGTGAGGCTCATTAGAGGAGAAGTAGACCTTCACGTCTCTTGCTCTGAGCCTTCTCCCAAAGTAAAAGATCAGAGTGGGCAACCGCTCTGTGGTGGGCAGCATGTCTGGAGAGCCATATCAGCCACACAAAGTACCCAACACACTTCTCTGGAAAGTTCCTGCAAGATCTCTCATTCTGGGGACTCAACCAAAGCAAGAGATTGGATGGGGGACAGGTGGCCTCTCTGCTCGTCTCTGCTCATCTCTTGCTCTTGCGGAGTCCCCCAATGGAGAGATCAGGCAGGCGGCCTCTTTGGAGAGACACCCAGCTCCAAATGCCAAGCTCTGAGATGTTGTTCCTCAAAGGATAGCATTGTGAGGTGGCCTCAGAGGCTGCCTGTATCGCCATTACAGGCAGTCTCCAGGGCCACCTCACTATGCCTCGCTTTGAGGAAGGACCCCTCAAAGCATGGCATTTGGGCCTGGACTTCACACCAGAGAGGCTGCCTACCCGATCTCTCATGCTGGGGTGGTGGGCAACTGTGGTGCATCTCCTCCTGCTTCAGGCAGTGGGACTTAATGCACTGCCATTGCATAATCTTTGTACAATCTGTTGTATAATCTTTATTGCCTCTTCGGGCAGCTGATGACATTGGTGGCTCGCATGCAATTCTTGCAGTGGGCTGTCAGCGCCACTTTTTAATTAAACTGGAAAGTGTTTGGCTTCTCTGAGTTACAGTGCATGCAACTCTCAGGTTGAACATCTAAAACTCTAAAGATACTCCAGCCACCAGAAGCCATTTTAGAAACTAGCAGCCTAACTTGTCCAGAAGGAAGGAATGTGGCACAGAACTAGGAAGTGGCCCCCATGTTCTGACACATAGGTCCAATTTAAGCATTTTTGAGCATACAAACAACCACTCTTACCACACTCCATCATACCCGTTTGGGGTTCCATGTGGCAGGATTATATTTCATTAATGCCAACTGTTGCTTTGTGTTAGCATGTTAGCATGGTGTGTGTCCTGGTTGTGGATCACTAATGTTCTGATGTTGTGAGTGGAACAATTCAATTTAGATGGGGAATCAACCACATGGAGTCCTTTATGGGTTAGGGTTGTTTGATTGATTTTGACATGATGGGCATCGCTTTTAAGTGAGGCCACACAAAACTGGGCATGTAAGCTGCCAATGGGACGAAATGAAATTTCATGAATATAAATGAAATGAAATGAAATTCTTTCTGTTCTTGAGGATTTCTGTGCTTTTATAGCTCCTTTATTTCTTTAAGCTCCAGATCTGGCTATACTCTGCTGCTCATGTGTATATCTTCTTGATGGCTGAGCTCCTGAGTGCTAACTCTAACGCTGTATGTAATGTAGAAAGAGAGGAGATGTATCTTTGCCTTTGGAACAAGTCAGGAGAGAAGGACACAGGCACATATGACATCAGGGCCTGCTCCCCCTAGGCTTTCCCTTCCTCCTCCTCCTCCTCCTCCTCCTCCTCCTCCTCCTCCTCCTCCACCCAGGGGCGCATCTACCATCATCTGCCGTGTGGGAAAGATGTCAGGACAGAGAGGGAGGCAGGTGAGGATAACATCAACTCCTGCTCATCTTCCAGCTGGTCTCACCTTTCTCCCACTAGGCCATTTACCATGAGTTACCCTGTGGGAAAGATCTTCATGATTTTTTTGTGTTTGTTAATATTGTTCATTGCACTTTTATTCATAGTGCATACTTGTAAGCTCCTTGTAAGGATTTGAAAGATGGGATAGAAACCATTGCAATCTAATAAAAGAGGGTGTCTGTCTGTCCATCCATCTGTCCATCTGTTGATCCATCTATCTGTCAACACCATTGCACTAAGACAGTGAAACCTAGACACCTGAAACTTGGCATGCATATTAAGGGGACCCTAGGGATATGCACCTCAAGATTATTTTGTTTTTAAAAACACATTGTAATTAATTTAAATGTGTCCATGTGATTGAAGCCTGCTGGAACATCTTCAGTGACTGGAAGAGCCTTCCTGAACCAGTGCAAAGGTTTGCAGCCAATACAATTTGAAGCCAGGGAAAATGTGTAGACGAAGAGACAGAGTTACATGGCTTCTCCTTCCCCTTAGCTAGGAGCAACCCCTCCCCTCATGGGAACAGAGTGCAGAGACTCCCTCCTTTGAAGGGCTATAGGGGTGCACCATGGCAGGGGCTATGCCTAGGGGTGCCAGTGGGCACTGATACACTCAGATGGGGTTGGCTCAACGCATCTAACTCTGAAAGCTGCATACAAGTACTTTAATATTTCTGTGTTACCATTTATTTCCTCCCCTGTTTAGTGCTCTGCTGTTGGATTAGGTTAGTTAACCTGAGTCAGACCATTAGTCCATCTAGCCCAGTACAGTTACTTAAAGAGGAGGCTGCTGACTCTGATGTCAGTGGGGAAGTGAATCTGCTCCCAACCCCTGTCTCCTAACCAGGCACAGCCCGGCACGGACGCACCCTTCGCCATGCCCTGCATGCAGGATTTAATTCAGGTGAATGGGCCACAGTGACTACAGCTGAAGTAGGCAGGAGCTGCATTTAAGGTAAAATATGCATTAAAACAACTTTTGAAAATGCACGTTTTAGAAGAGGAAGTGGCGGGGTGGCTGCAGGGCAGGGTGGCTGTGGGGCAACCATGACATCATGTGTCCCTAGTGACCCCAAAGTGCTTTCCCTGCACAGTAAATCACACGTGTGGACTGAATCCTGTTCAAGCAGTTCTCACCTTCACCTGCTGCTCGGCACCAGAGATTTCACCAAACATTGCATACACATGTAATAGCTTCAGAATATAAGAAAGACCATGATGGACCAAGCCCCCTCCCCCAAATACGTCTTTGCATCACAATTGGGACCAATATATTGTGCCAGGAAAATTGCATCCCTCCCAGCTATTGTGAGAATTGCAGCTAAGGTCAGGGGGAACAGATACTTGTAGGGGTGGGGGTGGCAGATGACCTCAGTGTCCCTGTTCATTTTTTTAAAAAAAAGGTGCTGGTGCTGTTTTGCTGTGAGTCTTGGCTCCTCTAGACCACTGGTCAGGGATAAGAAATATGGTCCTTTCTAATGGCTTTTGCCAGGCATCAGCCAGGGAAACACTGTCCGCCAGACTGATGGGGCAGTGGAAGGAAAGAGAGAGGACGAGACTTCTGTCTTCTCTTGTATCCATGGATTCATCTTCTAGCTACGCCCAGATATGGGAAAAGACAGTCTAGAGCTTGCGCCCTCCAGATGTGTGGGATTGCAACTCCCATCATCCCCAGCCAACATGGCAGATGTAGTCCAATGCATCTGGACAGCGCCAAGCTCAGGAAGGCTGATCTAGATGAAGAAATACAAAGGGTCACTAACTACAAAATGCTTTTCAGTCCAATTGTGTGGTTCATGGGACTGAATGAACAAATCTGAAAGTGTGGATATGCAGTGCTGAATTGGTGTATACAGATACTGGTAAAAGTAAAAACATACAGATTTTTTAAAATGCATTCTGCCAGAGATTCATGGCTTGTCAGTATCTTTAATTTTGTCATCTGCTTGTTGATGGAATTGGGTTTTCTATACCAGAATTTGGGTCTATTTGTGACAATTTGCACAAGCACAGGTGTGCACTTGCACAAATGTGTCTTTTTACTAATATCCACTAGTGATTCCTGCAAATTAGTGCAAAACAAGCCCCCATCGAGTCTGCGGAATCCGATTGACTTGGAAAAAGCGGAATCCACAGGTAAATTCATACAAATCAGAACTCATTTTAATCCATGACAGATTTCTCTGACATTTCCAGGTAAGAGTGTGATATCCGTCTATGGCAAGTAAAGGTTTGCAGCAAGTTTTATGAGGGTTATGTTGGGAAGTATTTGCCATTTATACCAATGAACACATATGTAAAAAAGGAGAGAGGAGTGATGATGATTTGTTTGGAATGATTTTTGCCAAGGAAATGATAACAGCTGATGAAAGTAGAGGAGAATGCATACACCTTTAATTTTGCTCCTCATTGACTGTTGATTCTACTTGCTGGATCTTTGCAGATGCCAAAGTCAGTGTTGGTGACACTCCCCACAATTGTCCGGTCGGCATCACACGTTAAGCCATTCTCACAGGGACACTTGTAGTAAATTTCATAAATGTGCTGGAAGAGATGGAGAGATAGATCAGAACATCCAGCAGTTTCTCCTTCATTCCACCAGCCTAACGAGGCTCAGATGTTAATCAGCTCCCCTCCATTAATATCAACCACATGATATTTTTATAGATGAAGCCACCTTCCTGGTTCATCCTATTTTGGGTTAAGCAACTTGGTGCCTTCCAACTGTTTTGGACTACAACTCCCATCAGCCACAACAAGCATAGTCAATGGTCAGAGATTATGGAAGATTTAATCCAAAACATGGAGAGCTCAGATTGCTGTCCCTGGCTAAGGCTATTTGCTCCTACTGGCCTCCAAGATCCTGAGAAGGATATCTTTCCCAGCCCAACTACCTGAGATCCTGGAGATGCTAGCCTGGAACAGTCTGCATGTACTCTCCTCCAAGTTATGGGCCCTTCCAAAATTAACCATCTCATTCCTTTCCCACTATAATTTTTTCCAATTCTTTAACTTGTTCTAAACTCATTTTATTTATTTCATCCGATACCATTACTTTCTTCTTCACTTTCATAAGCATTTCTTAAATTCAGTATTGCAACTCCCTTCCTCCTTTTACAGCACATGCCTACGCAGAAGTGACTCTCATGGAATTCCTGAATCCAACTCCCAGGAAAGGGCTTATAGGATTGCAGCCATTGGTTAGTAGCCAAAGCTGCACAGCGCTAGCGTTAATGATGTTGCACCAGCATTCGTTATTCCAGAGCTATGGGAGCACTGGATATTGCCCTTAGGCTGCAATCCTCCACACAGTTATCTGGGAGGAATCCCACTGAACTCAGTGGGACATACTTCTGAATAGACTGCATAGGATTGCAGCCTTAAATGAATTTCATCTGCCCTGCTGCTAGTTGAACCTACACTGTCCATCTATTTGATCAAATTACTTCTCTCTGCTCCTCCCTCCACTGCTTTCCATTTTCTTGTCAAATGCTCTTCTGAATGGTGCTAACCGCTTTACAGCGCATTTCGTAACAAGACAAAGGATATGATGGCTATCAGGACCATCAGATGGTGAGTTCATATCAACCATAGGAAATGCCACCTACCTTCAGGGAGCAGTCCTGGTTCTCAGCTGATTTGGATGCACAACGAGCCAGACTTAACGCAGTACTTCTTTGACAGCATCTGCTTTTGCACTGTTTACTGTGCAGACACAGCTCTCCATTATTCTAGAAAAAAAAAGAATAGTTAAATCAGAGGCAAGCAATCAGATAAATCTTCATTTCCCCTGCTCCTCTCACTCTCAAATTAATTTATGCATGTGATCTTCTTTTTGAATGGAAAAAATTGCACAGGTAATGTTTAGTTGAACTTTCCCAAAGCTGCTGCTATTTGGCGTGAGCTCCCGGCTCGGCTACCAGCCAACCCGCTGTCATGGGCATGTCCAGCAATTTTGGAGGTGTGCAGGAGTTGGCGTCCACCATTTCAGCACATTTTTGGATTTATCAGTTGCTTTGGAGCCAACTGTGTGTATTTTTTTAAACACAAAAATATCAATGCGCAGGCATGCATTGTCGACACAATATCTATCCCCCTCCCCCCCCCCCCCCCCGCATTTCTGTGGTTTTGTGCTTGTGTGCATCTCGGAGGAGTTACTTTTAAAAAATTCTGTCAATGTACATTTCAGAAACGTTGTCATGGGGCACACTTCCTCCCTCAATGGCTCCCCTTTACTTGTGGGAAACTTCCCCTGCATGTGCCCAGTGCAGGACGATCATGGAAATGGGAAACCTCACAATTATCCCTTCTCCATTGCAAAAGGCCCAAGAGTGACTTCTGGTTTTATGCCCTTTAGTGCTCCCTGTAGTGCAGCTAGGTAAGTTTGGAGCCTGGACTTAATGGTCTTAGAGGGTGGGGATGCTTCAGAAAATCATGTGAAGCACACAAGTAATATTTCTCTTCTCTTTCTCCTGCCCCCGATTCCATGCTTTACAAGTGCCTCAAACAAACAAATAAATGTTTGCCAGCTCTGATTTGAAACCAAACCAAACAATATTCTAAGCAGTTTCACATATTAAATTCACTTAATTCATGGCACCAACGCGACTTCAGGAATAAAAAAGAGTTTTCCTTTGTGAAGGAATGAGGACACACACACACAGATGTTGTTAGCAGGAAGCAAGCAGCTGCATGCAGAAATCTTTTATTGTCTCTGAGCATGGCTTATATAGATCTTTAGCAATGTTGTTCATGAGGACAGAAGGTTGCTGTGCATGAGGACACAGCGTGATTCTACACAGTAGAGCACACACACATTATGGCTTGTCATAGGATAATACAATGGAGCACAGAATAAGACTGCAACATCACTTCTGCTACATCATTACTGCAACAATGTTCTTGGATAGAAAAATATTTAGCTGGCTAGCAGGAACATCTTGTATGTAGCTGGAAAGAGCCGGAAAGATATTATAGAGAGAAAGGAACAACTAGGTGAGTCCACGTCAGGGCCTGCCCAACAACGCTTCGTCAGCTGTGTTCGTTCCTTCACCTTTGCTGCCCTGATGTGAAATACATTTACTTGGGAATGAGTACAATTTTGTTACAGAAAAGGATGCCATATTTTGAAAGTAAAAATAATAAAATGAACACCTGTAACCATGTACCTGTCCATCCGGTCAGCCCTTGGCTAGAAAAGGTTTTTAAAAAGAAGAAGCTCTTCTTCTTTTAAAAAACTTAGCTTTTCTGGCAACCAATCAGCAGTCGCCATCCACCCTGAACTCCCCCAGGTCGACGCTGAAGAGAGGTCACACAGTGGATGGACTGCGATGACCTTGCTTTAAAACAGGGCAATGTGGGGAAGCCCAAAACTTGATAGGGGACAAAGCTAACCAATGAAGCTATGCCTAAGCTGGGACTTGAATGCAGGCCTCACAGCTCCATATTCAGCACCATCCACTGGATAGCGAGCACCCTTCGGGGTCTTCTGTTTAAGTGACAGGGTGACCAGATAAAATCCAGGACAGGGCTCATGTAACTTTATTATTATTATTATTATTATTATTATTATTATTATTATTATTATTTTCATTTCTAACCCGCCTCTCCATCCAGATCGAGGCGGGGAACAACACTAAATATAAATATAAAAACAATAAAATAGATAAACCATTAAAACAGATAAAAACAAACACATTATTAAAAACATCTTAAAATTAAACTGGATAGGCCTGCTGGAAGAGAGCAGTCTTCACGGCTTTCTTAAATTCCAGAAGACTGCTAATTTGTCGAATCTCCTCTGGCAGGCCATTCCACAGCCTGGGAGCGGCAGAAGAGAAGGTCCTCTGGCTAACACTCGTCAGCCTAGTTCTGGCTGACTGGAGTAAATTCTTCCCAGAGGACCTGAGTGTGCGGGGCGGATTATACGGGAGAAGGCGATCCCGCAGGTAACCTGGACCCAAACCATGTAGGGCTTTAAAGGTAATAACCAACACTTTGAACATCGCCCGGAAACTAATGGGCAGCCAGTGGAGTAATTTTAAGATTGGTGTTATGTGGTCACCCCTAGGTGTACCGGTGACCAACCTGGCTGCCATATTTTGAACTAATTGAAGTTTCCGGACTAGGCACAAAGGTAGCCCTATGTACAGCGCATTGCAGAAGTCGAGCCTAGAAGTTACCAGTGAGTGCACTACCATCTTTAGGTCTTCCAACTCTAGGAAGGGGCGCAGCTGGCGTATCAGCCGAAGCTGATAGTAAGCACTCCTGGCCGTTGCATCTGGGCTGTCATTTGTATGCAATTAGTTTCTGGTGAAATTCCCTCTTCATCACAACAGTTAAAGGTGCAGGCACTATACTAGAGTGACCATATACAAAAGAAGGCAGGGCCCTTGCAACTTTAACTGGTGTGATGAAGAGGGAATTTCACCAGGAACTAATTGCATACAAATGACACTGGCTGAAATTCCCTTTTGTCTACAACTGTTAAAGTTACATGAGCCCTGACCTGGATTTTATCTGGTCACCCTAAGTGACATAAGGTTGATTCAGTGGGACTCTCTTCCTCTCCAACTTCCCTGTCTTACCAACGCCCTTGCCTGAAAGTCCAGAGATCACGAGTCTAGCTAGATGGGCACATTTGCAAACAGTTGAACTTTCAGATGCCATAGACCGGCATTCAATTTACTTTGACAAGAAATGGGAGTCGACCTCCTTGCTGTATAGGTTGATACCCAAAATGTTCCTGGCTCCACAGATATTCTGATTGCTCCACCTCATCCCAAATTCCACAGATTCAAGATCATACGATTAATCCTATAGTGAACTAGGGTGTCTTATACATCTCTGAAAGAAACCTGGAATTGGACATATGCTGAAATCACATCAAGGGTGTGAGGCTTTTTACCATAACAGAACCAGGCAACAATCCCACCAGCAGCAAGAATACCATGAGTGTCAGGCAGCAAACCCCTTCAACAGTGTTGCCCCTGGAAAGGGTACAAAAACATTACCCAGTGGCCCCTTACCAGATTAAAGATCAGCCCGCCTGTCACGGCAAGTGTGAGCAGCAGCAAAACCCAAAGTCTCCTCATTGGTACTTCGTAGACAGCTAATTGAACTGGTGCTCTTCGGAGAAGAATACGGAACTACTGGTATTTTTGCAGACTTATATAACATGGCAACTAAATCACATGAATCCTTTCTTCCAATTAAATCTGAATGCATGTCCTTGTGATGGCAACATTCCACCAGTCGTAAAAGATTAAAGGTTAACTGTGGGTTTAGTGTGTGGATTTTGTGTGGGTTTAGTACCCAGGTTTGGCTGTCATGTAACAGCCTATGATCACTATGTGTGAATTGTGTTTTAGACTCTATTTTCTCTTCAGGAAGTCTTTATGTACAAATTGTAGTCTCCCACCTTATTTTCCCCTCTCTTCTATTGTGTGCTGATGTGAGTGTGCAATTTGCTCGATCTTTTTTTCCCTCCACCTCCACCACACTCTTGCTAGCTTGCTTCAACCCTTTCCCTTTCCTTCCCCCCTCAGTGGAATTAGGTCCCTAATTTGACTAGCCTTGACCCACACAACATCCCCAGAACTATAAATTCTACCCAGTCTAAGTTCAGATATTTTATCCTTGCACCACCACCCTAGATTAATCTACACAGCAGTACACCTTCCCCAACTGTTTAAAACATATCATATGGATATTAACACCCTCCACTTCACCATTATGTGTATGTGTTGCTCTGCAAATTTCATGTGCATTCTATGATTTGGTTGAATCCAGTCTGAAGTTTATGGAAACCCCGTTTAACAGCATACTTCCCCATAGTAATGACTGTACATTTCAAATACTAGTGTGTGCAAGGAAATTCTCCTTTCGTTTTTGAAGAACTCTGTGTGCTAATTCTTGGGTCATTCCTTCCAAGGCATACTATTGCAAAAGTTGAAATGACCTTTGCCATGTGTCATCCTATAATGTAGGCACATTTGTGCATGTGTAATTGGGCTTGCTCATTAACAGCAGCCTAACTAGGCAGAGGAAATACAAAGTCAGCATGCTCCCCACTCATTTTCATATTATACACTTCAAAATGCAAGAGGAGAGAGAGAGAGAGAGAGAGAGAGAGAGAGAGAGAGAGATCATGGCTTCTTTTGTATTAGCTGTGGGCTTTATACCACCAGAAGAAAGTATTATTTGGAACTTGGTGAAAAAAAAACATAAAGGCATGATTGTTCAGGAATCTTTCCTCACTGTTAATTTCACAGTGCTTTCAACTGTAATGTCTAGCCGGGCTGTCAACCTAATGAAAAGTTGGCTGAATATTATCACATACGTGGAAGGCTTGCTCTTTCTCAGCGTGGTTATTCAGACAGTCTGAGATATGAAAAAACCTTGAGCCAACAACATGTGCAGCCTACTGGAAATTTCTCAGGGTACAAGTGTTTCCGTCTCACAGTGGACTCTTTGGTGTGCAAGGCCAGACTCAGAAGGCCAGTGAAATGACCTGCCATATGTTCCAGCCAAGGCTGGGCCTCCCATCAGGCAGTGTGAATCCCCTAATTGGGTGGCAGATCAGGAGGGGCAGCAGATCTGCACCTTCTGCCACCAGAAGGGCCCTTGCAATCAGTGTTGTACCTCCCTGGTCCCACTCTCCTGCTGTGACAGGCAAGTGAGGCTCATTAGAGGAGAAGTAGACCTTCACGTCTCTTGCTCTGAGCCTTCTCCCAAAGTAAAAGATCAGAGTGGGCAACCGCTCTGTGGTGGGCAGCATGTCTGGAGAGCCATATCAGCCACACAAAGTACCCAACACATTTCTCTGGAAAGTTCCTGCAAGATCTCTCATTCTGGGGACTCAACCAAAGCAAGAGATTGGATGGGGGACAGGTGGCCTCTCTGGTCGTCTCTGCTCATCTCTTGCTCTTGCGGAGTCCCCCAATGGAGAGATCAGGCAGGCGGCCTCTTTGGAGAGACACCCAGCTCCAATTGCCAAGCTCTGAGATGTTGTTCCTCAAAGGATAGCATTGTGAGGTGGCCTCAGAGGCTGCCTGTATCGCCATTACAGGCAGTCTCCAGGGCCACCTCACTATGCCTCGCTTTGAGGAAGGACCCCTCAAAGCATGGCATTTGGGCCTGGACTTCACACCAGAGAGGCTGCCTACCCGATCTCTCATGCTGGGGTGGTGGGCAACTGTGGTGCATCTCCTCCTGCTTCAGGCAGTGGGACTTAATGCACTGCCATTGCATAATCTTTGTACAATCTGTTGTATAATCTTTATTGCCTCTTCGGGCAGCTGATGACATTGGTGGCTCACATGCAATTCTTGCAGTGGGCTGTCAGCGCCACTTTTTAATTAAACTGGAAAGTGTTTGGCTTCTCTGAGTTACAGTGCATGCAACTCTCAGGTTGAACATCTAAAACTCTAAAGATACTCCAGCCACCAGAAGCCATTTTAGAAACTAGCAGCCTAACTTGTCCAGAAGGAAGGAATGTGGCACAGAACTAGGAAGTGGCCCCCATGTTCTGACACATAGGTCCAATTTAAGCATTTTTGAGCATACAAACAACCACTCTTACCACACTCCATCATACCCGTTTGGGGTTCCATGTGGCAGGATTATATTTCATTAATGCCAACTGTTGCTTTGTGTTAGCATGTTAGCATGGTGTGTGTCCTGGTTGTGGATCACTAATGTTCTGATGTTGTGAGTGGAACAATTCAATTTAGATGGGGAATCAACCACATGGAGTCCTTTATGGGTTAGGGTTGTTTGATTGATTTTGACATGATGGGCATCGCTTTTAAGTGAGGCCACACAAAACTGGGCATGTAAGCTGCCAATGGGATGAAATGAAATCCTACACATAATTCTTTCTGTTCTCAATGATTTCTATGCATCATTAGCTTTTATAGCTCCTTTATTTCTTTAAGATCCAGATCTGGCTATGCTCAGCTGCTCATGTGTATATCTTCTTGGGCTGGCTGAGCTCCTGAGTGTATGTAATGTAGAAACAGAGAAGATGTATCTTTGCCTTTGGAACAAGTCAAGAGAGAGGAAGGAAGGCAAACACAACATCAGGGCCTGCTCCCCCTGGGCTTTCCTCTCCTCCTCCACCCAGGGGCGCATCAACCATCATCTGCCCTGTGGGAAAGATATTAGGCCAAAGAGGGAGGCAGGTGAGGATAACATCAGCTCCTGATCATATTCTAGCTAGTCTCACCTTTCTCCCACTGGACCATTTACCATGAGTTGCCTGTGGGAACTTACCTACCAGCATTATGGCTATTTGCATTTTTTTCTATTCCAATCTCTGTGAAACTGGAATAAATAAATAAATAAATAGTAAATTTATTTACTAGTAAATAAATAGATAATGAAAATGCATGGATGCTGCTTGGAACTCCCAATTTGAACTGTACTGTTTGTATTACGAACATATGAAGTTGCTTATCGTGAGTCAGACCATTAGTCCATCTAGCCCAATATAGTTTACTTGCAGTGGAGGCTGATGACTCCAGTGTCAGTGGGGCAGTGAATCTGTGCTGGGTTTCAATCAGAACCAGTCAGAATTCTAAAGGAGTTATCCAAGGTGCTCCACACTTTTCATTCCAATCAGGAGTAGGATGGATGCAAAGGGCTTGAAAACAGATCAGTATATAAGAAGGGTTACATACATTCAACATTTCCCATTTTCTTCATCCCGCAACCCTAGGGCAGCAGCAGGTCCTTTCTGTAACCAGCACATGACCTGCAGAGTGGAATTTGTATGTCTGCAGTATCCTCCTCCTGCATTCCATCTTGGGACTCTGAACAAGCAGACAATGTGACTTCACTGTCAAGTCAGTTTCTCTCTCTCTCTCTCTCTCTCTCTCTCTCTCTCTCTGTCCCTTATTCCCTCTACACACCCACACCCACACCCACTCACACCCACACTTTTTATAACATCTTGCCTGATGAAGAGATCTGGAGATCTCAAAATCTTGCACATTTTGGTGAGTTATTGGTTGACCTGATAAGGATATTGCACTAATATAGTTTTTGGGTATATACCTAAAATGGTATTGTCCAGAAGAAGATGAACCTCAGTGGAATTTGGATGGCAGGATGGCTTCCTTGCTTTGATGAGCTGCCTTTCATTATGTATGGCCATGGTGCTAGATTTGGGTTGAGTAGTGAAGCAGCTGGATCAAAGCTGCTTCACTACTCATCCAGATTTTATGTGGTATTGCAAAGCTTTTGAAAACAGAATGTTCCTGTGGCTAGTATGGGTTGCATTGTGAATTGGGCATCCACCATAATGACCAGATACCAAATATCTGAGTTTAACTTAGAATTAATGTAATTAAGGCTGCAAACCTATACCCTCTTTCCTGGGAGTAATCCCCATTGAACCCAATAGGACTTATTTTTGAGTAGACATGTACAGGATTGCACTGTTAATGGCTCAATCCTATGCATGCTTACTCAGAAGTAGATATCATGGTGTTCAATGCAGCTTACTCTCTAGTATGTGTATTGAGGAATGAAGCCTATGGATGTGAGTGGAAAAGTTCCCAGGTCAAATTTCACAACCATTAAGATGATTAGAGACAAGCCACAATCTCTTAGTCCATCCCCACCCCAGACCCACTTACAATCTGGAGCTGACCACACTGACCTATGTTACAGGGTCATTGTAAGAATGGCTGAAATGAATATATGGGCAGTGCTTTGAAAACTGAAAACATACAACATAAATGCAAGATTTTAAGTATTGAAGAAGTCAACAGATGTGATACTCTGGTCATCCTTGACAATGCACAGATGAATATGAGCAGAGGTGAAGTGGAGCCAGGGCTCACAGTGTCAGGATCTCCTGATTAGCAGGGACTATGATGTCATCTACTACTCCCCCCACCCCGATGTCTTTGATCATCCTGAACTCAACTGCAATCCTCACAGTAGCTGGGGGATTTCCCCTGCAACAATATTGTTGCGGACTACCCCTGTTATAATGCAAAGAATTTTGGGGTGCCTTGTCTCAAATGGGAAATTATTATCCATCAGCATTACAAAAGACCTGCCCCTGGTGAAGGTTAAAACTGCTCAAACTGGTTTGTTGACTTTAAGATAAAATGTTTCACACTGTTGCAAGGAAAAACTCCTGGAAAATCTTGAGCTGGTCTGTGTTTCTGTGTCTCTGTGTATGTACAGATATGGATCAGAACTTCTGCCTGCATTTTTAGGCTCTGCTTGGAGGCATGGCTATAGGGAGTGTCATGTAGTGGTGCGGCTCTAGGTAAGTTTAGAACATGGACTTAGGGTGCAATCCTATGCATGTTTAGACAGAAAAAAGTCCTACAACTCCCAGCATCCCCCAGCCAACAAAACTGTTTGCCAACCCTGGTAAAAGCAAATACTCTGAGCATGGGCAGTTAAGGCATTTTAAACTCACTTCAATCATATCACCATCATGACTACAGGAACAAAATGGAGAAAGCTTTTGCTGTCCTGCTGCACTCATCACCTGCCATTCTCTGGGTGGGCATTTAGGAAGGCCCTGGGCTCCCTGGACTTTAGCCCCAATGTCCAGCCTAGCTGCACCACTGCTGTCATGATGAGCACCTTCACCTCAGTATTTCCCACTACACCACTGGGCATGCGGATCTGCATCTTGCTACCTTCCCTGAAAGCAACAAGGCCACCAGCCTCGAATTGAATCCCCCCACATACCCAATGAGTTTGATGAGTTCGAGAACCTGTTATTTTCCAAGCCAGAAAAAGTGTGAAGGGGTGGTGAATCCATGCCAGGTTTCAGTCAGAACTCTAAAGGAGCTATCCAAGGTACTTTAAGGTTCTTCGCACCTTGGATAGCTCCTTTCGGTTCTGTCTGGCTCTGACTGACACCCGGAGCAGCTTCACCACGCCACTGACATTGGAGCCGCTGCTGTGTGAGAAACCTAGGAAAATGCTTCATTCGACGGCAGAGAATCGGAATCCTCATCCATCCCACCGCTATCTAAGATCCCGGCCAGGGCAGTCCTCCCAGCCTGGCTTCTAATGCCCCAAGTCATGGAAACACCGCCTGCCTCCCGCTCCTTCCTTCGTTCCCTTTTCTCCTCCTGGGTTTTTCTGCGCGCCGCTGTCCGTGGTGCTGAAGCAGAGCGCGGAAGCGAGAAAGGAGACGCAGCCGCGGGAACTGGTGTCTCTTCCTCTAACCCTGATGGAAGCAGGAGGGGCTTCGCCTTGAGCAGGGGAAGAGGCGGCAGCCGCTTACGAATCACCAAGTCTGGGAAGAGGAGGAGGAGCCACGGCTAAGCACCCTTCAGGCTGCAGCGGTCTCTCAATGAGCCGTTCAGAATGGAAATAAACGGGGCAGGCAACATGCTGGCAAAGTGGCGCCTGAACCCAGGGCAGGGTCTCCGAAGCGGGAGCTGCTTCCCAGAGTCCTGATCTACTGGCTAGGAGCGGGAAGCTAAGTCTGCCGTTCTAGTTCCAGGGATTCAAGAGTCTCCAGCCATCTGCTGCTCCCCCCGATTGTATGTCCCTGAGCAGCCTTCTGACCATCTGAAGCCCTGGGGCCTGCATCCAGCGCCGCTCCTCGCCACCTCTTTCGTAAAAAAGACAAGCCACTCACAGCATCACCATGGCGAAGATGCTCCCAGCGCAGGAGGCAGCAAAAATCTACCACACCAACTACGTGAGGAATGCCCGGGCCATGGGAGTCCTGTGGGCCCTCTTCACTCTCTGCTTTGCTGTGATCATGGTGGTGACTTTTATTCAGCCCTATTGGATCGGGGACAGTATTGACACACCCCAGGCTGGCTACTTTGGCCTTTACTCCTATTGCATTGGCAATGCCCTTACAGGTGAACTCATCTGCAAGGGCAGTCCACTGGACTTTGGCACTATCCCCTCAAGTGCCTTCAAAACAGCCATGTTTTTTGTGGGCATCTCTACCTTCCTCATCATTGGCTGCATCCTCTGCTTCAGCCTCTTCTTCTTCTGCAATGCAGCCACTGTCTACAAGGTGTGCGCTTGGATGCAGCTGGCAGCATGTGAGTTGGGAACAGGGAACCCAGGGGATAGGTAGAGGCACTCCTTCTAAGTGTGACACACCTGTGTGCTAATAGGCTGAAGGATGTTGTTTTTGGGTCAATGTTAGCTCCTTGTCTGCCAAGCCTACTATGTCAAAGCCACCCATGTAAAGAGAATATAAATCTGCCCAGTGGCCATTTGGATTAAAATTTCATTGGCATCATCAAAACCAAATTTTGAATCCTTGAGTTTCCTGTTGAGGCTCCCAATAAACACTGTTAAAGCTAAAGTGCTACTGGTGTGTGACAATGTGAATACCAGTTTCTTAGAGAAGTAATACATATCCAATTTGTTATCCATGCTGTTGCACATATTACATGGCAGCAAACCCAAGTTTGTCACTGAGTCTACACCGAAAAGGGAACTGCAGCCTATCATAGCTCCCTGATCACTGTGGGACACTTGCATTTTCATATGTACAGTCACACTATTTATATTTTATATTTCTGCATGGAGACTTAAAATATGTAATTTGTGAAGTGGTCTATGGACATATTTTTGTCTCTAGTGACCTGTCCTAGGGTAGATGGTACTTCATGCCCAAAAATCTAGCCTTTCTATATAGTCAGAACTAACCCATCAATAGGAATACAAGCAATTTATAGGTTTTGATTACTATGCTGGGTTAGAATGGACTATAGATTAGGATCACTCAGTAGTCAGAGATAAGCTAGAGCATCCTCCCCCAACCTGGTGCCCTCTGGATGTGATGGACTACAGTTCCCAGCATCCCCAGGTTGGGCTGGCCAGTGGCTATGCTGGTGAGGAATGATGGAAGTTATAGTTCAACACATCTAGAAGGTATCAGGTTGAGGAAGGCTGACTTAAAGCATTCTGAAGGGATGGAGAAATATTTTTTTACATGAGAGAAATGAGAAACTGAACAAGATACCTGAGACTTAAGAAAAAAAGTTCAAACAGGGCAAGCTGAAATATTAAGGTTTTCAGCCACCTGAAACACCATGACAGCAGAGTTGGTAATGCAAAGTAGACTACTAAATGCTTTTGAATGAAAAAAGGCAAAAGTTTAAACTGATATGAAAAGATAATAGACAGTGAAAAGTAAAGCAGAAACATAACTGGATAATATGAGCAGCAGAATTCTTATGCCCTATTGATTTCAATGGGTTTATTCTAAGCATGACTTAGTCTGTACCCAATTCACTATTTCTAATATCAGAAGTAGATTTAATGTAGAAAAACGGGTGGGGGAGTAGGGTCAGGTGTTTTTAAGTGTAAGGATAATTGAGACTACATAAAAATATTAGATTACCATGAGAGGATACATAAAGAAAGGACCAAGAACAGTAATCCTGAAGGTCACAAGGATAGGCAGAGAGACAATTAAATCACCCAGTCTGAAGACACAGAAGTACATTTGCTGATGCACATCTTCACATTAATTCACTTTTCTGAGTCCAGTTGGGTCCCCCACCCAAGGGTGATAAGTGAGTTGCAATATTTAATATGTAAAGGGAGAGTGGCTATTGCTTGATAAGATACATATCCAGACTCCCCATCTAAAAAGCAGTGGCAACTTTCTACTTTGTCTAGGATATCCTGTTTAATCTAGTGTTTATGTGATTAATATGGGTGGCCATCAGTAATAGCACCATCTGGGGCAAAACAATAGCAAGGATACTGGGCAATTTACAATTCCACCGTGGGAAGATGCTGAAATCCAAGAGAGACACTTAAAACCTTCTGAAATATTTATGTCAATGAGAAAGATGACAGCCTTGTTACAGGATCTGCAGAGCTCTGCTTCAGGAGACAGAAATACATCAGGCCAAAAGCAAGCAAAAAACCAGCAGAATGAGCGCTGACCTTTTAAATAAGCAATAGGAAGCGGACATAGCAGCAGCATTAGAAAAACTCTAATTCTGGCTAGCTCCAAAGCATAAATAGCTTAAGAGTAAGAGGCTTGAAAAGGCCTCCAAATAGCTCACAGTGGCCAAAGAACACAAATGCACTGGGAAAGTGCAGGTACAGATGAGAAGTGTAAGTAGGCTGTGTGTGTTCCATTATTTCATACAAGCATAGTACAGCCACATAAATGGTACTGGCTAGTGGTGTAGTGGAGCTAAGAGGTACAGGGATGCAGCACCAGCCCTTTTTAATCAGCAGAGATGCTGATGTCATCTGCTATCTCTTTCCAGGCCCAGACAACCCTGTTCCTTCTGAGCTCAGCTGCAATCCACAGTAGCTGGATGGAAGTTAATTTCCACCACAGCAATATATTGTTTCCCCTTGTAATGCAAAATAGTTCATTTATTTATTTTTATTTATTTATTGCATTTTTATACCGCCCCATAGCCGAAGCTCTCTGGGCGGTTCACAAAAATTAAAACCATGAAACAATTTTAAAAATATAAAACAAGCCACAATCTAAAAACACAAAATAACATACAATATAAAAACACAACCAGAATAAAACCAAGCAGCAGGAATTAATACAGATTAAAATACAAATTTTAAACAGCAAGGATTAAAATTGAGTTAATTTAACTGTTAAAATACTGGGAGAATAAAAAGGTCTTCACCTGGTGACGAAAAGAGTACAAAGTAGGCGCCAGGCGAACCTCTCTGGGGAGCTCATTCCACAGCCGGGATGCCACAGCGGAGAAAGCCCTCCTCCTAGTGGCCACCTGCCTCACTTCCTTTGGCAGGGGCTCACGGAGAAGGACCCCTGTAGATGATCTTAGGGTCCGGGCAGGTACATATGGGAGAAGGCATTCCTTTAGATAACCTGGCCCCAAGCCGTTTAGGGCTTTAAATGTTAGTACCATCCCTTTGAATTGGGCCCAGACCTGGATCGGCAGCCAGTGAAGTTGGAAAAGGACTGGCGTAATATGGTCTCGTTGGCCAGTCCCCGTTAACAAGTTTGGGTGGACTGATCTTGAATGGGCAATTAAGACCTGCTAACTTTACCAAAGTTCTCTTCCTGCTGGAGATGAGAACTACTAGAACTGGTTTGTTGAAATGGATCAACACAACTGCCTGGAGTTTTGGTGGCTATAGCGTCTGCCCTGATGAGCGCCTGCACTTCAGAATTTACCATTAATCCTTCAGTACTGACTACAGAATTCAGCAGCTTGCGAACCTCCCATGTTCATTCACACATTTTCCTAGCTCTTATAAGCTTCTTGGAAGAGAAGGCTATCAATGGCTACTAATCCTGATGGTGATATGCTGCCTCCAGAATCAGAGGCAGTAAGCTTTTGTACACCAGTTGCTGGGAAACACATTCAGGGTGGTGCTGTTGCATTGATGTCCTACTTGTGAGGTTCCAACGGGTGGGTGGGTTGGCCACGGTGTGAACAGAATGCTGTACTTGATGGGCCATTGGCTCTTATGTTCTTAAGTTTTAAAAATGGGTAGACAATGTTTGGTGAAATCTCTGGAGCTAAACAGCAGGATTTTTAGCATTCAAAAAGTTTTAATCTTTCTACTTCTTCTCTGAACAGCAGTTATCCTCTCTCTCAAGTGGATATAACTAGCACATGTAAAAGATCTTCTTAATATCACCTTCTGTTCAATTTATTTTTTAAGATGAGAAGCTCTCTCTCTCTCTCTCTCTCTCTCTCTCCCCCTCCCTCTCTCTCTCTCTCTCTCTCTCTCTCTAACTTTCATGCCTTGTACGAAGATCGGTAGGGGCAAGTTGCAAAGCACCTTGACTTTGCTGTCCAGGAAAGACAACAACGAAATTACTAGGGATGTGCACTGGATCGGACCCGATCCACGATCCGAGTCCGGTCCAGTGGGAAATCGGATAAATTATCCGATTTCCGATCCCGCAGCTGGATCGGCCGATCCAATCCGAACCGGTCCGAAAAAGCTCCGAACCGGTTCGGCGGATCGGCGGATCGGCGGGCGCCCACTGGCGCCCACCGCCGCTTCCATTGGCGGGCGCCAGCGGGCGCCCGCCGATGAAAGTGGACAGCGGGGGGGGAGGAGGGGGGCACTTACCTTCTCGGCCCGGTGGCTCCCGTCCGGCGCCGGCGCCTACTACTACTAGCAGGCTCCGCGGCCTGCTCTAGGGTGGCGCGCCGGGTGATGTCATCACCCGGCGCGCTACTCTAGAGCAGGCCGCGGAGCCTGCTGGAAGTAGTAGGCGTCGGCGCCGGACGGGAGCCGCCGGGCCGGAAAGGTAAGGAGGGGCTGCGTGGAGGGGAGGAGGGGGCGCGCGGAGGGGGGAGGGGGGAGGGGGGCCCTTACCTGCCCGGCCCGGCGGCTCCCGTCCGGCGCCGGCGCCTACTACTCCCAGCAGGCTCCGCGGCCTGCTCTAGGATGGCGCGCCGGGTGATGTCATCACCCGGCGCGCTACTCTAGAGCAGGCCGCGGAGCCTGCTGGAAGTAGTAGGCGCCGGCGCCGGACGGGAGCCGCCGGGCCGGAAAGGTAAGGAGGGGGTGTGTGGAGGGGAGGAGGGGGCGCGCGGAGGGGGGAGGGGGGCCCTTACCTTTCCGGCCCGGCGGCTCCCGTCCGGCGCCGGCGCCTACTACTCCCAGCAGGCTCCGCGGCCTGCTCTAGGATGGCGCGCCGGGTGATGTCATCACCCGGCGCGCTACTCTAGAGTAGGCCGCGGAGCCTGCTGGAAGTAGTAGGCGCCGGCGCCGGACGGGAGCCGCCGGGCCGGAAAGGTAAGGAGGGGGTGCGTGGAGGGGAGGAGGGGGCGCGCGGAGGGGGGAGGGGGGCCCTTACCTTTCCGGCCCGGCGGCTCCCGTCCGACGCCGGCGCCTACTACTACCAGCAGGCTCCGCGGCCTGCTCCAGGGTGGCGCGCCGGGTGATGTCATCACCCGGCGCGCTACTCGAGAGTAGGCCGCGGAGCCCGCTGGTAGTAGCCGCCGGCGCCGGACGGGCCGAGAAGGTAAGTGGCGGGGAAGGGGGCTTACCCCCCCCCCCGGAGCCGTCCGCTTCTATCCGCTGGCGCCCGCGGGTGCCAGCGGATGGAAGCGGGCGGCCCCAGGGGGGGTAGGGAGCGCGGGGGAGGGGGTTTACCTGCCGGGGCCGTCCACAGCGGACGGCCCCGGGGGGGGGAGGGAGTTAGGCCCCCCCTTACCCACCCGCCGCCATTTTTTCCTCATAGACTTGCATTGCAATGCAAGTCTATGGGGAAAAAAATGGCGGCCGATCCAAAAATGTACGATTTTTGGGTCGGGATCGGACTCGATCCGGTCCGGGGGGCCTCCGATTTTGTCCGAACCGGTCCGGGACAAAATTGGAGGTCCCGATCCGGGTCCCGATCCGATCCGGGGGGTCCGTGCACACCCCTAGAAATTACACATTACAGTTTTAACCTGGCACTGAAAAGATAACAACATTGTTGCCTGGCAGGCCTTGTCAGGGAGATCATACCACAATTGGGGGACCACCACTGGGAAAGCCCTCTCTCTTGTTACCACCCTCTGAACCTCCCTTGGAAGAGGCACCTGGACGAGGGCCTTAGATGTTGAACATAGTGCACAAGTTGGTTCATGCAGCTAACTCCAGTTGGGGGACCTTGAGGTTCTAGTAAAACATAAAAATGAAGTAGATCCCAGGAGCTATCCCTGCTTTATAGATTAAGGGTGCAATCCTAGTCATATTTAGAGAAAAATAAGTCCTGTAATTCCCAGCATTCCCTAGCCAGCTATACTTGTGCCTTAAAGTGGACTGAAAGAGAATAAGTGGTCACATGAACAACTGGCATATTGGGGATGCTGGGAGTTGTAATCAAACACATCTGGAGGGCACCAGGTTTGAGAAGGCTATCACCTTGGGCTATCACCATTGTTGGTAACAGAGATCAGTTGCATCTGCAAGAAAAGAAGGCAGAAAGAAGTCGGCATGAAAGAAGCACTGGAGATGACTATCACTTGACACACCATCTATGTGTAGTACATCAAAGTAGAATGACTATTATCATGTGGTTGCTTAAGGGCATCAAGTGCTGTGTGCCACAAAAATCAACATCCATACAGGAGATTAAGTTTTTACTGGCTGGTTTCGGATGACTTATTAGGCAACGGAGGGGGAATTAGCATACTCACAGTACACTAAGCAGGGGGTACTTCACACACGACATGCTGCAACTCCGTCCCTTGTGCAGCTGAAAGTTGGATGCTACGGCT
Organism: Anniella stebbinsi; assembly: GCA_029215795.1. Taxonomy (NCBI): domain Eukaryota; kingdom Metazoa; phylum Chordata; class Lepidosauria; order Squamata; family Anniellidae; genus Anniella; species Anniella stebbinsi. The sequence continues at coordinate 62,791,610 of JARDYH010000004.1, read as the reverse complement.
GCTCCCTCCCCCTCCCTCAGTCCTCCAGCTGTATCCCAGCATGCACCATGAGTTCTGCTGGCTATATAGAGCAGCCAGGGGTTTTCAGCTGCTCCGGCCAACAGAACTCTATTCCCACACGGAATAGTCCACTGAGAGAGGGGGTTTCGTTTCGGACGACACTTTAAACAACGGGCTTTAGGCTAAACAATGTGCAAGCCTGTTGTTTCTCTCCGTTGCTTAATTGGGCGGAATAGCATACCGTCAGTTGTGTGTGCGTGGTGTGTAACCCTCCACATGACACAATAAGCAACACAACTGATGGTTGCCTCTTCCCCCTTCCGTTGCTTAATGTGTAGTCCAAAACCAGCCACTGAATGCTTTTTTCTACCACCCTTGCCAGCTGTGATAAATGGTTGTGCAGCCTAGAAGGTCTATTTTGCTGCCAAATTCTATATTCAGCTCATTGGTTGAAAGTTGTCTGGTAGTGCACATCTGTATAGCAAGTCTATTTGAAGCAGCCTCCTTAAGTTTCTTTCCTCATAGCTGCTGATGCTGCCACCACTCTGGCTCCGCTAGGAGGTGTATGCCAACTCTGCAGGGTCCATTTTCATACTTGCAATCAACGGTGGCAAGTAGATATCGCATGACCTCATCACACAGGCAGGCCATGTGAGAACAACCAACCAGAAAGGGGGCATAATGTGGTGGATGCCTGACGCCATGCCACACAATGCAATTCCAAACTACAGTTCTCATGATGTTGCTCACTAAAGTTGTATACACAGCTAAAGCAACAACAGTTTTTTGTCTCAGTTCCTTTAGTTTTTTGTTCCCAACCTCTGTCGTGGAGATTCACTTTTTTTCTGGCTGCAGGCTGTTTGATCTGTTTCTTTCGCCACACTGCTGGTTTCCCTGAATTTCCTTCTCAGCTCCTCTTTCCTGTTGCCTCCACCTCTCATGAACAAATTTGTTATTTTTCAAGTAAATAACACATTCACTTGGGGTAAGCTCACCCATTGCTAACGCTAACATGGAAATAGCAATTTGACAACAGAAGTGCTTTTAAAGTTCCATTCAGGAAAAGGTTACACCAGCCCAGCCCTATATAAAGGTACTAGTGCTGTGCAGCACTCTGTTTCCAAATCCCAAATCAGAATCAAATAGGGGTTATTTGGTAGACAGAGCAACAGATCAGAAGCGAGGTCTGGGAAAGTCCGGATCGATCCAAGTCGGATCGGCCCGATCCGAAGTGATTCGGATCTGTTTAGAAGTGCAGACAGCTTGGCTCCACTTCTAACTGTTGTTTTGGAGGTGGAGGGGGGGTGGAGAGCGGAGGAGGAGTTTGCAGGGGAAATGGGCTGTTAGTTGACAGCTTCATACCCCAATCCTCCTGAAGTCTCCAGCAGCCTCCAATCACAATGGTGGAGGAGGGCTTAATGAGATCAGGAGATCGAGCTTCCTTCCCCCTTTCTCATTGTGGGTTAGTGACTTGTTAGGAATAGGAGTGATCTTTAGCTTAGGCTTGTGTTTGGAGAGACTTGGTGCATTTGGCTGGTTTTTCTTTTGCATTTTTCTGCATCTTTTCCCTCTTATCTCACTGTTATCTCATTCTCTTGCCTTTTTGCATTCCTTTTCCTGCTACTCTTGAAAAAAAGAACAAAAATAAGGTTTTAAAAAATTCCCTTCCTCCCCTCCTCTTCCCATCTGTTTGTTCAGACTCCCCCCATCTCACTTATATATCTGTTGTATTCATTCTTTAAAAAATCCTTTAAATATTTTGGCTGAGTAGATTATCTGGTGGTGGGAGTTAGGGTTTTTTCTCCCCCCCCCCCTTATCTCACTGTTATTGTCAGGCATCCACTAGGCCTCGTGGATGGAAAGTTGAAGAATTGGGGATTGTTTTGAGAAAGTCTGTTTCTCTGTAAGCTTATCATCTGTCACTGTTTCTCACGGGAAGTTGCTAGTGGAGGCCTTGAGCTAGATAATTTCCTTGGGAACAAAGAATGTTTGGAAAAGGGGGGGCTCTCTTGGAAGCTGTCACTCACATTGTGGGATCATCAAGAGGAGGTTGAACTGTGTTGCCCTGTTGGCACATGGGTTTGGTTTACAGGTCTGAGGACCTGTCTTTCAAGTGGCTTGGAATAAGCCAGGCCTCCAGTCTATAAGAGGGAGGAGCAAAGGGGGAGGACCTTTGCTAGAGATCATTGGTTCAACGTTTGCCCTGAATCCCCTTGTGTTTGGATTCTACCCGTTTGGAGATTTTGGAAGCACTCTGTACATGTTCGCTTATCTGTTATTTGGACTCTGAATTTCTAAGGATTGTGCCATGGAAAGTGCTCTGAGGCTTTTCATAGACTTGGACTTGAGTTTGCTCTGCTGTGTGTGTGTGTGTGGGGGGGCCTGTGAGAGAGCCTTCCTCGGAGCCAAAGTTATGGGCAAGGAAGGTTTCCTAGGTCAAAGAGGTTTGTTCCCTGGCATCTTGCTTACTTTGATCACCTCAGTGTTTTCTGAGGCTGGGTGTGGTTAGTGCAAGATCGATCTGTCTCTGCTGAGCTTCATGCTTCTCTGTGCTGGAGCCTTTCCTTGGGCTCTGGCCCTGTTCTTGATGAGTCAGCGTGTGTCACATCTGCTATTTGCGCTGATAGGACAGGGGCAACCCTACACTTCTTCCCTGAGTGATTGCCAAAGGATCATGTCAAGCCTGGAGCCTAAAGCTGTCTGGCTGTTATCAGCTTTAAGTGGATGTATGCAAAAATGACACCCTCATGTTTGAATCCCTGTTATTTCACCAATAAAGGAGTCTCACCGTCTTGAGTGTCTTGTCAGTTTGCCTAAGTTCAAGAGAAGGAGCCTGGGGGATGGGCAAGTTTATGACAGTTATCTCATGCCTTCTTCATTCCCCTGTAAAGTTAAAAATTCAGAACATATATTAAAAAAATCCCTGAAGTGTGTTTGTTGGATTAGTCCTCTTCCCATCTGTTTGTTGAGGCTTCCCCCCCACCATCTCACTGTTCTATGTTTTGTGTGTTAGCATTAGCAATATTATTAATTCTTTTTAAAGAATCCTTTTCATATTTGGGCTGGGTAGCTAGTAGCCCCCCCCCTCTCTTTCTGTGTATGTGTGTGTGTACGCGCCTGTCTGTTGGCTCTAGCCAACTGTGTTTGGCAAAGCAGCACACACAATACATTGTCTAGTAGCACATTGAATAATAATAATAATAATAATAATAATAATAATAATAATAATGCAATTATAATTCAATATGAAATGAAGTGACACAATCTCTCACTGTCGTTGCCTAGTATGTATCCAACTTTCCAACCACTGTGCTGCCTAGCAGGGTTGGTGTGTTTGCTCTGCATTTGAATCAAGAAACAGCCCTTGGTTCACTGACCTGGACGCTTTGAGGAAGGGGATGCTCTGTGCAATCCCTCCGTCCTCTTACAGCAGGCTGTATCCTGATTGTTATTAACATGAAGTTATCATTACCAACATCATCATCATCATCATCATCATCATCATCATCCAGTACTATTGTTGTTATTGGCTGTGCTTCCACTTCAGTTGCTCAATTCTGAAGGAAGTAACCGAAGTGCATCCCAACCCTAACCCTCTTTGACTGAGGGGATACTTTGCACAATGTCTCTTCCCTCTTACAGTCAGGCAGGCTCTATCGTCATTATTCTTCTTGCTGTTGCTGTTCTTATGGTCTGTGCTTGTACGTGAACTGTGATGGACTTTGAAGTAATCCTGCTCCTTGCCTCCCATGTTAAGGACATGGCAAAGCATCTCTTACTGGCCATGTTCCCAACCAATGTCCCTCCTTGCAGGGTCGGTGTGTCTGTTTTTTTCTTTGAATCAAGGCATGGGTCGTGCAGTCACATCTCACGTCAGCAGAAGCAGGAGTGACTCCCATTCTGTGACTCCATCAGAACAAGCGGCAATCCCATTTATTCTGCAGTTATTATTTTATCATCATTATTCTTATCATTATTTACTATAATTATTTCTAAGCACTTTCCTTGGAGTAAGTGAGCGCAGGAGGACTGTGGAAACGGCATCCTCCTCCTCACCTCCCATGTTAAGGGCATGGCAAAGCATCTCTCACTGCCCATGTTTCCAACCACTGTGCCACTCCACAGGGTTGGTGTGTGTGCATTGTGCCAGCCTCTCTCTGCCAGCCTGCTGCCTCTCTGCCTTCCTGGTGCCTGCCTAGGGGATGTAGCTGGGCTGTGGGTCGACCCCACAAGCCTATAGCATACTTGCTCCCAGGGCTCCATGGCCTCAGCCTTCTGCTGCCTCTCCAACTGTGTGCCACCTTGCAGGGTTGGTGTGTAAGCTTCTTAATTTGAATCAAGATGTTCTTTTGCTCACTGACTCATGCCCCATTGAAGCCTCTGCCTCTATCCTCACTGCCTGCCTGCTGCTCTGCCCGCCTGCCTGCCTCTGTGCGAGACGTTGAGGAATAGCTGGATCTTGCCCGCTTCTCTCACATTATCAACCCGGTCCCGACATGCAGGGTGGGTTTGGAATTCCGTTGCTTTCACCACAGCTAGAGCGACACACTTAGCTCTCTTTTGTCAGCCTGACAGCCTGCCTGCCTGGAAGAACCTGCCCACTTCTCCAATATTATATCAGTCTGGTCCTTCCTCATAGGGTGGGTTTGGATCTCTTTGCTTTAACTACGGCTTGGCTCACTTACTAGAGCCACACGCTTGGCTATGTTTTGTCAGCCTGACAGCCAGGCAGCCTGCCTGCCTGCCTGGAAGAACCTGCCCGCTTCTCCAATGTTATATCAGTCTGGTCCTGCCTTGCAGGGAGGGTTTGGATCTCTTTGCTTTAACTACAGCTTGGCTCACTTACTAGAGCCAAACGCTTAGCTCCATTTTGTCAGCCTGACAGCTAGGCAGCCTGCCTACCTGCAAGAAACTTCCCGCTTCTCCAACAGTATATCAGCCCATTCCTGACACGCAGGGTGGCTCTGGAATTGCTTTGCATTAACTACGGCTTGGCTCACTTACTAGAGCCACATGCTTAGCTCTGTTTTGTCAGCCTGCCTGGAAGAACCTGCCTGCTTCCCCAATATTACATGAGTCCGGTCCTGATTCACAGGGTGGGTTTGGATCACTTTGCTTTAACTATGGCTTGGCTCACTTACTAGAGCCACACGCTTAGCTCTGTTTTGTCAGCCTGACGGCCAGGCACCCGACCTGCCTGCAAGAATCTGCCCACTTTTCCAATATTATACCAGTCTGGTCCTGCCTCGCACGGAGAGTTTGCTCCCAGCCAGGTGTGTATTGCAGGTATCCTACTCTACTTTGAATGGAAAGAGCCTGAAGGGATATGTCAGTTTCAGAACAAAGAAAAGAAAACTTAAGTAGGGGAGTTTTGCACTTGAATACTGTGAGGTGGCACATACTGTTTGCTAAATGGCTGCTTTCAGTGGTTTGCCTGAAAAATCCTATTTCTTTTATCAGTAGATTACAGGGAAGCCACTGCACAGATCTTTCTGAGATTAGGCACACATGAGCAGCCCTATGTCATCTGTAAGGTGTCCAAATTTCATGTTTCTACCTTAAAAAATAAAGTTATAGGCGTTTAATTTTTCCATTGCAAGTATATGGGAAAATGACAAATCCAAATGATTCGGACATCCGAATCTCGATTTGGATCCGAATCAAAGTGGATCGGGTCTGAATCGATGTGAAGTGAATCGGGCTAGATCCAGTAGGTCCAAATTGGCTGCTACTCCAGGAATTGCTGCTGGGAAGCTGCTGCTTGTATCTGCAGAGGGCTTGGTCTGCACACCCCAGCTCCCTGTTGTGAATGCATCCCTGGGCACTGCTGAAACCCATCCCACGGAGCCCTTTTGTAAGGCAGAAAGCAGCTCCCAAGTTTCACAATGCTGAGGCACAATCTCAGCTATTTAAGTAAAATGGTAGCGAATACAATCAGGTCCCAAGGGAAGTCATTTTGCAGTAAGTCCTTGTTGCATATTCATATCAGTACTGAAAGGTATTGCCAAGGCAACAAAGTAAGAAATGTCACAGAACCACATCTAGCAACAAAGTAGTCCCAACCAGTAAGGCTCTCTTATTCTCAATGGACGATACAACCATAGACATTTAAAAAGAAAAAGATTAAGCAAGATGCATGTGTGCTTAGTGAAACAGTTCTAATAATACGAAACGTGAGCCATATGGATTAGAGGCCAGAAAAAGAGATGTCTTCCAAATCCCAGATTCATGGGACTGTGCTGTGCTGTGCTTATTCAAAGTCATAGAATCATAGAATAGTAGAATTGGAAGGGCCCTATAAGGCCATTGAGTCCAACCCCCTGCTCAATGCAGGAATCTACCTTAAAGCATTCCTGACAGATGGCTGTCCAGCTGCCTCTTGAATGCCTCTAATGTGGGTGACCCCACCACCTCCCTAGGTCATTGGTTCCATTGCCGTATTGCTCTAACAGTCAGGAAGTTTTTCCTGATGTCCAGCAGGAATCTGGCTTCCTGTAACTTGAGCCCATTATTCCGTGTCCTGAATTCTGGGTTGATCGAGAAGAGATCCTGGCCCTCCTCTGTGTGACAACCTTTCAAGTATTTGAAGAGTGCTATCATATCTCCCCTCAATCTTCTCCTCTCCAGGCTAAATATGCCTAGTTCTTTCAATCTCTCCTCATAGGGCTTTGTTTCCTGACCCCTAATCATCCTCGTTGCCCTCCTCAGAACACGGTCCAGATTGTCTGCATCCTTCTTGAACTGTGGTGCCCAGAACTGGACGCAATACTCAAGATGGGACCTAACCAGTGCCGAATAGAGGGGAACCAGCACCTCGCACGATTGGGAAGCTATACTTCTATTAATGCAGCGCAAAATAGCATTTGCTCTTTTTGCAGCCACATCACACTGTTGGCCCATATTCAGCTTGTGATCTACAACAATTCCAAGTTCCTTCTGGCTTGTCGTAATGATTAGCCAATTATTCCCTATCTTGTAACTTTGCATTTGGTTTCTTTTTCCTAGGTGTAGAACTTGGCATTTATCCCTATTAAATTTCATTCTGTTGTTTTCAGCCCAGCGCTGCAGTCTATCAAGGTCACTTTGGAGTTTGTTTCTGTCTTTCAGGGTATTAGCGATCCCACCCAATTTTGTGTGGTCTGCAAATCTGATAAGCATTCCCTGCACCTCCTCATCCAAATCATTAATAAAAATGTTGAAGAGCACCGGGCCCAGGACTGAGCCCTGCGGTACCCTGCTTCGTTACCTCCTCCCAGTGTGAAAAGGTACCACTGATAAGCACTCTGAGTCCAATTCTGTAGCCAATTGTGGATCCACGTAATAATTGTTCCATCTAGCCCACTTTTCACTAGTTTGTGAATCAGAATGTCATGGGGCACTTTGTCAAAAGCTTTGCTGAAGTTAAGATAAACTATATCCACAGCATTCCCATAGTCCACAAGTGAGGTTACCCGATCAAAAAAATGAGATCAGATTAGTCTGACAGGATTTGTTCTTGACAAATCCATGCTGGCTTCTAGTAATCACTGCATTGTTTTCAAGGTGTTTACAGATTGACTTCTTTACAATTTTCCCAGGGATGGATGTCAGACTGACTGGTCCGTAGCTCCCAGGTTCCTCCTTTTTGAAGATAGGGACATTAGCCCTCCACTCATCTGGCACTTCACCCGTCTTCCATGTTTTCACAAGGATAATAGAGAGCGGTTCTGAGAGTTCTGCCAGCTCCTTTATTACTCTAGGATGCAGTTCGTCGGGCCCTGGAGATTGGAACTTATTCAAAGAAATTAGGTGTTCCTTGACCATTTGTTTCTCAATCTCAAACTGCAATCCTGCCCCGTCAGCTTGTACTTCACTTTTTCCAGGGGGGTTATAGACCCGCTTTTGAGAGAAGACTGAGCCAAAGTAGGAATTGAGCACTTCGGCCTTTGTCATCTGTTACCAATTTGCCATCCTCATGAAGTGGTTGAACCACCATTTCTTTCCTCTGTCTTTTACTATTCACGTATCTGAAGAAAGCCTTTTTATTGCTTTTAGCATCTCTCGCTCGCCTCAGCTCCTTCTCAGCTTTAGCCTTCCTGCAGTGAAAAAAAGGCCTAACGTTGAGAAATGGCTTTCAGGATTAGGAACCTGGTTCTGAAATTAAGCCTGGCATTATTGCACAAATTCAAACCATCACTAGTCAGGCTCTCCTAAAACTATGACTCTAAAAGGCAGACAAGCTGAAATGATGACAGCCTCCTCCATAACCAGTTTTAGATGTGATGTGATGGGGAGGGATTGTGGTTTGTAACGGGCACGCAAGATCCGCGCTGCCTTGTCAAAGATGGTGCCAGATGGGCAAAGCACTCCATTTGTACTTTGTGCTCCCATACTTTTCATTCCCTTCTGCTCTACCCATTTGTTTTTGTTCCTTGGAGACCTCTCACAAGCAACATCAAGAGGTCAATCCTGGGAGTAAGTCCCATTAAACCCACAGCATTACACTGCAAGTGAACCAGAATGAATTACATTTGCAAATCTTTCCCTATAACATGCTCACACTCAAAATTTGCCTACCTGAATAAGAAAAACAGCCTTACAAAAGTTATTATAGCCATAGATTTTGAAATAGTAAGAGAACATTTCCCCTTTAGGTGCAGGCTTGTCAATAGGCTGCCTGCTTTACCCTGATGGCTGGGACTCCCCAGAGGTGAAACGCATGTGTGGAGAGAAAACCGACAAATACACCCTGGGGGTGTGCACAGTGCGCTGGGCATACATCCTTTGCATCATTGGGATCCTCGACGCCCTCATCCTCTCCTTCTTGGCGTTTGTGCTTGGCAACCGGCAAGACAATCTCCTTCCGTCAGACTTCCAAGTGGACAATAAAGGTAAGCCTACCTTTCCCAGGGCAGACAAATGACGGGTTCCCCCACCATTTTCAGAAATTGTAGTAGCAGGCAGCATACATTAAAAGCAGCCAGGGCTATGGAATGACTTAGCAAGCATTAAGCTTAGCCAGATAATGGCACTAAAGCCAGCATCAACATTCAGGTGCTCATATGCTATGATTTGCACAGGTTATTAAAATCAGTGCTCATGCAGGATCGGAAACCTCTGTGAAGTCATTAAGAGTTCATTTTAATCGTTATCTTTACATTCCACTTTTCTTCCATGTTTAAACTCAAGGCAGCCTTGGGACCCACTTTCTGGATCACCCTCTAAATGTCCTTTTGTCTTGCAGAAGGGAATGAATAAATGAAGAGGAAGACTGAAGCCAACTCAAGCATAGCTACTTCTGCCTTTGGTTGAACTGGGTGTACACACTCCTAACTTTTCAGCTGGACTCAAGACTGTTCAACACACGCACAACAACATCATTGCTTTAGTTAGTTATCTGTAGACATTTGACTATGTTATGACACAAGAACAAAGAAACACAAAAAAGGAGCTTAAAGACCACAAAAAGAGAGACTTCTTTTGTAAAACTGACTTCCTTCTTTCTATAGAAAGACAATCACTTCAGACTATCAAAACCAGGACCAGCAAAGGCATGTGACAGGGCCCATTGCCAACATCCGCCCTGGCTTCCTTTTCAATCTAGCTTCCATTTTAACATCCCATACAATGCCCGCAACATAGTGTTGTTTCAAGGCAGTGAGAAATTAGAATTGAAGCTAAACCCAGCCATCTGGCAGTATTTGGAATGTTGTTACCCTCCTCTCCCAGATAAGCCTACTAGAGTTTATGGATGCAGGGGCTCACTAGAGCGCATCTTGTCCAGGACCAAGTGAAACTCTGGTCAAAACCTTCACCTTTGCTAAGAACTATATTAAAACACATTTTCTTGGAGAATCATAGATCAGGACTGGGGAACCATTAGCCCTCCAGATGTTATCAGACTTTACTTCTCATCACCACCAGTCAGCCTGGTCACTGGTGAAGGATGATGGGGGTAGTACTTTATCAACATCTGGAGGGCCAGATTCCCCATCCCTGCCATATTCTATGCAAGAATCAACAGGCTTATGAGTTTTTGAACTCATCCATTCAATCAAGACAGAAAGCAGACTTACAAGGTATCAAACAGCCTGTGAGAATTTATCTGCTCCCTCTTTTTGATGAGCCTTTCCATATACATGCTGGCACTTTTCACATAAAAAGCTCCAGCTGAGTAGAACTTTAAGCCATGTAGGATACAAAACCTATTTAGTTCCGAATCCTTTTTGGGCCTCCCTTGGGGAAGAGCTGACATCCCTCTTTGGACAAGGGATTTCTATCCTGCCACACAAACTCCCTTTGAAACACATTTCTTTCATATTAGATTGTCATGCATCATGGAGAGCTGGAGACCATGGAAACGTATGCAGTTGTCCGTTTATTTGATTCTTGCGTACAGTGTTACCTGCAGGAATTTCCCACAAAGCAGAGATTAAAGAAATCTATTGTAAAAATGAGCAGCTCAAACATATGCAGCAATATTGGTACCCAAGAACAATTGTTCTGTAATCAAGTCCAAGACCTTAATTGCAACGCTAGACCTTTTCCTCCACTGCCCTTACCGAATGTCCTCTTCCAATGTTCCTAACTACTAGATCTAACCACTAAATCTTCCCAGTTTGATACAGCAAGATAAACTAAACTGTCAGTTCTATAAAGGTGAATTTCACTTAGATTGTGCTAATAAAATTTCTGACCAATGATGCGTTCTGTATGCTTTCATCAAGTGTCAATGCACCAGCCTAACAGTAGAACCACTATTTTCTGAATTTAGCGGTAGCCAAATGCTGTTTTTTCTTCTCTTCTCCTCTAGTCATGGAACTACATCACCAAATTACTCCCACAATACAATTATATCAGTACTGCTCGTATTTTACTCAAGGTTCTCTCTGACTTACAGCCTATTCAGATAAGAGGCTCTACTGTACAAAAGTAGTGGATGAATACAGACAGCATATCAAAAGTATCTGTGGATTATTTAATAATCTGTTTATTGTGCTGCATTTACACAGAAAAAAAGACAAATGCACCCAATAGAAAGAATAAAAATGTATTTTTTTTCCTTCAGGTTTTAGGCCAACAAAAGTACAAATCAGTTCATGAGCACTTTATGGCAATTTGGAAGTTGAGTGAAATCGATGTGACTCACAAAATATACAGGCAATCCTGACAAGGTACCTCTTGTATTACCCCAGATCTTCTCTTTTAGTGCAAAAGAGGTGGCAGCAGCCTTCTTCTGTGGAGGGAACCTAAAATAAAACCAAGAAATACACCCCCACTTCCACCTGTGAACATTTTGTTCCTTTTGGGTAGTCAGGATGTTGAAGCAAACTAGGTTGCGTTGACACCGGAAATTCAATTCTCCCTGCCAGCAAGTCTTCACAGTATTCAAAGAGAAAGTATTATTATACATTCTAGTCCCATCCTAAATAGTTTTATAGACAGGCACAGAAATGCTTTCGGGAGGTGAGGAAGATACTCCAGATAACAGGAATATCATTAGAACTTTTGGAACATTTTCCTTTTTATCTTTAAGGTTGCACATACAGAACCTTACTTAAGATTTTCTAAACGGACATGCAGCAGAGTTTGCTAAAGCCCCGGTCAGGCATCATACGAGAGCGTGGCCAAATTGGAACAAAAAAGAAAACTGCACCAGATTTTTTTGTTTTGTAAAGCAGAGGGGTGGATCCTTAAGATTACTAGAAACTTGGATTTCTCACACAGAGAAAACACCTGAGAAGAGTGTCTCACTGCTGGCAGCTTTTGCAGTAAATTGCCCCACACAGTGCCTTTAAGTCTGAGTCCTCCAGCAGTTTCCAGTCTTGGAGAATTTTGTAACCTCGAAGGCCTATTTGGTCCATGGTCAGGAAGGGCCGTTGGAAATCTCAACGTCTCCAAACCTAACATTAGAAGAGGATGCAGGGGGATTTTTTTCCTAATGACCTGGGGAAGCCTGGGAGATACTCATTGTAAAACTAGCAAGTATTACATACCTTTCTAATAAAATAAAAAGCCTACAAGAGTCAGTCACAACTAATCCCCTTTCCCAGGAGTTTAAAACCTTATGTTGCATTCTGTTGCATTACAAACCATGTTTATAATGATGCTGAAAAACAGAATTTGACACTTCACCTCTAGGGGAGGGGGGAATCGGACTACTCTTCCCCTAGATTATTTGCCCTGATGTTAATACATTAAAAAAGAATTTCTATTCGGAAAGGTCATTTCTAGAGTCCAGCACCTTGGACAAGTTAACAGGGTAGATACCTTTACATTCATTAACCTTTGGAAAAGCGGTGGTACAAAGTCTGGGCATAAAGTCTGGCCAGAAAGACAGCCACTAACAGCATCTTTCCTTACTGTTAAAGAATAAGGATATATCCTATTTTTCTACACTGAAACTAACTGCTCTCTACTAAAAATACAATTTCACACAAGGCCAACATAATGGCATGAAGCAGACCGATGTAACAGGTGGCCTGCCACATACTTGGTAAGCCCACTGTTTTTGCAGGGTTTGGGTTGCAGAAACCTGTTCTGATATCAAGCACCTTTGGGGCCAAAATACATAGCTGGCATGCAACATATATTGCCCAGGGCTGCATGTTGGGTAGGTCTGGCATAGAATGGGCAACCTGGCTACCCTTCTGCAGCAAACAAACACACAGATCTGTATTGGAGGGCTTGTTACTTTAACCAATTCCTGTTTGCTTTCATTTCCCTTGTGAAACTTATTCAAATTCACAAGCTCTGGCTTTGGACAGCAGCTTATTTCACCGGACTCAGAAAGTCACCTGAACACCAAGGGAACAAAAGTGGTGCTAAAATATACATTTTCATGTGGGTTGTTTCAAAATTGCTAAAACTAGAGGAAAAGTATGTCTGAAAAGAAGAAGAACAAAAAAACCCATTACACAAGCAGCAGAGCAGACACCAAAGGAATGAGTCGAGTCGAGTTCAGTGCTCCACATGGAGCTACCACCTTGGTGCCATCTGCCATTTCTCCTCTTACTGTCAGCAGCTGGATGTGCACTAAGAAAATGACTCCTGGAGTCAGTGAGCTAAGGAGGGATTCACAGCTCTTCACATCCCCCTTGGGATGACTGCAATATAGTTAAGGGAGTGTGTCCCAATGGAGATTTCCCCACACTTCCAGGGGAAGGTACTTGAGTAAGGAAGAGGGCCAGGGGGTAATTTCACATTCCCATAAAACTCTTTGGCAAACTCCAATCACAGCAAAACATATTGGACGCCCACTGGCTGACAATAGTCCCTACTGAGTCGCGTACACAAACTCACATGAACAGTTAGATTTATCTAAAATCTCAAAAGCCCTCAAGGAGAAGCTTTGCTCTGAAATTCAACAAGGAAAACACTGACCCGGGGGAAGGGGCAGCTGGGACATCTAGGTGTGTGTATATATATTATGCTGTAAACCCAACTATAGGGCCGTGGTGTCAGGCTGCAGCTTCTATGAACTGAGCCAGGGGTGCCTGAGACACTGTGCCGCTGTAGCTCTCTTCTCGGGATTCAGCTCCAGCATAGGCAATAAGAAGTCTGTGAATGCAGCTGCCTCATCTTGGGCCCACTCATATTTCTCCACCAAAACTTCGAAAAGGCCCCATGGCTTCAGTTTGGTGATGTGTTTCAGATCACCTGCAAACGATGACAGGAAGATTAACAGAATGTCATTAACAGGAACACGAAGATCAATGGATGGGATGGCAGGACTATTATGTTGTCTTAAATTATGTTATTCAATTTAAAAATGGGAGGGGGGGTCTTCCAAATGTCACACCTGATGCCAGGTAGTATATTAGGGGAGTTATGGTGCAGTGACTGATAGGCAAGATTGTGCCAAATATGGGGTACACTTTCAGCAGGTGCCCAGCCTCCAAGGCATGTCTGAGAACGCCGGTATTTCAGGTTCTCACTCTTCCTCACCTTTGCTCTTAAAACTTGAAGTCTAAATATATTTCCAGACAGCATTTTGAATCATGGCAAGACAGTCCTAGCTGGATATATGTAGGCTAATAATCAGATATGAGTCACATTGCTCTATTAGGCAAGGGTTTCACATATTGTGGAGAGTCATGGTAGCCAGTCCAAAATATTTGGACACCAGGATCGAGAGCAGCTTCCCTACCACCCCATAGGGGACATCTAATAGCATGACGTCAAGGGCACTGCCCCTCTCCCAGCCCCAAGTTTGGAAGGAGAGCTGGAGCTAGTCTCTGTTGCACTGTATATTGAGATGCTAAGAGCATCTACAACACGCAGGAGTCCCAACCTTCTCCCAACCTTGATGGACTTCAGAAGTACAGTGCAACTGCAAGAATAACGCCACTTTCCTCTCCCTAGCTGTAAGCTCAGCAGGGGCTGTGGCTTGTCATGATGAGCATATTTATAGAGCTGTGCTATTAGATGATGAGCAAGATGACCAAGTAAATGCTCTCCCCAATTTGCCAAATCCATGTGCAAAGTTTATTAACATGTGAAGTTGAAAGAATCCACATATCTTTTATCACAGAGCCGCAGCTCCTCCTTTTCCAGCATGTCTGTCTGGAAAAGGAATTTTTTGGAATTTTCTAAGTCCAAAAAATTAAATGTAAAAATAAGTATGAGTTAAATAAGTGCAATGGGATTTTCTTCCTCTCCCCTCCTCCCTGCAGTCCTCCCTGCTGCTCTGGGGTGTTTCCCAGCCCTCCAGAGCACATTTTGAGGGCCTAAGGGAGATGTAGGGATGGAACTGCCTTCCTTCCAGTTCTGCTGTCAAAAGCAGTTCCATCAGTGGAATGACACCATTGAATCCAACCCTATAATGAGTAACCCACCCAACTCCCACATTGCTCAGAGAAGTGGGCACTTTGCTATTAAAAAATTAAACAAAGAAAACAAGTAAAAACTAGAATAGAAGTAAAACAGGAGTTTAAAAAACCAGGAGTAAAAATTCTTCCAATTGCCCCTAAATTGGAGCCTTCACCCTTTCAACCACATACAGAAGGGATAATAGTTCAGTTTCTTTCCCCTTACCTTTTTTGGTGAAAAACTCTTTAGAGTATTTTCCAGCCACAATGAGCTTGCGAGGTATTTTTCCCAGGAGTTCTATGATCAATGCAATGTGATCTGTGCTCCCCAGGGGCAAACAAGAAAGAATGAAAGAAAAATAATAATAAACGTTAGTATCAATCCACACAGTCTATTTTGTGAACCTGGATCAGATACTCAAGTGTTTTAAACCACCACCACCACCACCACAATGCCTCAAAAAAAGAGAATAAAATCTAGTACTCTTATGTTTATAGGAGCTCTTAGTCGATTGTAGCCTGCTAGGAAATTACAGTTAAGTTTTCCTGTGGCCCAGAGGAATTCAGAAGTAACTGTTTCTGGTTGTTGGATTTTATCATTTAGTAGTTTATTACTTTATCAGTGGTTAGTTTAATAGTTTATAAATCACCTTGATTATTTTTTAAGAAGAAGGCAATACATACATTACAATTCTCAACGTAGAAATTGAGAGTGGATTAACTCAATATATTTGTGTAGAAGGCTGCTTTTATTTTTTGCTTCTGTGTCAAAGCTCATGTCTTAGAAATACTAGGAAAGTTAAGCGTGGCTTAGACCTACATGATTTCTCTCCCTACGTCCTAACAGCCATCTATCAGAGATCATTGGCAAGATATGGCCACAGAGTTAAGTGCACTTAGGCCCACTGAAATCCATAGGTTTAAGCACATTTATTTCTGTGTTGGAACGTAGGCTGTTGTTTTCCACAAAAATGGTGAGTATCCAAGTAGGAGTAGGCAAGTCTGCTATTTTCAGTCAATGTCACTTTTACATGTTTTTACCCACAATTCTGTTCTGGTCCCACATTAATCTGGAATTAAAAAATATATTTTCAGAATATTTATTTAAATGTATACACTGATTCACTACCAAGAACTGTGTAACAACATTAGGAAAAGTGTGAAATCTGGTCTTTGAAACCCAATTTCGTTAACCTGCTTCAGTGAACCCCAAACACACTTGGAAAACTCTAGAAGGAAAAAGCAAATTATTTAAAAAATGTTCCCTGTCCTATCTTTCCTCATCCCCCCATTCCATGCATAATTTATAGTAGTTTAGAAGAATCTGTTCTTAGTTTCACCTTCATCCCGTGAGTAATCTTCACCAGAATGGGGCTCAAACAGATAGTCACCTGTAGCCAGTTCAAAGGCCTGAACAAGAAAACAACAGACAACTTTCAGGTATTTTATTTCGGAACAGTCATTAAATGTTACAGCAGCAATCCTAACTATACATTAGTCTGTAGGGCAACCTTCCCCAACCTGGGATCCTTCCCATATTGGCTGAGAATGATAGGAGTTGCAGTCCCACACATCTGGAGGGCACCAGGTTGGGGAAGATTCTCTAAATCAAGCAAATTTAATTCAAAGCAATATCCATACTCCAGAAATCCACATTTACCAAAACACAGAAACTTAATATAGACATATTATTGGTTGGACTTTAGAACTGTAATTACTTTGGCCATTAAGTCTGAAACAAGGGGGGTTACCAAATATTTGAATTATTATTACTATGCTGCCAGTTTTTTTTAAAAAAAACTCTCATTTCCATTAAATTAAAAGCCCAATTTTTTAAAAAAATTAAAACAATTTTAGATGATCCTTTCATCCTATCAGATTTCAAGGTGATGTAGAACATAAAACAAATGTATCACAGAAAGACAAGAAAATATCTGATAAAACTTTAAAGCAGACTAAAATTTATTTAGTTATATCACTTTATGCAGTAAGCTAGCAATTCGTAGAGAACTCTGAAATCACAATGTGGAAGAAATGTGAATAAACTTACCATGCATGCTGTGCTCCAAATATCAGCTGGGGTGCTGTAGCCTGCTCCAATGAGGACTTCCAAGGATCGGTACTGCCTTGTCTGGATGTCCTCAGTGAAATGTTTATGCTGTGGAACGAAAGGATGCTGTGTTAAAAGGACCAACAGAGACATGGACAGGAATGTAGCTTTCTGAGTCTCCATAAACTTTAAGATCGACAATTTTATAGATAGACAGCTTTCAGATTAGACAAACAAGTGAACCTCATTTGTATAATTTGTAACCCATTATTATAATAATGATATGGCCTGGCAGGTGTCTTTCAGGAGGGAATTCTGCAGTTGTGGCACCACAACAGAAAAAAGCCCTGCTCAGCATATATGCAGCCCAATCGTGTGCCTGCTTGCTCAGAAAGGAATCCCATGTGTTCAACGGCATCAACAGGCACCAGCTGAAGTCAAGTGGGCCTGTAACATTGCTATCAGTGTAGCTACGGCTGGAGGACAGAACCTGCAAGAGGAAACAGCTCTCAATTATCTGCCACCCTTTCCTTTCACTTAATCTACCTTTTCCCATAGCCATAGTCTCTTCTATCTACCACAGTTCTAATCTAATTTAGTCCACCACCACCCTGGCTCACCAGACACCAAGTCACATCGGGTTAGGTCACAACTCTTTCCCCTCACATTCCAATTTCCCACCAGAGAAGTTGGTTCATGTTTTTGTAAATAAACACATGGGAGCAAACATGCAACTCCCCCCTCTCTTCATTCTAAAGCAGTATAGTTGCAGGAGGGCTTTAACATGCATCATGTCTGAACCTATAGTTCAGCTGTGAGAGCCAGGTTACTGTTGTCTGAAGCAGCTTGGGGGGGGGGGGTCATAAATGCATCCTGACATCTGAATAGCCAGCCTTAGAGACTGATGTTGCAGAGCATGATAGCAGGAGAGCACAGAAGCAAGAAGTGGATGAAAAGGAACGGTTTACAAAATGAGGACCACCAGTAAGCTAGGAAGCCATTCCCCACTGTTGCCCCCAGGAAAAGTAAGCCTTCTGTGAAGAAAGCTGAGTGGAACATCTTAGGCCAAGCTATGTTGAAAGCTGGAGGTCAGAGAAAATGGTCCAGTTCAGATGAGCGCTATCCTAAATAGATTGAAAATGAGCCGCACAGAGCCTTGGGCTTACTCCTGTTCCTGAACTCCTACGGAGATTATTAAACAACAGTAATGTTGTAACTCGCTGAACCTTCTATCCTAAAATTAGAAATGTTTGGAGAATAGTAGAAAAATTGTATGAGGTAGCCCAAGTAACTTGTTTCCCAATTCAGTATCAAATTAATTCTAACAAAAACAAATACAAAATAGTAAAAAGCCTTGTTCTGAAACATCAGCAGTTTTTACATATGGTGAAAGATCAATATACCTCTCACCAGAATGGGTTATTATCAGCCAAAATGTGTAGTTGCCAGAGTGTGATATTGGAGACGAGACTCTGTAGCTCCTCCAAATTGAGTGGGGGGGGGGGGGCATCTCTGATATTGGATTGAATGTCAGAGGCACCTGGAAGCAGGACATCTCACTGCTTTCTAAGTGCCTCTGAAGCCTGGTGTTTGCATGGAGATGAGCTCCTCCTGCCCTTATTCCATCCTATGCTTAAAAGATCAAAAGATACGATCACCATTGGCAAGCTGGTACCTGCAGAACCCTGTTTACATGCTTAAAAGAAACTACATCCACTGGAAGTAACTACAAAGAGAACAGCAATTTCTGTTACAGTATGGAAAGGTGTTTTAAACTTACCACCCAGCATGCATTTCCTAGATCAGCTATCTTCACTTTGAGCTTTTCAGCATTCACAGGCTCAAGAGGATTAAGGAGGAAATTTCCAGCAGCAGATTTTCCTAGATACAACATGAACAACAGACAGTTAACTTCACATGGCTAGAGCCACCATCTGTCACACAAATTCTGAAAGCATCATTTACTAGACAATCCTTGTCTAGGGTCAAGTATTAGATTCACATCAATGAGCTGGTTCAGATGTCACGATAAACCATGGCTTGTTGTGACAGGAACAAGCTTCAGCAAGTCTCAGGATTCTCCCTCCCCTTTCACGTAGCCATAAAGAGGAGATCAGAAGCATTTGCTTCCATTTTCTATTAACCACTGCTTGGTAGCTTTGTCTGAACCCAATAAACTGGCTAATTGTAACTATGGTTTGGTTGAAAAAGCCATTGGATTCTCCCTCCCCTTTCACGTAGCCATAAAGAGGAGATCAGAAGCATTTGCTTCCATTTTCTATTAACCACTGCTTGGTAGCTTTGTCTGAACCCAATAAACTGGCTAATTGTAACTATGGTTTGGTTGAAAAAGCCATTTTCTAACCATGGGTGTTTGTTGTTGTTGTTATTATTATTTGCATTTATATACCGTCCCATAGCTGAAACTCTCTGGGCAGTTTATAAAAATTAAAAACATTGAACATTTAAAAAAATGACATACAAAATTTAAAAAGCATAAAAACAGATCATAAATACAATATCCATTTAAAACAACTATTCTGGGTCAAACCACCACAACAAAGCTGGCTCATTTCCAAAAGTAGTTAAGATTAACCATAGTTAATCTTGCTAGGTAGCTGGCTCAATCTGTCTCTTTCCTCATAAGGGAACAGTACTAGCCTGCCTTACAAGGCTGTTATAAGATTATGGAGATCATGTATGTTAAGCATCTTGAATAAGGAAAACCTCTATGAAAACATGAAATAGTCTTGCGACATATTCTACAGCGCAACTTGTCAAAATTGAACTGTTTAGTTCTTACATAGAAGCCACATGTAGTACCTTTACTGTTCTCAGAGGACCCATTATTCTCATTTTCATCTTCTGAAGGTATTTCTGCCCTGATACTCTCTTGTAAGTTGCTGATCTGTTGCTCGCTGAAATACTGTTCATCACTTGAAGTCCCCTGGCATACCATTGAATCCAGAACCTCCGAAAGTAAGGGCACACAGGGGTCTGATATTGCCTCCTGTATTGGGTTCTCTGAACCACCATTACTTTGGCTGTAAGCACAGCTCTCATCCTCTTCCTGCTCCTGAGAGGGACCACTGCAATCATTGGCATTATGAAGGTCTTCCTCGAGTCTCACCGACACTTGGTTCATTGAATCGGAGAAGGTAGCCATTTGCACCATTCCATTGCAATTGATTTCGGTTATGCATTTTTCAACCCCCTCCATTAAGATAGTTTGCTCCGACACAAGAGAAATGTCATCTATAGGGAAAAGGGAAAAGGAGTCAGAAGGTTTATGGGGCAAAGTAAGTTTATATAAGAATAGAATCACAATTCAATGTGTTTTAATGAGTGGTGATTAGATATACAAGTGCATCAGTCAAACAATACCCAATTCTATAAGTGTTTTGAACACTTGCAGACAGTGGTCTAAGCTTAGATGTCCATTACATCTGCTGGGAAAATGCTGAGCTAAAGGTTAGCAAACTCTCATGTTTAATTAATATCCAGCCTTTCCACCAAAAACAGCACTCTAGGCAGCTTGTGTAATGTTAAAACAAGTTTCTTCTGTGTTCTTCCAAGTTTCAGAAAGTCTACCAATGTCAATTTTAAACTCTCCTTAGCTTGAAAGGATGAACTGTTACCAAGTACATCCAACTCACATATGTTCTAGAGATCAATACCTGTATTTCCTGGTAGCCCTTCATCTGGGGGGCTCTCTTTTAAGAGTAGCTCAAGTGGTCTTGGAACCTCTTCCTGCTCTTCAGGCTGTGCTGCCGGCGGGCTTGCTTCTTTCTCCATCTCCTCAATTTCCTGTATTCGTTTCTCCAGCAGCTCTGCTTGCCGTTTCTGTTTCTTTTTCAATTTCTTTTTCTTATTTTTGGACATTTTGTCAGCCTGCAGTGTAATTGCAAATATGCTAATCCCCAGGCATCTATTGCCTACTGCAATAACAAAAAATCTAGCAGACACCATTTTTAGGATTTATGAAGGAGCCTTTACATAAGAGGAAGGACAGAACGAAAGATCTTCTCTTCAATGATAAAGATCCAGAAGCCATGAGCACACTGGATAGTATCCAATCGTGCTGAAGCTAGCATAAATTAATGATTGCACAACATAACTAGCATTTGCAAGGGCAATGGGGAAAAGCAGTGATCTGAGGCAAAATGCTGCTTTTCCCCATTGCCCTAACAAGTGCTGTCATGTTGTGCAAGTGTGGACTTATGTTAGTGAACATCATCAGTGCAAGTGTGGGTGCACCACCCTTACTTCTCAGTAGATATGTATAGGTCCGCAGTCTGAACTGAGTCTTTCAAACAAGCCTCACATCTTGTTCTTTTAATTCTGGTATGATATTCATAGTGCCTATTATGTGTACAATATAGAAGACACCAAATGAAGGCTTTCTGTGGTGACATCTGTCCACCAGATATGGCCTCATGCCATGTTCTCAGATGTTAATAGTTTTCATAGTAGAAAGACAGGGTGAAGCGTGCAAAATTGTTAGCAGTATTTATTTCCCCCCCTTGTAAAATGCCAATCCTCATTAATAACTGAGTGCATTTTAGATATTTAAGGGATTGAAATAAGAACCTTCATGCACTAATGACCAGGTCACAAAATATCTAATTTGCTCATGTGAGGAATCCAGAAGACCCCTGGATTACACATGACGTAACATAACATATGAACAAGGTTATCACAGATTTGGGCAGCAGCAATTGGAAAAAAAGCCAGACTACTCCCAATATTACTAAGACAAAGAAATGGTGCCCGTTAATAGAACGGAAAGAAATGAAGACCATATGGCAGCATGCTAAAATGTAAATATGCTCAGACACTATTATGTCTTTGGGTGGGAGCCTTTCCACAGTACTGGAGCTGTTCTGCAACACAAAAATTATGTACAACCAAATGCAAAGTTTAACTCAGTTCTAAAAGGCCCCACACTTACTGGTTTAGGCTGTGGTGCAGTACTCACTGTGAAGGAAGAGAAAAGCACAATTGGTATGCCTGCATTTTGGATTGCCATAATGATGTAGAAGTAGCATGTTACTCACAATCTTCTATAGTCAGCAGAATACTATAGCTATAACATGATGCCACTAAAGAAAAAAAAATCCTCCAAACAACTCATCATTAGATTTCATTCCATTAGAAGGCACTTAAAACTGTTTCTGAACATTATACGCCTGTGTTGAACACTAAATGTTACTTATGTAAGCAGAGAGCACTCAGTGCCAGATTTTTATACAGAATGAGAATTAGGTTATTAATCCTAAGGCTACGTAACGTGTTTCAAAGCAAGGAGCATAATTACATGCAGAAAAGATGATAAGCACTAATGCTGTTAGGACTTATTTTTAAGGAAAATTCAGATATTTCAGGTTGATAGTTCAGGATTGTAGACTGTTATCGTCAAGCAACAGTCCCTCAGTGGTCTGGGTGTGCATGATTGAACAGCCCATCGTGGCCTATTTAAGCCACGGTGGGCTGAGGCACATACATGCATGTGGCCATTTTGAATATTCAACACACAGACACCACTTGTTGCATCGTTCAAATCTGAATGGTAAGGCTTGTGCGAAGGTTAAACAACCCTCACATAACCCAGCAAAAGACCATCTACAGCCTGAGTTTGCATGACATGACAAGCCATGGCTAGTGTTGAATATTCAAATCCTACCCAGGACATGCTGGCATGCACCACAGCCCAAATAAGCCATGGTGGGCTGCAGTGCATGCCAACATGTGCTGGGAAGGATTTGAATATTTAGTGCCATCCACTGCTTGTCATGGGCTTTTTGATTGTGCGAACTGGATCTTTTTATGGGTAAGGGACTTTGAGAGGCTTCAGCTATACCCTTTGTTTCTTACCATATGTTATTTAGCAGTCACTATTCATTTTTAGTGATTTCCAATCATCTCTCAAAAGAAAGACCATGCCATTTTAAAAGTGATCCAGAGATGAAACACAGACAAAGCAAGGCAAGAGTGTGTTTATGTCACTTCAAGGCTGTTCAATTTCTGATTAACACATTGAACTGGTAAACCACAGGTGGCCAGTTGGCAACCCACAAAATAATTTCCCCTGGCTCTGGCAGACCTATTACCTTTAGTTAAGGGGGGGAAATGTTTCCAAGAGCTGAGGAGCCTAACTGAATGGGAGGGCCTGGGTTATGCAGCAATGGACACTTTTGATCCCTGGACTCCAGATTCCAAAACAGAGTGGTCCCTGAGAATAAGCAGACCCTTGGATGCAAACCTCATGTATATTTACACTCTGACTGGTAACTGAAGAAGCTGGATTTCACATAGCCATGATACTACACAGTACATTTTGAATAGGATGCTCCCCAACTGAAGGGCATACTTTAAAACCGTTATCCCAAAATGGGATACGCCTAACCTTCTACCACCAAGCAAGCTTCTTCCAAAGCTGAGAAGCTAGGCCTTAAATACAAGAGCAGGCAGCACTTCTGCATGGGGCATTGACCACAAAACTGAGGATTCCCTTTTATAATATGCATTTCTACCCTTAATGATTACAAGGAACAGTGTGAAAAACCATGAAAGCTGAACCACTGAACTGGTAAAGGGGATGTGTCTCATATATTTCCTAGACATGTCTACAGTAGATCTGAATCCAGAAATTCACAAGACATGAATCAGGAAGATATAGTTCATATAGAGAAGCTACCTGGTAGCATAAAAGCAGCCTTCACTTGAGAACAGGGAGCAATATCTAATTTTGGCTGCTACTGAATGGTACTGTTTCAGATCTATGGTTAAGGTTAGTTGACTCCAGTGGTAAATGTCTACAGATAATCTCTGTTGCTAAACTTCTAATCTTTGGATAAAAATATCTGGATTTTTAACTTTTTGCTGCTGCAGTTTTGGGGAACAAATATTTTGCAAGACATGGAAACCACGTGTAGATTTATATAATGCCTTTCATTCAGTGACTGAAATTATGATGCAAATGTTTGGCCTCCTGAAGCTTACATCATGTGCTTAACCTGCAAAGGGCCAGATGTGACTTGTTGAGTCAAATGACTCTTCTAGTTGCTAACTGAGGTGGGGAGTAGTAAGAGACAAGGCCATGAACACCAAAAGTGGATTACTCCACTGCCATCTCTTGCTAATCATCACCCCATAGTTACCAGCACCCCATAGTGCTGCTACTGGCAGTATTCACTTCATTGCAGCTACTTTAAATTAGATACAGGAGTCAGGAATCAATTATGTAAAGTCTCCCAAAAGGAAAACAATGCCAAGCTTCAGTTAACTATGTTTATCACAGGAATTGCTCTCTGGGGAGATACTGGGCAAAACCCAAATCTTAATTGATGAAGTTACCACAATCTCTGGAGACTTCATAGTGGTACATTGGAGATTTTGATGGAGGAAAGAGAATGTGTGGAGATGCTAGTCTATGCACTATGGAGCTCAGCAGACATAACTATGATGGTAATGCCTCAGTAATATTCCCATGAATGCCTCTGGGCCACAGGGACATTCTTCGAACATGAAGATGGCGGGCAGCTGCAGGCCAATGCTTTCCTCTGCAGTGTGCCCAGCCAGCTTGAGGGTCAGGGAAGCCAGTGGGGAGGGAGAGCATCCAGGGGAGGTTGGAGGAGCCAGCAGAGAGCAACCTAAGGTATTGGGTAGGTTGGGTTCTTGTATGTTTGAATGTATGGGGGCTGCATGTGTGAGAAAGGGAGAGGGAGAGAGAAAAGGTTTAGAGGTGGGTTTTTTTTAGGAATTCTGAAAAACAGTGTGTTTTTCTGAGTGTTTGAAGTGAGGAGAAGGGAGGGGTGCGCATGTATGCATGGGGTGCTTGTGTGTACGTATGAACAGATGGAGGTGCATGTGTGAGAGAAAGAGCATGTGTGTGTGTGTGTGTGTGTGTGTGTGTGTGTGCGCGCGTGTATGGGTGGCAAGCCAAGGTAAAAGAACGTATGGGTGGTGGTCCAGAGAGAAAAAGGGATGCAGAGAATGTGTGGGGTAGGGGAGGGGATGTTTGCCTTCTGCGAAATTGGTTTTTGTTAGCCCTAAAACCTGTGAGTTCAAAGAAGTTGCTTAGTGTGTTGGGATTCAGACCCCACCTCTGCCTTCTACTCAGTCTCTTGGGCAGGTTACTTGACCTTTGTGACTAGCCACAACTCCCATGGCAGCCATTTTGTAGTGGTGCCCAGGCCAGTTTCTCAAATGGCCAAGTGTGCCCACAGCCCCCCCCCCAAACAAACTGCCTACCCCTGTCCTAGATGCACTTCATTACAGAGACCTCCTACAATGGAGCTCCTGGGAAATCATTCTAAGAAGCTGTTTTTGTATCACTTACTTAAACTACATGAGATTGGAAACAATATTTTGGAACTGCATAGCATGACAGTTTACACTCTGTTCACAAGCTGCTTGTGGAATGGTATAGCTATCTAACAGTTTTCTAATTTTATAGACAAACTGAAGTGTTCTATATTAGCAACATATACACTGATGTAGATATTTTATACCTCCCTTATCCTATCTAATCACCTCAAAATGAGCCAACTTGAAAGCATATAAAAAGTACCTGCGGAGCCAGAAGGAGGGGGGGCTCCAGTTCTTTGCCACTCTGTTGCCTCAGCGGCTAGTCTGCGGATGTACTGGTCATTAACACACAGTAGAATGTTTTCTGGTTTAATATCAGTATGGATAATTCGACACTTGGCATGCAAATAATCCAGCCCTTGCAAAACCTGCGGATTGAGTAAAAAAGAACAAAAACTCGCATTTAGATGACAGAAAACATCAATGGTGTATCTTGGAAATATACTGAAGAGAGCCAGAACTTGGTAGTTATGCCATATAACCAAAGTCTTGCTGAAATTATATCAGCCATCCTGCATTCATTTATAAAGTGACCAACAAGAAAATTGGGTTACTATGGAAACTACAGTAAAATGTGCCCACTTCACTTGATCTTCAACCTATTAATGCTTACACAACAATTCCTGTTCAGTTTAGCACTATTCTTCTACCTACTTTATCTGGGCTCTTCCATCCTCCCCAGATTTTATTTACTACTTTTGAATGATAACCAACAAGCTACAGTTATCCATGCTCTGGTAACCGCTCGTCTGGATTACTGCAATGCGTTGTATGTGAGGTTAGATCAGTTCCATCAGCAGCAACTGACAAGACAGATCACAGAGCATCTTCAGCTGCACACTCGGTCTACAGCATATGCTTCACCAAAGACTACAGCTGAAAGCCAGTCTACTTTAAAGAAGCTTCTTACACTTGACAGCATGCAACTTTTAGCAAATTAGGTGGAACATGCCTGGTGGATTATTCTTTTTACACAGAGTAGTGGAAGCCCTTGATAATTCGATTTGATGATCCATTTCAGAAGATGATGTCCTAAAACTTCAAATACCATACAAATATCTGTAGTTGGGTCAAGGTTGAATTTCCTGGGATATTTAGCATCTCAGCCATTGATGAAAGTATAGACACTCTCAAAAAATTGCATGATTACTAGATTCCTTCTTTCCCTAGCTTTGCTGCTTGTAATTTTCTACATCATCTGTAATACTATCACAAAGTGGCAAGGGTAACATTACATCAGGAAGTATGGCTGCAGCTATTCCAGTACTCTTACATACTTTCACTACTAAGCTCCATCCACACTGTGATGCCAACATATTATAAGACAACATAGATGAAGTCAGATCAGAACCCATGGGAAAAAACAAACAAAAAATATTTTTTTAAAAAACTTCCTCTCCACTTCAAACGTACAAAAATTATCTTATCACTCTCGTTTAGGAAGTGCTTGTGTGTGCAGATAAAGATCAGTTGTGGTCCCTATTTTCAAGCAAGGGGACAAATCCATACCAGCAAACTATCGACCCATTAGTTTGTTGGACATATCCTCAAAACTGTATACAAGATTCTTGTTAACCAAAGTCGAGGACTGGGTAGATCAACATAACATCATTGGAGAAGAACACGCAGGCTTCTGCCGGGGTAAATCAACCATAGACAAGTGTTTCGTATTAAACCACCTGAGAGAGAAATACGTCTGCTCCCCGAAGAAGTATTTATATGCAACTTTTGTGGACTTAACTTCAGCTTTCGACAGAATAAACAGGGAGAGGCTGTGACACAAACTATGGCACCTTGGGATGAACAGACGTCTCCTCATTCTGATTAAGAAACTATATTCCGACACGTCAATTCAAGTCAGAGTCGGAAAAGGGGGACAACTCTCAAAGAAGGTTAAAACATCTATGGGTGTTAGACAGGGATGCTTGCTAGCTCCAATCTTGTTCAATATATATGTAAACGATATAACTGAACAGCTATCAAGCGATTCTAACTCCCCTGTGTCCGTGGGCCCTAGGAAATTGAACATATTGCTATATGCCGACGATATGGTCTTGTTATCCCAGAACCTTATAGGTATGAGGAGATTGTTAAGAGCCTTTGGGGAGGTTTGCAAAAGAGAACAACTACATGTAAACTACTCCAAAACTAAAGTTATGATTTTCGGTGCTCGCCCCCCTAAACATAAATGGATGCTAAATGAGCATCATCTGGAGCAAACAAATCAATTCACTTATTTGGGTATTTGTTTTAGGCAGAACGGAGCATGGTCTGGTCACCTATCAGCTAGCAAATTGAAAGCCCAAAAATCCATGCAAACAGTGCTAAAATTTGCTAAAGTTAAGGGAGGCCAGCTAATTATCCCGGCCATTAGAGTTTTTGTAGCAAAGGTTATCCCACAGATTACATATGTTGCTGAGATATGGGGTTGCTTAGCACCACGCTCATTTGAGACCATACAAAACAAGTTTCTAAGGATATTGCTGGCCCTTCCTCCAGGTACGCCCACTAGTTATATAAGGGCAAAACTTGGGGTAATGCCAATAATATATTCTATCTGGCGAACGATGTTCTTTTATGTTAAAACAAACTATACATCCAACAGACTGATAACCCTTTGCGTAACGGAGCAGAGAAACCCCTACTTTAAAAACCACTGGCTGAGTCGTTGCGAAACAAGTTTAAAGAACCTTGGGTTTAACCCTAAAGCTGTAGTGGCAACTGATATACAACACAGCCATAAATTTATTAAAGATAGGCTGCAGGAACACTATGCTAAGCTGGATATGGAAGCAATTAAAATATCGAGATTCTCCTCTAGCTTCCCTTTCCTAAAAATCTCTCATGGGGAAGAGAAATATCTCTCTGAGATCACGTCCCCACCTCTTCGCAAAGCTGTTATTGATTTGCGTTTCCAGACAATGAAAACAAACTTTAGAGAAGGGAGATACAAGAACATCCCCCGAGAACAACGCTTATGCATTTGTGGCAGTCAGGAGGTAGAGAACACGATACATTATGTATTATATTGTAAACTGTATAAAATCCCTAGAGACAAATACCTAAAGAGATACCTAGCACTGGTAGTTAATCTTAAAGATATGGGTAAAATTATATATCTACTGACAGACACGTCTAAGTCCACTATGTTAAATATAGCTAGGTTTGCACTGAAAGTAGCTCAGCTCAGAACTGCTTTAGAGGACAATAGTCATGTTTAGGATATGTGCCATTCACAATCATACATCCTGATATACTACCTATACTGTATTTAATATATTTTACTCTGATTGAATTCTTATACTTTTCTGCTATGTATTGTATTGTATATTTTTTATGATTTTGGCTAAAACCTATTTTAGGTTGCCTAATAAATTTGACTTTCCTTTCCTTCCAGATAAAGATCAGTGTCAAATATGTGTGTCATTTTTTTTTAGATTATGGCTTCTAACCAGCATCCATGGGCAGAACAGGATGAGCTTGCTATACAGTTGCCAACAATTCTGATCTTATGCCTTCCAAACAGTGCAATGCTCCAAGGTGAGTGACATGCTTATATATTTGTTGTGGATAAAGAACGATAGAGATAGTTTTCATCTCCTGCTGTCATTACAACAACAGATGTGTATGATTTTGTACTTAACTCCCTGCCCTTACAGCCTTGTTCTATTAAAAGGATACGGGAACCATTCACTCCTGAAATTTTGAAGTCATCTAATAGCTGAACCACCCTCTCTCTATTTGGATCGTTTGGGTCAGTGTTGCGGACCTGAAGTGAGAAGAAGAAGAAAAATCACAAGAAATCCTTTAATGAATGAATAATCTCTCTGCGAAACTTCATAGGTTTCTGAGACTCTTTCCAAATTCTCATACCACGTAATTTCTTTTTAGGAAATCGAAGAATCAAATATGTTAACATTTCTGACCATTGTTACGTACCCAGATTCCTATGTCCACAGATTTCTATATTTCCGATGTAACCTTGCTTTACACCCAAACTGAAAAAGCCTGCTTTAAATGTATTCCTGAATTAAAGCTATGTTATCTCAGAAACTGCACTGATGCTGTTCTATTTCATGAGCAGGTGTTTTTCTCTCTCAGCTCCTTCATTTAAATCCCTTGAAAACATATTGCTGAATGCATGAAAGGAAGGTTAGCACCTAAACTAACATGTTGACAGGACACCCAACTAATGATATGAACAGCAAAACCAAATTTGGGATTAATTAACCCACTCTCACGGATTACAATATCTATATCCTATCTACGTTTCAAATTTCCTAGAAATGTACCCTTTACAGATTAAAGGATAATAATAAAATGCATGCGTTCTTCTTATACAGTGCTTTCTTTTGTATCTACTACAGAAAAACCAATCTCGTAGAGCTATGCGCCAGTCATGTTTTTAAAGACTATACAATTTGAAGTTACATTGTAATCATTGTGGATACTCACAGATTTCAGCAGTTTGATTTCATCCAATGCTGTTTCTGTGTAGTGTTCAGCACTCTTTACAACTTTCATTGCCACAAACCTCTTCCCCCTAAATGGACACAAGTTTAGTACTAAACTGTTTTCGGGAACCAGTCAATACTAACAGATAAAGACTTGAAAGCTTGGGATCACTGCCTATGAAAAACTTAAAAAAAAACTTTTTTAAAAATAAGAAAAAGAAAAAAAGTTCATTCTTGAACAATAGTTGTCCCCAAGGTCTATAAAAAGCTAACTAAAAGCAATAACATACAAGGACAAATGTGAATCAATCTCAGTGTACAAACTGAACAAAGTATTGTTACCATTCTGTTTAAGTGAGATGAATGCTTTGAACTTGAAAACAGGTAGGAATTTGTTGAGGAAAATGCTCACATTAGTCTATAACAGTATCCTGAACAACTAGCAGAAAATTCATCCAAAAAACAAAGACTTACTGGATGTCCCAAGACAACCACACTGTGGAAAAGTGTCCCCATCCCAGCTTCCGGATCACATGGTATCTTCCATTGAACAGATCCCCTATTTTTACAAGATGATAGCCCCCTAGGAAAAATAAAAATAGTTAATAGGTCAAGAAACTACAGTGATATTGAGGTACTCACAAGCTGGTTTACACACCCTTGTCAGCATTGTTTGACTGTACATAGCTGTTGGCAGAGGCATTTAATTTCTTAATTTTGGAAATAAATCGTATGCAAATGAATCCCACTAGTTTACCAAATAGTAAACCCAGTCACAATATATAGTGGATGAGGCGTTTGTTTCTTCAGCTTCTGGAGAGGAAAAAGCCCTACAGTGTACTATTCCTCTCCTCAGATTGATTGTGAGGAAGACAAACAAAGCAACATAGCAATCTGCAGAGGGAACTCTCCAATCTGTTGATTTTCGTACCAAAAGTACTCCCTAGGGGTGCAATTCTATGCATGTTTAGAAAGAAGAAAGTTCTGCAACTTCCAACATGCCCAACATGGCTGGTTGGGGATGCTGGGAGTTGTAAATGAGATGACATAACACCCCCCATCTAGTTTATTCAACTGCTAGAATAGCTAATAATGTCAGTGGTGGGGAGGGGGGACGGACAGATAATGGTTCCGGTTAATTAACCATAAATTGCAGGGATGAATGCCACATGTGAGCCATTTTCTGTTTACATTACCCACCCTTGAATGACGCCTTCGAGGGTTGTTCCCATGACATCTGAACAGGGGAACTTGGAGTTGTTGTTGGGTTTATTTATTTATTTTTATATATTTATACTGCCCAACAGCCAAGACTTTTTGGCAGTTTACAATTAAAAGCAACCCGAAGTTAATGCATGGCTTGTTCTTGGGTTAAACAACCCCAAGTTAATACCAGATTTCCTGCTGGATGCCACTGGCACCAAATTCCAAATTGCTCTGCAATTTGTGACTACTTAACCCATGATTTGCCACTGGACACCACAGTGGCATCCAAACAGAATCTGTATATTACTAACTGTTCCCACTGAGCAGTACTAAGAAAATCTATAGTTAATAAGGCTTTCCTGTGCCCTTGACAGGGACAGGAATACCACCCCAGCATATTTTTAATCTATATATCAAGTGCCATCTGCTGCTGATCAGGCAAACAGATGCATCCTTCAACCGCAACCCAAAATAGTGTTAATTTGTAAAGTCTAGTTACAGTGTTCACAAGACCAGTTGATTGCTTCTGGCAAATTTCCTCATAAGACACTGTGCTCATGAAATAGCAGAACTACTCAGCAAAAGCACAGCAATGTCCTGAAAGAATGGGACCCTAGCAAGTCTCTAAGGTTTCCACAATGAGGAGCCATAGTCATCAGAAATGAGAATTATTCGATGGGCAATGTGCTCAGTATTAAGGTCACACTGAAAACATTTCCAGCCTGAAAGCCACTACTAATAGATGCATTTTATGTACATAAATGACCACAAAAACAATACCAAGGCACACTCAATCCCTGCCTCTGCTCTAAGAGCTTGATCAACATTTATAGAAAATAAAGTATCAAGAGAGAAGAGAGATGCTTGGTCAGATGGGTTGCAAGGGAAGTTAAATTATAAAGATGCCTGATGCTGAATTATTCACAATGCCGTTTATCTATGGCAGCGCTAGATTAAAAAAAACACAGGGACACAAAGAGGGCCTATAAGCAGCCCTGTCAGATAGTCTTGCCCAATTCTCACATCTCAATTGTATTGTGATTTCCACCACCACAATGATTTGCAAGGGGAGTATAAACAGTGTGGGAAGGGGCATGTGTGAAGCAGTTCACACATCATAACCACTACTCAAAGCCACCCCACCTCATATGAGAGATGCCTCACAGACAAACAAGGCTTCCCATCTAGTTTGGACCCCACACAACTTGCCATGAGGGTTGCAAACTACATCATATTATAGGTAGTGTGAGGATTGGCCTGGAGACAAGCATGTGCCTAACTCCATTTTGAAAGCCTGCCACTATATAGAGGTAATTTTGCTCCTCAAGGTGAGCAGGTAAATAGTATTTGCTCTCACTGGAAAATGGCTAACACTTCCTTGATATAAGGAAACATCTATAAGATTCTCTCACCAAATGTGTAACTTTAAAACAACCAACCCAGGAGGCACAATACGTATATAGGCACCAGATTATGACTGTAGGTGGTCTTCCACATGCTGTTAGACTCCAATGCCCCTCAACCCCAGCCAGCAGGGCCAATGATTAAAGGTGATGGGAATTTCAGTCCAACAACATGTAGAGGGCCACAGGTTCTTCACGCCTGCACTAGAATCAATCCCAGCAACAGCTGGCTTCAGCTTTCTTGCCAAATGCAGGGGGTGAGGAGGGCAGAAGATTAGCAGCTAAAGAAAAAGACCCAAAATGACTAATGCCATGCAGATCCTTTTTTCTTTTCTTTTTTTCAGTAGGGAACAAAGATATACAGGGTAAGACAGAGATTACTATTCTATGGGGAGGGATATGCCTTTGGGAAAGGGTAGTGCTTTGCGTGGGGCCTCAAAGGCCAGGTGGGGAAGCCTCATGGGCTGAATCCATATGCATGCCACATGCATTTTCAATTATCCCACCACAGCTAAACAGATTTAGAAGTGCCCTGAAGAGGCAGCTTCATTAAAAAACAAACATACAAACAAACATTCATCTGGCTTTGTGTTCCGCCAATGAGGAGAATGGAGTAATCAATTCCAGAACTGCCTTAGAAGCCCTACAGAGCTTTCTGTTCAACAAAGGGTGGATCAAGTGCCACCCTTCAAATACTTTCAATAGATTCCCTGAAATTCGTAGTTCACTCACTAGATTCTTTATCCTTTGGTTTTGTGAAAAACTATCCAACCAAATATGCTGCAATAGCTCTACATGCTAATTATAACTACTTTTCAAGATGCAGTCTTTCCTCCTATAACATAACGTTACATAAAAAAAGCATTAGGAGTGCATGCTTTCTACGCAATTCTTCTTCTGATATCCATACCAAGTCACTGCACCACTGTGACTCATGAGAACACCACGTTCTGTTTGGTCATTCAATTGTACATGTTACACCTACACACATTTCATGACAAGATTGCACTGTTTGCAGATGGTCCCACTTGCTTTTAAAAGGGAAAATAAACTAAGATTCTTATTTCTAATTTGTTAGTGTATCTTTGTTTTTAGACTTTAGTAATTACTAATTTAGATGAAGTGCACAAAATGAAAGTACAGAATGCAGAAGTAATACCCTACTTCAAAAAACACACACCTTGAATGCATTTCTGTTGAGCGCTTTTGGTTTTTTCATATTTCTGGATCAGTACGCTAGACTAGAGAATGGAAGAACTATAAGCCAGCTTTGTTTTTAAACATTCACACCTGGTTGCCATAGGCGACAAGGAATTTCATCCAGGCAAGTGATTAAGCTGTTTTGGCGGGGGAGTGGTCTGACCTTCCTCCAGCACCCCACTGAGTTTCTATGCTGAGCATAGAAACACAGTGGGCTGGCAGTGGAAACTGAGAGATGTGTTCAGCTGCTCCTGTGCACCCAGCACAGAAACCAAGTGGGCAGGGGGCAGAGGCATGGAGCACTCTGGGCCTCCTCTGCCACCTTGCTGGACTTCTAGCCTGATTTTTTTTAACTAATCTGCTTTTTGTTCAGAAGAATTGGAAAAGAAGTTATGAAGTGCTCCCTTTGTCCTCCACCAGTCCCTCATGAATGAAAATCAGGCTTATAAATACCATTTGCAGTGATAGTAAATTGGGTGGGCTAATTTACAAGGCTGATGTAAATTATGCTGGAGGCAGTTTTGCTTTACTAGTACCCTGTGACAGTCTTTCCCAAAATGCTCTAGGTTCTGGCAAATCATGGCTTGCAAATGGGGACCAATCTCATGGATGTAGGCTCCCTCCAACAGGACAGAATTCATCCTACTTGCTCCAAATTCCATCTCTTCATGGGGTTAATCCTATCAACAACTGGAATAGCCCTTTTAATGGAGGCAATGTGGCTTTCAAACCCCTGTCCCCACCCCCCTGTTCCCACTAGAGGAACTGACCAAGTGGTATAACTTTAGGCATTAAATTAAGATGTTTTCCTATTCCACCTAGCTTTTAGCTTGCCATGTTTACTAGCTATTTGCTTGTGTGTTATTTCCTGGACCAATCTTTCTTTTAACTGCATTTTTATATTTCTGATGTTCATTCTGCCATTTTGATATTATCTTTGCTTTTAGTTGAAAGCATAAGCATCTTTTAATGGAAAGGATAGAGATATATTAAATGTAAATTAAAAAAACACTAATAGTTGAACAAGCACACTCCCTCATCTTGCAGTTATTAACTCAAGTTGATTTGTTTAACAAACAAAGACCTAGTCTGGTGAATGACTAGCCTTATTATAAACAGCATTAAGTCTATCAAGCCATGATGTAATCCTTGTAAATGAGATCTCATTTAAATGTACAAAGCAAATTTCTAAACACAGAAAGTACCAAGCAAGATTTACATCTTTAATTACTGATCTAAAATTAGGACAAGAAAGTTGTAAAATGATGATCTCTTACCTTTGCAATAATCGTTGGGGTCTTCCTGCTCATCATCATCTGATCCCAGGATTTCCTCTTCTTGCTCAGGGAGATCATTTTCTGAATTGGTGGCAGGGCCTCGATGTTGAGTTTCAGGCCTGGGGAGACATGATACATTCATAAACCATAAGGTTTCTTTTTTTTTCTTTTTTTACTGCAGGTGAGCCCTCAAAGACAGAGGAAGAGAGATTACACAAAGACTAAAATGCTGCCTGAGGATGGATAATGACAGGTATAAAACAAGCTATTTTTTAAGTCAAGCCTTAAAATTCAAGATGTACCACATCTGTCTTGGATTATTATGGTTTTAAACTCTGTAGAACAAACTACCTCACCTCAAATACTTCGGAGCCACATAGGCAGCAAATCTTCTTAGACCCACTCCCTTCTGAGAACAGGTCTTTAGGCATCCCAAGAAAATTATTCCTGAACACTGGGCAAACTTTACAGGCAGCCTCTGAAGCAGCACAAAAAGTTAGCCAACACAGGCGTAGCATCACTCCATTGTACATCTATGGCTAGGCTAATTAGAACCCCATAGACTCACATATTCCTCTCTCTTCATACATTCCCATCTTTCTGTTTTAGAACTAACTTCAGTTAGCATTACGTGTACACTGGCATTTTGTCAGTCACAGTTAGCTCAAACTAGTTTGCATACTTACTTCTAAGCCTGCTTGTGAACTGTGTTATGGCACTAACACCAATGCACACCTAAGGCTAAACATAGCTCTGAAGGAGGAAGGAATGCACACGCCCAGGGGGTGCTTCCAATTGCTAGCCAATAATTACATAAAGTTGCTAGAATTCCTGCCACTTTGAAGTAAGTGTCTGAAAGGAGTAAATGCCAATACCTAATCTCGGCTAGTTAAAATTATTCTTTAATAAGACAACATGCATGCCTGGTTTCTAATCTCAAAATCATATCCGTCACATAACAACTCTTTTTTTTTCATACTAGGAGCTATTACAACACTCGCAGTTACACTTCAATGTTGCTTTTATACATGTTCAATTTGTTGCATCTCTTTATCCATCCCTTAACACCATTTTATACACTCTCAACCAGCACAAACAGAATTTAGAGATGCTTCGCACAATATATTTTTTAACTGTCTACCTAGTGTGAATGCAATGAATACATATTTATAACAGGTACATTTGCCAGAGCACCAGAATTGGTTGAAGCTCCCTGTTGAGAATGCAATTTGTAGCAAATCTCGATCTGCTGCTGCATAATGAGTGAAATGGTCCTCAATGGCCACTGCATTCAAATCTCTTCTCAATATCCGAAATACAAAAGTTTCAACAGATGTAAGTCACAACAGTCTTACACTAGCACCAGGTGGAGCTGTGCTTTATGATACATTTAGTCTGGAATATAAAGGATCTAGAACTGGAAGCCACTGGGGCAAATTCAACACTTTAGGGGTGGACATCTGTCCCCACAATTGCCAATCCAGAGGTGAAGGAGGGTCTCAAGGGAGCTGCCAGGTGCAACAGTAGGAATTTGCCAGTCAGCCACTTGGGGAAATGCAATTTGGGGGCCTTGGCCTTGCCAACCACCATCTACTCAGAGCAGACTTCCAGAAAAACTAGCTGCTTAGCCAGGAATACAATACAGAAGTTACATCACCAACTCCTTCATGTTGCTCGGAGATGTTCTACTGGCAATAGAGTAGGACAATGCCTGAATTAGGAATAAGTGGTGATGGCTCATAGAACTCGTCCAGTGAAAGCTACTTAGTGATAGGTTTAGCATGGATGGAAAATTCTGGGATTCTGAATTATTTTCTACAGATAGCCCCTTGGAGTGACATCACTTCATTCATCATCTTATTGCAGATACCCATATAACTCAGTGGGCTTCTAGAAAATTGGACAACATCTTTGGAAGTCACTCAAAATCAGTATTTCATGTGGATATATGGTAAAAAAGGTGAACAAAAAAGCTACTTTTTCAGTAGGAAAAATGATTGTGCACATCTAGAAACATTTAACTTCAAGTAGCACAGTAGTGGTTGTCAGGCTTAGATTGTTGCAATGACTCAAGTCATATTGTGAAAGTTGTATAATGACCAAGAGAAACAGGCTAGTGTTCCTAACCTTTTAGGATTATTGAAGTCCCCCCCCCACTTTTTAAGAAAACAATTGCTATATAGTTATTTTGTAATACACCAATTAGTCCTTTTGTGAAATGTCTGATTTCAAAATACAATTGTAATCTATTTTGGGGTTTGATGGAAGGAATGTTTAAGCTGCAAAAAACTAGTGTACCTACAATCAGCGTTCATATGCACTTCTAGATCATGTGAAAGCATTTTGAAGTGAACCTCCTCCCCCCGCCTCCTCCCCTTTTATTGCAGATTTACTTTAATTTCCTACATATTTCTTTGGCAAACATTAAAAGTCAAATCTGCACATTAAGCCTACTGCAAACAGAACACCCACAGGGATAACACAAAGCCAACTGTAAAATAGTATAGTTTAATATGAGCTTTGACAGCTGGAGGCAATGAAAAAAAGAATGCTAATCAATAAATTCTGAACCGAGAGAAGAAACAAATATGGATAAAATCAATACGATCCATCTAGAAGCCACACCCATCATAGCAAAGCTATTTTTGTTAATTACATCATAAATACCAGAACAATTGTTAAGCATATTATGTAGTTCTTCAATTATACAACACTTTAGCGAAGGCATGAGCAATGAATTAGATTTAGTTGACTCTCAGTGGTAATGCTCCAGTCAAACATACTGTTTAAAATGCCACAAATATCCTGCAATTACTGATCTCTTCAACAAGCACAATTTTCCTGCAGCAAGGAAATTACTAGAAAGCATTCACAAAGGTTTTGAGAACTGCTATGATCCTTTATTTAACAGAAGTCAAAATTTCATCACACAAACTAAGAGAGCTCAACATCTTCGCAATTAAGCATTTCAAGTCTTTATACTTTCAAAATGAGAATCAATTCTGATTTACCAGGCAGTAAAAGAAATATGTAGCACTGCAAAGGCATGACTGCATTTCAAAAGCAATGCTGTCACTACTATTATTTGTAAAGTATGTGTACTTTTCCTATTAAATCCTTAAAAATACAATCCCCGTAACTGCTCCTGCCTCACCCCTCTTAAAATGCATCCCAAATCAATGTTGATAGAGGCCAGAACTGTAAAACATGCATATACTGTACAAAGACTTCAGAACCTCAAAATACATTATTATAAACAAAAACAAGGATTCATTCAAGTAAATTGGTCATCAAAAGAGAGAAACCGACAAGCATCTTCCTATCTATTTCTGCCATTCAAACAATTCAGAATCAGCTTACAAGGGACAAAAGGCTGATGTGAGAGTTCCAGAGATTTAATTTCAATGAACAGAATTGCTACACAGTTTGAAAAGCACCAAATGCTAACTGAAACCTTGAAAGCATTCGTTTTAGTCTATCAGAACATTTTGCAGCTATCCACCCTAACAAGCACCTCAGGCTTCTGAACATCTTGCTTTTACAGCCTAACTTCATTGGATTTGTTCTCAAGCTAAGTGTCTGATAAAGATTATATTCCAGGGGAAGGGTGAATGACAACTGAATTCATGTTCTCAGAAAGATTTATGTGTTTTCCTGTGATCTAGAAAAGTCCTTATTGAGGGAATCAAAGTCCCCATTTTTTCTGACAAAACTGGAAGGAAAGGAAAGCATACCTGCACGAAGCACGGACTCCCATTGACGAAGGTATCTCTGAAGACAGACCAACAGTTTTCAAAAGAGCCATCAAAAATCAGATGGCTCACTGGTCCAAGTAACGGAGTGCATAAATTGCACACAGGGTGCTGGCTGTTCATAAACACAGCAAAGCTTTGTGCAGAAGCAAGAGAGAAAAGGAATTTGCCTCCACCACCTAGCTGCAGATGCATAGCACTGCATTGCAGGTAAATGGCTTGCAGCATCACTGGAGAGGGTTGATCTCTGCTGATTTGCTTCCTGCAAAATTTAGCCACCCTCTGGAATGACCAAAGATTCATTATTTTCCTCTGATGTTTACCATCTTCCAAAGTCTTTCCAGAGACACAACTTGGTTCTCCAGTTTTCCTTTCCTTGAACTGAGCTACCGGTTTCCTGTTCAATAACTCACTTCCTTCCAAACTTGCAACAAAAAACACCCACCATCACAGTAACCACTTTTGATTATAGGCGCTCTATGGGCAAGGCAGGAAGATTTCAAAGTATGAAACCTATCGCTGCCAGAAGCAAATT
This sequence comes from Anniella stebbinsi, assembly GCA_029215795.1. Lineage (NCBI taxonomy): Eukaryota > Metazoa > Chordata > Lepidosauria > Squamata > Anniellidae > Anniella > Anniella stebbinsi. The sequence continues at coordinate 62,752,574 of JARDYH010000004.1, read as the reverse complement.
TGGAGGTGGCTATGACTTTTCTAGCTCTGCCTAAAGCAATTCTATGGAAAAGAAGAACGTTTCCCATAAAATCT